>OY743155.1:14661053-15911053 GCA_963555695.1 Dasypolia templi
AATTTATCATTTCCACTTTCCCCAAAAAAATACTGAAAAAATGTACAACAATTCATCACTGACACATATAAAACCTGCCTAACATTAAAATTGTGAAAACAAAATAGATAAAGAAGATTTAGGCGAAGATTTCGTCAATATTACATAACATTAATATGACTGACTTCGTGACCATGAAATATCCATTTATCATTAACACAACATAGAGATTTCATAAATGCGTCTTCGGTCTACGCTTATTCTTATTATTTCACAATTCCCCAAATACATATTTGATCCATAAATAACTTCTGTTCATTATTAATTAAATATAGATAAACAAAGATTATTTTAATGTCTTAAATTAAAAAGTCACAATACCCTTTTATTTATATCACAAACATTGCGAGCAGTGTTGCACTGTTGCATTGCACGGGAGTAGTATGTGAGTGTATGGAATGCTGATACAGAAATTTTTCAATCAGGTTTCCCATCAGTGAAGAAGTATTATAGGCTACCTTACATGATCAGTTCTGTCTTCGAAACCGTCTGACCATCGGTTACAGCCCCAAGATACGAGTATATCAAGTAGTGTAACAACTGTTTGAAACAAATCGTTAAAACTAAACAGTCTCATCGTTTCATTTTTGTGTACTCATCCGGTCAGATCGAGCTAGCGCAGTTTCGGATGTTCAGATTTATCCTTCCATGTAAGGTAGCCTTTATTATTGGTATATTTCGAGTTAACGATTCTCGCAGTTTAATGTCCTTCGCTCTACGGCTTTCGCCCACTCATCACATCTTTGCTTACTACCCTGTGTTGCGTGTCAACTTAACGTAACATAATTAAATCCTACGCGTTCCTTCGACTACTACCTAAGGCTGTTTATGTATTTCATGAGGTTGAACACGACTATGACGCCCATTATGTCCGTGTAGCCTTCGTGGCTTGTGCTCGGCGACGCGTTGCAAAGGCTGTTGCGGCAGTAGCAATATCTGAAAATAAATAAATACTTTTTTTTTTGTAAAAAGTTAAAATCAAGTGTGAACGATGGGCGTTTCCCGGTTACGTATTGGTTTTTGTACGGTTCTTAAAGTTCTGAATACCGTTGTCTTATAATTTTGTGTAATGTTTTATATAACTCAGTCTAGAAAATAAAACATAAAGTATTATGACTCTATAGAAAGAAGTGCAGAATTAGTTGTAGGTGGGTATGTATACTAAGGGAGAAAAACTAAGCAGGCCGAGACCCCAATAGTAAGTTGTAGGTATTTTCATTGACCTAAAGAAAGCGTACGATACGGTAGGTAAGCCATCAAAAGCTACTACAGAAATTAAGGAATATAGGAATTTCAGGCAACGCCCTCAGTATGTTCACTTCATATTTACAAAATAGACAACAAGTAGTTAAGATAGATAACTCCACTAGCTTGATGCAAATTATAGCATTTGGCTGTCCATAAGGCTCAATTATAAGCTCATTAATATTTTTAATTTACATTAATAACATAAATAAAATAGGGCTGACAGGACACCTAACGTTATACGCGGATGACACTTGCCTTTTTTACTTCGATAAATCATTAACAAACATTATAACTAATGCTCAAAAGGACCTTGACCTGCTTAATGAATGGTTAAAATATAACTTACTATATGTGATTTTCGCCGGAAAAAATAAACCGTTACCGGAGTTTCTACTTCTTACGATCAACGGAGAAATAGTCAAACGGTCTAGCCACGAAAAATACCTCGGACTGTGGGTAGATGACAAATTAACTTGGAAACTGCACATCGACCATATCAGAACAAAATTAATGTCGCTATTAGTAACGTTACGAAAAGTTTCCAAATGTATACCGAAAAAAGTACGTACAATTATATATAACTCCCTAGTAAAATCAAAACCTTCTATACCTAATCGAACTATGGGGATCAGCTGCAAAATCTAATCTAAACTTACTACAAAGAACAAAATACAAAATTATTAAAGTGTTGTTCCACTATCACTATCTATATCCAACAAAAAAATTATACGAAAAAACGAATCTACTAAATCTCACGCAACTTTACACATATAACACCTGCATTCTCATTAAAAAAATCACCACGAATTCCGTACAATCAAATATACAACTTCATAAAAAAACAATAACTTAGGGCACAAGAAGTAAAAACAAGTTTGAAATAAAGACCACACGTGCACGAACTAATTACGGCAAAAAAACAATATTGGTGGAGGGAGCACAACGGGAGATATAAATAAATTTGATAGTATAAATATATTTAAAAAAAAAACATTTATGTACCCTGTAACGTCACCAACACCACTAGCACTTTGTACCTATCTCATTTTAAGTGAACTATTACTGTTCTTATGAGAAAAAAAATTCTTTAAACCTATATCACTACCTATTTGCGAAACATTTAAAAACTTAATTTAAAAACATATAAAGCTAACATGGACCAATACAGAAACCCAACAACCTATTTGTTTATCTGCCGGGTGTTAATTACTAAGGCAATTTAATGAAATAATGTTAGCAATGTAAAGTTAAAGAGTAAATTGCGGAAAATGGGTCGTTATATCCATGGCGTGTCGTTATTATTACACTACGCAGTAAATCAAACAAGTTCTTGCTGCTGGTTTGGTACATGTTGACGTACTTCATGTATTTGACGACTGTAAACAATATTTTTATTATTGCTCTCTGTATTTTTCTTTGCGTGCTCGTATCAAGGTTTTTCGTCTCCGTCATGACTTTGTTCTTGTCAACAGGTAGTCTTAGTTAATAAGCCTTCTCACGTTGAGTTTCTTTGTATATTGTAAAATCTCAGATTTTTATTTGCTTTTGTTATTTTGGTCAAACAATCACAACATCAGATTTGACAGCAGATTTATTTATCAGAGAATGTCGGGATTCAGAAACTAGGGGAACACGCCGTATGTAAATGATGACGTTTTAAATCGACGGTTTAATTACCTAGTAGGTGTACTCCTCACTCCCTTGTCGTCGACGTTGAAGCAGCCCTCTGTGTATGGCTCCAGTATTTCCATCTTCGGCGACCACCTCCCGTTTTTGTAGTCTTGGTACTCGTGTTTCTGCGGCGCACAGTCTCGGAGTACGCCATTAATTCTTACTGAAAATATGAACATAAACATTAAATATAACGATAGTTTGATTTAGCTTTACCAAGGCAACTGATGATGATGTTCAATATTGCATTCAATTACAGTTGGCTGCAATGGGTACAGACTGTTCATGTAATGATGTGCCTATTGTGTAGTCTAGTCGTAATTACTTACTAAACAGGTTACTTAAGTTTGCTGTTTTATGCAATATTGCGAATTTTATACATTTGCAGTTTCTTGTTCATTAAAATCTACCCTAATTGAAGTCGAACGCTTAAAGAAATCATTGAAACACGTGACACGTTTGGTGTTATGGTACGGCGTTTTAATGGTTTTGCGCCTTCATGTTATGATTTACACTAATTACATCATATAAAAAAACCTTGAAAGTGAAACATAACACAGATTGCATCACCAGACTTGCCTTTAAACATTTTTATTTTTGAAACAACTCATATCTTTACAGATAAAAACTAATTGTAAATTCAAGGACGCATTAAACATTTATTATTTAAGTATGTGTATCATTAAGACGTTATGTAGCTTCAAGTAATGATGGGGACTTTCGTAAGAGCATTCCTTGACACCTCTTTTGTGGCTTTGTACAGTGATGGTGCTGTTTTTGTCAATACATTTTTGCTTCTGTCCAAAACGCCTTCACCTTGAACCGTCTTTTACAGCACAGCGCAGACACTTTACCACCTTGACCGCATATTATATCGTGATCGTCAATACTGAGCCTTCGTTATGTGTTAGCATACGATCGCTAATGTCGTGTAAATATGTCTGAGTTTAATAAGTTTCACTTGAATATTTGCCTCCCAAACTTAAAAGGAAGGCTTGTTTAATATCACCATTATGTTTGGGATATTCAACACAATCCGTGACATATACATAGCACACCCGCCATCGGGGTGGTTTTAATACGCCCTTATCGTAGTCGTAGCATATCGTAGTGTCATAGCATATTGTACCCTGTGCCAGACAATTGGTGTACATATAACATTGATCTGCCCTGCAACGGATTAAGAAATCGTAACTAGTTATCTCCTATAACCACATACCTCCATTCTGTATATCAAGATGGAACTCCTGCTTCATACACATGGTGGAATAGGGGCACTCCACGATGAACTTGTCGGAGTTGTCGAAGTGCACACAGAGCCGCTTAGTGGTGTTGTAGTATTGGCCCGGCGGCGGGTTGATGAGGCAGTGGTAGCACTGTAGCGATGATACCCCTGGAAACAAAGCGAGGAACAAGGTTAATACTGACTCTGCTATTTCAATATTGCAAAAAAAAAAAAACTCAAACATTGTATAATATACATAGGAAGTTGAAGCATCCTCATCATCAGTTAGTTGCAATAGTACTTGTATTTGTGTACATTCATCATCGTCATCATCATCATCCACAACCCTACTTCACCGCTCGTTATAGGCCATCCTTTGCTTAGTACAGTTTTATAAGTGCGTTGGGCCAAGTGCCAAGCGCCATCCCGCTACATTATGTTATGCCCATTGAAGATTAGAGCAGTTGCAACAGCTATTAATGAGCACAGTAACTGTGTTGTGGAGGTCAGCTAGGCAGTAGCTCCATGTAAAATACTGGTATTCAGCTGCACCCGGTCAGACTGGAACCTGACCCCAAAATAGTTGGGAATAGGCTATTCAGATTGAAATTTTCTGGGCTCTCAGATTGAAATTGATGTTAATTTCTATTTGGCTCTCGGGTTATGAGTAATGGACATTGTTTTTGTTTTTCTACTTTACTATTCACGATCGTCCTTCGCTAGCGATGATGGGTGTTTTGATCAATAGGTTTTAACACTATTCTTCTTCTTATTCCTTACTTCTGAAATGCTAATTCCTAAATTGCACCCACTCCTGTCTCTTTTAAGCTGCACTGCGACTGACCTTTATTACACATCGCGTGTTTAAAGCCAAGTATTTCCTGTCCTGACAAGAGCTACACTCAAACAAGTACACCCAAGAGGACTTACGCGCAAACGTATGCCAAGCCTAGTATTTACATGGAAAATTACTCTTTAAGGTAACTCTCGTATCGTGTTTTCCTTTACAGTTAAGCCCGTACTTCTTAAAGATTCAACTGTAAATTGTAATGACTGTTTTCATAATGCAGCGTCAGAACTCTGTAGAAGTTTGCACATGAGTGTCCTTTTTTAGGTTTCCGTAGTCAACAAGGAACCCTTTTTGTTCTCGCCATGTCCGTCCGCCCGCCTGTCTGTCCACAGCTAAGCTCAGAGACTCTTTAGTCACTCCGACAAAGTGGTAAAAAAAAAATATGGTTACCTCCTACACGCACGGTGGGGATGTTTTTTTTCTCTCCTCTATTACATGGTGTGGGGTGTCGTTGGAAAGATCGTTCAAAAATACGGGTGAAAACTATTTTTCAATTCACTGATCTGTTTGCGAAGTATGTATTAAGATTGAAAGTGCAAAGTTTTGTTTAGAGTCAGGTCCCCTCCCACCTGCCAGCTTGGTTGTTTTAGGATATGTGAAATAAAACAACACGGCAGTATTGTTATAACGAAGTTAAAAGGAAAATTGTCACAGCTAAAGTAGACTTTACAAGTAAACGAGTAATAGGCGACCAACTTCCATTTGCAGTTGGAATGTATGAGAGAACATGATTTTTCAACAAAAATAAGAAATTAAGTTTGTTCTTGAGATAAACTCTAAACTGTGCGTGGTCCGACCATACCTGGCCTGTGTTTTTCTTTTCTTCAAGGTCCACACGCCTACTGCAGTTTATATTGATTGGTCACCTGTCTGACATTATGAAGCATTGCTACTAATATGTGGTATGAGAATCGTTGTGATGTTATCGTACAATTCACCTTGATGCTTCATTCTGGATAGATTAGTATTGTTCATGGCTGCTAGTCTGCGGGTATGGCTGAGTACCTATAGAACCTTCATCAAATTGGTTGGCACATATTTGACCGAGTCATTTATCATTATTTTTTTATGGATTATACTAATAAATGTCACTGGTAACAGGAGAATAAATCTCGTAATGTTTGTGCTAATTCTCAGCCTAATTTGAATAAATGACTTTTGTATTTGATATTGAATGATCAAGCTCTAAATATTAAGGTTTTTGTTCTATTGTGTCCAAAGGTTAATTTACCTATTTATTTTCAAATCTTACTTATCCTTAAGTTAGTGTACCCTTAACACTACCTTGTATATAGACTTCCAATCCTTTGTGTTCCGTGGTCATTAAAATATAAATTTTGCAAGTAATCGCTAATTTAAACCGATACTTAGGCAAATGTTTTCAAAACATAGATTGGTATTGTAGTGATTTGCAAAATAGGCACAAGAATGCATTGGCAGTGTGTCGTCTGCTTAAGAATGCACTTAGTGCAGTGCATTCGGCAAATATGTTGCGTCAGCGCGGGTGGTTCGTAGAGATTCATGACTCATCTTCATGTGTGTCTCGCGTCACTTCAACTTAGCCGCTTTGCAGTTTATAATCATAACGAGCCTGTAGGTATACAATCTAAATTCTACCACAACAATGTCCTTCCTGCTGCACAACTTTTTTTGTACAAATGGAAAAAAAACAAAGTGGAATTTCCTCCGCTTTTTATCTGTAAGTAGTTATGGGGAAAATGATTAAATTTGAGACTTATGAGACGCAGAAACTTTTGCATTATCTAATGATTTATTAGGACATATATATTTATTACACGGAACATTCTAGTAACGATCTCAATACTGACTGATCCGTACGGGTCATTGACTTCAACCCATGCCTCGATTTGGAAACTACGCCTGAAATCATAGCTAGTTAAAATTCGCCAAAGTTGGGATCGTCAAAAGTAAAATTATTATAAAGTTACTTTGTATGCGTCATCATTTTATTTTAACAACAACTGGAAACTAAGATGACATGTATATAGTTTTTATTTGAACAGCGTACATTTTATCATTTTATTTGTATTTTGAGTGAGTCACGAAGTTTAGTTATGTCAACTCCCACGCAGGTTCACATTACGCATGCGCCGCCGCCGGTGAACGCCCGTTCCAAGAATCGAACCTTGCCTGGTTTGGCCGGCAAATAAGTGTCTAATGATTGCTTTTCAAAGGCTGAATACTACCCTATAGCTTATTAAGAATGAATTATTCTAATCTGTGTAGTTTGTATAACTGACAAATAATTCATGTCATAATTAAATGGACTAACTGTTAATACAAAAATATCCACTAGTCAGTCTTAGGACAACGAACTCGCGATTTATATTATAATACATATTACATGTAGCACCACACATCTGAACCCATGTTATTATGTACACTTATGACGGCGCTTACGTATTATAAAAGTAGCTCACTATTTATTCAAGACTAAACATGCTGTGTCATTATCAGCATTCGTATATCGTGGGTGTTTCTATTTAATATTGACTCCCTAGAGCTTAATACAAAAGAAAATAGTTTATTCGGCTTCTACAAAGGTATTGTACCTATCAATAACTCTCCCTTTACGCAAATCTACAAAAGCGACAGATGAGACATTAAAAGAGATTTATTACAATATTTATTATAACTGGTGTAATTGTAATAACTGGTCTGTATTTCTAAAATCTACATAACATCATCATAACATCACGCCTTGTTTCCCCGAAGGGTTGGGCAGAGGTGTACCTATAGTACACCCACATTTCGCCAGTTATGTTTAAGTCCCATGTAATAGGGGGCGAGCCTATTGCCATCTACCGTGCACAAATTCAGACTTCGGGCTGCTACTGAGAAATTCCAGATAGAAAAACCCAATAACACGTTGCCCGACCTAGGAATCGAACCCAGGACCTCATTCTCAGCAGTAGCGATTGCGACCACTAGACCAACGAGGCAGATCTCTAAAATCTAGTAGGTTTAATTATTAATGTGACACAATTTCATAAAGGAAACTAAACGATTGACACAATGAGTATAACATGGCTCTTATTTATTTGGATGCTAGTAGATTGTTATAGTGTTAGTGTGGACTACTATTTCGGTAAACAGGAACCCGAACTTACTAATAAAAAAGATAATACGAAAGTACCAAATGCATTTGAAAATGAACTGCAAACAGCTAGACGAACAAACGCAAAAAATTCTTCAGAAACCGTTACTGGGATTAATGACGAATTAAGTTATAAAAGCTATGATGAACTTTCCGAAATTGAAGAACAGATGATGAAAAGAACTTCCAAAATGAAGGCACCTATAGGACAAAACGATTTTGACACTGATTCTAGGCAAGAAAAAATTGGTTACGATTCAAATGCTAATTTGCGACAAGGCGTTGATTACATATCAGAACTAAAGTCTTTTGAAGATATTATCAAAGATTATACATACCACGAAGGTACCGCAGGTACAGCATACCCAGTGCCACGTTATGATAATAAAACTACCGCAGCACAATCAGAATTAGATTTTAACAAAATTGTGATCCTTAAAAATGCATCCGCCTACGAAAATGAGTCTGAGAAGTTATCATTCGACTTTTATAATGTAATGCCGGCTGCAACAGCTGAAATTGATAATGACGACTATTCTAGCTCTTATTATGCCTTAAACCACGACATTTGGTATGTCCCAGAAAATAGTCCATGTTGGGACTTACCTATACTATACGGTGAAACAGGACAAACATACCAGACTTCGCCGGTTTTTCTTATGCATCCAGCTAATTTAAAGAACGTAATAGAAAAAAAAGAAGAGCAAAGTAAACCCTCCAGACCTCTTTATATGCCTGCGTCTCAAACTATGAACAAGTGGTGTGCTGCAGGTCCTTGTTACGGCGATCACACTCTGTGTCTCTTCTCGGATAAGAGTAACTCTAAGTTATGCCAAAAGGGTTACACAGTTTCGACTCCAACCATGGTTGAACAAATAGGATTAGTGAATACTGTAAATTCAATGCGAAACCGCATCGCCAATGGAGAAGCGGATCACTATAAACATTTACCTACAGCTGCAAATATGAATCAAATAATATATGACATTGACTTGGAAAGTATGTCCGTGGCATGGCTTCACCAGTGCCTGCCAGGTCCCGCAGCTTGTTCTGCCCTTGATGGAAACTATGTGTCGCAACTTGAGTGCACCAAATACGCAAGACATTGCTGTATAAATTCTTTTAAAACTGAGAAGGCTTCAAAATGGTATGCTTTTATTTTAGGTTCTTTTCTGTTTTTAAAAACGTCTCGCTGAAATTGATTGACACTTTAATTTTTCAGCATACCACGACTTGAATGCTATGTAGATCCTATTATTGGCTGTATTCACGTGTGGTATTGGAAAGCTGGAACAGCACTTACTAAGACAGATGTCGAGTGTGGTCATTTAACGCCAACCACGTTTTACATCGCCCAGTTAATATGGGCGCAAACCACTAAAATAGGTTGTGCATATGGGAAAAATCCAGACGGAGATGTACGAGTTGTATGTAACTTTGCACCTGGTGCGCCATTCTACATTGACACAAAATTCTTCTGTGGTTTCATTGGTCGTACGGGAGTTGTGGATAACTTCAAGGAGAACATTACTTCTGCAAATTTCTTGAAAAAGCATGGTATTTTTTTAACTCCAGTGAATACGTTTAACACTACTGAAACTGAATCTACAAATAACCGCATTAATTTATCCTTAAGATTTTTGGATATAGACATTCTTGGTAAGATTTTTAAGAGAAAATGGATACGAGAGAATTTGAAAGCAAACATTAACGGAACTTTAGGTTTCGTCGCTCGTTTGGTGACTAAATACACGTTTGATAAAGACAGTGGCACTCGTTGTGATATGAATGAAGCTATTTACGAGAGCGGTGAACCTGGCTCGAAGTGCGTTGAGCGCGGGCGGCGCTTCCATGCTCTGTGCTATGACTTCCGCGACCCCACGACCGGATACAGGCTGGTGGCTGTAGTAGCACCCATCGCCTTGTTTTGCCTTATACTTTACGATTTGTTTAGTGGTGTACTGCGACAAACCAATTATTAACATAGCATACCAAATTCTGCATGTCGATTCTGTAAAAATCTCACCGTGAAGACTTGTGTGGAGTGAGCTGTCATCCCGTGTTGGTCAATCCCTAGAATCAGTCGCACTGACAGCTCACCCCACGCTCACTTCACCTGAGTTTTCACGGTGAGATGGTTACAGAATAGCAGTGCTGGTTGGATATCTTGACGTGAGCGTGTGGTGAATGTCAAAAGTATACTTGAAGAACAAATAAAAACTAAAGTAAATTACATTAGAATCATAGTCACATTGCACACACAGTTACTTACAAAATGTATTGACCGTTTCCTTTCATTGTATGTTCAAATTATGGCTTTGGTTAATAAAATTGATCTTGAACAGTATCAATGGATTCTGAGTCATCGTATTTATACATTGTAATATTATAATTTGTAATTAATTCATGTCTCGTGGTAAATAGGTACTCCGGATAAATGTAAATCGAACTAGTTCTGTCACTATGACTCATTGGAGAGGCGAATTGGGATGATACACTCCAGTATTCTAATTTAACAACGTACTATGTAGTTTGGTATAATCTGCACATTGATACTGTATATGACACAAAGTTCACATTTCTCAAGGGACAACACCTCTAATAATCTATTAATTGGGATGATGACTATTGTTTTACTCTTGTCGCAAAAGATGATCTCTCTGTTTGTTTCCAAAGAGTGCAAACCATATTACAAAAAGTGTAAAAGCTTAAAAAATGCCCAAGTTATAAACGTTTTAAGATAATAGACAAGGTCAGCACTATCGTAGAAGTGACGTCACGACTATGTAACTTCATACTATCGCCGTACATTGTCAGCACCGCGCGACAAGGACGGCAATAATCCCCTCCAAAAACTTTTAAAGCTTCTTCAAATTTACACCGATTTAACAGATTTTTTCGATTATCTCATTTTTACTATGCCTCCTTTGAAATTACATTATTTGCACGAAAATTTTTAAAAGTAGTCATCATCCCCATAATAATGATTTAATAAAATACAGAAAATCCGAGTCTGTTTGCTACTTATTGTTTCTTTCTGAATTTAATTGAACAATGCCCCATAATGTAATCTACACGTTCGTTAAGTTAGGTTCAGGAATGTGCAGTATTTTGCATTCATCACTATCGTATCAGTTAAAATGAAAGTGCAGTTCAGTACATTTCTATTTGCCAGACAGTCCTTTTTAGCCGACTTCCAAAATGGAGGAGGTCAAATGTTCGGCTGTTTGTAAGTTTTTTTTCTGCTGTATTTCTCCGTCAATTGAGGACTGATTTAAAACAAAAACTTTGTTTTGTGTTAAAGAGTAGGTATGCTATTGAGGTGGTCCCATTGTCATCAAGTCAGAATCTGATGATCCCATGGAAATCAAAGAAAATCCTCACATGTTATAGGCACACCAGTTGGGTATTTTTTATAGTAACTCGTGCATTTGCTCTGGAAAAGCACCTTTCGGTGAAGTGGAACTGATGATGAAGACCACAGATGGCCAACGGAACTACTCAATTATAAGTATTACGCGGGTTGCGATTCGATTACTTTAATGTTGTTGCTAAGCAATTTATGCTTACTTACAATGCAGATGATGAAACGGAACTGATGGTGGCTTTACCATCAGCTCCAGTTCTTCTGGTTCTTACCATTAGAACTCCTCAACAATTAACGTCCCTTCGGCAAAAGCAATATTTTGTAAAAGGTGATGAGCAGTTGACATAAGGCTATTGTAACTTAGATAACTTAATAACTTGCCTAAAATAAAGTGCAAAATAAAAAACATTAGCCAAAAACACTACAAAGTGGAGAATAACTTTAATTTTGGAAGTCGGTGTCTCCGAAATAGAAATTATTTTTCACTTTGTAGAGTTTTTACTTCAAGTCGGTTTTATTTTTAAGTTTTAAAAATTGATTTACCATCTATTCAGAACCTGTTGAGGATGTCTTTCAATATTTGAAACACGAAAATAATGCACGCAAACTAGAATAGGTCGTATGTTTAAGAACTCTCCCACACTGCAAGACTCGAAAAACTGCTCAGTCATTCAAGGACAGTGAATGTTTCGACGACCTCAACATTCAGCATGTTGCCTACTTGGATATTTTATACAATATCATTGCAACGTACAACTTTTTGACTTTGTAAACACAAAACGTTGATTTGGGGATCATCATCGGAAAAGAAACAACACAAGATACTCAAAAAACTACTCAGTTTAATAAGATTCACTCGATCGTACAAGTAACATTGATTACTTCCATAATAGCACACTACATAATCACTGATGAAGCAAATAAAACACTCACATATGTACGAATGCCTTTTATATTACCCGAGTATTCCGAACTTCGTATCCCTTTTTGACTGCACTTAAAGGATATCCAACAGGTGGCAGCATACAGATAATCTCTCAAAAATATATTTACTGAACATAACATAACATCACGCCTGTAATCCCAGAAGGGTTAGGCAGAGGTGTATCTATAGTACACCCACATTTCGCCAGTAATGCTAAGTCCCATGTAATGGGGGCGAGCCTATTGCCAACAACCGGGCACAAATCCAGACTCCTGGCGCTACTGAGAAATTCTAGATAGAAAAGCCCAATACCATTCACCCAATACAAATATATATTCATAATACATATGATTATCCTCTATTTATTCCAATTTATTTGAGGTCGGCGCAGTAAGTCTTTAACGTCCACCTCTCCCTACCGTACCTAATAACAGTTTTTCTTTCAACTAATCTGACAAATGGGAAACCATTCCTGAGACAAATAGAGCATAGCATGGTTACCTATCAGAACCTTCAGTGTCAGAAAGTTTGTAATGCTGCCGGATTGGCTAAGGCAGCTGACCATGACCATGAAGGAGAACAGTTTCTCGTCCAAAATAAATCAGTTCGCCTAAAGCACAAGACAAGAATTGAACATGCTTTTAGGAGTAGATTGCAAGACATTTCTTGTTAATATTACCTGAACCTGATAAAGCGCTGATAACAGTTGGTTTATTGATTTAATAGAGATCTAATACGCAATCGTGTATCGTGTCTACGTGAGACGTTATTTGAGGTAAGCACAATATCAGCGCATTAGTTACATGCTGTCAGATGACTTTTCTTGCGTAATTTATTTTAAAGCGAATTCTGAGGCATCTTGTGTAAATAAAAATCGATGCTACGAACCTGTTGTTATCAAGGACAGGATAGTGTACACCACGGCTAGAATGCAATACTCCATACTCGTTCCTTTTGCAGAGAAGATACTCTTTCGCAATCTTTATTTAAATCGCACTGTCATAAGTAACTGTTGTCTGTGCTTCTTCTCGACGTTAACTTTGCTGCCATTCAAAAACCTGAAAATAATGAATTGGTTGAATTAGAATTCGATAATATAATCTTAGGTACAAGTTATGTTGGATTTGGATGTTCGAAACCAAATTCGAATATGTGTCGTCATTTCGTCACGTTCTCCGTACCAATCTAGATCTCCAACAAGATTTTAAAAACTAGAGCAGATTTCTGACAGTTTTGACGGAGACTGTATTATAAACATTAGGTTTGAAACGTAATACACCCGACAACACATTCGTTACTGTAGCGGTGAATTGGCGCACTTGAGCACAATTTTCAAGGTCCCGACACGCTTGTCTAAGGCCTTTCCCCCGTCTGGGGTTGGCTTTCGACCAATGATATACACTTTTTGTTAAATTGTAAAGTGGCTGTATTGAGTTACTTTGCCGCCGTTCATCAATGCTCTCTGTATGAGAAGAGAACCTTTCCCTGCAGTGGGACAATAGGCTGGTATTATTTTCACGGCAGTATAGTTATCATCATTGCTCACTAGGTACGAACAGTGGGAAGGTTTCAATAGTGATGAAGTTAAATTAGTTTCGTGTTGATAGGTAATATTAATTTACCTGCTTTAAATATCCTTATGGTACCGTTACTCTTAAGTTTGTTACACAAATACGTGACTTGAAAATTATACATACGCTATCGACAGCATTTATTATAGTTTTATGTATATCATTGGTAGAGCATGTTGTATTTACGTAATTTACGTTGCATAATCTAAGATCCTAATATTTAATTAAATATGTTGTGCTGAGAGTAGAACACACCATAATAATACTTGAATTTACATAACTAGTACCTACTCAATTGGTTCATTTAAACGAGTTCGGCCATAGCAAAAAAAAACGGTACAAAGCCGATGGTTTCAACATTCGACTGACCGTTGCGTATGGTCACTGGTCCAGTGTACAACCATGAAATAGAATTATCTGAACATTTTGTCTCACCGTTTTGTTGCAGGATTTCACAATTGATGAATTGCTTTTCTATTACTGTTGGTTCTACCGGCAATAGTTGCGTGTATTCGTAGACAAGTATTCTGCACGGCGGTAATGACAGCGTATATCAGAAGTTTGGTCATATTTAAAAAATATTTAGCTGTACCATGTATTTGGGTCGAGTACATATTGAAATTTTGTCTTCGCGACTATGTGGTGGCCTCATGGAGAAAGTTGTACTGTTTGATGGTATGTAGATCACACCCTTAAAAATGACCACACATTTCTGATACACGCTGTATATAGAGATGGATTAAATTTTAATATGTGTACATAGATATAAACGACTAAATTCAATCCACTATGAATTGAAGTAACATTCAAACGTCTAATCGTAGTTATTTCAATTTACGATCTACTATTTGAGGTTCTTCCAGCCTTCAAGTGTTTAGACTCTAAACACGGCAGCGGTATAGAAGACTACTTGCTTCCGTATTATATTTTGTGTATTTAGTGCTAGGAATGCTAGGATCTGAATTTATTAATTTAGACATAATATTTAGTGTATAATAATAATTTAGACATAACTTGTAACACGGAATACACTTTTATTTTATTTTTATTTGAAGTTATGTGCCTCGTTGGTCGAGGTTCAGCCTCGTGCTCAACAGTAGCTCTTGCGACCACTGGTTCGCTGGGAATTGAACCCAGGACCTCATGCTCATGTCGGGCAAAGTGTTATTGGGTTGTTCTTTCTAGAATTTCTCAGTAGCAGCCCGGAGTCTGGGTTTGTGCCCGGTTGATGATAATAGGCTCGCCCCCTATTACATGGGACTTAAACATAACTGGCGAAATGTGGGTGACTATAGGTACTCCTCTGCCTAACCCTTCTGGGATTACAGGCGTGATGTTATGTATGTATGTATAAGTTGTGTGTATTTTTCTCAGCGCTAAACAGGTGTATTTTCTTTCTTTATTTGTACTATATCGAGTGAGTAATCTATTCCTTAAGCTTACGCTAGATACAATTAAACACGATTAGTCGTATTTTTACTAATTATTACTTATGTCTTTATCTCAGACCTCAACATTTACGATTTTAATCAAATGTTGGCGAGCACTTATCGTTTCACAAGGCTGTTGAGCCGTGTACCAGTCACCGGAGTATAAACCTGAAAGTGACACTGGTATTTCAGACTCGTTCTCATTACATTTAGATCTCCACCAGTAGTTATATTCCGTAACCATCTACATCTCACCGTAAAAGTTTAAGTGAAGTGAGCGTGGTGTAACTAAGCTATCAGTGCCACTGATCCTAGGGATTGACTAAAACGGTATGACACTGACAGATCACTCCACGCAAGTCTTCACGGTGAGATTTTTACAGAATCGACACACAGTGATATCACAGAACCTTAAGGTAAGTGATATTTAAAAAAAAAACAATTTTAAGATACTTATTTACGATGCTAACAGGAACAAAATAAATTATTATATCATCGAAGTAGGTAGAGCAAGGTTACTTGAATTATACAAAAAAAAAAAAAAATTTGCTCGAAAAAGCTTCTTTATGAAAAATAAAAAGTTGAAATATGGTTGGTTTTGCAAAACTTTTATTGTTTATTACAAGCCTATCTCATAAAATTCTGGTTTTGGATCGCGTATCTTTCGACATTGCATCGCCCGGCACCGCTGCACTCACTTTCTTTTATTTTGCCTACAGACAAGCAGGTTAAGGACATTCAAAATATTGGTGCAAATTTGAATCACAGTGGTGCCGATTCTCTTGTTACAAATGCCTCTAAACTACCACAAGCATTTGGTTTAATCCTGTCAAACGACGATTTCCCATTTATGAGCTTAACTATATTTAGGTTTGATGGCAATAAGTTATTAGTTTAGTGAAAATGGTAATTTTGCTATTCTGAATTTGACGTTTTTGACCTAAAATTTTGATTTTCTAACTATATCTGAACATGAATCTGACTATTTGTAATCGCTATAAAAAGGTGTGGAAAAAAATTAGTTGTGAACTAAAATTCACACCAACACCTCGACTTCAGACTTGCAAAAACAGTACTGTATTTTTTCTTTCTTTTGCTTAAATCTCGAAAACTGTGTCTCCTATCGCAACAATAATGAAAATTACGACCCCCTATGGACACCATTAAACCCCAAAAACTGAAAATGTAGGTAATATTTTTTTATTTTCCATACAAAAAATAAGAACAGAACATCCATATAAAACACGTCGGGACTGCCCCCCATGCGCGCCTCCTCTAACAAAAATTCACGGGGTAGGGCAAACACGTTGCGAAGCCAAAAGACAAAAAAAATACCACATGGACTCACGATTGTCAAATTCTATTTCAGTTGTGTCAAAATTATTTTTAGATTTAGAGCTTTTTTGTTGCAGAATAGCTTTAGATTCTCATAGTCAAAAGTAAGGAATTTTAGTGATAGTTTAGTTCGGTGTACAAGAGAATCGACCAGTGTATGATTCTAAGGCCCACTTGCGCCACGAATCACTAAATAAATAAGAATTTAAAACGTGGTATTTCATTCAATTCTTTGAAGTTGATAAAGACAGAACTATTGAATTTAGTTATTTGTGGCGCATGTAATGTGGGCCAAAAGTCGTCAAAAATTAATGACCTGTAAACCATATTAACTTGAAATAAATAAACAAATTGATACTGAATTAATACATTTAGATAACTTCTCGAAAACATATATTACAAAACAATAATTACCTAACAATTACAGATATAAGTCTTTGCAGGTAGGCAGACACGTCACTGCTTCGTATTTAAAATAGCGAGTCGATACGTTACGCAAAAATAATCTAAACAAGTTAACTGGATTCAAAAACATGTTCACGGTCACTTTACATAATTTGCGTAAATTATTGCGCAGCGTAAATAATTCCTAGAATATTGATTAAATGTTGTAAAAATATTTGAAGAACGCATCCAATGTAGCCAGCTGATACTTTATCAGGCATAGGTGTGGTTAGTTAATCAATCGTTAATTACATTCCACACTACGCACTTAGGTGGTACGAGGGCGACACTAAAGGTTTTTAGAACTGGCCACTTGTAAACGAGATATAAAAAATAAGTTCAAATTGGAAAATTGAACTCTTTGCCAATTATTGTGTATGTTTTGTATTCATTTGTCATTTGTTGACGATTTGGCGGCAAATTGAAAATTATCTGTGTCACGTCAGTATAAATTTAAAGCGAGAAAATGTCCGTACAATGATTTTTTATGACTTTCGATGTCATTTAAGTCAACAAATAAGTTATGATAGACTTCGATTGGCCTTTCACGATGAAGCCCCATCTCGTGCCACTGTTTACATCTGGTTAAATGAGTTTAAACGTGGTCGCACTAATCTCACCGATGATCTGCGTGAGGGACGGCGTTCTACGACGACGACTAAAGATAACATCAGTGTTGTGCGGCGTATGATAGAGACTGACAAAAGAGTGACTTGACAGCAGATTCGGACAAGCTTCATCAAGGCATCGGTATGAGTCAATTGCACAAAATCCTCCATGAACATATCTAGCGGTCAGGAAGCTTTGTGCCCGGTGGATACCTCATAATTTGACAGAGGCCCAAAAACTCCGTCGTGTCGATTGGCGTCGTGAAATGGCTCAAAGATTTAACGGAGGTGACTCAAATGCTGTGTTCGACATACTTAAGGGTGTCGAAAGCTGGATTTATTGTTATGATCTTGAAACTAAGAGACAGTCTGCTGCCTGAGTGTTTCATTCCGAGGAGTTGCCAACTTAAGTGAGGAGAGGTCGAAGCGTGGGAAAATAGATGGTGGCGTCGTACTTCGGAATGACAGGTCATACTGGACAGGTACTGCGGAGTGGTACACTAACAATTGTTTGCCACTTGTCTTGAAAAAAGTTCGGGAGAAACGACCTCGCAGTAGGATCCTCCTTCACCACGACAACGCCTCGTCGCACACCGCCAAGCAAACAATCGACTGGGTCACCCGCCCTATAGCCCCGACCTCGCACCTTGCGTTTTTCTATTTATTTCTGAAAATAAAAGAAAAAATCGAGGAAAACGTTTTATGGACGCCGAGGAAGCAGTGGGTGCGTTTCTAAATGCCGTTGAAGAGACCCCTAAGCATCATCATCACTGGGCAAATTGCTTTTCTCAGTGGTTCCATCTGATGCAGCGATGTATTGATGTAAATGGACTCTATGTTGAAAAGATGTAATAAAACTAATAATTTGCTAGTTTGTACAGTTTTTGATTTTCTTAGAACTTTCAGTGTCACCCTCGTAACTTAAGATTTTATGAGATCATTGTGGATCCTGTCGGGCACAGCAAAATAGTAGAAGAGAAGAAGCATTGAAAACTTATCTTATCAGTCTTCTGAACTAAATCTAATATGATTATATGACATAAATTACTGTTCCTACTACTAATATTAGTTATTATGGCACTTGTATTTGATTGTTTAAATATTGCTGTTTTATTGTTTATTTCGTTACTAGTTGTTAGATGAAATCTAGTGTTCAATTATGGACCGTTATGCAAAATTTTGCACAAATTTACGGTTTAATTCGACCGTTTGGCGAAGTTAATACAATACAAGCTCTAAATTAAGATGTCAACCGAAATTATAGAGAAAATCATCTAACACATTAGATAACTTTCCACGTACAATTAAGTATAAGTTATTAACGGATCTGATAAAAGTTATGTAACATATAACATTACTTCTGTTTACGTAGCCACAACTAATGTAATACACACTATGTACTGTTTACCTTGTATAAAAATTATCATGAGCGAAATTAGGGTGAGGAGGAAAATTTTAAGTAACTGCAGCATCATGTCATCTCTATAAATGTTGGCCAAGAGCATCTTGATCAATCTGTCTCTTGGCCCTAAAGAATATAACACAGACACACAAGTTTAAAAACTAACGCCACAAAGTAGTGGTCCAAAATTAGTTTGCAAAATTTCATGTCAAGTTAGCACGTTTAATAAAAGCTTCAAAAACCACGGGTATACGATAGCTCACATTGTACTATCAGCATACTCTACTTCCCAACAATTATCTTCAAGTTCAGGGAATTTGGATAATAGCTAAACAATTTATTTCCACTGCTGAGTGTCTGACCTTACAATAACAGTTGGTAACACACAATTAGGGTTAAAGTTTATTCCGGTCAGTTATCGCAAGTATATGACACGCACGTTTACGTAACTCGCGTAATAGATAGGTACTCCAGAATTCATTAATCGACTGTCTTTTACCCGTGTGCTGGCCAGGATTGGGAATTATCCCATGGGATTGTAGGTACTGCCGGGATAAATGTATCCTATGTCTAGGTCATGGTCTGTTCGTGTGCCAAATATCATAATGGCAAAAGACAGATTAAAGCCCGTCACAGACGTAGCTATAATATATATTAATATGAATCATAGCAAGGCATATTACGACATATTTGCTATACACAATATCGATTGACCGCACACGCAGCTATAATATATATTTCTATGACGTCACATAAATATGTCGAAATATATATCTCGGTATATTTTGGCCTTTGAAACCGTGCGCTTGCAAAGACGAGGCAAGGGCAAAATATATATTATAGTATAGCTCTCGTGTGTGGTAGTTTGCTATACTATAATATATATCTCGATATATTAATATATATTATAACTACGTCTGTGACGGGCTATATAGACAGAGTTACTTTCCCAATTATAATTTTTGTGTGCACATTTGAGGTGTTATCAGGTCTGCCAAATAGCACATTGCCGGTTTTTGACGACGACAAGTTGGAAGCTAATTTAGTTATTATGAACAGGAGTCCGAAGTTTTAAAGCTCCTGATGATCAAATTAACGGTAGTAGAAATGATTTAGAAGTTAAATTTAAAAATAAAATCTCCTAGTTTATTTCCCGTCAGCCTATTTCCCGAGGAAACGATCCAGACCATTGGAACATTTCCGTAACAGAACGCTTTATCATTCAACAAACAATCGAAAGCTGAACAAATTACAATGCACTTCAGCTTTGATTGGCAGCTGACCTTCATTAATATGAAGGCTCAGAAATATATTACAAAGCCAAGCTAATAGAACCATAATATTTGATAACGCAAAACCAATCGCAGTTATTGATACGGTCGTTGATATCAAAGAGTGAATACAAAACTGGAATTCTAAATTTGCATAACGCTAACCCAGGATTTTCTTTGGCAGACTATTATGATTATTCCGATAACTGCCCAGCGACAGTTTCAAGGACTTGAATAGTATCGGGTACTATGTTATGGACAAAATATTTAGCAAATGTGACATCAGCGTTTGTTGTAATTATTAGCCGCTCTAAATGACGAAAACACACCCAGAATTTGTGTTAATGGCAACAACATGATAGCTTTTTATTAAATAAAAAAACATAATAGGCAAGATTCTTCAAGATTTCAAGGTTAAGCAATGTTAGGACTGGCACTGAATTTAAGAAGTGACACAATAATGATTTATTACGTTCTTTAAATTAGCAAGACCAGCACTTTGAAGGATATTGCTAATCCATTTCAATCAACGCAATGAATGTTGTTGAACTGTCAAAATGAAAGCGATTACTACTGATCCTGTGTTACGCAATTACCCCACGGACTGATCATCAATGTTTGTAACATAAACTTGCCCTTACTTATGTTGCTTTAATACTCCAACCTTAGACTTAAACAGATATTGAACCACAAAGAAACTTGTTCGCTAAGTATTTGCATTGGCAAAGAGAAGGTGATAATAATAACAAGCGGGAAACATATTGACCATATTTGTTTTATTTGTTTATCACCTTTAATTTAATACCAATAAAGTGTGTATGTAAATTAATTGGCTGTGGAATTACTACATTTCATGTAATCGAACAAAACAATATATACGATGTAATGTCAGGCAAAAACAATATTAATTAATCGACCTACGACATGTGTCTATAGTACGTAGATATACACAAACAATTTACCAGGTAATAATTATTCATAATGTAATGGCCTTATAGCTTAGTATACTTAAGTAGCTGTAGTCTTTGATATGATTGCATCTCCAAGGCTATGAATGAACTTTCGTCTTCTCCCGAACTGGTGTCGTAAGATTTATGCCTAATATATAGCCTTCCTTCAGCTTCCCTGCATAGTCTATGCATGGCCATTATTTACGTTTTCAATTGCTAAGTTTTGCAATACTTGGCATTGACTTTAATTCTTCAATGAAATCATTGGGTGCCTAAATGCCGTAGTGAAGTAGAGCTTCATTTCCATTAGGTTTAATTCCGGAATTCGCGAGGCTACTGATATTTGTTGAATTCTGAATACTTGGGCGTGAGATCGTACCTATATGGCAATCCAGCTTCAATCAATTTGATTCATAACAAACCGTCAAAATTGTTACAAATTGCAGGGGCTCTATTTGTAAACAGAGAAATGTTTACGGACTAACAAATCACTTCATATTACGTCGAACTAATGAACCGTAGCTATAAATACCTAAAATTAGATTTTGTGTACGGGTATTCAACTTGACAGACCGGCTTGGTAGACTTTGGAGGCAGTGCAAATTCCGAAAAATATAAATTTTCAAACGAGTACACATTACTTACTGTTAAATATGTACACACATCTACGTAAATTCAACACTTAGGGCGAAGCTTTTCTCAATAAAATGTATACATTTATGTATCACACTAGTTTTCACAGATTCGACTTCGTAATTAAACACGTGTGTTCGTTTATGTTTCGAGGTTGATTAAATATCTGCACGTGTGCCTCCGTGCAGGGTCGGCGGCTGACTGGCCGGCCAATGCCAACTTGCCAAGACAATAGTTCAGACATTTCTCGCGCAAGGACTTGTGACATAGAACGTAACGTAGGGCGCTGACTGCGCAGACGCACACCTAATCAGATCTGCGATTGTCGCGCGGTCGCGCCTAAACCGGCGCGGCGCGGGCGCTTGCTTGTGCAAGAGCAACGTAAAGTATCTCGAAACGTGGTCACCATATTGTTGTAAAACAGCCATTGCATACTGAATGACCCTAGGATGTACCTAAAGTTTCTTTTTTGACTTAGTTATTTTAAAACGCTTCGCAAGAATTGTATTAATAATAACCTCTAGCGAGTTAGCTCGATGCAGTTCATTGTTTAAATGGAACAATTAACAAAATATATTCCTTTTATGTGGCATACATATGATAACCATTATTACAAATTTGCTCATCTTAAATAATTTTAGATCTGGTGTTCTAATTAATTACATACAGGGTGTCCCGTAATTCGACGTCAAGCCGGAATCGGGTGATAGTCCAAATCAAAATAGTTACTAGAAAAATAAAAATAAAAATCTAAGTCTTGATTTTTTTTAATTATACCACCTTGGCCTTCTTTGGCGCCGATTCACCCTTAGAAACCCACTGTTTTGACTGTTGTTTGGTCTCTGGTGTGTTGTGATGGATCCATGTTTCGTCCACGGTTACAAAACGGCGCAAAAACTCCTCCATATTGCGATTAAACAACGCCAAACCTTCCTGTGAAGTTGTTACACGATTGCGTTTGTGGTCGACTGTGAGCAAACGCGGCACCCATCTTGCGGAAAGCTTTCTCATGCCCAAGTGATCATTCAAAATTGAAACCACTGAGCCATGCGAGATCCCTACGGCTTCCACAATCTCTTGCACTTTCAATCTTCGGTCGGCCAACACCATATCGTGAATTTTTTCGATTGTTTCGGGTGAAGAGACCTCAACTGGGCGTCCAGGACGTTCGGCATCTTCAGTGCTTGTACGGCCACATCGAAATTCAGTAAACCACTTTTTACCATTGAAATCGATGGTGCAGAGTTCCATAGTATTTATCAAGCTTAGACTTGGTCTCGGTAATGGTTTTTTTTCGCAAAAAATAATGCTTAATAAGCACACGAAATTCACTTTTTTCCATTTTTTCCTCAAATTACTGGGTAGTCTGATAAAGATAGCTGTCAAACACTAACTAACTGACGCAGCAAGTTAAAATCTTGACAGGAGTCAACTGACAGATGCCTGCTGACAGGAGTAGTGTTGCTTTTTCAGTAAAGAGGTCAGAAATTCAAAAAGTCACGGACTTATTGACCCGCCCTCGTAGTTATTACTGAAATAATAAATTGAAATGTTAAATCTAGATGTGGAAGGCGGAGACCTAGGTGTCGTGTGACGCAATTAGGACAAGTCTTCCTTCGTCCTGCATTTAACTGCAATAGGCGCAGTTGATCTGATTTATTTTATAAAATAACGCCTTGCGGAAATCCAAAAATAACATAACACACAACATAACATCACGCCTGTAATCCCAGGTAAGGCAGAGGTGTATAGTACACCCACATTTCGACAGTTATGATTAAGTCCAATGTAATAGGGGGTTAGCCTATTGCCATCAACCGGGCACAAATTCTCGATAGAAAAACCCAATAACACTTTTCCCGATCTGAGAATCGAACCTAAGACCTCATGCTCAGCAGTAGCACTTGCGACCACTAGCTAATCTAACCTATTACTTAGAATTCTAAGTCAACTGCTCCAGCTTGGAAGAAAGTGTCACATTATGCCGTACAATGAATAGACAATTAATATTTCGTCCAACTTTAACGGACCGTACTGAAAAAAAAAAGTACTACGCCAGGTTTTCGAAACTGGGTTTCTTGAAGGATTTTTTTTTCCCCCGTAATCAAAGAAATAATGTAGCAAGTATTATACCATTTTAGAATCCTTATTAAATGCGTCAACTTTTCGTGCTACTTGCCAACCTGATGCCTATAATTTAAAAAATTCAAGACTTAGTTTTTTTTTTTTCTAGTAACTATTACCCGATTCCGGCTTGTCGTCGACTTACGGGACACCCTGTATAGTCACGTTCGCAGAAAAGTAATACCTACTAATCTACCAATCAACGTTCTGTATAGAGTGCAGTGTACATTTTAATATTTGCAAGTCTGTATCACGTCACGAATGAAGACGTGATTTTTGTCCAATTCATATTATTTGTTAATGGTTTTGAATCCAGCTACGTGACAAAATAATTAAAGACAGACAAGCAATGAAGCTAAGCATCCCGAACACAATAATACAAATAGATAAATCTAAAATTCTAAACGACTCAAAACACAGTTACGCGAACGGAGCAACATGCGCGCTGACACGACACGTCATTATATCATTACTCCAAGCGCTATCATCCGGCTGACATCGACCAATTCGTCCCTGACACTGCTCTACGTCACAATTACCATCTTTATCCACTGCTGGGCAAAAGCCTCTCTTTTCTTGTGACAACCCCCCCACGCTCCTGTGCAAGCCTCATCCAGGTTCTAGCCGCGATGGCAACAATATCGTCTACCCATCTCGCCGCCTGACGACCGGCACCTCGTCTTCCAGTCCTTGGATGCCACTCGGTCACTGCCTTAGGTACTCCACCTGTCATCAGCTGCGCCTTGTCAAGTGATTATATACAGCAAGCCATTACCATAAACAAGACGGCAGAGAAGAATTCGCTGGTCAACTCGGTCTTCACATTAGAAAGCGAACTTAAATAATTTTGTAAGCGATGTGCAATTTTTTCTCTCGATTGATTGAAGAGACGATCGATCGATTTTGAACACAATCTATATAATGAATTCATAGAACTAGAATATAACTACTTTATTATTCTTCATACATTTGGTCCTTATTTAACTGCATTTCATCTTACGTTATACTGATTCCAGATAATTTCATTCACGTCCCTATAATTCTGAATGCCTACCTCAGAGTACTTGTCTCTTGATTCAAATCGAACGAATGGGACACGGTCTGACGAAGAGAAGCTAAAAAGTTTTTTTTATATATTTGGAAAAGGGTCCTGAAACCCGTTGTTAGTGTTTGTCTCAGCCAGATATTACTCTAGCAACATTTTATAGGCGAAACGTAAGTAGTAAAAACGTCTTATCATGGGTTGTCATTTCACTTTTCATAAACCGTACTTGTCGTTAATTATATATAGGTACGTGTACTGCAAAGGTTGAGGTATTTCCGATGACGTAGTCTATCGTAAAGATATAATCCCACGTTCACTGCCTGCTGGCGCGACTTGAATAAATTTGCTATTTTTGGCGATCCGTTTCTTCCATTAACATATATCATCAACTAAAAGAGTAGTAATAGATTAGGAAGCAAGCATTTGAACTTCAAAGTAATAATTACTTGTTAAATTTAACGGAAGTACGAGGGCGGGTCAATAAGTCCGTGACTTTTGGAATAAAACACAGATTTTTTGATAAATAAATGTTTTATTTTTCAACGTAGTCTCGCTTGAGCTCTATACACTTTGTCCAACCCTTCTCAATTTTTTTTATCCCTTCCAAAAAATATGATTTGTCGTTGGTCCTCAAAATAGGCCTTTGTTTGCGAGATGACTTCATCATTGGAGTCAAATCTTTTTCCACCAAGCCATTTCTTTAGGTTTGGGAACAAGAAGTAGTGCTTGTACGGCCACATCGAAATTCAGTAAACCACTTTTTACCATTGAAATCGATGGTGCAGAGTTCCATAGTATTTATCAAGCTTAGACTTGGTCTCGGTAATGGTTTTTTTTCGCAAAAAATAATGCTTAATAAGCACACGAAATTCACTTTTTTCCATTTTTTCCTCAAATTACTGGGTAGTCTGATAAAGATAGCTGTCAAACACTAACTAACTGACGCAGCAAGTTAAAATCTTGACAGGAGTCAACTGACAGATGCCTGCTGACAGGAGTAGTGTTGCTTTTTCAGTAAAGAGGTCAGAAATTCAAAAAGTCACGGACTTATTGACCCGCCCTCGTAGTTATTACTGAAATAATAAATTGAAATGTTAAATCTAGATGTGGAAGGCGGAGACCTAGGTGTCGTGTGACGCAATTAGGACAAGTCTTCCTTCGTCCTGCATTTAACTGCAATAGGCGCAGTTGATCTGATTTATTTTATAAAATAACGCCTTGCGGAAATCCAAAAATAACATAACACACAACATAACATCACGCCTGTAATCCCAGGTAAGGCAGAGGTGTATAGTACACCCACATTTCGACAGTTATGATTAAGTCCAATGTAATAGGGGGTTAGCCTATTGCCATCAACCGGGCACAAATTCTCGATAGAAAAACCCAATAACACTTTTCCCGATCTGAGAATCGAACCTAAGACCTCATGCTCAGCAGTAGCACTTGCGACCACTAGACCAGCGAGGCAGTCCGTATCACATTAAATATAACATTTATGACATATGAGTAAATAACCCCTAACAACATGTTTTTTTTAGATACGAGTACCGCAGACAGTAAACAGGCATAAACAAAGAACAACATGTCGAAGAATCCTATTCTCATAATATACCTGCGTGATTCACCGTTTCAAAGGCTTGAACGAAGTTTGTGTTGAAAGTTTGTCTAATTTTGTGTAACATATACGGAATTTAAGCTTTAATGACTTCGAGTTGCTATCTTCATTATTTTCAAGTTCTAGGTAGGTATAGGTAGACAGTTTCAAGTTAACATATAATAGCCACCAGCGTGAGAAATTTAGCAACTAATACGTTGCTTTTGCCATTCATAAAACATAATGGAGCAATTTTCATGTGTGATGTTATTCATCGCGATATTTGTAAACAGATTCGGTGCTATATCCACAATGACAAATAGTTACGCAAATCATCCTACGCTAACAAATCTAAAAACCTTGTTCTAATGGTTGAAAGAGTATTTGCCATATATATGCACATGAAACGCAAAAACTTGAAAATACTCATGATGTATCAGAATATTACTTCATTTCTCACTATTCAACAGTATAGCCGAGATAAAACAAATGTATTAATGGCTTACTTAAAATTTTCTTGTGAAATTATAAATCCGAAGAAACTTTGCGCCAGCCAAGAGGACTCCAAGTCCTTTTGAAGGCGTGGATAGAGTTTCTAAATCGTAAAACAGTATAAAATTTTGTTTATACTCACAATCATTAGGTTTTCAGTACACCACAGTCATTACAGAATCGAATGTTCTGCTATGTTACAAATTGGCACAGCATTATGTAACCGTGAAAGTGTATTGTAATTCATCAAGTAATATTAACGCGTGAATATGTGCCACGCATCACTAGCAAGGCACACTCACTGTATTTTAATTCAGTTCCACGGCATGTAAAGGTTGGTTCAGATTCTTATTTGTTGTAAGGTGAAGGCCATGCAGTGAGCGGACGAAGGATTTAGTACGCAGGTGTTCAGCTGTATCCGTGAATTACTTTGCTGATTTGCATGTGATATTACAGTCATTATAGTGGCTACTAGGCCCGCTACTTAAATATGAAACGAATCGAAACAACTTATTTTTGTTAAGATATTTAAACCTTTGACCTGCAACAGTAAACAAATAATACTAAGCTAATTATAGTAGAATAACAACATAAGAATGACTCATTTCTCGGAATCAGTGATACCTACTGTAATAGGAAGATACATTAAACCAATGTTTTCCCTTATTACAGATGACGGATCAGATTGAATCACAGTTGATGTACAATCGGTTACAGTCACACAAAAGTATTAATTTTTCAGTGATTTTTGTCCCAAATTAATAAAAAGGATGAAGAAAGAGTAGATACAGTACCGGCAGTAAATAAACTACGCAAAATAGCACATCGAGTTAAGGCTCGTGCGGGTTGGCGCGCCGCGCGATTTGAATCGCGCGCGACACAAAGGCACCGCTCGTCGCGCGACACTGTGCCTCTGTGACACTTCACGTGTCGCGCCTGTTTGCAGGAAAAAAGTTCGACTTTGAAGAGAGTCGTCTCTGTAACTCGTACCTGTGTTACAGGTTCTTTCTAAAGTTATCTGACTTTGGAACTGTAGGTTTAAGGTGTCGTGATGGCTCAGTGATTAAGGCTTGCCTCTGGTACCAGATTCAACCTCCTGCATTAATGTGACTTTTTCAATTCAAATACTTTTACATACTTTCTAAGTTTCTATCGTCGACAACAATGTCATCGGTGAAGTATATGGTTTAAATACATTAGTCTGAAATCACCAATCTTTCTTGAGCAAGCATGGTGACCAATGCTCGTGCGCTTTTTGTATGAGAAGAGGCCTTTACCCTGCAGTGTGACGACAATACTAGGGTTGCTGGTAATATTATTTATTATTACACTGGGCCCGCGTGGTGGATTACGGCCCACTCCCTCCTACAGAGAGGAGGCCAGTGTCCCAGCAGTGTGAACATAATGGGCTGATTATGATATGTTATTACATTGGGTGTGAATCACTACGCGTCTTTGCATATCCTCTGCCCGCTGTCTCAGTAGCCCGACCGCAGCTAACAAATCAGTAATGAATGATGACAATTTGTTTAGGTGCTTTTGTTACGTGATTGTTTTTGTTACATTGTTATTTAACAACCGCTTAATGATTCTTGTTTATAGATATTGTGATCGATGTTTAAGAATTGACGAGTTAGATAGGGGGAAATGCAGCTCTGGCATCGTCTGTATGCCAATTGAAACTATTGGGAAGATAGATATTAACAATCTGATAATCAAATCCCTGGTCAGGTTTGACAAGTCTTGTCACTGAGACGGCTGCTGAAAAAGATTCTTTAACGTTTTATGCATTACGTTAGCTAGCCTCTTGCCAGGATAATATAGCAACTGTCTTCTTTTTCGATTGTTGGCAAATATATCGCCTTTCACAATATCATGCCAGCACTTGGGTGAGGTTAGGTAAATACCAGCAATTGCTTGTCATTGTAATGTATTCAGTTTAATCATAGTGCCTTCTTGGAATATTACTACAATTGCACTTTTATAACTAGGAATGACTAACGTAGTCAATAATGTATGTTTACTATTAGAATTAAAAGCCACCAAGGCTAAATGGCCTCAATGAGAAGCCTTGTAAAAAAAATAAACTTTTTAGCTTCTTAGTACAATAATTTGATAATAAGATACGCTGAATATTTCATTTTGTATTGTGACTTTAAGTGACTTTAAGTTAGGATCTCGGTAGGTATAGACGATATAAAAAATATCAATGACGCGGGAGCCCGGTATAACGGGATCCCGCATTTTTCCCGCAGTGTGTAATAAAACACCATAAGTACTTAAATAAATACAAATATTTTGAACTTTAACCGTGCTGTTTTAACAAGAAAATAACAAGTACAAAAATAAAACTACGTTTTGGAAGTGTACTTGCAGAAAACACGATTCCCAAAGTATCGTCAGCCAAACTACTTTTGGCAACATAACCGGCAGCGGAGAACGCCCTCTCAGCTTCTACGCTTGTAGGCTTAACAGACTTTAAGGCATTGTGGGCGAACGTTAAGTATCTAACCATCGACCCTCCTGATTCATAAAAAGCGCTAGCGATCGCGAAAGGATGTGCCCGTAATAATGTTCAATCCCGGGATTAGAGTACGCTAATCACGCAGTGAACGGGACAGATGTAATCATGCGGGATCTCGGTATACCGAGATTGGAAGCCCTACTTTAGGCGTACCGGAGTTACGACTTTAGTCCTGCTGGGGAGTTTGTGCCACCACTTCTTTTTCCCAGCTGAAGCACTAGGAGTTGGTGTAGGGCAGACGTTTATTAGGGAGTCTTAAGTAATTTCGACGTTAAAAAAATGTTGATTCTCCATTTCTCAGCCTTATTTGAATAAACGACTTTTGATATTGCAATTAACTCCATTTCATTTATTTGTTACAGTTAACAGACATAGTGAACGGAATGTCGACACGCGGCGAGCTGCCCTTAGAGCTAGCGCTGCGGGGGCGAAGCTCCTCGATAGCCACGACATTGCTGCAGCACTGCGCAGACGCAGATGCGAGAGGCCCGCGCGGCAGGACCCTACTGCATCGAGCTGTTGATTCTAGAGATGCCTTCTCTGCCAAGTTTCTCGTTGATAATGGCGCTGATCCCAATTTAACCACGAAGTAAGTCATTTCTTGATAGAAAATAGTCAACACTACCTACAGTAGGGTATATAGCCAGACGTTAATATGGCACAAAGAGTTTCAGAGAAGTTCAGCTTTGTAGAACAGACGACGTTATACAAAGCTGAACTAATCTGAAACTCTTTTTTACCGCTCATATCTGTAATCTTTTTCTAAACTTAGGTTTTTCATTCTAAGTACCCGGGTTTGCTGCACAGTTCAGAAAATAGTCTCCCATTTCCTTACCAAGGTCATGGTCTATCTGTGTGCCAAATTTCATCTTAATCCGTTCAGCGTAAAAGCGGAACAAAGAAACAAACTTACTTTCGCATTTTATAATATAAGTTAGGGCTGCTTGTGTGCATTAATTTGTCAGCCAATTGATAGACTGCCTCAAAGGAGTTGGCATGATTATCTTGCTTAGAACTAAAATTGATATACCGGATAAACAGATATAAATAAAACTATTTCTAGCTATCTTGTCATATGTTTACCCGATGTGAAATTCATCCAAGTTTATGACAGCTACATTACACTCACTGCATTTAAAACTAGGTACCTGGTATATGATATACGACGATAACATCCAATATGACTTCATACTACAATCTGTTTAGAGAGGAGGGTGACACGGCGCTGCATCTGATAGCGTCACTCACGCCAAGCTCCTGCGATGAGGAGACCATGGAGCAGATGGCAGAGATCGCAGACGTCATGATCCAAAAGAGCGCCGATATCAACCGACAGAATAGAAAGGGATTGTAAGTATTGTGATGAAGAATTCCAGATCTTCTTTTATTATGTGTCGTTCCAGCAAGTAAAAAAAAAAGATTTATTTATTAGCTTCAACTAAAAATACTTTTCTAAACACTATAGCCTAGCATAGCAGAATCAGCCTATAACGTTCCCACTGCTGGGACACAGACCTCCTTTCTGTGAGACCTTCACCGTTTTGAGAGCAGTGGTGATGAAGTTATTTACACAAAGTAAAGCGCCTGTCTGGGTTCGGACTCACGACCTACAACTCGGAAGTCGGAGCCGTTATCACTGGGCCACCACTGCGCTCACTATCTAAACACTATGCAGCTTTACAACTAATGAGAAGAGTGCTTTCTATGAACTCTGACCCCCAAAGTAAGATTTAACTTGGGTTTAGGGCGTTAACGTTCTTGTCCATAGGTACCTACTGCGCTTTGGAATGGGCAACTAGCTTCATATTTCTGACTGATCGACTCCTTGACAATTCAAAAGTGCCTGTAATTGGTTTAATTGAAATAAATTATTTGAGTTTGAGAGTTTGAGTTTGAAACGTTCTCGCCTATAATTTGAACATATATCAGTAGTTGTAGGACGAGCACAGTATATTATTATTAAGATAGCTGCATATTTGTAAATGTATATAATGTGAAGTCGCCTATTAAAGTACATTTGTGGGGATATGTGTAATGTGTATGTATTGAGAGATAGATAAATATGGTGAATGCTTGTGTTTATGTAAGTCTGTATAAATATAACTATAAATAAATGACTTTATTAACTACATTGGGTTAAGCAATTGATACACGTAGTAAATCTTCAGGCTTATCGTAACACAGTGTCAATAGCCTCTTTGTGACCTTTGTCTTACATACCAAGTCAAGTCAAATAATTTAATCAATACCTTAAAGTTTTAAAATATTAGTATTTGGCCATTAAAAGGCGCTTTTGAAAGTAAACGTTTATAGGAAAATTGATTTCAGTTACCCCTCCCTTAAGGTAGTTTCGTATGGAGAAGAATGGACAAGAAACTACATAGTACACCTACTTTTTTATAATTTTACAACGTTTTGCTTCAGTCTTTGAGTCTGTCGAAAACTGTTGGGCGCGTTCGTTTGTTTTTGTTTTAGAAGCTAATGAAGTTCTTCCGTATGCAACATGCATAATATTCAAATTACTCGCATTTATAGCAAACGTGCCACGGGTCTTAATTAATGCTCGTCCATATTTAACTTTATTTTATGGCCCTCCAATTCGAATCAGTCAAATTAAATACAGCGAGCATCTTTTCCGTAACATAATATTTAACCTTATATGGTTCATGATAGTTCCTTAAATCATGAAGCCTAAAACTTTTCTTGTAGCACACCTCTCCACCAAGCAGTAATAGCGAGAAACCAAAGGATATTCGATCTTCTCCTCAAACAGCCTACCTTAGACACCAACCTACGGACCCTGACAGACGAACACCCGCCCTTGTACTATGCGTTAGTCGACGACAGACGAGCATCGATATCATCCAGCGAGACTCTAGTCATGAACGGATCCAATCCCTTCGATACACCAGTGACGAACAAAAACGCCTTTACCGAAGACCCAGTGGAAGGAAAAACTGAGAATGTTGTCGAAAGAGGTTTCGCTGCTAAACTGTTAGAAAAGGGATGTCAAGCGAATCCCTTGTATTCCGGAGCAGGAGACAGTTTGCTGCATATTTTGGCCCAGGGATGGTTTGAGGTAAGAAACAATTCGCTGTGTAAATAAACCAACCTCCCGCCCTCAGGCGCGAATCTAGGCTTTCTCTCAAGGGGGGGGGGGCAAAGGTTACTTGTCTCATGCTCTTTATCATTCGGATTCTGATCACATTATCCTCCTGCCCTCATCCAGTTCTATGTTTCTAAACTTCCTTATTAGACCTTATCTCAGTATTCACCCCCTTCCCAAACATATCATCGTTCAACCAATCCATGTCTAAACTCTTTATAATAGGTTGGGGAAAAAGTTTCCTCGCATTTTAAGAACATTCAAAACATTTTTTAACATTGTTTATTTACATTTAACTAAAGTATGTAGGTTACCTACATACTTTTGTTCGATAACTTTTTGCCATTTTGTAGGTAGGGACATGATACCATTGCTATAGAAATTTTGGGACTTCTAATCATAATACCGCGACAAGTGGTTTTGGCAGTCCTCTCGTGATGTTAACCTGACACTGCCTAAAGAATTCTGACGAGACCGAAACAGATGGAAATCTGAAGGTGCAAGGTCAGGACTATACGGCAGATGCATTAACTCCTCCCAGCCAAACTCTCTTAATTTTTGCTGAGTGGCTAAAGAATTGTGAGGTCTAGCGTTATCATGATGAAAAACCACACCCCTTCTGTTGATTAATTCTGGCCGCTTTCTCTTAACTTCTTGCTTTAATCTCATCAGTTGTTCGCAGTAAGTAGAGTTCAGAATCGATGGTCCTGCCTGATGGTAACAGCTCATAATGAATAATGCCCTTCCAATCCCACCACACACACACCATCACCTTGTTACGAGTTAACCCGGGTTTCGCCACAGTCTGTGAAGCCTGACCGGCCTTTGACCACGACCTTTTTCGCACGTTCTTGTCGTACGTGATCCACTTTTCGTCACCAGTTATCAGCTTCTTCAAAAATGGTTCGGCATCATTATGTCGTAATAAAGAATCACAAATGAGTACACGGTTCATTAGGTTTCTTTCATTGAGCTCGTGAGGTACCCAAATATCGACCTTTTTGTGTACCCAGTTTTTTTCAAATGCGCCAAAACTGTGTCGTGGTCAATTCCCAGTTCTTCAGCTACGTCGTAACTACTGATATCCGATCTTGCTCCACTTTTTCAAAAATGGCATCCATTTTATCCGTAATAGGGCGACCAGAGCGACGTGCATCTTTGCCATCAAAATTTCCGGATTGAAAACGCTTAAACCAAATTTGTGCTACTCTCACAGACACTGCACTAGGTCCAGAAACATCGGATTTTTTTTTCGCGGCTTGCGTTGTATTTTTACCTCTTTTGTAGTAAAATTTTAAAATGTATCGAATTTCTTCATTAGATTCATTCATCTTGACAGTACGAAAAACAAATAAAAATCACACATTTTCCTAATTTGAATTTGGAATTATGTTCTTTGAAATCAAACTCTCAATGATACCAAAACCAGCCAGATACAAATAGTATAGCCAAAGAGATTTTATTACAAGTTCATACATACTATAATGCGAAAAGACTTTTCCCCCAACCTAATATTTTTTTTATAAACATCCACATTAGCACTTCTTGTTGTCACATCCTTCATCATCATCATTAAGTTCCCTAGTCACATTATGCTTAATCTTGGTTACATTTGCAAGGAATCAGCGGTGTTCCTGGTCTCACACCTGAATGGCGAGCTGAACCACACCAACGAGGCAGGCATGAGTGCGTTACACGCGGCCTGCGCCAACGGACTCGCGCGTCTGACTGCGGCCTTGCTAGAACATGGAGCCAGGCCTAACTTGCAGACTGCATATGGAGAACAAGAGGATACTGTTTATAGGTGAGAATAAAATGAATTCATTTATTTAGAATAAGCACACCAACAGCAGTCACTTATATTTCTAATTAAATAACACTTAGAATTAGCATTACAGTAACCATGCAAATAAGAGGTATGCATGAAATTGACATTATGAATAAACAAACAAAAGAAAAATAAAGTATGTCTATTATAGAAGACCCAAATCTAGAACATTAGCAAAACAAACCAGTTTCACCTACATTGACGTGCACTGGTCGCACTGTTTGTTGTGTGTGTGTGTATCTATATCGCTGTTAATCAGATTTGCTTTGGACTTCTACTAGAAATCTATTTCATGTCAGCCTTTTCAGAGCAGTCTATGTACAACTCGGGCGAATTAACATGGCACCTTGTTGATTCTGTAAAAATATGACCGTAAAGACTTGAGTGAGCTGTCAGTGTCATCCCGTCTTAGTCAATTGCTAGCATCAGTGGCACTGACAGCTCACTTCACCTAAGTTTTCACTACTGGATCGAATATCGTTTGTTGAATAAAGTATTCAAAACTGATTTTTAATATTATAGTTATAACTTTATTTTGTTTAATATCGTAATATTACACCATAAATTGACATAACAAGTTCCTAAACATTGACTATTAATATTGTTAGTATTAATTAAAAGCTATATAAAAATACCTCTAACAGTTCCGAGCTAGGTGCCATGTTATTCGCCCTAGTTGAACCATGTATTCAAACTGTGCTGTACATAAAGAGCAAATAGAGCTGGGTCATCATTACAGTAGATATTAGCTTATGCTTGGTTATGATCGAGTCCTCTATCTCATTTACTCATATTTACTTGTCTAGTACATCACTGACATTAGAGCATAATAACTGTAGAATTATTTCAATTTTCATTATTAAGGTTTGAAGTAATCGCATTCATGTAAAGTCTTTTTTTAAGAGAGATGGATGATTAATGTTTTTTTTCTTAATGTAACTATTATGTAAAAACTAAAATATGTGTACAGACAAACGCCCCTGCACTTGGCAGTACTCAACAACCACGAAGGCGCAGTTCTAGCCATCATCGAACACAAGAAGCTCGTAGACAAAGGCGACATGGCGGCTGCAGACCGCAGCAACACCAGCCTCACACCCAACCTCAACTTAAAGAACTCGGACGGAGATACGCCCGTCAGTTTAGCGCTCACTGAAGGTAAATCTAGACACTAATTATAAAGCTGAGGAGTTAGTTTCTTTTTTGTTTCTTTGATCGCAATAATCTCTGGAACTGCCTTTTTTTGTTTCTTTGATCTCAATAATCTCTGGAACAGTCGGATTTGAAAAAATCTTTTCGCATTGGATAGCCCAATTATTGAGGATGGCTATGGGATATTTAACATCACGCTACGACCTGTAGGAGCCGAGCAAAAAGGAAGAATGTCAAAAAGAACGCTAAGCTGAATCGAAGTAATAGCGCGGGCAGGTGATGCAATGTAACGCGGTGGGTTGAGGGAACGAGAAATTTCATTCGAGGACGAGGTCGCGGCCAGAACTAGTATGTAATGAAAGCTGAAAGCCTGCTCAAACTGACCAAAAATTTCGACATGGATAAAAATAATTTACCTAGTACCTACTACCCAAATTTTTGCACAGTTTTTATAAATGTAATAGCCCATACATGCAGAAAAAGTTATGAATAAAAGTGTTGTTCAATTTCTTTATGTTTTATCAAAGTTTCATTTTCTTTAATTTTTATTTTCTTTCAGTATCGGTCGGTATTCTTATTGTTCCGGTGTCGTGTTAGGGTCACTTGCCAAATTTTTACATGTACATATTTTGCAGTTTACACATTTAACGTTTTCTTAATGACCTCAGTAAGCCATTATGAAAAATTGGCATTTCAGAGCCACTTTCACGAAATCTTCACAACGTAAGCTTATTCTCAGAACTTTTGACTATTACTGAAATGTCATTCACAGGTCACAAGAACCTAGTGGTCCCGTTGATCGAAGGCGGCGCAGACCCTAATATTCGCAACGGAAAGGGCTTCACGTTATTACATCAGGCTATAGTGGAAGAAGATTCAAGGACTGCCATATATCTACTGGACCACGGAGCTGATATGAACGCATTGTGAGTATTTTAACTGTTATTTTCTTTAAGCAAGTTTGGAACAAATAATTTATATTGAGTTTGGCGTCGATAGTTGCGCCAGTTTTGTACTTTTGAAGCTACCTAAAAAAAAACATCTCAAGCTTCGTTTCTGAAAAAAATGTGTTAGAAAGAAATAAAATTTATTTCACGAAATATTCACACAATATTTATTGTGGCACAGTTCAGCATAAATTTCTGTCAACTAAGTGCCTGGTGCTGGATTGTTAACTTAAATTGTTCCCAATTTAAATATGTAGATTAACAAAGAATTATCCAGATTTGGGTCTCATTTTCGTTATGAGCACACCCGAAAACGAAAGCCCTTATAATTATGAGCCGAACTGAAACATAGTATTTATATAGTAGTTTATAGCACTGCTCACTTCCCAGTTTGACTGTCCGTACGATTGCTCTGCTACAACGACCATATAACCCATAGACGCCCAATGCTTGATCTTACGCACCAAAACAATTCTGTCAACTAGCTGAGGTATGAGAAAGCGGGGTACTGCGATCACTAGGGATGGGACAGGTTTAAATAAAACACGAAGGAGTCAATATTTTATTGTTAAAAATTGTACTTATTAGAATGTTTATAAATGTACCTATTTTTAATAAGCTTTTTAACCTTCCTATTTATTAATATTTTTTAACTTTTACTTAATATATTTAAAGTAATAGCATAGATGTAAAAAATAAAAATAAAATGAAAAAAACATATTTATTTAATAAGATAACATACTCTTTTCGGAGGTTTGTAATAGTTAAACAAGTGTTATTAATAAAATATAACTACAGTTCGAAAGTCAAATAATTAATGGCCTATAGTGTTACTGCTTGAAGTTTTAGGACGTCGGTTTTGCGTTTTTGTTATTTTGGATTTTTTTCAAGGTACGCTTTTATGGTTACTTCAAGGTGAAGGGGTTTATCAAGCCACCTTCGTCTCTGTAAGCTATTAGACTACTTTGGTCCTGATTTAATTAAACTAAAGCTCCAATACATGGCTGCGTTTTATTTGTTGAACTAACGAACTAGACACAAACCCCGCAATGTACTCTACGGCCCTTTCAGCGAAAAGCGACCAATTAATCATGATAAATGATTTTATTTCTGTAAGTAGGTTTTTAAAAACACTTTTACACGTCAAACATATTTTAAAAACTAAATGAGATCGGCGTTTCCTATCTGACTACTCTGAGAAGAAAGGCCGAAACAAACTCAGAGGTCAGTCTCTTTTAAAGTTCAGACATAATCTTGGTCACGTCATGTGAAGACCATGTAGATTGATGTCTGAAATGGTCTTTTGAGCAAAGAACCACACAGAATGAGTGGACCTGTCCAGTCAGTGCACGCATCTGTCAGTAATCATGCAGCTCAACACAAAACTTAAGGAGCTCAACGATTCGACGAACATTACCAAAGAAAGGACATTTGGGTAGGCCGCGTAAATTACTCAAACTGCCAGACCATGATTAAAACGAATTTAAAAAATTAAAAATAAACTGAGATATAAAAAAAACAACAAATCCACACTGCCTTCACATTCACAATTATTAAAATATTATAATACTTTACAAAGTAAATTTTCATGTCAAGGGCCCGATTTAAGTCGTCATGAATGTCAGTTTCATCTATGTCAACATCTTGCTTGTTATCCAATGTTGTCGTCAAGTTAATTCTACCCAATGCTGATGAACAGGTCAACATGGAGATATGTTCCAAAGGAACACAGTTGTCAGTGAAGACATCCATTAACTCCGTGTGTATTAGTATTTTTTTATATAACGATTAAAATAGTCGCGGAGTTGGGTTGTCATTACTACCGCCGTGTGAACGTCTATTGGCAAATACTATACGTATATTGGCTAGTTGATCTTGGAAAGTCTTATGAACAGGTATTTACTTGACTGAAGAATGATTTTTTTCTATTATGTCGTGAAACATTCCGATTAACTTATTGTCTCTATTGTAATTAGTGCTTAAAAAGATCTTCAAGTTTCTTATTAATAGCTTAGTAATAATAGGTTTTTGCTTTGTCGATAACTTAGGTCATAGGATTTGGTGCATCACTATTATTCATAAGGTATGTTTACCAAATAATAGAGAAAAAGTTAAAGCAAAAAAAATTACTTTCAGAAGAAAGGGACGCAAACATCAACGAGAGTCCTTGCACCTTTTTCCACCTACAATTTTGATCCGTATAAGAAGAACTCCGAAAAATAAAATTAGAAAATAAATCTAATTATGATTATGTAATTTTTAACTTACCGATGAAATGTTATGCCATCTTTTCACAAACTGGAAGTCGGGCTGTTGTTACCACACCAACTTGGTGAAAATATTAATTTTCACCAATTTTTATCGACTAACGCGGTAGTGTTTACAGCTCACAGAAGTGGTCGAAACTGAATCGAAATTGTTGAGTGGCGACCTACATCAGATATATAAGTCTGATGTGTTGACAGACATCGGTCGCCTGGTATTAAGCGTCTATGGGCTATAAGGTCTTTACTCTGCTAAAACACGCTCGCATTAGCCGACTGTAATTTAACTTATATTTGAATTAAGAGTCTGAGATAATTATCATGTTTTGGAGCAACAAACACACATAAAATGTTTTAGAACATTTTTATTCCAAACGGTCAGTCATAAAACAACTATCTCAACTATCTACTTTAATGGTATATATTCTTTATCATAAAAGTACATAGTTGAGTAAGTGGCATCATACATTCCTTCTCTGTGGAATAATTGTCAAGTTATAACCGTGTGTTGTGTCATACAGGACGGAAGCAGGCGAGACCCCGCTCCAGCTGGGCATCCACTGCCGGCTGGGCCTGGTGGTGGAGGCGCTGTGCGTGCGCGGCGTGGACATGAGCCGGCTGGACGCGCACGGCGTGCCGCCGCTGTGGGCCGCGCTCGACTCCGCGCAGGAGGAAGTCGCTAGTGTATGTGTGTTTAACTATTCTTCTAAGGAGACGGCCGCAATCTGCTTAAAAGGTATCTTTCAAAAAGGTGGAAACCAGATGATTTATTTCTCGACAATAGGTATTTATTGTTAAATTTAAGAATTCGCCTCCGATTGCATGAGATTGTCCGGCTTAGTGTGTACTTACGGGCTGTGGGATAGGACACTGAAATAGGTCATCTTGTTCCCATCTTTTTTAAAGATCACTTGTTAACGCAGTCGGGTTTTCTACGCAGAATTTTCGCCTAGGCTAAATGGGGCTTTTTTTAAATACGTCAGATTACAAGTCCCTTTATACAGCCTGTACTAGTAATTTGGCGTATTCCTTCCAGGGCATGATAGTGTGACCTACTTGCAACAATTAAGCACCCTATAAAACCTAGACGAAAACTTATACGTCAAGTCACGGTATATAGGTATGATAAACACGTTACCCACTTTTGATTCGCGCAGTCGGGTAAGAGATTTAAGAAGACCTTATGGAACAAGCTACTATAAACAGAAACACTTTTTAAAACATTATAAGAATATGCCAAATTAATCGTAATCGTGGAGAAATAAAAACCACGAAAAAAGGACATTACACATTACCAAACCTTACTTTTAGCTAACTTTCTTAACTGTTTATTCCGAACATGTGGGATAGATGAACGGTTCCGGTTTCCTAAAAGTCGATTGATAAATTGAGACTTTTTATTTTCAAGTTCAAGTAGTTTTTCTTTTTTAGATCTTGGTCAGAAACGGCGCGGACGCTGATTGTTGGGCCATAGGACCTGATGGATGTTTGCAAACGTTATTACACAAGTAAGAATTTTCTGCTGCAATCTTTATATTCTATTTTATTGATTAAGTAGCTTATGACATGCGTTGTAATGCATTTTTGTTAAATACGCTAATCGGTTAAGCCATTTTGAGTTTTAGCGAGACTAACGAACAGCAATTGATTTTTATAATATAAGATGAAGGTTTGGCTTTAAAAAAACCATATCAATAGATTTGCGTAGTCCTCTAGCTCTTTCTATCCATTATTATACTTTTCTAGACCATTTAGCGACATTTGACGCTCGCATTTTCTCGGTGGCAATGTCCTTTGAAATGAATTAAACAGTATTGTGTAGTAGAAAGGGTGAGAATTCGAAAAAGCTTACCGCAGACTCCTGCACACTGCTTAGCACTGATGATGGCTTTGCGGCGCGTCCAGATGTCTTGAAGCCTGTACAATTCACTACACATGTATTCCATAGCCGCTGTGTTCGTATAATTGTTCGTATCTTGAGGGGGTGGTAGTTACCAATACACCGAACTTCACCGAAGGACCTTTTTATTTTAGAATTTTTTTATAGTGCGCTGTGCACGCACGTTTTTCGAGCTAAGAACAGTTAGTGTCGAGAAAAACCACACACGGAAGCATGGCGCTACTGTGCTACTGTACCAATTGGATTGCTCAGCGAATGAACGTAGAGAATGCCGATTCACATAATCAAATCAATCCCTTATTTATTACACATAAAAGCTTAATTACTCGATGTGGGGTGAAAATAAACCATCATAAAAATCCCTGAGATTTAAAGCTGTAAGTAAAACCCACCATAAAGAGAACGGTACGTAACAAGTTTTCGAAGAAAATGTGGTACATAAATGCCTAATACAATGCAACTGTTTGCCCCACCAGAGCAATTGACGAAAACAAGGAATCCCTAGCGATGTTCTTGATCCGTTCCGGCTGCGATGTGGAGTCTCCGCGACGCCTGGGCGCAGGCGGCGAGGGCGCCGACGTGGCCAACGAGAAGCACTCGCCGCTGCATCTGTGCTGCACCTGGGGACTCACTGACGTCATACAGGTACTGTACTCTTATATACAGGGAGTGCTAAGTGACTAATATCAGACTGTTTGCCTGGCTGCGAACTCCGATTCCATTTCCCGAGAAAATATAGAAGAAGAAAGCTTGTGTTGGAAAACAGACTCAGTTAAAGTGAACTGTTACTCCTTTTTAACAGACACTCCTAGAACACGGCGCCAACATAAATTCAAAAGACGCAGAAGGCAAGACCCCCCTGCACATAGCGATAGAGAACCAACACGCGGGCATTATCTCACTGCTACTATCACAACCGGGCATCGAACTGTCGGCCAGAGATAATAGAGGAGTGTCGCCCTTCGCGGCTGCACTTACTGCCAGGAATAACAAGGCAGCGCAAGCTATATTGGAGAAGAATCCCTCGGCTGCTGAACAGGTTGGTGTTTCCCAGCAGCTGTTATTAAAGTTCTTCTGTACCATTTATAAAACTCCCAAAGAAGTCCAGTAAATAATGCTGAGACTAAAAAAATTGTTTTCGTATTCACGGCCAGTTTTTGGACAGAGGCACAGATAATATAATACTACGTACAGATACCCAAACCCATTCAAAGAAAGGAAACCTCCCTAAGTCTGGCTAATGAGCTGGCAATTTTTCTTCATCTAATTTTTCAACAAGTGGCAGCATCAGCGACTTACTTTTTGCCAGAGACTGTAGTTTTACAACGGAATCTAGGGGTCGACATACTTTTAAAACGTTTCATGCAATCCTTTTTATATAAATATAAAAAATAAAAAAGTTGTTTGATTTAAAAAAAAAAGTAACAATATTGGAAACTGTCATGACAAGACTAATTTAGTAAAACGCCATCTATTGCAAAAAGCTCTAAACAAATTGATTAACAGATACTTTTATCATTAAAAGGGTTCGAATTGAAGTTAAAAGCTTCATTTTTATTTTATTTTTAAAATACGTGCATGAGTGGAAATAGATAAATCAGCACTAAACAAGGAATACTTGACTTTTACTAATCATAATTCAGCCAATATTATGCCATAAATCACTTTTTAATTATTGTTAATTTCATAATGGTTACCTATGCTGCCATCTATGTCTTTTTTTCAAAATAAATTATAATTTGTTCGAGTTTTGACAACATGGCAGAGGTGTCAAATCTAGGGAAAAATAAAGGATACTTTTTTTACAAGGTCATTCAATATTTCCGAGTTCATGAGGTGCCTTAGCTAAACTTTTTCAAAGTTATTAGTTCCTTATAAAGAAGTATTTTCGAAAGTAATTGATTCCAATTGCATCTTTTTCCAAGATCATTTATACTCAACGAAAAATAATTGAAATCTCAATTTTTATTAATAATACAATAGCCCACGACCAAAACCATGTCGCATCGTTTTACGGTCAAAACCGTATAATATATATAGTTAAGATGGGTCTGAACCCCGACTATGTGGGCAGTTTTGGTCAGAAACGTCGCAGATTTTTGGGTCCCATTTCTGTTATTTAAAATAAAAAAATTGGCAGGCAGGTTTACCACGATATAATAAATAATAATAAATAATTCTTTATTGACACAAAATACAGGTGTAACATACAAATTGAATTGATTGTCTATTATTAAAAATATACATATGTTTCGACATTTTACTACGAAAATGTTTGTTTTCTGCCATTTCGCGCGTAACATGTGGCCTGAGCGCATTTTGTGTGTGCAAATGTAAAAAAAAATACTTATAACCGACTTATCACATAACAATCTGGTTCAATGGCGAACGCGCGGTGCTTTTACGCTCCTATCCCTCACAGGCGCGGTCCCAGGGGTGTCATGACTCCCCCCCCCCCCCCCCCAAATCATTCAAACTGAATGATGTACCTACATGTGTTTCTAAGTTAAAACTATATTTGAGCCACGGAGACCCCGATGGGCATAGAAGGCAGTCATTGGGACTACCGCCCGCAGTGAATATTTAAAACCATGAAATAACAGTGTTGTTTTTTTTTTCTCAAATTAACTGTAGTATCAAAAATTACAATTTCATAATTTGTATATTAACATTTTTCGGGATTTTACATCTATAGGCACGCCGAGCAACAACAAGCGCAATAAGGTGACGTGAACCCATAAAATTATTGCCTACCTAAAAACGCTCAACGCGCCTAAAGATGTTTCCTACTTCAAAAATATACTTCTTTATACCCTCAAAGCATCCTAACGGCCGGATGGATTCGAATATATGAAGTCACTATCGACTCGTCCGGGTGACGCAAAGATAGGCTAGGTTTTGGTTTTCCACTGTTAGCGCGTTCACGAGCGTTCCAAATTGTTGACAGCTCTCAGCTGTCATAATCGTGAAATTTGAATAGGAACGCAAATTATTATTGATGTGAGCGTTGTGAGCGATTAAGGTCTTTTTCGGAATGTACCCTTAGCTGTCTTCACTTTATTCTTTACACACACATCTAAAGGAAATAGTTTTACTTGCAATAACACTAGATGGCCTTTTTTCATGAACTTGGTTGAAAATGTCCAGATGGATTTAAAAAAATGGGAGAAGAACCCTTGGTCAGCAGTAGTGCTTGCGACCACCAACCCAGAAAATGTAACCTCCCTAAAAAATAGTTCTAGTCACCCATTGTGACCAGGGGGCTTGGGCTGTCAAACTCAAAACTCAATTCAAAAACTTCAATAAATACCTTAGATCCCAGTTTGCTTTTGTCCAGTTTATTAAAAAAACCTTCAATTTCAGTTCGATGTTTTCGGGTAAACTCTTTATTAATTGTACGTAAATACGCCACAATAGGATTTTATATAATTTCTTACAATCGAACACTAAGTTGACTGACACAATTTTTTTCTACATCTAGGCAATTGTTTTCATCATGTCCAATGGTTTTCAGACAGAATGATATGTTACCGATCGGATATTTTTTATCACGTTCAAAATGGTTTCAACACATAAGATTCTCAAACACTGTTCTGAGAAATAATTTATTCGCATCAACTCACCAATGTTCACTTGATATAATTTTTTTCTGACGGTTTGCATCATTTTTCATTTCCTCATTATGGTCTATCTATATTGTCTGGGTATGTGCGACGCTACTGGTTTTCGGTTTCTATCGTTGTAACTACATTCTGAACATCAGACAGATAGCATTTTTTTTTTGGGATTGGCATCTCGCAGGTCTACCTATGACGTGGTCGTCCGCTTAAGCGGACTTGCCTGTGGTTGCCCTAATAAATTAAGGCCTCCAGCCAGGACTTAAAAAAACTTAATACTAAGCGACTACACGCTTAGGGCACCCCCTGTGGGGTACGGACCTCGGCTTGGGCATCGCTGGAAGAGGGCAGAAGTGAGTAGCTGGATCAGGATTTGAGAGATTTGGGGCGAATTTAAAGCTACAGGCTCAGCGGCGCGGGCTGGCTCGAGCAAGGGTCGGGGAGGGCGTGAGTTTGGGCGTCGCGGTAGAGTGCTGGTGGCCTTACTGCTCACCTGGAGGAGGGTAGTGGCGTCGTCGGGGGCGATTAAGATATACTTTGGTCGGCGAATACTGGTAATGCGGGAGGGAGTATAGCGAGCGGCCGCTGAAATCATGGGATTTGGGTGTTCTATGCCACAGTCGAAGAAACGCTTAGATAAGCGATTCATGAACTGGTTTATACGGACATAGTAGGGGAGAGAGATTACTATGAAACAGTTCGGTATTTATTTTAACTTATTTGAAATGCGGTCAAAATTTCTGAAATTATAATTTTTGCATTCAGAATTTGTCCCACCAATGACTTTATACAGTTTTATATCATGGGCATCAGTCGTGGGCTCTCGTAACAAGATCCATTTATCACCCACAGGTCGACAAAAAAGGCCGCAACTTCCTCCACGTGGCTATTCAAACATGCGACGTTGAAAGCGTGATGTTCTTACTATCAGTAGAAGTGGACGTCAACTCGCGCGTACAAGACGCCTCACTGGCTCCACCTTTACACCTGGCGGCCGCAGCGGGACATGAAGTGTTGCTGAGGAGTTTACTACTGGCTGGAGCAAGGCCCAACGACCGGGATGCACACAAGTATGTACCTTATCTTGGCGTAGACGTCGACACGCGCGTTCAAGACACGACCGGCATGCTTATAACGTATAAAAAGCAATAAACAATTATCGCGGTCTTCGCGCGATCAATCGCATAACGTAAAATTGTGCATTTACAGATTATGGAAAAATGGTACAGTCAGCTAGAAAAACTTCAACTCTCAAAGGACATGCCCAGTTCCCGGGACTATGAGCGCCTGCCTAAGTGTCGAAATCAATGTACAGCAAATATTGTTTTATTTTTGCAGTTGTTGTATTCTATTGTTTACAGATAAAAAAGTTTCACGAGTCTATAAGATCAGAAAACTGAGAGAAATTAAGATGGGTTTTCACTAATTAACTCTGCTTTTCGATACGAGATGGCGCTAGCCGTTGGTTCTCTCACTCACCATTTGAAGCGCAGCAAAATAATGTTGGTATTTCACGTTGGTATTCTGTAAGAGCGTGGCGAATTACGAGCTACAGTCAGCTATTTACTACAACTAGGCTCTACGTGCTTCGTGGAACGAAAATAAGGCTTTATATTATTTTTGAAGGGATGATGATTACACTGAATATTAAACGTATTATTTGAACGAATGAATTATTTTAATATTCATTAATAATGAAAAAATGTAGAAAAGACGGACAATATGAACATCTACATGTGCTGGTTGTGGTAGAGGTACTGGTGTCTGTGGCATGGCTGGCCCCACATTCTCTTGTAAGCCCTTTGATGAATGTGGTTGTTACCAATCACATAGAACTACTGCAGTGTTTATTTTATATGTTTCTATATAGTGTTTTATATACGTACGCATTTGTATACATAACTGTTAAAATACCTGTTATATAAAATTTTATGAAACAACAGTATTGTGTGTGTAAACACTTGACTAATAGACACTCTCCTATCCAGCCATGAACAGCAATAAACAATAGATTGAGTTTTCATAGGCCTGGATCATATAAACTACCAAATAAACGCTGTTTTGTTAAGTTTTGCTGGCTCACATATAATCGAACCTCATCAATTATGATGAGGTGCCAGTTAAGTGGATTAAAATCGTAGAGCAAAACAGATAAACCTTTTCTGAATAGCAATGGTAATCGGGAATTGAACATTTCAGTCCGTTAGAAATTAAACACAATAATCGCACAGTATACAACGAAGGCTTAAACAACGTGGGTCGGGGGAACTGCAATGAAACCTGACGTGACGCCATCATCGACAAAATCGGATGTGCAAGTAGAGATGGTGAAAGGCGATCTGAGAACGATAAATCGATATTAGATTTATTCTCGGACTTAACACACTAAAAAAGGAATCTATTGTTATTATTAGATAACAACTCGACTGTGAGAACCATAGTCTGGATTTGTGCCCGGTTGATGGCAATAGGCTCGCCCCCTATTACATGGGACTTAAACGTAACTGGCGAAAAGTGGGTGTACTATAAGTGCACCTCTGCCTAAACCTTCGGGGATAACTGGCGTGATGTTATGTATAAACCAACGAAGAACAGTAAAGTTAAAATATCAATTCAAAAATCTATTTGAATCACGATTTTTTGTGAACCGATTTTTCATACTTTGACTCATATCGATTGAATTTTCGATTTTATGAAAAGATTGCTGTGCCTTTGGTCACACACAGGTGTCCGTCACTTGACATATGACGGTCACCTGTGTGATGCATTGTTATAGAAATAACACTCCTGTATAAGCAGTGCTTTTTTTTAATGATGGTGTTCGATCTTAGAATAAATTACACACATGACACACGTGTCAATAAAAACAACCTTTATGCGTATCAAATAAATTAAATTGTTATCAATACGTGCATACATTTATTCCTTCTAATTAAAATTCACTTGATCGAAAATAACTCGTTCTTAATTTGTTTTCATAATATGTGTAGGTTGGATTACCGGATGGTTACCGGAACGCCAAAATCGGGAAGTGCATATTATAAGAAAATCAGAAGCATTTAACATACTGTTTTTTCAGACATTTTAACCGGGGCTTTAATCGGAATAATATACCCATGATAAATCTTTATTTTTAAATCTTATTTCAAAAACTAATCCTGCACATATTCCCGAACGCATAGGCAAGAATTGGTCATGTCCTTTAACTTTTAGGATGCCAATCGGTACTGTTTTGAATAAGGAATAAAACATGTCTAAAAGAATTAGACAAACCGAGGCTAGAGTACTAGAAAAGCCACAAACCACAAAAATAATCCCATACATTTATTGTAGGACGGATTTAACGGACATCTGAATATTTAATTCTATTCCATAGACGCACAGCATTACACGTAGCAGCGGGCGCAGGCCACGAGTCCATCGTATCTGCCCTTGTATCGGGCGGCGCAGAATACGGCGCAGTGGACGCGGCCGGAGACAACGCGCTGCACGTCGCGGCGAGAGAGGGACACGCGGCCGCCGCGCGCGCCTTGTTAGCCGACACTGACATAGATGCCGCCGCTACCAACCTTAAAGGTAACTACTACTGCCAGTTAAAGACAACGCGTAAAGGAATACCTGCCAGTAACTTGCACAAAAGTACAGATATCTCAAGAAAAGTATGCGCTTCGGGAATCATCGTCTATCTTCGGAAAGAAATGCGTAATGTTATGCGTACTGCTACAAATCGCGGCAGTACAGAATTCATAATCAGTGCTGTTGTTAGAGGGTGATTACTCTGTGCCGCGACGTTGGTGCCGATTCGGTAACACCATGGGGTCTCAAATCGAAGTAAGCGATCGCGTGAAATCCAACACGTCCCTCCACTTGGACCCAATACCCGATCATTTTGACTCTATCGCTGACACCACGGCCGCGATCGACTCATTCACAGAACACGTACAATCAGTCCTGAACGATTGTTCAAGGGAAATTCCGAAGTTGCCGGACGATGTACGTGAACTGACGTGAGAAGAATACGGCCGTCCGTGCCTACAGCACTTCACCTGCGACGCGAACAAAGCTCATATGCGTTACTTACAGCGTACTGCATAGAGGAGCTGCGTACCGCCGGCTGGGACTAGATGCTGAGTGAACTAGAGCCTACTCACCTAGCTTTCTGGCAACTCCAGAGGAAACTCAGATCCGGAGAAATAGTCTACATGCCCCCCCTGATCCGCCCTGAGAAGACCATCGCTTTCGATGATGTCGACAAGGCTATTCACCAGCGATATACCCAAGTGGCAAGGCACAGTGGTGTGGTAAGGCACAGTTGGCTCTGTTCGCAGACGACACGGCCATTTACTACTACGGCACCGGCCGCGATGAAAATTCGATATCTCGCACTCTCCAAACTCAAGTCAACAAGCTTGGCGCTTGGTTTAGAAAGTGGAGAATCAATCGAAGTCAAGCGGTTCTTTTCTCGAAGCCGCGTCTTAGTCCCTGCCCCCCTCGACCGATCACCATGTCCAGCAAAGCCAATCCCTTGGGAGAAGCGTTCCAAATATCTAGGTGTGGTGCTCGACGAACACCTCTCCTTTTCAGAGCACATTAAGGCAGCTCGTTCGCGCGCCGTCTTCGCGCTAGGTAGACTCCACTTCGTCCTGAATGCGCGTAGCAAATTGTCACTCAAGTGCAAATTGCGTATTTACACAGCGTGCATTCGCCCGATCATGACTTATGCCAGTGCAGTCTTCGCGCACGCCAAGCCGCATCTCTTCAATAGAATGCAGACCCTCCAGAACAAATTCCTCCGTAGGACAACAGGCTCCCCCTGGTACGTTCGCAACGAAACCCCTCCAACTCAAAATTCTTACTATTTTTCAATTTATGAAATGCAACTCAAAGCGTTTCTGCGATACCGCTGCGAATCACCGCAACCCTCTGGTTGACAAGGCCGCAAGTTATATTCCCTCCACCATTTGTCATTCCGCCGTCCAAGGCATGTCCTCACAGACCCCGATGACCACATAACTCTCACCCAGGAGAGCAGTAGGGCCACCAGTAAAGTGCACAAAAGACACAAACCGACATTCCGACCTCGCCGCCGAGGTCCCTCGCGAAGACCTCGACGTAACTGTCCCCCCGACCCTTGCTCGACGAAGTGCCAGCCCGCGCCGTAGCTGAGCCTGTAGCTTTAAATTCCCCGGTAATAATAATCATCCAGATCAGATCCAGCCTCTCCCATCTTGCTATCCTCCCTCCATGGACGCTCTAAGCCGAGGTCCGTACCCCACAGGGGGTGCCCTTAGCGAGCAGTCGCTTAGTAATGTACGTTTTTTGCCCTTAGCTGGGGGCTTTGAGTTCGCTTAAGGCAGCCACAGGATAGTCCGGTTAAGTAGTCACGACCTCTCAAGGTCAACTACAAGATGCCATACAAAAAAAAAAAAACGTGCATGTCCTTTGCGTCGCATACCGAGCTCTGTCTAGATGCACCTTTAGAAAGAGTCTGTCGAACAGGTAAGAAAGACAGAGCCGAGACCAGAACTTATTCTGAAATTCGATGCGCAATATTTACGACAAATTGACGTATTCATGCAATTTACGGTACATGGAAATGAAGGTGCTTTCATGCATGGAGTAGTTTTTGGGAAACTGATGAAAATCCTTCCTTACGCTATTTCGTCACCTGTCTCGTTCACAATGAACAAAATAATTGTAGACTTCATCTTCACCAGGTAGAAATCCACTGCACGAGCTGTGCTGGTGCAAAAAAGACAACGCGGCGACCATTTGCGAAGTATTCCTAGAGTTTATGCCTGACTATCCCATCAATAGGACTGACTTACTGGTAAGTTATTTAACACGCTTCTATTAGCTTCAATTGTAAATAGCTAACTAACTAAAAACAATTTAAAAAATCTTAGAAGTCAACTTTAACCTATTTATAATTTTCGTAACTACTTAATACAAATACGCATACATATACAAACTACATGTGTTTTCTAAGCCTCTTGTTCATGGTTAACAAAATCATGTGAGTTTAATGTTTCCAGTGGAATCATTTTACACACACCCTGTAAGCAATGTTGCCATCAACACAATTTTTTTTATCCTTAATTAAAAATAACCAGGTTATGGATTGTAACCTTGTGCCTCTATGACTGATAAGCAATTATACTATAACTTAATTTTTTACGTGATAAATATTTTAGGTATATCTTAGAATAGTTTTGATTTGTATTTTACACAAGTCCTGTCCACTTTCTTAGAATCTAATATTATAAAAACACTTTCTCCATTGCTTCACATTATACTAGTTAAAAGGGGTTTGTTCGTTTTTGTCTCCGCATTTTGTGCACACAAAAACATGTTCTGCAATTTTTGTTTACCAAGAGAACACTACGCTTAAATGCTATCTCATCAAGATTTACCTGATTTAACCTATTACTTTTTTCGTAGGGCAACACTCCGCTCCTACTAGCCTACATGAACGGTCAGGGCGCGATGTGTCGGGTACTAGTGAAGGCTGGCGCGTGTCTCGCTCAAGAGAACAAGGACGGGATATCAATATTTAATTATCAAGTAAGTAACATGCCTTCTTTGTATGAGAAGAGGCTTTTGCCCTGCAGTGGGACAATAATAGGCTGTTTTTATTATTAATAAGTAAGTCACTCATGCAAGGTCCTGCTTTAGCAACTCCGATAAAGTTCCCGTTCAATTAGTGAAACAGTTAAATATATGCATAAACTCCGTTCCATTTTTTATTTATTTGGTGAGTCTATTCGGATCAGTTTTTGGAATCTGCCAGATAATTACACAAATTCTGTTCGTTTTCGATGTTCACGCGCTCACATTCGTTGTTACTGAAACGCCAAGTCTTCCAAAGAAAAGGTTCAATCATTGTTATCAGTTTGCGAATTGTCTTTCTGAAAATGAAATAATTGACACAGAGATGTTCATCTACAGGTTGCAACGAAACAATTACTGCATCGTCTGCTGGATGTCCTGCCTGCGGAGGCGCCGTGGGCGGAGTCCGACCTGTGTCAGGAGTGCGGCACCAAGTTCACGCTCACCATGAGGAAACATCACTGGTATGACTGCACAACTTTATAACTACGTCTTTGTTTCAGCTGACGTCATAATGGTTGATTATTATCTCTGTGACTATACACGGACATGGAACCGTTTTATAATGTTTACAACCATTGTTCCGTAACATTGTATCCACCGTACAGGTACAAAACATAGTATACTTACATTTTATTTTACCAAAACAAAGTAAACATTTTGTCTAAAACATATTTCCACAGTCGCCACTGCGGCCGCATGCTGTGCAACAAATGCTCGAGTCAAGACGTGCCGATTCTCAAATTCGGCATGAACAAGCCGCAGCGCGTGTGTGAGATCTGCTTCAACGTCCTGCAGGTCGGCGCGAGTTAGTGACACAGTGCGCAATGTGTCGTGTTCGCTACGGGCGAAGTACGCCACTCGAACGAGGGACCGAAGAATTGGAAACCCGTTTGTGCACTGAACTGATTCGTATCTCTCCCCTACGGATGCAGTGCACAAATACCCGACGCGACTTCAAACAACGCTTGCTCATTGGCCACATCTCATCACGTAATCAAATGTAGCCAATGAAAACGCGTGAGAGTCGCGTCTGGTATGCTGTTATAAGTGTGTCAGGCTCTAAAAAGTAACTCACACATACAAACCGCGGTACGCGATTCTCAAGCTCAGGTAGTCGTCCGTCTAAACGTGAGATTTTATAATTTTGTATTGCGTAAATAATACATCACATCCCTGTGACCAGAACAAGCAATAACTCCTTATTTTGCTAATGAGACTTGATCAACCCTACTCGTTTCTTAGTTATTTTCCGTATTTGTAAATCGTAGTATGTATACATATTGCCTAGCCATTTCCTTTCTCAATAAATTACATTTTAACTTAAAGCACAGACTTGAAGTTGACTGTCTGTTAGCCCAGGTATGCACGGGCAATTTTGTATCTCGTACTGGATTTTTAACCCTCGGTGTTGAGCCGAGCATTGAGAATCCAACCGAGCGCATCCCAGCGCGGCAAAAAAAAAACAAGTTGGGTGTTCAACTCTCGGCACTGAGCAGTGCGTTGAAAATCCAGCGCGTGACATATAATAGCCCGTGGTTACGAGGGCGTAAGTTAGATAGCAATATGTAATTCTACTATATATAACATTGTTATGAGATAAAAAGTGATATAGTTAAGTTTCTAAGGTCACAGTTAACGATTCGATGCGAAGTATACTCTACTATTTAATGCCTAGAATGTAATCTATACAAGCCAAGAGCGCGTCCATTAGAAATTAAAATAAGAAACACTAAAATTTGCTTAAGATAGTTCCTCCACTTTGATTATGACACATCATGATATTATATTCAGTTTTGTTTCACAAAATTATGCCAAAGTTGTTTCTGCTTCTGTTTCCGATAATTTTAGCTTTAATTGTATTGTATTGTTAGATATTATTGTTAAAATTTTATAATGTTTATGATGTTCACACATTAAACATCTCACGACACATTCATTAGTCAAAATTATTAGATTAGGTTAGATTAAGAGCGGCTGGTCACACGGCGCTGTCCTGTATGATATTTAACGGTGACAGTTGGGATCACACGACGAGATCCATCCTACTGTTCATACTGTTAAAAACAAAGAAGTATGAAACTGCCAAGTGATCCGAAAATTATATAGGTTGGCAGGGACATCGACGCGCAAACTGTAACCATGTATTCAGCACATGATTCTAGACCACTTAGCGTAGACATTTTCGTCAGTTAAAAAAAAAAACAAGGCAAGGCACAGGCCCAGAATCATAAATGCTGGGGGTTCTCCACCCTCTATAGTAAAATATCGTATTGCTCAGCGCCGTTTCAAGTTTTACAACGAACACACCACCATTCCAATATTAGGTCCACAATTGGTGAAAGCTCTTGAATTTTATTTATGGTTTTTTCTTCTTGTGTGACCATTATAAACAAATTCTTTTATTAAAACAACAATGCATTTCGTACTTTAAAAGTCAATTTTTATTACTCTAACTGTAGGGATTTTATAGAAAATGAAATTAATTTTTTGCTTAGGATAAGACACGTATATTATTGATTATTATACAATATTTACATTTTGTAAAGGTTACATTTATTTTGATGATATATTTGGCATTTGTTTTGACATTCCGACTATTGTGCATGGGTTTATGGAAATACATTCTGTTAAAATGTTATTAAAACACTGTTTTTATTGAGTGCCATTTTACTTGTGATGTTGCAGAGCAAAATTATTTTTGAGATATATTTTTTTATTTCTACGAATTTATTATTTCTTTTCCAAATTTTATATTTGCTGTAATAAAAATTATTATATGCAAAATGCTTTTTATTAATGTAATTCATCTAGATTTTTTAAGGTTTATATTGCAATTGCTAAATAAAAGACAAACTTTAACATGGATTATTTATTTACAAATAAACAATAAACTTCCAACTCTTCATCATCTCCACACGTGGTACGTGGTACATAAATAATTTGCTAAAACTACATCTACCCTTTGTACCAGCAAGTTCTATGAAAACAAGTATTACGTAACATATTATGATTGGGTATTTGTATGGCAGTTCGGGGTAGGATATTAAAATTAAGTTACTTTAGCCTTTTGAAAAGATCCTTGGTGACACAATGGTCCAGGACATGCAGGTAGTCAACGAGTTCCTGCTCACAGGTCTCAGCAGTTTGGGTGCGGGAGTTGACACGGTCATTGCATTCTTGGTACTTGGCCCAGTAGTTTTGGGCATCAGGCTTCTGTGCACATGATTCCTGGAAATACATTGTACCATATTAGTACTTGTATCAAATAGACCATGTACAACTTCAATTATTTTTTTACAAATAATGAGATACTTTTAGGAGAAACAAAACTTGTTCACAATGGATAGTTACTTAGGTGCTATGATCAAAGCTACAATGGCTAACTAAAATGATAATGATGAACAACATCAACTTTAGTGAAATCAAGGTTACAAAAATAAACATTAAACCTTTAGATTTTCTTGTATGTTCTGAGCATTTAAACATTGTTTCTAGAAAAGGAAAAAATATATTTTATTTTGCATTATATATATCTATGATTCTTTGGCATCCACCAGTCGTTCTAAAAGGGGTAAGTTTATATTAAAAAAATTACCTTTCTGTCAATGAAACAATAGAAAATAGATTATTGATCCAACTTATTTTTACACACACAAGATTGAAACTTAATCTATTTATTTCTTGCTTAGTAAATATATCCAGACTCAGGTACAGAATAACAGATGGACAGCTGGTATCCTGTGTTTTAGTATGGATTTAATTTACCCACATTTAAATAACATGACTTGATTATGTATGTATCAAACTGTTGCGTTGGGTGGGTGGGATTTCTAATAGTGCTTGAAGATAATAATATGTAAACAGGAAGAATAATGTAGAGCACAAAAAAATACCTAAATAATTGGCATGAACGCCTCCCATGCAATTTATTTCTTAATTTGCATAAATAAGCCTAAAGAGAGAGCTTAAATGCCAGTTGAGCTGAGAGATAAAGAAGGTTGCTGAACTTAGTAATGATGGTGTTGAGTACAAAATAGAGAGCGAGCCTATATCCAAGTTTTACTCTCTCTTCAGCCCTAAGGAGGTTATGTTGTGGTATGATCATTCAGAATGTAGCAGTGTCGAGCATATCTTATATAATAATGAAAGTAATGAATGGGGATAAACGTACCCTCAGTTGGGTCTGCGGGTCAACCATTTCTCCTTCCTCGGCTGCCTCCTCAGCCTTGACCACAGGAAAAATATTTTTCTCGGACATTTTGCCTGAAAACGAATTTCACTGACAGATGACGATATAAAAGTTTTACCCGTAAATCACTTATTTTCAAACAGGAAAGTGAGAAATGTAATATACTAGCGAAGAATTACCTAAATCGATGATGCAACGACCGATAGCAAGTGAACCAGTGTTGCCAGCCCTGTGGTTGCCAGTAACCCAGTAACGTAATAGTCTGTGAACCTAATATTGAATTACAAAACCATCTAATAAATTATTAAGTATAAACTTTTGATAAAACTGGTACAAATGATTGCACAAATTGATGGCTCGCAGTTATTAACTAAATGTCTTGTGTTTTAACCAATGTTATTTCGGAAACTGAATTTTTTTGGTATTATATATTGAGGTCTTTTAATTAGAACTCATAAGTGCCCATGTAGGTTTATGTGAAAAAAAAAACAAATACAAATTAAAAATACGAGCGTTTGTATCAAGTGTTTTACGAAATGGCAATAACGCTCAGTATTTTTTTTTAGTTTCAATGACATTAAACAAGTTGGCAACGTAACGGTACCAATATCTGCCTATGAAGTATGAAGTTTTTGACGTAATAATGCGTAGAAATAGTAGAATAAAAACGCATACTTTATGAATAAACATTGAGCCAGTAGTCAACTGAATATTTTATTTAATTTTTATCGAAATATAAATCAAAATAAAGATAAGAATCGTTTCATTATCCTTCAAGTTATTAAATGTGTTGATTGTATCTCATGTAAAAGGATAGAATGTGAGTATGTTTTCATCCACTCGTCAGCTCCGAACTGGTCGTCACCATGGAGAGAGCTTGCTGTAGAAAATTATTTTAAAATTCGATATTGTGGTGTTGAAGTAGTGAAATTCCTATTGCAGCTATGGTCATTGTGATAGACGAATTTGAGTGTATATAGGGTTTAAAATGATATTGCATCGAACTGCCAGTATTCGGCAAAAAATTGGAAACTATACGATTTCTTAACATATTGTTTTATAAACATTTCAGGTTCGTTCTAATGGAAAAGAGGCACTTTTTCATGTTAATCCAATTTCTTCCAATCACTGGTGCCTTCGACTATTGCACCTATTGTTGGTCTTTGCGAAGAGTTGTTGATTTATTGTCAAAGTAGAGGTTATGTTTTATAAAACATTTTTCTGTTTTGTCTTGCAGAATGAATGGAGGAATGGAGCATAAAACTCCAGCCCATAATGTGGTGCCTCACAAAGCGCCTAAAAACTTCAAAATGCTCATGGATCCATTCCTGGTGAAGGGAGGAGCAAAAGTGTATAGATATGATGGCACTGTTCCTGGAGATGCAACTTATCCATCTGTACAATGCAGAGACCCTCGGTCTCAGCTCTCAAGAATGTGGAATAGACTAGAACCAGCCGATTTGCCTGTTCCTAGGTACCCAAACATAGATTTGTTGTTTTACAAGCATACATTTTGACATTGCCAAAATGTCTTACAAAGCAGCGTAACATGCATGAAGAAGTTATGAAATCTCTTTAGATCATTGTATTGCAATTCATTACTATATAAACATTGGTGTTTTATATACTAAATTCACTATATTGTAATATATAACCAGAAATCGTAATGGTATCCCGGTGGTTACCAAATGTTGTTTACCTGCAATTTGGACATGGCATATTCTTTCAATAGATAAAATTGAGTCTGTAGAGTAATCAACACTTGAATTAATAAGAAGCATTTAGTAAAATAACATAATTTTGGTTATATTTTTTGTTTTTATTATAGCTTACAGTAGTGCCAACATTGCATTTGACATGTAATTTGAAGCGGGAATTTCAAAATGTGTGAATAATCAATGTTATTTTCAGGTTCAAAATAGATAAAAATTATGTAGGAATACCTCCACAGCTAGAAATTACTATAGCAAACTTAAATGACAACATTGATAAAGCATTTTTGGCAGACATGATGAATAAGGTTGGTCCATCTGAGGAATTGACAATATTCTACCATCCAATCACAAACAGGCACTTGGGATTTGCTAGAGTAGTGTTTCAAGATGTAAAATATTCAAAACTATGTGTAGAGAAATATAATGGAAAATCAGTTATGGGCCAGGTATGTGAACAAAGTTTTTAACTTCTCTATGTCAAGAAAAATGATTTTAAGAATGCAGAATCTTTGGTAACACAGTGTATATCTTACTTTATTATTTGCTTGCAGGTGCTTGAAGTCGTCCATGATGCTTTTGGCAAGAAATGCCAGGAAATGTTCGAAAATAAGACTGTTGATAAGAAGCCTCAGCTGGTGGCTCCTCCGATCATCACTAAACCACCTCCGGTTATAGTTGAGGAAGTGAGGCCCCCGAAGATAGACCCTACACTCAGCAAGAGATTAGAGGAAACTAAAATAACTGAGAAAGTAAGTCATTTATATTGTATAGTAGTAAACATAGTTACTAGAGTACTAGAGAACAGAAAAAAAATGCCCATACCCAAAGTTTTTTTTAAATTTTTCTTTTGTACTATAAGAGAAAGCTATAGAATAATAATTTTTTCACCATCCAGTTTATTACACTTTAACTCGTCATACAATTTGTAGGAGCCGTACCCTCGCTTCAAGGAGCCAGTAGAACATGCAGTAACACAGCACAGTGACAGCAACACGCGGTGGTCGGACGAAGAGCGAGAGTATCGACACCGGCACCGCAACCGCAGCGAGAGAGACAGAGACAAAGATAGAGACCGGGAGAGAGGCGGAGAACGGTAATTACAGCTTTTATGTTTTAGGGCATACCATAACTCATTCTAGTATTTGTATATGAAAAAGTATTGATACCTGAGTAGGACAGATACTTTAGTTACAATATTTGGTACATAAACTAACTATAACTAACTAACTGACTAACTATTTTCGAAGTATATTGGAGTTGTATTAATTCATAATACTATAAACGCACCTGCAAATAACATACATATGTGACTTCATAAAAGCTAAAGCTGTTCTATGATTGGATTTTGATTAAATCATGTAATAAAAATACCTAATATTTGGCTTTTGAGCTCAGAGGCCCTAGTGTGAGTTTCTTTTGACCATTTCGACTTTACGCACCGACTGCGTTCAGCGCTCCGATTGGCCCTAGGCAATTGGAGTGCAAATTCCAATTGGTGAAAGACCAATTGGAGCGCCGAACGCGGTCATATTTTTCATATTCATTTATTTATTGTTTGTCACAACATGAAAAGACAGTTCTTACAATTATTATTTTTGTTGTGCTGCTGTAACATACCCCTGGGGTGTACAATATTTATTTGTATTTCAATGTTAACTTAAAAATTATTAATTATTCACAATTACACTCTTGTTTGTTATAATCCAAAGCATTGGTTGTTTTAGTCAACCTCAAATTACATTAATTATTATACATAATTAATATGGGCATACAATTTACGTTTAATAAGTCAAAAATTAAAAATAAATTTAACATGTCAATTTTAGTCAACCTCATCTTACATTCGTATAAAGACATAATTATTACAGTCATGAAATTTACATTAAATAAGTCAGAAACCATTTAGTCAATAATTTGTTCATTAAGAAATTCGTTACATATTACGTAGGAGAAATTCTTTTAAATTTGATTTAAAAATACTTAGTGGTGATAGATATTCTTAACACAGTTTGTGAGTTTGTTATAGATTTTAACTCCAATACCAAATACACTCGATGCGTAAAGTAGAAATGGTTAATAAGAAACTCACACAAGGGCCTCTGGGAAACTCGCGCCAAATTACATTCAAACTGGCGCGAATATCAATCACTAAATGCCGATTTCACCAATATTACTGAACGCGTTCTGCACATCTAAAACGCGTTCAAGAGCTGTCAGTGTCGATATTCCATAGAAAATAATGACACTGACGGCTCTTACATATTATTTGCTCGTGATCAGTTTCTGTGGTGAAATCCACCCTAAGTGACAATTATACCAATTAAACTGAACGCGATTAGCACATCTAAAATATGTTCAAGAGTTGTCAGTGTCAATATTCTACAGAAAATAATGACACTGACAGCCCGTATACCTAGTTTATGGGCTGAACGCGTTCAGTTTCATTGGTGAAATCCACCCTTAGTGCCGATTTCACCAATGAAACCAATCGCGATCAGCAGTTTTAAACCCACTTCAAGAGCTGTCAGTGTCAATATACCATAACAATTTTCACACTGATAGCTGTTGAACTCGTTTTAGATGTGCTTAGTTTAATTGGTGAAATCGGCTCTAAAACAATCAACTCGCTAAGATGCGTTCCGCGGGAGTCGACTCAGTTTGAGCAGCCTTATAATGTCCTAGTAATAATGTTTCTTACTATTTCACAAGCAAACGATGCAAGCGGAAATGTCGGCGAAGGTATACTAACATATTTTTTTGTTTTGAGTGTTCTATAGTATTGTTTTATTCTCTTTTTAAGGAGTGAAATTCCTTTAAATCGTTTTTTTTTATCCATTTATAAAGGCTTGTTAGATAGTTGCATTGGTAAGGTAGTTTGTATTTTTAGATAAGTTTATTTTATTTTAGTCGGCAGTTAGTATTTACACCACGAGAAAACCGATATTGTAAATGGCCCTACGCAACTTTTAATGCGCTTCCGATTTTAATTGCCTTAATTGCAGCTCTCATGCTGTTTTTTATCCGAGTGTTTTAAGCAAGGATGTTGTACAGAGAGAGATACCGCGAGCGGTACGCGCGCAGCACTAGCGAGGCGGGCGAGACGCCGTACGCCGGCGCCAGCCACGCGCCCGAGGTGCCCTACACGCCGCACACGCCGCACACGGCGCACCCGCCACCTGCGGCTATACCCTACGATCCGTACTACCAGCAGAGGTAAGACACTTACTTCTCTACATTTATACGTTACACGCGAGTTAAGAGTTAATAATTATGAGATACTAGCTGTTGCCCGTGACTTCGTATGCGATCCAGCATGTAAATCTGTCTTGTGAAGAAATCAGAATCAAGCTGTCAAATGTTTTAAGATCATTCTACCTAGAACTTACTTTCTTCACTCACTTATGTTTTAAGAGATATTTAAACTCAAAATTTTCACTCCTCCGTACGATTTTTTAAATGTTTTCTTTATAGAAACCTTGTCCTGGCCATTACAAATACAACAAAAACTAGCCAAATATATGCAGCCGCTTCGAAGTGATGCGCTTACAAACATTTTTGACAATTGATTTTTATAATCAGGATAGCCCAAAATAACGTTGAAGAGGTTTCACCAATAATTTTGTCAATTTTATATGTGAATAATAAGGTTTTATATGATTAAAATACACTATAATTATACAAGAATTTCTATGAATCTTCAAAATAACGTTTAGCGCAGATACATACGGGTTTATTTAAAAACGATGATTAAAGTTAAGAGTCGCTAATCATTACTTAAATTTAAGCAACGTTTATAAATAAAGGGCAAAGAGACAAACGCTTGCAAAAAAAAGCAATTTTTTTTTGCACTTCCTCCAAAGACATTTTGTCCCAATCCCGTGTAAGAGTTGCCTTTAGCTCATCAACCCTTCTATGACGCGTAGCACAGGACCTTGCTTCTAAGATAGACCATAAACTGTAATCCATCAGATTCAGATCATCCAAGTAGGGTGGCCATTCTTTGGAGCTGATGAAAAGAGGAATTTTGTCTTTGCAGCACTGTTGAACACTTAAGGCCCTGTGAGCTGGAGCAGAGTCTTGTTGAAATATCAATGCATGGTTACCAAAGTTCTGTTGAGTCTAAGAAAGAAGCACATTTTCAAGAATGTCTTGTCAGCAGTTTTCTTTGTTGATTTTGATACCCTTTTCTACTTGAGGAGTTTAGCCAGTGGTGCAAATCGCATCGTAACTGTTTTAGCGTTTTGGCGATGTGTAACAAATGCAACAGCTCCAGGACGAGTGGAAGATCAGATCCTGTCATTTAGGTGATTATGGGCATGATGAGCTAAAGGCAACTCTTAGACGAGAGTGGGACAAAATATCTGTGAAGAAAGTGCGGAAAGTTTGACTAAGAGAGGTTATTATGAAGACAAATAGGGATTCTTGTAAAAAATAAAGTGTATTTTTTTATAATTAATAATCTTATTTAAATCACGTACCTATATTGATAAAATTATTCGAAAAACCTTTTGTCAAAGTTATTTTGGGCCACCCACATAATATCTTAACGTAAACTTAGAGAGCAATTTTGTAAAGTAATCTTGCAAGGATTGAGATTTGGGGTTAATTAAATTACGTCATTCCTTGTGTTGGGTACAAAAGGAATGACGTATAAGAATACGGTACATCCGTCGCTCTTTGGGCAGTTGTCCATGTTATCCACATCGCAGACTGGTAGATCCTAGAGAAAAAATGTTGTTATTGGTGTTTTCCCTATAAGTATGGAGTAGATGGTATCAGTATGTTGTTGTGACAGCTATGGGTACAGCTACACGGCGGGCGCGGCGCCGGGCGGCAGCAGCATGTGGTGGGGAGACTGGAGGCATCCGCACCACACCTCACACCACCACTCACACGTGAGTTACTGACCACACGACACTACACAACACGTACATTTTTTTTTTTTTTAAGTATCGAAAAAAATATATAAGGCCCTCTTGCACCATAAATCCGTTTAGCGTTACGTTAAACGTATTAAGGACTGATTTCACCAATGAAATTGAATGCGATCAGCACATAAACTGCGTTTAAAGGCTGTCAGTGTAAATATTTTCTATGGAATATTGACACTGACACCTCTTGAACGCGATTTATATGTTTTGAACGCGTTCAGTTTCATTGGTGAAATCGTTACTTAGGGTGGATTTCACCAATGAAACTGAACGTGATCAACACAAATCAGGTTGAAGAGCTGTCAGTGTCATTATTTTCTATGGAAAATTTACACTGACAGCTCGTGAACGCGTGTTAGATGTGCTGGATGCGTTCAGTAACATTGGTGAAATCGGCACTTACAGCCAAACCCAATAACCTAAGACAGATCGCTACTGATGATAGTCGTACAATTCTATCTTTTCCTGTCAAACAAATAGCTGTCAACACGTTATAGGGTCGCACACTTTGGCTTTATTGGGACGTTAAAAACAGAGATTGATAGGTTTTTCTATCTCCAGTACGCCAAAATTGGAGATATATACGTTATCGGGTTCGGCCGTTAGTGTTTTTGTTTTAAGTAGGTAATCCAAATGCACATAGATATTTCTATGAACATTTTATTATCATTTCTTTTTCAATAAACAAAAGTGTATATAAGAGTTTCGAAAAGCATTGCGGCTGCTTAAAACATGTACATAATATGAGTTGTGTCGTTTGATGTCCTCATAACCGTGTGTATATGAATACTAACAGCTCCAGGGCTTTGAACGCGGTTTTCATTGCACATCATAATCTTTCATCTCATGTAGTGTTTTCATGATTCATTATACAATATCATTACCTATTACACTGTAAAATTGTATCACTGAAATAGTTATTTTCCGCCATCTTTGGGTATCGGAAATGAATCCTATAGTAATGATTAACGGCCGATCACAATAATCTATTTTCAGTGAAAGACAGACTCCGTAGATTATTTATAGAATAATTATATCTGTCCTTGTCAAACAAATAGCTGTCAACAAATGGGTTCAGCCGTAAAACGTGGCTTTTGCGACGTTTTCGACTGCATTATATTTATTCTCAGTGCCACATCAGTTCTCCGAGCGACGTAGCGAAAAAGTTGCATTACTCATCGGATGCGTACTGAGATGCTCAGTGCTGTATTGTATCTTTATTCTTAAGTGTTCTATATAGGCCAGTGTGCATTTGGGTGAACCGCGGGGCAACGCATTGCATTGTAATAATCCTCCTTCATCACATTCGTACATTTTGTATGAACCATCGCAAACTATTGGCGGACTGCACCGAGCTTTTTTGTTTTGCAATGCGATGCGCTGCGACCCTATGCGTCTGTAATATGGGCTAGGCTTTAGTTTGTGTTAGTGCGTCGTATACAAGTAAAGTCGAACTTGACCGAATGTAAAGGAGCGTCGTTCGTCCGCGACGCCGTCGTGGACGGCGCCCGCCACTCCCGCACTCAAGGACCAGCACTCGCCTGAGCATCGGGACAAGGAGCGCAGAGAAAGGGAGAAGGAAAAGGTCGGCTGTCTCATTTCCATACAACGCTAAAAGGTTCTTTCGCCGCCATCTTGTTTTGCAATACAATTTCTGTGACAATTTCACGAATGTTATCAACAACACCGTCCTGCCACTGACATACAGGCGCCAAAAGAACCTTTTACATGCTTAGACCACGGAGTATGTAGTACACGGATGTGTGACCGTCTTCATTTGTCACGCCCACGTAATGCAAATGCGTCGCTGTCATTACCATGGGTCTCTATGGTCTGAATCAAAATAAAAGTGCATGCAATGAATTAACAGGCGCTCTATTTTTCAGCCAGCTCAACTTTATATGCAATTTAGATATTTAAATGACAATATTACTATTATTATTTTTAACACTTAGAGCCAGTAAATGAAATTTGACACAAGTCTACAAAAAATATATTAAAATGTATGCTTTTCATTTTGACATGGAGTTTGTATGAACTCTTGCACATGGCAAAAGTCTGTTCTCCCTTTTGTGTATGTGTGCGTGCGAAACGATAACATCAAGTCGAGTATCCGTGTACTATGTTATCTGTGCTCACATTGTAGTGGGCGTAGTAGGTGTCACTGTAGACATATTTAAGCTTATTTTGACTGTCAAACTGTTACTTGAACCGCTAAAGCACTTGTGTAAAATCTTTTTTTTTTACTGATAGTATTGGACAGATTAAAATGTAATGGTTTTTTTTTTTTGTAAAATAAATATCAAAGTATTATTTATCTGTAGTTACGTCGTTGCTCCGGCGTTATGTGCACAAAATGTAATAATAAGTAGTTTTAATTGCAAATAATGCAATATGATTAAGTTTTGAGATAAGTATGTGTAATCGCACCTTTCACTCTGCATGCTTGCATGATAATCGCATTTGGCAAACACATAATCTCACATGCATGTTGAGATTTCATTATCTTTTAATTGCATTGGTATATTTTTATGTAAATACTGCCACATACACATCATTAGCCTTAAAAAAATGTTAATGTAAACGTTCTTTACTTGCATCTAAAAAAAAATAGTCCGTAAAATGAATCCACCTTCCAATAACAACCTACTTACATACTTGTGCGAACTGTCCCGTTGGTCTCGTGGTTGCAAGCGCGACTGCTGAGCGTGGAGTTCTGGGTTCGATTCCCAGGTCCGTCAAAGTGCTCGGAGTTTATAAGTTGGCGGTGTGATACCCCTGTAGCTCGGTGCGGACGTTAAGCCGTTGGTCCGGCGCCTGATCTCTCTCCGGGCTTGTGGGATTGCCGTCCTATCGGACTATGACAGTGAGGGAAGAGAGAATGCACCTGTGTCCGCACACACACTTGTGCACTATAATATCTCACGCGAGAAAGGCTAGTCTCCGTTAAAATTGGCCGCCACGGTCGAAAAACGGTCTGGAGGTCTTTTATTTACATAATTATATGAATAGCATTGATAAATACCGTAGGAAGTACCGGTGGAGTCTAAATCCGTGGAGGTCGTGGAACCTCGTCCTCCAGAAGACATCACCGACAGTAAGGAACCCGAGCCCAAACCACCTCCACCCGCTGAAGAACCGAAGAATGTCGATCTAGATACCAGGTACGCACTAGCAAAGGTATGTAGGTTTTAGCTAAATGTGAGTAGAGATGATCAGCATGACCACCTCATAAATTGTCAATTATTACACGGGTTCATTGAATTTGTACGGTCATTCTAAAAAGAGTGTTGTTTTCACTAGGTGATATCTAAATAATAGCGCACTATAGAATTTTCAACGGTCGGCTCAGCGCAGAGAGTTGTAAATCCAACAGTGCAATAATATTTAGGAATGCAGTGTCACCTAGTGTTAATTGAAAACAGGCATGCACCTCAAAAATTGTGAATTATTACACGGGCCCCCGTGTAATAATTGATTTGTTTTCATTATACCATTTCGGCCAGGCTTTCCATCGTAAAAAAGAAGGTCGGAGTCTCATTTCCTACAAAATGTATGAAGCTGACTTTTCTAGTACTCAAACCTCAGTTGGTCCGTAAAGTTTTTTGATCCTCAAAAATCAGGATCGATTGGCATCATGAAATGTTTTTATGAAAACTGCCCATAATCTTGCTGACTTTTTTGTTCTCAAAATCTCTGAATGTAGAAAACCTAAGGACAGTTTCTTGTAGCGACAACAGTTAAGGTTACTGTCCCATCTCGAAAATCCTGCACATATACCTGCCTGCGGTTTCTCTTCCACCGTTTCAAGTACCCGGATAAAAAGGTATTAGAAAGGAAGATATATAAAACGTTTAGTTGGCACAGTACCATTAGCAAGGAACATTAAAACTGGTTGTAACAACGCCCGTATGTCGCACAGAATAGCGATGTTGCTGAAGGGCGCGAGCACAGGCGGAGGGATGGCGCCGCCCTTCCTCGCGCTCGGCATCTCCTCCGAAGAGGAGGATGAAGACCGACTGCCGTCCAACATACCCGATATCGACACGCACAACCCGCCCTCCGATGATGATGGTAAAAATTATCAGATCTCCCTTAGATTGTGGGTAAATATTTAGCTGGATTTATACCGTTTTTCTTTACAGTCTTGAAAAAATAGGGTATAATAGGTGAACGGAGAAGCAATAAAAGCTACACATTTAAAGTAAACTTTTACTTATTAGAACAATAAAAACAGTAATTTTAATAAAAATTCTTGAACCAATTAAAAAATATTGAAATGTATGTATGTACACCAGCCTTTCGCGTAACTCGCCCGCACTTGTCCCGTGCGCTCTTTCTCTAATTCCAGTACTTTCAGTCACCTGCGATTAGTCACGGAGCGACGTCGCGTTGTTTAAGTTGCTAGTATGTACTTCAATCAAATATGTAGTATTTATTGCTAGATCAACTTCTTTGTTTGTTATTGAAAAATATAAATAAACTATGCTATAAGCTTCTACTCCGTTCACCTATTATACCCTATTTATGTCAAGACGGTAAAAACACATCTGGTATAAATAAATAAACAAATACTCAAACAGAAGCTGCCGTAATGCAGTTTTAGCGCAGGGTCTGCGCAATGTTAGCACAGGCTACATTCACTTGATTATAGCCCGGTGCAATGTAAGCGCACGGTAGGTGCAATTTTAGCACATTGGTGTACGTATTCTTAGCGTTGTTAAAGTTTTTCGAAATCAAATCTAGCATAGCCCTCGTATCCTCATACTTTTTTTTTTCAGTAGTTGGAACAAAAGCATCCAAATAATATCAACTTATTTTTTCCCTCTAGGTTCCATCAGTGAAGACCGTGAGAGCATAATATCCATGTGTTCGAACAAGGACGTTGACCCCGAGCCCCTGTCCACCACGCCGTCACCTTTCTTAGCGCGGGAGAACTACATCGATTGCCTTCAGAATACAATAGAAAGGGTTAGCTCTATCTATATAATCCATAATGTTACAGAGTTTTGTGGGTTTCCCACGATTCTACTTACTAGAGGGTCTTCGTACTAAGTATTGTAGGCGTTGACGCAATAAGCTGCGATATCGTCACTGACGTGAATGTACCGAAGTTATGTTGCGTAAACTTGGTGTTCGCATCGCGTTTGCGCAGCGGTTATGCTGCGTATACGTTCGACCAATGTCTACGCTAGACCAAAATCAGATGAGCACATAAACTTTTATCGCAATTTCTTTTACGATTTTTGCAGCGGCTTTACTGTATTTTCCGTTGATCTTCATTCCGTTATATATTTCCGTCCAATAAAGATGGCAACATAAACTATATTTTCGCCTCCTAGGAATCGCAGTTGCCTCTGCCGGAGCCTCGTAAGAAGTTCCCTCCAATAGACAAGATCGGCTCGGACATATCATCGTCTGAGGATGAACTACTGACCGGCGAGGAACCGAGACGCTCGCCCGAAGAACAGAATCGGGGGCAGGACAACTTGGATGATGATCAGGTGAAAACATGTTCTTTTATTCTAACAGAAACTTTTTCGATTATTTTGCAAAATATTCATTCAGAAAGTTGTTCAACACGGGCAACTTTAAACCATCAAAACTGTCCTAAAGTCAACATGCTCAATAAAAAATCTATAGTTAGTATACGTCCACTTTCGTGGTAGTCGAGATGACGCGAGAAGATCGATAGAACTTTTAGAAATCGCATTCCTTGATATTTAGTTAAGTCGCCATTGTGCATTAGATAAAACCATCGGATCGCTTTATTCTCCGTCCTAACGTTTAAATAACGTATTGTAGATGTCGCTGTCATCGCTGTCGTCAACGGAAGCCAAGATCGAGGAACAAGTCCCAGCGGACGCGTACTTCTACCCCCCCACTACCGCCCCTCCGCCTCATCCGCACTACTATCAACCTATGTGGCCGCCTACAGGTAAGTTAATGTACAGACTACGGCCTTCATGCATGTGGACGCGTACAATAATCACGAGAGATACCAATTTATTTTTTTGTAAAGATCTGTTTATACAGTTCCGGATTATGGCCTCCGAACTTCGGGTTAGTGTATTTTTACGAAAAAGCATGCTCCACGTCACCGACAACCAACTGCATGAAGAGCATTTTTTTTTAATTGAACACTGTTGCTTGGATAAAGAGATTGAGCTATGATACGAGGGCGGCACTGAAAATTTCGGGAATCAAGGAAGTGACACAACATTACTATTTAAAAATGTATTTATTGCTTTTCGAAGTATTCACCGCGAAATTTGACACATTTTTTCATACGATGGAACCAATCATTGAAGCAACCATTCCATTCAGAAGTTGGGGTCTCCAAAATGGCCGTTTTGTAGGCGTCCACAGCTTCTTCAGGTGATGAAAATCTCTGTCCACGCAATTTATTCTTTATTTTAGGGAAAGTATAGAAATCATTACGGCTTAGGTCGGGGCTGTACGGCGGATGGTCTAATAATTCTATGTTTTCTTGCTCTAAAAACTCTTTTGTTCTGTGTGCGGTGTGAGAACTCGCATTGTCGTGATGGAGGATGATGCGGCGGTTGCAGTTCTCTTTACGGAGTTCAGAAGCGACCTGTGGCAAACAAATGCTAGCATACCATTCTGGATTAACCGTTCTTTGTCCCTCAAGAGGAATAGTCGTAACATGGCCGGTTTTGGAGACAAACGTGGCCACCATTTTTTTTTGCAACACTCCGAGAACGAACAATTTTTGTTGGCTTTAACTCATTTTCGAACACCCAAACTCGTGACTGGTTTTTTGTTTCGGGTTCGTACGCGTATATCCAGGATTCGTCACCTGATACGATGTTTTTTACAGCATTTGAGGATCCTGCGTGGAATCTTTCGAGAGTTCTGATGCACCAAGTAACGCGAACCGCTTTTTGCTCTTCACAGAGCGAATGCGGTATCCATCGGGAAAACAACTTTTTTACAAGTAATTGTTCATGCAAGATTATTTGTATTTGACTCATGCCAATGTCTAAAGTTGCCTGAATTTCGCGGTATGTCACATGTCGATCTTCCTCAATCAGCTTACGCACAGCATCAACGTTTTCTTGGGTGACTGCAGTTTTTGGACGACCTTGACGGGGATCATCACTGAGCTTGACACGTCCATGTTGAAATTCAGAAAACCAGCGATAAATTGTGGTTTTGGATGGGGCTTCATCACCAAATGCAGAAATCATCCGGTCAACACACTGCTTTTGTGTTAAACCACTTCGAAAGTCATAGTATAAATCATCGCTCTTGAATTTTCTCGAGTCAATTCCATTTTCTCAACGACTCAACAAGTTTGACAAAACCTTGTGACAAGACCGAGAATATTTTTTTAAATAAATAAATGATATTCGATTTTTAAAACCAAGGAGTTTTCAATTAAAAAGATTTTAATATAACAGGAACAGTGGAAATATTCCATTCCCGATACTTTTAGTGCAGCCCTCGTATTATAGTTTGTGCCAAAGTATCTTATGAAAGTGTAAAGACACTCAGTTTTGATTAAATTCTTACGCAATCATTTGCAGGGAACCCGTAACACATTAATCAGTATTAAGAAAGTTTCAACTTGTACGCAAAATACGCGCATTGACTTGTAGTAGACCAGCCGGTATTACCTATTACCTAGTTTCAACTTCATATATCACCACATTTGTCAACAACTAGTTTGCCCGGCGAACTTCGTACCGCCTCAGAATATTATCTTCTTTTTTTTTCCAGTTTTTAATAGTTATTCTACTATTCGGGGTGGAGACAAATCAACAAATCAAAGATCATAAATATCGGTCCAACCGTAATTGAGTTATAAATGGTGTTACTAACCCGACTTTGTTTTAACGGGGGTAATCCGAATTTGTGTTTTTTAGAATCAACTTAAAATGGTTAAATTACTGTATTTTGGTCCTGAAAAAAATAATGTCTGATACATCTTTGTTTTGGGGAAATTAACAGTTCAAAACACGATAAATTGAAATTTGACCGATGTAAAAAAAAACATACCAAGCATGAGACGTTGGTGGATTTCAAAACCATTTTTCGTCTCAATTACAGCACAAAGCAATATGAGAATTGTTTGTACCATGACGTAATTGTATTTAGGAGGGAATAAAATGGTTAGAATTTAGAAATTCATAGTTTTTTTTTAATAAACACAAAAATAGTAAATCGGGCTATATCGGCTCGCGCTCAGAGTCCTTCGGGACGTCATCGAGGGAGAACCTGATAAATGATTTATTTTCTGTAAATAGGTTTGTAAAAAAAAAAACATTATACTTATCTCAAAATTATATTATAGTTTTAATTCAAGAATGGTTTTTGAAAATGTGATTATTTCTATGAGGTGTGATGACGTTTAATTGTCATCTTACAATACATAATCAGCCTATTATGTTCCCACTGCTGGGACACAGGCGTCCTCTCTATGAGAGGGAGTGGGCCGTAATCCACCACGCGGACCCAGTCGGGTTGGTAGATGTCACATGTCTTCGAATTTTTGGTTCTTAGACATCCCGGTATCCTCACGATGTTTTCCTTCACCGTTTTGAGAGTTTTCCTTCACCGTTTTGTCTTACAATAGTATTACACATATTACAAATTATTGTCGATAAAAATTTAGTCTATTTTTGGTCGTCGTATATGAATAACTTTGAATAAAACACATTTTTCTATGATTTTTTACTATCTTCGCTACTATCATATCCTAAATTAATTGTATATAATATACAATGTGTCGGGTGGTCACATTGTATATTATTATATTATTAATGTGTGGGTTTTTTTCTTAATAAATTGTTTGCTGCAGTCTTCAGACAATGCGGTCAAGCACTGGCAGCTAAAAAGGCGGATCTCTTCTTTGAAAAGTGATTTTCGCCGCTTTAATACAGGCCTTATTGAGTACTTCTTTGCTAGAGATCTGTCTATTGGGCAGAGCCAGCTTACGAAACTAAAGACCGATGATGGCAGAATCGTATCCGCCAAACCTGTACTGTTGAGATACATCGCGAGGTTCTATGGACAGTTATGCACTATACCGAAGACATCTCGGACGTCAGCTTGTACGAGATTAGGATGGCTCAGAAGCAACTCAAAAACAACAAAACTCCGGGTACTGACGTAATTACGGCCGAACTCCTAAAGGCGTAAAACCCGTTCATAAGGCCCTCCAGAAGTTGTTTGGTTCCGTCATACTCGAGGTCAAAACGCCGCAGGCATGGAACAGGTTTGGTGATACTTCTCTTTAAGAAGTACGACAATCCTTTCTTAAGAATTATAGGCCCATCTCACTTCTGAGCCAATGTCTACAAGCTATTTTCAAAAGTGATCATGAACTGTCTCGCGCTTAGGTTTAAAGAATTCCAGCCTCCCGAACAAACCGGTTTCCGTAAAAGGTCAATGCTAAGGGTCAAAGGGGAAATGCTGTAGACCAGGCTAGCATTTATGGACTACGAGAACGCCTTCGATTCGATCGAGAAATGGGCTGTACTGCACTCTCTTCAGTCTTTCTTGGTGCCATATCGAATATTATTGGTACATCGAGGTGCTGAAGTTTCTATACGAAAACACCACTACGTCAGTCCGGCTTCAGGACCGGACCTCGAAACCTATCGTTTTGCAGTGAGGTGTGAGACAGGGAGACGTTTTCTCTCCGAAACTGTTTAACGCTCCATTGGAGGATATCTTCAAGGTTCTGAACTTGAAAGGGGTTGGCATCAACATCAATGGCGCGTATATCACTCACCTTCGGTTTGCCGACGATATAGTAGTCAAGGCTGAGACAATGGAGGACCTGAATACAATGCTCGATGACCTCAGTAGAGTTTCCGAAAGAGTGGGTCTTAAAATGAACATGAACAACACGAAGGTCATTTTAAACACACGCTACACTCAAAGTTGTGAACGAGTACGTTTGTATAGGTCAAACTGTCCGGTTAGGTAACTTCTTTCTCGAAGTTAGACCTATCTATGGTCTAACTTCGAAAAAGAAGTCAAGAGGGCACTGAAACGTGGTCGCTCTCAATGGGCCTTATTAAAAGGCTTCAAGTTACCCAAAATGCTATGCTTTTAGTTTCCCTACGTGATCGAATCAGAAATAAAGATATCCGCGGGAGAACCAAGGTAACCGACATAGCCCAAAGAATTGCCAAGCTTATGTGGCAGTGGACACTGGACATTGCTCGAAGAACAGATGGCCGATGGGGCCGCAAGGTTCTGGAGTGGCGTTGCGTACTGGCAGACGTAGCAATGGAAGCCTCCCATAAAGAAAAAACAAATTACTGACCCATACAAAACTTCAATACCTACTCGAACCAAATGTATGGGTCGGCAGTTTTTTTTTATCGATTGATAAATGATAAATGATTTTATTTCTGTAAGTAGGTTTTTACAAACACTTTTACACGTCAATACTATTATAAAAGTAGATGAGATCGGCGTTTCCTATCTGACTACTCTGAGAAGAAACGCCAAAACAAACTCAGAGGTCACAGTCTCTTTTAAAGTCCAGACATAATCTTGGTCAGGTCATGTGAAGACCATGTGGATTGATGTCTGAAATGGTCTTTTGAGGAAAGAACCACACAGAATGAGTAGACCTGTCCAGTCAGTGCACGCATTTGTCAGTAATCATGCAGCTCAACACAACACATATGGAGCTCAACGATTCGACGAACATTACCAAAGAAAGGACATTTGGGTAGGCCGCATAAATTGTTCAAACTGCCAGACCATGATTAAAACTAATTTTAAAAACTAAAAATAGATTGAGATAAAAAAAAACAACAAATCCACACTGCCTTCACATTCACAATAATTAAAATATTATAATACTTTACAAAGTAAATTTTCACGTCATTGTATAGTATGTCAAAGTGTAAAAATCCGAGAATAAACATGGTCAGATCATATGAGGACTCTGTAGACTGGTGTCTGAAATGGTCTTTTGAGGAAAGAACCACACTGATTTGAGTGGACCTGTCCAGTCAGTGCATGCATTTGTCAATCATGGTGCAGCTCAACTCAGAACTAAGGAGCTCAACGATTCCACGAACAATACAAAAGAAAGGACATTTGGGTAGGCCGCGTTAAGTACTCAAACAGCCAGACCGTGATTAAAACAACTGAAAGAACAAAAAAACAATGACTCACATAGTCCTCACATTCTCAAAAATTAAAAGAATTTGATACTTTAAACAATAAAGATGTCATTGTTTATCAAAAAAATCAAAAATAAAAGTTTAACAGCTAATTAAACATCGACAATATCTGTGTAAACTTATTGGAGCAGCTCAATCCCAAGCCTTCTTGTCCTCAATATAGCCTTTGACAGTATAATAGGCATTCTGGCATAATTTCCGCTTTATAAAAGATTTGAATTTATTAAGGCTTAGTTCTTGAATGTGGCTAGGAAGTTTATTATAAAAACGAATACTTTGACATTTAAACGAGCTACCTATTTTCTTGAGTCTGGTAGTGGGAACAACAAATTTGTGTTTATTTCTAGTATCTATGTTATGGATATCACTGTATTTTTTAAACAGATTAATATTTTTATGTGCATACAAAAGATTTTCATAAATATACTGAGAAGGCACAGTCATTATATTAATCTCTTTAAATTTGTCTCTGAGGGAGTGTCTGGGACTTAGTTTATAAATTGAACGAATTGCCCTTTTATGTAAAAAAAAAACTGTCTGAATATCGGCAGCATTTCCCCACAAAAGAATACCGTACGACATCACACTATGAAAATAACTAAAGTATACTAAACGGGCTGTCTCTAAATCAGTTAAATTACGATTTTTTCTAACGGCGTATGCTGCAGAGCTTAGTTTTTTTGACAATTTATCTATATGGGGGCCCCATTGAAGCTTGGCATCCAAAGTTATGCCTAAGAATACTGTGGTGTTTTCGGGTTTCAACTCTTCACCCTTAATAAGAACACTAGTTTCTACTTGTCTAACATGAGGTATCGTAAACTTAATGCATTTAGTTTTTCTCTCGTTTAGAAGTAAGTTATTAACATTAAACCAGTTAACTACTTTAGCTAGGGCGCTATTTACATTGTCAGTAACCAGCTGCTGACGTTTGAGTTTAAATAAAAGTGAAGTGTCGTCTGCAAACAACACTGTATCATGATTATCCTTTATGAGGTAAGGCAAGTCATTAATATAAATAAGAAACAAAAATGGGCCAAGAATTGAATGCTGGGGGACCCCCATTCTTACTACAGATCCAGGTGATCTTTTTCCGTTAACATCAACTGTCTGAATCCTATCACTTAAGTAAGAAGTAAGAAGATCCAGAGAGGCATTCCGGATTCCGTAGTGGTGCTGTTTCCTGATCAATGTTTCATGAAGAACACAATCGAATGCCTTGGACAAATCGCAAAAGATTCCCAAAGCATCGCATTTGTCCTCCCATGCCTTGTAAACATGTCCTAAAAGTTCAACTCCGGCATCAGTAGTTGAACGACCCCTTGTAAAACCGAACTGTTTGTTATGCAGTAATTTGTGTTTATTAAAAAATCTTTGCATTTGATCTAAAATAAGTTTTTCAAAAATTTTACTAAAGGTAGGCAGCACTGAAATAGGTCTATAATTAGTAGGGTCTGATGTGCTACCAGATATCAGACCCTACAAATTTTTTTTTTTAGATTACGAGTGATTACGATGTTGGTCCCATTTACAAAGTTATTCAGTGTGATGGTTTGCACCACACCACACCCTTTAGTTTGACTATCCATTTCTGATACATCCTGTGTTTGTTTTATTTCCGCTCCGCGCAATCATTTTAAAAGTTAAAAGAGCTCAAAAAATTACATTACAAAACTGTACAAAAAGGACTTCCACCGCGGCGGACGATACTACCAACTAAATATAACATATTTTTTTTAGTTTATAATTTGTAATAAACACGGCAGTAAACACTCTTTCATTGCTCCCCGCACTAACATTACCGTCGCGGTGGATCCCGTTGAAGCGAGTGTGTTTTTTGGGTTCAATTTCCAACAAAACCTATCATAATTTTGTGGCCGTTCTGTAACGGCACCGCTTTCTTAGAGTACACCAGCTTTACATCTCATATGCTGTGTTTGTAGCGTACCCTCCGCCCGGCTACGGCGGCGCGGAGCTGGCGAGCGTGATACCGTACGGCAGCACGTTCGCGGCGCCGCCCACCATGCTGCCGCACTACGCGCCGTACACCGCCGAGCCCGTTCAGCCTGCACAGGTACACTCACTATATACACCCTGTAACCTGTTATTTCAAGTAACCGACCCAACTCCAGTAGTTGTCCAAAAAAAAAAAAGCCAAAGCAACTTTTTTATTTTGACCCTGTATGGATTGAGCATAAGATGAGAGATTCCGCTATACGCTCCCCTGCTTGCTGCAGAATACATAAATAGATTGATTCAATTAAATTACATTCATAATAAAAACTCTTTTTTCAACTATCTATAGGAGCTTGACAATCCCTACTACCCCACAATAAACAGCGTCATAGAACGGGTAACAGCAGAACTGAAGATGATTCTAAAGAAAGACTTTAACAAGAAGATGATAGAAAGTACTGCGTTCAAGAGCTTCGAGGTGTGGTGGGACGAGCAGAGTCGGAAGATTAGACAACCCAAGCCGAAAGAGGATGCTAGCCAACCGTCACAAGTACAGAATACGCCTGTAAGGAACCGGTTTTTTTTTCTTCTTTTGGTGGAACTTTCTGTCAATGCGCCATTTTAACTGTCATAAAAATCAACCGTGCGCTTGTAAAACTTGTCGAAAATAAATATACTTAAAATCTGTCCACTTTGATGTTCTGGTGGAATAATCTTGTGCGCTATTTCATCTGCCTCTAATATCCACCTTGTAAGCCTTATGATAGAGTTTTAAATAAGTTTAATTAAGCGTGAGCCTATGTCCACTTTGATGGTCTCGAAAAATCTTTATTATGTTTATTTGCAACTTAATTTAAACAGAGGTAAAGTTGATATTTCCTTGGCAGGGAAAATCTAAGTCTATCACAGAATAAATCATCATAATTTACTTTCAGGAAATTTCAATCAAGAAAGAAGAGGCAGTGGACTCAATAAAGTGCATTATGGAGTCTCGCGAGATAGGCCTAGAGTTAGGCGGTTATGGTTCCGGTATCGGACTGGGACTGAGGGCCACTATTCCCAAGATGCCTAGCTTCCGGCGGAAGCGGAAGATACCTTCACCTGTGTTCATGGATGACGACTCCTGCAAAAGGCTTAGTGATCAGGTATTTTAATGCTACTATACTCACGAATTCCGTAATGTATTTTGAGAAAGAGTTAATGTTTACTGACAGTGACACTAGAAAATAAAACATTAATGCTACAATCTTTATTAGACCAATGTATCTAAATCATTAGTTATGGAAAAATCGATAATAGGTCACCTTTTGTTTTTTTTTTTTTTTGTATGGGTGAATATGTCGCAAACTATCAAACAATTGACAGTGATAAGCAATGTCGACCCATGTTTCTAAAAATCAAATCACCATCTTGTCACAGTAGTTAATTAAGGCATCCAATCTGAACAGTTAACATAAGCTTAACAATCTGATAGATACGAAACCGGCACCTCGGTTGCGTAACATATTTTTAATCACAATCCATTCATCATGCAATGAACGTAAATCATGCAATGAATGCTGTGAAGTGTCAAAATGAAAGTAATTTCAATTGTAAGTATGTTACGCAATTACCCCGCGGGTGATAGTTCACAAAAACTAGCATTATGTTATGTTTGCAGGAGGAAATGGTGCAGAACTCGGACGAGGAGAAGGAGCTGCCGACGAGTCCGCGGAACAGGACGACCGGCTCGTACCTGTCGCGCAGTCACCGGCGGCCGTCCAGCAGTTCTTCCAGGTCAGATTATACTAAAGTTTTACAAACTTTTTTCACTCGAAAAAAATACAATTATTTGCTTCTATGTGGAAAAACATAATCGTTATTAAGTAAAAAGACGGTCTTGCCGGATGATAAAACTAAAATTAAGTTAAGAAAACAGTTGGTTGAGAGAACAATTTAAACACTTTCTAAACATGGTGCCTTTGCTTTTTAAAATTGGAAGAGATATTGATTCTTTAACCACTTTAGATAATTGATTTAATACTGCATTACTTAATCAACCATAGATATAAAAATGCGACGCAGAAAAAGAAGGAGTAAAAATCAGATACCGTCCGCTTTATTTTGTGCCCAACTAGGCAGTGGTCAACTGTACCACTTAATTAAATAAACATTAAATTATTTGCTCAACTGGAAGCTGTTATTAAAACAACGGTTATGACTCCTTGTCTCCTTGTTTGTGACTCCTTTTTAAACCATCAAATGTTTGTCCTTCGAGCCGAATGCATATGGTCCTTACCAACCACATGCGGCTCTAAGGACAAAAAATAAGATTTTATTTTGCTAGCCTGCTTTCCCCCGCTCCTGGGCAAAGGCCTCCCGATACTCCTTCATCCATCACGAGCACGCGCGTTCTTCTACCAGTTTTGGTGAAATCTGTCCAGTTAGTTCCGCCAACTCTTAATGAAAATAATAGCTTTTACCTACAACTACATCTTTTTTGTCCAGATCTTCATCATCCTCATCAAGTCGATCGTCATCATCCACGGGCTCGGAGCGGAAAGGTCCGGCGCCGCGGATATACTCCGACAACGACGACGATTCCGATCTCGACGAGGCAGAGGTAATTACTTATTTCTACAGTATTGAGGTTGTGGTTTCATACGAGTTGCTAATGCAATAATATTTATTGGAAATAATACATTTTACAATTTGATTGCGTACGACAACATCAGCAACTGTGTCACAGCTATTAACGCCCACCTCGAAGAGAAAGATGGCAGTGTTCCAGATACAAGCGAAATGACAGGAGGAATAAAAAATATTTCAAATTAAACTAGGAATCGGATAGGATATCGAGAGAAAGTTACATCGAGACACGGTCTGTCTATGAGGCAGTGCGTCAAAAAAAAAACTAATTACCCTGTTCTTATTTCGGTAGTTCGGTATTCTTCCAGGTTAGTAAAATAAACTCTCACCACGTTTTATATCGAGCTATTAGCCAGAAGACTAGCGAGACTGAAATATGCCTAGCCGATAAAATGACGTTTTTACGTCATTTTCTACATGAGCGTCCAAGCCTTGACCGTTTGTGACTCGTATAGGACCTCAACGTCACATTAACTACAATAACCTTGAACATTTTAACAATTAACATTGTATTGCAGCCTAACGAAGCGGCTGAGAACGATAAGCCGCTTTGGAGAAAAATGGTAACAGACATACTAAATAGCCCTTACATGTGCAGTACGGTTAACATGACACACCGAGCTTTAGAAAGAGACTGTGACTCAGGCATGACAGAGACAACGCTCTACAAAGCCAAAGTCTTCCAAACCCCAATGTGCCATGTTTTCGACTGCATACTGTAACTTAGATGATCGTAGACAGTTGTGTTGGAGTTGTAGAAAGTTATTCAGTGACCTTTAGGTATCTGGGGGTAATATCTGTGGACTGCAAAATGCCCTGCTAGTAGTAGCAATGTTGTGTGTTGTCCTAGAACTCCCTAAGGCCTTGCATTCACGGAAAATACAAGGCGACGTTGAGTCGTAGTTGTAGAACAAACGTTAGGTGAGAATGAAACTTGTTCAACACCAATAAATTTAATCAAGCGACAGTTCTTCCTTCTTTCCTCATTTTGTCAAATATTATGCTTGCAAAATGTGCCTTCATAAATTCAATTAAGAGACGCTGCATCCTAAGCTGATGACTCGCCGCGATTTTGCTACTGTTAGGTCGGCGCGGCTTCTTCGCCCGTGGAGACGGCGCCTTAGACGTCATTTACTGTCTTTTTATTTTCTGTGGACGCAGGGCCTTGCTTTAGATGTATCACAGGTAAACTCGATTCTGCATGACCTTGCACAAAAATAGTAAATGAAACCATTGTGGTTTTTCTTATATATAAAAGTCAGTAACTAAATGACAATAAAGACGAGAGATATTGATCAGTAAAAATGTGCAAACAATTCAAGATACATGTTATTCCCCCCGCGCCGCTCCTGCCCTGCTTATCATGTATATATGCTGCCGTTTTCGCGTAGCTACGTGCCGATTGGCTGAACAGCCGGTTTCTTCTGTAAAACTTAGGTGAAGTCAGCTGTCATTCCACCTGCACGCGTAGCATGACCAGGTTTTGTCGCTCCGCCTGCTGATGTTAGGGATCGTTAGGGATGGACACTGTTGACAGCTCGCTTCACCAAAATTTTCACTGTGTGATGTTCACAGAATAAATTGACAGGTCCACAGATATTTCCTTCAGTTAGTAGCCACTCGCTTCAGTATTGCATGCGGTAGTATTTCATGTTTGAGTGTACTTTGTTTGCAGCTCAAAGTGGTGTCAAACAAGGAGCGGCTGCGCAGAGTGTACTCGTCATCGTCCGATAGTGAGGAGGAACAGAGTAGAAGAGGTGAGACAAACCATACTTTGGAATGCACCAACGAACTTATTCATTGACGACATAAAATACGTAACGACATAATGAGAACATTTTCGCTAACTTGACAAGACAAAAGTCCAACACTGCTGAAATATGCAAGATATCCGTGATATTTGTCTGGAGTGCCTGTGCTATAGATAACACCTTGCTTACTTGTAGTGGTTGCAAAAACGATTCGGCCCATGACAAATTAAAACTTTTTTGCCACTGATCTCGTATCGATTTTGTTTCTCTTTTAGTAATATAGTTATCAGCAATCTGTTGATCATTCAAGCTTGTTGTGTTGATATTTACTGGATTGCGTGATGTTTAGCTTCCTCGTTTTGTATTTTTTTTTGTTTAAAATTAGGTGACAAATTTAACACATTATTAACATCACAGAAAAAACACCTATCCCTCAAATGGAGCCGTGGGAGGGCGAAGGCTCGGAAGGCGAAGCTCCCGCGGCCGCCAGCCCTCCACGCGACCTACTACTCGACAGAGTATACTCAGACTCAGAAGAGGAAAGAGAATACCAGGTAAGAGTTTAACCAGTATTATTTCTGTACGGTTTCATTATCTGCGAACGCAGCAATCTACTTGGATGTCGTGCGTCACAAATATTATGCTATATTTATAATGTTTTAATTAATGCACAGCGGAACAGACAATAACTGTGGAATTAACCACTTGTCAAGAGAAAGAATCGCTACCACCATTAACTTGTTAACCTTCAAAAAAACTCAACTTTTGGTTCTTTCTGTGTACTCCATAACTAAACCTACACAAACAAAGTGATAATCTAAGGTGCCTACGACCTTTGGCACCTGCATTAAATGGTCCTTCGAGCCGGATTTTTAGCTAAAGAGGCCATAGTACAATCTTAATGAGCAATCCTAAGCATGACCACTTCTATCACAATTCTACAAAGAGAAGAGAAATAACGTTCTTAACTAAATTCATTCTTTTCTTGAATTTTGACATCGCGCCGTTGAAATTTTTCTACTATTTGTCATGTTGTTTTCCGTTTCTTCTGTATAGTGGTCATGCTACGCATCCTAGGGTAGGTACGGTCAGCCAAGAAAGTAGCCTCAGTTTTCTCAAAAATCGAAGTGAATAAAATATCTCTAATAAATACATGAAGTTCCTTATACACGATCGAGTAGCATTGTTAGTTCACTATCGGATTAAGAACTTTTACAAGTGAAATTAGTCCTTATTGTTTAATGACGTGTAAAAGACTTTCAATGTTGTGTTAGTTTTTTAGCTGAATTTACAAGATGGTAGTAGTAATATTTCTCAGCTTAGTCTCATGTATTAAGAAATCGCTAAGCAAAGTGATGTAATTCACAGGAGAGAAGAAGACGGAACACAGAGTATATGGAACAGATCGAGCGGGAATTCCTCGAAGAACAGAGACAGAAAACGGAGACAGATGCGCACCCGCTGTCTGAAAAACCACCCGATGACAGGTACTACAAAATACTGTAAAAATAACTTAGTTAATAGGAAGTAGACCTAACGATCTTATAATTAAAAATATATATATGAGATACTTTGCAGAACTTATGCTCCTTTGTATGTTTTTGGTGTTTTTAAAAGAAAATTGTATTGTCCAGAATACTGCGTTTAATTTAAAACTTTCATTCAAAATACTTTGCAGTATTTTTAAATGAACATTGCATTCTGGTCTGCCTCGTTGATCTCGTGATCGCAAGCGGGACTGCTGAGCATGAGGTCCTGGGTTTCGATTTCCGGGACAAAATATTGGGTATTTTCATCAGGAATTTCTCAGCAGTTTGTGTCCAGTTGAGTGCAATATACCTAAATTAAATGGGACTTAAACATAACCGGCTAAACATGGATCTACACAGTCATATGTTTTCGGGTAATACATGCGTTATTGAACTCTTCTTGTCCTTCTTCACCAGCAAACCCGACCCCCAACCAGAAGAACCTCTATCACCAATCAAGAACCACACAAAGTCCCCGGACAGAGACAAGAGCCGACGCGATATTTCTTTCGAAGACGGAGAGATCAGCGACGACAACCGAGAGCAAGCGGACCCCGACAAGCGAAAGCGGGTCGTGTCCTTCAGCGATCACAGCACTACCGAGACCGCGGGCAGTGTTAACGGGGTTAAAGATGTGAGTGTGAGATATTTTGTAATTCAGTAAATTTATTGTTGTTCATCGCTTTGCACCTTATAAATTATTTTAAGGTCCTACGAGGGTTTCCCAAACATTTTCAGTTCGCGGCACACTTACAGGTTTCGTATGTTGTCTCGGCGCCCTAGCGAAGTCGAAATAGGAACAATGATACAAGATAGATAGAACATCCACAATATGAAGATGTGTTTTTAAATGGACACACAAGAATACTAATATTATTACTTAAGAAAAATAGGAAATAAATACAAAGGCAACTTGGTCAAAATGACGGATGATCTTGGTGATCTCCACACATTTCTGGGGGGTGTCGGCGATTTCCGAGTGTTTGTACGGCTATCGGCGAGTGAGCGACACATGTAGCGCGCGATTTTGATTGTTTATTTTGTACCTACCCGCGAGGCCTAAGCTGAGCTTTGCATTTGTGTGAGTGATTACGAATCGCACCAATGTCGCGCTAACGCGATTGTACTTTTAAGCACAATCAAACACCTTTTTTTAAAATTAAATATTCTTTTTTACGGACAATTTCAACCTATTTGGAATACTGTACACTGGTCGGAAAATTGTGTGCAGGGAATCGTCTTTCTTATTTTGCTCGCGATAAGTATGCACTTACATCAATCTGAAGAATTTTTCTTATTATCCGAGTAACACCGATTTTTTCTAATCCATTTGACGTCGTAATGGCGTGACACTTTCATCTTCCGTTTCTATTTGTTTCTATGGTATCTACATTTGTTCTCCAACAAAATACCTCTTTACTCCCCAGGGAACGTCAGAGACGTCATCGCCTCAATCCCAAGCGTCGCAGGCGTCGCAAGCGTCGCAAGTGGCCCTCGACCACTCGTACTGCCGCCCGCCGCCTGACGACACGCCCGACAGGCGGCCTTCCAACCATCTGCAGCATGATCACGGTAGTTCTACGAACATTTTATTATATTATTCTATTCGATTATATTAAACTTCTCGAAAGTTCTGTCTTCACATCCTTTCGAGAAGTTTAAGAAGAGTTTGAAGAAGTTGCGCCGCTATCTACTCATCATCAGCTTTTATCAGTTTAATACTAGACACAGGCCTCTGGGTTGACTTTCGAATAAGCTCGCTCCTCAACCTGTGTCAACCATTCAATACTATGGTTTTGTAAAGGGTGTCTAAACACTGCGTTTGCGCATTCCGCTCGTGCCCCAATGTCCGACTTTTTGACTGTTAATACCTACTGTGCCCAGTTACGCCGCTCTATTAGGCGCATCGGCGTAGCTACGATTGCGTGGTCGCTTCCCAATGAGGATGTTCCTCTGTAAATCCCAACGCTTCCTGTGCACAGGGTACACGTGGATGGCGGAGCCTGAGAGCGCCGTGTCGCCGCCAATGGAGGAGACGGGAAGAGACAGAGATGAGAAGGAGGAGAAAGAGGTGCCGCGAGAGACTAGCAAGAAGGACGGCAAGCGACCCTACAAGAGGAAACACGAGCCTAAGAAACTGGCCGAGATACAGAACAAGTATGTACCAATCTGAAGGCCCGTAATTAAAAACGCACCAAATTTTGTTGCATAAATTGTCATATCTGCGAAAATCATTGTTAATAATTTTGAAAAATGTATGAAAATTTTAGACATTTTGAGACATTAAAATGCGAACGTTCTTTAAAAATACTGACATTGTCCCTCTCGCGTTAATATGACAAATCTAGGTTGCTTATGAAACTCACACCGAGTGACAGTCGAGTGACAGTCTGGTGATGTTCAAAGATCTTTTCATGGGCTTATTTCCAGTTGTTGTTATTTCCATCTAACCAAATATCAACTTTATGCTTCTGTAAATTAAACACGTTGCGCCGACTCCAAATAAATTAGGATAAGCACAAGAGAATGATGATGCTAGTGTAAATTAAGTTGAATTATGATCTCTAGTACTATTGAAAAGGTGCAAACTGAACTATATAAGTAGGCTGGGTATACACAATGGCATATCGCTGTTCAAAACAAAACTAACACCTCAACATTTTCCACAGACTGTACGAACCTTGCGAGACAGACTATGACAAAGTCATGTATCCTAAAGTCACGTTCAAAGCGCGCGACCTCATGGCGGAGATGCAAGTTATGTACGAATTCCTTACTCGAGGCATCGATCGTGAAGATGTGGAGTATCTGCGGAGGGCGTATGAAGCTCTGTTGGCCGAAGACGCGCACGGCTACTGGCTCAATGATACGCATTGGGTGGATCATCCGCCTACTGATGTTTGTTACTCGCCGCCCAAGAAGAAGTCTAAAAGACATAATAATATTTATGAGGATTTACAGGTGCGTTGATTATTTTTAAACCTATAGATCGCCCTAGTCAAATAATGTATAGACAGCAGATGACCGTTTCATTTAGCCAATATTGTGCTGTCTAATGATACGGCTACATACTCTTTCGTACACCGGTCGACGTCTCATTGTACAACTGAGAGCGCGCGAAGTGTAGTTCGCGTTATCGCGACACTGTAAACTTAGCATTACTGTGACAGTCACAAATGTTAGTCGTTTGATTTTTCATCGATTCACGATATAGTAAAATTGACATGTCAATATAAAAACTTGAACTACGAAACCCGCCTTACTGAGACAAAATAATAGCGTTGTCGAACTCAGACTGTAACTATAGACGTGCTATTGACATAAATCAGTTACAGCCAGTTTGACTCTGCCAACTTTTTTTGTAGGATACTTCATCGATTGATAAATAATTAGCCATGTAATTATACTCACTTTTGACCATTATACCTAACTCGCCATTTTCCTACCAGGGTCACTCAAGCGGTTCAGCGCGAACAGAAGGCTACTACAAGATGGACGCGCGTCTGAAGGCGAAGTACAAGTACCACCACGGCCGTAGCTCGGCGACCGCGCTACACGATCATATCGACGATAAGAAGGCGTCCAAGATGCAGGGCCTGTCCAGGGAAGCTCGGTCCAACCAGAGAAGACTGCTAACTGCCTTCGGTTAGTACCTCCAATAATTTAAATAATTTATTTTATACCCGAGTTGAGGTCGCGGCAGGAAGTAGATTGTGAGACGAATTGAAATTGAATTCCTAGAAACGAGAAAGTAATAGAGGGAGAAGTAAATAAAATCCCTAGCCAGGCTTACATGCGAAATGCGGAGCGCGACAAAGTTATAGTATCGCATTCGCACTGAAACAAAAAGTGACTATGTTTAAAATTAAATTAAATAAAACTTTATTACGGACTAAAGGTCCATATTTTGTTAGTAATTTGATGTTAGTAACAAATAGTGCTTAGGTTAGTATTGTTAGTTTTTACAGAATTAATTATTTAGTAACTCTATTACTGTGGCAACCCAGTGCCCCTGAAAGGGACGGTCCGCTCTGCGCTGTGTCGCCTTCTCGTGAATAGTTTCGGCACTAGAAAATAATGTCAAAGTATAGTCGCGTGCGCATGAGTGGAATCGTTTGTTGATACCAATGTTACTTGCCCTAGTTAAAGTACTGCACAATGCCACAGATCGCGTAAACGTTTCTAGTGATTATTCTCTTTATTATCAACAGGTACAGATACGGACTCTGATTTGTTGAAATTCAACCAGCTCAAGTTCAGGAAGAAGCAGCTGAAGTTCGCCAAGTCTGGCATCCACGACTGGGGTCTGTTCGCACAAGTAAGTCACTGTTAATTTTATCTCACTATTTCAAAAAAATTGTCTATGTTACCGGCAGCTGTTTTGAGGGCGGTTACAGACCTATGCATTTTATGCTTCTTTTTGCATAAACGCCTTCAAGCGCGCTTTAAAAAAATCAAACGTGCTATGTTTTAGTTTTTTTTTACGCTTCTACACAGAAAAGTCTCAACCTCATTTAGGTGGCGTGTTAGGTTAGGTTACGAACAAAAGAAACACGGACCAGTGGTTCTGTCAGTAGCTATAAGGACTGTATACAATTTATAAACGCTTTTACGAGATGAGCGCGTCGCAAAATCGCACGAGCGCACTAAAACAATCTTATACGTGGAAGCGGAAAAACGTGAAGCCGCTATCATGTGGAATAGCGTAAGATTGAGCTTCAGCGCTTAGGTGTTGATTGTGGTCACATACCGGGAGCTGTCATGGATTGGTCAAGCGGTAACATAGGTTGACTTAACAAAAGACTAAACAAAACTTTTTTCTTCCAGGAGCCGATAGCCGCGGACGAGATGGTGATAGAGTACGTGGGCCAGATGGTGCGACCTATTGTGGCCGACGTGCGGGAGGCGCACTACGAGGCCACGGGCATCGGCAGCTCCTACCTGTTCCGGATAGACCTCGACACCATCATCGATGCTACCAAGTGCGGGAACCTGGCGAGGTTCATCAACCACAGTTGCAATGTAAGTTTTAAAGTAACATGTTACGTTGTAAATAAAGAATCCAAACTAATGTTATGTGAGTTAGGACATAGGATAAATTTTATCTAGATAGTACTTTACTGTGGGATAGTTTCCGACCTCCACGCGGGAGAAACCGCGGGCAAAAGCTGGTCTCTTATATATATTAATAACATGCCATGGTCATTTACTTAACACGGTTCTTATAAGATCAAAGTAAATGTATTGTAATCATATCTCTCCCTCATAACTTCCTTCCACGATTAAACTTTGTTTCAAAACATGTTTCAATGACTCAATCTCCTTTCTACTTCTAGCCGAACTGCTACGCGAAAATAATAACGATAGAGTCTCAGAAGAAGATCGTGATATACTCAAAGCAACCAATAGGCGTCGACGAGGAGATTACGTACGACTACAAGTTCCCGCTAGAGGATGAGAAGATACCCTGTCTGTGTGGCGCGCCGCAGTGTCGCGGCTTCCTCAACTGAACGCGAGAAGTCATTGTGGTGTACCTAATACGGTGGTGATAGTACTAGCTAACAAGGAGATCAGTATACAGGCAGCTATCTTGCTACTACTTGTGAGTGTGATGATTCTTTTACTATTTTGTAATTAAAATTAACATTGGCAATGTAGAGGCAAATTTTATTTATGTATGTCTGTATGCCTATTTCTTTGGTCAAGTACATACCTCCATGTTCAGCTTACAACTTGCCGCAACGGACACGAGATCACGAGGATAAGTCTGATATTCTGAAGCAAGCCTACATCCGTCAGTTTGTTCTCTAACGTAGAAGTCCTATGAATTTAGTTCCTTACGAACAAGCGATCTGAAGTATCTTTAACAATGTGTTCATGTTCATTTATTTTACGGTAAATTGACCGGTGTATGGCAGGTTGGCAGGCTAGTTACAAATGTTTTGGGATCTTTTCGTAATGTCTGCAATACTAGAATATCGCAATAAAACGTCAACAATGAACTGATAACTATATTATTAGGCTATACAATCAATAAACCCGTACTTTGTAAATGAAAGGCGCGAGGCAACGATTGGAAATTAACCTTTAGTGTTGTGATTTAGGCCAGGTAAGATAATAGAATATATTCGATTCTGTCCTTACCTACCTCTCGATGTAGGTAGATCTACAGGATAACGATATGGTGTGTGTTCAGGGTTCCGTTTCATATCTTCCATAATAGTAAAGTAAGGAGCAATATAACAAGCCAACTTTCATTCGACTCACTGGCAGAGCGAGGCTCCGTCGTTACCGAATATTGTAACAACCGCTGCGCAAGTCTGTAATACATCTCGTGGTTTTGAAAACTGCCTCAACTTGTAACGATTTTTGACATTTTAATGTAATATATGAGTGTCGGTGTGACTCTGAAATGTATGTGTATTGTATTTTAATGTAAGACCCAGTGAACATAAGATGTAATTATTAAATTAGCCGCAGCAACTGATTCTTGTATTATATTATGATATTTTGACTGAGTCTAACTATATGATTCACTAGGCATAGAATGTCTGATGATAGCGAACTGTATAATTATTTGTGTTGTACATTATTTGTGTAAAGAGATCTCTGCTATTACGTCAGATTTGTGTAGTACACTTTTTAAGTACACTATCTTGTTAATAATTTCGAAGACAATTCGTATCCAAATAATGTGGGGTTTAAACGACTACTGTTTACGATTAGATACTGTCTAGCAAGCGTTGTGCGAGTAGTGTGACGAATATAAACTGAATAATAAGGTATTGATGTGTGCTCGCATGAACTTTCCAAATTCCACTTCATGTAATGTAAATTTATTAAGATTGTAAATAAAAATTCCAACAATTGTAACCCTACTTTTATTATATTAATTCTTCAGCGTAAAATGTCTAGTAAATACTCACAAACAATACATATCGTTGTCTCCTTTGATCTCATGCGGGATCTTATAAACATAATTTGAGTTAAGCATCTTCAGTACCCGTGTAACATTTGTGAACTATCCCCTTCTTGGCAACTGTTGACAACACAGTGATGACGTATTGCCGCCCTCGTTCACCAGATGGCTGCACTGCAGCGCCTCATGACAGCTTAAATATGGACAGTACAGAAACTAGGCCTGTTTGGCGAATTATTTAGCTACGCTCCATTAATAGCTCTATTTCGCGTTTTTTTTTGTCATCGGTATTCACGGTTTTCGAGGGAGCTTATGTCGATACTGAGGTCATAATTTAAATCCAAGATGGCGCCTGCGAAAATTTTCAAATATTTCGTCATAAGTGTCGTTTTCATGGTTTTCGAGGGTATTAAAGCCGACAGTGAGGTCAAAATGTAAATCCAAAATGGCGGCTGCGAGAATTTTCAACGCTCTCTTATCCCGGATAATACCGCCTCGGGTGTAAGGAACAACATAGCATTGTTTAATAATGTAATTTTTTTTATTTAAAAAAATATTTATAAAAACTGAACGGTACATGTAATGTTAGGAGTACAGGGCAATCAATGAACTTATTTTACAGGAATTAAATAGCAATAAACTGCTGTTCTGCTGAGCCCATCGATCAAGGCAACTGATCAACGTGTGTGAATCGTACGCTGAGACATAATGCAATGCATACGGGCTCAAATAAAAAGAGAATTCATGATTTTTTAAGCAGGCAGTAAATGATTTAACACAATTCCACCACTTTGCTGTGCGGCAGACCTCTAAAAATAAAATCTTGGTCATTGGGTCTCAGACGATTTGAAAGATAATTTTGATATAAAGCGGGAGCGCAGGTCGCTTGCTGTTCGATGTGGGATGTTGGCCCACAGTATTGCACGTTGTACGGCTCAGGTTAAGGTGACGCTTTTCAAAGCCTACTGCCAATCCATTTACACGTGCAGCCTGAGGGTGAACTTCACGCAAAGGGCATGTAGTGGCCTGCGCACACAATATAACAACACGTTCCGGGTTTTGATGGGGCTGCCGCGTTTTGTAGCGCGTCCATGTTCGCCGACGAGGATGTTTATAGTTTTACGGCCATCAAGCGCAAGAGATGCGCATTTCTGCTACACCGTGTTCGCTCCAGCCCCAACACTATTCTTAGAACGTTGGCTGCTAGGTGGGACTCTCCGATTTTGGGGCGTTGGATACGACTGCACGCAGTCAAGCAGACATTCTCCAGGATCGGCGTGCCTCATTCACTCAGCTTAGAATAAATGTTACCAACACTAGTTTATAAGATTACATTGTTACTAACAAATATGGAAGTTTTCATTCTGAAATAAACATTAATTTATTTAAATAAAATAAGATGTTTATCATCTACAATTTCATAAAATAGCAATCAATAGTTATATGAACTAAGAGTATTGAATACTGGTGGTATTGATGATTTTAATGATTTCAACACAAGCTGAATTTCGCGGGCAACCTGGCGCTTCCTCCTTAATATTATTATATCGTGTTTGGTGTCTATTAGGTCTTAAAGAGTACTTTATGAAAATATATTAGTTGATCTATATTTTTTCATATGGAATCTCCAATTATTTGTTTTGTATCAATATCATCCATCTTGAGTCAAGCACCTGTCTTTCAGCCTGTTGTCAGCATTTGCTTTGCCTCTCCGCTGATAGCGCCCTCTATAGTTACCGTTGGTACTAAGTATTAAAGGCGCGCATCGGGTGATGGCCCGATTTAACGTCATTCAAAGAATATAACTACTCTCTACCCGTCATTATAGCGTCGTTTTTCGCTACAACCATGTTGGCCAAGCCTCAGCAAACGCGAGCGTAGGCAAATTGATACAAGGCGAGTGCCTTTGATTTGTGCAGAAAAACCAACACTGATCCGAAGCACAGATAAAATAATACTGTCCGAAGTCAGACGAGTCATAGCGAGCGATCCCGGGTGGTGGCGATGCACTCCAAACGAACCGTATACACGTTGGCGCTCGCCTGCACTCGGCCAGCTAGGCGAGCGTTGACGAGCTATGGCGGGGCTCGACAAATGGGCTGTCTATATGTTTGTACTCGCCTTCGCTCGGCCAACTATGACCAACATGTATAATAATTATTTAGAGTCAGAAAGTGTTAATGACGGCTCATTATCGCGTAAACGGGTTCGTTCTCAGACACCAAGTATACAAGATAATGACAGTGCTTCTTCTACGAGTAAACCCAGCCCTAAGAAACGCAGAGCGACATGGGACTCCCAATCCGTGAGTTATTCACAGTATAGTGTACTCTGTGGCACACTTTGAGTTCTTATCAAAAGTGGCCTATTTAACGCACGGTTTATCGAAAATTTCTGACTATGAAAATACGAATACCAGTGCTAAAAACAATACATCCGCTACCACAAACGAGTTAAACCTACAACGTCCTGAAAACAACTTCAGATTTTGTCGGAAGTCAGTACAACGGTAAAAGATCCAATTACCCTCGGGTAGGTATTATTATAAATATTTAATATTTTTAGGGATGCTATCTTCAACAGTTTTATATACCTATTATAGCATTTGTTACACTCAACACTAAAACGAGTGCGATACAAAGAAAATACCAGTAACAAGCTTTTATTGTTCAAATAATTAGCTGCCATTTTTCTTTCAACGCTAGGGCGTCTAGAATCATGTGCTGAATTTTAACCACGAATTCAGCACATGATTATTTAAAACTAAGTAATTAATTATTAATACATCATAATTATTTAAAACTTAAGTTTGCGCGTTGATGTCGGATAAAGACAATGTCCCTGTAACAGCCGCGCGGTTCGTTGGATCTACAAATTTAAGCTGCACTTGCCAATGTCAGCCTAGGGATGGGTGGACGTTTTCTTAACATATCGAAATCCCCACTGTGCCTCGGGCAGCATGTAAAGCCGTTGGACCTGTACCTGATCCCTTCCAAGTCTTGTCGGATTTCCCATCCTATACTACTATAAGCGCGCTCGCACACATCATACTTTTACTAGGTTTAGTTTTTATTTGTTTATGATCAACATTTTGAAGGACGTGCGTTGATACATTTGATCTCTACTGTTTTATTTAGCTACCGATTCCATGCCCTCTACGAATGCACTGAAAACGAAGTCAGAGGGACATTTATCTGCGCACACACTTTTGCAGTATAATATCTCCTGCGTAATTGGCTAGTCTTTGCCGAGATTAGCCGCCGCCGCCGTGACCGAAATTCAGTCAAGTGATTATTATAATTAATATTTACGTACCTATTGTTACCTTTGTGTAACTATCGTAGCATTCTCGATTATAGTTTTAAGAGCCAAAAAGATCGTTAACCGTTCAGGTCATTCTAGGTCCAAATTATGAAATTGTCATCTCTCCCTTGAATGACACCCCCTGAGATGTTTGTTAACATGGTTAATGGAATGACTATTTGTTGTAATAAAATAGAGTTTCCTAGCTTGCCAGTAGTGTAGTGTGGGGTTTAAATCGAAATAAAAATGTTCATAATTTACAAAAATATATATTTTAACATGTCAAGTTACTTATACAAAGTTCACTTACATTTAAAACTAATCATAACAGAAATCAAGTCAGTTATAAAATCACAGTAAAATAAGTAGACAATGCGCTAGTAATTATTATATTATAAAGTTTTTTTACTGCTTTCAATAGGTAATCATACCAAAACATATTCATATATCCAATTAATATTGACTTTAAAATATGTTTACCATAGAAAATCAAGTTAATAAATAAAATGTACATACTATTAGTACGTAATTATAAAGTATGCTAATACAGTTAAAGTTCAAAAGCAAAATTAAGCTGCTCAGGCATGGTATAAATAATTAAATATTCCCTATCAAACATATTAACGCCTAAAATTAAAAATACTAACAATAGATCTACTTGGTTGACTTCACTCCTGAACTGAACTTTCATCTCTCAGGTACATACAAATGTTTTCCTGTATCATACAAGCTCTATAAACAAGATGTAGAAAACACATCACCAAAACGAAATCTACGCATTCTGTACATCTAATCTTAGTTACATTGAGCAAAAATAATTGCTGGAAAACGACTTTTATTTTTGGTATGAATAAGCGCTGTTAAGTTATTATACCGCAGAATGTAAAGGGGCGTCCAGTCAATGCAGGACATACGCCGCCAAGATTTTTTTATTTTAAAATGGGACTTAAGCATATCTGGCGAAATGTGGGTGTACTATTGTTACACCTCTGCCTAACTCTTCTGGGATTACAGGCGTGATGTTGTGTCAGATGCCTGAAGCATGCGTCACATGCGTGGCTTACCAGTTGAATCACATGCCTCGCACTGTCTGGACGCACCTTTATGCACGCAAGAGACTGGTGCTTACGTGTGTATAGGACGACGAAACTAGAAAAGTTTAACAAAAAAAAACACCCCCCCTGTAATTTATTAAAAAGAAAAGTTTCCTGTCTCCAAAATAAGTCGGTTCTCAGTCAAAGAACTGTACACAAAAATAATGCAATGACGGGAAGATGTATGTGACACTCGGCTTGGTGATGGGTCTTTTTCACCCGTTATACTTGATATACGACTGTATAATCAGACTAACTACTCTCTGGAGTTTGACTGGCAATGTAAATATCACTGGAAGCGTACTTGTCTCGTGAACATTTCCGCGCAGAGGTCCTCCGGGCCCTTTGGTGAGACCGAGTTATCCTCGCTGTTGTCCGACTCCGTGTCGGAATCAAACTCGGAAATAGTCGCGGGAGACTTCCTACCGTTCGTCATACGCTTCATACCGACCTCCGTCGTCAATATTTCTTTGATGACGTCATCGGGCGTCTGCTCTTTGCGGTGCTTCGTACGTAATTGACGCGCTCGCTTCCTGATGTCTGCTAGGAATCCTGTCGTGACTTCGACACTTTCTTGCGACACGTCCTGTGGTGGTAAATCTGTTAACGACTGTGCTAAGTCAGTGGAGGATCCTTTTGAGTCTGATATAGTGGCTAAGGACTCGACGGATGCTCCGACACTGCGGAAAGCCGCCAAACCCTCTACGATTGAGACGTTATATCCATTGTCATGTTTGGAGCGTACGACTATCCCTTTGGGTGCCGTGCCCAGTAGCACGGGCTCGTTAATCTTTAATGTGTATATTTCGGGCAAGTAACAGTCTGAAGCGGTCGAAGCTAACGAGGTAGTGTCACATGTACAGGGCGGCATCCTGTACGCGTCCTCGTTTAAGTACACGATGGTTATTTTGTCGTCGCCGATCACATACAGAAAAGGGTTGACGAACTCCCAGCTGTACACGGCTGAGCTCCACTTGGGGTCTTCATTGCGCGTTCGCTTTCCGTTTTCGTCGACGAACACTCCGCACTCCGCGTAACAGAGGAGAATTTCTGTAGGTTTTTCCTTTATGAGTAGGAAAGCCTTAGGTGGGGAGTGCTTCTTAGCAGCGGCGGCTACTGTGGGCTCGTCCATACCAAATGCTTCTAGGGCGCCGGAGGGTAGGTTCACTTTGAGAGGTTTTTCTCCGGCGATGAACAGGGTCTTGGTAGTAAGTAGGAGGGAGTTGGCTGGTCGGTCCACGGTGAGTGAGCGCGCGATTTTGAACTCAGACGTGGAGGCGTCGTACCGAAGTAGGAACACGCGCCGCCCGCATGCGACCGCGGCGCACGGACCCTCCACACTGTCACCTGCAATAGTCTGTGGATAACAAGCAGTGTTGAATACAATAAAGCTCGTGACCTAGTTTATTGGTTTTATAAAATTAAAGAAACTGGTTTATTTTTTGTTTTCGGCGGCCAAAAACTAATCTTCATACTTTTATTAGAAACTAATACAACAACCGAAATTGGGTGCGGAACCGTAAAGCTTAAAACTAAGTCCAAGTCGAGTAAAATCAGTTAAAACAGACGGGATTGGCATGGTTGGAGCGTATTTTTCGCCCAACAAGAGTCTCACCGACTTCGAGACATTTCTTGTCGAGTTAGGCGCCGTCGTGGGCCGACTTCATCCTCGCCCAGTGCTGTTGCTAGGAGATCCCAATTCCAAGTCTGCGGCGTGGGGAACTCCGGTGACCGATGCTAGGGGTGAGGCACTGGAGGAGTGGTCCTAAACCAGGGCTCAGTCCACGCGGGCGTGCGGCTGCGGGGTGGGTCAGTAGTGGACGTGTCGTTCGCTAGCCCTGCTGTCGCAAGCCGTGTTCGCGACTGGCGTGTCGCCGTGGAGGTGGAGACGTTGTCGGATCATCGATACATCCGTTTCGACGTCTCCGCCCAGACCGCTGGCAGCCGCAGTTCATCAGTCCCGCGAACGGACGTTACGCAACGAACGGAACTTTTTCCAACGGACAGGAGGCACTGTGGTTAGGCGGGGAGATAAAACAAATTTGCGACGCGTCCATGCCCCGGGACCACACACAGTCAACAAGGCGCCAGGTGTACTGGGGGTCGGCCGAAATCGCACAGTTACGCGTCACATGCGTGGCGGTTAGACGCCAGTATACCCATTACCGGAGGAGACGTCGTCTGGTTCCTGACGAAGAAGCCGCGCTGAACGAAGTGTACCGCGCGGCAAAGGAGACTCCGTGGCTGGCCATCGGCGCGGTGAGGCGAAGACGCGAGTCAGGGTGGGGATGTTGGAGACTCTAGACGGGGATCCGTGGGGGCGCCCCTATCGAGCGGTTCGAGGGAAACTTAGAGCCGCGGCTCCTCATACGGAGAGTCTTCAACCCGAGCTGCTGGAGGAGGTAGTCGCAGCCCTCTTCCCGGCAAGAGCGGAGCATAATCCGCCGCTGATGGCTTTGCTCACAGCCGCAGAGTCTACAGAGCCATTAGCGTCCCAAAGGTGGGAGCAGCTGGGGCTGCAACAGCTGGGGGCAGGCGTGATGCGGCTCCGGGCCAAGAACGTGGCTATGGAGCCTGACAGGATTCACGGTCTAGCGTTAGCCCTCGCTCTGATCCTCGCCCTGGGACCTAGAGCCGAAGGTGCTCGCGTCATATCTTTTTACTGCAATGAAGTTGAAGGTGGTGCCGATAGTAACAATTTAAGTGCGAACAGAATCCTTTACGGTTGGTATATGCCATAACTCTGTTGGACACTGAGCCCAATTTAATGCATGGTCCTTTATTTTCTTTCTTTTTTCTTTTAGAGGAAAATAAAAAAGCATCATTTGTTTTATGAAAACGCTTTTGTCTGAGCCAAGAATCAACACCAATTCTTTTACAAAAACAGAAGCATGTATAGAGAAATTTGGTTGAGAAAGAGCAGGTAAGAAAGAACAAATGAACTCATTACCTTTATGACATGCGGCGGCGTGTTATCCGGCAGCTGCACATGCGTGATGTCAAGCGCGGGCTGCAGGCCGGCAGCGCGGCGCAGCGCCGAGCCCAGCGCCAGCAGCCCCGCGTGCGCCAGCGCACCGCCGCACACCAGCAGCGCACGCCCCGCGCCCGCGCGCGCCAGCGACACGCCGCCCGCGCCCGCGCCGCATGGGGGCCCGCCCGCCCACTCGAGGCGCACCGGACCGCGCAGCGAGTGAAGCCCGTCCGCACAACCTGCATGTCACGAGTTTGTTCAGAAACACGACACCACCATTTTTGGATATCAAATGAATAATCTCTGGAAGTGGATGAAAAATGAAACTCAAAAATAAACAAAAAGTGAAGTGTCATAAACATCTACCGGTCAAACCCAATAACCTAAGCAAAAGGGTCCTGATGATAGACAGTTTAATTCTATCTGTCCCTGTCAAACAAATAGCTGTCAACACGTAATAAAGCATACTTTAGCTTTATTGGGACGTAAATACCAGAGATTGATAGATTCTTCTATCTCCAGTACGCCAAGATTGGAGATAGATACGTTATTGGGATCGGCCGTTAAAGAAACAAGTTCGCGAGACAAATCATCCCGTAGCAAACGACCGAGACAGCTCGCTAGACTCAAACGGTACTCAACTACAACGCTAGATTTTTCCATCATGTGTGACGTTTTCATGGTTTTCAAGGGTGCTCAAGCCGATATTTCACTCACAAACATGAACACACACACCTCTCTCCCATTCACATCCCTACTCTTTCTAAATTCCTGCATCCATCCATCCATCCGTCCATGCTCAAATAAATCTAAAATTACTTACTCAGCTAACTCACATCTTTTTTTATAGTAGATTGGCATCGACACTCGTCCATCATTCATTTAACTTACAGTACAGCTCGGTTGAATCACTGTCTCCTAAGACACAGGCCAGACACAGTTTAGGAGACAGAATTTAATGTTTTTGGTAATATAGACAACTAACAATGGACACAAAGGGAGAAATAAATTTTCTCCCTTTGTGTCCATTGTTAGTTGATTAAGTCTTAGCATATACTACTATACAACCTGTGTCTATGTATATGTTTTTGGATCAATAAACTTATTATTATTATTTCGTTTATTTATTCTTATCCTTATTTAGATACATTTTTAAATATTTTTATAAAACAACTTATAAAAAACATTTAAAAATAAAAATAAAAGTGGTCCGCCGGTAGCGGGAGCAGGGTCTAAACTACCGGTGGTTAGGGCTCCAGAGACAGGATACTCCTCACAATGCGAGCCGTATCGAGGAGTACTGCCTTCTGAATCAGGCCCTTGATCCAACCGCCTAACGAAAGCCTCGAGAGATGTTGGTCGAGGCTTTTTGCCATCAGGCCATTGGCCGATACGACAATCAGACACATCACGCCCCTTATGCCTGGAGGCTTTTATTTGTGTATTAATTATGTTGTTTTTTTCATTGGTTTTTTTATTGGTTTCTGTTTTGGGTATATTGGCGTGGCTAGCTTAAATATGGCAGATAATTTAATATGTTTTTTTTTTGTGTTTCGGTGTTTATTCTTTGATTACCTTATAATTATATAATTCAATGGTTTTCTAACTAAACAGACAGCTGTGCTGCTGGGGAGTTTGTTGCGCCACTTCTTCTTCCCAGCTAAAGCACTAGGAAGTGGTGAAGGGCGGGCGTTTTGGGGGACTGTCTTATGTAATTTTGACGTTCGAAAAGTGCTGACTCTCAGCCTAGTTTGAATAAATGACTTTTGATTTGATTTGATTTAATCGGCACAATGACAGCCGAGCTCACATTCCACATGTCAACAACCTCGTGTGCTAAGTCGAGATATTTAATTTGTTTCTCTTTCTCAGCTTTCACGAGGTTCTCGTCATGTGGAATGGTAACATCGATAATCATTGTGCGGCGCGCTAATCGATCTATCACTACTATGTCAGGCTTATTAGCGATAATAGTCCTGTCAGTAATGATAGACCGATCCCAGTACAACGTGACAAGGTCATTTTCGAGAACTGGGTCGGGCACATACTTGTAATACGGTACCTCAGAATCCACAAGTTTATATTTCAAATCAAGTTGCTGGTGAATAATCCTGGCTACTTGGTTATGCCTGTGCAAGTACTCGCCGTTTGCCAGAAGAGAACAACCAGAGATAATATGTCTGATGGACTCACCTGTACGGTGGCATGCCCGACACACGTCAACCGTCCCGTCCTTCACAATATGTCTCCGGTAGTTATTCGTCAAGATAACTTCGTCCATAATTGCACAGACGAAACCTTCAGTTTTCCCGAAAAGGTCACCAAAACGTAGCCAGGATACGGACGCTAGGAAATCTACATTAGGCTCATGAAGAGCCCGATAGAAGCGCCCGTGAAGCTCCTTGCTTTGCCATACCGTCTCGCGGTCATCGGAAGTAAGTACTACAGGTTTGTGCCAGTTCCCTTTAGCCATGGAGAGCGGGGTAAGCCCCTTGTCCACTGCGACCACATCGCGGTGCATACCCACTTCGGTTTAAAAAAAAAAAACCCTGAGACTGCACACCTCGCGGTTGTGGAGGGTCTTCGCATTTAAAAAGCCTCGACCCCGTACTTTCGCGGGATGTACAGTCTCATCACCGATGATCGTGGGTGATGCATCCGATTTGCGGTCAGAAGTGTACGGACCCGCCTATCCAAGGCGTCGAGTTCGGTTTGGGTCCATTTGAGTATGCCGAAAGAGTACATCAAAATCGGCATGACCCAACCGTTGAAGGCGCGCACCTTGTTTCCGCCCGAAAGAAGCGCTTCTTTGGCCGCCTGAAGAAGGTATTAATTAACCTTCTTCAGGCGGCCAAAGAAGCGCTCCTTCAACGATTGCTTCATATTAATAACGTTGATGCCTAACGCTTCCGACATACCCAAATACTTATAGCTTTCGGATGAAGAGAGGGATCTAAGGTGTATGGAATCCGAAAGTTGAATACCTTCGGATTCCATAATCTCACCTCGCTTAACATGCATGATTGCACCTTTGTCTACACCAAATATCATCCTGATGGCGCTACTGAATATTTCAGTTACCTTCAGTAGCTCCATCAGTTGCAATTTGTTGGGGGCAAAGATTTTCAAGTCATCCATGAAAAGAAGGTGAGATATGACCTCACCACCTCTCTTCAACCGATAGCCTAGACCTGAATCCTCCAGCAGTGTGCTTAGAGGATTCAGAGTCAAGCAGAACCAAAGTGGACTCAAACTGTCGCCCTGAAATATTCCCCGTGTAATCCAGACAGGCTCGTCATTCCCCTGGATCTGTTTTACCCCGGATAGTGAAGGACCGTCCTCCATTGCCCCATACAGGAACTAAGGAAGGTGCGTAGAGTTGCATCTATCTTGTACAACTCCAGCACCCTCACAAGCCATGTATGTGGCACCGAGTCGTAGGCCTTATTATAATCTATCCAGCATGTCGACAGATCCTTGCGGGAGCGACGAATCTGTTGGCTAATGGCCATGTCGATGAGTAGTAGCTCCTTAGTTCCCCGGGACCCGTTCCTACATCCATTTTGAGAGGCAGACATAATCGAGTTACTGTCAATGTGTGTTTTAATTTTAACTCTCAAAATGGATGTAAGAAGTTTATAGATCGTCGACAAACACGTGATCGGTCTATAATTCTTGGGTTCCGTGGGACTATCTGACTTATGGAGCAGGTGGGTAACGCCTGTTAATAGAAACTGTGGTAGCGACCCAGACTCTAAGGATGACTGGAACTGAGATGCCAGGGAAGTATGTGAACTAATAAGCCATTTCAACCAAAAGTTGTGCAATCCATCCGGTCCTGGCGATTTCCAATTCGGTAACGGACGGACTGCTCTGGCAACGTCTGATGGCGTAATTAAGACAGTTTCCATTTCTGGTATAGTTTCACACACTCGCTCGACATCTCGCATCCAGCTAGCCTCAGTGTGACAGACGGGTACTGACCAGATGCTGCGCCAGAATGCACTTGTGGCGGCATCATCTGGGCGGCACTAGTCCATCATATTTTGTTCAGGTCGCTCCCAAGCTCTATATACCCACCTTTCATCGCTCTGGAACATGCGATTCTGGGAGTATCGATCAACCCGCCGCTTATACCGCCGAATACGGCTCGCCCATGCACAAACTTGATATATTGGGTCAAAAAAACTTTTAACAATTAAAATTACGTGAATGAGAAAACGAGACGTTTTGTTGATACGGTGTTGCCAGCTTTTTTTTATTATTATTATTATTTTTATTTTTGGCAGGTTCGATTCCCGGTTCAGGTAAGCTTGATGAGAAATCTGTGAACATACTTTTGTTTCTTTTTAAAAATAAATGAATGTTTCTTTTAAGTAAAACAGTCTATCTAAAGGATTTAAAGTAGTATCCCTTCGGGGCCCATTGATTTTTTCCAATCTGTATACCGATGCAAATTACGTTTTCATCCTCTTAGGCTGTGGCTCCTGGTAAGATTTTTCAGCAACAGTTCATCATTGCTTTTCACATTTGCCACTCCTTGGTCCAGCGGCAAAATAATTTTTGAGTATGACCTCCGGTGCGGTGAATCCACTGTTGTTATTGGCACCTGGGTGTCTCCTACATGTTTCCACCCCCTATCTGAGGGAAGCTCATTCCCGAGCTATTTCTGCACTTGGTGGTAGGTGCGCCGGGTATGCTGTTTAGCTGCTCTCAGTTAGTGGGAGGGAGCTGATGTTAGTAGGAACACTTTTCTCTATGACGCACCGTTTTTAAGATATGAACGAAAATCCCAAAAGTGGACAATTTGTCCCCCCACTCCGGGTCACCTCCCAGACGTGAGCACTTTTACGCACTCTACACCCGCTTTAGGGCTTTTGACTGAACTACATGTCTTTTCTACAATTTAACCTGTTACCATACATGCAGTAGCGCGGGCGAGTAGCCGGGCGAGGCCAGTACCAGCTAGTGAGTGTATGACATACCGATAGCGACGGCGTTGGGCGCCACGTAGATCGCGGCGGCGGGCTCGCTGGGCACTGGCGCCAGTAGCGCGGGCGAGTAGCCGGGCGAGGCCAGTACCAGCTAGTGAGTGTATGACATACCGATAGCGACGGCGTTGGGCGCCACGTAGATCGCGGCGGCGGGCTCGCTGGGCACTGGCGCCAGTAGCGCGGGCGAGTAGCCGGGCGAGGCCAGTACCAGCTAGTGAGTGTATGACATACCGATAGCGACGGCGTTGGGCGCCACGTAGATCGCGGCGGCGGGCTCGCTGGGCACTGGCGCCAGTAGCGCGGGCGAGTAGCCGGGCGAGGCCAGTTCAGCGAGACGCAGGCGTGACACCCACTGCGTTCGCTCCGAAATGTTGCCGCAAACCACTACCGCTGACGAGCCGCGGTCAGTGTTGTCTAGCTTTACCTATAAAACAAAGCGTAGATTTTCTATAGAGGAAAAAATAAAATATCTGATAGAGGAAATAGACAATAATGTTTTACCCATATATCTATTCACAGAGCGTAACAAGGAAATAAAATAGTATATCCGCCCTCAGACTCTTGCACAAGCGGAGATATAATGTCTCGCAAGTGGTGTCATGTCGTCGCAATATGCAACTCCAGCTAGGAATCAAGCATCAACACGTAAAGGTGCACCACCAAAGTTACTTTTTGTGGAAGAACGTTTGCAAGTGTTACGAGTTATGGGATTGTAGGCGTGATGTTATGTTGTGTTACTAGCGTTATATAACGTTGCATGACTTATCCACACGATCAAAATCACGTTGAATCATTCAAAGATAAAAACTCGTAGTGGGCAACACCAAATTTACTTTCTATAATTTTTTGTTAGTTACTAATGTGATTATGTTGGAAAAGCTGGCTCTAAAATAATATATAGATAAATAGAATAAATTCTCTTTATTATGTACACCTTATAAATTACAGATATAAATGTAGACATTTTACATTGGGTGGCACAATGGGCGCTTTTATCGCTAAAAGCGACAAACAACCTTTAATGATTTTCTTGGGTGTGAATGCATCTTAAAAGTAATACGTCATCCTACAACCATTTTAAACGTCACATTTCGTTGTTTTAGACTATGAAATACTTACAACAAAAGCTCTGTTGGCCTCGTTGTGCGGCAAGTTCCTGGCATCTACGGATAAGAGTCGTCCGCGCAGCTCCCTGTTCCCACTGGCTAGTACTAGACAGTCGTCCACGCAGCGAGCGCGCATGCGTTCCCGACTGCCATCAGACCTGTGTGAGGGATTTCAATTATAACGACTGATTGAAAATTACTTGCATATTAAAACTTATACTAGGGGACCAACTCCGAAATAGCGAACATGGATAAAAAAGAATGTGTTTGTTTGAAACTAGTTTTTTTTTTTTTTTAATAACCGACGAATAATTTCTACAGTAGAATCATATGCTGAAATTCATCGTTACAGTTTGGGCACTGGTTAAAAATAGAAAATAATATAACATCACGCCTTGTTTCCACGAAGGGTTGGGCAGAAGTGTACCTATAGTGCCACCCACATTTCGCCAGTTATGTCTTTAAGTCCCATGTAATAGGGGGCGAGCCTATTACCATCAATCGGGCACAAATCCAGACTCCGGGCTGCTACTGAGGAATTCCCAATAACACGTTGCCCGACCAGGGAATTGAACCCAGGACCTCATGGTCAGCAGTAGCGATTGCGACCACTAGACCAACGAGGCAGTCAAAGATATACCCTGTTTAACAAAATATATAAGACAAAACTTACCAAACAATCAGCAGTCCTTTGTCTTGAGATCCATCGACCGAATCGATACTTTTCTTCCTGAAACAATATGAAATCGTAAGTTTTTGCCAATATTGATGCACGACAAGTAATATTATTATAAATTGTATATATACCCGTTAACTACTGGCTTAGGATTCTCGCGCTTCGGTGTAGAAGGATAGCTGGAAATTGAATTTCTAGTTAGTGTTAAAATATGCTGATGGTCAGGCGCTTCAAACAGCCGCTTCTAAACGGGGCATACTTTAACCGCAATTTCTGGCCGCATTAGGTTGCCAGTAATATTTTTAGGATGTCGCGAAGCGTTGTTCAGTAAAGGTTGACGCAGATCGAGGCGGGCCGCAAAACACTTTTATATTAAAATGGGATGCGCTGCGCATAAAAAAGCAAGCATATGGCCCGTTTAGAAGCGCAAGCAATATTGCGTCATATACCTCGCTTCAGTCCCATTGCAGGCTGCCAGTCTAGCGCGCAGTCTTTCCACTTCTTCGCGTAATTCTCTGATGGAAAGAAACAAAATTGATTTACATACATAACTCTTCCCATGGGGATAGGCAGAACCACAGAACGCCACCTGCTACGATCCTAGCACACTCCTTTTGCATAGTTTACGTTCAAACATCTAGTCAATAAATAAAAAATAATCTTAAAGTATCGGATCGTGTTTGAAACACAATACTGCACTACAAAACAAAGATAGCTGACGTGGCTCAAAAGGCTGCCCAACTTAAATGTGACTGGACAGGACGTTTGCCGCATGCCGGTCAAACTGTGCCCAAATAGTACAGAACTGGTGCCCTGAGATAGTGAAGCAGGGTCGCGGCAGACCACGTAGGAGATTGCGGGCCGAGTTGGGTAGGTTCTGTCAAAACTGGAAGGAGGACGCGCGGGCTCGCGAAAGGTAGTGAAGTGGAAGTAGGAGTGAAGGGAGGCCTTTGCCCAGGAGCGGGACAAAGCGTGCTAGCAAAAAAAAAGTACAGGCGCTGCAGTCTCTAAACAGGCATTGTAAATGTGTCCCTTTAATAAATAAACGATTATTAGATTAAATGCCTAACATTTAAAATTAAAGCACACTTCGCCTCTAACGAGAACATTCCTGGAACGTATTCACTGCGCTAACATAACGTTATTTTTGTAACAAAAAACACGAGGCCAGCGTAATTTGTCTTCAACCAAAGTTAGATGCAAAGGCACTATTTTACTAGTGTCACTGTATGATGGCAACATACAGGATATATTTTTGAGATAGTGCGATAAGGGCAGCTAAATCAGAGACGGCTGCTAAACAGGGTCGACTGGCATTAAAAAAGGTTTTGTAAAAATGGCCCATTTTCTTGCGGACTGTATTTTTTTTTTTTCAAAATCAAGTAGGGTTTTATAATTTCTCAAAAAAATAAGGACACTCTCCTTGGACCGTTTTTCTGTAACAAAAAATCCAAGTTGTACATATTTTTTTGTAGTTGCGTAAGTAATTAGAGAACTTATGTTTTGACGCCTACCAAACAAAAGCCATAGTGTAGTGAATTCATACAGTGCCACTACATAGGATGCCTTTACATCTAGTGTTGGTTGACGTCACGCTGCGCTAGCGCTGCTTTGACGTGATTGATAAAAAAAAACGTTACGTTAGCGCAGCGAGTACGTCTCACGTACGACCCTTGCTCGATGTAGAGGCCTTGTGATGGTGCATTCTGAATTGACAACGTTTCAAGTAGCTGTCCAATATTTCGTTGTTTAATTCTCTATGCCCTTAGCGAACCATTATTGATATTATCTTGATAATTTTTTTTATCATGTTATTTCTATTATTGACAATGACAAAATAGTTGTGACAAATTATCCGAACTTTTATAAATGTAGTAGTATTAGTTCATGTATATTGAATGAAGATGGTAAGTTAAATATTAATAGTCCTAAAGACCGTATTTCTGCCATGGCGGCCCAGCTCAACAGAGAGTAGTCTTCGGCGCGGGAGATATTTATAGTGCACAAGCATGTGCGCAGACACCGGTGCACTCACCCTCCCTCTCTTAGTCCGATGGGACAACAATCCGACCCTCGCAGTCGCTCTCCAGGCGCAGGAGCAGGCGCACGGGCGTAAGGGGCACGTGGCTGTCACGCCGCCAACTTACTCCAAATTCCTAATGAAAAAACCCATTGACCCCAAGCCCCGTTGGTCTCGTGGTCGCGCTTGCGACTGCTAAAGTTAAATATTACCTGTTGGCTCTCCTGAGCGGCGGCGAGGCGGCGGGCCTGCGCCCCGACCGGCCGAATAACTTGTTACTTAGCGAGCACTTCTTCCGACCTGCCTCCTCCACTTTAGCCTACAACAAGAACATTAATAAAATACAGGGTAACAAACAACGACTATTGTAATTTCATTCTAGGTGCATCGTCTACACATAATCATATAATTAATCAATACAAAATATTGTAAAACATTTTAAAAGTGGTGGAATTTCTTGACCATTTTTCTCCATCCAAAACTACCTTTTTGAAGGGGCAACTGGAATCAATTATATTTTCTTGTTAATTTTGACGTTAAGTATCTTCTTCGTGGCTAACGTCTTATACTATAAAAATCAATTGATGTTCGTTAGTTTCTTTAGAACTCGAAAATGGCTTGACCGATTGTGAAGAAACTTTGGTATGTTGTTGTTTGAGCGCCGGAGGTTTTAAAAGACATTTTAACGCACGCCGAGCATCAGCTAACTTAAAATACTGGCCTTTCGATTTGACTATTAACATGACCTATAATAAATTAGGATTCACATATGACTAGCTGATAATCTTTTTATTCTTCCAACTATGCTTTAATTTCATCACAATCACACTAAAAACTCAGTACAAAGCGAGTCTTTAATGCTCTAGAGCAATAAAAATGTATGAAATTTCATTATTGCACAGTTTTTTTTTGTCGCACCAAAAGGTGCCAATCTCAATGGATTAGCTCTATTCAGCCAGTCGATATCAATACCTTTTTTTACGTACGTATTATTCGTTTCTATCCTACTTGTTCTAAATTTAAATATAAATTTGCCCAACAAAACTCATAACCTTACGTTTAATAATTGCTCAAGTATAACTTTTAATTTCAATAATTAAACTTCTATTTTAACTGTTTGATATGAGTTTCTTTTATCTACTATTCCTATAGGTAATAGTTGAAAGAAAAGCAGATGCCCTCGTGCCTGTTAGATTAGTAATAATCAGGCACTCGGTGCAATAATAAATTACTTAAGGCGAGGTGCATAATCTACTATTATCGTTGTAAACTCTCGCCTGTAAAAAGTTGTTTGACTTTTGTTCTCGGATTTACACCGGACTTTGTTTAAAGGGGAGATGACTTCTTCTTCTTCCGCGTCTGTCTGTCTGACCGCCACAAACTCAAAAACTACCGAACGAATATAAACAGTTTTCACCATTGGAAGGAGTGATTCATGAGGAAGGTTAAAGTGTATAATTAATTAAGGTTTTGTGTAAATTTGATGAAATATGTCGATTATAGTTGAAGATGTGGGAAAAAACACACTGGGAGGTTTACTGGCGTGTGCGGCGTAAACCAATAAAGTTATATGAAAATCCCGGTAGACCCAGTAGTAACCTCTCGTGAGCTATTTTCCGACATCCACGCGGGCGAAGCCGAGGGCAAAAGCTATTAATATAATAAAAACTAGCTGAACCCGCAAACGTTGTTTTGCTTTTTATTTTTTTTTGAAAAATAGATGTTGGCCGATTCTCAGACCTACCCGATATGCACACAAAATTTCATCAAAATCGGTCAAGCCGTTTCGGAGGAGTATGGCAACGAAAACTGTGACACGAGAATTTTATATATTAGAAAAGGTTCTTAATTAATATTATGAAACTTATTCGCATTTGCTCATAGCAATATAAACATTAGTCTCATTCAAATAAGGTTCATATTCGTATGAAAAGCCAACGTTACTTTATAAGAGCGAGGTTTACAGATCGTGCGAATAATTTTTATATTCCTATGAGGAAACGTGAACAGCGTAGATGTCGAAAAGACATTAACGGTCGGGTAACAAGCTATTTGTCTTTATCGCCCATTTGTTACGCTATTGCATCGTAAACTTGAAGTTTTATTTATTTCAACAGCACTATTACTAACAATTCAAACTATATAACATCTTAAATAGGGTTTTTATTAGTAGTCTATACCTGCAGGAAGTCGATGAGCTTGGCCTGCTGCCGTAGCGTGGCGTCGGCCTTGGTCTCGCGCGTGCGCCACCACGCTGACGCCGCCTCCGCTGCCTCGCGAGCCGCTGCCAACTCCTCCTGCAGATTACAACATGTCACTTGTATTATTAGGGACAAGTAAATCAATAAATACAACAATAACAGGACTACTCTATTATTTAGACACTGAAGTCGTTTTTTCCTTTTTGGTAAACAAAAAAACGTCAACATCACGACTTTTCGCATTAATCATACTTTCAGGTTTGGTATGAATGTCGTGTAAAGTAGGACTTACATCTAAAACTGCTTCGAATAAACGATGTTCATTGAGGAAACTTTCATCTAATACTAGGACAATACACGCTTCAGTAAGAGCATATATCCCGACGCTACATATTCTCAATCACAATACTGAAATCAATCCTATAAAATCAAAATCAAAAGTCATTTATTCAAACTAGGCTGAGAGTCAGCACTTTTCGAACGTCAAAATTACATAAGACAGTCCCCCAAAACGCCCGCCCTTCACCACTTCCTAGTGCTTTAGCTGGGAAGAAGAAGTGGCGCAACAAACTCCCCAGCAGCATAGCTGTCTGTCTGTTTAGTTAGAAAACCATTGAATTATATAATTATAAGGTAATCAAAGAATAAAAACCGAAACACAAAAAAAATTACATATTAAATTATCTGCCATATTTAAGCTAGCCACGCCAATATACCCAAAACAGAAACCAATAAAAAAATCAATGAAAAAAACAACATAACTTAATACACAAATAAAAGCCTCCAGGCATAAGGGGCGTGACATCTTACATATGCATTATTGGATTATTTTTTAAGTAAACACAAATGACAAACCAGGACCATCGAAGTAAAATAAGTTAACAGAACAATTACTTTAACAAAATCAAAACCATAGACAGCAAGACGACCAGTCACCACAAGCAGCACCCGTTCACGAGCATAACGCAAAGATCAGCCATTGCCCCCCTCGCCATATTTGAGGGAAGGAGGCAACCCGATCCCCGACGCTACCGCAAGCAGTGACATCTACGGAAGCATAACGAACTCGCTGCCGGTTGCTCAGGCAAGAATAATTTAAGATCAATTGTCGAGGTCGCTAGCTAACCACTTATTGCAATACAACTCATTGAAAAACATTGTAATGAGCGGATCATGTCAATAATAAATGAAGGTAACTAAAACTAATTGCCTTATACAGTCAAATAAAATTAAAATAAATATACGAACTCGTATACCCTGTCAGTATGTAAGCTGATTCTGGAGAAAGAACATAACATATTTCTATATTTACCTGCACATCGGCCAAGCTGGCCTGCAACTGTAGCGCATGCGCGTGGTGTTGATGCGCCCGCGTGCGCAACGTGGCACACTCCTCCTGCAACTCGCGCACACGCCGCGCGGCACTCGTTAGCGCCGCATCGCTGGACGCGCGCTCGCTCTCTAAGGAGGCGGTGCGAGCTTCGAGCTCGGCGACTTGTGTCTCGCGAACTTCAAGTCGTTCCTGGAATTATAGAAAGTGTTGAAGAAGGCTGTAAATGTTCACTGCTGAAAATTATTCCGCTTAAAAGGTACACATACAGTTTTTTTTTGCGAGCATGCAGTTGCGCGTTTTAGAGTCACGGTTTTTGGTCGCGCGCCTCGTCGTGCCGCTGCGCGGCTCGCGAGGCGTCCTCGCTACACTACGCCACAAGTTCTTACCCTGAGCAGCTGTAGCTCCTCATGCGCAGAGCGCGCCTGGTCGCGCGCCTCGTCGTGCTGCTGCGCGGCTCGCGAGGCGGCCTCGCTACACTACGCCACAAGTTCTTACCCTGAGCAGCTGTAGCTCCTCGTGCGCAGAGCGCGCCTGGTCGCGCGCCTCGTCGTGCTGCTGCGCGGCTCGCGAGGCGGCCACACCGCGCTCGTTCGCCGCCGCCTCCGCCTCGCACAGCCTCGCGCGGCACGCCTCCAGCTCGCAACGAACGCCTTTTAACTGCGTCTGTCACATATCAGAGAACATGGTTTAGGCTACGTTCATTTACAGGGTGGATTTTTACCTTAAGCGTTGTAGCTATGGGATTACGGTCATATAAGACTATCAACAACTTTTTGAGAAATTTAAATCAGCATTAACGAATTTTGAAGAAAAAAAACTGTCAGCAAGAAAATGGTCAATTCTCAAAAACTTTATGGCACCAATTGAGGTTTGAGTACTACAAAACTCAGAAATCGCGAATAAGAAGAAGAATTAAATGGTCTCATTTACTTACTTTACGACTTACTTTTTTACGATTAAGGTACCAACCCTTACTACCCCGTCGGAAATATATTTAAATTTAACGAAATGCGAAATGTGGGTGTACTATAGGTACACCTCTGCCCAACCCTTCGGGGAAACAAGGCGTGATGTTATGTTATGTTAAAATATTTATATCGTAATATAAATATTACAGTACCCAAGCGTAAATCAGACACATCAAGCATTAAAAGGAGACTATCTTAAAATAGTGAGTATATATTTAAAATTGTGAGTGTATATATAATTAAAAAAAAAAAAATATATATATATATATATAGACGAAGCAGCCTTACTTGGCCCATGTCATTTATACCGCGATGTGTTTTTTTAACTACCAGCTACTGTACATAAGTGTGTAAGTAGTACAATGACTACACAGAAACGTCTCGTGCACGGTATTAATGAATATTGACAGAAACTTATATAACTTACTTTTTCAAGTTAAAAGTAAGTTCATGTTAGTGCTTTTATTTTATACTTTCTTGCTATGTAATCTAGTCCTATTTGAAAATTAAATCTTTACTTACTTTACTTTTTCATTCCGCGACTTTTGAAAATAACAATCGACATAACTTTACAATAACTTTAGATTAGTATTATGGACTCGGGGACAAAAATGCACAATAATGTAATGTTTACATGAAACTTTTACTTACTTACACAATTAGAACAACACATACCTCGAGATCTTTGTTCTTCAGTTCGTGAATGTCAGTCAAGTTCTCTAGATCAGTCAGTTGCTCCTCTAGCATACCGCAAGCCTCTTGCAAGGCTTTGTTGTTCTATCAAACAAATAACAAATACTATTGTAATTCCTAGTACCGCATAATAAACATAACATACTCTAGCACAATAAAAATATTCATAGTAGTAATAATACACAATTAGTATGAGGAAACAAACAATAAGTAAGCTTCAAAGAATTTCATAAATGATAATACGAAGGAAACATACTGCACACCTCGAGCAGCTAGTTCTACTTACTATCCTTGCTGGCTGGCTATAATTTATACCACTCAAGAAGTATCAACATGAGAAAGAATTCAAAATGACTAGCACATAAAGCACATTAGAATACCTTAACGAATGCCCACCTTACCCTGGACGGTCAGCTATGCTACCAGTTTACTTGACACACACAGCATAAGCTATTCAAGTAGTTCGTGTTCATCCTAACTAATACTATAAATGCTGAAGTTTGTATGTTTGTGACGCTTTCACGCTAAAACGGCTGAACGGATTTGGATGAAATTTGGAACACAGTGACCTGGATAAAGGCTACTTTTCATATTGAATCGCAGACGAAGTCGCGGGCAACAGCTAGTACAAAATAAGAAGAAGACTCCTACTTCAGTTACTAGGGTAATGGCTGACTCATTCGCAGTACCGTAACAAAGTGCTTGTTAATAGCCGAGATGACGGTGTCGGTGGCGCGGCACCTGCCCTGCACGAGGTCGGCGGCCAGCGCCAGGCGCACTCGCCGCGCCCAGCCGCCCTCGCGCCGCCGCGCGCCCGCGCCCGCACACAGCTGGCGCAGGTACGCCGGCTTGGGCCGCACCGGCGGCTTCTCGACGATCTTGCGTTTGTACCGAAGCTGTACCTCTATACCAACGGGTACTCTCGCCACGTTTAGTGGAATCGATGGGATTTTTAACAACGCCATGGTTACGACTTGCGAAGACTTTTAATGTATTATTAAATAACGGATTTTATGTGCGGTTTCAAAAACAGTGTATTACATATTATATTTCATCTTCAATTTATTTTAGTTGTAGTAAGCGGTATCGAGATAGTGTTACATTGGTACTACACGATACACCTCAGCCCAACCCTTCTGAGAATACAGGCGTGACGTTATTACGTAATAAAAAAGTTTATATACTTAAATTTTAGTAGCCAATAACTAAATAAAATAAAACTCTATTAAAATGGTTATAAAAGCACTGTACGATACGGAAAATACAAAACTAAGTCGTAACACCAGCCAAAGCACCGTAATATGTAGCACACAAATTAATGAGAAAAGGGCGCGCGTAGTCGCCGCGGAATTGAAACTGGGGAGAATATGACTCGCGCTCAAATTCTCAGATCATCGGCCGCCTACACAATGATGTTTACACGATGGGCTCAGCGACACGCAGACAAAACATAACAACTACGTTCAGACACACAATACTGAATTTAAAACAAAACCTTCGAGACAAATGAATGCCCAAATGTTGATTACATGACAAAGAGATCTAATTATAAATCTCATTGTTCGAGACTAAATGCTGATGACAATAACTGGAACTTAACTACCTTTTTTCCGCGTTGATGTCGGAAAATATAACACGGAAACGTACTACCGGCATTAACAGTACCCTACATAAGTGTTAAACCAGGTTATAAACAATTTTTGCGCCAAACCCGGAACATGCATCCGAACAAACAGACAATTGGGATGATGACTAATATTAAAAATGTTCTTAAAAATAATGTAATTTCAAAGAAGACATAGTAAAAATGAGATAATCGAAAAAATCTGTTGAACGGATGTAAATATGAAGAAGACACACGCTTTAAAAGTTTTTGGAGGGGATTATTACCGTCCTTGTTGCGCGGTACGGACAATGTACGGTGCTAGTATGAAGTTACACAGTTGTGACGTCACTTCTACGACAAAATCCTTATTTTAAAACGTTTGTAACTCGGCCATTTTCTAAGCTTTAACATTTTTGTAACATTATTTGTACTATTTGGAAACAAACATTTATTTAACATAAAAAAAAAAAAATAGTCATCATCCCTATTGGACAAAACTCCTTGTTACTATTTTATTTTACAGGGTGTAAACAAGACCCATCTCATAGCCGTCAACTACTCATTCCGTATCTTTTCTTATTCTCTCATTCCGAGAGCAGTGGTGGCGTAGGTTCGAACTCGGACAGGCGCTTTACTTTGTGTAAAATAATTTCGTCACCACTGCTCTCAACACGGTGAAGAAAAACATCGTGAGGAAACCGGCATGTCCTAGAACCAAAAATTCGAAGACATGTGACATCTACCAACCCGCACTGGGCCCGCGTGGTCGATTACGGCCCACACCCTCTAACAGAGAGGAGGGCTGTGTAACAGTGGGAACATAATCGGCTGATTATGCACTCATTATGTACATCAAATTAAGAAACAGCATAAAAATTATTGCTGGAAAACCATTTTTATTTAATTTTTTGGTGTGAAACATAGCTGTTTGCGGTAGTGCGCAACGTACCGCACGCAAAACTTGGTGCTTATGGGTGCATGCAACTGTACAGGGGTCGTGGGGGTATTTAAATTTATGCTGAAACATTAAAAACTTTTTTACGTAAAAAAAAACGTCTCTAAAAGTTGGAATTTCTACCCTTACCAGAAGTACCTCCGCACCTCCGTAACCAGAAGGTTCCCGGTTAAAGTCCAGTACAAAAAAGTTATAACAATGAAGGGGAGTAAAAGTGACTCTCGGCTTCGTTCAGTTTATTTTTACACCCGTTATGTATAGCTAACATTTTCTGAAATAAATGAGGATGCTCTATTGGAAACGGAAAAGAAAAAGAAAGACCTGTAGATTTGTGGGAAAACTTCACTAAACAACCAAGCCTTTACGTACGCTTCTTGTGGTGCAAAGGCTATAACTGTGTTAGGACTAGGACAAACAACACCACCATACCACCTCCGCTCACTGACGCAGTCATAAGATCATCAAGTGCTCTGGTGACGGGGCATGTGGCGCAGGATGGAAGGACAGCCATTGTCTGTGGGGAGGTGCCGCATACGATCTTGAGATCTGAGCCGACCGTGAACCTCCATCTGTGGAGATTGTCTCTGCTACTGTCAACTTGGGCTCGAAGTCTGTTTGACATATCCAAGTCAGCCACGGTAACGCGTGCCCAGGCGGCAGGCTTTCAGATGGTCCGATAAAATTATCAGGGGCTTATACAGCTCCCGCCATAATAGTAATCTTCTTGCTTTGGAGGCGTTACTATTGGCTGGACTAGCTGGACCCACGCACCCAAGAGAACTTTTTCGGCTCTTCAGCCTCTGAGGCACTGAGACGAACATTGGGTGACGTGAGCCAGCTTGTAGCTTCGCCCTCTCAATGCAGCTGGCTATGATCCTGCAAATGACTTACCAAGCGATACCAAATGTTAACAGTCACTTTTTAACATTTGGTATCGCTTCTCGTTAGCCGTACATTACGCACTATGCAGTCGATCAAGACATCACTTTATTCCTACGATTGTTTCCAATAAGTATTAAACTTATCTCAGTAGATAAACATTGCAGCTTAGTTGGCGCTGCGGCTGAGCGAGTTCTGCCGTCTGCCCCACGAGTCGCGAGGGCCTATAAAATCCTTCGAATCATGAATGGGAGATTCGTCTTTGAAAACCCACGAAACAGAAGACACTACATTAAACACTGTTTGTAGTTTAGAAGAACAACGCAGTCACACAGAAACAGACGAAAAGCGAGTTTATATGACCAAGGTTTAAATTAATAATAAAACTCACCTGTACGAGCTCAGTGTTGTGCCTCCTGACCTCTTGCAGCTCGTCGCGCAGCTGCGCCCTCTCGCGGGAGGACAGCTCCTCCTGTTCCTCCGCGTGTAGTCTTCTCTTCTCACTGTACTGTAGCTCACTCTTTAGCTTACGGATGTCGTTGCGAGACCTGGAGGAAATTGTAGTCACGTTATTTGGTACATTGAACCAGTCGTTAACATAATCAGAACCAAAAAATGGCCACTTAAAACGTAAAAAGTTGTGCAAGTGCACGATATACTGCAATGGATAAAAGGACACAGTGGATCACTAGGCAATGACGCAGCTGACGAACTGGATAGAAGAGTATCCGGCGCGTCAGTCTGTGGACCCGAACCTACCGTACACATCCCCTACAACCAAATACACAGGTGGCTACAGGAGTCCACCCACACATAAGCGGAGAGCTGGTGGACCTCGACACCGGGCTGCAGGCAGTTCAGCAGATGGCAGGCTAACCAGACGTTTATTACGCCTGGACAGGAACGGCACACTGCTCGATAACCAAAAACTTCCACACTATAGACATAACGGACAGTCCACAAGCCCTGTATAGAAATATAGCTTGCATGGAGGTTGAGGAAACCGTCGCGCACAGTAGTCATCCAGATTAGGACAGAAACCTATTAGGCACCCAGATTTTACACGGATATTATCAATAGACCAGGAGATTGAATCAACTTCTGGAGGGAAGTGGACTGGTACGAATAACCACCGATAGCCGCCATGGCCCACGCACAAAGATCCACCTGAAGGACGAAGTGCGGAAACCAAAGGCTCATAGCACATAGGCAGCATAGAACATAGGTGCACGGTTCCAATTGGTCGTTTCCTATGGCGAAGAGCCGGCAAAAAACTCCTCAGATATTCTTTTAAAAATAATTAGCTTTTACAATATATCCATATTACAGTGTTAATAGGCATGGGAGGTCAGTGTAGGCCTGTCAACAAGTAACGATATCTGTTCTTCACTAAATGTAGGCTTTTATAGAACTCACACATAAATCAATGTATCAGGGCCCGTATTATAACCGATTATAAGGCAGATTTAGCGCAGGGAAGGTTGAGGTGATTAAAATAGTTGTACACACTGTCATAAGTCGTCAGGAGACGCTCTTAAACAACGAACAATAGGAGGCTCTCAAAACGAGGCGGACCACGCATAATTGTATACAGAAGAGTCCAACTTTTTCATGAATTAATATGGATGCCCACATTCCCGGTAGAACGTAGGCACAACTTGGAACTTGGCTAAACAATGACATGTGACTGTGTCAGGTATGCACATCCTTGACATACAGTAACCTCGATATATTATTATTTATATAATAAATACATGCTTATGCTACTTATCGCTTATATAACGCATAGCTGTACGATAGAATTCGCTCAATTCTATTAACGTATCTGGTCTACACAGAATAGTTTTATTTTTTATTATGGCAAGATTTTATTTCTCAGTCACATGGTTGCTTCAAGATCCAGTTTTTCCAAAAGCAACAAAGAACAAAAAAAAATAGTAAATAGAAATCAACATAAATAAAACTTGTAAAATACACACGTCTTGGGTCGTTGATCAGGCGACATCACTTCACCACTAGTATGTTGTTAAATTTTACAGAAAACACTAACTTTATCTTGATCTATTCATTTTAAACTTGACACATTTTTGTGTTAAAAATAACCACAGTAACACACATTCTAACGGCATTGGGTTAAAAAGATAACTCATCTCAAATTCTCAAGTCATGTATCGAATTATCTTATCGCACGGAGATGACGTGCGTTTTCAATCAAAATGTATGATTATGACTGGATAATTTTCGGGAGTTTGCGTTGCGTGGTGCAACGTCTATTGTGTTTAGAACAAATGATTCTCGAAATAATGATACATAGTTTAACCGGTATGCGCGAGATAGTGAGTCCGAATAACACTATTTGTAATTTGTGGCCAATCCAAAGTTTATTGTTTAAACGTGTTACTTATTATGCAAATTGTCTAATCAACAGCTGTTAAACACTTAAAACAAAACGTCGTGAGAGAACTGGCATGTCTAGTCGAACTCTGAAGACTTGTATGTGACGTCCTTAAACCCACACAGAGCCAGGGTGACGTACTAGTTTCTATTGGTAATAATGGACTATTCATCATCAAGCTTTGCTACGCGTCGATGTGACGAGATATGATGTGATGTGCACTTAGTCCGTGATGTTATTTTAAACAAACTGTTGCCATGGTAACCACACATATCTCAGCGAACGTGTTTAATTTATGAGGAGCGAATTAGGAAAACCAAGGCGCAGCATAGCTTGATATTAATTTGTTACGGCCCAGTCCATCTTACAGAGATAAACCCCGAATCCCTAGCAGTGGAAAAGTAATAGACTGGTTAAGTTTTCATTTGTTTCTTACATACCTGTCAACCTCAGCTTGCACAACTTCGTGCGTCTTCGTGAGCTTATCCAACTGCGTCCGCAGTCGTTCGGCCTCCTTCGTGGCCAGTTCGTGTTCCGGCCGAAGCTTCCCGATCTCAGTCGACAGCTCGCCGGCCTTCTGTTCGGCCGCCTTGCGCGCTTCAATGGCGTGTGCTAGACGCTCTTCCGCGCGTTTTAGATCGCGAGCGGTCGATTTTGATTCAACTGAGAGTTCGTTGTATTCACGTTCCTGGTGGAAAAGATGTTATTAGATATTAGTTGTACGACTTGTAGTTTTTTTTTTCAAATAATAGTGCACGACGAATATTTACGTATAATATTTAACACCAAGCCTTATAATCAGCAAGAATCAAATGACACTCAGAAGGGCAGGTCATATACCATCATTATGGTTAACAATAAAAATAGAATGAAATACAAAAAAAGCTATACCTTTCGCCATCTCGCTAGATTAGCAGCCCTAGATTCTTGGCGTAGGGTTGCCATTTCTTCAGCACGGGCCTAAGAAAGAAACACAATCGTAAAAAGTCTTGCAAATAAAAATAAGCCTTCTGAAGTTGAGAATAAAGTCCACTACTTTACGTTATTTCACATACCTGCAGTTGAAGCTCAGCTCGTTCTAACTGTTCCTTCAGTAGGGATATCTGCGCTTGCGCTTGCATGTCTCCAACGCTCTCGGTGTCGCTCTGAGTATCTTTGCGCGCTTCGCTCCGAGCGCTCAGTGGTTCCGGAGCGGAGCGGTCGCTCTCGGGCTGAGCGGACGTAGACGCGGCGGCCGCGCAAGCGACGCATGAACGCTTCTCTAAAGCGCTTACTTCTCTTTCTAGTTGTCGTACAAGTTGTTCGAGTGTGTTCACCTGTGTTGAAAAAAATACAATGGTTTGGTGAATTAAACCTGAGAGGTAATACCCGTATTTTTAAGAACGTTCGCATTCTTATCTCAGTCTCAGTTGGCCGAAAATACCTCTAACTTCCCAAAAATTTTCACATCGATTGTCGCTAAGTTGAGACTGAAAATATAATTTGAACGTTTTTAGTTACGGGAATTGGCCTTCTGATTAAATTATAAATCCTGCCATAAGATATGCGACAAACTTAAAGTTTGTGGAAATGAAAAGGTTGGTTTTGATTTTATTTTAATTTTAAACTTTCCTGCAACACCAGTACAAAAACCTATTATATAGAGTTTTTTGAACTGGTGTTGACAGCTAAGGTCATACCAATATGCAAGAAGGACCAGAATCATTATTATGTTTAGGTAATGACTACAAACGCGGCAGTTTCCCATAATGCTTTAAAGCAAAATTTTATTTTAAAAAAGCAGCATGAAATGTAATTCACCTTCTCCTGATGTCGTGCATCCTCGTGCAGAGCATTAGCCGCGCGTTGTTCAGCGTCGTTGAGTCGTTCGTTGAGCCGCGCCTCCGTACGGGAACATTGCTCCTCAAGCGCCGCCTCGCGACGTACTGACTCTTCCACACTACGCTCTAATTGCTGTAAAACAGATGCAAACCGTGCGACCGTTTTGTTTTAGTCTGTATGCCTCAAAAAATAATATAGAAAACGATTTAAAAAGAAACAAAAGACTGTAGCTCGCCTCGGGTTTGATACTACTGTCCTTTTCTAGTCAATATCATCACTAGAAGAACAACAAAGTGTCAACCGGTTTTTGAAAGGCCAAATGTCATGTCAGATTACACAGCAGTAGTGATATTCTGTAACTATCTCACCGTGAAAACTTAGGTGAAGTGAGCTGTTAGTGCCACTATGTTAGGGATTGACCAAGATGGGCAGACACCTACAGCTCATTCCGGGCAAGACTTCACGGTGAGACTTTTACGGAATCTACATGCTGGTTGACGATGATTTGGTTAACTTTGGTTGGATAATAAATAAATGATAATATTATGTATTTACCTGTACTTGTGCAAGTAACGTGGACGCTCGCACACGTTCCTGCGCCAGTTGTACTTGCAGCTCCTTCATCTGTTCTGATGATGTACTGGCCATACGATGCTTCTCTCCCAGACGTTCCTGGGTGGCGTCAACAGACATTGGATGACAGGTGTTTTAGATTACAAGGTTATTAGTGAAAAAATAAAAAATCTAGACTAGGTAGTTAACCATCGTAGGAGCTTATGTCTATGTGTAGACTATGAAAAACTGTGTTGCAGTAACAAGTTAAACATTGCTGTGCTATTTGTTTATGGATCAGTGATAGAATTGAGTAACAAATACGAATATTGCGCGCTTACACTACTTACATAGAAATATTTGAGCATTCAAACAAACAACCTTGTGGAAATTACATGTTGAAAGCCTTCGGATGAGGAGTTTCTGCCCCAGCGCCAATCAAGTCTGCACTACGAGTAAACAATTACCTAACCTAAACGTACCTGTGTGGAGGCTAAGCTCCTGGTAGCCACATCAACCTCGTCCCTCAGACTTCTATTCTCATCTTCCAGCTTGGCCACTTTCTTCTCTAACGCTTGCCTGGCGCGCAACTCTTTGGCCGCGTTGGCCTCGGCTGCAGCTATACGGGTGGCTGCCTCTCGGCTTTCAGCGTCGCCACCACTTAGGGTTTGACGGCGAATCGCACGTTCTTTGGCTATCGTGTCCTGAGAATAAAACTTGTATGTTATTGTTTTTGTGTAAATGGTGTAGCTTTAGTTTTAAAACTCTTTAAATTAGACTTTCACTATGTGATCGAATTAACAATTAATTATGAGCTCTACTTTAAAACTAAATACTTAAAGACATTTAAAATACGCAGTTATCAAATAATACTAATACTACAGGAAGATTTATGCGATAGGTCAGCCAGCGCATACCATCGAAGTTACTGCGAAGCAGCCGAAAAAATAATAATTACATACTTATTTCTCATTCGCCTGTTATTGGGTGTTAAGGAATATAATCACGAATCTCCTAGCGCGATGCGCTATTGTTTTAAGCGATGGCTTACGCTGAACCTGACTCAACTATACAGGGTGTAAAAAGACTTATCACATAGCCGTCAACTACGCATTCTGACATTTATTTTTGGGTAAAAAATCGCTGTTTACGATAGTGCGCAACGTAACGCACGCAAAACATTGTGCTTATGGGTGCATGCACTGCAAGGGTCGCGGGTTGTACGAAAGAGATACCGTGGCCCCTGGCACAGGCAAATGAAAGGACACGGGTGGGTGTAGTCAGTAAAAGTCTGCCACGCCCTCCCGCTGCGTCCAGAGCGGGAGAAGTCATTTGATGATTTCCCACCCAAAAAAAAAATATGGGTGCACGCAACGGTATAGCGGTCGAGGGAGTATTTAAAGTTGTGATACAGAATCAAAAACTAGTTTTCATAAAAAAACCGTCATTCAAAGTTGGAATTTAGACCTGCAATATCTCCGTAACCAGACGGTTCAAAGGTATTGTCCAGAACAAAAAAATGATCACAATGACGAGGAGTACAAGTGAACCTCGGCTTCGTTAAGTGTCTTTTTACACCATTAATGATACATAGAACTCGGGTGAATAGGGATACGGGCTAATTTAGAAAGTTAAAAGGTTTTTTCCCGTCCTTCGCGCGGTACGAACAATGTATGGCGCTAGTTATTAAGTTACATAGTCGTGACGACACTTCTACGACAGTGCTGTCCTTGTCTAAAAAGTATTTTAAAACATTTTTAACTTGGGAATTTTTTAAACTTGACACTTTTCATAATATTGTTTCCGCTATTTGGAAACTAACATTTCTTTGAGATAAAATATATAAATTGTCATCATCCCAATTAACACGGCACCTGGCTCGGAACTATGCGAGATATTTTTGATTAGTTTTAAAGATTAATAGCAAATGTTTAGAAACTTATTATGTCAGAGTATATTAAGATATTAAACAAAAAAAAAGTTGTATCTCAACTAATAAATACATTACTTTATAATAATCAACAAAAACGTAATTCGAGCCAGGTGCCATGATGATTCGCCCGAATATACAACAAACATACTACTTCTACGGGGTATTCCTTTACTACTACCACTAATTCTACAGACGGTACACAGTACACTACACTTTATGAACAAAGACCGCTCACTCACAATGGGGCGCACGTTGATCTCAGTGAGCCTTCTGTGCCGCAACTCGTACACATGCTCTATTATATCCTGCCATATAATTAACACCTTAGAGTTTTGTACAAAATCCTAAAAGAAATTTATCGTAAATTTCGTTTTTACATAACATCACATCTCCACTCCAAAACGGTAAACAGATGTGTCTATTACACCTTTTATATTTTACTAGCCATGCGCCAATCGAGAGAAAGAGTAACGGTGGAGTTTCTTGCCCCTTCTTCTCCATACGAAACTACCTTTCGGAAGGGGCGCATAGAATCAATTATATTTAAATGTAAATGTTGACGTTCAAAAGTGGCTTTTAGTGTCTATTTGAAATAAATGCTTTGACTTTGATCCAAATTAGGGTTTTTGCCAAGTATTTCATAGTGCGAAAACCCAACCCAATGAAGAATACCGACCCAGTGATCGAAACAAGGACTTTACGTTCAACAGCCGCGCTTGCAGCTAATAAACTAATGTGGCTGGCAATATTTGCTAACATTCCATTCTATTACTAATGATAAAACTATACAGATATCCCAAGAAAACTTTGCACTTCGGGAATCATCGTCTATATTCGCAAATACGAACGCGAGATAATGAGATCTAATGTAGAGTCTGTTACATCCATGGAAGTAATTGCTCATTTTATATTACAACTAGCACTTAGACCGCGTGGAATTCGAAAAAAAAAAATAGCCTATGTTCATCTGACATAATGTCGGCTTCTAATGGCAAAACATTTTTTCAAATCGGTCCAGTAGTTTCAGAGCCTATGCAATAGAAACAAAAAATCAAATCTTTCCTCTTTATAATATTAGTATAGATGATTACAAAAATTATAAATTAGCAACTCTATGCAATTCCAAAAAAACAGATGACGATATGCGACCGGGGAGGGTAACCCAACAGAGAAAACATCATACAAAGCGGTATTAAAAAACTTTGAAGCTTTGCATCTCCTGTAGGGGGTTACTATGTAGAACAACGTTCACGCTAATTCGGAAATACGAAGTTTACTGAGGAGCATGCCAGTTTTTGGTTCACCTGTGGAAAATTCTTAAACTAGGGGAACCAACCTTGTAATGCTGTTGCTGCGACCTCGCGGTCTCGGCATCAGCGAGGGCCCTCTTACAATCAGCCTGGATATGTTCTATCTTGCTCTCCAGCCGCCTTATGTCTTCTTTCAGCGCGTCCCTCTCAGCCTGCAGCGCTGCAGCGGCTGCGCGCGCGCTGCGCACCTCGGCACTGTTGCGGTCCGCGATGCCGGCGGATAGCTCTTGGTTGGTGCGTTGGAGAGCCATCCGCTCTTCGCGTTCTACTTCTACTTGGCGTTCGAGACGTCTGTTAAGAAATATTTATATTAGTCTCTTTTAAAGTTGAAAATACCCTAGTATTTTGCCCTTTGTAAAATTAACCAAAACAAAATCAGTCATTTATTCAAACTGGCTGAGAATCATTTAAGAACGTCAAAATTACAAGACAGTCTCCCAAAACGCCCGCCATTCACTACTTCCTAGTGCTTTAGCTGGAAGAAGTGTCGCTACAAACATCCCAGCAGAACAGCTGTGTGTTCAGTTAAAAGAACTGGATTCTATACAACAGATAATATAATACTACGTACAGATACCATACAAAGAAATGACAACCTCCTTAAGTCTGGCTATTGAGCTGGCTATTTTACTTCGTCCAATTTTAAAAGAGGCAAACTTTAACAAAGTGTTGAAACCTGGCAGCTGGATAAGTTTATGCCTAATTTATATTGTTTAATAGTTCACACTTCAGAAATATGAGTTTCGAAAGCAATGTTACGATGAGCTCAACAACACATTCAAAACACAAATAAAAATAACAAAAGGTATTTATCCTGCTCACTTGTTCTGCAGACTGAGCGCGGTGATCTCGGCCTGCAGTCGCACGCGCTGCCGCTCGGCCTCGGCGTCGGCCTCGTGCCTCACTCGCTCCACGGTGACGCCGGCCAGCGCTTCGGCCTCCGCTAGTTTAGTCTGCAGCGACGTGATTTCACGGCTGCGCATAGCCGCTAGCTTCTCTGCTGACCTGGGTTTCAAGTAATTAGGTAGTGAAAATATTTGACAGCTAAATTATTTTCAAAGAATACAAATTAATAACAAAGTTTTGATTGAAGTAAAACGTCAGATGTATCATGGCTCTATAGATCATGATATGAAAAATCTTATTGAAATAACGTATGATTTGAGTCAATGTTTTGACTCAATCTCTTCTTTCGACTTGACCGAAACTCGACAGAGAGCTTCGTTCGAGTTCGAAACAAGTTGAGCATATCCAAAATAAATTCAAGAGTGGAACAGTCAATCCAAATATAAATTAAATTAGCTCACTTAAAAGTAGCCAAATCAATGGCAGTGCAGTCGTGTGACGCGTTGAACCCACCGCTGTGGTCTTCGTTCTCCTCTTGCGCCACGAATGAGTAGCCTGCGGTAAACAACAAATGTTACGAACTAATTTGTGTTGTGACACACCGCGCGCTGGATTCGGGCAAAAACAATGTCGTTGATGTACGAATGCCACCAAAACAAGCAGTAATGTGAGCGTATTTATCAATTATATCATATAAACAACAGTGTGTTCAACTGAAAGTGTGCATTTCTGTGTCCTTTAAAAAACGTATCACGCTGTCGTTAGCGCAAATTGATTGACAACCGAGCTACACATTGAAGCAGGGTTGGAAAAAAACATGATTAAAAAAAAAAAAGAATAACGCACGATTTTTTGAAAAAATCGTAATTAATCACCATTTTTTTTATTTTATTATTTAATTTAACAATTTTTTTGCGCAAAACGGAACTCGCCCTCAAGGGACTGCGCGGACACACCGCGGGGATTTACATTTTATCTGACATGTGAATGCAAACAGTATTCACACTGACAGATGAAGAAGAAGATAGTGCGTTGGAGGAAGCACGAAATAACTATGAAGTTTCAGTTTTGCTACCATTGATGGTAGAGCTGTAAGCCAAAATCTAAACCATTCAGAAGTGTGATGTTCGCAGAAGAAATAGTACAAAATGTGACACCACTAGAGGGGTGGATGTTACACAAAAATATGTTTAACAAAGAGGAACAGTCAATTTTTTCCAAGTGGTTTAGCAATTGTTTGGGGCGGTAGCTTCTTCAGCTGCTGTGGAAAGAGCGTTTTCCACCTTTGGAATTGTTCAGAGCAAATTAAGAAACCGACTGGGAACTGAAAAGGCCGGAAAACTAGTTTTTTTTTATTCAAATGTAATAATGATATTGATTTCTCAGATTTAAACGACCATAGTTTGTAACTTACTTATAATTTCTAAATCTGTTTTTTATGTTAATTTATTTGAAATAAAGTGCAATTAAACTTTATTAAATTATTGATTTTTTTTGAAATTTTATTCATGCCAACCCTGCTGAAGTATTTCTAACATATTTTGAACAAATTGTTTTCCACAAAAATAGAAGAACATAGGCCTTGTTATATCAATACCGGATTAATTTCGGTGAACTATTCTGGTAGGGAATTTCATACAATTTCTCAATTAAGCTAGCTCAGCCCTGCTACCAACCAACTTGATAACTACGAAATGTTTTTCCCATGACTTGCTTAGTCCGTGACGATGCGAGATCACAAAAAAACTAAATTTTCGATTGCCTGAATTGACTTGCCCACTTCGGTTCGACATAAAGACGTCCACTGATGGACATAGGCCTCCCCCAAGCCACAGTACACTAAAGTAAGTAGTATTACGTCTTCATACAACTACCGAAACGACGCGCTCCGAAATCTCGGTAAACTTCGGTAATCAGTACTAACAGTCGCGATAGCGCCGCAGTTAAATACGGACTCGAACGGTGCGAGACGCACACATATTTACTTATTTTATTTTATGAAGTTATTTCATCCGAATGCAAATTTTTTACCCTCTGAAGTTCATTAACAAAGCTTTTCGTACATCACAAGCGAGGCGCAACTATTTCTCTCTAGATAATTTATAACTAATGAATAGTTATATTATTTCCCACACATTAAAAATGTTTTTGATTTATTAAACTAAGCAAAAAACATAACGCATTTTATAAAAATAATTTAGTCAATTTCCTTCACAATCACTTTTGAAACTAGATATACCCACGTACAAATAATTAAAATTATAATTGAAAATTTGCAGTAATATATGTTAATGAAAAGATAACATGAAAATGTAATAAACCATTATCGAATACGTAACCCAAGAGATAGACCGTGGCCAGCTCTATTGCGTGTTTATCTACCAAGCGGTCGGTCGTAATTACTTCAAGGACGACTGCCGAGACAAAATACAGCGTGCTTTAGTATAATGGATTCGCATTCGGCATAGTGCTAGTTGTACATTATAGTATATATAAATTTACTATTCCTTTATATCGTGCATGTTAGTGATCCTATGATTTCTATTACTGTTTTTACCCGTGAGAACCTGTAATTGGCTCTATGTCTCATAAACATTTGTTATACTTTTATAAAAGCTGTTAGTTCTCCTATAAATAAATACTGTGCCCAAGCATTGCACTTCGACCGGTCGCCGACAGTCCGAACAACGACCGGTTCGGACCGAGTTGTGAATAGCTGTGAAGAAGTAGAGTACTAACCAACAAAGGGCAGTTGTCCTGCAAAGGGCGGGCGGGTCCGGAAGGGCGCGGCGCTGGGCGGCTGCGGGCCGCGCGCCGGCACGCTGAAGTACGACGCGTCCTCTGCGCCGCGCACGCACGGCACCCACGGCGGGGCCTGGCGGGCAACACATGCTTACTACTCTATACTGACCTAATTAAGACATTATGTTATTTTGTCTTTCTTTCATTTATATTTGGACTAGTGTCTCCTCATCACGTAATAATATATGGTCTGTTGTTGAGGTTGAGGTTGTTGTTGTTGTTGTTGATGATGTTGATTAAAAAGGTGCAGAATAAAGTGGGTATGATACTCATATTTCTACAAAGATTGTCAGCTCTTATCAACTGAAAAGTAATAGCGAATCAATAATTAATATTACACAGGCAGGAACATCGACGGGCAACCTGTCACCATGGATTCTGGACCCCGCAGGGTTGAAATTTTTCGTCGGTATGTTCTATACATTTTGACGGCGTAGGTATTGCACTTTTCTACACTACACTTTTTTATCTCCGACAAAAAATTGCTACGCTTGGGAGTTTAGAATCCTGAGCTGAATTCATAGCTGTCAACCTGTATAGAGGTAAAGTTATTTGTATATCTCAGAGAATTTTCATCTGATTATATACTTTCACTGATTAAAAGCTTTAGTTCTCTTATGATATTAGATACTTTTAATGCCAAAAAATTCCAGTTTCTGGGAAATCTCTTTGCAGCTGAAGTCGAGGGACGCAGATGCAGCTACTTATAAAAATATGGAAAAATCTGCGCTCCATACTAACAAGATGAAACTAAATCAGCACATAAACTAGGTATCGATAGCGCTATCAGTGTCATTATTTTATTTGGTAAAATGACACTGACAGCTCTTAAACGCGTTTTAGATGTGCTGATCGCATTCAGTTTCATTAGTGAAATTGGCACTGCCTCATCGTATTACTCGATCTGCTCAAAGTCACAGTAAACACAGACATGTTCCATCTGGAATTTCTCAGTAGTATCCCGGAATCTGGTGATGTGACTGGTTGATGGCACCGCCCCCCATTACATGGGCGTTAATCATAACTGGCGAAATGTACAATCTTAATTATTTAGGGTACATCATTTCCTTTTGAGGAATACATGCGTGAAGTTATGTTATTATAGTTTTCCTTCCAGGTGTGTACCTGGTCTCGTATGTTGTGCGCGGGCACGTGCGCGAGCGCCGCGTGCTGCAGCGTGTCGAGGTAGGAGTAGCGCTTGCTGGGCAGCACGCGCAGCAGCCCGCCCACCAGCTGGCGCCACTCGCGGGACGGAGCTGCGCCGGGGGGTTCCCATGGAAGTTGTGGTGAGGACTCGCGTTCGTAACTACGAGACAAATTGATTTACAATATGAATTATGTCCAGTAGTGGAATAGTCCAAATTAAATAAAACAATAACCTATGCCCGACAGAGCAACAAATTAGAACCATAGCAGATTGAAACTGAAGTATTTTATAGTATAGATAAAAATGTTTTTACAAAAAAGAAAACAACCAACTTCCAAGAAAAACACTTGTAATAATAAAAATTTAATGGATAATACGGTCCCTAATTGGGAAGCTAAATGTAATATTAAAAATTAAAAGAATAGGTGTGTGTGTGTGTGTGTGTGTGATCTCCTAAAAAAAAGTATGATAAGGTAAGAAATTAAATTTCGGGCGCCGTGGAGCGACACACTATTAATAGATAGCCAGATAAATAAAGTTGGAGAGATTGGACCATTAATCTTAGGATGGGGGCCTGTGGATGTCAATGGTGATTAAAAGACTCACTACCTTGAACGTTCCCAGTTTATTGTACCTTTAGCCTAATGTATACTATTATATTAATATAAAGTTTACTTGCTATATCATCATTGCATCTTTAAATTCGCAGCTGAAGGCTGTTATGTTCTATAGGAAAAAAAGATATAAAAAATATGTAACTTGAAGCTTGACCCCGAGAGCCGGAAGGTGGTACCTCTCAGGTAATCAGCCCCCGTGGAAGGCCAGTAGAAATTTATTTGAAGTAAAGGTGGAATAAGCACCCACAGTTGTAGGCGCTTATTCCAGGTATATAAACTCGCGTCTCCCTCGGTGTACCGTGAAGATATTTGGTATAAGAGACGTAGGGAGGCGACGAGGAAACCAAAAATCGGATCGAAATATCCACCGGGACCATTCCACGGGTCCTTTGGTTTAGGATTAGGGCATTAAAGCGCCACAATAAACTAGATTAGTTACGATTCCATTCAGGAAAAATCAAGAGACATGTCACTTGACCAACAAAGATCGCAAAAGTGACTCGTTCAATTTTGACGTCCAAAAATGTCATACGAAATGTATCACAGATAAAAAATAAAATTAAGAAATCGTTCCGAAATCGACTACAATCATCAATACATGTAACGGTGTAAAAAAACTCGTTACATTACATCCCTCCCCGAAAAAAATAAAAGAAAGCAATTTCTTTTATGCCAAAAAAACAACGATCAAGGTAAAACGAACAGTTTCCCAAAAAAACAGGAAATATAAACAGCGTGTATACAAACAACACTTACAGGTGCAGACTAAATACTAGCACAACCGATTCATAATGTCAAAAGAACCACAAGAGTACAGTTAAGCACCTTCGCCACTGACTAACAAGTTAAATCCGAGTTCTACTATAGAATCAGTTAAGTGCAGCAGTCGCTTAACACTGTAAAACAATACAACAGAACTATACCCAATTGAGTGCGGTTGGGCACCATCGCCACCGACTAACAAGTATAAAATTCTAAAAAGACAAAAAAAATACCAATACAAATTCGGTTAGGCACTATTGCCGCCGACTAGCAAGTATAAAGCTTTACAAAAACAAAAAAAATACTAATAAGAGTTCGGTTAGGCACCATAGCCGCCGACTAGCAAGTATATGTTTAATGTAACAGGATAAAAAGAATATTAATTCGAGTACAGTTAAGCGCAAAGGCCGCTGTTTAACGAGATTAATCCAAAAAATTCTATATGAGTGCAGTTAGGCACCATCGCCACTGACTAACAGGAACAAATTATAACTGTGAGAAACAGTTAAGAACCTTCACATCTCTAAAGATGCAAAGAAAAAAGATGTTGTGATCGGCTCAACTCCACCAACTTTCCGGGCACAAACAAAAAAAATGTTGTGATCGGCTCAACTCCACCAACTTTCCGGGCACAAACAAAAAAAATATGTTGTGATCGGCTCAACTCCACCAACTTTCCGGGCACAAACAAAAAAAAATATGTTGTGATCGGCTCAACTCCACCAACTTTCCGGGCACAAACAAAAAAAGTAATCACTGTGTTCTTCCTAAGTGCACCACGAAATATTCCGGGTGACAGAGTCACTATAGGAGCACAATGATAAAAAAAATAGGTAAACCTCTACAAGTGTAAACAAAACGTACAAAGGTAGTAGGCACCAATTCAGGAATTGCATGCAAAAATTTACAAAGGAAAATTGCATACAAGACTGTTTAAAAAAATATATATACATGATAATAATAGTATAATAATAAGATCTTTCGATATGGAAAATGTATCTGTGTGGGTTGAAGAAGTTTATAAAAAATGTCCTAAGTTGTAATTTAGAATGTTAAATCAAGATTTAATAAATTTTATAAGAAGTTACCTAACATACATCTTCATTCAAACTGCCTATAACCTATCATCCATCCCAACGTGCATCACACTATCAAAAGCAGCCTTCAATCAAAATCATCAAAATCAAGATTAACAATGGGAAACCAAATTAAAATTTAATTATATCCTTAACATGATAACGACCAGTCGTTCCCTTATTAAGGTCTTTCAGAATATAAACATTATCAGAAATCTTTTCAATAATTTTACATTTAATAAACTTAGGAGCAAGTTTTGCCGAAAAATAAGTAGGTGCATGAGATTGAACGAAACTTCTTCTCCACACGACATCACCCACATCAAAAGAAATGACTTTGCGACCTTTGTTATAATAGCGAGCATTACGCTGATAAGCTTTTAATAAATGAGTTTGCACTTTAACAAAAATATTACTAAGTGAATTGAGAGAATCGGCATAGTGAACTCTATTGGAAATTTCCAGTTCATCTATGTTATCAATAGAATTACTAAAACGATGTAAAGAAGCATCAAAAATAAGTTCTCTACCAAACATCAAAAAATTAGGTGTGAAATCTGTGGCCAGATTAACACTATTATTCAAAGCTAGTTGAATATTAGGTAAATATTTAGACCAAGTTCTATGATCATCTTTGACAAAACAAGCTATGCAAGTTTCAACAGTTTTATTATATCTCTCAACAGTATTATTTTGAGGCGTGTATAAAGTATTATAAAATATTTTATTAATGTTAAAACCCTTCAAAAACTCTACAAAATGTTTAGAAGTGAATTGTGTACCATTATCACAAACAATTATTTTGGGACAACCAAATTTAAGAAATATTTCTTTTTCAAAAAGTTTATTTATTACTCTAGTAGTAGCATTTATCATAGGAAAAATCCAGCAGTATTTAGTGAAAACATCAACAACTGAAAGAATATATTTATGTCCAGAATAAGATTTAGGCAATATACCTATAATGTCTACTGAAAGCATCAACATAGGACGATCAACTTTTTTAGGGTTAACCATAATACCAAAAGGAGGTTGAGTGGTATGTTTATAAGCTTTACAAGTATCACAAGCAAGAATATATTTTTGAACATCATTAAACATCCCTTTCCAAAAATAGTGTTGTTTTAATTTATTTAAAGTTTTATGAATACCTAAGTGTCCAGAATTAATATCATCATGATTAGAACGAATTGTATCTAATATGTGTTCTTTTGGAATAACTATCTTCCAATTAAGATTACTATTAGGATCAAACTTACTTTTACAAAACTTATATAAGGCTTTATTTTCTACTCTAAAGTTCTTATATCTGCAAGGAGACTTTTGACAATTAATAAATACTTTTTTATACCAAGGATCATAAATATCATCATCGGGTAAGACTAAATTATTTTCAGAGATTCCTATAGCAGCTATTTCAATACGAGACAAAGCGTCTGGGACTAAATGTAAAGAACCTTTTTTATGAACTATATCAAAAGTAAATTAACAAATTCTAGCAGCCCAACGTGCTAAGCGTCCACTAGGATTGCTAAGACCTAAAAGCCAAATCGAATCTTAACCAAAAAGCAAAATCTAAAATGAAATCAAGTTGAAAAGAAGGGATAATATGAAAATTAAACTTTTTAGTTAAATTATCACAAGTTACAGGTAATTCAGTGATACCAATAATTATAAGCATTACTAAAAACAGAATTTATTTTATAACCTAACTGTAAAAATTGTCATGACTATTTGAACCCAAAATACAACTATTTGAACCAACTAACAAAATTTCTTCAAAATGTTGTATAAAATATTCTTCAACTTCAGTAATAAATTCTCCAACACAAGATAACCAAAGCATTCATAGAATTAAAAGAAGGCAGAGCGTGCAAAGCAAAAGCTGAGGAAGAGTGTGCAATCCTTTCAATATGATCAAAAGGGTGTGGTACTTCTGTCAAATTAATCATGTCCGGAGCAGTTTGTGCAACATTAGGATCTGCGCAAGCACCATCAGATTCTATGTGGTCTTTAGCAATAGGCGGAAAAGACTGGTCTTCATTAGCCATCATGAATAAACTAAACGAAAATTGATGAGCAAAGCAAGATGTAAATTAAAAAAATAGTGAAATATTTGAGGGTAAGTGTAAAATATTTTCTAAGTTTTTTTGTTTTGATGAAACTATCAAGTAAAAAGATGCAATAATAATTTACAGGATAAGTTTAAACTACTTACAGTAAGGTTACCAAGTTAAACCAAAGTTTACTTAAGATTAAATATGAAACAAAACTTCCAAAGTTGTAAAATACTTGAGGTTAAAAAGATATGTTCAAAGTTTGTTTTGATGAAAATTTCAAGTTTAAAAAATGCAGTAACAATTTACAAGATCAATTCAAGTTACTAAAAGTAAGATTACTTAGTTAAACTAAAGTTTGCTTTAGATTAAATATGAAACAAAGTTTCACCGCACTTAATTTACACTGTTGAGACACTTAGATAAAACAAACTGTCTTACCATACAAAATGTTGGTTTTGTAAGAGAAAAGAAGAAGTAATGCTGTAACCATAAACATTTAACAAACACAATAGTACAAAATACAATAATGTTAGTAGAAAATACTGTTTACTTAAAAGCAAACATCCAAAGAATTTAAGTTTTAAATTACAACGTTGTACAATAATGTGTTACTACAAAATATCAAGATGCAATGAATCAATAACAAAATAAGTAAGCTAAATTCAAGTCCCTGTTCGCTTGAGCGACAAATGTAATATTAAAAATTAATGGATAATACGGTCCCTAATTGGGAAGCTAAATGTAATATTAAAAATTAAAAGAATAGGTGTGTGTGTGTGTGTGTGTGTGATCTCCTAAAAAAAAGTATGATAAGGTAAGAAATTAAATTTCGGGCGCCGTGGAGCGACACACTATTAATAGATAGCCAGATAAATAAAGTTGGAGAGATTGGACCATTAATCTTAGGATGGGGCCTGTGGATGTCAATGGTGATTAAAAGACTCACTACCTTGAACGTTCCCAGTTTATTGTACCTTTAGCCTAATGTATACTATTATATTAATATAAAGTTTACTTGCTATATCATCATTGCATCTTTAAATTCGCAGCTGAAGGCTGTTATGTTCTATAGGAAAAAAAGATATAAAAAATATGTAACTTGAAGCTTGACCCCGAGAGCCGGAAGGTGGTACCTCTCAGGTAATCAGCCCCCGTGGAAGGCCAGTAGAAATTTATTTGAAGTAAAGGTGGAATAAGCACCCACAGTTGTAGGCGCTTATTCCAGGTATATAAACTCGCGTCTCCCTCGGTGTACCGTGAAGATATTTGATATAAGAGACGTAGGGAGGCGACGAGGAAACCAAAAATCGGATCGAAATATCCACCGGGACCATTCCACGGGTCCTTTGGTTTAGGATTAGGGCATTAAAGCGCCACAATAAACTAGATTAGTTACGATTCCATTCAGGAAAAATCAAGAGACATGTCACTTGACCAACAAAGATCGCAAAAGTGACTCGTTCAATTTTGACGTCCAAAAATGTCATACGAAATGTATCACAGATAAAAAAATAAAATTAAGAAATCGTTCCGAAATCGACTACAATCATCAATACATGTAACGGTGTAAAAAAACTCGTTACACACTACAAAGTGAAAAACAACCTAAATAAAAAATTCAGTTGTCTAAGGTTGTTCATTATTGTAACTTTTAACTTTTCACTTTTTATTTGTGGTATGGAAATAACAGTAACATGAAGTTATTAAAACATCATGAAATATAAAATAAGTAAGTAATACGTAAATCTTTCCGTACATATTTTACAAAGTTGATAAAATTTAATTTGGTAACACCCCTGAGGCATATCCCTATCTATTAAAAATATTTTAAATTATCGAAATCGATCCCCAATTTCCTGAGATGTCACGTAACAAACATAAAAAAAATACAGACGAATTGAGATCGTACCCCTTTCGGAAGTCGGTTAAAAATTAATTGACGCATGTATGAAAGATCATCCCTTGAGAACAGCTCGACATTTTAGCTGAGTGTTTTTGGTAGTAATTTGTCAGAACAACCCCCGAGGCTCGAGGGTTCGGCATACTAGATTAGGAAAAGTTCTTACCTTTGTATATTACTTAGTATTTGAGCAATAGAATCTTCCTCTCCTGCAGAGAACGGTCGGCGCAGCGTCACCAGTTCGAACGCGATGACACCGAGCGACCAGTAGTCACACGACGACTGGACACATGTAACGAAATACGATATTAATATGATGGCCTTATATTTAAGTAAAACTGTTGGAAAATGCAAACTACGCTACTTTATTCAACAACAAAAAAAGAATCGACTGCCATTTACAATGTACAAATTCTCTAAATACTTGTGTTAGTGACTCATTCATTACCATTGTTTATTTAAAATCAATTCGAGTTATTAGTTATTAAAATATAAACTGTAACAAATGAAAACTATTTTCGACCACACTCATCTATTTCTACCATGCATTATTATTATTACTATCCAAACTGTCATGCCAAGTTACAAACATTACAATCATTCTCTGCCACTACCTTCTACAAAACTATTTATGTATAGTCTATATCTGTGATTCTGCATGTTGTTTTAAAATTTTAATTTTATGTCAGAAAAATCTTTAACGAAAAAAAAATCGCTTCGAAACTATTCTGAAAAAAGCCTGCTAGCTCCAAATATGACAAAATAATTTTAATGCTAAACATATTTACAGTATCATTGTCTTTGTCAAATGCAAGAAATTGTCAAAGAAATTGTGGTGTTTTAGATATGTTTAACGCTAATAGTTTATTTGCGGTGCAAGCAGGCCGAGCAGGTCGAGCTTTAATATCTATACGGTCACTCCATTGATACGTTGTTAACCAGTACGGTTTTACCCACTGGCATAGACATTTTTCATCGGTTATTTAATTTGATTTTATTATTCATATGTTGAATCATCTAATTATATTTATTATTTCATGTTATATTAATTGATCTCCTCATGACTAACATAGTTGTAAGATAATGTAATACTAACAAAATATGGACATTTAGATAGTCTGAATTAAATATTTTTCATTATTATAAAAAAAAAAAACTGTTCAGTACATTTTGACTGCATAGGTATAGCAATTTTCTATGAACAGCTATATTTTTTTTAAATAACCGACGAATGATATCTATGTTAGGGATCTGGAGTCATGTGCTGAATTCATGGTTTCAGTTTGCGCTTTGGTTAAAAATGTGTCCTGTATAGCTCAACATGCAAAATCAGTTCCGTAATGTAAGTATAAGCACATGCATGTGAGCCGACGCACAATGGCAGTGGTAACGATTCTGCCGCAGTACTGTTGACACACAGTGTGCGCGGCGCAGTCGGCCGCGGCCAGCAGCTCGGGCGCCATGTAGTCGGCCGTGGCCGCCGCCACGCCCGCGCAGCCGCCCTCGGACAGGCGCGCCGACGACCCGAAGTCGCCGAGCTTCACGTGGCCGCATCTATACGAAAAAAGCTGTTTTACTGTACATATTCCCGGAAATTCCTAATATAGTCCAAAAGGCTTCGGTTGCACGGACGTAAAAATATTGCAGCGGGATTTTTTCACGCACTGCTAGAATTGAAAACCCAACAGTGTGTTTTTTCGACGCGCTGGGATGCACTCTGTTTGGAATCTCAATGCTCCGTTCAACACAGAGAGTTGAAAATCCAGTGCACTATATTACGTCCGTGTGAACATGGTCTCACTCTATGAATCTATCTATTGCACAAATAGCGCACTTTACTTCTAAGACTTTGATTTTTTTTTTTTTTAAATCTTTATTTATTTACAGGGTTTTTTCTTTAAAGAATATGTCACCCCGATTATTGAATACAATAACTAGGTATAAAAAACTAGCCTACCCGCAACCTTATACACATAACAATAATATGATAAAGCGTTCTGGCCTCCTCTGATAATGGTGAGGCCAGAACGCTATTGTAGAAACCTACATTTAAATTAGTGTCAAATGCTTGACGTCTTTGGACTCCAATACGACTACATTCCGTCAAGATGTGATGCACATCTTCTATGACTCCACAGACAGCACAATTGGGTGAATCAACTTTGCGCATCATAAAACCAAAACTATTGAGAGGAACGTGGCCGGATCGGAGTCTCAAAGCCGTCACAACTTCTTGCCTACTCATCCTGCACTCGTTGAACCAAAGCATACGTGGAAGAGATGGTTGAATCGTCCTATACCAAATGCCCTTTGTTAAAGATCTTTTATCAAAATATTCTGACCAAGATTGAATACATCTGTCTCTAACTAGGGGTAAAAGCTCAGTATGCCATGGAGGACAAGCATAAAATTCCCCATCAGAAGCGGCTTCATTTGCCAAACGATCAACCCTCTCATTACCATGCAGGCCAACGTGAGAAGGAATCCATTGCAATACAACTATTTTACGTTTGGCTACAAATTCAGTGATGGTTCTTATGATACTATATGCCAGTGGAAGCCCTCTGAAAGGTGAAGTACTCGTACATCTCCTCAGATGAAGAAGAGCACTTTTCGAGTCAGTGAAAATAACAAACCGTTCACCGTCCAAAGATTTGACGTACGCCAGCGCTTCAGCGATAGCAATTAACTCCAAGTGCATTATTGAAACTTTTGATGAAATACGGAATTTGAAAAAGGTACCAACTTGCGAATCAAAAAAGGCTGCCCCACAGTGGTTCTCACGTCTAGAACCATCTGTGTACACACAGTAAAAGTCAGAATATTGTGCATTTAGAGACTTACAACATATTGATCTTAAATTATCTATAAAATAACAATGTTTAGGTTTATCAATGGAATCTAAATTAGGCTTAACAATACGTGATAAGTCGATATTGCTGACCCAAGCGTCCATGGAGAACATGCCAATTTGACTACTGCAGTACATATGTTCTTGTTTTAGGACATCGTGGGACATAACTAACAGTGGTATTTTCTTATTTCTCCAATAAGGATTATTACCACAAAGAGCATGAAGCTTATCCAATACGCCTATTATAGGAAAATCATAACACTTTGATTTTAAGTAAAACTTACCAGCTAAAAATCGGCGGCGAATAAAAAGAGGAGGCAATATCAATTCGGATTCCATCACGTGAATGGGGGTGCTTTTGATGAACCCACCTATTAACCGCAGGCAAATGTTTTGTAGTCTATCCAGTTTGGTTAAATGTGTGTCGGCGCTATTGTCCAGTAAAAAGCTACCAAAGTCAATACGACTGCGAATGAGTGACATATATAACCGTCTTAAGTGTTTGGGGTGAACACCCCACCCGGGTCCCACTAAAACCTTAAAAATGTTAATCAGTTTAAGTACTCGCTCACGAACCTCATTTATATGTTTCTTCCATCGGAGACCCCTATCTAGCCATAATCCTAAATATTTAAATAGGTCTACTAACTCTAACAAAGTACCGTTTAAACGGACATTTATAAGCGGTCTACGAAAACCTCTACTAAACAAACAAATTTTACTTTTAGCGGGAGAAATTTCTAAACCTACGTGCGTTAACATGTTGTTGATTATATCAAGAGCAGACTGGATCTTGTATTCGCCCTCACTAACAGACTTACATTGCACATATATAGCGAAGTCATCCGCATACTGGGATATGCAAATATTGTCCTGCAAACGTTTACAAATATCTGACGTTATTATATTAAATAATAGCGGAGATAATGGATCACCCTGAGCCAAACCATTACTCGAATATCTGCTAATAAAATCATTACCAGATCTTATCTTGAGTACTCTTTTATGAAGAAAATTCCATAAATATAGACAGAGGCGTGATCCTACCTGAAAGCTATCCAAAACATTTATTAAAACAGTATTATTTACATTATTATATGCATTATTAATATCTAAAAAACAACCCATAGTAGAACAACCCTCGGAAAAACCAGTTTGAATTACAGATATTAAGCAACTTAAGCCATCTAAACACGATCTACCTCTTCGGAAGCCTACTGTGTTCGCAGAAAAAGTGTTTTTTTTTTCCAGAAACCATTCCAATCTTCGAAATAAAATGTAATGAAATATTTTGCATATGCACGACAGCAAGGATATAGGCCGTAGAGAAGAAACGTTACGAGGATCACGACCTGGTTTTGGAATAGGTACGATACAAATGTCGCGCCACTGAGAAGGAACAAAACTAAGATCAAAAAACTCATTATATAACGTTAGTAAAACCGATTTACCCACATCAGGCAAATTCTTAATCATAGAATAAGATATATCATCGCATCCAGGAGATGTATCCTTAGATTTGATACATTTATCTAGCTCCTGAATAGAGATCTCGCACTCTAATAAAGGGTTACTATGTTGAACCGTAGGGGTCGATGGAGAAACATAATCTGGAGTTAAAGCATTTAAAAGATTTGTGGCACTTAGGGCATCCACAAAATGTCTAGGCGAACGGTAACCTTTCAGCCATCTCATTTTGCGCCACATTTCACTAGACGATGTAGTGTGATCAACTGTTGAACAAATATTTTGCCAGTTCACTCCCCTAGCCTGCCGGATTAACTTCTGCGATATATTTATCCTATTGTTGAGAGTATCAAGATTTTGGGGAGTGGGATTACGCCTAAATTTGGATAATGCTAGCCTTCGATGAGCCACAGCGTGTGACAGTTCTGAAGTCCAGTACGGCTTTGGAGTAAAATCTGAAGTAGGGTTTTGGTTATACTTAAACATCGGGATGAATTTGTTAGCAGCTTCATTCAAAATACCCAAAAATAAATCATAAGCTTTTTGAAGGTCATTCGGCAAACAGAAATGGCAAAACTTTTGTTCCAGATATTTTTTATATGAAGTCCAGTCTGCTTTTTTAAAATTCCTTTTAATAAATGAAGGGAGGTATGACGTATACAAAGTTGAGATTTTAATCATTAAATGGTCACTGCCAAGACTTTCATTTATAACGCTCCAATTAATGTTAAGCGCAATATCCGTTGAAACTAGTGATATGTCTGGGGAAGTCTGTTGCAAGTTGTTGTCAACCAAACGAACTCGCGTATGTGACCCATCGTTCAAAGAAAAAAAGTTGCTGTCTATAAGCGAATTGTGAATTAGACTGCCTCTGTGGTCAGTTTTATACGACCAACTGACGTGATGGGCGTTAAAATCACCCAGAATTAGAGTTTTGGATGGCCATAATGATAACAGATTATCCCAATCGTGCTGAGTGGTAACGATTCTAGTTGGACAATAGACAGCAACAATATTTACGAACGGTTCACAATTAAATAACTGAACGCACACTACCTCGATACCGTTATTATTCACGTGGACGCGCCTCTGCTGCGATTTAACAGATTTGTGAACTATGATAGCTACACCGCCGTATGAGTCATCCCGGTCCGCGCGATAAACATCATATCCATAAACTTTAAATTTTGTTTCTGGTACGAGCCACGTCTCGCTAAGGGCAGCAATATGCACTTTATCCTGTCTTAAAATTTCAAGAAACGATGCTAACTTGGGCCTAATACTTTGGGCATTCCACTGTAAGATATTTAATTTAATTGCTTTGTTAGCCATCACAGGGAATGAAAAAGTTACACAATGCTTTTATCCAAGGCCACTCTGAAACAAAACTCACTGACACTAATGTTAACCATTCTAGGCACAATTGTAATACACACCTTATCTTAAAAATTAAGCTAGTCTTTTTGAGGTAAATAACTTCCTTTATTCGTGACCACAACTCGTTGAAAGGTGGGCATTCATCGTTACCCTTTCCATCATCAGGTGCTTGGTGACAGTCTTTATCGTCCGCATCTGAATTCCAAAACATCCAGTCTTCTTTTGGTGGGTTATTTATATTTTTTGGAGACTGCACTTTGGGTTTAGGAGGGTCATTCCTAATCGAAGTTGGGGTCTGCGCTTTGTGTACAGTGGCCTTAGTGTGGACAATTTCGGCATAGGTGGGTTGAAAGAAAGCTCCCGAATTCGTTTTTCTAACTAGTGAAGGGTCGCTTGCAAAAGGTGTAGAAGAGAAACGATTATCAGGGGCTACCAAAACTTCAGGGAGAACGACAATATCGGGGGGATCTGAATTTTCAGGAGGAACATAACATTCTAGGGCTTTTCTGTATGTGCAACCAAACTCAGCCATAATCTCCCTTAACCTTCTTTCCTTCTTATATACTGGACACGTCTTACTTAGAGATATGTGGTTACCATTACAGTTGACACAGGTAAACAATAAAGTCTCGCAATTCTCATGATGACCACCACACTTTGGGCAAACTACGTTTTTCGAGGGGCACATTTTCCGCATATGGCCTAACCTCCAACATTGGGAACATTGGGATACTTGGTGTATGTAAGGCAAAACCTTTACGTTTATATCACAAACACGAACTGATGCTGGTAGATGGTCACCGTCAAAACAAAGTCGAAGGGTTTCGCTGGGGCACCAACCGCCCTCATCCCTGTTGCGACGGTCTAGCCTCTTGAATGACAAAAGCTTGGCGGGGGACGGACATGAAATATTTTCGAGGATTTCCTTATCAGTAAAATCCAGATCTACGTACTTGATAAGACCATAGCAGACAGACAGCTGCATGGCCTTCTGGAACCTCCATCCTTTCTCTAAAAGTTTCTCGCATGTTGTAAGATTCTGCGCAGCTGATTCACATTCAAATTGAAAACGTATTTTAAAAGGACTTAAATACTTAACCTGGCTAATGTTTGTTATATTGTTTTCCTTTAAAATACGTGCCATTGCAAACTGTTTCGGAAGACGTTCCTTGTAAGAAACGTAGACCTCATACTTTTCTTCATTTAAAGAGTTATTTCTACTACGACATATCTTTTTTTTTATCGCCTTAACTTCTGTCCAACCCTCGTCGTCTTCAGGACTTTTAACTTCTTTTCGCTTTTCCGCTCTTAACAGCTCCTCTTGGGTGTTACCATCATCCTCTATAGCATCCATATCCAAAGAATCATTCAACAAACTCTGTATATCATTCTTGAAGACGGGCGTAACACAGTGCGGTGAAGCGTTTGCGTTATCAGCCATGGCGCGATCACGTAATGCACTCGGTAGGGCCACGCAGCCGGGGGGGCCGGCGCACACCTTTAGCGCGTGACAGTGCGTCAACAACAATTCGCGATAGATATATAAGTGGGGATAGCGATCCAATCTGCGACAAAAACACAACCAGACCGCACGAGTGCCGGTACGGTTATGATGGACTTTGATTATTGTTTATCACTTTGTTTGTAATAAGACAAAAAATAAATATTAGAATGGTAAGATTCAAAGGACAAGTCTTTCTTAAAAACTTATCTTTTTTCTTTGAATGTTATGTACGCATAGTGTCATCATTGTTGCGAATTTTCTTTTACATTTAAAAATTCACGACTTTTTGAAAACTTAACGACTTAACGGAAAAATCAAAATCTTCTATACTCGATTTAGGAGTACCTAAGTAGACATTAGAAAATACTGTTTAAACGAATGCTGTAATTATGTGTATGCTGTTATTGTTCTTATTAATTAATAAATTTACAAAGCAAGTTGTGAACATGAGTAAGAAGGGCCAATGCCTCATCTTACTACATCCTACATCTCTCTCTTAACAAAAATGACGTAGACTGACCTATCCAGCAGTATATTGTGCGGCTTAACATCCCTGTGCACGTATCCCATGCCGTGCAGTGCCTTGAGCGCGTGCGCCACCTCGGCCACGTAGAAGGCGGCGTCTCTCTCGGGCAGCGGGTGCGCGCGCCGAGCGAGGAGACCCGACAGGTCGCCGCCACAACATAGCTCCATCACTAGGTAGAGGTTGTTGCTATCCTAGTAAGTTAAAACAAATTATAAGGAAGTTTCAATGATATTTATTTCTGTCAATTAGTTCAAAAAACTCTTACACAATTATTTAAAAAATAAATTATGCTATGGTTAACAAGTAGATAGGCGTGTATTTTGTAGCACCTTCATGTTTTTTTTTGCTGTCTTTTTGAAGCCAAATTAGTTTTTTTAAGTATTTTCTGCCATAGTGAAATTTCTCATTTGAATAAATATCCAAATGAGAGAATCTCTTTGTTACTGCTACTGCTATTACTATATATTCTTAATGTTTATGTATGATCTTATGCTTATCTAAGTATATTCCCATGAAAAATATTGTTTTAAACTTGAGTTGCCACTTAATGTGACTCTTACTTGGAAAGCATACTGCAGCTTTGGTAGCCATGGTCCAGTGGCTGAGGCGAGCACGTCTCGCTCGTCGTCAGCCCGTTTGCGTGCTTGCTCTTTACGCAAAGTCTTCAATGCATATACATCACTTGTTTGTTTCTCTCGCACCATCTAAGATTGTAAAAAAATATGTGAAATAAACATAAGTACAAGATACTTGGATTCTACATAGTAAATTGTTGTGGTCATAATCAATCAGAAAAATTTGCAACATTTATCATCCTGATGGATGAACTATTCAATTATCTTTGTTTTTATTTGTTTACCAACTGTTGCCCGCGACTGCATCCAGGATTAAAAGTAGCATATGTCCTTACCCCAATCATCTGTGTGCCAAAAACTATTTTTCCGTTTTGTTGTGAAAGCAAAAACAAACAAACGAACAAACTTATTTTTGCATTTACATTATTAGATAAGATTAATTAATTTACTATGACCAACAAAAGAAATACACAATAAATGACACATAAATAATGAGCAACATTGGGTATTAAATAGGTGTACTCCTTCACTTATATGAGACCACAGTATGCCCATTAAAGTTAACAAGTAACTAAGCAAACTAACTTTAAATGTTAATTTAAAAACAATTAAGTCTCTCTATGTTAACTATTACTTTCGAAACCATGACCCATCCATATCATTGAATGGAAGAGAACAAAATAATAAGGGAACATACATGAACTTCACCAAAATGTCCCCTTCCAATTGTTTGCAGCATCTCGAAGTCAGAGATACATACTCTAGTCCGACGCAGCTCTGCCAGTGTGCTGCGATCTACAATTGAAAAAAAAATACTTTTTGATATATCTGTAAGTAGGTTTGTACAAACACCTTTGAGTGTTTTTTATCTGACTGACTCGGAGCAGAAACACTGAAAAAAAACTCAGAGGTATCTTATAAGTACAGACATTGTATTGGTCAGATCAGGTGAGGACTATGCAGATAAGAATCCGAGATGGTTTTTTTATAGACACAGATTTGAGTTTTAATATAAGTTGACTTATTGTTTGTTGTACCATAGTTATGCCACTGCTACAGTCTGGCAGTTGAGAGAATGCGTTTGTCTGTGCGGCAATTCAAAGAACAAATAAACATTAAATTCGCAAAACACGTACGTATACGTGTATATAAAACGCATTCTTTCGACGGTACATAAGGCAGCTGTCTCTTTGTTTTTTTGCACGTCTTGCAAGTTATCGTGTCAGAAACAGCTGTTAGCTAAAACCACGTTTTTGTCAATCCGGCTTTGTATTGCTGATTTCAAGTGCCAGAGAAGCTTCCTACCTATATGATATATTGGTTTTATTTATTCCTTCAGTTTTTACTTAGTTCCGGGGGTGTAAGACGAATAAGACAAAGACAACTTACACTTATCCAAGAAAGCTTTGACCAAGTCATCGCTCTTCTTAACTGGGTCATCGTTACATTCATCGTATAGAACTGTGAGAGCATCCAGCAAGGCTTCGCGGTCGACTGTCTTTCTGCTGAACCTTGCAGTCCCACCTGTCACTTTTCCCAATATCAGACGATTCAACCGCGTGATGCGAACAGCGATTGCCTCCTTCGATGGCTCCATTTTAGATTAAACTATCACATACACTAGAGTTCACTTAATTACGAGCATTTTTTGTTTATTTATTTAATTCCTGAATTGAAACAATATCAACAATATAATGCATTGAGCCCGGTAATTTCGTCGTTATTATTTGAAAATTGAATTGGCCGACCTTCAGGATACGTCAACGAAAATGACATAACTATTTGGTGTTGCCATTATTAAAAGCTGTACCAAATTTTCGAAAGCGCCATCTATTGTAGAAAAATCTTATCAGAGCATAATTTTATTTTCTGAAATTCTCGATAGCTTCAATAAAATCCAGAGAAGTTTAAAAAAATTTGTTTGCCAGTATTTCTGCTATTTGACAATAGATGGCGCTTTCGTAAATTTGGTACAGCTCCTAACAAAGGTTGTTCAAAAGTTCATTTTGGATGGATTATGAATAGATTAAAGAATGCGAACAATACCTGTTCGTCTCGCCTAGGCTTAATTGTAGGTAGGTAGGTACACATCGATCTAAAATTTCCATGAACTCATATTCATTTTTCAAAGTCAAAGCATTTATTTCAAATAGGCACATACAAAGGCACACACACATTTACATTAAAATAGAACTGATTCTAGGCGCCCCTTCCAAAAGGTAGTTTCATATGGAGAAGTAGGGGCAATAAACTCCAACGTTACCTACTCTTTTAAAATGTTTTACAAAATTTTGTATACATTAATTATATTTTGATATGTGAAGACGATGCACCAAGAATAAAAATACTATACCTACCACAATTGGTAAAAATAATTTATTATAATAAAGCAAAGACAGATAAATCAATCACGTGATAGGTACATGGTGCTCACATATTTACAAACATTGCAAAAATATATGATTTTCCTAAAATATTAACTAGGAATAAGTCAGTGTGTGAGTTGAGTAAAAATAACAAATTATACAATTAAATTAGCAATCAGTATGATTTTGTCTAGACTGGATTGTCGTATGGAGCTGGACCATCATGTTTCCAAGCATTCCTATCTTTTATATAATCCTATAATTTGTAATATGCAGTGTACTTTTTATATGAATTTTTCAATTTTCTTGCATTTAAATGCAATATATCACAAGGTATTTTTTTATAACGTTTATCACAGTACCCCATAAATGATGTATCTACGTAATTTAGCTAATATGAAAAATGGTAGATAAATTTTATCTTTATTTGTAGATAGTATTAAAATGATATCTATCACTTATTTTATTCAAAAGATGTAGATTTTTTCTTACATACTTACATAATATTTTCATGAATGAATTGGCAAGGTACTGGTGCCGATTCTCTTGTACACCGAACTAAACTAACTAAACTATCACTAAAATTCCTTACTTTTTACTATGAAAATCTTGAAGCTATTCTGCGAAAAAAAATCTCTAAATTTAAAAATAATTTTGACACAACTATAATCGAATTTGACAATCGCGAGTCAACGTGTTTTTTTTTTCTTTTGATTTCGCAACGTCTTTGTTAGAGCCGGAGGCAGCCTGGGGCAGCCTCGACGTGTTTTCTATGGAAGTTTTGACTTTTTGTGTGAAAAATATAAAATAAAAATATCTACATGTAGAGATTTGGTGGTTTCAGGATTACAAAGGGGGTCGAAATTTTCATTATTTTTGTGATAGGACACACCGTTTTCGAGATATGAGCAAAAAAATAAAAATAAAGTTAAAGTACCGTTTTTGCACGTCTGAAGTCGAGGTGTTGGTGTGAATTTTAGTTCACGCCACCTAATTTTATTCCACACCTTTTTAATCGCGATTAAAAATAGTCAGATTCATGTTCAGATTTAGTTGGACAATCAAATTTTTAGGTGAAAAACGTAAAATTCAGAATAGCAAAATTGCCATTTTCACTAAACTAATAACTCAGTGCAATCTTAGTGCTGTCAAACTAAAATATAGTTAATTTGTGTCACTTTAGTCAATTTCAGAATAGAAAATCGTCATTTGACAGAATTAAACCAAATTTTAGTGATTTTTAGTCTAGTTTAGAGGCGTTTGTGACAAGAGAATCGGCACCACTGTCATAATATTAATCCCTTTAGACAGTTCCCGGAGGGATTCGCGACGAGGAAGATTGTATATGGCTCTGACAGTTCTCTATTGCAAAATAAAAATGGATTCAATGTCAGCATCCCGACCCCACAGTAAAATGCCGTACGACAAAATGCTGTGGAAGTAGCTAAAATAGACCAAACGCGCGGTTTCTACATCTGTTAACTGTCTGATCTTTCTAACAGCATAAGCGGCCGAGCTTAGCCGCCGCACAAGAGATGTTATATGTGGTTACCATTGTAATTTCTCGTCCAGCGTAATTCCTAGGAAAACCGTCTGATTAATAAATCCCAGTTTTTCAATTTTCATTCAATATGATTTGCTACACACTAGGTTCGATCACATTCGCTACTTCTGACATTAGGTAATTTAAATCGAATGCATTTGTTTTTTTTTTCATTTAGTACCAAATTATTTACCGTAAACCAATCTTGGACTTGAAGAATCGAGTTAATCACGTCGTCCAGATTTTGTGAACGTCGGACTATTATTATATATATTATTATTATATATAGATCAGTGATGTGTCATCTGCAAATAACACCATCTTTTGTTGATTTTGAAGTAATGGGGTAAATCGTTAATGTCAACTAAGAAGAGGAATTGACCATTGGGTCCTTCTTCTTCCTTTCTTCTTTTCTTTCTTTCCGTTATTCTTTTTCTTCCTTTTTTTTTTTCGATCAATATCGAACCTTGAGGAACGCCCATTGCCATTTCATACCATAACGAGTTTATGCCGTTTACTTGAACTTTTAACCTTTCTATCTTTCAAGAGCTGTATTCCTAACCCCATAGTGCTCCAGTTTGAGCATAAGGGTCTAATGGGTTACGCAATCAAACGCCTTAGAGAGGTCGCAAAAGATTCCAATGGCTTCTTCTGCTTCTTCCCAGGCGTTGAAAATGTTCTTTATTAGACTGACACCAGCGCGCGTCAGTGGTACAACGGTGAATCCGTACTGTTGTTCATGAATGATGGTGTTTTTATTAAAGTGAAGTTTTGATTCTGCATCAACTTTTCAAACACCTTACTGGTAGAATTGATACAGGCCTATAACTGTTTATTTCTTTACTATCACCGGATTTGAATAAATCTACTACTGGTGTTAAATATGACAGCTAAATAGGGCATGGTTTCGATGAAAGTTTTACAGACTTTTACAGAAATTCCCCAGAGATCTTCTGTTGACTTAATCTTAAGATCTTTATAAGCTTTTATAGCCTGGGGGTTTGTATGCTCAAACCAAAACTCCAAAGGGCATGCCTTTACATTATTTTCCGCTCTATTCCCCTACATTGGCATGTTCATTAAATTGTTAAGATATTTTTGTATAATATTATCAAGTTAATACAGTACGTAGGCTAAAGCTACCGCAAGCTAATATTAACACTATATTTACTAACCGTTTAACATGAGTTACACGGCCTACTGTATTTAGTAGGCCGTCAAACTCACGTTAAATTAAACAGAAGTAAAAATTAAACAATAGGTATTCGATTTTAGCTACTTATTATAAGAAACGCTCAAATGCAGTTTATCGAATCATCAAAATTACAATAGAACATCACGCCTGTTTTCCCTGAAGGCCTCTCCTATTTGTGCCTCTACCTACACAACCTGCCAGGGTCTCGGACTGTTCGAAAGAGATACCATGGCCCCTGGGTCAAGCAACTGACGCGGGAGAAGTCATTTGATGATTTCCCACCCAAAAAAAAAGGCAGAGGCACAAATCATCAAAATTGTGTATCAATTTTGATAGTGTGTCAAACGTGACAGGAGTCTAGAACCACAGAGTACATTATATATTGTCTAGAACTCTAGAAGTTTCTTCTCTGATTAAAACGTAGTAGCTGTGTGTGCTAATTTCAGAAAGATTGATGAACAACGACTTCGGTTTAATTAATGAAAGTAGAAGCAGAGCCTACCTACCTACTTCATTTAAAATCCCCTTTTTCACTAAGTAATGAAAATTCTGGCGATGCCCCGATGAAAACATGTCTTCTAGATGAACATTTACTTATTATGTACTTATTAGGTAACATAACTACTTATACAGGGTGGCAGAGACATCGACGTGCAACCTATTACCATGGATTCAGTACATGATTCTAAACCTGTTGAAAAATTTCTACGAAATCGTCTAGAATCCTATGCTGAATTCACGTCGATGTCCCTACCACCCTTTATGCCGCTCCAATTAAATAATTTCTTTAGTTTTCAAGGAATATTAAAGCACAGCATGCAGCAAGACTAATTTGCTGGTTTACAATAATACTTAATTCCTACCCATTACGGTAGCAAAGCAGGAAAATGAAAGAAGAGAGAAAACAGAAGTATAGAAAGTAAATCGTAAATAAATAGGCATTAAAAATAACTTCGCGGTTGCTAATCGTAGGTACGAGGTTCCTCATACAAATGAGATTTATGGTACGCACCGGGTACCGGTACTTGTTAGTTGGAGTACCGGTACTCGTCTGGAACCGGTACCCAGGTACCGAAATGGCTAGAACCACTTAGTACCGGTACAGAACCTGTACTTTTGGTAGGTACCGGTACCGGGTCCTGCCTTCAGGGTCTATCATCCAAAAGTACCTACCTATAGGTAAAACAAGCACAAAACCACAAATCAAAAACCTAAACAACAGGCACGCGACTACGCCAAGGAGTCTTGGGTTGGTTAGCTGTGGACTTGTATGTAAATATTAAACAATGTAATAATTTAGTTGTTTTCTTGTTTTATAAGTAGTTACACATTTATGGAATTTAACACTGTCGTAAATGCGGCTCACGTGCGGTTTTTGCTTTCTCATCAAATTTCGATGCTCTTGCTTGACGTTACATTGACACACATTGGAGCCATTATAAACAAACACTGCATAAAATATCACGTAATGATCGTTTGAAACAAAAGAATTAAGATTCAGTACATAAATAAAGAGCCTGATTTGCCGCTAATTCACATTTCTTGGTTACAAAAAAAGTATAAAGAAGACTTAAGATATTTTAGCGATAAGGTATCAAACATTTTGGAAGAATGATGTTAAATAATTAATGTGATGTTATATTTGTACGCGGTACGGCTGGTATTGGCGTGGCGGCCCGATGACGTATAGTTAACCGGTGTCCGTTGTCACCAGTCCGGTGAGCACTGTCATGTCATCCTAACATTTTCTAATCGTCGCCGCGTAGTTTATAAAAGGTGGTGAGCGTTAAGAGGCCGCAGTTTTGTCCTTACTCAGCTGGAGTGTGCAATCTTAGCGGTCGGAATTAGAGCATCGAATCAGCGATATCAGAAGTAGTATTATAAAGTATACATCGTGTACAGTGAAGTGTGATGGCGGTTCTGCAAGGCCCGTCGCTGAAGCAGGCGGATCTGATCTCGCAGGAACTGGGCGAGGGTCCCGGGGACATCGAGCGAAGCGTGCGGGATCTCCGCAGCATGCTCGCAGCTTCGCCCTACCTGCCGGCGCCTGAAAACGTGGGTAAGTCCATGCAACTTAAAATAACTTTTTTTTTTTAAATACAACTGATTCCAAGAAACACTCTACAAAGTCAAAAAGTCTTTGGTTTTGTATTTTTTTAAAATACTAAATCGTCCAAAGAAATTAAAAAAGAAATCATTAAAATTACCTACATGAAAAAAAATGCATAACCTCCACCAGTTTTTGAAATCGGTTAAAAATATTGCAGCAAAGCTCTGCTCGCGGAAAACAAAATAATTATGTTAGAAAATACGTGTTTAAAATTCGTTGCAGAGGTCATTTCAACTTCATATTATTTTTAAAATATTCTGTCAGTTATCGAACTTACAAAATATAATTGTCATCGAATCCATCCATAAACCTATAGGTACCTAATGTCGTGTAACAGTAGCGTCGGTCTGGGCTCGATTGCCGGGTCGGGCAAAGTGTTTTATTTCCGTCTGGAATTTCTTAGGAGCAGCCCGGTGTTAGGATTTGTGCCCGGTTGCAATAGGCTCGCCCCCTATTACATTACATGGGACCTTACATAACTGGCGAAAAGTGGGGGTACAGGTACTTTGCCTAAGTTTTCGGGGAATGCAGACGTGATGGTATGATGATGATGATGGTTGGGAAATGTCAAATCGGGAAAATACCTGAATTTTTCAGGCCTAAATAATTGAACCGAACTTTTTTAATCATTGAAGGGGATGAAACCCCCGTTTCAACCTCTTCAATGATTAGAAAAAAATAGCTCAGTTCTAAGGTTCAAATGCGATCGCCGCGTTTTTTTTTTACCCGACTGCAGCGAAGCAGTAAGGAGGGTTATGATTTTGACCGGTACATATGTGGATATGTCTGTTTATCTGTTCAAAAGTCCATAAACGTGACCACTACTACACGGAAGGCGGCGCTTTAAATGTCGTGACTTGCTCAAATATGGACCCCCCACATTTGGGTAAGTCACCGAAATGCGTTCTCGAGTGTGATTAGAATTGGTTGACTTAAAATTCGGAATGCCAACGAGTTTTTGGAAGAGACTTCCTATACCCGGTCTCATCAATAGTATCTAGTCGTAAATATAACCTGTTATAGATTTCGGCAAATCATCTGTTAGTTTGATAAAATCTTAAACAGGTTTAATACTTATAATAAAAATAAACAATTTGTGTGCGAGAGCCTGAATGATTTACATACTTGTATTTCAAACCTAAAACTATTCTTGAGCCACGGAGACTGCGATGGGCATATCAATACTGCTTTACACTGCACTAAAACTTAAAACCATGAAATAACAGTGTTCTTTTTTTAATTTTCAAATCAACTGTAAAATTATTAAAATTACTTGGGATTTTAAATCTATCGGCACCCCGAGCAGCAGTAAGCGCAACACGTCATACTTATAACTACAGGTATACCTATACTGTTAATAATAGCATTACGGTGACGTAACAAATATATTTTTCCTCTACCAAAAATCGCTCAACGTGCCTAAAGAAGTTTCTTCCTTCAAAATGCCTGTTATAAAATCTAGGACGCAAGAGCGAGCGAAGCAAACTCGGGAGCACCCAAAACGTAAAATGCTTTAAAACTAGTTTAATCTGGAAAGTCGAGTGTATTGGTGTATTGGTAGGGTGCTAAAATTTAACGCATAAAACCTTTGACACAGCGCAATACTATATATATTCGTGTTCATTTCTATATCGACGCTGGAAAGCGATTTTGTCGTACCTCGAAAAATTGCTTTGTTTTTGCATATTTGAAATTACGAAAAAATACTGCGTCGGACGGTCTGAGCAACGTTCCTACGACTATTTTTTTTGTTGATACTCGTACTACGTTGACTTTTTCAAACTTTTTAACATACTTCAAAATGCTGTAAATACTATTAAATCAACTATGTCTCAAAGTTTTAATTAAAGATATAGAAAAAAAGCTATAAATACTTTTTCGCCAGTCAAGATACATGTTCCTTGTTTGTATGCTACGAAACAGTTACAGCATTTTGTATTTGTCACAAAACAATATTCTATTGAGATATCTGCATTAGCTTCGCCGCCTGAGTATTTTATGCCAACTAGAGATATCTACTACAATTATATCGTTTGATGGGGTTTGATCTTACTACGTTCTATTCTACCCATTTTTTTTTATAAAATAATAGATACAATCGGTTAAAAAAAATACGGGTCAGTCACATAAATTCGGATATCTACAAAACTGTGAGAGTTAGATCAATGAAATAAAAAACAGAATTAAGACTATTTAGTTGCGCTTCTTATTACATACTTTTTATACTGTCTAATGAATGAAACTTATTTACAAAAAAACAAAATTTGAAAAATGTAAATGTTTGAAAACAAATTTTTTGCTTTATACGAGTATCATTATGGTTTCTTTCCATTTCTATTCTGTCCCAAAAAAATATTGTGAACGACTTCCACGTGCATAATCAGTATTCTGTGAGGTGGAGCACGGCAGTCACGTTAGATGAATGTACCAGAATCCTAACTTTCTTGGAAATTGGGCCAGCGTGAAACAGCAAGAAACATTGGTTTATCTTTGTCGACTGTTCAGCAGGTAGTCCAGCGGTACCGAGAGACCGGATCGCACCTTCGGAGACCAGGAAATGGCAGGACAAGATGCATTAAGGCCAGGGATGACAGATACCTGGTGGCTACAAAGCTCCGAAATCGTTTTCAAACTGCAGTTGGTCTAAAAAACCTTTTTTCGCTTTGGTGGTAGCAATTTAAGCGCACAAACAGTGAGGAGACGTCTTGCTGAGGCAAACTTGAAACCATTAAGGCCCGCAAATGGCCCCAAACTGGAACGGCAACATCGAATTGCAAGATAAGAAACGTGCGCGAGCACCAACACTGGACACTGGACGATTGGTCTAGGGCAGGGGTTCCCAACCTTTTTTTGTCTACTGCCCACTTTAAGAATAAATTATTTTTTAACGCCCCCCTTTTTAAACATACTTAAAAACCGCTAAGTACTTATAACTGATTATTGAAACGCAAATTTATAGTATTCGGCCAGAGTATCTTTTATTGAAAATAAAACAAACATAATCAATTCTTATATAAAAACTAATGTGAAGGTTGAATCTGATGCTGTTCAATAAGTTTGTTGATATCAGGTTCCAATTTACTCAAAAACAGCCGCAAGTCGCCACGTTCGGTAACACGCAAACGATTTCTCTGTTTAGTAAGCAGCGTTGCCACAGCACTAAATCCACGTTCACACAAATATGACGAAGGGAATGCTATCAAAAATCGTTGAACAATTGACCACAATCCAGGGTACAATTGCGGGATCGGTTTTTGTAGCCAAAATTCTTGATATCCATTTTTGAACTTGATTTTTATTTCTTCGTTTGTTGTCAATTCTATAAGTTCTTCTTCCAGCTGAGGTGACATTGCTGTGTTGACATTTGAAAACGGATCCAACACCCAGTCTGGTATTTCCAAGTTTAAAATGTCCTGGTATCGTTCGGTGAAGTCAATGTGGAGGTTTTCCAAATGTTGGCAGTAGGCAAACTAGTCGTCGTTACTGCAGTATACTGATAAATTCGGAAAATTGTGAAACTCACGTCTGCCCATATTCTTTTTACGCAGAAGCAGTTTGGCTGCGAAAGCAGCAACGAAATTTTTTGTTTTAATTAAATTTAGTTCATCGCCTTGCAGTTGGAGATTCATGTCGTTGAACATTTTATACAGGTCTGTCATGTAAGCTATATCATTCTTTGATGTTATGAGCTTGTTGCGCAGTTCTGTATCTTTAGTTTCCACGAACTCTATCATAGAGTCAAACAGGTTGTAAAATCGAATCAGACAATTGCCTCTTGACAGCCAACGAACTTCAGTATGAAGCAACAAACGGTTGAAATCTTCGTCATTAGTAACACAAAGCTGATGAAATAATCTATCATTCAAAGAGCTGCTACGGTTTTTATTGACTGCTTTGATGACATATTGCAGTGATTGAGATAGTCGTTCACTTAAGTTTCTAGCAACCAAATGTTGTCTATGAATAACGCAATGTATAGCAAGGACATCTGGAATTTTACTCTTTAAGTATGCTATGAAGCCTTTATGGCGCCCTGTCATAGCCGGAGCGCCATCCGTAGCAACTGATATAATATTTTTCAAAGGAATCTCTTTCTCTTCACAAAACTTTTCCAATGTATTGAATATGGTTTCGCCTTTTGTATCTGTCTCCAAATTTCTGGCAAACAATAGTTCTTCACGTATTTTCTCATCTTTAATAAACCTCACGTAAGATAGCAACAACGCTTCATTAGTTGGTAAAGTGGACTCATCGAGCTGAATTGAGAATTGACTAGTCCTCAGATGATTGCACAATGATTCTTCAATGTTTTCAGCCATTTCATCAATTCGTCTTTGCACAGAATTATTACTCAAAGGAATTTTTCGGATAATATCTGCGGCCGGTTTATGAAGCACAGTGTAGTTATTACTTCCTTTGCAAAGCTGGCAAAATTAACTCTTCTCCGATGTTGTGTGGTTTGCCTTTTTGAGCAATTAACAAAGATATATTGTACGAAGCTCGAAGTCCGTCGTCATCTTGCTTAGCAGCCGCCGAAAATAGTTTTGATACACTTGGCTGAGTATTATGCTTCTTCTCTAGGTCTTGAAAATATGCTACATTCTTTTCTGTCTTATCTGGATGCATTTTATTCAAATGATCTTGCAGTCTTGAAGGCTTCATTGCTTCGTTCGAAAATGTTTTTAGACATAGAAGACACAAAGGCGACGACGGGTTTGTGGGATTTTCAATAAATCCGAATTTAATATATTCTGCAGAGTATTGCCGTCTCTTCTTTTTTACTTCCGACATTGTTTTGTTTTAAGAAATACGTAAGTGTTGAAATCAAGTACTGCTTATCTATTATGCGCGAAACCGCAAATGAAAATAAAATAAATTTACGTCGTTTATATAGGATTGCATAAGCAGCACGCACCAACAGGAATAAGACAAACGTGCATAAACTCGTTTATCTCATTCGACACCCAATCGTACTCGACAAGCAAGAACAAGTATTATAGAACCAGCCGATTGGTATAGGAATGTACAATTCGGATTATTTAACAAAAACTTGTTAAAACATGATTGCCCGCGGTCTTTTATATCGAACCGAGTTTGAGCTATATCTTAATTAATATTAGTTGATGTTCACAAGATGTAGTCGAGAGTCGAGAGCTCAGTCGGTGTCTAAGAGTCTTCCTAGCTAGGTAGATGAAATTATAAATCGACCCCAAAGCCCTACACAATGCCCCCTTTTTTTTCTGGGTCTCTTACCGCCCCCCTTTAGGCCTGCAGCGCCCACAAGGGGGCGTTATCGCCCACGTTGGGAAAGACTGGTCTAGGGTAATGTTCACGGACGAATCGAAATTCAAGCTTTACAAGCATGATTGTAGGCAGTTGGTGTACAGAAGACCAGGGGAACGCTTCCATCAAGACTGTGTGGAGGAAAAAGTGGCACACTGCGGAGGTTCAGTACTTGTTTGGGCTGGAATTTCTGCCAAGTCGCGCACCGAGCTCGTGCTAATTCAAAATGGCACTCTGAATGCAGAGAGGTACGTGGAGGAGATCCTGAATGAGCATGTGGGACCTTCCATGGCGAGGATGGACCGGGATGGCATATAAATGCATGATAAAGCGCGTCCCCATACCGCCGGAATTGTAAATTGGAGAGGTCTGTATCGAACTGATGCAGTGGCCAGCGCGAAGCTCAAACAAGCACTGGTGGAGGAATGGGAAGCCATTCCTCAGAATCGGCTCCGAAATTTGGTGTTCAGCATGCCTAATCGCCTGGAACCTGCAAGAAGAGCTCGGGGAGGCAATACGAAATATTAAAATTATGCATGTAATGAAAAATGTCTTACTTTCGTTTTTTATTTTTTTTGAGAATAAGACTGAAGGTAGACATAAGTTTCAATTTATGCATTTTTTATATCATTAAATGCCCAATCGAACAGTATTCGTTTCATTATGATAGCATACGTAGTTCGGGATATATTCGGACTTTTGTGACTGACCCGTTATTTTAATGCTAACATTAGTGATATCCAATAAATTTCATTATAATAAACACCTGTTCCAAAAATTGCCTCTCCGACTCAACTAGTTTACGAGTTATGAATTTTTGAAATAGTTTTTTGGCTATGGTGTAAAGTTCCACTTTTCGAGATACTACAAGATTGCTTTCTTGCGTCGATATTTTCTATATTTGCTTGCATTTCAAAATCAACTGTAACAACAACTCTATTAGAATAAATACACGTTAGTGACGTGTATTTATTCTAATAGAGTTGTTGTTACGTCACTAACCCACAATAACAACCAAACAACAACGTTGTAATTAGTCGCGGTGAAAGAGTCGTCGTCTGTATACCATAATATCATTTAAATGTATTTAGGTTTCTGTGGTTGTAATCATAAAGTTTTACGAGTTTAGTGAACAAGACGAACAAGAAGGAACTATAGTCAATAGCGTGATTATTCGAGTGATTTTTACATATTTAACAATACAAAAACTATAACCGCGCCTGAGATTCAAACACGAGGCGCAACGCCATAGCGCGACACAAAGTCGCCATGTGTCGCGCTACGAGAGGGAGCCTATATGCGTGAACTCGCTAACCCAAATACGGTATCCGTTAGGCTATCATGCCATCATGCCGTATACTCTAGTGCTTGAATTTATGAAATACAAAATTTGTGAGCGAATGAGAGTGTGCGTGTATCTATGGTATAGAAACTGCTTATTTTAAGAAGGTCGTAACTTCGTAAGTTAAACCGAAGTGTCAATCGATTGCTTTGTGAGATTTCTACTCCACTTATGACCGCTACTGTACTTAGAATCACCTCGGTGCTGCTAGACAGATGTGCATCTGAGCAGAACTGCAATAGGTATTATAATAATTACGTAAATTAAGTCTTGCGACAAGGTCATCATTAGGAAAGGCACCGCTGTTCGTCTGGTGAGGGCAGTGTCCTTGTGTTACTATGCCTACCTTCTTGAGTGAGCTGCTGAACAGCCTGAGGGAGGCCTATGCTAAAGAGCAAAGCAATCTGGAGATTTCTGATGTAAATTAATAGTAAAACTAGTTTTTAAGATTGCTAATAAAGGTTATTTCATTCGAGGTCGATAGGCTCGCCCCCTATAACATGGGAAATTGGGAATTAAACATTACTGGCGAAATGTGGGTGGAACTCTGCCTAAACCGTCGGTAAATGACAAGAGCTAAAGCGCGGTCACTGTCGGACTGCATAGAAAAGAAAGAGAAGCGCGATGACACAACGCTGGTAATTTATTGCAAAAAATGTAGCAATTATCTATTTACAAAAAATCTATTGATTGGACTAAATAAATCAAATACTTACGTTAATATGTTGCTTGTAGAATAATCTGACAAAAAATCTGAATTATTGCATGTGTGTTTATTTTCTATCGTATCAAATTTGTTTTATTATGTTTTCAACACACTATCTAATTAGCATATATCCAGAAGAATATCTTATATTTTTCTGATTTTGTTTACTGCAGTAGGTCATATACTATAGGGCATTATAAAATTTGCGCTAAGGTACTGTAATCCCCATACGTAGAACATGTAGATGCGTAGATATTAATGTTGTTTAAGTTTAGCATTTATTAATATTAATTTTATTACATTTATCATGAGAAGCATTATGTTGGTACAGTCAGCGGCAATGATGTCGACTGTTAATATTGCACACAGTACAGTATACTTAAGAAAAAGAGCAATAAGTACCTCTATGTCAAATTAGAATAACAGGAGAACTTTACTACATATAATAAAATTCTGAAAAGCAATTTTCATGTTGTGTCAATTTCGTTAAATAATAGTTTCTATGAATCAAAGAGTACAAGTAGATACAACTTGATAACCAAATTCGGTGAGCCACAAACTAAATGCGTGGTCGGTCGCTTGTATCTTATGGCTTGGAGTGTTTATGGTCACCAAGTTAAGAAAAATCATATATGTTAACGGACAACAACATACTCAAGATTAAGAAAAAAAAACAATAAAGAATTTTTTTTCAAACTCTAGACATAACATACACATACAATTTTAGACAGTAAAGTATTTTTTTAAATTTTTGTGTAACACTAAGTCGAATTATCGTTGCTGACCGTACCACAGGCTAATAGTGTTATTTGTGTTTATAACATTATGCATATTTTAATGCATGTACATTAGCTAAGTATACACTGCATTAGTAACTTCGTTACGCCTGACTGTTTCAATGAAATCTATGTAATAATAAGTAGGTACTTACTTACCTCATAATTATACGTTAATTGTTGCTTCAACTTTAGGGTTATTTATTTTTCTTGTTTACCTACGTTCTGTGTTAAAGAATAAAAGTACGACAAAACTAGTGCATAAGCGTTTTTTTTTTAATCTTCTGTTTTAGGAATCCTTTCTAAAATAACTTGCAGGTACTCTTGTTACTTAATTACTTCTGTTAAGTAGGCAATGGTATCTTTTTTTAAACAAAATCTTCTCAACAAATTCATTGTCGTCCCATGTGTTGAATTTATCAGGCCTCTCTCTTAAAACACGGTTTTATCTCTCAGGTGGGTTTAAATAATTAAGAATTTCATGTTCTTCTTCGATTCCTAAGTCGTCAATTGTTCAAACAGATTCATCTTAAATTACGGGACCTTTGTTGCTTTACCAAAAACACAAAACGAATGAATCAGTCAAATATAACCTAAAACGTCATATAAAACAGAGGGATAAAACCCTAACTGGCTCTCAAAGAAGCAGATAACTCTATTCCTACGTTAGAGGCTTTATTCGACGTTTAACTACTATCTGACCATTGAAAAACTGAGAATCGCGCTATCTATGGAATAAAATCTATCTGGTTGTTTATCTGAGGATTGAAAAATCGGCCCTAAGTTTACCCAGTGTCGGAAAAACTCTGTCGCCCGAGGCAGCAAAACTAAGTGGGGCCCGTCCGGAAATGAACGATGAAATGAAATATTTAGCACGCTGCATCGAAAAGGATAGGTTAGGTTAGACTATTGATACAGAAATAGGAGATACTTTAACGACAACAGAAAACGTCTGGATTGAAGTTTTAGTTGTAGTTTTCTAAAAAACTACAACTTACAGTGGGAATGGCTTTCATTTTGACAGTTCAACAACATTCATTGCGTTATTTACGTTGTTGAACAGACAAATTTTCAAACATATCAAGCAATGGATTAGCAATCCTTCAAAATGTTTCAGTTTGTGATTGATAGTGTGTTACCCAATTAGGGTGCTGTTGCCAGAGTTACGGAGAGGTTTACTTTGCAATAAACTTAGCATCGTCAATGTCACATCGCTCGTCGCGCGACACGCGACGCCTTTGTGTCGCGCTGTGGCGTCGCGCCTGTTTGAGGGAGCCATAACGCTTCTAACGTACACAATGGCAAGTAAAAAATCCTTATCTGTGGCTACGGCTTGCGCAATAGTGACCGGATTGACACAACCCGCCTCATCACTGAACCACATCACACATCGCACCTAGGAGAAACGGAGTGAAATGTCATTATGTACCCCCGCCATTGTATGAGACAATAGCACTTCTTCTCAGGAGTGTTTCCTCACAGTGCCCAAACGCCGGGTGCATTGTAATACGCCATGCGCACGTTGTTCTGCGCAAAACTACGTGCGCTGGCGACGCTCCTTGACCAAGTTAGGTAAAAAGTATAATTGCAAAACTATTATCACAGATACTCGTGTAATTATATGGAAACAGCCTGTAATATTATGTGGCAGTGCTTAGACTATCTCATTACCATAATAATTGTGTGGCAGGAGTGGGTATGGATAATAAAGTCCTGTGTTAAGTTATAACTACTATTAGGCTCGAATTTTCTGCAATGATTTTATTGAGCTCAACCTACATGTACTCTTTTGCGAATAGGGCTTAGTGTTTTCATTAGAGTAAATCTAGGACTAAACAAACCCTGCGGGAAATTAGAAAGGAGATCAGCATATAAAGTTAGTTGCTCGAAATAATGCCTGCTATAGGTAACGGATCATTGGTTATTTTTAAATTAAGTGCAGCCTGAATAATGACACCTGTGTGCGTAGGAGCATAGGTACTGTTGTTGAATGCGTAAGTCATATATTTATTTAAAAATCTATACCAATTAAATGTATGTCTGCGCATCACTTCAAAGTTGTAATTGTCAGCACAAGGTTTGTATGTAAGATTTTTTTTGGAAAATCCATCGGGAAAGTCTGAAATTTGGAAAATATTTTTGTATGAAATTCAACCCGGGCGACGTCGCGCACGAACTATGCAAAATAAAAAAATCTAATTACGTATATTTAAAACTTGCTAGTTTTAAATATTCGTAACAATTGCATAGTTAGGTACTCAACTACTCAGATATGTTATGTTTGTTGCTCTCACTTAGGCACGGTTCTAAATAAGCTGTCTAGGGAATAAGGCAAATGATTGAAGAGTGATGAGTTAAGTAATCTTTTTTAATATTAATAATTCAAACAAAGTCGGGTTAGTTACACTCATGAACGGCTGCTAGATCGATTGTTTTATCTTTTAATGGATTTGTCTCTGCCGTCGTCCCGAATAGCAGAAAACTATTTAAATATTAATAAAAAAAATGAAGATATTATTCTGAGGCGGTACAAAGTAGGTACGCCGAGTCTTCAGCTAGTAATAATATTAAGATATTATTCTGAGGCGGTACAAAGTTCGCCGGGTCAGCTATTAATAAGATATAGCAGTAGTCTCCCATAATGACAACAACAATATAAATCATTATTATTGTTGAATCATGTTGTTATAAACATGCTAAATATTTATAAATGTTAACCATAGAATTAACGAGATTATCTACGTGACAAAAAATGAACTCGTTGTTGACAAAATTGTTGCAAGCTTTTAAAACTAAGACCGATACAGAATTTTCTGAAGATTAAACAAATTTAACCGGTTGAACTGGTCAAACTGTAGAACAATGGTTCAAGTTGATGTTTGAGGAAAGGAATGAGTCGTAAACCTCGGTAATAGACAGAATGGTGGTACCGAACTGGTTCGATGTTGTTATGGCAATGATTAGCATACAACCTTGGGATTTTAATTTTAATCTTACGAGACGGTTTTTTATTTTCCCTGATCAATATCGTTTATATTTTGTATTTTTCCGACGGCATCTGCCTTATTTTCTTTTACATTTTGATGTCTGTCTGCCACTTTAATAGTTAAAAGAAATAATTATGTAAAGTGTTACGAGTGATTTGAGAAAAACTGGCAGAGCTTTTCTGTAATAAATTGCGTGTATATGGGTTTTAATTGCCGCGTTATACCTATGTACTATGAACCTAGTGTACCTACCTACCGCAGGCAATTTTCCTCAATATGCAGCTAAGCACATTATTAATAATGCTGATCTTGCGGAAGTGATAAAAGTTGTAGGATCTGTTATTGAAGCAAATATGCATTAATTTTATTGTCCCTTGTGGTGAAAACGATTTAAAAAACAAAGAAATCAACTATAGTTGAGATAAAATATTGATAAAAGTACATACGTAAACATAACTTTAGAATTAATAAATTCTAAAGTTGCTAACAAGAAAGTAGCAACTGTGCAATCTATTCGTCTTCAATTAGATTAATAAAGTAATAATTCCAGCAGCGTTTAGCCCATTCGTCATCATATCGGAACTGTTTAATAATTCATACAGGGGCCTGTCAATTAGCGCAAACACCAGAAACGTGCTCATCATTTGTGTTCACAACATAAACTACGTAGTAGTCTTCACTTGTTACATACATGACTATTCAACTAATGATAAAAGTTATTTTCGTACATTATCAATAGAAAGAAACATACATTCTGTCAAAAAAGTATCGGGAATGGATGATTTGTTTAAGGTTCCAAATTCATTCTTTTTGTTTTTTTGTTGTTGTTACATTGGCACAACTGTTTTCCATTTTGGCACGGAGTTTGAGCTGCATGTGCTATTTAGATTAAAAACAGTGCTGTTTTAGTTACATCATATCTAGTGTGCATTGCGAATTTTATCATGAACAAAAACATCGAGAGAGTTTGTCTTAAATTTTGCATCGCCAATGGAATCGACTTAATAAAAACACGTACTTAGGAGTGGGAACAAGGTCGCGGGTTATTCTACAGAGAAAACCGTGGCCCTGGCACAGGCAACTGAAGGAACACGGGTGGGTTTTAGTCAGTAAAAGTCTGACACGACCTCCCGCTCCACCCAGAGCGGGAGAAGTCATTTGATGATTTCCCACCCAAAAAAAAAAAAAAAAGGGAGTGGGTACAAAGCATTAAAAAGCGGTCGAGATGTGATGGAAGATTTGTTTCGCTCTGGTAGACCATCAACGTCTTCAACTGAAGTTAACATCGCAAAACTGAAGGAAATAGTGACTGAAAATCCTCATTCAAGTTTGATAGAGATAGCCGCTGAACTTTTTGTGACTCACGAGTCGATCCGTACCATTATAAATAATCACTTGGGTATGAAACATGTTGCCGCTCGGGTAGTCCCAAAAGACCTGAATTTTCTCCAAAAACTCAATAGCTTATGAGTCACTGAGGACATGCTAGAACGAGTCAATTCTGAACTAGTGACGAGACGTGGGTCCAAACAGAAACCGAATTCTTGCCGGAAGCTCAAACGGTAATAAAGAATATTATTTGAGCGTTATGCGGCATTTAAGAGGGCAAATTCGACGAAAAAGACCACTGGAAAGAAAATTCATGGATTTAGGCATCACGATAATGCGCCTTCGCAGAATGCCATTATTGTGAACGAATTTCTGACCAAAAACGCTAAATTTATGTTAATTTGTGAGTTAAAATAGCTACGTTTCATTTAAAAAAAAAACCCTCCACATTGTTTGATTTTCTTGCTTTTATCATTTTATCAGTTAAATATATCTTTACAGATAAACGCGTCCTGGAGCTGTTCGTGCGTGGGTGTCGCATGGACTTGGACCGTGCCCGCTCTAAGTTGGAAGCTTACTGCTTAGCTAGAGCACGCTTCAGGGAACTGTATGAACACCGCTCGCTGAGCTGTCCACCACTTAATGACGTGTGCAGATTCATGTGAGTTACTTTTGCTATTCTAGTAGATAAACAACTCCCAATTTCTACGGCACATATTAGTATGAGTCTAAATTTCATTTATTTCGCAATATTATATGATTTTACTAACAGTCGCTTCGTAGCTGAACAGAATATTTGACTAAAGTGATTGTTTTGGCTCACAGGGACATAGTAGTACTCCCAAAGCTGACAGACGAAGGGTACCGGATCACGATCTTCAGGATACGTCCGGAGTACCCCGAGGGCTCAGCTGACGTGTCTAACACGGTCCGCGCCATACTCCTTACCAGCGACGTCAGGATGTATGACGAACACCAGATCGGAGGAGATGTTTTTATCTATGAGGTTAGTGGCAAAAGTAACATCGTTGCTTTTTGGTACGTTTGCCACCATTGATTAAACGACGAAGGGCCAGTTTCCGTAATGCTACCCACCGAAAGCTACAGGAAGAATACCTACATACATACTCTTCCCGTGACGTCGACGTCAATTAAGCCAGATAAATTACGGATCAGACAGCACCTCTGGATTTATGATACGAAGAAACATTATGAGAAATCTTTTGTATTGAATTACCAAAATATGATAGAGATCTGGACAAGGTATGCGTTGATTAGTTTAGTTTTACAAGGATGCGCTAACATGAGAATTTAATGGAAATAGTTTAATTTTTAAATTAAATAACCTTCAAGTAATTTGTGAGATCATTCAGCTTTTACGAATGCAGATTCGTATTTCGCGTATGTAATAATTAATGTTTCCGATATTTGCCTCGATTCCATAACTGTTCTACATATTTTATTTATAGAGTTTCCCTGTCTGGAAAGAATGAAGTATGTATTTAAATGGTAGCTTACTTTACCCAGGTGTCCAACGTTCGTGGCTCAATCGTGGCCCACGTGGCGGCGGCTGCCAACGCGGTGAGACGGTCCATCCACCTGGCGCAGGCTGCCTACCCTCAGAGGCTAAAGAGGATCCACGTGGTGGGCTCCCCGCCGTTCCTCGCCTCCTCCCTCACACTCATGCGCAATTGCGTCAACGAGAAGATCAAGAGACGGGTAATTAATTTATTAATTAGGAAATGGAGAAATTTCAATTTCTTGTAGAATCAAGGAACTTTTCCCAAAACAAAATAATTTATAGTGCAAGGCTTTGCAACTAAAACGAGATAATGGCCAAGAATACCTTTTTAATATAATTATGATTTCGGTCAGTACCTACACGTACTAATATGACGTCAAAATGACGGACATAATGAAACTGCTAAGATGTCTACACAGTACGCTTACGATTGAAGAAATTACTGAATATTGATAATTTCCAAGTCACTCAAAGTGACTTGGAAACATTCATTGACCCTAATATCCAGACTGAACTAATTTCACTCTCTTCCACAGTACTTCCTGCATCCGAAAGTGGAGCAACTATTAGAGCACATCCCTGCACGAGTGCTGCCCAGGGAATGGGGTGGAGAAGAAGATACTATCGACGTGCTCGCGAAGAAGTGGCGCCAGCGCATCGATGAGGTCAGCCCCTACCTGCGCATCTTCAACGAAGCCTGCTGCGAGGCCCCGGCGCCCATCAACGACGTCGATATATACGGCACAGTAGGAGCTTTCAGAAAACTCGATATCGACTAATATGGCACAGTACAGCACTATGAATCTTGTATACAAGTGTAGGGGGTCTAATTTTGCAATATCTAGGTCCTAGGGTAGGCTTGGTTATGAGAAAAGGTATTAATGACAAACTTTTTGCTAATGAAATACCTTCTGTTTTTGTAATGGTTATACCTACGACTTTTATGTGATTTAGGTTTGATTTACCAAAGTCGAAATTTATGATTTTTATCCATGGGATAAAATTGACGTCTGACAGTTCTATCAGTAAAATTCAAAATTTGTTGTCAGGATAAGACTTTTCCCCGGTATAAAATTTTGTTGGAAATCGCTCCTAATGTTGTTAAATCCTTTTTGACACACATGATTTAGCAAAACCTTCGTGTCAACTTTGTAAGGGCAGAAAGGAAAATTAATTTAAACCACAGATTTTTTTACGATACAAAGAACCTACAAAGGTCGTTAAGTATAATCTGTATAAAACTATCTGAAAGCTAGGTGTATCAGTGTTGTTTAATAGGAGTTGTAGGGGTGCTAATAGATCACACAGTTGTTCGGATGTGCCGAATCATGCCAATCCGATACTTAACCGAATAAGTGTGTAGCACGCCTTTCACTTTTTAAGATTTTAGGCTAGTTACTAGGTATAGTACTCAACATTAGTGTTTAAGTTTGTACCTGTAGGTTAATATTCTATTGTGATATTCTGGGATTATGTCTACTTGCTCTATAATAAAACTCTGTAGAATATCGAATGGTTTTATTAAAATCTTAAAACTATACAAAACACAAATCATAGAGTAGGTATTTTGGCATAAGTTTTCCGGCTTTTCGACTCTCGCGACACAAACCTACACCAACATCCCGCAGGGTAATTGCGTAAAACACTATTTGTATAAATAGCTTTCATTTTGACAGATCAACAACATTTATTGCGTTATTTACGTTGCTGCGCAAACAAATTTTTCGAACATATGAAGCAATGGATTATAAATATCCTTCAAAATTATGCAGATCCTGGTTAATATTGTGTTGCGCAATTAGGGGGCAAGCCTTGCATGTTTGCAGCCCGTCCGCGTAAAATGTCTTGTTCCCCCGAACCACCCCGTCGCGGTCGCCGCGTCGTATCGCATCACATAAATGATATAATATTTGCTACTAGGACAGATTATGAAGCCTGTGAATAACTGTAGGTTCTTTTATAATTTGATAGATTGTAAACTACCGAAAATGAACAGAAACAATTCATAATTGTACCTATTTATGTTTTTTTTTATGATTAATCATATCCAACTCTATAAACATATACTTTTACGGCGGTCTCGAATCATATTTAGATCAACATATAACCTGCTGCTGACTTGCAAATTGCAAAAACGTCAGAAAACTTTAATTTCGCGGGCTACCCTGATATTGAAAATATATTTGTGGCGGTAGACAAATCCTGCATCGCGCAAGCAGAGTTTACCGCGCGGATAGCATATAAATATAGCATATATATATATAGCATACAACTTCCCAACTTGGGCAGTTGCCCACTAGAAACGACATCCATCTGGTCGGAGGATCCTCCCTTTTTCAAGAGTATAAGTGAACATTACACCCCATTTCGCCAGATATTAAGCATAGTCCAATGTAATAGGGGGCTAGCCTATTGCCATCAACCGGGCACAAATTCTCGATAGAAAAATCCAATAACACTTTGCCCTACCTGGGAATCGAACCCAGGACCTCATGCTCAGCAGTAGCTCACACTGATATCATAATGTATTTGTCTTTGGGCATTTTAAAACGTGATAACTTCAAATATCACACCTGCGGCTCATTACATATTCAAATCTAAAATTGTATAAATAATCACGGGTGATGCTGATTATGTTAATATATTTTTTGTATTACGTCGCATCTCTGCGTTTATTGGTTGTTATAGTTAAAATAATGTTAAAATATGACGTCATCCACGACAGGTTCAGATCGTGCTACACTTATAGGTACATTTAAATGAGTTTTACTACTTATTTTTTTATAATTTTCCACACGGATCAGGGCAAACGTGTAACATGTTTTCAATTTAATACATCCTTATAGTTGTTGCTTTTTGGGTTATTTTACCAACAAGTTGTCCTGTCCTTTCAATAATTCATACAACGGTCCCATAGAAAATAGGATGTTCTTCCGGGAAAATTTTCCAATCGTTCTTTCACATAACACATAACATCACGCCTTGTTTCCCCAAAGGGTTGGGCAGAGGTGTACCTATAGTACACCCACATTTCGCCAGTTATGTTTAAGTCCCATGTAATAGGGGACGAGCCTATTGCCATCTATCGGGCACAAAACCAGACTTCGGGCTGCTACTGAGAAATTCCAGATAGAAAAACCCAATAACACATTGCCCGACCTAGGAATCGAACCCAGGACCTCATGCTCAGCAGTAGCGATTGCGACCACTAGACCAACGAGGCATCTTTCCTTATAACCAAAACACATTTCAAAATAATAAATATTCAAATATCTCCAGCCATTTGCAAGTGATGCATTATATGTATTTTTTTTTTTAATATAGATATTATAACACAGAACAGATATGTTCTGTGGATATTAACATACGCTGTTTAGGTACGAGTACCTATGCCATAAATGCTGATCACGTTATAAAATCGTTTAGCACATCCCCATATACATATGTTTATTGAGACGTGATATTAAGCATTATTATCACTTTTTACTCGTTCACCTTGATTCTAGTCTCCATGGTAGGTACAGTATTTGTACAAAGTAGGAAAACTTGTGTGACCATTCAATTGGCTCACAGCCTTGTTTAGGTATTGCTCTAATTCGAACGTGGGATCCAGGGTTCGATTCACAGATCGGCAAAGTAAGAATTTCGAAGCTTAAACTTTCCTTGTCGAATCAAGATTTTTAAAACAAGCAATGGTAAGACTGTTGGGCTACAAAAGGGATAAATGAAAGGCAATTGCTTGCAGCTGAGATGAGAATGCGATGAGGGATGTGTGGTGTGACGCGAATGGATAGAATAAGAAATAAGTGTGAAGAGAAAGCCTGAAAGTGGCACCGGTGACTGAAAAATCGATCGAAAATCTCAAATATTGTTATTCAAGATTATATTTTACCATTTTGTCGGGGTGACTAATATGTACATCCATGCCAGAACAGCCTTTTAGTACTTTTGCATCTTGAAATATATCACTTGGATTTGGACTTTGTAATACTTTGTCTAAAAGTCTTTTGTATATTATTGATTGTAATAATTATGACAAACGGATTTAGGGCATTCTGGATTTAGGGATTTACATTATATGGCATGTGATACGGTCGGAAGGATAAGTGTGACATTAAGTTCGGGCAAGTTATCATTCGGACAAATGATTTATAGAACAAAAAAATGGGCCTTTCTGTTAAGGATAAAAAGTTAGGAAACACAATTGTTGACGACCACAGCGCCATCTACTGGCAACAACTGATACCAATCGATGGGACGAAGGCAGCTCCTGGAAATAGCAAATACAACGGCGGGACACGAAATATTACACGTTATCATTAGGAGCCTTGTATCTGATTTTAACAAACGACGCCGACACGACGACGACCTGACGCAGAAACCCCAACATACACTCGGCGTCACAAAAATCGCACCTCTTTCATTAAGAAAAAAAAACAGACTACTTAAGCCCACATTGTGTTAGTGTCAAAATTATCTTATAAACTATGCTAGAATATACTTGAAAACAAAAAGCAAAAAAAAAAATTACGAATTATATTGTATTCGAAGGACATTGTTTGCTTTTTGGGTACCTTCGAGCCACCATATTTCCCCTCACAGCCAATGCCGTGCGCTCCCTTTCCATATCTGCGTCGTCTTTCAGTTCACAATATGGCCCAGATATTTAAACTGGGTTACTCTCTGTAAAACTGAACCGCACAGCGTTACCGGAGGGATATATGATGGACTTTTATTTCTACCTCTAAACAATAACAGCTCACTTTTCTTAGGGTTGGCTCAGCAACACCATCTATGTGGCATCCGACATGTGTGTTGCTGAGCTCAACCAGTAATTTATTAACATAGATGTTAAAAAATCTTGGGGAGGTAACACCTCCCTGTCTTAGACCACGTCTGTGGTCTGTGTCTGTGTGTCTCTGTGTGATGTCTGTGTTTTAGGAGTCAGATAGCGAATTTAGCCATTTTACAATGTTTCTCTGCTTATCATACCACATAGGCAACGTGGACATCAACGAAACAGGAACACCCGCCTCTCGAAGCTTTCCCCACATGACATTCTAGGAAACCAGGTCGAAGGCTTTTGACAGGTCCAGGAAACATGGATACACTGGTGTAATTCCATATAGCCAAAGTACTTGACAGTATGCTTCAACGCACAACTGGCACTCTCAGTAGACAACCCAGCACGAAAACCAAACTGTGAGTCCTGTAACTGGGTATATTTACCGAGGTGGGCGTCAAGCACACTGTCAAGTACTTTGACTATAAACTGGCGGTTGCCAGTGAGATAGGTCTATATTTACCCTTGTCTGCAATGTCTTCTGTCCTGTCCTTCACAATAGGTATGACTACTGTATCCAGTAGCTCTTGTGGTAAGTGAGAATGTCCCAAGCATAAATTGAAGAACATCGTCACAACTCGCGGCAGATTTGTATACCAGCGTTTTGAAGATGCTCGATGCTGAGCCCATCGTCACCAGGAGATTTGCCCCTCTTCATATCTTTACTTTATTTTATTTATTTACATGAAAATCGAAGGGGTGATCCTGAACGACAGTGCTCAGCATCGTTCCTCCTCGACACTGTCTCGAGAGGTGAACTCATTGTGAAGGGTTCTTTGAAGATATTTTCTATCTCAGTGCAATCATTCCTTCCCTCCACGCTAGCCGAAACACTTGGGGTATTGTTATTTAGTTTTTTATTACCTTTCCAAAATGACGAGTATTTTTTTTTTGCTCGAATGACTCGTCGTCACGTTGACACCGGCCACCGGCGATAAACCGATAGGCCCACTATCCAACATGCCCTCCTCTTTTTCTCGTGTTAATATTGCATGTTAAAAACGATGCAGCGGGCCTGCCTTTTCAATTTCAGCTCATCCAATTGATTCAAAGTTACGTATCTGTCCTTTTATAACATTAATTTCTGTACGCATAATCATCACAAGTCTTTTAATAATTTGGTGACATCGACATGGTCCAACGTAACGGGCGGTAATTTTTGCAAGTCACGCGCCACATAAATCGTCATAAGGTCCGGTTCAGTTATTTTGAAAACACATATCATATCTTCTAGGTTTCTCTGCTATTTTCCATCTTTACGCCTGGATACTTTCTTCTGTTTACCGTTCATACAATTAAACAGTAAATCTTTAGCACATTCTACCACCTCCTCACAAAAAGCAGCTCAAATCTTTAAACTCTCGTTATCTATCACTGAGATCTTTTTTGAATAAATGATAAAAGCTGAGTTAGTTATACACACTACAATTTATACAGTTCACACATTTTAGCGTATTCACAGGTATCGTCGCGGGCGTTACCATATTCGAACCACTCGCGAGCGCGTACGCCGCACGACTCTAGAATAGGGATGATGACAATTTTAGGAATTACTACTAGTTAACAAAATTCAGGACTAAAAACTGTAAAAAAAACCAAGAAAACCAGTCAAGCAAAAAATCCAAAGAAACATACAAAGCATAACGTGCCAAATAAAATAAGCATAACAAAAAATAAAGGATGGAAATGGGGAAACGAAGAATGTTGTGTGTAACGGGTTTTATTACGTTTTCAGTGGCAATGTAGTCAAGGTTTAATAGCCAAATGCGTAGTTTTCTTTTACAGATAGCTTTTGTATGCATGTAGATCGATATTTTGGGATAAACTGGTGTTATAGCGGGTGATTGCGCAAACATTTTTTGCTCGTTTATTTTGTTTTGGGAAATCGTGTTCTAAGGGAAGTTCAGAATGTTTTTTTAGTACAGTCATGAAAATTAACAACTTGACTATGCTTGGATTCGGAATCTGAGATAATTATAAAATGTGATACAACAAATTCAATGACATACGCCATAGGATTCTAATGCTATTGCAACCAATTAACTTTTTCTCTGCTTTTCTCAGTGTTGTTTGTCAGTTGGAATGAAATGCAAATTGTCTGGGATTACGAGTTCAAGTATCTAACCTATGTAATTAATTATCTGTAGATTCTATATTCTTCTTTTTCGTAATATTACTACTTTGGTATTGATTCTGTCATTAACAGGCTTTGTATGTATTCACATAGACGTATGGAAGAGGGAGGTCTTCTGGAACAGGTATTTCCATACTTAAAAGAAGGCCTCTAAAATGTATTTGCTAAAACCTGTTGATTATGAAATAAATAAATTGAATTGAATTGAATTGACCGTTAGCAGTTGGCAGTGTTGGTGAAGTTGGATAGAGGATTGGGAAAAAGCAAATCACTTTTAATATAGCTCATTGAGCTCTCTCTAAATTGATCATATAAGATTTAGAGTAAGATATACCGCTCCAAATGGTAATGCAATATACTAACAAAGATTGGCATATTGCAAAGGAAACTGTCTTATAACTGACGTATACAGTTATGTTTTAGATTTTTAAATACATTTGTAAAATTAATTTTCTGGTTCTTTTGACTAGTGTTTCAATGTGTTGTTGGAAGCTGAGACGGTAATCTATGGTTATGCTAAGATATTTGATATAATTTGTTTTAATTAAAACAGGACAAGATCAATGTTTAATTAATGAAATTACATGATGTTAGGTTGATTCTCGGGTGTAAGGGAATTTGTCGTATATTTTGTCATATCGACATTGAGAGTAAGTAAACTGAATTTTATACACCGTATCAAAACCTTGCTGACATACTTTTTAACCTCATCCAACGTGTTAGCATCGAATATCAAGGCAGTATGATCTGCAAAAGTGATGATTTTACCGTTTTGCAGCTTGGTGTCACATAGATCGTTTATATAAGGTATATCTATTCATACACGAAATATTTGAAGAGGGGCATCTATAGGTCGAACAGAAGCTATAGAAATGAAAAACAATTTTTTATCTAAGCATCTAATTTAAAAAACTTAATATTACTTAACACACATAAAACTATTACTAATAGAACTACACGTAATACTATAAAACTGGCTCTTTCATATTTTGTAACATCCATTAGGCTAGTTTCTACGAAAATACTACTTTCATTGAAGCGAGCGAGGTCATGGCGGCGCGCTTAGATGTCGCGTGGCTTTTATGAATGATCAAAAGAGACCCGTGCCGCGGCGCCGGCGACGCGCACGTGTGTTGCTTCAGTTGCCTCGCCCCCCGCCCGCCGCGCCGCTCGCCACCGTGATTTCCAGTCCCGCGCGAATTGCATGTTGCACTGCAGCTTATCTAACGTAACCTAGGAGCTGGACTACGGGATCTACATGCCGCCAGCTGCAGACGGACGCAGGCCTGATCTTACGCCGTTGGACTTCCATGTGTGGGGTAGGGATAGACCTGATTTATGGTAATGACGGCCAGACCATTTCTAGTGCGGAACAACAAAACGTGAATTGTGAACGCTTGTGTACGCAGTGATGGCTAGAGATAGAGACATTATTAAAAGTGCAACGACACATTATTTAACGTGCAACTGCAGGGTGAATATGTACAGCAATTTTGGTGTAAATAGTGTAAATAAAAACTACGTCGTTATGAGGTACGTACATTTTAAATTGTTGTAAATAAGTTGATTCTAATTTTTAAACACGCTTGCCTAATTATTGTTACAATAATTCGTTGCGTACCGTATGCAGTGGGATAACTGATTTTCGCGTAAAATAGTAATGTTTCTACTAATAATGTTGTTTACCTACAAAAAGATTGGTCAATAAAACGTATAATCTAACCATCTAACCGTAATGCAGTTATTTTATAGTTACAAAGGTCTTTGCGGTTATTTTACGAAAAACATAGCAAGCTTTTTATCCCGTTAACCACTGGCAGGCGAAAAACAGTGTACCGACAATGACTACAACAGTCCAGTCCACATCTGCCAATCTGGTACGATTTTTGATAAAATAAATTCGCGCTATGCACTTCTTGCAGTTTACATCTGTACAAATAGGTAGGTACACAACCTATCAATCAGCTGACAGATACGACTCGACGCACAGTTCGTAACCTAACAGAAGTCATTACCTTATGCGAATTCGACTTGCGGCTGCTGTTTATTTTTCTATTATTATTCTCTTAAAGATGTGTAACACTATACAATCTGAATGTTTTAATCGCATCTAGGATCCTTTTCGTAAAAAAAAATAAGAATATGATTGAAACGTCTCGATACTCGATCGTAAAAGTCGTGACCTCACAGAGGTCATTAGCTGCTTATTCAGATTTAAGTACCTAGTTTACAGAAGGTACTGTTTTTGTAAAACTTCGAGGAGGGAATTCAATATTTTACCTACTTAGATTTAGGTCGTTTTGTATTTTAAATTCACATTTATTTTTATTGTAAGCGATAACTCTGTCATCAAAATAAGACGAGATCGAGCTACGAAGTCTACCTACGTTGGTTTATTGTTAACATCATCACTGCATTCTCCGTTGAGATAGGCAGAGGTGTATTGTCGAATGTTCATTACAGTTCACCAATGATTTGTTAAACTGAGAGAGACGGCACGCGCCACGCGGCTACAGACTGACGGGCACCGCGCCCGCGCCTCTGTCCCGCCGCGTCTTTCGTTCATAGAGTAGGCCGTAAAGGTTTTATGCAAAATATCTCTAACAGTTTTAAATAGCAGTGTTTTACCTAAAATAAAACAGCTTACTAGATTGAGAGTGGCACTACTGGTTTCCGCTATATTTCCCTCTCTTTCCTTTGTTTGTACCTGTCCGTCTCTTTCGCACACCGAGTTTCCTCATCAGGTGGCGCTTCCAAATGTAGGCTTAGCCGTGGCAGTGAATCGCCGATCATTGTGTCGAAAATCTTCACCAGGTAGGAATTAAATGTAAGCTTCAAATAAGGTAAGTATTTAATATGTGTTTTATTTTAGGTAAAACAGTGCTATTAAACACTTGACCGTTATTTGAAGCTTACTAGATTGAGACGTGTTTGTTATCACCCTGGTGGGAAATGACGCCAATGTGAACGTGTAAATATGCTACTAAGAAAACTAGATGGTCATAAAGAGAAATACACTTTATTATTCCCAGGAATATGAACATCATAATGAAATAACAATATATCACTATTATAGGTACCTACTTAAATGATCAACAAAGAACTATTCTTTACCATTTACTTAATAAAAATGAACAAAATTATAAAGTCAAAACATAATACAATGTTTTGTCTTTTAAGTGACTTATGGGTAACTTATAGGTAATCATTAGTCCGAAAGAAAGGACTTTTAATAATCACATTATAGGATAGACGGATTAAGGTAACTTTAATTTGTTACTAGAACATTATGCAAATATTAACACTTCTTTCACTTCAATACTCAAGACAATGACACCTCTAAGTAACTTAATTGATAGGATTGAACATTCTAGATACATTACAACTAGAAGTGGTTGGCATACAGGGCATCAATTCTCTGCAGTAATAGCAGGTGAAGGTATTCTGCGATCGCCAATTACCCCTAGAGAGTATTTAATCTAAGGAGTAATTATTAACCCAGTTCTTAGAGGCTACCGCAGACCTAAGACTGCCAGGCGAAGCATTTACTCCTGCTTCTACCAACAGAGATTTAACCCACCCTGCGATGACTGTACGAGAAGCGACCCTTGATTCTTCTCTAAAATTAAGAAACAGATTACTAAGACATCCTGACTGGCGTTTATCTTTTAATATAGCTATAGTTGGTTTCAACCACAATACGGGGTCTAAATTCTCGCTACTTGGATTAGGAGATAGTCTCCAACCAGACTGTCTATAATCGGCAGTATCTGTTTTGGATCCAAATATTGGCCATAGGATAAGACAATCATTATTTTCTGACAGGTGTTTTGAGTCTACAGCTAATAGAGTTAGATCATGAACTCTTCTGCCGGAACAAAGGAGTAACAGAGTAACTAAAACGTGGGAACTTAATTTAGAAGATTCGTCAGAGTTGCTTAACGTGCAGACCACAGATTTATGCAATAAAATAGTTTTATAAGCTAATCCCTCTATAAGACTCAAATCTGCAAGAAAGCGAGCCAAAACTTGACCTGTTGGTTGGAAGGGGTTCAATTTATGCTTTTTTGTCCATGTGAGCCACCTATTTCATGCAACTCGATAAGTCTTTTTAGTTGATTGCCGCCAAGAGGATTTTAAGAGCTGTAACTGTGCTTCATTCCATTCAACTAAGGTCTGGGACCACCCCCACATTTCCATACTTCTAATGTCATCTCGTGGACTCTTGGGGGTGGGAGGCCTGTCACCGTATCTATCAGCTGTGAATGCAGTTTCCGGATTGTGAATGGAGGTGCTATCGCGCGGGCTTTTAAGTCTGCTCTCCAAAAGACTCTCTCCCACCTCGGGACTACTATTAGAAAGACACCCGACGCAGAGTTGAGGTGAGCTAGTACCTTGGGCACTAGGTAAGGCGGAGGAAACACCCAAGCCAGTGGGTAAGTCCAGTTTTGGGAGAAGGCATCGTGATACATTGCTTGAATGTCATTCAGATCCAGTGATACATAATTTATCACGACTTTTGCCCGTTCTGACGCAAATAGATCTATCACTGGAACCCCGAACTTTAAGAATATTTTCTCCGTACACTGGGGTAACAGATTCCACTCTGGCAGGAGATGGTGACGAGAAAGATGGTCTGCGTGACAGTTGTATTTTCCCGGAATATGCTGGATTTTCAAGTTGATTTGGTACTGGTCTAGAATTTGAAAAATCTCTTTCGTGAGTTTCAGCAATGAAGGAGACCTGCGTCTTCGTTTCTTAAAAAGGCTACAACAGTCCTGTTTTCGCATTGAACTAGAACAGTTGACTTGGACATGTGTGGACCTCTTTCTTCTATGGCCTTTAGTATAGCGAGCATCTCTTTTTGATTGCAATGAAGCTGTTGCTCTTGATCGGTCCACGGTCCTGATAGTGCGTACCCATCGAGCTGCGCTCCCCAAACTACATCCGACACGTCTGTGGTCAGGAAATGTGTTGGTGGCGGGTTGTGAATCACAGAAGCCAGATGACAATTTAGTACCCACCAATTTAGGTCCTCCTTTACTTCTATAGGTAAAACTAGACTGCCACAGCCTTCTTTTAGTTTCTTGTTTAGAAACATTAGTGTGTCCCGAAAGTGAAGTCTGCCTTTTGGTATAGGATTACTTGCGCCCTCCATCCTAATTAAAACGAGAATCTACGATTTGTTTAAGATTCCTATCTCAACGTACCAGCGAGTACGAAAGCGATTAAAAACATTCAACAGAAATAAATGTCACGAATCTATTGTAACATTAATGATTTAAAGTCATAAGACGCTAAGAAATCCTTAAAATTATTATCAAATCAAAATTTCATTTAAAAAAAAAATATCTTTAGAGCAAAGAGGGTAAAGGGGTTTTATTTTTTTCTTTTATTAAGCTCGAATACTATAATGCATTATAGGCATGTCGGAAGTGAAAAAAAATATCGAAATATCGATATTTATAAAAATATCAATATCGACCTCGATATATCGAGAAAAAATATCGATATATCGATGTATCGGTCAAATTTTCAGAAGTTCTTGGTTTTAAAATAATAATGCATTTATTTCCGTCTGGTTCAATAAGAGGTAATATTAATTTTTATTCAAAATGCACAATATTTAAATGTATGAGAATCTCAACAAATTAAGGTATTTGAATCATTATTCTTTATTATTAGGAAAACTAGAAAATATCAAAAACTAAATAGCAATATTCTAATATTTTTAAGACCAATTTCTTTTATCAGGCAAACCAGCAGCCTAACTGCGTAACACATTTTCGTCAACGATTACGACTAATCTGTTGTTTTTAACAGTTCAACAACATTCATTGCGTTATTTACATTGTTAAGCAGGATTACCAATCTGTTTCAAAACGATTCAGATTCCGATTTATTGTGTATTACGCAATTAGGGTACAGTATTTGTCCGGTAGTGAAAGTAGAAAAACTCTGCTCTTGACATGCTCTACTGTAATGTGGATTTGAATTTCTCCTAAAATATTAAGTTAATTAATTAAATTTGAAAAAAAAATCGTTTTTGATACGATTTTCAAATTTGAATATTTTGTATCGATGTATCGATGTATCGGTTCAAAATATATCGGCCATAAATATCGATATATCGAATCAAAAATATCGATACATCGATGTATCGATATTTTTTCAACAAGCCTATAATGCAATGCTGGCTAAGGGCAAGGCCAAACGGTAACACCGTTTTTTATATAAAATAATATAACTTTGCCCTTAAAACATAGTGATCATGCATCACATCACTTGAAACAGTTATATGAAAGTTTATTGCTACTTACAATTTTGTCCGATGGAATTGCACTTATAATCACTTTTTGAAAACTAAGTAAAAGGTTTTGTCGACAACCTCTTTTCACGCGGAAAAAGACGCCAATGATCGGCGATTCACTGCCACGGCTAAGCCTACATTTGGCAGCGCCACCTGGTGAGGAAACTCGGTGTGCGAAAGAGACGGACAGGTACAAGCAAAGGAAAGAGCAAAAGAGAGGGAAATATAGCGGAAACCAGTAGTGCCACTCTCAATCTAGTAAGCTTCTAATAACGGTCAAGTGTTTAATTATGATAACTACGTAAAATAAAAAAAACATTGAGATAAAAAATTCTATTTCGTTTCTATAGCTTCTGTTCGACCTATTGATGTCCCTCTTTAAATATTTCGCGTATGAATAGATACACGTTATATAAACTAGGAATAATGTTGAACCGAGGATGCTGCCTTGTGGAACGCCGTACTGATTAGGTAGTTTGTCTCTAATCTAATTATCTACTTTGTGTTCAGTCAAACAATTTTTTTATGAATAGGTGAAGAAAAAAGTTTTTTTAAACAAAATATAAAACAGATACTGTGTCAAATGCTTTAGCTAAATCTAGGTAAATATCTGAGGTCTTATTTTTTTGCAAGTTTGTTGACAATGTGATCTATTAGTTCTTGGATGGCATCGGCTGTTGACCTGCCAGATCGAAAGCCTGTGATGGGAATTAAAGAGAATTTTGTACAGAGGTATTTAGTAAGTCTGGTGTTCATTAATCGTTCTAGAATTTTTGACATCGTTGGTAGTATTGAGATTGGTCTATAGTTATTGACACAGTATCTGTCTCCAGACTTGAATAGAGGAACAATTTTGTATTTAGTAGTAGTAAACAAATAGATAAAGCAATTAAGTTTAAGTGATATATTGTTCTGTCAAAAAAGTATCGGGAATAGATGATTTGTGTAACATGGTTCCAAATTCATTTTTTGTTGTTGTTAGATTGGCACAACTGTTAGCGTACCTACATAATGCAAGTTAAAACGGTTAAAAGTTAAGTATTAAGTTACATTTTTGAAACCCTATTTTATGAAACAAAATAAAGGTATTCGACTTATTACCTAAGTAATAAGACGAAATGAGGCTTCTGAACTCCCCACTACACAAATAAAAAGAACGACTAGAATCAGAACACATTAACAAACAAATTCTCTGTGGCAAGGTGTCCCTCTGTCATGATGTCAGAGGGACACTGAGCAAAGGCAGAAGTGAGTTTTCGCCGGTAACGGTAGAGTAGTTATATTCTTTGCCGGTAAGAGAACTCCTGCCTAAACAAAAAAATACGGTGGTACGGCACCCTTTGTGTCCGCTTTTTGTTTCCTTCACTTGCATGCGGCTGATCAGCCTTTTTTGGATTGAAGATGATTCCAAAAATCATGTTTTGGTACCTACTTCGTCGTTTATAATTACTGTTTTTTATGTTTATTTTTCAACTGTGACATGCCGTAACTTTGCATCAGCATCACTTCTGGAGCAGCTGAGAAAACTAATTGTATTGTGTCTCATAAGCGACAGATGAGCTCGTATGTGATGATTTTCAACCGGTGTGTAATGACTTCTGCAAACAATTACCTGCCGCACTTCATGTTATCGGACTTCGGTAGCGATCAAGATTGCACTGTTCAGTGACATCTGACGGTGAGTAGCGGTAACTTTTATAAATAAGTTTTTTTTTTCAATTACAGTTTTATTGCGGTAAAATATTTACCACTGTTATAATAGTTAATACACAACTGTACTGTTTATTTATAAACAGAATGACAAAAAAAATAAGTGCACTGCGACTTACCCAATTTTATTTTGTGAACGCATCATTACAGCTGTCAAAAATGTATCATCTTGTCATCTTGTGAGTTGTCAAATTACGTGGCTTTCACGTAAGGAAAACAAGCCTGTATGTTCGCTTTTGAATAAAGAAAAACATATTTTAAGCAATTTACTATCAATTAAACAAAATGAATAGTTCGTGGAGATCACTTAGTTACGCCATTTTAATAGCGGCAGCATTATTAAACACAGCAAACTGTTATACCATCACAGTCGATGCCCATGCCGAGGAGTGCTTTTTCGAAAATGTTGAAGCAGATACTAAAATGGGTAAGCACCTCTTAACTTAACACACCTGGCCAGTAAAAAACGTGCGGCTTTTTGAGTGTCCTACAAATAACCATGCTCGACACATTTTTTATTAGGTAGTCCCTGGGATGTTTTTTTTTCTAATAATGAAGATCGTCGCAGGTGATAAAAGCATGTTGCCAAACGTCAAGTGGTGATAGCACAGTTATCTTTATACCTATCTGATAATCCTATTTGACTTGTAATTGATTTAATAACCTTTATTTACAGTTCTGACATACACTTTCTACAATGCTATTGAGGTATATACCATGTGACTGTATTACTTAAGACTTACTACTTAGGGCTCCACTGTACTTTATGGACTGGCGATTTTTATAGTACCTATTTTTTTTGGTAGTTTATACCCTTTCTAGTGTATTTTTGAAGTCCCCAAATGTCGCAAAACCAATGGTGCTGAGAAAAAAAACCACAAAGTTTCCAAAAATTCTACTTGTTTAAGTAATAAAATTGAAATTTTACCACAATTAATGTAAGAATTTCACCTTTTAAGTTGTTTCGTTTTACGTTCATACATTGTGACAATGGGTTTTAATGGTTTCTAGTATAAATATTGTTCAAGTTTTTAACATTAATTCATTTTTAAATATCTGCTGCCGCTATGAACTCATTTATGAAGCAAATAATTTAATAAATTATTAATAAAAGTTTTATTTGTACTCTCAAAAGATTGTGATGTGTTAAGTGCCATACAAGTGTTTGACTCTAAGTGAGCCGCTTGTGCCTGCTGCACCACCAATCAAGGCTTCGAGTGTTGTACAAGTGTGGGAACAACTTAGGATGTAAGAGCAAGCAAAGCAAGCTCGGGACATGGGGCACTCCAATTCGGACAGGTAAGGTTAGAAGGGGATGACAAAAACCCCGCCAACCCCTTCATTGTTTTATTTTTTCAACCACTCAGGAGTTGGAGCCCCGTTGGGGGGCTCCGTACGTACATAAAAACTTGTAACTACAAAATAGGTACTATAAAAATCTTCAGTCCATAAAGAACTGTGGTTCCATATGTTTGTGTGTGGATAGTGGACTCAAACAAAAGGTATTGTTTGAAGTCTAGTTTTATAAGTATAAAATATCTATTGATTTTGTGCAAGAATGCTACATAATTTTATTTCTCCATTTTCCAGGTCTGACCTTTGAGATAGCCGAGGGTGGCTTCCTAGATATAGACGTAACAATCACCGGTCCTGATGGTGCTGTGATCTACAAGGGAGAGCGGGAGTCCTCAGGAATGTATACATTCTCTGCCCCTACGTCAGGACGTTACACTTACTGCTTCAGCAATAAGATGTCCACTATGACACCTAAGGCAAGTGTTACATACCTAGAATATTGAAGCTTTTGAAAACCAGTAAAGCTTGAATGTTGATTCTGTGAAATATGTACATGAAATCCTACTTAACCCAACAAATCTCTATGTTTGAGGGGTTAATTAATCTTGCCAAAATGTATCTATACACACAGTCTTAATACAAAACAAGGTTTTTCTTTAAACATGGTTGAAACCATCAACCCTGATTTTTTTTATAAGAACCTAGCAGAAATCAAAATACAGTTCCTTTTACAAAACTGACAACTTAGTCTAGTCTTAAGTTGCCAATTTTGTATTAAGAACTTTACTAGTTCGAAATACAGAAACTGGCTGTAGGCTCAGGCTAAAGTTAGATCATGTTATTTAAAAAGATGGACAGAGTTCAACAAATTGAGGCTTTTGTCAAACTGCTTAGTTATAACAGAAACATTATTACAAAACACATCATTTACTACTACTTGGAACTATTAAACAGATAATAGTGGCTGGTGTACACTACTTTTCCAATATTGACTTTATAATAATACAATTGATTAAACATATTTATGTTGGGAAGATCTATGAGCAATTTTTTACGTAAATCTTGCACTAAACAATACTATTTTACTAGTGTTTTCCACCTGAATGATTTAGTAATCATTAAAAAATCCCATATTCTAATCAATACTAATCAATGACTTTTGCTTCAGGTTGTGATGTTCAACTTGGAGATAGGTGCAGCTCCTCAGGGCCAGACAGGCACCAAAGATGAGGAGGTCAACCACAACAAACTGGAGGACATGATCAAAGAGCTTGCTACCACACTCAAAACTGTCAAACATGAACAAGAATACATGCAGGTATTATTTAAAATCCCAGTAAAAAGGCTAAAATGTACACTGGCTACTAGAAAGTATGCTGGCTCATGAGTATGCTCTTGGTGTGTAAAATAATCATACTCCGTTCACATTCACATGCATGCATAAAATGTATGTATTCTTATTTTATATATATTTTGGAATTAACTCGGATCTTGAATTCGGATTCGGAGCGGACGTAGTGCGAAACCGCTCTTAGTGTATAATTGAGCTAAATAGCGTGCATTTAGTGAGTTCTGCTGTGGACTGCTGTAGGTTGACGGGCACTAACGTGACAATTGCAGTGTTCATAATATTATTTTATAGAAATGTGTGACCCAAGCCCGCACTTAAGTCATGGTTAAGCGTGACTTAAATGCGGGCTTAGGTCACACATTTCTATAAAATAAGTTAAGTAACTTAAGTCACGCTTAACCATGACTTAATTAGTCCATATTTACACCATGCGAAAATACATCAGCTAACTTCACAAATGCTTAATAAACAAGAAAGATACCTTTTTAAATAAAATGTTCTTTCACACTTAGAAACTCACAGCACACAAATGTGAAAAGAGGAATAGGTTGTAAAAAGAGAAACAACGAAATTTCAGAAACACTTACCTTCCACTTCCAGGGTTTGGTTTTCATATTTTTTCAGTGTTAACACTATGAACTACTATATATATATAAATATGAAAGTGAATTAAGTGAAGGTGAGAGTGGTGACATTGTCCCAGAAGCAATAAGAGAAATGGCAATGGCGTTTAGATGCCGTGCAATATTGGACTACTCAAGTCACACGTAATGTAATATTTTTCTTCTCAGGTGCGTGATCGCATCCATCGCGCGATCAACGAAAGCACAAACTCTCGAGTAGTGATGTGGTCCATCTTTGAAGCTTCCGTCCTCCTCGTCATGACCCTAGGACAAGTCTACTACCTCAAGCGATTCTTCGAAGTCCAACGCGTCGTGTAATAGTGCCGAAACCATTTACTATACCTGCCAATTTCTGCAGACCAAGGAAATTTGTAGGTACAGTTGAATTTAGAAGGGATATATTTCTCCTAAGTTAAGTTAAGCTCTTGTTTAATAAAAGGTATTACATCTTTAACACTTGGTGCAAATTACACTTATTGAGAAATGTATCCTATTTTTTATATATATCTCGCTCCCTATATTTACTTCGTCTCATTCATCACAGAGGAGAATTCACCTGTACAAATAATACATTGTCATAATTTGTTCGAATGCCATTTTAAATGTTGGAATGAATGGAAAAAGGCCGCACCGAACTTTTTTAGTCGCTGTGAACTGCGTGACGAGTGGAAATGACCGTTCGGTAAGAAATAAATAAAATAAAACCCACGATTCACTTACACCGCAAAGTGCGATCGTGAATTCGTGACATAGTCGCCCACGCCTCATGCTCAAAAACTTGGCGCGGACTGCAAATATAATTACATGTACTTATGTGTCATTTCACATAGCATTCGTGCTGACATACAATGTATACATACACGCGCTATAAATAAAGTAGATATGGGAGCGAGAGTGAGACAGAATTCTTCGCGATCTGAAGTGTGTGTGAGTCAGTGTGCAGTTGTATGTTACGCGTTTGATGACTAAATAAATTAATATTGTTTGTATTTTTGTGTTTCATTAGTTTAAAACTTGTCCTACCAAAAGATCGGAATACTAAAGGCATATAAATATACAGGGGGGCGGGGAGGGGCGCAGCCTGTGCCATGGATTTAGTACATTATTTTGCTGAATTCATGATTACATTTTGCGCGTCGATGTGGCTGCCACCCTGTTTAATAAAATGATAAATTTGATTTAATCTGTGTCAATGTTCACTAACAACAGCAAACCAAAATTATGTTTTGCAGCGCCCTGACTGGGTTTATCAAAAATCGACAAATATTAATCAATTGCAAATTGTGTGATGTACATGAGAGCAAATAAATAATATTATATTAAACTACAAAGTGAAAAATAACCTTACTTTCATAATCATATTTTATTTATGTTACTTAAGTAGTGAATACATGTTATGCAAAGAGGCGAACAAATATATTTGGATGCGAACTAAAAACAATATGGAATAATTTCTACAGTTAATATCTAAATAATAATCCTACATTATGTACTATTCAGAGTCACAATATTTAAATAAAAATTGTTTCTGCAGTCAAAATAAATAACTAAGTCTACATTAATTTATCATTCAGAAATCATCAGTCGTAAAATAACACTTTTAAATTAATAACAGTTTTTTTTTTTGGTTTGTGTTATATTAAAAATTTTCATGACATTGGTAATTTATTGTCAATTTCGAAAGTCTTTGGTTTTGTATTTTCGTTATTTGCCACGAGTTACGAAATTAAAGTTATTTTTCACTTGGTGGTGCTTTTAAAGTTGTATTTTTTTGTATAAAAGTTTTTACTTTTCACTTTTTTGTTCTACCTACCCCACACAAATTCGTATACCACTTATTACGTAAATAACTGTGACAGGAAGTTTTTATAAAACCATCTATAGTGTACAGCATGTAACAAAAACCCTGTCCGATCCAATAAAGGCGTATTCCTGGTTTTTATTTGTGGGTGAGTGTTTCGGAAATCGAAGAAGAGCACAGATTGTGGAAGCTTTGGACTCACTCAAATCGTACACAAGTGCACTGCGAATAGTACGTGAAAATTTAATAAAAAGGTGAATGTGTACTAATGTTCGAGGTAGACATGTGGAACACGATCTCCGACGCACGATGCAACAAGTAAATGTTTTAATAAACTGATACCTACAGTCGGTACATTGCCAAAAGCACATCACATTAACTCAATAATAATTGTTTCTTGATCAACAGAAGGTCAGAAATCAGGGTCACTATGCGTCTATGCCTACAATAAATATCAGCTTCTTTAGTCCTAAGTTTGTTTTGCGGCATGCGACAAAGCACCGCCTCGCTCAGGCGGCTTCTTTGACACGAAACTGTAGGAGTGTAGGTGAACTTTGTCGAGCAATCAGTGTTGCCTTTGGTATGATTATTTTTATTTTTTTAAATTAATGCTTCTTATTGGGGAAAAATAAATAATCTCGTATCCATTAAATGATTACGTATTTGTGTACGCAGTACGATACCAAATAATACCCTTCAGGATCGGACAGGGTTTTCGTTACATGCTGTATATCACTAAGTGGTAAAATACGTTTTATTGAAGCTAACTGAAAAACTACCCATGCAAAGTGAATGAAATTTATATGGGACCCCTGATACCCTATCCGTTAAAAAAAAACATTTTCAAACCGTTTTCAAAATGGATGCAAAATTGCCGGAGATATCGCAAAACAAGACGAATTGAGAACCTCCTCCTTCATGCATCAAAAAGCCGTTTATGATAGGTGGTAACACTGATACAAATATTTTATTTCAAACATTAATTTATTAATTATTCACAACAATAATAGTAACTAAGAAGTGAGAAATAATTCTGAAATATTCAATATGTAAAATGTACTCGTTTGCATGTAATGGAAAACTTTAATTGCTGCTAGTTTTCTAAAAGCAATTATGTTGCTACAAATTAAGTACAAATCCTAATATTTCGCCTTTCAAAAATAGTATTGAAAATCTTTACTTATTTCTAAAACTTGAAAACAAATAATCGGATGTTATGAGATTCACAATTTGCGTAAACGATTAAAGTCTGGGGCCTATATAAAATAAATGAGATTTGTTCTGAACCATGTCCAAGCCGATAATAATTATATTATGAGAAATTCACGACGAATGCGATTTTCAAATTTCTCCAAATTACCCGTGTAAACTGACTTACTGAATAGATTGAAATGTATGATGTCGCCGTTAGTTCCGATTTTGGCCACGCATCAAAAGATCCTTGTACAGCTAACAACTACAGAATTATCGAAACTTTACCTTCCCTTTGGGCGTCACCGCAGTCGGACAAGAACAAGTGATGGCTAGCCATTAGTCCAGGATATTCTGAGTTTCAAATATACGAGGTATTTTACGCACTCATCCACATAATTACAGCAGGCAATGCCTCTAAAGAGGCTCAAGTCACATAATTATCAGAAATTTCCTAAGAGTAGATGTCAAGCCTGCCAGTAACAAGTGCGGGCACGACGGCGCCGGCCGGCAGTCTCTGCAGCGACGGCGTGGCCGCCGGCAGCTCCAGGAGTACGTTGGCACCGCAAGCGCTGAGCAGGCGACTGCTGCACTGTTGAGCGAATATGAAGATTGATATGATCTATTTTAGAATGATTTTTTTAGGCTCCGATGTGAGAGTTATCTTAGAGCTAGGTCTAAGTTTCCGGGCTTGAAAACTCTTCTGCCTGTCTGCCCTTGGAAATTATTTTCGCACAGATCACCCAGTAAACTAGATATGCGCTTCGGTAACTTTCGTGTTTCAAAATCAGCACGAACGTCACGCTACATAGTAACCCCCTACAGAGGCAAAGATTCTAAGTTTTGTACTGCCGCGCTTTGAAGTAGTGCAGCTATCGTTGCGCGTTTGTATAAAGTTTTCTCTGTCGGTTTACCTACTCCGGTCGTAAATCGTAATTTGTAACTCAAAAGTTTTTTGGAATTGCATAGAATTGTTAATCAATTTTTTTAATCATGGCAATAACAAAATACAACAGCTTTATGTTAGATCTCATAAGCGTATTTTCTAAGATCGATGATGATTCCAGAAGTGCATTTTTTTTTTAGGGTATCTTTACCTGACTCCCCAACATGGTGGCATATGGCATGTCCCTATCAGCGTGTAGTTCTAGCGCCGCTCGTGCATACTCGGGCCTGGCGTCGAGTTGCGCGGCGTGTGCCAGGCGCACGCGCAGGCGCGCCCAGCTGCCGCGCACGCCGCACGCCACGCGCATCGCACGGATCACGAAGAGGAGGGAGCATACGTAAGCGGAGACTGGGTTACCTGGTTACAGTAAAAAATGGGCCATATCAACATCACACTGATCATATGGTTTAAAACAAATGCTGCGTAGAACTGCCATGTGCTCAAACTCAAAGTTAAACCATGTACAGGCATATTTATTTTTAAAGAGGAAGCTAGTGTAGTATATTCCCCGAAAGGGTCACGTCAGCAAGTCCCATGTATTGGGGCGAACCTATTGCCATCAACCGAGCGGAAAGCGCTAAAGGAAAAACTCAACAATACTGCTCAATCTGGGAATTGAACTTAGAAGACCACGCTCAGTAGTCGTACTTGCATTGCAATCACTAGACCAACTAAAGCAGTCCATGATTATAATATGTCATTTTCATAAATAACAAAGATGGAAACGGTTTGTTCATTTCTAAATAACCTAATCCGCATTTCAATCCAATTTGATAGAAATAAATGTAACAGGTACCTTTATCCCGACAATGGACGGTCAATTTTAGTGCCATTTACAAACTAAAGATTTGATTCATCGAATCCTTAAATCCTAACTTTAAATCACCTAGATGTTTTTAGGCGAAGACTTTTCAATTACAATCTATTTTATTAAGTTTGACTTCACTATATTGTACGAGTATGTTAAGTGTGTCGTACCGGGTAAAGCAAAGATGTACTTCTTCTTGCCCTCGAACTCGCAGGTAGCGAAGGTGCACGGCTTGCCCGGCTTCATGCGCACGCGCCCGAAGTGTAGGGTCGCGTTGAAGTCCTATTCATCATAATTATATACTAGGTTTGTATTCTAAGATATAGGAGTAATTAATATTAATGGTATTCTAAACGAGCTTTGATTTTTGGTGTAAAATAAAGCAACATTCTATCTAAAGTTATTTGAAATTAACTTAAGTTGATGGAATGTTAAAAAAGATGCCCCTGCAGTTTTGCGTGGATGAATTTACATTAGGACAAATCTCACATGCATATACCCAGAACCTATCAGAGAGCCATTATTATTTTATTGTATGCGGCTACGCCCGCCACTATCTCTGGCGGAGTGTCGCGGTCTATGCCACATCTATGCTCTCTTACCTTGAGCAGCACAGGTTTGAGCAGATCCTTCTCGCCCATAGACACGCCGCCGGTACAAACGAGCACGTCGGCTAACTTGAGCGCCGCGGCTATGCCCGCCACTATCTCTGGCGGAGTGTCGCGAGCTATGCCACAGTCTATGCTGTCGTAGCCGTGCTCTCTGAGAAAATAATAACATAACATCACGCCTGGTATTCCTCGAAGGGGAAGCAGAAGTGTATACTATGCCCACAGACGCCGAGGGCGTGTCAGACATTTACTGACAAACCCAACCGTGTTCCTTCAGTTGCCTGTGTCAGGTTATCTCTTTCGAACAACCCGCGACCCTGGCCGGCATCGGCCTTATTGGACCCTGTCATTTAGTGCTGAAATCTCTTTGAGGCGCGCGTGGAACACGCGCCGTCGACCCAGGCCTGGTCCTTACCGGACGGCGACCTACCCATTGCTCGAAAGCCCGCGCCTACGGTGGCGAATCAGCTGGCGATACCCGACGCCCAAGGCGTCTCCTGCGGCGACTAGGGGTGTGAGGGCGCAAGGTTTTCTCCTTTACGCGCTCCGCCTCCTCCTTCGCGAGCATTACTGCTTCGCAGAAGGAGGTGACGGCTTCCCATTCGCTCTCGCTCCGAACCATGGCCTGGACCAGGGCAGGATACGAGAGATCAGGCAGTGCTCCGCCAAAGTTGGGCAGACCTCCACCGAAGCCCACAGACGCCTACAGATATGTTAAGGACCGATGTAATATGAGGCCTATTGCTAATATCCGGAAATGCAGAATTCGAATATTACTAAAATTAAAGAGAAAAATCCAATAACAATTTGCCCGACCTGGGATTCGAACACAAGATCCCATGCTCAGTAGTCGCGCTTGTTACTTCCAAACCAACAAGGTAGTTACCGTTATGTTGTTATAATTTTTTTTTCTTCTTGTTCTATTTTTAAACACATGTAGCACCTCAAAATAGCACATTATCATATTCTTACCGAGAATAAAAGGGTTATTCATCTGTCAATCGTAGATACTTGGCACACAACTTAAAACGTAAAAATTTAATTAACGAAATGAGTGATTATAGTCGTAGAATCGTAAAATTTTTAGTTATGTGTTTGCAATGAAGTTAAAGTAAGTTGCAGTCAAGAAACTGTAATTAATAACCACGTAAACAGTTCATATACAGGAACTAAATAAATTCGCTAACGAATCTTCACAGAAGTGATTGGTAGATCTACACATGATGAAAAAAAATAAAAAAAATTATGATAACTTTTTGTTGACCTCTGTTAATGAAAGTTGAAAATCTGTCAAAAAATTTTTTTTTTTCGTGATTTAACCTGACGTGATTAGTGTCGATATCTATTTTCTCAACGCATACTTCAAGTAACAACACTACCAGCGGTCGTTGACCCCAAAAAAAATCGTATCTTTTTATTTTATCGTATTTGAAGCTGTTTTTTTTTTTTATCTATACTTATTACGTCTTCAGTTTCGCTAGCAAATTTGACCTTTTATATTATGAACTGTTCCATTCAAATTCATTTTTTTGACTATTTTCTAATTAGTCTTTCTTATTACCAACTGTCGACAAAGGAAAACAGCGTGAGGCAACCGGTACTAATTGCGTTAAACAGTTTCAATTACCATTCGAGTTTTGAAGGATATTGCTAGTCCATTGTTTCATAGGTTTGAAAAATTCGTCAACTGAACAACGTAAATATCAATATGAACGTGTGTGTACTGTCAAAATAAAACCCATTGCGATCAATTGTCATTTAACGCCATTACCCCGCTGGATTATGATGGTTTGAAATTGCCCAAAAGTTACAAAACTTCGGGGAGATTTTGGCTTAGTAATAACAGCCGCACAGGTCGATCGATCAGGTTAATCTACGCATGCCGCGGTTAGTCTGTGGATGACCTCTCCGTGTCTCGGCAAGCAATGTTGGTCCCGGATGTGACAGTCATCACGGGTCGTCCACCAACCAGTCTTACCAAGGGGTATCGTATTACCCAGTAACTGGATCAGATAGGCAGTCGCTCCATGTAAAATACTGGCATCCAGTTGTATCCGGTTAGAATGGAGCCGACCCCAGCAAAGTTCGGAAAAGGCTAGGCAGATGATGATTTGATTTACCCCATAAGGGGTGATTTTTAATAATCTTTGAGGAATATATAGTACGCCCACATTTCGCCAGTTATGTTTGTCCCATGTAATACGGTGCGAGCTTATATTGCCATCAACGGGGCACAAGTCCTGACTCCAGGTTGCTACTGTGCGGGGTCCGATAGGGCCGACGCGGGGTCCGATAGGGCCGACGCCTCAGGGGCGCGGGTTATTCCACAGAGAAAACCGTGGCCCTGGCACAGGCAACTGAAGGAACACGGGTGGGTTTTAGTCAGTAAAAGTCTGACACGCCCTCCCGCTCCACCCAGAGCGGGAGAAATCCCAACCAAAAAAAAAAAAAAAAAAGGTTGCTACTGTGAAATTTCAGATGCAAAAAGCCAATAACACTTTGCCCGACCCGAGAATCGAACCCTCATGCTCAGCAGTAGCGTTTGCGACCAGCAAGGCAGTCACAAGGTATTACGTAGATATTGGATACAGTATCAATCCTTACTTGAGCAGCACTCGGAGCATGGTCCTGTTGGAGTCGCGAATGTGTGCCGGTTTGAGCTTCACCTCCGAAGGTTCTTGTAGCTCGTTGCCAGTAGATAGTAGCGCCACCTTGAGAGGCGCCCGAAGTGTAACATTTTGATATCCAGCGCCGGCCAATATTCCGATTTTTGCGGAGTCTAATATATGGCCTGCAAACAAAATTGTTTCTCAAACACCGTTAATTAGGGAGCGAGCGCGTGCGCGAACTCCGAGCCCGGAAGGACGTTATTTTGAAATAATAAGGCACTTTTGCCGGTTTTATCGTTTTTGTTGGGACGTAAATCTAGATAATATAAAATAAGGGTTTGATGCGGCTTTCACCATCATTAAGAGGATTTATTCGGGAAGGTTTGTGTGTGTATTTACGTGTGTATAATACATTTATATTGAACTTAGATTTATCACGAAAATCTCACAACAAGTATATGCACAAAATCTTAAAACTATACTGACTTAAGATTAATCTTGAAACACCCCTAAAGCAATACCCAACCAACCTTTATCCACCAGCACAGTTCCCATGGCTATGTCGAAGCCCACGTTCCTCACGTCTTGCTGAGGCTCGGGCGCCTTCAGGATCTCTACTTCAAGCTCGGTCATCCCATCATCAGACGCTGATATTAGTCTAGTGTCCTCGACCTGGTGGAGGAAACAAATATAATAATCAAAACATAATTAAAGAAAGAGACTGAAAAAAAAAATGTGCTCTTAAGATTTCCTCATTCAGATCAGCTCGATGTTCTGAAGCACACAACATCACGCTTGTAATCCTCGAAGAGATGGGCAAGGGTGTACCTCATTACACCTACATTTTGGCAGTTATGTTTAAGTCCCATGTAATAGGGGGCGATTCTATTACCAGGGCACAAATGCAGACTCCTGACTGAGAAATATGTGCACTATAACATCTCATGCGCCAAAGGCTAGTCTCGGTTGAGAATGGCTGCTATGGCCGAAATACGGCTTGGACGACTATATAGTACGCCCACATTTCGCCAGTTATGTTTACCCCATGTAATAGGGGACGCGCCTATTGCCATCAACCGGGCACAAATCCAGACTCAAGACCGCTACTGAGAAATTCCAGATAGAAAAACCCAATAAAACTTTGCCCGGGATTTGAACTCAAGACCTCAGCATCTTGCGACTGCTATACCGACGAGGCAGTCAGTTTATGAGGATGTGAAAAGTCTTTGAAAAAGTAACCAGGTACGTAAATTTTCGTATCGGGCGGGATTGCTAGTTACGTGTGATATTTATATTACGTACATGTAGTCAGAAAACTATTAGCACCACGATTGTATATTGTGTGACGTCATAAACACTTGCATACTAATTAGAAGAGGGTTGCGCTTGCGCTTGTGCGATTACCTAGAAGTAAGTATCAACCATAAATAAAAATATTCTGATCCAAAATATCACCACTGCGATGTAACATAAATACACCTCCTTTGGGTTCTAAATAAATAAACCAAGTTGATTCATTTTGCTGCTGTTGGATTTTCAAATTTCAGCGCTGAGCCGAGCGTTGAAAATCCAACGTCGCGCTTTTGTTTAGGATTTCGTTTACATAGGTGTTGCCTTGTGTTACTGAAAACGGACACAAATGCTTCCACTCTACTACGCTCCTTACGTTCTTCTAAATTCTTGAGAATCAAAGTGTTCTTATAATGGGCGCCATGGGCTGATAAACTGCACGTTTTTGGGGTTTTTATTCGCATTTTTGGAGCTCATATTTGTTCGGAGTCAAATGGATACGAGTTCAAATGTATGCCTAACCATCTATATGGGTAAAAGTTGAATGGTGTACCAGTAACGGATGTAACTAAATACTGGTATTCAGTTGCATCCGGTCAGACTGTAAATGGACCCCAATAGGGATGCTGACATTATTTTTTTATTTTTTTTTACTCAAAAAAAGTTGTTTCCAAATAGTACAAACAATATTATGAAACTGTGTTGGAAGGACAGCATTATCGTAGAAGTGACGTTACTACTGTGTACCTTACCTTCATACTATCACCATGCATTGGCTGTCCGTACCGCGCGACAAGGACGGGAATAATCCCCTCCAAAAACATGTAAAGCGAAGAGCTTCGTAACGTGTAAAGCTGCTTCATACTTCAATCGATTGAACAGATTTTTTCGATTATCTCATTTTTACTATGCCTTCTTCGAAATTACATATGTTTTTCGAACATATTCAATATTAATTATCATCCCAAATGAGTTGGGATAGGGCTAGGCAGATGCTGATGAGCTGATACCTAATGATACTGGTACCTGTACAACGCAGTCGGCTCCCGCAGGCAGAGCCGCGCCGGTGTTAATTCTTGCGCACTGCCCGGAGCACAGAGGCGCGGTAGGCGCATCCCCGGCCGTCACCGCCGTGCGCACGCGGCGTACGCCCACGCCGTCTATGCTTAGGCAGGCGTAACCTGTGGACGAGATTTTGATGTTGTTAATCATATATTATGATTTAAAAAAATATAAAATCCTTTTACTCCATGCAACATCAATTACAGTACTTTTTAAATTTGAACAAAAAAAGTGCAACATTTCAATTTAAATAAATAATTTTAAGTAAAATCAATTGATTTTTGTTTTGACATTGTTTCACATGCATTTATAATAATGAGTTAACTAATTAATATTACAAAAATAAAACATTTAATTATATAACATACCTTACATTACATTTTTTTTAGAAAATTTGATTAGAATATATTTAATTTTTGTTTATACATTTCATTTTTTATTATTTAAACATAACATAACATCACGCCTTGTTTCCCCGAAGGGTTGGGCAGAGGTGTACCTATAGTATACCCACATTTCGCCAGTTATGTTTAAGTCCCATGTAATAGGGGGCGAGCCTATTGCCATCTACTGGGCACAAATCCAGACTTCGGGCTGGATTAATTTTTATTATTTGTTTACCTAAATACTTTTATTTCATAATTATTACATAGTAGTTTAAGTTATTGTACAGTATAATTCTAATTAGCATGTACCCCTCTCAGGTAAAGGCGTCCTCCAAGGCTTTCCATGTATCTCTATTTTTTGCTGATATTAACCAGTTTGTTCTTGCTGTCTTATATCATCCTCCCATCTCATGTAGGGTCTCTCTACTCGGCGTTTGCCTGGCGGGCCCTTCCATGTAGTGACATTTATGGTCCACCTGTTATCCACATAACGGGCAACATGAATTTTAGTGTTGGGCATAACTCAGCACCTCTATCGCTTTAGTGTAGTTTCTTATTTTTGTGTGTCGTATTTTGTGCAATTTCTTTATGTTCAGCTTACTACGTTCCATTCCTTTCTGGCACGAACTAATTTTGTGTTTAACTTTCTTCGTAATTTTCCACGTCTGGCAGCCATACGTTAGGGAGGGCAGAATGCATGAGCCCATAGTTTTCTTTTTAAGCTTTATGCCGCATGTTACTTTTAAATATTTATTTTAGACTCCAATACTTTTTCCACGCGTTTTTAAGTCTACGCTCTATCTCCAATTCGTTGCTATTGTTTTTGAAGCTTATTTGTTTAGCAAGATAGATATACTGGTCCACGTACTCCAGTGACTCATTCTCTAACCTCATACACTTTTTGATGCTGTTTGTCATTGTTTTCGTCTTTGACAGGTTCATCGCCAATCCCACTTGTCTGCTGTTTACATGAAGTGTATCTAACATATATTGCGGGCCACAGCTAGTTTCTGATAATAATACTATATCGGCTGCGAATCTTAGATGGCTGAGGTATTTGCCATTAAAAATCTAAATCAAAACTCATTTATTCAAACTAGGCTGAGAGTCAGCACTTTTCGAACGTCAAAATTACATAAGACAGTCCCCTAAAACGCCCGCCCTTCACCACTTCCTAGTGCTTTAGCTGGGAAGAAGAAGTGGCGCAACAAACTCCCCAGCAGCACAGCTGTCTTCTTAGTTAGAAAAACCATTGTACTATACAATTATAAGGTAATCAAAGAAGAAAAACCGAAACACAAAAATCATATTAAATTATCTGCCCTATGTAAGCTAGCCACGCCAATATACCCAAAACATAAACCAATAAAAATCAATGAAAAAAACAACTACACAAATAAAAGCCTCCAGGCATAAGGGGCGTGACACCTTACATATGCATTATTGGATTATTTTTACGTACACACAAATGATAAACAAGGACCATCGAAGTAAAATAAATTAACAGAACAATTACTTTAACAATAACAAAACCATAGACAGCAAGACGACCAGTCACCACAAGCAGCACCCGTTCACGAGCATAACGCAAAGATCAGCCATTGCCTCCCTCGCCATATTTGAAGGAAGGAGTCAACCCGATCCCCGACGCTACCGCAAGCAGTGAAATCTACGGGAGCATGACGAACTCGCTGCCGGTTGCTCAGGCAAGAATAATTTATGATCAATTGTCGAGGTCGCTAGCTAACCACTTATTGCAATACAACTCGTTAAAAAACAACATTGTAATGAGTAGATCATGTCAATAATAAATGAAGATAATTAAAAATAATTGACTTATAAAGTCAAATAAAATAAATATCCGAACTCGTTTACCCTGTCAGTAGGTAAGCTGATTCTGGAGAAAGAACATAGACATTGTCTTGAGTTAATTACAGCGATCAACTATTCTAAGTAGTCGTTAATTGAATAATATGCCTTTGAACAAAGGTTGGATTTTACTTGAGCTTTAAATGCATTATAAGGCAAATCTAGCAAAGAAGAGGGTAGCTTGTTATAAAAGGTTATACCAAGCCCAACAAATGAGTTATGAACCTTATGAAGCCGGTGAAAGGGAGCACGTAGTTTGTTCTTATTTCTAGTATTAACATTGTGAAAATCACTGTTTTTAGTGTAGAAGTGTATATTTTGCCTAATGTATAAGATGTTGGCGAAGATGAATTGTGATGCTACCGTAAGAATACCAATATCTTTAAAAAAATCTGTAAGAGAAACTCTGGTTCCTAGCTGATAAATTGCTCGGACAGCTCGTTTTTTAAGGACGAAAATATTTTTAATATCAGCATCTTTGCCCCACAGCAGAATACCGTAGGACATAACGCTGTGGAAATAACTAAAATAGACTAACCGTGCTGTATCAACGTCAGTGTATTGTCTTACTTTCCTGACGGCGTAGGCGGCTGAACTGAGCCTCCCTGCTAGGCTTGATATGTGTGGGCCCCACTGAAGTTTGGCATCTACTGTTATGCCCAGAAAAACCGCCGAGTCTACAGTTTCAAGCAGCTCTTTATGTAAGACGATGTTGGGTCCTAGGTTTCTAACATTCGGTAAGACGAACTTCACACATTTCGTTTCTTGGCATTGAGAACTAGGTTATTTGACGTAAACCAATCCGTAACCATTGGGGGTGCACTATTTACGTCGTCAAAATCTTGTCTATTCCTGTCTACTTTGAAAATAAGAGAGGTAACATCTGCAAACAGTACAACGTCACAGATATCATTTAAATAGAATGGTAAGTCATTGATATATACTAAGAACAAGAATGGACCCAGTATTGAGCCTTGAGGTACACCTAACTGAACTGGTAGCTCGGAAGATTTCACACCATCGACATCTACACATTGGAACCTATTGTGTAAATAAGAATTTATTACGTTGAGAGCTTCGTTTTGGACACCGTAATGACTTAGTTTACGCAAAAGCGTGTCATGGTGCACGCAATCAAAGGCTTTAGAGAGATCACAGAAAACTCCAATAGCATTTTGCGATTTCTCCCATGCATTAAATATGTGTTTCACAAGAGCAACACCCGCATCTGTAGTTGAACGTCCTTTTGTAAAGCCATATTGTTCATTATGAAGGAGGCTATTTAAATTAAAATGTCTTAGCAACTGCTTAAGTATTAACTTTTCAAATATTTTGCTAAATGCTGGTAAGATAGAAATAGGCCTGAAATTGCCAATGTTATTTTTATTACCTTTAAATGGAGATAATTAGATTTAAATAATGGTATGACTTTACTCTTCATGAGGTCAGGAAAAGTTCCTATATCAACACATTTATTTAAAGTAACAGCTAGATAGGGGGCTACGATGTCTATTATATTACTTAAAAGTTTAATTGAGATGCCCCAGTAATCACCAGTGTTTTTAGATTTAAGTGTGTTAAAGACGTTAATTACATCACCAGACAACACTATAAATGTACAAACCGCATTTTTCCAGTCCAGCTTGCTTATGATGGTTTGCAGTACAGCTATAAAAAGTTTTGGCGATAATGGGTCACCCTGCCTTGCCACCTCTTTATAGGAAAGCTTTGTCCAATTATTTCCAATTTTACTTTGCTAGTGCTGTTACCATATATGTTCCTTATCACTTCTATGTATTTATTCTCTACTTTTAACTTTTAAGGCTTTCCAGATACTTGTGTGAGATATTGTGTCAAAAGCTTTTTGATAGTCGACAAAGGCGATGTATAGCGGTCTTTGTCTTTCCTGGTACTTTTCAATAACTAATTCTAAAGAGTGAATGTGGTCTATTGTAGAGAATCCTTTACGAAAGCCTGCTTGTTCTACGGGTTGCCATGTGTCTAGCGTTTCGATTATTCTCTTATTAATGATCGAAGAGAATAGTTTGTATAAAGTCGGTAAAATACTAATAGGTCTGTAGTTACCAATGTCATGAGAGTCGCCTTTTTATAGAGTAGGATGATGTTTGATTCGGACCACTGCGTAGGTATAATCGCCGTTTCTAAGATGAGGTTAAATAGATCCGCCAGTGACGTGGCCAATAGTTCTCCACCATACCGTATAGCCTCGTTGGTAATTTTATCTGGGCCTGGGCTTTTATCCAATTTTAATCTCCTCACTGCTTCAGGGATTTCTATTACCTCAATCGGTTGAATCTTGTGTTCAATACTCGTCTGCAAAGTCTCTACATTATCCTGGGTGTTTTCACTGATAGGAAGCTGTGCATCTGATTTGGCGCTGTACAAGTCACGGTAGAAGTTTGTTGCAATATCAATTATATCTTTGCGTTTGTACGATGTTCTCCCCAGCTGTTTCAAACCCTCGATCCAGACTCTATTTGTTCGAAGTTCCTTTATGGCTTTTTTCAGTGTTTTTCTATAGCATTTGCCCTGTGGTTTCTGTAGTCCAGTTTGATATATTTGTTTGTTAGGTTATATAGAGCGCTAAATTCGTTTTTTTGAATACGGTATTTATTTTTGGTTATATTATGATATGAGTACTTTTTTCTATACACGACGCGGAGGTACACGCCGTGGGATTTAAACACCCTGGGTCCTCCTCCTAGCTAGGTGTATGCTCCTGTGACGTAGACAGAAATAGCCTGAAGACGGGTATACTTTTGAGTTGTAGGTAAGTAATGTTTGCAAGTACCTACCAGACAAACCAATACCATGCAAGTAAAACATGCGGTTAATTAAAACAAAATCTCTATGGGTGAATTACGCCAATGAAACTGAACGCGATCAGCACATATACTACGTTTAAGAGCTGTCAGTGTCATTATTTTATACGCGTTTTAGATGTTCTGATCGCGTTCAGTTTCATTTGTGAAATCCACCCTAAGTCTTATCTTAGAACACTTTTTATTATTTTTTATTGAAAGCAACAGCAAACAGTTACGTAATAAGAATTTACAACTAACTTAACAAAACAATTTCAGTAATAATGGGGGCGTACATCGACGCGCGACCTGTTACCATGGATTCAGTACATGATTCTGGAACGTTAAAATTGTTCGTCTGCTATTTAAAAAAACAGCTGTTTCCTACAAAAGTGCAATATCTACGCGTATCTACTAAATGTATGGAACAGCCTTTTATAAAACCTACGAATAATTTCATTCCAGAGTACGTCCAGTAACTAATTTAGTTATATAAATGAACAACAATAACGTTAAAGTTTTGATAAAGATTAGATAATATAAAATATGACCAGCCTTCTGTTTGTCAGTTTTAATTATAACTTTGAATCGTGACATTCTCGTAAAAGTAGAATGGCGAGGATGGAACGGCGTTATTTAAAAAATAACGTAGCACGGTTCACGGGTAAGTTTATATTAATTTTAATTACAAGATTTACAAGTTCATTGGAATTCTATCTATCTACACTAATGACCTCCTGACTAATGATACACCTAAGTACGCTTTGCTTGGCGGTTTTCCTTATTTTATACTAACTTCTTGATAAATAAATTAAAAATATATGAAAACGAACCATGAAAAGTAGAAATTTATTTTAGATGAGAGCTTTTACTTAAGTAGTGTAGCCAGCAGCTGACACAAAATTGGATGAAGAAGTCTTTCGACCTCAGGACGTCCATTACAGGTAACATATTCTATGTTGTCTGCTGAACATATTCTACTCACATTGAGTCGCTGTTTTTTGTAGTGCAATGAACCTGAAAAACGACGTGTGCCTGATGGGCTCGGAAAAAGAATAATTAATGATTTCATTTCTTAAAATGATCACAATCATTTATTTGCAAAAGGTATTGGCACAGTGTCGGTCTTAAAGTTAGTTATTAAGTTGCCTAATACATAGTCAGACATTTGACATGCAAAACATTACAAGTTAATCAATACGTTTAATATAATATTTATGTCCAAAGGCTTGAAATATAAATGCTTAAATGCTATTTTATTATTCATTAATTTTATCATACATACATTCAATATTAATTATCATCAAATTAATTTAAAACAGATTATTTATCATCATTTATATGTTATTTCTATATTTGATTTCTATGTTATTGTGGAAATATTATGTGTTTTCTTCATTTATTATGATATTTCTTGCCCTATTACAGTTTTGTATCATCCGATAGAAAAAACACAATTTCTTCCATGTTTGCGGCTCTAAATGTTAAAATCGCAAATTCTAACATTCTTGGAATACTTATGTTTTTAACTCTCTCATATTATGAGCATATTGTGGTACATGGGCGATGCAAGAAACCAGTGCTTGATCTCTGCACCAGCTTCTTTCTTTTAATTAGATGAATAAATAAGTAATATTTTAATAAAAGATTATCTAGGATTGAATACAAAAAAAAAGGAAAATAATTATGTACAACGATTGTATGTCTTCAATATTTTATAAGTAAAATTATTATAAAGTAAATAACAAAGATTTTTAATTCTTTATATTTAACAAACCCTATTTAAGTTTATACCAGGGCCCTCAGAAAGTATTGCGAAAAAGGTTTAAAAGTAGAGAGACTGGCCAGTTATAGTCTATTATAAAATTATAACTATTTTGTAAAAATAAGTAAATAAGTACGCTCCTACTTCAAAATTTCCCTCTACATTGTTTGCGAGATAATTAAATTATCGTGTCTCATTAAAAAAGGATCTGCGCCAAGAACATTTTCGCGATATGATTTTTTAACTATTTCAAGTGTCGCCTGAAACCGGACGCATAGTACGATATACTTCAAATGGCATTTATGGATGAACGCCCTTCTAAGGCAACCGTGTATCGTTGGTATAAAGAATTAACTTTAGGGGATGTAGAAAGAAGTGGTCGCCCTTTGACGGCTGTTACGGAAGAAAACGTGCTAGCAGTGAAAGTTTTAATCCAAGACAATAGGAGAGTTACATATCAAGAGATTCAGCACATTCTGCAGGTTGCTCCACGAAATTCTACACGTGCGTCTTCGAGTGAGAAGGATAGTTTCACGCTGGATGCCGCACAACCTCACCGATGCTTAGAAGCAGGCCCGGGTGTAATTGTGCCGTCATATATAAACAAATTTGAAGCACGCTCGTCTCGGCGTGTGTACGACATGATTACAGGTGATAAGTCTTGGATGTATCAATACGATCCAGAAACGAAGCTCCAGTCGACGGTTTGGGTGTTTCAAAACGAATCAACGCCGGAAGATTTACATCGCGAGCTTTTTCAATTTGACTGGCTACTTGGTGTCAATTTCTTGACGGAACCAAAGAAACTTCAACGCTGAATGGTATACCACCAAATGCTTGGCAGAAGTTTTCTCTGTTGTGAGCAACAAGCGACCAGAAACAGGCCTCCGCGAGCTACTTCCTGGACAGCACGCCGGTAAAACTCCTGGGTCACCCGCCTTACAGCCCTGACCTAGCACCGTGTGACTTCTTTTTATTCCCGAAAATAAAAATCTGCTCAATGGGCTAAAATTTTCGTCGCCGGAAGATGCGCTGCCAGCGTTCTAGCAAGCTGTAAACGAGGTGTCTACGGCGGACTGGAAAAAGTGTTTCGGAAACTCGTTCAGAAGCATGAAACTTTGTATAGAGGCTAGTGGAGAGTACTTTGAAAAGATTTAATAAAAAATATTTACCCATAGAACAATTATTTTTATTTTCACAAAACTTTCTGAGTGTCCCACGTATGTTAGGACGGGCAGGAGGATGATGTTGTTAAAACTACATTATCTGATAAGTACCTGCTTTTTTCAGCTTGGTTTAATCCGACCACAATCAAGTTTTTGGATAAGTAATGCTGGTCTAACAATATAGCATAGTTTAAATATTAAGGAAGGTAATTAGAGAATTGGGCGTATGTTAGCAGTTTTATAAATCATCAGTTGGACGGCATGCGGCAACGTATACGTGTTTAGGTATTACGAATTTGAATAAAGACGAAAATCAGCATTAAGTATACCTAGCTATCGGCGAAAATACCAGCGATGCAACTCTTCCACTACATTTTGAAAAGGGAACCTTAGTACTTCATATAGGTTGTGGTATTTTGTTACACCAAAACACATCTTATTATCTATTTATGTATTTACATACAAAAGACAATGAAAGACAAAGACAATGTTACATACAAAATGTCACAACATTCAATAAAAGGAAAATAATATGAGATCACATGAAATGAGATAAATGGATGTGGAAAATAGACAGAGGTAGCTAAAGGTTTGCTTTTCAGCAGTACAACAATTATCAGATAAACAAATGTAAGTTAAATGAGTGTCATACAATTTTCATAAAGACTGTAGTTCCTACTGAATCATAGAAAGAATTGCTGTGCACAACAGCTCCTCAGGTGTTAAATACATAAATAGATAATAAGATGTGTTTTGGTGTAACAAAATACCACATTTCCCCAAGAACCCCGGAAAATTTTCAACTCATTGAAAATTTTGCTGGTTAAAATAATTCCTTGACATACAATCTCTTTCATTCTTTCAGCAAACTCTCTCATTCAATCATACGGAGGGGATATGGTTCACATTCGATGACGCATACTCCACAAGGAAATATTTAATTAAATTACGAAGGCTTATTTTTTTAATTAGGTGTCGTAACCCGCACCTGTTTGAAAACCCATATTTAAATTATTTACAATATGTACAAGGCAATAAGAAAACCAAGGTTGAGATAAAACTCGGTTTTAAGAGTTTAAGAGAACCCAAGTTTAAAAGAACCCAAGTTTAAGAAAAACCCAAGTTTAAGAAGAATGTTAAAACTAAATGGCATTAGGGGCTTTTTTATAGAGTTGCCAACCGCTCGAAAGATTATGGCTAAAGAACCTATATACAATCATAAGAATAAAATAAATAAATAATAATAATCCTTCCAAACCGCTTTCGGCTACGGCGACCGTTTTTTTAACACCCTACTGGCGTCTATCATGGGCTCTCATGTGGCTAGCAAAACCACCCTTGTTTACAAATATTCTTGTACAGAGTGGACAAGTAAGAGCACCACTAACATAACTATAACTGATTGCCGCTGGTGGTCGGGCCTTTAGTTCGTCACGCTTAGAATCCAGTTTTGTAAGCCGACGAGTCTCAAAATCAAAAACTTTCTACTGTACCAATGACCTCCACTCTCCGCGGTTAGACGCAAGCTCTTCCCACTGAGATGGATCTACGTCAAAACCCTTCATGTGTCGCTTAAGTACATCCTTAAATCTTAGGAGTTGCCCGCCATGCTTCCGCTTGCCCTCCTGAAGCTCCGAATAAAGGATGCGCTTCGCCACTCTCTGCTCCGACATGCGTGTCACACGGCCGCACCACCGAAGTTGCCTTTTCATGAGGTACGCCTCAATGCCTCCCACATTAGCTCGTCTCAATACTTCCGTATTGCGCACTCGATCAGACCAATGGACGTTAAGGATTGAACGGAGGCATTTGAGATGGAATCGGTCCAATTGTTTAATGTGACGTCGGTACGGTGTCCATGTTTCGGCAGAGTATAAAATGTTAGGCAGCACAACAGCCATATATACCGATATTTTTGTGGCGCGCTTTAAGTCGTGTGAGCAGAAGACCCTGGCATTTAATTTACCGAAAGCTGCAGCAGCAGCATTGATTCTGCTGTTGATTTCGGCATCAAGGTCACACTTAGATGTTAATGTGCTCCCCAGATATCGAAACTTTTCAACCTGCTTCAGTACGTCTTCTCCAAGCTTAATGTTCAGTGTCTCATTTCCATGAACGTCCAGAGACATAACTTCCGTCTTTTTGACGCTGATCTTTAGGCCAAATTTAGAACACTGCTCGTGAAGGTTCGTAACAAGCTGTTGAAGCCCTTCTGGGGATTCTGCCACAAAACACAGGTCATCTGCGTACATAATTTCTTCAATATGTGCAAGAGACACTTTTGTGATTGCCTTTAGTCTCGATAAGTTGAAAAGACTGCCATCTGTTCGAAACGCCGGACACCCTCTGAAGATATCGCAAGGGCTTCACGGATGACCACTGCAAAATAAAGGGCGAAGAGAGTGGGGGCCAAAACGCAGCCCTGCTTCACGCCACAGGTAACCGAAAAGAACTGCGACTGCTCATCCTCCGCCACTGCACAACACTCCATGTTATCATGCAGGAGACGCACAAGTTTTACGAACTTCTCCGTACATCCCAATTTTTGCAGTACTATCCAGAGGGCCTCACGAGGAACGCTATCAAACGCTTTTTCCAGGTCGACAAAGCAAAGGTATAAGTGTCTGCCTTGCTCTCTGCTCTTCTCCTGCAGCTGTCGAACTGCAAAGATTGCCTCGCAAGTACCCCTATCCGGTCGGAAACCGAACTGCGTTTCTGGCAAGATCTTTTCTGACAGTTTCCTTAGGCGGTTAAGCAACACTCTGGCGAAAACCTTTCCGGGGACTGAGAGGAGTGAAATGCCGCGGTAAGAATAGCAATCTGCTCGGTCACCCTTGTTCTTATAAAGGGCCCTAATGCGCGAGAGTTTAAATGTCTTGGGAACTTGTTCCTCCTCCCACATGCGAACAAATAGTTCCTAGACCAGCGTGTGCAACTCAGTACCGCCGCATTTTAGCAGCTCACCTGGTATTAGGTCCAAGCCAACCGCACGTTTGTTTTGCTGTTCTTTTATCGCACAGACAACTTCGTCCAGAGATAAGGGATCATCTAGCTCTTTTTCAGCTTGGAGTTGAGGTAGATCAATAATGTATATTAGATCTGCAGTTCGATCCACGTTAAGTAAATTATCAAAGTGTTCTGACCAACGCCTAAGCACTTCATCCCTGCTTTTCAGAAGGCTACTATCAAGCGACTTCAGAGGCACTTTGACAAAATTGGAGTTACCCAGGAGTTTGCGAACCTCATTATAAAATTCTCCAATTTGATGACTGTCAGCAAGCCATTGCATATACTGCGCCTTTTCCCCCCACCACTTGTCTTTAGCTTCTCTCGTGAGTTTGCGCAACTCCCGATCACTATCTTTTATCACAGCACTACTTTCGTTGTTCTTAAGCAAAGCTCGGTGTTTGGCAACTGCTTCCATCAGGACTCTGTCATTTTCGTCAAACCTGTCTTCCCTTTGCTGAGGTTTTACACCTATAGTAGCAGCTGCGGCATCCAGTATTGACGACGACAGAATTTCCCAAACAGAATCAATATCAAGAGTAACAGGGATCGTCGGCACAACATTATTAGCTACAGTCTCCGCAAAAGCCCTCCTCGTCTCGAAGTCAGCAAGCTTCTCTACATTTAACCGTTTTGCTTTGCTCTGACTGGCTCGGCAATGGCGACGAAGGCGGAGACGCAACCTAGCAATGACAAGTCTATGGTCCGTCCAGCAATGTGCACCACGCATAACACGGGTAACAAGGACCTGGGACACATCTCTTTGTCGTACGATAGCATAATCAATGAGATGCCAGTGCTTAGATCTTGGGTGCATCCATGTCGTTTTGTGCTTAGCAGCAAGGCGGAACATAGTATTTGTTACTGCGAGCTGATACTGAGCACATAAACTTAGCAGCAACTGGCCGTTGGAATTCATGTTTCCAACTCCATGCCTTCCTAGAACCTTAGGCCAGGCTTCATAGTCTCTGCCTACCCTTGCATTAAAGTCTCCCAAGACCAAAATGCTCTCTCTAGGATGTATCCTCTGAAGGCACTGTGAAAGTTCCTCATAAAATTTACACTTAATGTCGTCAGCACTATCCAGAGTCGGCGCATAAATACTGACCCCATTAAGGTAGTTATGGCCACTTAAGTGGACGCGCAAGGTAGTGATGCGGTCCAAAATGTGAACAGGACATTCCTGAAGATTCTTGGCGATGTGATTTTTGACCGCCAATCCGACTCCCGACCGCCTCGGTTCAGAAGCGGAGGTCCCTTTCCAATAAAAAGTATAGCCACCGCCATGTTCGATCAGTTCACCTTCGTCAGCCAGATGTGTTTCACTGATAGCAGCCACATCAACATTATAGCGACGAAGTTCCCGAGCTACGATGGCAGTTTTACGTTCCGGGCAGGCGTTAGCATCACGGTCAAGCAGAGTCCGCACATTCCACGCGCCAAATGTCAAATTATGTGATAAAGATGGTGTATTATACTTATTTTTATTATTGTTGCGTCGACTACGAGTTTCAAAGATGCGGAAGCAGCCGTGGTTACTACTATCCTAAGGTTTTTGGGGTGAGCACTTTTTAGGGCACCTTTTCTAGCCCCCTCCTCGGCTGAGCGGGGAAAGCAGTGCTTCCCTAAATAGGACTGCTTTGTCATTCTGGGTGCTGCCGAATTTACCCTGTCCCCCCAGTTCAGAGTAAAAGCGACCACGGTGTGTACTCACACCCCCAGAACCGCTGATATGCAGACCTCGGACAAAGCTCAGTTTGCATCCAACCGAACCTTTCTACCTCAGCCCATCGCCACCAGACTTTGCGAGATCGGAGTCCATAAACATAAACGGTCAGATGCGCAGGATATATTAAAGTGCTCAAACGTTCGCGCAAACGCAGGAGCACTCTCTCGTCCTTGCCCCCCTGGATCCAGTGGAACGGAGAACCGCTACGACCGGAGGGGAGCTGGATGCAGTAGACTAGCAAGCAATAACAAAGCCCTTATTACTGCCTTAAGGCCTTCCTACAATTGCCTAGGTATCTTGCCACCGGCGGTGGATTGCTGTAGACATAGCCAAGACACAACTCGGAGGGCAACCGAGCAGCTCGGGAGATGTTGTTCCCGAGCCCCTCCTCCAGGTTTAGCCCACGAGCCGACGTGGTTTCCGGGATGTGGCACGAGGAGCCACTGGAGGAGAGTTTGTGGACTGTCGACGGGTTACTTGAACTATGTCACCTATACGTATACAGGTCGGTAATAGGTTAAGTTAGCCTAATAGGTTAAATGCTTATGAGGGTCTTAGCGGGTTGATAAACAATAAGTCCATGTTTTTAGATTATTTTAGGTTACCTTTCATTTCTTTTTTCTTCAAACTTCTCGAACCTAATTACCATTTGTTTTTTGGTTAGTCTAATGTCGTTCTTTAACTATTCATAAGTTTTAAAGTTAAAATACTATCAGTTCATGACAGTTACTTATCATTTTCATATTGTCTATAACGTTGCATTATCACTTCCGAAAACAGGTGTGCAAACATTGAAAATCCTGTTACTGTGTAGCGAAGGAAATGAATGTTCATTATAACTTCAGGGTCAAATAATTTCATGAAAACATATTTCATGTAGTAGTTACGTAGTAGGTAGGTACATTATTTTGTTACAACTAGCGGAACAAATTGCTTCAATGACTTTAAAATTAGGTACGTTGTTGGTACTGGAATATATCGTCAATAGTTTGCATCTGTAATTTTACGTTTCTAATGTTCGACTTTGTTAATTGCAATCATTAACAAAGTCGAAAACTAGACACGTAAAATCTGCAATGCACTTTGAAAATGGACCAAGTAAATTTTAAGATTAAAGACCCGGCCAAGTGTGCATGTCGGACCGCGCTCGGTAAAGGGTTCCGTAGTCGGGGTGAATAGGTATTTATTTATGCATGCACAGAATTGATTTTACCGGCCGCAAAGATAAGTTTGTATTTCATGGTACTTCTGGAAAAAACTATGAAAAAGTCATTTATTGGTTTGATTTCTCTACAAATTAAGAATTTTTGCACTTTTCGGTTGCTTGTGCTGTGCGACCTTGCTGCTTGCCAAATTTCATTATTCCAGGTCAACGGGAAGTACCCGGGGTTTTGATTTATTCGCGAGTTTCAAAATATACGGCATAATAAAATTGGTCGTACCTACTTTTTATTGCTTTAGAAAATAGAAATAGAAAATATTTTATTTTCCAGGTAATATAGTAAGCAGGTTCACTGGTTAACGCAAGTTGAGACGAAATTAGTAGCCAATAATACCTAAAGCTAGGTTACAATACAGGGTGGATGGAACATCGACGCACAACCTGATACCATGGATTCAGTACATGATTCTGGACCACCTGGAGTTGAAATTTTTCATGGGTTATCCAAAAAGTGTGTTTACTTGTTTTTTTTACAGTTCCAAGGGACTGTAGCGCGTAGTTATAAATGATAAATGATTTTATTTCTGTAAGTAGGTTTGTACAAACACTTTTACACGTCAATCATATTTTAAAAACTAGATGAGGTCGGCGTACGCGTAAAAAAATCTTGATATAAAGGGTATTGACAGACAGCCGGACAACGAAATGAGACTAAACGGGTTACTTTTTTTGTTTTGACCGTAGTATTATATTATCTGTGGTTTTGAGGTACGGAATTCTAAAAACGTGTAAAACCTATCATATTTTGCTGACCCCTCATTGTACGGAAATCCTATACAATGCAAGATCAGCTAAAACTGGAAATGTACAGCTTGATATGTAGCCGTGTGTACATATTTTATCATCTGCCTGCCTTTTTCCAACTAGTTTTGCAGCAGAATACCAATATTTTAAATGGAGCGACTACTTAGACACTGTAGAGTACCAGTCGAGGAACAAATCCTTGGATTTATTTTAGTTTGACAGCCGAGACGTACGCACACAGGCTCTGTGTCTCTTGGTGACGCCTTGTAAATAGTTTCACAAATACTTTGAAACGTTTTGAATTTTGGAGGGGCGCCATGCTATCGTGGTTTATCTCTATTTATGTATGACGTATTTTATTGTTTTGTTAGTACTGTTGGAAATGAGTTATTTAAATTAAATTAAAATAGATAAAAGAATTTTAAGACGCAGGTTATTTGACTTCAGCAGAGTTGTGTTAGATTATTGAATGTATCAATGTAGACGTAGAGTTAGTACAACCTCGGCGTCATCCAAAGCCAGTCCTCTTATATAGTGAGAAGCATATTATAAAAACGGCGTATGACTCGCAACCGGTATGCGTGTTTGACCAGCATGTCGGTTCTGTTAAAATCTCACCATGGAAACTTTTATGGAGTGAGCTGTCAGTCATCCCGTCTTGGTCAATCCCTAGTTTCACTGACAGCTCACTCCATGTTCACTTCACCTCAGTTTTCACGGTGATATCCCACATGATATATAAAATACAGATAAATATCTTACCGTCTTTAACAGATGCAGGAAACGGTGGCATTGGTTCTTTTGCATACAGTGTTTGTGCCACAACTCTCCCAATACCCTCTTCAATGGTCACTATCTCCAGCCTTTCCTTCCATTCTGCCATCACATCATCAACTGCTTTCCAAGCGTCAGACATCTCTATCATGGGGAACGGAGACTCCCTCAGTCTTAAGGCCACTTTAGTAATGTCCACATTACTGCTATGCGTACATGTGTGGTTGAACTGCATGTTATCGTGAATGTAGCTCACTTCTGCCACCTCATTGTGTATCAAGGATATAGCATGTGCTAGGATTGGTTTCACAACTTCAAAACATTCTATTACAGCTTTTTTGCTGCCAGGGAAGTTGACGATTAGTGTTTTGTCTCTGATGCCAGCTACAGCGCGGGAAAGCTGGGCCATTGGTGTCTTCTTCAAGCTAGCAAGCGTCACTGCTGTAGTGATACCTGGCACTTCTCTCTGTATAATAGCTTTTGTTGCTTCGGGAGTGACATCTCTAGGAGTCAACCCTGTCCCTCCCGTAGTCAACACTAGATCTAGGTTGCTTTCACAGAAGTATTTGAGCTCCCTTTCAATGATTTCTCTTTCATCAGGGATGATGATTGTGTGGAGGTTAGCTTCGGGGAATAACTCTCTGACAAAATCAGCAAGTGCAGGTCCTGACGTATCTTTTGTGTTGTCTTTGAAACATGTGTCGCTGATGGTGATTACTGCTACTGCTTTCACCATCGTGATAACCTACGTGAGATGTAGAAACAATTATTTTTAATACATCCATTATGTAAGTTTGCCAAAAAAGTTTGTTAAAAAAATCAATCAATTAGACAAATTTCTTTTTAATTAGCATTATCGCAAGCATGCAACAAGTAATTTAGGTGGTGAAATAAAATAAAAAAACTTTAAAGTAAATACATTAACTGTTTACCTTAACTTCACTAGTTGAGTTATATTAATTAACTGATACGGTGGTGAATGAACCAATAGACCTTATTACATCACACTGATAAGTGATGTTGTTATAAAAACACTATTAAAATAATAACATGTCCAACGGCCCAACACCGGCCCCGATCAAAAACTATTATTTTTTTGTCTACACATAAATGTCAGCTGTTTGACGTTGACAGATAAGCAGGTAGGCAACCACACGGCAAAAACAAATGCGTTTGTTATATGGGTTAACATCTAAGTCGAATAATTACATTAAGTGGAGTCGAATAATCATCGAATCAAAAAACATTACGGATGCCAAAAAAACACGGCAGGTTTTCTTTTTCGCACTGTATTTTCATATCTCAGTGTCGAACCGAGCATTGAGAAACTGACATAGTGCATCGAGTAGCGTCAAAACAACGTCGAAAAAACTCTCGGCGCTGAGCAGTGCGTTGAAGATACAGTGCGCGAAAAAATCCTTGCGAATATGGACTCCGGTAAGCAAGGATACCAGAAAAAAAAACACAATTTATAAATTAAACATAATTTTAATACTTAATAGGAAAAAAAAAGTTACATATAACAATATTTAAGAGCTATAAATGCAGGTTCATAATTCTAATTTACAATAATAATTAAGGCATAATTACATTATATTATTACAGTTCACCATCACGATACATACATTTTATATCTATTTCGTAGTTTGTTCACAACGTCATTGTCTAGTTGGACGGCAGTGCAAGTTTGTATAAGCTTCTGAAGCGGAGCATACCGACGCAAGGCGGTCGAGTTGCCGACTATAAGCAGTTTATGTTTCGCTCGTGTCACACTTACGGCAAGACGACGCTGATCGTTCAGCACTTCGCCTTCCTGTAAAACAGAATTACCTTAATTAAACTGTTCTGAGAGAAGAACATGGCCTAGGAGACTATGTTATAGTACTGGCTAGATTTTTATGACGTCAGCTATGAATGTCATTTTCACCTGTATTTGACATTAAGTTGTCAAAAAACGCTCTGTATTTGAACATTACAGCCGCATGCGGCGATCACAGCTTTTTTAGAAAACCGTAGCTCTATAAATATGACGGAAACCCTCTTCTAGGAAACGGTACCTTTAGGCCAGTACTATCTCATAGTCTCCTATCCCATGTGCCAAAACATGCTCTGTATTTGGACATAGTCTTATTCATTTATTTATTTTCACTTTAAGACCCAAACATTAGTGTAGCCCTGGCTATTGTACTAGGAGTTCCTGTGTCACAAGAGCCAGAACAGACAGACATTACGGACCCAAGTGGCGGCCACCGCTCTTCTATGAAACCTGTACGTAACCTTTTGCGTAATACGTATATTACTTTAACTATAAAGCCACGCACACTGTCTATCCTTCATAAAAAGTAAGTTGCAGTCTCATTTCCTGCGACATGTAAAAAGTTTTTTGCGATTTCGACTTTCTAGTATTCAAACCTAAGGTTTGGTCCATTTGGGGTTGCATGTTGAAGAGCCTCCACGTGGCGCACCCTGGGCAACGTCAGCTCGAACTGTCCACCTGCTTTTGGTGGACAGTTGGGGTTGGCAGCCAATCTTCAACAAACGGGGAAGGGTCATGGTTCCAATCATCGATCATTTATATTGGTCGATGAAGGGAACCGGGCTAGGGTTGGGGCGGCCAGTCCGTCGTCGGGATAGGTCTGGTGGCCATCTCCGTCCACACCCCCTCTGTTTGCAGAAGGTGAGTTTTGTGGGCGTCGAGTGGGAAGGGGAGAGGACGGGGTAATATTTTAAAGAGGTTGCTCTTTAAAAAATTACCCCAATCCCAAGGTCGAGCGTGCCGAGGGAATGAATGGCCGGAGGGAATCCGGTCATTAGAGCTGGGGAGGGTAAACAGGGATAAAGGGACCACACCCTTCAAAGGAACAAAAAAAAATGAAAACATGAAGACAAATATAGAAAAACTACCCCAGGGCGGTACCGGCTGCTTAGCAGCCGGAGAATCCGCCCCCATTCGTATTTGGGGGGGGGCCAACAAATGTCTTTCGAGCCGAGGAGGCTCATCGCGCTCTCGTTCATTCGAGGACGAGGAGAAGGAGAGTCGTGAGAAGGAGGGTAGTGATGCGCGGTCAGAGTCTGACGCTGCATCTGGCGCGGAGGGCTCTTTTAAGAGTCCGGAGCACGTAGTGGTGGGGGCTGCTAGGAAGGACAAAAGGTGGTGAAGAGGGTTCAATCCCCCGCCGCTGGCGAAAGCGGCGCCGTCTCAAACCAAGAAGGGTGGGGTGGCTCCTCAGGCGGCAGCGGCGCAAGGAGCGAAGTGTCGCGGCTAGGCTCCGTGCCCCAAAGTCCGCAGCTGTAGTGATCTATTTAAACGATATCTGTGACATTGTACTGTTTGCAGATGATACCTCTCTTATTTTTAAAGTAGACAGGAATAGACAAGATTTTGACGACGTAAACCGTGCACTCTCAATGGTTACGGATTGGTTTACGTCAAATAATCTAGTTCTCAATGCCAAGAAAACGAAATGTGTGAAGTTCGCCTTACCGAATGTTAGAAATCTAGGACCCAACATCGTCTTAGATAAAGAGCTGCTTGAAACTGTAGACTCGGCGGTTTTTCTGGGCATAACGGTAGATGCCAAACTTCAGTGGGGCCCACATATCTCAAGCTTAGCGGGGAGGCTCAGTTCAGCCGCCTACGCCGTCAGGAAAGTAAGACAATACACTGACGTTGATACAGCTCGCTTAGTCTATTTTAGTTATTTTCACAGCGTTATGTCCTACGGTATTCTGCTGTGGGGCAAAGCCGCTGATATTCAAAATATATTCGTCCTTCAAAAACGAGGTGTCCGAGCAATTTATCAGCTAGGAGCCAGAGTTTCTCTTAGAGATTTTTTTAAAGATATTGGTATTCTCACGGTGGCATCTCAATTCATCTTCGCCAACATCTTATATATTAGGCAAAATATACACCTATACACTAAAAACAGTGATTTTCACAATGTTAACACCAGAAATAAGAACAAACTACGTGCTCCCTTTCACCGGCTTCATAGGGTCCATAACTCATTTGTTGGGCTTGGTATAACCTTTTATAACAAGTTGCCCTCTTCTTTACTAGATTTACCTTTTAATGCGTTTAAGGCCCAAGTAAAATCCAACCTCTGTTCAAAGGCATATTATTCCATTAACGACTACTTAAACGATAAGAACTGTTGGTCGCTGTGATTAAGTCAAGACAATGTTCGTGTTCTTTCTCCAGAATCAGCTTACTATCTGACAGGGTATATGAGTTCATATGTTTTTTTAATTTTTATTTGACCGTGTCAATTATTTTGTCTTCATTTATTATTGACATGATCTACTCATTACAATGTTTTTAATGAGCTGTATTGCAATATATGGTTAGCTAGCGACCTCGACAATTGATAATATTATTCTTGCCTGAGCAACCAACAGCAGGTTCGTCATGCTCCCTTAGATGTCACTGCTTGCGGTAGCGTCGGGGGTCGGGTTTCCTCCTTCCCTCAAATATGGCGAGAGGGGTAATGGCTGACCTTTGCGTTATGCTCGTGAACGGGTGCTGCTTGTGGTGACTGGTCGTCTTGCTGTCTTTGGTTTTATCATTGTTACGGTAATTGTTCTGTTGATTTATTTTACTTTGAAGGTCCTAGTTTATCATTTATTTATTTTATTTGTTTGCATAATAATTCCAGTATTGCATATGTAAGCTGCCATGCCCTTTAGGCCCGAAGGCTTTATTTATGTATTTGTGTTATTTACATGCAATTTTTTTTCTTTTTTTTTGTCATTGGCGTTTCGGTAATTACTTGCAATTGTTTAGAATCAAGTTCTTCTAACCGAACAGACAGCTGTGCTGCTGGGGAGTTTGTTGCGCCACTTCTTCTTCCCAGCTAAAGCACTAGGAAGTGGTGAAGGGCGGGCTTTTTGGGGGACTGTCTTATGTAATTTTGACGTTCGAAAAGTGCTGATTCTCAGCCTAATTTGAATAAATGACTTTTGATTTTGATCACACTACAGCCGGAAGCGGAGAAGAAGGGCACGACCTACCGCGAGGTGCTCGCTAAGGCAAAGGCGGCGGTAAACCTCGGGGAGCTCGGTGTCACCAATGGCCTCCGGCTAAGGGTCACTGCGACTGGGGCCCGGATGCTGGAGGTTCCCGGTGCGGCCTACGGCCCGACCGCGGACGCTTTGGCTGAAAAGCTGAAGGAGTGCCTGAGCGCAGACGAGGCTCGAGTGTCCAGGCCAACGAAGTGCGCTGACATGCGCATTGTGGACCTGGACGACTCCGTGACGGAAGAAGAGGTGGTGGCTGCCGTCGTTAGGACCGGGGGGTGCTCTGCCGAGCAGGTTAGGGCTGGCACCATCCGTCCTTCCAGCCAGTGCTCGACCGCTGGCTCGGGAGAATGGTTGCTTCGGGAAGTACCTGTATCGCATAAACAGGGAGCCGGACGCCCGGTGTCACCACTGCGTCGACTGCCGGAGGGACACGGCGTGGCACACGCTGGCAGACTGTAACGCTTGGGAGGAGCCGCGCCGTGCCCTCATCACCGAAGTAGGCAACGACCTGTCGCTGCCGGCCGTCGTGAACGCGATGTTCGGCGGCGCAGAGTCCTGGGACGCAGTGGTCTCCTTGTGCGAAACAATCATCTCGCAGAAGGAGGCGGCGGAAAGGGGGAGAGAGATCTCGACTCTCGACCCGGTCCGCAGCAGACGCACCGGGCGTCGGCCGGTGCCTGCTGCCAGCCCCCCTAAATGGGTCTAGGGGCGACGGATTCGGGGACATCCGTCGCCCCCCAACATCAGGACCCGAGAAGGCGGCGCGCGTAGTGTTCCGCGCGCACCGCTCACAGACGTTGCGGGGGTAGTACACCTCACTCCCCCCGCCCGAGACGGGGCCCGCGCAAGCGGGCCGGCACCAGTCGGGGTTGCAGAAGATTTATGTGTTCCCACGACCCCGGCGTAGGTGTGAGATGGAACACCGGGGTGGTTTTTAGTCAGTAAGAGTCTGACAGACCCCTCCGCCCGCCCCAGGGCGGAGGACATCCATGAGGATTTTCCACCCCGGGAAGTGGAGCATACGGTGGTGGTATGCCCAGCTTGGGCCGAGCACCGCAGTGTCCTCGCGGAGGCAATTGGCGGCGGCGATCTCTCGCGTCCGACCCTGGTCCATGCCATGGTACGGAGCGAGAGGGAATGGAAAGCCGTCACCTCCTTCTGCGAAACAGTAATACTCGCGAAGGAGGAGGCGGAGAGCGTGAGGGAGAGAGCCTTGCGCCCTCACGCCCCCACTTGCCGCTGCAGGAGACGCCCTGGGCGTCGGGAGTCGCCTGCAGATTCCCGGCCACCGTAGGCGCGGGCTTGCGGACGGCGAGCAACGGGTAGCTCGCCGTCCGATATGGACCAGGCCCGAGTCGACGGCGCGTCGTGTTCCACGCGCACCTCAAAGAGATGTCAGCACATAGTGACGGGGTCCGATAGGGCCGACGCCTCAGGGTCGTGGGTAATTCTAAAGAGAAAACCGTGGCCCTGGCACAGGCAACTGAAGGAACACGGGTGGGTTTTAGTCAGTGAAAGTCTGACACGCCCTCCCGCTCTACCCAGAGCGGGAGAAGTCATTTGATGATTTCCCACCCAAAAAAAAAAAAAAGTTTGGTCCATTTCAGTTTTTTTAATCATTTTATGAAACAGGATCGATTGGCGTCAAAAAAGTTTTTGTGAAAATGCCCCATTTTCTTGCTGACTGTTTTTTTTTCTTCTAAATCTGTGAGAATCAAAACTTTTCTGTGAAACCATTTTTCTGTATCTACAATGGTTAGGGTACCCTTACTGCCCCGTCTGAAAAATCCACCCTGTATACTATAACTGCTTTAATGAAGTAAATCTATTTGTCTTTCTTTCTTTATAATGGAGCCGGTACGCACGCTTAGTAAAGCTATATAACGATGCTGGCTAAGACAACACCTCGTAGCCCACTTTCGTAGGGCCACATCTTTTTCCCAGTAATGATTGTCTATGGAAGCATCACAGCCTTTTATATCACTTGTTCCAACGCATATGACTGAACTACCTTAGGCTGATAAAATTTAAATTTTTACTAATTATGTTAAGTAATAAGGTAGTACTAACCTTAACTTTCTTGTCGTCATTTTTATCGGGGCGTCTCGTGCAGGAATATATGATGACAGACTTGTCCCTTCCTTGAAACTGGTCAACAGTACTGACTTCCACTGCCAGGTGGGAGAGAGAGCGGCGCAGGAGTGACACTTGGTCACGGTACGGGGCTATGACGCCAATGTCCGAAGATTTTACATTGCCCTGTTGGTTAATAACATAATTTATTTTGATTGAAGAAACATTACTTCAGGAATTACTAAAACCAAGGGTGGTTGACTGCTTACGAAATAAAGACGTAGTTATTATCAATCTTAGGTAATAAAACCGGTGGCAAATCAGTTGGTTCTAGAGGGCTCTGCTTTCTTGATGAAGTCTATAAGGAAAACGTAATCTTTTAATATTTAATTTTATAATTTTGAACCTACCTGAACTAAATAATCCCGACTACAGTAAAGGTTTACCAACCTGTTTCAAAGCGTCAACCAATGCGATGACCACACACGCTTCAATGGGGTTTGCGCAGGAGTTCTTATTGTTAGTAACTTCGACGTCTTCAACAGTTGCCACGTCTAAGAACAACGCTGCGTGCTGTGGTTCGGGACTACAGGCCTTTGATAACCACGGTGAGTCTGACAGGTGAGGTATTTTCTGAAAATAAAATAAACAATATAACTGCTTTTCTGAGCAAGTGGACGATAATGAGGAAAGGAAGGGGTAAATGACGCAGTGATTAAAGTAATCAAGGATTTAATATTCAAATTCTGAATTCAGAATCTGGGTGATGAAATCATATCACTTCAGTTACAGCAAATCGAAATTTAAAATTTACTGGTCAACTAGTGACTGATTAGGGTTGTCCAAAATTCGCATCTATGGCTGTAATCTACAAACTTGTTTTTACATATTCCCAAACCATTAATTAACCCTCGCGATTTGTTAAAAGATGTTCGAACCTTTGATACCTTGCTATAAAACCAAATGCAGAAGTATATGCTTCCTCTTTACTAACCAGTGCATCAATATCCAGTGTAGCTAGCGCTATACTCTGGTCGGCACACTTGAGCCGATCGTTGTAAGCCACGTGGTTGGCGATGTCGGCTAGCGCTTGGTTCATACGATACTGCAGCTGTAGGGTCGACGTCGCTTGTTCGCACATAAGCCGGTGGAACAAACTTTCTTCCATGCCTAGCCGTCTGGAACGGAATGAAACGTGTGACTTTTTAATATTTTTGAAACTGAATGGTACGGTACTCAACGCTACAAGGTCATTCAAGCGAGTGGCCGAAATCGGAACTAAATCTTGTTACTTCAATACAATATCTGTGACAGAGGGGCGTTGAAACGAGGTCGACTACACTGCTACAAGGATATTTCGATGTCTGAATGAAACGTCAAAATTGTATAGGTTGAATATTACTTGACAGTCATAAAACAACAAGGACTATTTGCCTATGTGACAGTAGTTTACTGGGAATCATTGTCAAAACTGACAAAGCAATAACGAGGTCGACTATACGTACGTAACACGAGAGAAGTAGTACAATTACCATGGTCGGACTTAATTTGTGATGACTTTTAAACAAGGCACTATCTGCACGATTGTAGGTTTCAATGATAAAACAGACTGACTGGACATGTCCACTCCATCTGTGTGGTTCTTTCCTCAAAAGACCATTTCTGACATCAATCTACATATTGTGTTCGTTTCGGCCGTTCTTCTCAGAGTAGTCAGATAGGAAATACCGACCTCATACAGTTTTTAAAATATGATTGACGTGAAAGTGCCAAACGCGTTCAAGAGCTGTCAGTGTCAAAATTCCATAGAAAATAATGACACTCTTAAACGTAGTTTATGTGCTGATCGCGTTTAATTTAATTGGTGAAATCCATCCTAAGTGTTTGTACAAACCTACTTACAGAAATAAAATCATTTAAACCCACGAAAGTTTTTTTATTAATAACTTTAGTCCTAATAAACGCAAGAAGACGTCGCGGCAGGCCAATGCGAAGATGGCGGGGCCAGCTTGACTTGTACTGAAAGAACTGGCCGGCAATAGCAAAAGACAGAATTGTGATGAAAAAGGAGAGGGACGCCTTTGCGTCGCAATGGTTGGATAAGATTAAGTTCTAGAGCCCCTTAGAATATATATTTAGTTACGTGCCGAGTATAAAGTGTAATGGTACCTTGCTGCTCGACTCCTGACTACGGGCGGCAACTGTTCCGGATCTCCAACTAAAACGAACCTCTTCGCAGCTAATAATGGACGCAATACAGTACTCTGTAACACCTGCAATATAACCAATTTATAGGCTAAATAAAGGATTACAGACCCTAAGCTTTGTAGAATTTAGTTGAATTTTCATTGCACCAAAGGATTTTTGTCAAGCCAAAAATTACTTAAGTTTACATATTGTTTTTATCATTTGTGTACTCTTTTTGTTTGTGAGGCGGATATTTATTTTCCTCTTGTTGGAAATACATGTTTTTGTTTTAAAATATTTTATTTTAAAAAGTGTTTTTTACCTGTGTAGCCTCGTCAACTATGCAGAGATCGAAAGTGGTTCGCGAAAGCATCGCATGCGTGGCTCCCAAACATGTCACTCCTACGACGTCCTACAAATACAATCATCTCGTAACCCAAAATTGCAGTAAATAATGTTTATGCAGATCATTTTTTTTAAATAAATTCAATTAGTTCTGCTCAATATGAAAAGTTCTGCTATGGCGCGAACATGGCGATCAACGGTGTAATATTGATTATCATAAACAGTAAAGTGTGTCTTTTTTTAAGTGGAATTATTATATCTTTGAATTTATTTACTTGAAGAAACAATACTATAATATAGCGGCTTTTATCTTTGCCAAAATCATAGTTACCATGGAATCATAGAGTGCAGCGAGTTTCTCAGGCGTGTCGCAGTCCTTCGTCAGCATCTGTTCGCTTCGCTTCTGCAGCGCGGGAGCAATCCGAGCCGAAGCGCCCAGACGTAATATACGCATCGATTCTGGTAATCTGACGAAGTTCACACAAAGGATCGTAGAATAAAACGTGTATCTCTGCGCCAACCAAAAGCGATCGCCGCCTTCGCATGTCACTTTTGTTCAGAAAACTGGAAGGTGCAAAAGCGGTAGACGTCCTTTGTCGGCGCGACCATGTGTTCCGGTTCACCGAACAAAAATTACATCAAAGTCAAAGTCAAAGCATTTATTTCAAATAGGCCCATAAAATGGCACTTTTGAACGTCAAAAATTACAATAAAAATATAACTGATTCTAGGCGCCACTTCCAAAAAGTAGTTTCGTATGGAGAAGAAGTGGCAAGAAACTCCACCGTTGCTCTTTTAAAATATTTTACAATATTTGTATACATTAATTATATTTTTATATGTGAAGACGATGCACCAAGAATAAAAATACTATACCACAAGTGGTAAGAAGAACTAAAAATATAGCAAAGGCAGATAAATGAATGACGCGATAGGTACATTGTGCTCACATATTTACAAACACTGTAAAAATATATGACTTTCCTAAAATATTAACTAGGAATAAGTCAGTGTGTGAGTAAGTAAAAAAAATAAAAATAAAAAATTAAATTAGCAACCAGTGTAATTTTGTCTAGACGGGATTGTCCTATGGAGCTGGACCATCATGTTTCCAAGCATTCTTATCTTGTATATAGTCCTCTAATTTGTAATAAGCTTGTCTGCAAAGTGTACTTTTTATACGAATTTTAAATTTTCTTTCATTTAATTGCAATATATCACAAGGTATTTTGTTATAACATTTAACACAGTACCCCATAAATGATGTATGTATGTACTTTAGCTAATCTGAAAAATGGTTGATCTATTTTATCTTTATTTCCAGTATTCAAATTATGTCTATCACTTATTTTATTAAAAAGATGTAGATTTTTTCTTACATACATAATATTTTCATAAATGAATTGGCAAGGTACTGTCATAATATTAATCCCTTTAAATAGTTCCCTGAGAGATTCGCGACGAGGAAGATTGTATATGGCTCTGACAGCTCTCTTTTGCAAAATAAAAATGGATTCAATGTCAGCAGCCCGACCCCACAGTAAAATGCCATAAGACATAATGCTGTGGAAGTAGCTAAAATAGACCAAACGCGCGGTTTCTACATCTGTTAACTGTCTTATCTTTCTAACAGCATAAGCGGCAGAGCTTAGCCGCCCCGCAAGAGATGTTATATGTGGTCCCCATTGTAATTTCTCGTCCAGCGTGATTCCTAGGAAAACCGTCTGATTAATAAATTCCAGTTTTTCTCCATTCAATATGATGTCACATTCGCTACTTCTAACATTAGGTAATTTAAATCTAATGCATTTGGTTTTTTTTTCATTTAGTACCAAATTATTTACCGTAAACCAATCTTGGACTTGAAGAATCGAGTTGTTCACGTCGTCCAGATTTTGTGACCGTCGGTCTATTTTAAAGATTAATGATGTGTCATCTGCAAATAACACCATCTTCGGTTGATTTTGAAGTACTTGAGGTAAATCATTAATGTAAACTAAGAAGAGGAATGGACCCAATATCGAACCTTGAGGAACGCCCATTTCCATTTCATACCCTAATGAGTTTATGCCGTTTACTTGAACTTTAACCTTTCTATCTTTCAGGTATGATCTAAGGAGATCAAGAGCTGTATTCCTAACCCCATAGTGCTCCAGTTTCAGAAGAAGGGTCTCATGGTTTACGCAATCAAATGCTTTAGAGAGGTCGCAAAAAATTCCAATGGCATCTTTTGCTTCCTCCCAGGCGGTAAAAATGTTCTTTATTAGATAAACACCAGCGTCAGTGGTACAACGCCCTTTGGTGAAACCGTACTGTTGTTCATGAAAGATGGAATTTTTATTAAAGTGACGTACCATTTGATTGAGCATATACTTTTCAAACACCTTACTGAGAACTGGTAGAATTGATACAGGCCTACTTTACTGTGATCGTTTCTTTCATCATCATGGAAGAAACGATCGCGTATGCGCGCGACGGTCGCTTTTGGTTAGGACGCGACCTGATGCATGCTTATGACTTACTTTTCAAGCTTAGAAACAGCAGTAACATTTTGCTTGAATACACTGACATTTGAACTCAAAGTAGTCATTAGTTTTATTGAAAGGTAAAATAACTTTTTGAGTTTCTGATGGCTACAGCTTAATCAATAGCTATGAGATTTTTTTATTTATTTATGAAGCAGTTGCTTATTGTACTACTACTTACAGTTAGCCACAACACGTACGGTAGGACAAAACAGCACTCAATAGGAAAATGGGAGCTAATTAATGAAATAAGAGATTTCAATATCATCAAAAGTTATGCAGAAAAAACTTTATGTCAATTATTAAAGTAGGTGACAACATTTGCCTACCTGCTGAGAACTGTATCCACGGCGGAATGCGTGTGCGCAGTGACGAGGACGCGTTGCTTCAAGCCGACCAGCATTTGTATGAGCACGCTTATTGTCTGCGTTTTACCTGCGAGGAGTATAACACTTGTCAATGCCGTATTGACTTATAATAACTTCAGATTTATGTCGAAGTAACACCTCGACAATTACGTAAGGGACAAGAGGGCCTAGAAAAATGGCATTCGTTTCGGAGATATTCTATTTTTAATAGACCAATGATCACGTGAAATTTCGATAGCTTTTTTCTACGCCGTACATTTTTTGGCTTTTATACTAATCGAATGTTACGAATGTTTGTCGTCAGAGAATCCCCGGGAGATCAAGATTTTATTCAAATTTGTTGGAATATTAGGAGCTTGTGCGTGAGTTGCTGTGATCAAAACAGTTTTTTCACTGTCGAAGATCAAATTTAATTAACTTGCGAAACTTCATTGGCGAGTTAGGTATCGATATTTAAAGACGATAAAACCTAAAAATAATAATATTCAAAACTCCTCGGCGGAGTTATGAGTCGAGTAGCTTTCTAGGTTAAGACTTAGAATATGGGTGTTAGTATATTTACCAGTGCCTGGCAGTCCGCACATGAGCGCGTAGTCTCGAGCCGCCAGAGACTTGAGCACGGCGCGCTGTTGTTGTATGTTTAGTGACTTCATTAGTCGGGTACCGAGCCGGCCCACGTCGCGAGGTAATTTGGGTTCGAATTGAGGAGATTCTTGGTCTATTATTAACCTGGAAATACAATGGAAATTTTAAATGATAGCGAAAATAAAACTGCGGACACTCAGAAAGTTTTGCGAAAACAAAAATAAATGTTCTAAAGGTATTTTTTTTATATTTATTCAATCTATTCAAAGTACTCTTCACTAGCCTCTATACAAAGTTTCATGCATCTGAACCAGTTTTCGAAACACTTTTTCCAGTCCGACGTCACAGAAGAAGCCATTCAAATTAAAAAAGCTCGCGATCAAAATCTTCTCCCCGCTTCTAGATCGCTTTACTTTGGTTTCGTTTTGAAACAACCAAACCGTCGAATGGCGCTTCGTTTCTGGATCGTTTTGATAAATCCAAGACTCATCACCTGTAATGATGTCGTAAACACGCCGAGACGAGCCTGCTTCAAATTTGTTTATCATATCACACCATTCCAACCGGGCCTGCTTCTGAGCATCGGTGAGGTTGTGCGACACCCAGCGTGAAACTATCCTCCTCACACGAAGATGCTCGTGTAGAATTTCGTGAAGGCTTCCCGATCCAACCTGCCGTATGTGCTGAATCCCTTGATACGTAATTTGCCTATTGTCTTGGATTAATTTTTTCACTTCTAGCACGTTTTCTTCCGTAACAGCCGTCAAAGGGCGACCACTTCTTTCTTCATCCCCCAAAGTTAGTCGACCGCGCTACACGACGCAACGATACACGGTTGCCTTAGAAAGAACTTCATCCATGAATGCCATTTGAAGTCTATCGTACGATTCGTCCGGTTTCAGGCGACACTTGAAATCGCAGATCCATTTTTTTATGAGACACGACAATTTAAATTAGCTCGCATACAACGTGGAGGAAAATTGGAACATACCTATTTTTACACACAAATAAATATATTTTCAAAATAGACTAACTGGCCAGTCTCTCAAACATAAAAACTTTTTTTCGCAATACTTTCTGAGTGGCTTGGTAAATGACACTTAATTTCAAGGTTCATTGAAATATTTTTGTTGCTACAATTGGACAGAAAAAAAATGAGGGTTAAGGGAACTTTTGAGAATTTTGAAGATAATTATAAATATTCAAAGCCGCGTTAACGCTGTGTTGAAAGTAGCGTGGAAAGAACTTTGGAAAAGATATACTTACTTCCGGAGTCTGTCCGCTCGATCGCTGTCTTCCATGAGTACTCCCAAATTGGTCAAATTCTGTACAGTGGTCGCATAAGACTCGTATGTGTCGATGTGATATACAGTGTCCTTGTTCAAACGACTACCCACATCCCTGGAAGAATTGAAGCAATTTAGTTATACAGCCGACTCAAACTTTATGGAGGCTGTGATTGGCCTGTGGCGGCATCTACACCGCCACATGCGGACTACGCATCACACTGACGTCACACAAATCCTGCATCGCGCAAGCAGAGTTTACCGCGCAGATAGCATATATATACAACTTCCCGACATCAATCGTGGGGCAGTTGCCTACCAGATACGACATCCATCTGGTCGGAGGATCCTCTCTTTTCTAAAGAGTACGAGTGAACTTTAAATCCTGTTCCTCATATCTCTACAGGCCAAACCCGACGCCAAATACCCAATGTTAAAAACAATAGGAATCATGACTAATGTTTAAAAAAATTGTTCATTTCAAATAAGGCATCGCAAAATTAGATAATCGAAAAAATCTGTCAAATCGGTGTAAATCTGAAGAAGCTACACGCGTTTTTGTCTAACACTTATTTAAAAACGATTTTAACTTGGCAATTTTGTAAGCTTATTAAATATATTGTTTGCACTATTTGGAAACGAACATTTTTTTTAGATAAAAAAAATTGTCATCATCCGAGTGAAATAATAATAAAAAGACATATGATTGGTTGGTATTATTTACGTACCTCTCAAGAAATATGTGTATCTCTTTAGAATTTGCAACGGTCACGACTCCAGCGGCGATCCACGGTCGATTCTCTATGCTGACTATAGAAAATTCGCCCTCTTGTGGACCTGTTACCTTCACATCAATGTTATTTTCTAAAAATATGAAGAAAATTAAGTTGGCTTAAAATGAAATCATATTTTTAACCCAGCAAGAGATGGTAACCAAATTTAAAGCTTCGTCTGAGAAACTAAAGAATTATTCACTTCTGTAATCGTATTTTACTATTCGAATAAACTGGTTGGCAGACGGACATCGATTCTGAACCGAACAGCGTAGGAAGCTTTGAAATTTTTCGTTGGTTATTTAGAAAAGAAATAGCGGTTCAGTACATTTTGACAGCGTAGGTTCTATGAAACAGTAGTTATTTTTAAATAACCGACGAACAATTTCTACGCTAGGAGCGAGAATCATGTGCTGAATTTTATTCAAGTTAACAGTTTGCTTGTTGGTTTCCCTGCCACCTTGTATGCTTTACCTTTGCCCTCAGCATTGCGATGAAAGATGTGTAAGTATCTGTCTTCGAAATATGTTACTGCTGTTAATTTTAAGTTAGCTGCACATGTGCCGCGCTTTTCTCTGAAATATATTCAAACATGCATTTTTAATACTAATCCAATTTCGGACACGATTTAATATTAAACTTACAAGCAATTGCTTAAATTGTTCTGTTATCAGCACTAGATCAAAAGTTGGCTATAGAGTAAAGCTTAAAGTTATGAAAATAAACCTATAACTAGGTTTTAGTAGTGCTTTCCTAGTATATTCTCACCTCTTTTCAACGCTATCCGTCCACAGCGCGTGTAAAGGAGACGACACCATCTGCCCTCTCTCTTCCATCTTCAGCAACGCCGTCCAATGCAGGAAGTACTTGATATGTTTTGGTGAGAGGTGCCCCATTGCTTCCGTACGTAGTTTAGAGAGAGGATGGGACTCAGACACTCTTGGACCGTTCGTATGCCTGGGATAATTGAAAAGGATACATTTAAGGCTTATATTGACTAAAGAGCGAAAAACTAGGTATTTTCTAATAATAATCCATAAGACAAGTGACATAAAGTGCAAAGTTGTATAAACATAAAAGCAAATATAGACCAATTGTCAAAATTTTAATTGGTTGGATACGAGGCTTTTGAATACTTTGTGCGTGTATTTTATGTCATCATATTTTTGTAATGTGCGTTTTGTTTGTGCTGAATAAACATTTTTTTTTATCAATGCAGACATGAAAAAGTCGTTCTATTGAGCGCTCGCGTGGACCAGTTAGTACTCTAACTTTATTATTTATTATTCAATATTAAAAAAAGTCTATTTCTTTTAACAAACACATGTTCAATATATACAATGCAATAGGTAGAATTCATCATGTTCTTACCATAGATGCAGCGAGCACAGAGTGAGGTAAGGACACTTAGCGCAGGCGTTATGATGATCCACAGGTTCAGGCAGCTTCTGTTGTAACATTACCGACGCGTCCTCGATGTCCACCAGGTTCTCTGAACAAATGAAAAACAGAATAGGTGGGTTTGGCGGTACGTAATTTAACATACTTCACAAGAAACTTTACAGTGTATTGCTTACCACTTGAAGATCAAAATTAAAGTTTCGTGATTGTGAGAAATACATCCAACTTTTTAAGTTTTAAAGTTTTGATATAATTTACTGGTTGGGGAAGACTTTTAGCAACCAGAAAATTATGTCAAAACGTTATGGCCTTTTGGTGCCTATCTCGTCTATATTTAAGACATAAAAATAATAGGATACCTGGGTCTATATCCTGCGGCGATTTGGTAAGATATTGCACAAGTTGATTACGTAGCATTACTAGGTCGCGACGCTCTGGGTAGCCACAGCTTACTTCTCGCAACTCTACGCGATCCCTGGACAAATGACGATATATTTCAAACTTAGTTGACATCATCATACTAATTGAAAAGGCCATGGCAACTCACTTTAATAAAACTTAAAGTAAGAAGTTTATTGTATTTCTGTTTGATGTTTTAGATAATCTGGTTCCATCGGAAAGTTTGTTAAGGTATCATGTACCTAATGGAATATCAAGGATGGCCATTGAGTTTGAAAGTTTTGAGAAAAGTGTTATTTGGCGACGAATTATGGGACATTTACAAAAATACATTACAATTGGGTTTTTTCGAATCCCATGAACTTTCGCCTAGGCTTCATGGGGTGTTTAACTGTTGCAAATGGGTCACACTACCAAAACACTTACAAGACACCCTGTATTTGAGTATGTGACAACTAGATAGTTACTTTCTTTCTTTAAAGTCCCCAAACATATTCTTTTATTTATAATTTTTTGCAATCTATCATTCTTGCAGATATTAAGCAATTATTTTAGTCTTCTAGCGACTATTTGCGAGTTCATCAGGTTTTTGGATGCTTCGTGATTCGCTCTTTGTACGCTTTTATCCTTTCTGAGATTTCTTCCATAACAGTTTTGATGCAGAAGTCGTGATGGAGTCAATTATTGTTGTTATTCTTAATATAACTATTTCTTATTATTCTTTACATTATTTGTCAATTTTTTTTTTTTTTTACGTACGTATTATTTCGTATTATTTCAATATTTGATTTTGTTTATACGTTTGTATTATTTCAATATTTGATTTTGATAGTTTTAGAAAGTGTTTCGAAAACTGGTTCAGACGCATGAAACTTTGTATAGAGGCTAGTGGAGAGTACTTTGAAAAGATTTAATAAAAAGATATTTACCTTAAGAACTTTTATTTGTATTTTCGCAAAACTTTCTGAGTAGCCCACGTATATATCAAGAATTCATTCTGGAGTGAGAGTTGAGATTTTCTATTTAGTAGTCAGTACATTGTGCGCAACTCTTGGCCCATAGCCAACCGCTTTGTGAATAAATGCTTCCTCCTAGTTAGGCGTATATTCAGATATATTCCAAGATACTTGGCGCCATCCTCTTGTAGGAGAGGCCGTTTAGAGTGACAGTAGGACATGTTCCTGACATAAGTGAAAGTCACCTATACGGATTTGGTTTCGTTGGCTGTGATCTGGCGAATCACAGGCAACGAAATCATCTTTGAGCCATTTGGATACATGATCGAGAATATTTTGAAGCTTTTGTGATGCAACTTCTGGTGAGATGTCCTCTGAAAGATTTGCTGTGTGAAATGCTTCAGTGACCACGCCTTCAGTGATTGGGAGGTCAGCTGTGAAAGCAGGTACAGCGTTGGACACATAACACTGCCTTGTGAAACTCCAGGTTGGATAGTATTTAAGGAAGTTAAATCTTCTCCTTGTTTTACAAAAAAAGTGTCTGTCGCTTAGATATGACTTTGTAAGTTTGTTGAAGTTTAGAGGCAGGTCCCGTTTTATTTTGAACAGTAGTATGTCATGCCACACATAATCAAATGCCTGAGATATATCATAAAAGGCTGCAACACTGTACTGTTTTAACTCAAGAGCTTTGTTAATATGCTCCACTAATCTATGTACTTGATGTCTGGTACTGTGTTTTCGGCGGAAGCCTAATTGATGATCAGATCACGATCTCCTCGAACAGCTTATTCGAGGAGATCGGACACAGTCTACGCAGGATAAGCATCTCCATGATTTTAGAGTGAATGGGCAGTAGGCTATATGATTGCAACAGGATTCTTACCCGGTTTGACAGCCAGTTTCCATTGACGTGGGACGTAGGTGGGTGTATATGCTAGTAGTTATGGAAGGCATTAAATTTTTCACTTAAATTGAATGCCTTCCTTTGGCAGCTCACTTAGGATATTGCTGGTTGTGAGATCGTATCCAGGAGCTTTACTTGGGTCTAGCGCCTTAATGGGAGGATCCAGTTGGTGAGTTTCGTTGTTTGTGAGTTTTTTGCTTCATGTCATTTTTTATTTCTACTTTCTTTTCTTTGAGTTTAAATTTTTGACAAAAGTCATTTACGAGGTCGAGGTCTATACATGGATCTGTATAAGAAGGACAATTCAATATTGGTCGATATAACTAAAAAGTTATTTCTGGGCAGGCTTCTGTTACTTTGACGGCCTGAATGATGGGCAATTGTAATTAATACACTCTAGTGTATGGCTGTCCGGCTAGTTTCCAGACTACGGCGAGGCGTCCACAATCTCGTGACCTATCCTGTGTTCGCAATTTAGTGTCCCTACATGTAATAAATACCAGGGACATCAACGCGGAAACTGTAACCATGAATTTAGCAAACGGTTCTAGTACCCGAGCATAGTTTTTTTGTCGGTAATCCAAAATAAAACTACACAGCAAGCACAGCAGAACCGCAGTATATTTTATGTGTTGGCAATTCGTAAAAAGTGGGAAGTGGGAGGCAAGGGCGGGTCGTATATTGTTTTACGACTCGCTCACATCGAAAAAAAACTGCTGTTTTGCTGTACTTGCTGTGTAATTTTTTGTACACATCTATATATCTTTAGACGAAAGTTTAATAATAATTTATTATCGACGTAACCTTCCAAAATTAATTCTCAAAATGATGTTGAAAACTGAATCAAATTCTGTTCCGACAGACACCGAAAAGCGACTTTAATCTATATCTCATCTAATAATAAAGCTGAAGAGTTTGTTTGAACGCGCTAATCTCTGGTATTACCAGACGGATTTGAAAAAATATTTTTGCATTTGATAGCCCAATTCTTGAGGAAGCTATTTAACATCACGCTATGACCGTCAGAACCCGAGCAAAAAGTCTGAAAGAACGCTAAGCGAAAACGATTTAAAAGCACATGCGATGCGACATGAAGGTCGGGTGAACATGAAATTTCACGCAGAAAAAGTCGCGGACTGAAGCTAGTTTTTATTTATTTCAAAGAGTGTCCATGTAGTTTCTTGTCCACTCTTCTCAATAGGTACGTAACTTCATCTTTCTTACTGACGGACCCCTTGAAATTTAAAAAGTGCCTGTAATTGGTTTATTTAAAATAAATGCTTTGAGTTTTAGTTATGAATGTATAGATATCGTCTTACTTCAAGTAAAGCAGTAGACCGCTCTGTGCAGCCTGCGTGGGATCTTCACTGTTCTGCAAGTTGAGCATCATGCCGTATAGCACTAGTTGACCGCGGTGTTCCGCTGACATGGATGCCTTGCCACTCTTCAGTTCTAGAGGAACCACTGCCTTTCGGCGTCCTGCAATCACACTGATATAAAAAATTGCGAAAGTAACTCTGCCTGTCTGTCCGTTACTTTTTCACGCCTTAGCGTCTGAACGGATTTTGATGAAATTTGCCACACAGAGGTAGGCAATGATCTAGGCTAGGACATAAGATAAACTTTTTATCCCGGTAGTACGTTCCCGTGGGATTGTTTCCGAACAGCACGAGTGCAAAAACTAGTAATTTAAAAAAAAAAATTGAAAGCAAGGGGTAATCAAAAACAAAACACAACAAAGTGAAAAATATCTTTAATTTAGAAAGTCGGTGTCTTTGGTTTTGTATGTTCGTTTTTTGCCACCTCTTTTAAGAAGTCAATTAAAAAAGAAAGATGATCTTACCATTTCTCTCATGAATTGTGACTTGTACAGTGGCATCAATTTTGCCCTTTAGCCCCAGTTTTGGGCAGCACAAGTTCTCTTCAATATCCAATATTTTATCAATGTGCCCTGACCAGTTGTTTTTGTCTATTTTTACATTCTGAAAACAAACAAAAAAAACTAGCCTAAATATTTGTTAACATCTAAGATAGAATTACTACAGGCTAAGTCTCGCTCCAGGCGCGTTCTTAAAAAAGTGCAAGTGTTGACATCACAATACAAAGGATAAGTAATTCCTTATCCATTGTTTCATATTTTTGAAAAACTTGTCTGCTTGAAAAAGTAAATAACGCAGCAATTTGACACATTCATTACGTTGGCGAATTCTTAATACAAAGGCATTGGGTGAATATATGTACGGGATTCAAATGAAATCTGTACTGAGTCTCGTGTCGCCTCGGTCAAACATTTTATAACCAACACCGGCCACTAACATGGGCCTTTGGTATAACAGTGAACTAAAAAATATTCAACATTGAAAACTATATATAATAAATCCTAACTATAATCCTACTAATAATAAAAAACTCGAAAGTTTGTGAGGATGGATGGATGGATGTTTGTTACGCTTTCACGCAAAAACTACTGAACCGAATTTGGCACACAGATAGTTTATAACCTGGATTAAAACATAGGGTACTTTTATCCTGATATTCTCACGGGATCGAGACTTATGTAGGTGAAACCGCGGCTTTCACGCTAAAACGGCTTTGCTAAAGCGGATTTGGTTGAAATTTGGCACACAGATAGACCATGACCAGGGTAAGGACTAGGCTACTTTTCATACTGGTCCGCAGACGAAGTCGCGGGTAACAGCTAGTAACGAATATAATAATTACCGCAACTGTAGGTGGTTTTTCTGCGACATAAGTGTTCATAAAGTCAGCGAGCGAAGGTATATATTTGTATATATTAGTTCGCGCCTCCTCCTCACTCAGCCCAGCGTCATACAGTCTTTCCACAGACTCCTTTATTATACCGTCAGTGACTGAACGCAGTTGTTCTATTGAAGATATCTTTTGAGTAAGAGCCTTTTGTACCAGCTCGTGAATTAATATTCCTGTTGTCATCTGCAATAATGGTAGTCAACTCATATTATATATTGCGGGATGTGCAGGACCCGTCCCTGTGTCAAAACTTGGGTGAGGCCAGTCCAGAAATGGATGTAATTATATTTAATGCTATGGCAATTATTATTTTTGCAAAAGATCAAATGATTGATTTCTATACTATATTTTTTTATGCACAGCTTTGCATAAAAAATACAGTTGTGTGTTTTACGAAAAACTTGCTTTACAATTCTTTGCTTTCAAATACATGACCAGGTTGACCGTAAATAAGGGAAGGGGAGAAAAATGTTCCACTTACAGCCATATTAGCCGAGTCAATCCCTCTCCATCTTTCCTGCAGCACAGCCTTACGCTTACAGAACACGCCGGCTACAACACTAGTGCTGGACACGAGGTGGTCTGGGCGCAGCACTAGCAGACCAGATGAGTTCGTCACGATATAATGACCGGAAGAGTCACGAGATGCGAGAATACTGACTATGTCGCCAGTCATAAGGGGGGTGTCGAGCCTGAAATATTTTATTTACGATTACTTTAATTGATTTATAAAGGCTTTTAAAAGAAAAGAATGACCAGGAGAAGAGAACAAACTTTATTTATTTTATTTTTATAACATTTTTCTTTTTCATTTTTATTTTTATTCTGCATAACATGCATAATCAGCCCACTGCTGGGACACAGGCATCCTCTCTGTGAGAGGGAGTGGGCCGTATTCCACCACGCGGGCCCAGTGCGGGTTGGTAGATGTCACATGTCTTCGAATTTTCGGTTCTAAGACATGCTGGTTTCCTCACGATGTTTTCCTTCACCGTTTTGAGAGCAGATATGATGAAATAATTTACACAAAGTAAAGCGCCTGTCTGGGTTCGAACCTACGGCCTACAACTCGTAAGTCGCGGCCGTTACCACTAGTCCACCACGGCTCTCACTCTTTTTTTATTTATAGTTACATAAAACGGTACAACACCAATTACATTAATTAACATAAACAATGATTACATAGACAATATTATGTGGTATATAATCTAATTTAAAACTAACATGGAACAGTGGACTCCCTTGCATACTTTCTCTCACAGATGTACGCATAATTTTATTCCATTCATCCGCAAACACATCACATTCAGGGTTGGCAGTCAGAAGAGCATTTAGCATCTTTAGAGTACGACAGACTGGGGATGCGGCACTGGCTTCAGATTGGATGGCAGTTGCGCAAACAGATTTTTCCGGCGGCTCTGATGGTGTCCGACGTATTTGTCGGGGACAAATAATCAGCAGAAAAGGCCATGGAGCTCTGGGCAGTCGATACGTCCCCGTAAGGTCTTACAGGCTATCGTAAGCTAATCAAAGCCTCTTCTCACCTCCAACGAGTTAAAGCCCAACGTCCCTAAAAGATAGTACCTTTGGAAGAGGCATCTCTGGAAAGTTTTCAGCACCTTTTCTAGCATCAGTGCAACACGGAAAAGGATGGGAAGAAAGTTGTGTGAATATTCTTCTGGGTGGTTCTTGTGGGTGTACTATAGGTACACCGCTGCCTACCCTTCGGGGATTACAGGTGTGATGTATATAAAATAGTTAAGGACATATTTTCATTCTGTATCAAAATTTTAAATCTCACCATATTCCTTCAAGAAAGCATGTTGCCTTCTTGTCCTCACCATTCTTCAGTCTTAATTCTATTCTAGTAGCTATATTCTTTGCACTAAGTATCTCACAGCGCTGCATTGTGCTCAGATCGAGATCTTCTATACCATCCTGTGACATATGTACTAATTTAACATGATTTTGAGAAGTATAGACAAATGGGAGAAAGACAAGAAAATGATGATGTTTGATAATCTATTACTTTTAAAATAGTATTGTACAAAATAAGCCCCATTGCTGGAAATCTGATTAACAGGAACAGATAATCTGCTTTAACAAGATTACCTACAGTTTTATAACTGATGATCTTCAACAAAGTAAGGCAGCAAGTGTGTGACATATATAAGAGCACACATGTGTCATGTGTTGTCACATTAAGATACATGTGACTTAAGTAGTCCTAGCTAGGGTGCTAAACACCGTGCATTATTAGACTTATTTAAGTCACGAGTATTGAAGTATACTATTACTATGTCGTTTATTTATTTTTATCCTTATTCTAATACATTTTTAAATATTTTTATAAAACAACTTTTAAAAAAAAACATTTAGAAATATAAAAAATAGTGGTCCGCCGGTAGCGGGAGCAGGGTCCAAGCTACTGGTGGTTAGGGCTCCAGAGACAGGAACCTCCTCACAATGCGAGCCGTATCGAGGAGTACTGCCTTCAGAATCAGGCCCTTGATCCAACCGCCTAACGAAAGCCTCGAGAGATGTTGGTCGAGGCTTTTTGCTATCAGGCCATTGGCCGATACGACAATCGGCACAATGACAGCCGAGCTCACATTCCACATGTCAACAACCTCGTGTGCTAAGTCGAGATATTTAATTTGTTTCTCTTTCTCAGCTTTCACGAGGTTCTCGTCATGTGGAATGGTAACATCGATAATCATTGTGCGGCGCGCTAATCGATCTATCACTACTATGTCAGGCTTATTAGCGATAATAGTCCTGTCAGTAATGATAGACCGATCCCAATACAACGTGACAAGGTCATTTTCGAGAACTGGGTCGGGTACATACTTGTAATACGATACCTCAGAATCCACAAGTTTGTATTGCAAAGCAAGTTGCTGGTGAATAATCCTGGCTACTTGGTTATGCCTGTGCAAGTACTCGCCGTTAGCCAGACGAGAGCAACCAGAGATAATATGTCTGATGGACTCACCTGGACGGTGGCATGCCCGACACACGTCAACCGTCCCGTCCTTCATAATATGTCTCCGGTAGTTATTCGTCAATATAACTTCGTCCATAATTGCACAGACGAAACCTTCAGTTTCCCCGAAAAGGTCACCAAAACGTAGCCAGGATACGGACGCTAGGAAATCTACACCAGGCTCATGAAGAGCCCGATAGAAGCGCCCGTGAAGCTTTGCCATACCGCCTTACGGTCATCGGTAGTAAGTACTACAGGTTTGTGCCAGTTCTCTTTAGCCATGGAGAGCGGGGTAAGCCCCTTGTCCACTGCGACCACATCACGGTGCATACCCAATTCGGCTTTTAAAAATATTCCCTGAGACTGCACACCTCGCGGTTGTGGAGGGTTTTCGCATTTAAAAAGCCTCGACCCCCGCACTTTCGCGGGATGTACAGTCTCATCACCGATGATCGTGGGTGATGCATCCGGTTTGCGGTCAGAAGTGTACGGACCCGCCTATCCAGGGCGTCAAGTTCGGTTTGGGTCCATTTGAGTATGCCGAAAGAGTACATCAAAATCGGCATGACCCAACCGTTGAAGGCGCGCACCTTGTTTCCGCCCGAAAGAAGAATAATTAATACCTTCTTCAGGCGGCCAAAGAAGCGCTCCTTCAACGATTGCTTCATGTTAATAACGTTGATGCCTAACGCTTCCGACATACCCAAATACTTGTAGCTTTCGGATGAAGAGAGGGATCTAAGGTGTATGGAATCCGAAAGTTGAATACCTTCGGATTCCATAATCTCACCTCGCTTAACATGCATGATTGCACATTTGTCCACACCAAATTCCATCCTGATGGCGCTACTGAATGTTTCAGTTACCTTTAGTAACTCCATCAGTTGCAATTTGTTGGGGGCAAAGATTTTCAAGTCATCCATGAAAAGAAGGTGAGATATTACCTGACCACCTCTCTTCAACCGATAGCCTAGACCTGAATCCTCCAGCAGTGTGCTTAGAGGATTCAGAGCTAAGCAGAACCAAAGTGGACTCAAACTGTCGCCCTGAAATATTCCCCGTTTAATCCAGACAGGCTCGTCATTCCCCTGGATCTGTTGACACCCCGGATAGCGAAGGACCGTCCTCCATTGCCCCATACAGGACTTAAGGAAGGTGCGTAGAGTTGCATCTATCTTGTATAACTCCAGCACCCTCACAAGCCATGTATGTGGCACCGAGTCGTAGGCCTTCTTATAATCTATCCAGCATGTCGACAGATCCTTGCGGGAGCGACGAACCTGTTGGCTAATGGCCATGTCGATGAGGAGTAGCTCCTTAGTACCTCGGGACCCGTTCCTACATCCATTCTGAGAGGCAGACATAATCGAGTTACTGTCAATGTGTGTATTAATTTTCGATCTCAAAATGGATGTAAGAAGTTTATAGATCGTCGACAAACACGTGATCGGTCTATAATTCTTGGGTTCCGTGGGACTACCTGACTTATGGAGCAGGTGGGTAACGCCTGTTGATAGAAACTGCGGTAGCGACCCAGACTCTAAGGCTGACTGGAACTGAGATGCCAGGCTAGTGTGCGAACTAATTAGCCATTTCAACCAAAAGTTGTGCAATCCATCCGGCCCTGGCGATTTCCAGTTCGGTAACGGACGGACTGCTCTGGCAACGTCTGATGGCGTCTATTACTATTTTTATTACTATTACTATTTTTAATGAATAAAAAATTAAGAATTAATTATGACGAAAAAACTATAAAATGTGTTGTATGCTGATGTATACTACCTTTTACATTTATTAGAAAGAAACATTCAATGTTACATTTTTGAACATTTCTCTAATTGCTTCAGGGACACAACAAAACAAAAATCACAATGTTAACACTGAAAAAATATGGTTTTCTACAAACAACAAACTGGTTTAAGAAAATATTACACTGTAAACAAAATCTAGAAGTGATAAGTAAGCATTTCTGAAATTGTGTTGTCAGCTTAGGAAACTGGTTTTTTGAAATGCTAACCTACCCCAATATTGATATTAATTGTGTGTTGTAAATTAGTAAGGTTGAAAGTACATTAAAAGTATATTTTATAGTTTATTACGCATCTGTTGAGTTGTCGCACAGTGTTAAAATGTACTACTTAAGTCACAGAAAAGCATTACTTAAGTGCAGGTTTAGGTCACACAGAGTTATAAAAGTAATAATTTTGTGCTAAAGATAGTACGATGAAAATACTGTTTCAAGGACTGTATTGTTCTGTTAAATTATTCATTAAATTGCAACATGAGACTGTATGAGTCATCAGTGATAATGATATTTGCAATTTGTGACAAACATGCATGCAAATTCAAATATATCAAGCTATTCTTTGATTAGACAGCATGAGTATCTATGAAAAGTGGGTATACTATTCCATTATAGAAATCACAATTATATTTTATACTTGTTTTAAATACTTCTTTTGACAATTTAAAAGTGCCCTTAATTGGTTCAATTGAAAAATATGCTTTGTTTGAGTTTCAGTTAGTTTGAACTACATAATTTATTTATTGTTGTATGATACCTCTTCCATATCTTCTATGTCCCAGTCATCCTCAAAGTCATTACAAACATGATCTGTGCTGAAATCCAGCACTTTTACACTGGAACCACTTTTGGAAGGAGACATCACTTCTTTAAGGGTTTTCTCTGGAGTTGTCAACTTAACGACTGGTGAGCAGAAGAACCCTGCAAAATACAGATACATGATGATATTCATTCAAATTGATATGAGTTTCAAAAAGCAGCCTGATTTCTTTTATAGCAAAATATATTTTTTTTGTGGATTTATATTGTACTTTTTCATCATAAACAAAGTGGCATGTTTAAATTAAATTGATGTGTTCATCTTATTCAGTTTACTATTTTGGGTAACAGATTGTTATTAGCATTAATACATACCTTTTAGAGGACTTTTCTTAGGTGTTCTACTCCTTCTAAGAGGGCTATGTACATTCCCATTATTTTTACTAGTGGGTTGTTTCACTGAAGTAACAACTATTTGTCTACTACCTTCTGGCTTATCTCCAGTTTCAAACACTCGTGATTCCTTTTTGAAGTCATTCACCTTATCTGGTGATCCATGAGTTAGTACTTTATTCTCAATATCAGGCATAGATGTGAGAGGTCCCCCTTTTTTATTTTCAATAACACAATCTACATTCCCACCATCTTTAATGGGTCCGTCACAATCTGCCCATAGGTTATCCTTAGGGGAGATTTTTGTTTGATATACATTCTCCTTGTTAGGTGATTTCTTCATAGGACTGGTTTTTAGGGATGAAGAACTTATGCTACCATTTTCAGTCTTGATTTTTTTCAGTGTAGTTTTATCTAAGTCTATATCATCATCTATATAGATTGGTGATGGTGCTTTTCTTTTAAAACTCTTTTCAGGACTTTTAGCTTGTGTTTGGGGTTTATCAGTAGCAAGAGATTTCTGGCTGGTACTGTAAGTAGCATTTTTGAAGAAATCTGTTACTGATTTTTGATTCTTTGAAGGACCAACCTGTTGAGACAGTTTAAAAATTAAGATATGAAAAAAAAACAGAGAGCTTACAGGTTTGTGCAGATTCCAATAACCTTTTTTAAACTTAACGCTCTTGGCATTTTGTATACATAATAAAATTAACGTACTAGCAAAGAAACTGTTAATATTATTTATACAAAAGCAGTGACCGTAAATAAATGATCAACCTATTCCCGCGTTATTTTGACATGACACAATGACATTGATGACATTAACCAGAATAACCAGTAGGGATGTACCAGCTGACATTGACAATTGACATTTATAATCCTAACAATTTATGATAGAGGTGAGGATAATACATAAAATCTACTAACATTGATTTTTCGTTTAATATTCAGTGAACGAATTCGATGGGACTGGATGTTAGAAGCAAAGGACCGGTCTATGTGGTGACGCTTGCGTGATGCATATGAACAAGTCTTTCGGCTATAATGACGATGATGATCTGTGATCTGTGATTTAATTTACGAGGCTATGCAGTTTACTCAAGGAACATATTTACTCTAGGGAGAGTTTACTACATTCATTACATGGTCATCCCATGTAATGAATGTAGTAAACTGCATAGCCTGTGGCAGCGAAAATAGTTACGTCTGCGTCTGCGGGACTTTTAGGGGTATATATGTTCTGTGGCGGGACTGCGGCAGTCGGCGTCAACAAACATTCAGAAAATAATTGTCAAAATAAATGTCACTTATAATATTTGAGGTTAGGTCTCGTGTCGCTTTGTTTATATTACAAATAATTTAATTGTAGCTTTCCTGATCAATTTGTAACAATGTCAAAGAGACCAGAACACCAAGCGCCACCTGAAGTTGTAAGCATATTTTTAGTAACATAAATCTGAATGTAAAATCCATTTGTTTATCTGAATAATCACTAACGTTTTGTTATTTTTAGTTCTATAATGAAGACGAAGCCCGAAAGTACACTCAGAAGTAAGTTAGCCTAGTACCCCCGATAATCTCTAACTCGGCCATAAGATGCCTACTTACATATTGAAAAAAACCATTTGTTTAGTTCGCGTATTATGGACATCCAAGCGCAGATGACCGAAAGATGCCTCGAGTTACTGCTATTACCTGAGGATACTTCATGTCTTCTCCTGGACATAGGATGCGGCTCGGGCCTATCTGGCACAGTGCTAGAGGAAAATGGACACATGTGGATTGGCATGGATATATCACCCTCTATGCTTGGTAACTCATTAGACTTAAAAAATAATTACAAATACGACACAACTTTTAACGACGTAATACGAATAACATCTCGCATCTATTCCCCAAAGGGTGAGGGCAGAGACGTACCTTAGTACACCCAGATTACACAATTTTTACACCATTAACTTTTCAAACTGATAGCATATTTAAGCATATTACTTTTAAATAAATATATACAGCTATCAAATTGAATAGCTAGCTTAAAATTTATTTGTGGTCCACTGCCTGTTACTCACCATAACAAACATTTCAGATGTAGCTAAAGAAAGAGAAACAGAAGGAGACCTAGTACTATCAGACATGGGTGAAGGAGTGCCATTCAGAGCAGGGTGTTTTGATGGAGCGGTTTCAGTGTCAGCCCTGCAGTGGCTGTTCAATGCTGATAAGAAGTCTCATCACCCTGTCAAAAGGCTCCATCAGTTCTTTAGTTCCTTGTATGCCTCTTTGGTATGTGAAACTTTTTACAAACTTTATCACTGTTTTATGTATCATAATTTATTTAATGTAGTGTCTTAATCCTTAAATCAGAAAAAATAAACCGTCTCATTTGGTTGTATTGTTTTTGTTATTGAATTATCATTCAATGATTTACAAAGTATTATTTGATTTCAGTCAAGATCAGCCAGAGCAGTATTCCAGTTCTACCCAGAGAATGAGAGTCAAATGGACCTAGTAACCTCACAAGCCATGAAGGCTGGTTTCTATGGAGGTGTAGTTGTAGACTTCCCTAATTCTGCCAAAGCCAAGAAGTTCTTCTTAGTGCTGATGACTGGTGGTTCAGCTCCATTACCTCAAGCACTAGGTAACTTTTAAATGAATGGCTTGTTGATGTAATAGACCCACCTGGTCGTCCATACTTATATAAACTCATGCCTTCTTCCCATGGGGGCAGGCAAGGCAGAAACTACAGAATGACTGCTATGATCCTTAATACTCGTTTTGTCATAATTAATTAGTTAGCTGGTAGTACAACACTCAACACCAAGTAGGCAGCAATGAAAGTAGACTTGTACTCAATAGTGGGTGACTCCACACTTGATGATTACCTATATTTTAATCCTATTGATTTTGTGTCATTGTTTTAGAATTTTTTAGCAAGTGAGTTTCCTTTTTTTGTAGGAACTGATGAAATGGACAACAACCTTCAAGTCAAGTATGCTAAGAGAGAAGCAACAAGAAATAGTAGAGGCAAACCACTCAAAAACACAAGAGCCTGGATTCTTGAGAAAAAGGAAAGGAGAAGAAAACAAGGCAAGGACACAAAGGCTGATACCAAGTATACAGGCAGGAAAAGAAGTGGCCGCTTTTAGAAAAAATATGTTTTGTACAGTCAACAGTGTATATTAATTAAAAAACTAAGCTAATCTATAAAACAAATATGTAAGTTTTTCATTCTGGTTTATCTTTTTACAACATATTTCCAAACAGTGTCCACACCACTCCCTATTGTTGCTACAGGTGTCATATTTGGCAATGGGAACCGGCATGCCACTACCACTGTGTCTTTGCTTGTCTCTGTCATTAACTTATGTTCAAAGTCCTTCATCATTTGTTCAACACCAAATATCACTATGTTGTTATATGGCTTTAGGTCAAATTTCCATAAGTCACACCGAAAGAATTTGCTGCCTCGATATTCCGGTTTCAGCAACGCAGTGATTCGAGAATATAAGACTAGCCAGGGGTTTAACTCTACTCCATCTGCTTGAAAACCTAATTTGGCCGCGGTAAACACAATCCTTCCATCGCCCGAACCCACATCTAATAGTTTACCACTGCGACCAGCCAAAGCCTTGCTAACTCCAAAGAGTTGTTCTGTGGTGGCAGGAACGTAAGGCAAACAAACTTTCCTCAGCGCTGGTACAGTAAACGGTATACAAACAATACTGACTCCAACAGCTAGGCCTCCGGTGACATAAATTAATACTTTTCCTGTAGAGGATAGCTTCGATGGATTTTTTGTACCCGAGTCTTGTAGAAGTTCTAGCTCCATTTTATAGATGAGTAGTAAATAACATTGTGCCTGTGCGCCTAGAAAAAATTAGGTTAGGTGATAATTTGACAGTGACATTACACTGACACTTCGTACATTCCGATTTTGGCCGCATTCCGAATTGCGCTCGCGCTGTAATCAATTTGAGCGAGCTTACACCCGTTCCGAGTTAGCGTGAGCGCGATAAAGATATCCCGTGAATCGTCGTAGATGACATGACGTCATTTATTTATTAATTTATTCACTCTAAACATATAAATATCCTCACAGGCTAGACCCAATAGAAAAAAAAAGTATTGGAGATTTTATGTCATAGCTTTAAACGACCAATCTAATCAAGATCATGGATTGGAAGTAACTCACAACTACTGTACTCTACTTATTTAAACTGGAATTCAAGAACTCCAAATCTAATGTCTTGATGTGAGAATGCAAGAGAAACATGAAGGATTGGAAAATTAGTGCAGAAAGGGCGCATCTTGCGTCATGTCAAAACTGTCACTGACAAGTGACATTGCCTGTCAGCAAATGCCAAATCCAAATATTGCCGAAGTGTTTTATTAGCCTCCTAGAATCTGTTGTAAAATTACATACATCATACATAGGAATACGAGTGTACTACAAATGACTGCGTTCGAAGAGTTCGGTGTCCTCCCCGAGCTGGGGAAGGCCATTGAGGAGATGGACTGGACACTACCAACAGATGTCCAGGCCGAGGCAATACCGCTCATCTTGGGTGGCGGAGACGTGCTCATGGCTGCTGAAACAGGCAGCGGGAAGACTGGTGCTTTCTGTTTGCCGATCCTGCAAATAGTGTGGGAGACATTGAAAGATGTACAAGAAGGGAAGACGAGTAAGATAATACAAACAATATCGACAGAATTGACGATGTCGTTCTTTGATCGCACGGACGCCCTGGCGGTGACGCCGGACGGGCTGCGGTGCCAATCGCGCGACCAGAAGGGCTGGCACGGCTGCAGGGCTACTAAGGGCGTGCACAGCAAGGGGGCTTATTACTATGAAGCCACTGTCACTGATGAGGGCTTGTGCCGTGTGGGCTGGTCTACACAGGCTGTAAGTGGAAATGCCATAATTTTTTTAACTCAATACATTCTAAAAGTATGAATCAATGGATTTATTTAGAAATCAGATTAATTTCACTATCATTGCATCATATTTTAAAATATTTTTACTTTCTGTTTCATAGATCATACCTATTATTTTGATAAATAAACATAACCTGGCTGTTGGTAACACAGGTATCATAGGATTTAGTACAAGTGTTTAATATAAAAAAAATTAAAAATTAATTTGTAATCATTTTTAAGGCGAGACTGGATCTGGGTACTGACCGTCTGGGCTTTGGGTTTGGAGGCACAGGCAAGAAGTCAAATGCCAAGAACTTTGATGACTATGGTTCTCCATATGGAATGAATGATGTCATAGGTATGTTATTTATACACTAACACTAAGTACAAACTTGCAAACTATTTCATAACATCATAACATCAGTGTACCTGTAATCCCCAAAGGGAAAGGCAGAGGACCTATACACCCACATTTTGCCCTTTATGTTTAAGTCCTCTGTAATAACACCTCCTGGTGTTGCCATCAACGGGGCACCAATCTAGACTCTGAGCTTCTACTGAAAAACCCCTGATGATATTGTCCTATAACACTTTGCCAGACCTAAGAATAAAACCCTGGACCAGCAGTAGAGCTTCAACTGCTTGAACCTGACAAGACCAATGAGAACCTGGTAACCATTTCCTATTTAAAAATTAGTAACAGGGTACTGTGCATTATTTCAGGGTGCCTACTGAACCTGAACAATGGTGAGATCAGCTACACTAAGAATGGAGAAAATCTCGGAGTGGCCTATACCCTGGCCCCTGAACGGCGAGCTGACTGCTACTTCCCTGCTGTTGTATTAAAAAATGCCGAGATGAGCTTTAATTTTGGCAAGATGCCATTCAAGGTACAAAATAATGATTAACTTAGGAAACAGAGGGGAAATTCTTGTATTTTTAAGAACTTTTACATTCTTATCTCCAGTCGCAATCTGTAAAAAATACCTTTATTTTACATACATTATTGTTTTTAATTATGGGAATTGGCCTTTAGTTGTGTTTTAAATGTTATATTTACATCAATTATTTTACCGTCAATTATTTTGTGCTGCAACAAACCCGTGGTCCAGCCTATAACTGTCCCCTTTAAGCGCCGATTCAACTAAATCAAGGCTGACTGGGAGTCGTTCACGCGGTGAATTGATGCGCCCTCTGGAATGTCTCGCCAACCCCGCAAAACTACAACCAATTTGCTGAGATTGTGTCAATTTCTTCCCAAAGACACATCCCTAGGGGCTGCAAGACTACATTTCACAGACCACATCACACCGACCAGCTTTTTTCGGAGGAAACCACGCTGGCTGGAGAAGTGCTGCTATCTAAATTAGGGCAAAAAAGACGGGAGAGGTGGATCAACCGACATCGACATGACTCATATCAGTACATAAGGTACACGTGACTCATAAGGCTTGGAGCACTATGAAAAAGTTAACCAGCGAGCCCCCTCGACCAACTGCTCATTAACGGTAAACCAAAACGCCGTTCCAGTGAAGTCTCTAAGCCACTAAAACCCGATGGCGCCTGCGACGATATTAGTAAGCCGTTATATTATACCTTTCTGATATCGCTGCAGCGATTAGGGGTCTTAGTGTTGTAAAGCCTCCTGCATTGACGACATCTCAGTTGAGCAAATCAAATAACAGCTTGGCCCTGTTGCTGTGTCGTTTTTGGTGCAACTATATAACAACTGTCTGGAATCAGCTTCAATACCCCGGCTCTAGAGAAAATCAAAAGTCATAGCTATTCCAAAGCAACAGACAATCAAAAAAACTTTCGTCCAATATGTCTGCTCTGTCTACTTCCATGCGTACAAATTGTTCGAGAGACTGTTGTTAAACCGACTAACGAGTGTTATTGACCTGAAGTTAACTCCGGAACAAGCTGGTTTCAGACCCGTCAAGTCTTGCTGCAATCAGACCCTCAAACTCCAACAAATTGAAGATAAGCGAGAGAGGAATGGTCACAGGTGCTGTATTCGTGAACCTGCCAGCTGCCTACGATACAGTCAACCTGAGACGGTTGTTGACGTTGTTGTGGAAGGTGGAGACATTGATTAGCGATCAGAGTTTTGTTCGAATCTTCCGAGAACTTCTCCACAATCGCCGGTTTCAGGACCACCTTTTCTCGGAAGAAAGTCGTTGGAGAGCGCAGAAAAATGGCCTACCTCAAGGTAGTGTCCTGGCACCGCTTCTATTTAAAATCTACACCAACGACCAAGCATCCAGCCCGAACACGTCCCGCTTCCTCTATGCAGACGACCTTGCCCTCACCTGTCAAGCCACCACCTTTGTGGAGGTTGAAGTCCACTTATCAGACGCTCTTGGTGACTTAGCCACGTATTACCTCGCTAACTCACTCAAGCCCAATCCGAGCAAAATCCAGTCTTGCATATTTCATCTCCGCAATAGTGAGGCGCGCCGCAAACTTAACATCGTTTGGGTGGGGTGTCCATCAAGCACAGCAACTCCCCATAATATCTTGGTGTAACTCTGGAAAGATCTTTAACATTCGGCAAAAACTGCAAAAACATCAAGCAGTGCACACTCGCAACAGCTTTCTTCAGCGACTAATCTTATCGAAGTGGGGTGCTTCGCCTGATGTTGTGCGGTCGACTGGGCTTGCGCTATCTTTTTCTGCGGGTGAATTCGCATGCCCCGTGTGGAATCGTTCTGCCCGTGCAAAGTTAGCGGATACAGCTTGAATGAAACGCTGGATCATCACTGGCTGCCAAAAAACGACCCCGGTAAAAATGCTGTACCCACTGTGGCAGGAATGGCGCCACCAGCAGCTGAAGCTGCACGCGAAGCTACACGTGAAAAACTTAAAACAATAAAATTCAAAATAAAATAGTTAAAATAAACCTTGGCAGCTAAGAGATGACCATTCCCAACTGACGCCCGTTCACGAACATGACAGATGGATCAGCACCATTCAGCTCAACGATTTTGAAGTGAGCTAAATGATCGAACACATCCACTGTCAGCGAAACATTTGAATGAGCATGACATACTATCAGCCGCCAGGGCACATTCAATGAAAGACAAATTACCCGGTACCACACCTGTGCTATGCTAATATATAAAACATACAAAGATGTTTGAGTTTATAAACACAAGCACTTCACCCGCGACTTCGTCCGCGTGGATTTCGTATTATCTAAAAATAAAAAAAGTTGCCTATGTTCATCAGGGATTATGTCGGCTTCTAATGGTAAAACAATTTATCAAATCGGTCTAGTAGTTTCGGAACCTATTCAATACAAACAAACAATCAAATCTTTCCTCTTTATAATATTAAGTATAGACTAGTTTTTAAGTTGTTCATGTAATTACTAACAATTTGGAAGGTATCTTCTGTAAATTAATGATTTAATTTATACAATGCTAAGATAGTCTTACAATATTCAGCAGTTGCAACAGTCTTTTCTTTAAAATGTTAATCAATTAGTTGCGGTTTTGGAACAGGACCAGCATTATTGAGCCATTTATCAGCAATATAATCCCCTAATTTGTACTATGCCTGCTGCTTGTTATCATATTACTGCCTTTTATGAATTGGACATTGGTGACCAGACACACTGTATACACATAAAAGCTAAAACATATCTTACTTACTTTAACTAAACCTCGAAGAGCATTTTGACATTAAAATAGTCATGACATTAACAATTACTATTGTTTATACTCTTACTTTATATTTAACTTTATCTCTTTAACTGACATAATTATAACTTTGAAACCCTTTAATTAATTTGTTCCTTAAAATCCTATTGCAGTGCCATATTTGTTGTTGCTGCCTTTTTCGAGACAAAATTAAATATGTACTTGCACACCATAATGAAATGGTAGAATGTAAAGGGGCCATTATAGTTTTAAGACCATGCATTGTAAACCTACTTTCTAGCAAATAATAGTAGATTATTGCATCGAGCACAAAGTAATTTATTATTGCACCGAGTACCTGAGTTGCTCTAATCTAACAGGCACGAGGGCAATATAAATTACTTAAGGCGAGGTGCATAATCTGCTTTTCTTTCAACTATTACCTATAGGAATAGTAGATAAAAGAAACTCATATCAAACAGTTAAAATAGAAGTTTAATTATTGAAATTAAAAGTTATACTTGAGCAACTATTAAACGTAAGGTTAAGAGTTTTGCTGGCTGAATAGAGCTAATCCATTGAGATTGGCAACATTTGGTGCGATAAAAAAAAACTGTGCAATAATGAAATTTCATACATTTTTATTGCTCTAGAGCATTAAAGACTCGCTTTGTACTGAGTTTTTAGTGTGATTGTGATGAAATTAAAGCATAGTTAGAAGAAAATGAATTTGACCTTAATAGCACCTGGCCTCAGCCGGGCCCAACCCTCTAACAAATTAAATCAAAAATATTTTACCTAGATTCTTAATTCTATTAATTAGTTATAGTGATATTATACCTCAACTTTATGCAGTACCCACCACCGGCAGAGTACATAGGCATCGCCACAGCGCCAAAGGACAATATGAAGCAGAATGTGGTGTCTTCGGACAGCGCTGTGGAAGCTAAACCTGCTAATAACGCGCCGCGATCTATTATTATTGAGGTGAGTAGGAGAATAAACAAAGATGGAAAGATAGAAATTAAGTTATCTTAATATGTTATTTACCAAAGTGACTGCTGCGAGCTAGTACTGATAAATGGGGATAATGACAATTTTTTATTTTTATCTCAAAGAAATGTTTATTTCCAAATATTACAAATAGTATTACAAAAAGTGTAAAAGCTTAAAAAACTGCCAAATTATAAACTTTTTAAAATAAGTGTTGGACTAGGACAGCACTATCGTAGAAGTGACGTTACGACTGCGTAACTTCATACTAGCGCCGTACATTGTCCGTACCGCGCGACAAGGACAGGAATAACCAACCACCTCCAAAAACTTTTAAAGCGTGAATCTTCTTCATATTTATATCGATTTAACAGATTTTTTCGACTATCACATTTTTACTATACCTACCATCTTTGAAATTACATTATTTTTAAAAGTAGTCATCATCCCAATTCGTGACGGTAAAACCCAACACCAAGTACTTAAATAATATGATTTTGAGTGTACATATAATAAATATGTCTAAATATTTTGTCAAGTCGTAAAAACCATGCGAATTAAAGGGCTGGCGCTAGTCCTAGTATAAACCAAAGAGGTTGTAATCTGTCTGATGTTGTAAAATCCAACAGCCAAGAAGTCTTCACTACTTTATTTTAAATTTACATTGTAAGTTCAAAAACAACAAAAGGAAATTACCACCATTTATACAATTAGATATTTATATAAAAATTCTTTCTATACAGCCCTCAAGAGAATTAGCAGAACAAACTTGCAATCAAATAACAAAGTTCAAGAAGCACCTGGAAAACCCAAAGATTCGCGAGCTGCTAGTAGTAGGAGGCATAAATGTTAAGGATCAGATCAATTCGCTGAATGCCGGCATCGACATCGTTGTGGGCACCCCTGGGCGGTTGGAGGATCTGATTCAAGGAGGTAAGGTTGAATGACAGGCATTTTATGAAGGAACTAGGAATTCAACTCAGATGGAGATTATGATAACTTCTGAGAGGCAATTTTCTTATTTTTAAGAACATTCGCATTCTAATCTCAGTCTCGAATCTGTCAAAAATACAATCATTTTACGTATATTTGTGACATTGATTGCCGCTGAGATGAGGTTGCGACTTGAATTTGAACGTTTTATAAGTACGTGAATGGGGATGATGACAATTTTTTTTATTTTTATCTCTAAAAATTGTTTATTTCCAAATAGTGCAAATAGTATTTCCAAATAGTGCAAATAGTATTACAAAAAGTGTAAAAGCTAAACAACTGCCAAGTTATAAACGTTTTAAAGTAAGTGTTAGTCTAAGATAGCACTATCGTAGAAGTGTCGTCACAACTACGTAACTTCATACAAGCGCCGTACATTGTCCGTACCCGCGCAACAAGGACAGGAATAATCCCCTCCAAAAACTTATAAAGCTTGTAACTTTCTCATATTTACATCGATGTAACAGATGTTTTCGATTATCTCATTTTTACTATGCAATGAGCAATCAGCTCCACAACCAATCTCCCTGATTTCATTGTAGTTAACCGAAGTTATTCATAAACACATGAACTTGGTGTGATTTACCATCTCTTCAACAGCCAGCAGGCGTAGCATGACCACCACAAATATGAGTTTACGGAAGCATAGACAAAATGACAGATTTCTTTTAATCATCTGTTATTTTATCTATTCTTGACAAAACCCGGTCACGCTAGTTGCTGTGCTATGTTAGCGGCCACGCCGTTTCCCATGCATTTGAGAATGCTATCTACTTAATAACATTGTTAAACGCACTGACAAGAAGGATGAATTTTGCACAAGTTTCTTATACGGGTTCAAACTAAATTAGCTAGCAAAACTCCGCAGACGTCATGGGAACCGTTATCTAAACATGATAAAACAAATTAATTTGATGATGTTTTTTGTGGGATCATCGTCTGCAGTCAATTGAAATATCAGTTTAAAAAAATCCGTTTTTATATGTGTAATCATAAAATAAAATAAATCATATTTTGTCACCTACTTTGTCACATACTTCAAGTAACAACACTACAGGCGGTCGTTGACTCCCAAAAAATATTTTTTTAATTTTACCCATCACGTCTGCGGGATTTAGCTAGCTAATTTAATTTAACCTTGTATAACGAAAGTGAGCACTAAAAAAGGAGTTATAAAAATCCACACCATATGGGCGTTAAATAGGGGTCAAAGCTTTGTATAGAAGTCATTTTACCCGATTACGGCGAAGGAGTTGCGATTTTGACGGGTATGTATGTTCATCTGTTCCCTCATAACTTCTAAACTTATCATAATTTGAGAACAATATGTATTGTTGGAAGCGGCTTGATCGTCTGCTGGTTATAGGCTATATGACGTCGTATTAAATTAAAATTGGCGCCCTCTGGAGGACGTAGAACAAAACCGAGACCACTGCTTCACCCTGACCAGTTTTGTCCAAATTTGTCTTGATTTCTATCTGAAATATTTTCTTGTTTCGTACTTTTTAGTGCGTGATTTTTCAGTAGTCGGGTTTTTAGTTTTTTAACTTACTTTTTATTGCGCCCCGATGGGAAATCTCATCGGGCACGCAGCTTCTTCATCACACACGAGTAAAACCGTTATCACTTATTACCATATGTGATTACGGTTTTATTCGTGTGTTTGTTTGGGCGGGGAAAGAATTATCACAAAATACGGTATCTTCTTGCACAGGTTACTTAGCCCTCACACACTGTCGTTTCTTCGTACTGGACGAGGCGGACGGATTACTGAAGGCGGGGTATGGAGAGTTGATCGAGCGCCTTCACAGACAGATACCTAAGATCACGTCTGATGGACGCCGGCTACAGATGGTCGTCTGTTCCGCCACGCTACACGCTTTTGAAGTTAAGAAGATGGCCGTAAGTTAATAGTTGAGACTTTCTACTACAATAATAAGCACTCATTTTCAAAGTTATATTAAAAAATATTCTATTATAAATCGAATTATTGTTTTCCATTAGACACTTAAAAATATTATTTTCTTTTAGACATGCTCAAAGAATTTTTCGAAAATGTAATATAATTTTGCGTCTATCCTTCATTCTACTTGCGATAGAGAAGCCCTATGATGTTTGAGCAACGCAACAGTCCTGTACAGTTGGGATATTCAATTTTTTGCTTTTTTTCTTTAACAGGAGAAATTAATGTACTTCCCGACTTGGGTGGACCTGAAAGGCGAGGACTCAGTACCAGAGACGGTGCACCACGTGGTTGTCAACGTAGACCCACAGAAAGATCGCCTGTGGGAGACCCTGCGAAAGTAAGTTATCCTGGATTGGAGGGAAATTGGGCTAAGTTATATCCCGTGCTGTTCAATACTGTGTACTCGTGAAATATATTTTGAGTGCATTCCCATAGTAGTCTTTAATTATTGTACTACCAAAGCCCTGGCGAAGTACAGTTTTCACACAATGCCAAACAACACATAAAATAACTTCACACGCCTTTTACAATTAGCCTAATATCCACTTTGTAGCAGTTTAAAAAAGTCGAAAATAACCAAAGCCCGCCAAACAGACGATAAATGCACTCACTTCAAGGCGTTATTTCCGTTTTAAATATCACAATACTTACTAATAATCTCCTTGCACTTTAAGGCACGTGCAGACAGACGGCGTTCATTCAAAAGACAACATTCGCAGCGGCAACACTACCCCGGAGACGTTGTCTGAAGCCGTCAAGATACTCAAGGGAGAGTACTGCGTGCGCGCCATCAAGGAACATAAGATGGACAGGTGAGATGTTCTCTTGTTTTATGTAACTTTTTGTACGTTGAAGTGATTTTAAACAAAGCCCTCTGCAATTTTACTCTTAATTATAAGCATTATCATTAATTTGCAACGCGTGGTAGAAACAAAAGCTTTTCTTTGGACGTTTTGTAGGCGCCTAGGCGTTAGACAACATGGAGTACAGTACAATTATTTTCTTCTCCCCGAAGGGTTGGGCAGAGGCGTACCCATAGTACACCCACATTTCGCCAGTTAGGTCTAAGTCCCATGTAATAGGGGGCGAGCCTATTGCCATCTACCGGGCACAAATCCAGACTTCGGGCCGCTACTGAGAAATTCCAGATATAAAAACCCAATAACACGTTGCCCGACCTGGGAATCGAACCCAGGACCTCATGCTCAGCAATAGCGATTGCGACCACTAGACCAACGAGGCAGTCAAATACAAAAACCCCATAAACAACAAAAACCCATAATAAAATGGCAAACGCACCATTTGCGTTGGTGGCACTGATAAGAGAAATATTATTGCAAGTGATATATCATGAGGTGAGATATCAATGCACTTTTGAATTGTTTATTCATAAAATACGCTCCTCATCTGATAAATGTGTACCCAATAAATACCTAAGCTACCACCTAAACTAACTCACCTGACCCAAAGGTCAGGCACAGAGTTGACGATTATAGGTACACGTTAGGTAAACAATATTTTAGTGGATAACTAAGGTGACATCAACGCAAAATAAAAAAAAAATTAACCCACGAATACATATTTATTATTAAAAAATAAACAATTAGTAGCTGTGGTACTCTTTGAAACAATCGTTAAAAAAAAACCGTATGGTTCGGGACAATCGGGACAGCAATATGAAGTATCTTTTAAGACTTTTTTTTAAACCCAGCACCAAAGAGTAATGTAGTATACTGCCTACACTGCCCAGCACTGCCTACACTGACGTCGTAAAATTTATAATTAATTTAAGAAAGAGGTGTAAATCAGTATAAATACTAATACTTGTGGAGACGGCTCATGCTACTAAAACACTCTTAACACAAAATATCACTTTCACGATTAACAATCACCAACCTCTTGTTACCATCACGGATTAATATCTAAAATATCTTCTTCCTTTAAAGCTAGCACTAATATTATATATAATCGCTTCTTCGTTTCATCGTTTTTAAGGGAAAATAAGTTTTGGTATTTCTCATTTCTTCCACCTCAACACCGAGGCATAGACACCATGGCCACGGTGCCGCGGTCGCGGTGCGCGAAAAACCGTTTCTATTTTGAGAGCCACCACAGACAAATATCCAAATGATATTAAGCTGACCATTTAGTACTTTCCGCGCAATTTTTCAATTTGTAAAATATAACTTCCAGCTTGCAAAATATTTAATAAGTAAATAGATTACGAATAGTATTTTAACCTCATTAATGCAAAACAGATTTAAAAAATTACCCTCCTTCTCGAGTCGGGTAAAAATTGCTTACCTTTATCTGCCAAAATACAAATATGATATGAACACTCAATAAAACTCAAGATATTTCAAAATGAAAATAGACCTACTCAGCACTAACCGTTTTTTCACTGTCAAAACAAGAATGACAGTACGAAGCAAAAACTATCAATGTTTCCACATTAAAAAAGTATTTCTTACTGTGAATATTGCCAAATACTTAAATAAATGTTTATCGTTTTTTTGTAATACCAAAAAAACTACAACCGGTCATGCAACGCAAATGGTGCGTTGGTGGCAATGAATGGGTTAAGCCCGTCACAGACGTAGCTATAATATATATTAATATGAATCATAGCAAGGCATATTACGACATATTTTCTATACACAATTTCGATTGACCGCACACGCAGCTATAATATATATTTCTATGACGTCACCAAAATATGTCGAAATATATATCTCGGTATATTTTGGCCTTTGAAACCGTGCGCTTGCAAAGACGAGGCAAGGGCAAAATATATATTATAGTATAGCTCTCGTGTGTGGTAGTTAGCTATACTATAAATCTCGATATATTAATATATATTATAACTACGTCTGTGACGGGCTTTTATGTCCCTCGGCAAACTTCGTGTTTCGTCAGTCGCCGGATTTCTATCAGTTGCTCTTTGTACTTGGTGCAGACAGGACGCTCTCAATCGTGTTGGAAGTATATAGTTGCTAAACTATATTTTTTTTTTTAATGGGAGGAAGGCTGCTAAGTCGCAGGCACGACAGTTCTCTACTTCTCTACTTTATACCGACGACGAAGTCGTCGTGTCTTGAGAAGCGCATCTAAGGGGACTTGGAGAAATGATAGAAATGTATTGAATTCAAACGTTTACCTTTACTACTTCTCAGTTTATTCCAAGCACACGCCGTCTCTATCCATTGTATAAATTCCCCAACCTTCAAAATAATTAATAAAGGTTATCCCCAGAGCCATAATCTTCTGCCGCACAAAGCTGGACTGCGACAATATGGAACGCTACCTCAAATCCTGCGGTAACGAGTTCACCTGCGTCTGTCTGCACGGTGACCGCAAGCCGGCGGAACGTAAGGCTAACTTGGAAAAGTTCAAGAGCAGCCAGGTCAAGTACCTCATCTGTACCGATGTGGCCGCCAGGGGCATTGATATCTCTGGACTGCCGTTTAGTAAGTAGCTTTGTTTTGTAGGATTTTTAGGAAACCCCTCGGTAGTGAGTTCACCGACGTTTTTTTTTTTTAAATAGACAAACAATTTCTACCCCAAGCGTAGGTTGGTGGCGCGGTTTAAAATCATGTGCTGAATTTATGGCTTCAGTTTTTGCGTCGATGTCCCTGTCACCCTGTATAAAGTTATCCTTAAAAAAAACTTATTGTTCAATGTTATAACTTGTTTGTTTTCATTAGTGATCAACGTGACTCTGCCAGACGAGAAGTCCAATTACGTGCATCGCATCGGTCGTGTCGGTCGTGCGGAGCGCATGGGGCTTGCTATCAGTCTCGTCTCTACTGTCCCGGAAAAGGTAAAAACCATTAAAAACTATAAATATACCACACAACTTATACACCTCTGCCCAACCCTTCGGGGAAAACAAGGCGTGATGTTATGTTGTTATGTTATGTCTTATAGACACGTAAACTAAAAGCCATATAAAACCACGAAAACTACTAAATACCTCTTGAGATGTGTTTCTTGCCTGTTATTTTCCATATAAATCTCCATTTTGGAACAAACCACATTTTTTTTAACTCAGTTGATCTGCTCCTGTACCCCCAATTGTATAAAACTCTTTTAATCACAATCCAAAGGCTTATGAAGAAAATTTCTAATTCAAAGCTTCATAGGTTTGAAAAGATCGTCTGCTCGACATCGTAAATAACGTAGGTAAATATTAAATGTTGTTGAATTGTCAAAATGAATGACATTGTAAGTGTGTTACACAACTACCCCGCTGGATAATTTTGTTATTTAGCTGGATGGTTAGCTGTTAAGTTGGGTATTAGTGAAGTGTTTATGTATACCTCATCCGTCCGCAGGTGTGGTACCACGGTGAGTGGTGTTCTTCGCGCGGCCGCAACTGTTGGAACACAAACCTCACTGACGACCATCCCAGAGGCTGCTGCACTTGGTACAACGAGCCACAGGTATATACATACTATGTATTAATAATAAAAATACTAGCCTATTATTGTCTCACTGCAGGACAACGGCCTTTTCTCATACAGAGATGGCACGAGCTTTGATCACCACTCTTCCTCAAGACGGGTTGGCGATTTCAGACTTATAACCATATATTTTTTGTACATTCTGTTTTTTCATATTGTTTTTGATAGGTAAAGTAAAGTTTCATCACAATCAGTCGAGCCATTCTCGAGTTTTTGTGATACTAATGCACGGCATTTGCTTTATAGACTTATATAGTTAGATAGACTTGCGTTTGAGAAGGCAAACGCAAGCGCAAGCCTTTCGTGGTAGTATATCAGCTCAATTTTCTGATCGACGATAGTGAATATTATACTTTTAGTCTAAAGCGCCTAAAAATTACGATAATCGAATATCCTATGCTAAGTTACTTCACAGATTCGAAACGGTTCTATAATATGATGGCCTTAGACATTCATAACATTCTCTTGTTGACAGTACTTGGCTGACATCGAAGAACACTTGACCATCACAATCCAGCAGGTTGGCAACGACATGGTCGTGCCCGCCAACGAGTTTGACGGCAAGGTCGTGTACGGACAGAAAAAGAAGTCTGCTGGTACTGGGTATCAGGTAAGCTTAATTTTTTGACACAATCATCTAATGACAGTCATAAACGCACCATATCATATATTTATGAAGCGACCCGCCCCTACCACTGATATTTGCGATTTTTGCGCCATTGATATTTGAGCTATATCCAAGTTAAATACGAGGGCGACACTGAAAGTTTTTAGAACTGAAGTGGCCAGTTCTATAAACGTTCAGTTTCGCCCTCGTATTAATACAATAAACCTTTCGGAATAAATGCTATGATGATAAAAACTGCAACAGCATCCAATGTGTAGTTCAGAATATCTAAGCAGTCACACAGACAGACTTGCGACTTTGTTTTATACTGTTTAGATATATCAATTTAAAAAAGTAACCGTGGAGTTTCTTGCCCATTCTTCTCCAAACGAAACTACCTTTTGGAAGGGGCAACTAGAATCAATTCTATTTTTTTTTGTTGTTGTAAATATTGTTGTTTAAAAGTGCCATTGAAATAACCATCATCACACGACCCACATCTAAACTCAACAGTGTATACAGAAAATTTCGATTTGTTTGTGGAGCCTGGAGTCTAGATTTGTGCCCGGTTGATGGTAATAGGCTCGCCCCCTATTACATGGGACTTAAACATTACGGCCGTAATATGGAGCTATTAGGAATACGTCTGCCTTCCCTTTCGAGGAATAATGTGTAAGACTTGTCAGATGACGGCTGATTTAGTAAGCGATACTTCTGCTGCTAAACATCTGCAAAGACATTGGATATCGTATGTATTGAATTTTATGTCTATTGATCCGTTATTTTCAGGATCACGTGACCCAGATGGCACCAGTAGTAAAGGCTTTGCAAGAACTAGAGTCGCAAGCGCAGCTCTACTATCTCAAGATGCATCATAATGCTGCCGTCGCTTAATATCAGTCAGTATACAATAGTCTATTTAAATGAATTATTACTTAACTCATAGACTGATAATTTCTAATGTATGTTTCCTTATAAAATTGTGCCTATTTAAGAAACGATGTCAAGGCATTTCCAATAATTATTATTAAGGTATAAAAAGCGTTTTTATCAGTGTAATAAATAATAAAAACACAGTTCAAAGTTCATTTTTTTTAATTCACCCAATTCTCAATCACTACCGATTATTATTATTAGGGCAGTGTGGCGGCCCGCATTTTAAAATAAATAATTAAGTCTCATAACACCGCTACTTAGGAAAATAGCCGTTAACAATACTGTTATAATAATCATAGTTCCAATCCTTTGCAATCCCATCGCTTCATATTTCACAAGGAATATAAAATGTGTACTATAAAAACTGCTTCGGAAAAGTAACGTATATGAAAATATATTATTTGTATTCAAAACTTTATTCGGTCACTATCTGCGTATATTATGCAGTGGTGCGGACCTTATCATACATGGTATAATTTAATGTTATAAGGTCCGCGCCACTTTGTAGAAATCATTGTGTAATATGAAGAAAATAAAATGTAACATGAAATTTAAATTGACATTCCACTGCACAACTGCCACTGAGGTTTTAAAAACCATTAATTTATTACTTCTTGCGAAAACGCACCTTACAGCAAAGTTAACACTTTAGAACGTAGTTACGTATAAAGCGCATTTTGCAAGAGAACATCTATATTATGTAGTCAACTAGACAGCAGTTACATAAGCAGTGGATAATGTCTAACAATAACTTCAAAGATTTACAATTATAAATACTTATCAACCCATGAATTATATTAAGTTATTCATCAACAATATTAGCGCTAAACAAACAATCATTTGCCATTTTACAGGCATAGATGCAAAAGACACTTATTGTAGAATATTTTATTCACAAAATAAGATTCATATTTTTAGCTCAGTATAGTTCTGACGTTTTTTAGTTACAACGTTTATTGAGAGAGATAATAAATATCTCAATGACTCGAATCAGACAATAAAAACCAGAAAATTCAATATTAGCTTCTTGCTTTCCAACGCTCACATGAGTAGCGAGGTAGCTGTATTATTGTGATAACCTTAAATGACCGAGGGACACGTGGTAAAAACGTTGGTAGATCCTTTTAGGGGTCCAGACGCTCCATTGATTTGGTCAGTCTTTCTTTTTTAGGAAAGCAACGCGATTTACCCTTGCACTTAGCTAGTTTGTGCATGTGATATTATAACAAAACCAGTCGATTTTTGTAAGTGTATTTCTGGTTTGGTAGTTTCCCTCGCTTCATATATTCAGGAATAAATAATCCTCATTTTTAATGAAACTATAATCGCTGAAACATTTGGATTCGGAAAAAGTTAAATTGAACTCTATACATAATAATAATATCATTATAAATCCCACTTTAATCTAGTTCAATCGACAGATTCTTAGAACGCTAGTCACCGAATATTTACAAGTTTATTAACAAAATTTTGCTAATATCAATCTAACTTAAAAATCTGTAGAGTAAACTAATTAAAATTTCATTTCAAATCATCATATTGATTAAACAAAATGCATTCAAATACAAATATATTAATCTATTCAATTAATTAAATGATTTATTTAACCTAGTATTTGTAAAGAGGTTTGATAAGGAAGGTATGCAACTAACGAGATTTACTTATGTATCACTAATTTGACCATAGATAATAGTTATAATATATAAGGTTTTGTAGCAGCGACGTACATAACAATAGAGATTGTAGGTAAGGTAGGTTAGGTAGTCACGCGTTATTAAGTAACAAGTTAGAAGGAGTAGGAACTACAAAGCAATACTAATGTTACATTGTAATGTTGCTGGATCTTTAGTTAGGGCTTCAGATGGCACCACTATTCTCACTCCTGCACATTGTATACAAATATTTGGCATTGCATTGCATTTGCGTCAAGCGTATAATATTGTGACGATTAATGTTCACGCGTGATAAATACGCGTTTTACTATAGGTTAGATCCAGCTACATTTAGCTTATGTTAAGTAGAAAAAAATGAAGTGCACGATCGGTACAATAACGTTATTCTTATATTAGGTTCGCCAGCCGATTAATATTAGTTTTCTACACATATATTTTTGATAATGATATAGTATAAAACATACAATTTCAGAATCCGAAAGGCTCAAACCAAGCTGAATTAAAAAGATATAAGGACCAGCTTACCTCGACCATTTTAATATTACTATGTTGGTGACCACTGCTACCCATCAGCTGCATAACTTACAATCTTATACTTTACGATACAAAATTTCTTAGTATTACAAAATTTCGTACTAGAACTGACATGAATCAAAAATGCGATCCCGACACAGGCTTGGCGACAAGGCGCTTGCGCCGACGCAGGACGCGTCGCAGGCGCATGTTTCACTTCAAAAAGAGAACACCTCCATCTCTCGTATTTACTTACTATCGAAGATAGTTTCTATCACACATACGCTTATAATCACTTATACGAGTCTCGCGAGTGGACATTGCGTAAAAGAAACTAAGGTTTTTCCATTGCTCCAACAGTAAAAAACAATTTCTCACTTTTTTTTAATAATTACTTTCTAGTATAGATATTGCAGTTCACGAGCGCGCGTGTCCCTTGTTTGTAGTGAGGTTGTTTTTATCATTGTTTAAGTGTCAATGTGTGTGTAGTGGCAGTATTAAAGTGAGAGCTCGCGCTCGCTACCGACCGCCCCTTAAGGAACGCACTCTATCACAAAGTGCATTTACACGCAGATACACAAGTAAACACCTCGCGCCTCGTGAGTTACACGCTCTATACCTAATTTATGCCCACCAATATAGTTTGGCCAATATTATTCGTGCCACTTATTATTTGGACTTATGAGCTAAATAAGCGTATCATCTGATTTAACTAAATACGCAACTCTTATTTATTTTCCTTTATTCATGAGTTATTATTAATTATTGGTATAGTTAACGCAAATTCTTCAATCTTTTTATAAAATTATTTCTATGTATTGTTTTGTGTATTAATTCTACGATCACTTATTACCGAAACTGATACAGTTCTGCAAAATCTATTATTAAAAATAATTGTTCTCTATTGCTTGGAGTGTTCGTCTTCGTCGTATATAAAGTCAACGGCGCCTAATATTCTATTTTTATAAGGTTTAATTGCTATAAGGGTGTTCTGTGATGTCACAATGGATGGAAGCCTAATCTTTCACTTCCGTGGGCACTTGCCGCATCGCTTTACGAATGATAACAGATCGAATTTCAAATGATATTGGTGCCGATTCTCTTGTCACAAATGCCTCTAAACTAGACTAAAAATTACTAAAATTTGGATTAATCCTGTCAAATGACGATTTTCCATTCTGAAATTGACTAAAGTGACACAACTTAACTATATTTTAGTTTGACAGCACTAAGATTACACTGAGTTATTAGTTTAGTGAAAATGGCAATTTTGCATTGTGAATTTTACATTTTTCACCAAAAAATTTGATTGTCTAACTAAATCTGAACATGAATCTGACTATTTTTAATCGCGATTAAAAAGGTGTGGAATAAAATTAGTTGGCGTGAACTAAAATTCACACCAACACCCCGACTTCAGACGTGCAAAAACGGTACTTTATATTTTTTTTTTTGCTCATATCTCGAAAACGGTGTGTCCTATCACAAAAATAATGAAAATATCGACCCCCTTTGAAACCCCGAAACCACCAAAACTCTACATGTAGATATTTTTATTTTATATTGCTCGCGATTGTCAAATTCAATTATAGTTGTGTCAAAATTATTTTAAAATTTAGAGATTTTTTTTTCGCAGAATGGCTTCAAGATTCTCATAGTAAATAGTAAGGAATTTTAGTGATAGTTTAGTTAGTTTAGTTCGGTGTACAAGAGAATCGGCACCACTATACTAAAGAATAATTAAGAATTCAAATCAAATGAAGCAATATAATATTTGGCCAAATATAGGAATCACAATTTCAAAAAATATCATCAACACACAATGAGCAACTCTTACAAACTCACCGTCTTTCTGATTTTTTTTTACATAACATAAAACAAACTAAAACTAATTATAAATACGAAAACTATTCGAGTTTGTGTCGTGACCGAGTTTGTATCGCGGCTGTGGAACAGTCTGCAATCATCGTCATTTCATGTCTTGGTCAATTTTGTACCTTATAGGCATCATTTATAAAGTTTAATTTTAGGTAATTCGACGTGGCTTGGAGTAGATCGAAATCTAGGAATTGACATTATCAAAGCCATATGATTTTCCTAGGAATTATTACGTTAATTGATATTGAGGTCATGGTCAACCAGCTGTCTGGAAATTGTGTTTATTTTTCATGTTTCCAGACAGCTTTTTCCTTACCCTAAGAGCTTGTCACTTCTCTTAAAGCCGAAGTCGATTAAATAATAGTCGTAACATAGCCGTGTCAATCGTTGCTTTCGATTAACAAGTACACTTATCAAGTACTTAACACACTGCAACATTCTACTAGCAATTGAACTATCTACTTGATATCTTTTTCAATGGACTTAAAGTCTACCCAAAATAGCTCTTATACAATTTGAACAATTTGGTTTAACAATATATCCCTGTTTTTAAGATACCTAGTTGAAAGATCATTAATATTCAGTGGGCGTACGACGCATGGCTGTTATAGAATAATACATATTTTAGTAACTTGGACTCAGTAAATTTGGCCTCTTTATTAAGCCTCAATATCCAAAAGTTTAGGTCCACTGACTGTTCATAAATTCCACGTTTCGTTCTCAACATCGAAATCACCTTCTAAGTCAACATAATTTAAATTTGTGGAAACCAAAATAGTTGTTAATTATCAACCACACGTTTAACCCACAAATAAAAACAATTAAAGCAGTAAACATTAGTTGTCTATGGAGGTGAGATTACTCCCGTCACAAAACAATCATGAAATACTGATACACACTTCAATACTATTGTCTATTACAAAAAGATAACTAGAAACTCAAAGTCCTTACTAACCTTTTAACATCTGTTTGGACATGTAGAGATCGTCAAAACAGTTGGTTTGGAGTAGTTATCCTTTGTCTTTACATCCTCGACCTTTTAAGCAAAAAACATTGCTTTCAATTACATTTTAGTCAGTACATTTCGTATTTTATACAAATCTTTGTATTATTTTCAGTCGTCTTGAAAATTACCAAATAATTAGTCATTTTAAAATAAATAATTAACCGGCGAATGCCAACTTCATTATTCGAACTTAGACATAACTACAACTGCTTTGACGTAACCACTTTACATTGTTGTCTTTATTTATTTCCGTATTTTAGTCACATAACCACGAGTGGTTTAAGGCAGTTTATTAATCATGGACCGACCACTCCCTCGTTAACCGAAAGCGTTAGGCCACTAGTCTCACTACTACACGCATGAATGTCCAATTAACATAAAACTTTATAACAAACAAACTTCATAGTAACTAAGACTAAATTAATAAATAATTCTTAGTAGTCCAATGAGATTTTTGATGACCATGACCTGGAAAGATGCAATTTGAAGTTTTAACATTTTACAATGGTGATATTTTTAGTATTTTCTTCTTTTAAGGGCCGGCGCTTATCTATGGTAAGTGAAGGTGAAATTTACTGACAAAACTAAACAAGCTTAGTAATGGATCTAAAATTAAATATATGTCACACCGTGTGGCCGTTGGCAAAAATAATCTCTTAGTCGTGCCCAATAAGGTTAATTTTACCTTGTGAGTAAAAACCATTTCCATACCGTGTCCTTTGCCTAATGCCGACCCTTAAATGTTGGCCTACCTTGCTCCCTTTTTTCATAAAACATCTAGCATGAGTCGCCTCAAAGACATGTGGTGACAAACACACACATAGTATCAATTCATTAGCATAGGCAAAGTACGGGAAGGATGAAATATGCTATCAGACTTTATAGCACAAATTGAAGTCAGTATTCAATATCTTGCAGATTATCGATACGGGTCGGAAGTGACGAGATTGAATAAAGATCGTCGATTGGAAGGTACAGCTAGAGTATGTTGAAGATTAATGATTGTATTAGCTCCACTTGGAAGAGGCCATTGTCGAATTGGTTAGAAAGCCCATTTAAAAAAAATTGCACAGCCAGGGTCCTGTTGACTTTGTTGTAAACAGATAGCTGGCATAAAATCAACTATTGGCAACACTTGATAAAACCTTGGTTTGGGCCACTATCCAGAGGAGAAGATAACTTGGAATAATATTAAGGAATATTGCCCAAACTAGTACAGCTTTTATAGCAGAGCTGACCTATATTCACTGGGGACCTAATCTTAACATACCGTTTTTTTTTTAAAACACCATTCAAAGGATTATGGGAAGAAACGTCCCCACCAACCAACACATTTGAAATAAGTGTCATTTGAAGCATCTAATGAAAGATATTTTTTTAGGTTTTATACTGAGAGGAATCAAGCAAGCACTCCAGTAGCCCGGCTAAAGGTAACAGCAGAACAACGTCTGGTTTCAGTCAGTGTGTCGTTTAACATGCTTTTGGCTGTACTAATGAGTTAATAGGTATATTAATTAACTTTAACACTGTTATTATAATCAATGATTTTCTGTTTGGGTATCAAGTTTTTTTTAAATATAGAATGTTCATTTATTTACGTGAAATATGATTTTTGTTTGTGGAAAAATTGGTTTTTGTTTAAAAGTTAGAATATAATAGAATAAAATACTTTTTTTGCCAAAAAGTATTTTTTTCCATTTTAAATAAACCCAATATTTTTTACAACTAATAAAGGTACTTAAGCTTTTTTGGGTTCCAAAGAACAAACCCCATGACTGTTGTAGGGTATACAAAATCCCCCATGGTCATTTTTTAAATAAAGATCTTTGGTGAAAATAATGAAATAAGTGTTTTAGGAACGAAGTTCGTTAATGCGGCTTGCGATAAGAGTTGAATGGTATAAATCGTCACGTAAGGAAAAAGCGTTATGCCCCCTCCATGCGACTGTCTCTCTTTCTCTGTCTCTTTCTTTTATATACGAGTGTGTGTGCGTGGGAGCATCGCGTAAGAAACTTCGTTCCTGGCGGGGGTCTCTCGACCCCGCACACATTTAGTTAGCAGATACATATCCTTACAGCACGGCGGCCTTTTGTCTCATTCAGGATAGTATAACCGGCAAGCATAGTATACAAAGTTTATAGTAACCACCCTGAACCGATAATTTTTTTTTTTTTCAAAAACGAATTTGTGAATGCTTTCTTAATGCCTACAAAAAAATTGGATGGTGATTAAAAATCATTCTGTTTCTATACCTCGTTTTCCGGGACCATTACCCTAGAATAAAAACTATAAGCTCACCCAGGTCAAAGTGCAAGCCAGGGATGATGCTGCAGCGACTCTTTGGAGCGGTCGCCGTAGTCATAGGTGAGCTCGTCCCCCGGCGCGATGTCATGTGCAGCTAGCAACACAAGCCGTGGTCCGTCGACCCACACCGCTTTTGTAGACAGGTTACCATTCCGCGAGTGATTTACAAGACGACCTAGGCGGCCGGATTCTGCTGTCGCGTCGATACTGAGGGGAAAGAAGATGGTGTTTTCGATATTTTATTTTTGAAAGTGATATTTAAAGATTTCAAGTGATTACTATTTTTAGAAAGTTCAGGTGCATACTTGCAAACGGTGTGCGTTTTCGAGACCAGCGGGTTAATTAACACACATAAAATGACAATTGATCGCATGTTCTTTCATTTTGAAAGATCAGCCACGTAATGAACGTGGCTGAACGTTATTTACGTTTTTGAGCAGTCGAATTTATTAAACCTATGAAGCAATAGATAAGAAATATCCTTCAAAACTCTTGGATTGTGATTGAAACTGTGTTACGCAATTGGGGTATGTTGAGTGATGTTCTTTAGTTTCTGCCCCAGTGAGAAAAATGCGTGAGCACGGTTAGCGCATTCAACCAATGTCATGTATAGTTTCTTAAAATGTAAATAAATTGAGGGAAACGAAAATATTATAGGCCTAATTAAGGGTCGTAACACATCATTGAGCTCAAGTAGATTGATTATACGCCTTGGAGAACACGTCACGAGAACAAAGAGCCTATCAGCCCAAAACAGAGACATATCAAAGAGGTGAAGTGAGACGATGTAATTTTTCCAGCCTGCAAGAGCAAGCAGTACTTCACTTTATTTCAAAACCGTTACACCATAATTAAGATGATATCACTTGTATCTGCATTGATATTTTTGTCGCAACATTGGGAAAGACCTTAATACGTGTCCGTTTAACATTGACGTTAGAAAAGGCGATTTTATTGTTTGAATGATAAGGTGTAATAAAAACCGTAACGTAACTTCATTATTCACTGTGCCATTGTTTACTGGCGGTCGAGTTGCTGTTCCGAACCTCCGAAACAGAGCCGGTAGGATCGAGTTATATGAACCCTGCGTCACTGCTAGAGTATCAAACTCACCAATACTGTTGATCTCCGTGTCTGAAGTAGTACATATAGCAGCCAGCCTCTGGGTCCTGTGCGTACATGTGTTCCCTCTCTCTTGCCTCCGCCACGCCCACCAGTTCCCCGGAGTACTCCACCACGAACTGTCCACGACCGAACGGACGGGTCGCTATGACCCCTCGCCCCTTGCCGTCGAAATATGCTACCTGTGGCGATCAATTTATGATTATAATTTGATAAGCAAATCTGAATATTGGATGCGTGTGGACTAGCATTTTAATCATTACGCGATGCAATAACCATTACAAAGAAGTAATGTAAATCCCTGAAACTACCGGTTGGATTTGAAAATTAATATTTATTTGCATTTGATAGTCAGGCTATTTAACATCACTCTATGACCCTTAACAGCCAAGTAAAAAGAAAAAAGTCAGAAACTACGCTAAGCGAAAACGAAGTCATTGCGAGAACAGGGATGCGAAGGGGTGGGCCGGGGGAACAAAAAGATTCAAGTCGTGGGCAGAAGTTCGTTTGAAAATTTTCAAATTGTGATCGCAAAATGGGATATCGATCACGACAGCTAAATTTCAATGTCAGTGTTTCACGGCTGACAGTAAGACGTCAGTAACGTAATTAATGATAATGAGTAACACATTGCCCTTTCGGGAATTACAGGCGTGACCGACGCTGACCGGTGACGGTTTTTGTAATATATAACCAAGTTTAGTACAAGGGGTCGTCAGTCAACCAGAAACATGAACCTAGAAAAAGTTCATTGAAAACTTTCGAAAACAGTAGACGAGCTAGATTGCAAGATGCAACATTCTTGCATCTTTTATATAACACTACGACGATTACGCAATATGTTATCTTGAGTAACTAATAGAATATTCTCGTCGTAACGTTAATCTGTAAACAATAACTCGTTGGTCAGTACATTTAAACGGGCGGCCTTGGCGATGCACTGATAAGTCAGCTTATCTTTTCTGTAGCCTGCACTTGTCTAGGAAGGAAGTTATCTGTCTGCTAACTGCTAAATGAGAACGTGCTGATAGGTTAAATGTATAATTTCTCTTGAGTTCTTTGGGGTGGTAATGTAATAGTGGCTCAAATCATTTTTAATTCTATTTTTTATGCGTTATTGTATTTAAGACGCTGTTAAGTTTAGACTCAAGTGATTGCATAACATGCACAATTAGCCTATTATGTTCTCACTGCTATGCTGGGACACAGACCTCCTCTCTGTGAGAGGGAGTGGGCCGTAATCCACCACGCGGGCCCAGTGAGGGTTGGTAGATGTCACATGTCTTCGAATTTTTGGTTCTAAGACATGCCGGTTTCCTCACGATGTTTTCCTTCACCGTTTTGAGAGCAGTGGTGATGAGATAATTTACACAAAGTAAAATCCTGTCTGTAGGACGCCCTCCGGCCAGGTGGGATGACGAGCTGCGAAAGATTGCAGGCAGATGCTGGATGCGTCAAGCGTAAGACAGGGCGCTATGGCGCTCATTAGGGGAGGCCTATGTCCAGCAGTCGACTAAAATAGGCTGATGATGATGATGAAAGCGCCTGTCTGGGTTCGAACCTACGACCTACAAGTCGTAAGCCGCCCACAGCTTAGGCATTTTCACGGAGCTCCGAGCGCCTTGAAAACGATTTATGAAGTGCGTTAAAATCGATTTGAAAGTAGTTTGAACGTAGTGTGAACGTATTAGAGCATTAGATCTTGTACTTTTACAGAGGGGAAGTGTTCGTAGGGCTTTTCCAGTGTTTTAAACTCTAAGATAATGACGTATTAAATTGTCTGCTACAAACAATTACAGATAATGAGCATATGTAAAGAAGGTAGATACATTCGTTCAGATAATTGCAACCAAAATTAATTTGTTCATATGTCTTTCTTGTGAACTTACAGGAAGTCATTACTAAAAATTAATGCACGAATGCAAATTCGGAAATAAAAGTCAAACACTAGCAAATATTTTAACGCGATTTACATAATTTTAATGTTTACATAATTTATTTAAGTAGCATAATAATGTAATAAAATTTGTTTCAGTTTATCTAGCGATGGGGAAAACAGCGCTAAGTCTTGTATTACTCTAGTTACGTAGGTCGAAACCAACTAGGTTAGTCTTGTGCCTGCTCGGTCATTTTTAAGATCGCTCCGTACTAGTACATTTCGGTCAGTGAACTAGTTCATTCTATTCGTTCTAACAGCTCTATTCGGTCTTCGCTCTCGGAGTCGGTCAGCATTTCCCTAAGCGAGGCTCGGACCCGGGAGCAACACGCTCTTTATTTATGGTCTTTATGCAGTAACGTAACAAAGACATTGTACTAAATCACTACGTTTAGGTACTTTAAGATGATGTAATGGAAGATATTTTTTAGCATTTAAATCAGAATCTGTGTCGCCGTGACGGTGACCAAGTCATAGTATTAATTTAACACATTTGATTTTCCTTCATACTTGAACAGGCTTAGGACTGTCATTCTGATCAATCGTAAAATTAAAATATCGTTTATTTTATCATATCAAATATCGTTTTCATTTATCAATCGTAAGTTCTTTTACTATAACTTAGGTAGCTATTGAAAGTCACTTGTAACACACACACACTTGTTTGTATTGTACTATCCTATTTATGTATATGTAAGCATAGGTCGCACATACTATAAACCAACAATTTACGAACACAGCTCGTCTCGCGTGTTCAGGTGTTAAGCTAAAATAGACATTATGGTATTGAAATAACGCGCATCTCATCTCATTCTTGCGAATTCGGTCGTTCGGGTTCGGGTAGCATCGTCATTCGTCGGCTATTCTCTCGTTCTCATTCCCAGACATCGAATGAATTCGTATGACGTATCATTTCATTTCTCGTTCTCATTCGCACCTAATAAGATCGCGCGGTTTAAAATGTACGAGTCCGAAAGGAGCTATTAGACCTAATAGAGCGATTACAAGTCAGAGTTCGGAAACGATTCTTTTAGTACAGTGCAAAGATTCGGCTCCTATTCGTTCATCGTTCATGAACTACACAAGACTAAACTAGGTATTTGTAGAGTTAGTGGTATGATTTTAAGTGTTACACCAATGAATACTATTTTGTCTTCAATTAATTCATTACTTATTCTATCTGTAGTTTAATTTACTCATAAATCTGTCAATAGCCTATTGTTTCCGGTTTTGGGAGTTCCCGCCAAAACCTCCTCTGGGTTCGTAGATATTGACGACGGGTTATTCGACTAATTATGTTGTTAACAAATAACTTACTTGTAGTCCATCTTCCCTCTGCTCTCTTATAGCCCGCTCCAAATCTCGCATCTTCTCCGCCATAACACATTTGGAAGTCTTCCTAACACTACGTCTTACAGGGAAGTATTCTGTTAACTTGTGATTTGTGTCCCCATTCACTACTTTATCAATTTTGTTAATCGTTTTTTCGATGGGTGGCGGTGAAGGTGGAGGCTCGAGTTTGGGACTTTTGAGCTCTTCCTTGAAGTATTCTGTTAGCTTGTGACTGTCGGTTGCGCGGGCGGTAGCGCGCGCCCCTCTATTCCTCAACGTATGTCCGTTCGTCATATTGTTATTTGTTATACCGTTGCTTGTCTTCAGTGGCTTAGACCTCAATTCTACCTTTTTCAATGGAGGTTCGGAAGTTAGTTCTGCATTCTCAGTCTTTGGCTGTACTGCTGCTATAACCCTATAGAGAAATATTACTGTAGATATTGTGAGTTGTGACATATAGTTTTGAAATGACCACCACAGATAATAGAATCCCATAAAAACGAAGCTTTTTACAGATGGCAGTACATTCAAATATGAATAAAGATAATGTATGAATTTTATAGAATCTCAAGTATTGTCAAGAATGCAGTGTTTATTATGATGCAATTAAACTTTTCAACACCATCATCCCAGTCCATCCCTTAAATTATGTTGGGGGTTAGTTTTCATGAGCAGATGCAACTGAATATCATTATAGACATAATAATAAAATAATGAATGGGGGGAAAAAACATATTAAATTAGTGCCTCAGTTACCTGCGCTTTCTATAGTTACGCGTAGGTCTGACAGGCTTCTCCTCGCATAGTTCAATACGGTGGGGGGTCTTCACACCCTCCTGGGCTGCCATCAAGCTACTGGCTGGAAACACCCAAATTATTGTATTTTTATATTTCAACTTTATACTGCAAAGGAAACCTAATTTGTTGTTTTACATTGGATTACATGTAATAATTCAGTTGCAATTTTAATTTATCATTATCATATATTAATTACACTAATGAATAATAATTAATACTCAAGAGTCTAAAGATTAATATAATGATACCTATTATTGTATTTACAATTTATTAGTTTTCAATTACAAAAGTACTGTAAGATTTCTTTGAGTATATAGTATTATGATACAGTGTCATATTTTTTTGTTTGTATGGTTGACACATATTTCTTTCAGTTGCAATTAAAATATATACAACTAAGACTACAATGCATAGGTCCAAAAAAACAGGATTCCTCCATACTAATATTCTAAATTCGAAAGTATCTCTGACTGGCCTGCCTTTTCACCCCTAAACCGCTGAACAGATAAAATTTGCCAAGGAGACAGATGGCATCCTGAGGAAGGAAGGAGGAAGGACATAGGCTACTTTTTCTCTCATACATAAGCTTAAAAGGGGGTGATATAAGGGGGGGGGGGGGAAGAAAGATTGTATGGGAAAACCAGCATTTCTTAAGTTAGGGATGTAAAAATTCAAATGTATTCTTTTGGTAAGAAATAAAGAACTATGTGTTTCAGCGTTTTTGTAAAATCAGGGAGAAACAGGGGAGATTAAATTCAACTGTGGTATTGTAAATTTTGTGTACCTCTTTTTAAATGATTTAAGGGATTGGAATTATTTTTTGGGTGTTACATTTTCATGCCTTAACGGCTGAACGGAATTGGATGAAAGGCATATGGCCATGACCTGGGTTGGAACAAAGAGTACTTTTTATCCAGGTGGTAAATTCCCATGGGATAATAATTACCGACAGTGGAAAAGCTAGTGATATTCTAAATCTTATCCAGAACACAGATAATTTACACTTCATAACACTCCATATGAGTTGGAATCATAATTTTATCACTATGACCTATTTGTCGCTTGATAATACTTTAAAATATTATTTTAATTTAAATGATTTTGTTTAACAGTTAATAATATATCTGGATTAGCTCTGTCTACATTACTAAAAAAAAACTTTTTTTTTGAATACATAAACATTTTTTTCTTGATGCTGATACTATAAATGCATCCTAATCAATGATAATAGATAAAATAATAACTAGTATAATAAATATACAAATCAAATAAGCAGTATAAAATCATTGAAAGCGTTCATGCCATACTGTTTGTACTAAAGAGTGAATGAAAAAAGACAGATGTTACATGAACCAGAAGAAAGAGCAAGCAGAAGGTTTAAAGTCCAATAAGAACCATGAATATGCTAATTAAATGAAATAGATTATGGAAAAAAAAATACATAAAAGGGTACCAAAGACATAGGAACTAGAAATATGTATATCAAATGGTTGGGCATGATGCCGAGACCAATGGTGGCATGTCGTTCCTTATCTTTGCCAACTCATGAAAGAATTAAGGCTAGAAAATAATGGAATAACCATCCTCACACATTTTAATTTATAATATTCTACAAAATATTTTAGTACTTACACTTTATTATGTCTTTTTTTACTTTTTTTGGTAAGTTGCCTAATAACATACCTATTTTAAGAACATTAATTTTGAAGAATTCATAGAAAATTATTTTAAAAAACTACTCAAGATAATGAAACACTGATAATAATAGTAATGTTGAGAAAATATATACAAATGACTAAGATATGATTTACTGTCCCGTCATGTAGGTTTGGTTATTTTAAAGGACATATTTCTCAAACATATTTAGGTTAGCATCCAGAACTTTACATATTTAGGAACCATCAGTGAAGAAGATTATCAGAACAAGACACTTGATAATTAAAACACAACTGTCTATTAAACATTATCAAACGGTTTTTAAACACACTAACTAATGCATATTTTTGAGAACACATGTGTTTGTAAACGCGTGCATTAGACGACGGAATTACAGAAGAGGGTACCGCGAACAAAGGATGCCTCAAACATAACATGGACATCATGACATTTTTATGTATAGTTATGTAAATATACCGTACTAACCTCGAACCATTTCCACTTGAACTTGATAATCGCTGTTATAAAATCACAAAACACCATTGAAGAAGTGGTTAAACTAGTCACAAACAAAACCAGACTGGCTCGAGTTACCAATATTTTGTAACAGACCTTGTCATATTAGGATCGCAAGAACTTATCATGTGATTTGTCTATCTGATATCACGTATTTTTCATTTTCTTACAGGTTTTTGAATTGCCTAAACTATAAAACGTAGGATATTATCAACTACAGCATGTATTTCAGTAAAAACTGACGGTAATTCATTAAATTGCTTCGAAAATGTCAAGACTGAATACTGAGTTCTGTAGAAAATGGACGCTTGTTTTTCCTAAGCTGCTTTCTTCTGATTGGCCAACCAAATAAATTTTAGCCAATGAATTTAAAAATTGAGACCATAGACTAGCATTCTCTTTTTAGGCGCTTGCTTGAAAAATGAAAGGCATCATTTGTCGTTGCGGTCACAGACATAGAGTAACAGGCTGGTGAGGTGCGTTTCACGTTACTTATTTTTTCCATTGTACCTTATAATGGAATACACATGGTACATAGAGTATACTATTACATGCAAAGAAAAAAAATTAAAAGTTTAAAAGTACAAATTTCTGTTATTTTTGTTTTTTCATGTTAGTTTAGAACTGACATCCATCTCAATCGAAAAAGCAAAAATGTTCAACCCATAGAGCATGGCAACAACTTTGCGTCCGCGTGCCGCTCTAGAGAAATTATGTTCCTTGTTCCTATTTCCAGTAACCATGTTTTGGAATAACTATGAGTTAGGTTACAACCTGGTTAGCTTGCTAATCTTGTATCCCAGCATTACTTATTCTTTATTTTACTAATTTTTTGTACGCAGCTCGCGCCGCACCTGCTCTTATGCTAGGTACACACACCATTTCAAAATCTCATTTCCACACACAATTTGAAATCTCTTGGAACAAATCAGCTGCCAAAATCGAGGTGTAGGCGTCAGATTTTTTAACACCAAAATTAATCACTAGATACTTGTGCTACATTCAGATTTCATGAAGTAGTCAGTAGATCAAATTGAGCGAGATAATATAAATTTTATTGGGACGAATACGATCCTGGGTTACTGACTTTTTCAAACCTTCGGACATAGATAAAATGTACTTACATTGACCGCCAAAATGTCTGGATGAGACATTGCGGCGGTCAATGCAAAGAGTAGTAAAATTATAGGTCAATGGAGCACTGCACAGGTATCACTAGTCAGAGGAGCAGTGGAGGGTCAAAAGTCAATGACACTTTGACAGCCGGCAGCCGTCAATCATCAATGTCAACCTATTCAGTTTTCAATAGAATTGGCGCGTTTGGCGCCATTTGCGACGACGTGACCTCAGCGAACTTTTACGGGCAAGGCAAAATATTTCTTTTAAAAGTTTTACTAAAAGTACAAGAAGTCCAGGTCAAGTAAAGTAAAGTAAAATGAGTGAGAGAAAGAGAAAACCATGCTACGTTTGGGATGAAAAATTAATCGAGGAATGCGATCGATTGCCGGCAGTTACTGGAAGGGTACAGTTTAGACAAAATAATAAACAAATAAACTCACGAATGTTCGTAAACAAAATAATGTTTCTTTGTTTTAGGCTAGCATGATACATGATTTGATAGAGGCTTACGATATCTTGAAGCTATTAATAATTGTGAGATCAGCTCCAGCAACTTACAAAGATATGAAAGAGTTTCATTCGGAGTTGTATCTTGATCATTTGAAAAAGTTTACTGAAGTTGATGACGAATATATGACGAACGATAAAGACGAGGAGTGTGGCATTGGTATGGGCAAACAAAATAAACTTTTTTTCATCTAAATACTTGCTGGACTAAAACCAATATTGTATGAGGAATGAGGAAATTGGTTCAATCAAAAAGAGACGTATGCCCAGCAGTGGGTGAAATCAACACAAACCATATTGAGATGACACTTGAATATTACTTAGGTGGTAGTGGTTTCAGAAGTAAATAATAGTAAAAGATGTATCATTTGCATTTTCATTATTCCTAGATAAGATTTTAACCACCAGATTATCTACATCTGCCCAGCATTTCGCCAACTACGTTGGGATCCGCTTCCAGTCTATCTGGTTGCAGCATAATGGTTATCTACTTACTTTAAAACTAAAAAGCTATGTTCGTTTTGCTATTATTCTTGTAGGATATGACTGCCCTCCTGTTTCCAATATGTTTGAGCTGGTGTCTACCATAGCTGGAGGTTCCATAACTGCAGCCCGATGTCTGCTGCTTGGCATAACAGATGTGGCCATCAACTGGTGCGGGGGCTGGCACCATGCACATAGGTACTTCTAAACCTTCTTCTAGATCAAAGTTTTGTCACTAGTCCTGTTTGGTGACAGGGCAAAAATCTGTCCAGCTGGAGAATCTATGGCTAGTCAAATAGTATTACAACTCTTGACTCATATAATACATTGTTAAAAAGTTTTCTAATCTGTTAAAAGAATTATATTTTTCAGGTTTGGAGCTGAAGGCTTTTGCTATGTAAATGACATTGTCATAGCTATTGAAAAGTTGAGGAGAAAGTTTCCTAAAGTATTGTACATTGATTTGGATGTACATCATGGTAGGAACCAAACAAATAGATTTTTAATTATTCATCCAGTTTATAAAAGTCACATGCATGTCATTTTCAATAATTATTGACCATACATTTTTTCAGGAAATGGAGTACAAGATGCCTATAGCTTGAGTAAATCGGTGTTTACTCTGTCTTTCCACAAGTACGAGCCAGGTTTCTACCCTGGCACTGGGGGTGTAAATGACATTGGGACCCAGGGTGGCACAGGATATGCTTGTAACTTTCCACTCCATGCAGCTTACTCTGACAAAACCATGGAATATGCTTTTGAAAAGTTAGTGGGTAAAAAAAACATTTGTAGACTCTGTATTTGGCCAATCATCAATAACCTTGAAAGTATTAGTCATCTTACTTAAAACTAACTAAAATGAGTGTATAAGTTTAATGTTTCAGAGTGTTCAACTCAGTTTATAATCACTTCAAGCCTGACGTCATCGTAATGCAGTGCGGCGCAGACGCATGTGCGCGAGATCCTAATGGCGGCGCAAACCTTACTACGCGCAGCTACTGTCAATGTGTGCGGCGCGTGCTTGACAAACGAAAACCTACCTTATTGTTAGGTGGAGGTAGGTTGCAATTTGATTTCTTCAGTGTGAATAAAAATTTCACCAGCTATTTGAAAAACTAGACTCTGGAACAAACATTGGTGTGCTGCAGCTTTCAGAAATCCGATATATAATTATGTCTGCCAGCAACTCTCCAAGTTAAAAGAGGTGAAAAGATAGAACATAACATCACGGCTGTTATCCCTGAAGGGTTAGGCAGAGGTGCACCTATAGTACACCCACATTTCGCCAGTTATGTATATGTCCTATGTAATAGGGGGCGAGGCTATTGCCATCAACCGGGCACAAATCCAGACTCCAGGCTGCTACTGAGAAATTCTAGATAGATAAACCCAAAATCACATAGCTCAACCTGGGAATCGAACCCAAAACCTCATGCTTAGCAGTAGCTCTTGCGACCACTAAACCATTGAGGCAGTCAAAGATAGAAACTGGGGGTTATTCTAAAAACTAAGTATCTGTTCTTCCAGGCGGATATAAACATGCGAATACAGCACGATTATGGGCATCTCTAACAGCTCTAGTGGCTGGACTGGACCTGGATGACCAAATACCAGAACATGGTCACTGGCCAGACTACGGTCCTGACTTTACTGTAGCCGTGGAACCTACACTAGCCAAAGACAACAATAGAAGTTCCTACTTAGAAGAATGTATCAATATAATAGATGGTGAGATTTTCTAAAGCACTTGGGTTTGATAAGTTAATAAGAACAATAGTAACACAATGAAAAGCTTTTATTGTCTAAAATCATGTTTATAAACTTTTATGGATTTTGTATAATACAATTTTGATAATTAGCTATTGGAATATATATATATATAACTGTTCTTACAGGGAATTTAGTAAAGTACTTAGGACAATCTGAAACTGCAGAACCAGGAGCAAAAAGAATAAAGACTGAATTGAAATGTTTGCACCCAGAAAAAACGCCTCCAGAAGTAAATATTGATAAGAGAAAAATTCAAAATGAACAGCCAAACAAAACAGACAAGGAACAGAATGTTGTTGACGATGTGTATGCCTTTATGGAGTAAATAAATAATATTAAACGAAATCCCCAACAACAGTTGTATTTTTACTTCCTGATTCCTGATATGTGAGAAAAAATCAAAAGTAAAATAAAACAGAAAATTAATTCGAAAAAGTATATTTTTAAAGTTCGCACTGAACTGTTAAGCACACAGTAAGTTACCAAGTAACATTGACATGAAGTGAAATTAAACCCTAGGTATAGTCTCGCGTCCAAGTGATGATATTATGATGCTACAGCCCAAACACAAGTTACAATCAATTAATTTGTCTTATGTGCAGTTGATAAGTAACACAACACATAGGTATGCAATGTTAACATACTGTTTAAATAAAAATGCACAATTGTATTACAAATCAGCTTATAGACAATTTGTTCTAAAGGTTAACTCATAGCTTGGTGTCACAGGTCTTTCATTTATTTCCAAAAGCTTCCTGTCTTCAGTAACAACATAAGCAGATTATAAATTTCGTCACAAGACTATAATTATTGGGGATTTCTGTGATTACAAATCCTAATTGTTTAAAATAAAAATTATTACCCAACGTAATACCAAATCTCTAATGCACTTAAAGCATTTAACATTTTTGATTTATATTTATCTAATTCTTTATTAAGTGCTTTTAAATATGTGTTGCAAGCAAGGTGATTCAAAGGCTAATACCAGTGTAAAATCAAATGCAAAACTAGATTGAATCTACAGCAATGGAATTGATCTGAATTTATAACCAGCAGTGCATTCCTACTGCTTCAGAAGGTCTTACAAATACTGTCTTGGAAAAATAAATGCATTCTTAATAACTTATTCACACATTGCTACAAAAACGGCAGTTTAGCTCCACTGCTGCAAATCCAAGCTAAACAACAATGATTCAATTAGCTACTTTAGTCTGTAGGCCGCTTTTCACTGTGTTTTTTAGTGAATTCATCTGCATTCTTTGAAAACTTCTTCCTGTCTTTAAGGAACTCTTCGGCGAGTTCCGCACGCAGGGGATGCTCTGGCTCGGGGTCGTTGACCAGGGCCACTAGAGCTTGAATAACTGAAATAAGGAAAATTAATAACAAATAAACACACACTACATGCATGCAGTTGAATAATCAACAACCATTTTCCAAACATTTGTTGCTTACCTTGGTCAGTCTTGGTAGCAGGCTTCCAGTTCTCAGCACTGATGATTGGCAGGCACACCTGGCCTTTCTCATCAATATTTGGATGATAAATCTTTGTTTTGAAACTAATCTTAGGAGGTTTGAATGGATACTCTGCTGGGAAGTTAATCTCAATGCGGAAAGCACCCTTGTTGTAAGGAGGATTGTCCTGAAAATTCAAAATTACCATTCAACTAGTGCCTGATTTTAACTAGCTTACACTTAATTTCATGTTCATGGGTACAAACATATTGAAGAGTGTCATGGTAAGTTCCCAGTCCCATTAAGATAGGATTTTTCTGGTTCAACCCTACAGTATGTCTGAAAATTCATGTCACTGTCATGCAAAGGGGCCCTCAGGATATTCATGTTGTTTGTCATTATGATTAATGCCCAAATAGGGATTCACCATTCATAGAACTCACCACTATCAGAACTTGATAACATAGCAACATGATTCTATACAATATCTTTAATCTAATAAGTTATTAACATACACAACCATTCTGATAGCTATAAAGATTTGCATTTTGTGTAAAAACTTATGATATAATTATGAGTCATAATATACCTACGCCTGTGGTGGTAAATCAAGGTTTTAAGCTATTTTTTGTTACTATTATGCTTTTGCTTAGTATTAGAAATAAAAATCAGCCAATAAGGTTTCTCCAAATATAATTTTGCCCATAAAGTTGACCTAGAATGTTATTTAAGATACAGATTAAAAACATGAAACATCATATCATACTTACAGGAACAATTAATCCTTGCCATGTAAGAATATTGGATTCATCCACTTGTATGTCCCTGAAGGACTTAAGGCCTGATTGCCTGATATCATTCAGTTCCTGGAAGAGATAGAAAATGAAAATATCAGTTTTGATTTGGTAAGGATTTCCTTTAAATTTTTATATAGCCAGCCTAAATCGATAAATGAACTACAGATTGTGAATTTGTGATTTATAAGCCAAGAACTTAAATACTTTTTTTTTTGAAGAGGCCATACCTATTCAAATTCCTTTGTGATTTATCCATAAGATGACTGGTATTTTTAATTGATAGAATAACGACGGAACAGTTTGTATATTTTTATTACATTAGTAGGTCACCGATTACACTAAGTATATCAATAATAAAATAGGCCTTCGCGGTGTTTCTTAGTTCTAACTCCACTCTTCATTTTATTTTCTACTCTCTATACAAATATTTTACTACGTAATTTAACATTTATATGAATACTGATGGTATTTACCGTATAATGACGATTAAAGTCAATGATGAAGTCACAAAAAATGATGTCTCACCTTCTGTAGTCTCCTCGTTGCAGCCATTGTATTAGAATCTGTCAAAGTCCCAACCTAAGATTTCTTACAGTGACTCTTGACTAGTTTTTGTATTATTTACAGTTCCACACAAACACCATAATTATACGGCACAAACAAATTATAGTAGGATTTGTCTGCAAAATGCTGATAAATTATGTGCAAAACGCGACGAACACTAACAAAATTTCGCTACGTTATGTTAGCGCTTTGATGAACATTAAAAAATTGAGCATGAGCAGTCAACTTGTAAGTTGCAAAGTTAATAAAAAGTTATATTTTTTAAATGTTTGTTTTCAACTAGTTTTAAATTACCTAGTCATTATTGTATTTTAATAACTAAAAAAATCTTTTTTTTTATCTTGCTCTGTGAAAAAATGAAACGTAATTCAGAAAGGGAGCGACAACGCCCTCTATTGTCAAATCAAAAAAGGTGTTGAGATGTGGATTTGTTTTCTATCACCTCATCAGATGGAGCCGATGGAGGAGAAAGGAGATGACTTGAATTGGACGTGGCAGACACTTGATTAACTCTATTATGTGAAATAGATCTGTCATGCATGACCACAAAACGATGAATCGAACTTATTACCATGAGGGATTCGAACCTGATGTAGAGAAGAAAGCGACCGACTCGCAGTCTCTTTTTAGTTTCAAACAATCGAATCTTCGTCCGACGATTGGTGAGGTCTGAGGTTTTATAACGTGTCTTCATAGTAAGCCAAGTGCAGCAGAGTACCGTATTTTTAATCGCTCTCGACTATCTACAGTATGTATCACAGACCGAAATTATCATTATATCTTTGGTCTGTGATACATACTGTAGATAATCGAGAGCGATTAAAAATACGGTACTCTGCTGCACTTGGCTTACTATGAAGACACGTTAGCTTGCTAGGATAGGATGGGCAAGGCTTTAAACGGTAACTTCGATCATAGTCGACTCCGTAACATAACACTGCTCAGGGCTAATAATCGGATACAGGAGCTCGTAGGTTATACCACTGCTCGTGCATCCATGTCATTACAGCAATGAGCACTAGCGTACGGGTAGATAGTTTATATTGTTCAAGAAAATGCTTATTATGTAGGTGACATGGGTGAGGATCGGTAGCAGGTAAAGTAGGTAGACTATCAAAAATAAAATGCTTGTTATTTGAGATACTCTCTTTATAAACGCGATTGGATGATGGGGGAGACTATAACATTGTAACAGGTGCAACTGGAGACTATAATTTTCCGATACTTTAGGGTTTAATTACCTTTAAATAATATATTATATACTCGCTGTTCTAATAAAAAATATTGATCAAATTCTAATCAATTCATCTACACAAAAATGAAAGATAATGACCTCTTCTCTCCGTTTACATAGTTTAAAATACCTATAACCTCCTATAAAATATATTTAACAGAACGAAACGTTGCTCCAAATACTATAAACTTTTAAACGCGGCATATGAAGTTCCAATTGGATTATTGTGACAGATTATAATGAGGACCAGTAGATTTTGTTAATTTTTTTCTAAAACTCGGCGGAAATATCATAGGAACACCAACACCCTATTGGCAGTTGAAGATCTTCAGATATTTCCAGCGAGCGCTAAACTTGATAGACATTATTTGCAATGAATGCATGATAGCAAGCAGCAAAGTATATTTTTTGTATAAACAATTCGACTGGTCTTCTTTACATCCGGTGGTAATGCTAGTCGTCCCCACGCTCGTCGTCGCGGCGTCGGTTGCGCGTGCGCCTGTTCCAGCCCTCGCGCGGCCGCTCGCGCTGGCCCCGCCCCTCCCCGCCTCGTCCCGCGCCTCCGCGCTGGAAGAACGAGCCTTGCTTCTCGAAGATACGCTCGTTCGAGTCCACTAGGTTGCCGACCTGTGAATAAAACAAGATAACATTGTAATCCCGAGGTATTCGAAGAATACTTTTCCAATAAAAGTCGAAAAATTAATTGCGCTATCGACAGTCGATAACTACAAGAAAGTAAACATCTAACAGATGGAGAAAACTGATGTGCTAATTTATTTTTTAAAAGACCAATCAGCTTGTAAATCGCGGCATGTTTGACCTTATTTTTTGGATTGACTGCGATAGATCAAATGACACATTTAATATATTTACCTTATCAGCAAGCTGTAAAGCCAAAGCCTGCATCCTGGTAGGCTCCGAACGGTGTAGGATGGCGCATTCGCTGGGGTCATCAAGTGAAGCCAGCAGCTCTTCATTGATGATCATCTTGGAGACAAGTGAGTGAACGCGTTGGCGGGGAAGCTCAAACATGTCCGCGAGTGAACGGAGAGAGAGAGATGCGTATACGTGAGCGTAAGTAAACAAGTAGGTGCGGAGCGATTCCTCGCGGATCAGACGGCCGAGCATAGCGCGGACGTTGTCGGCGCCTACCATCAGATCCCAAACCTGCAATGGAATGTATTTATTAATTTGTGTTGGACCTGCAAATCAATTTTATTTACTATTATGACCTTCCTCTGCTTTGCAAAACTTCAAGATTTCTCTAATAAACGTGAATTTAATATTAATGTATTGTGCACATAGGCATAAGCATAATCAGCCTATTACGTATCCCTTCCGGAATAAATCCTCTAAATTATGGTGAAAACCGCATCAAAATCCGTTGCGTAGTTAATAAAAACACGAAAAGAGACTTTAATTTATAAAATATTTAGATGCAGTTACATACCTTTGCATTCATTTTGTCATTAACAATGAAGTTAAGGCAGGCACGCCAGTCTCCGCGGCGCATAGCCCTAGCGGCTGCCACGGCGTGCTCACGCATAGACTCCGGCGGACCAACCAGCGCCTGGCGCTCACTCGCACGCAAGTTCTGGTAAAACGTCTTACTGATCATACGACGACGGGCGTCGAACTCGTGAGCCGCCATGTACGGGATCTCAATCAGCATCGCAGACACCAAGTATACACATTCAAGCAACTCCAAGTTGATGTGCATATGGAAAGGCATTTGACGCTGCTTCTCGATCTTCTCCTGTTCCTTAGAACGCTCGTGCTGACGCTGAGGCAGCAGACCTTGAGCCAGCAACTCCTTAGGTTTGCCAGTCATCATCAGCTCAGCTAGACAACCGTGAGCTTCCTTGACATTCCCGCGGCGGAAGGCGCACAGACCCAAGTTGGCCATGGTACGATTGTACAGAATCTGAGTGCTTGGGTCAGAGTGTTGAACTGTTTCTTGCAAATGTGACATCAGCAGCAAGTCACGAGCCTGGAACCAGTTGTCGTGCAGAGCGTGATGGTAGATGTGAGAGAGGATGGCACGAGTTCTAAGTCGGTCAGACTCGTCGTGACCGTAGATGAACTTGCAGAATTTCTCCATCTTCTTAATGGTAGTTTCCTCACCAGGAGGTAGGTCCTTGCGCACTGCGCGAGGATCAAACTTGTAGTACAGATGATCAATTTTACGTAGGTAAGCACGGCATATTTCTTGTGGAGTGCCGTCGCGTTCGACCACTTGGCACACGCGGTCAATCAGAGTAGAAACGCGAACTTCGTCCTTCAATCTCTCAACATATTCATTAGAATGAGGATCGCACTCCTTGAGCAGCTTAGTGAATTCATCGTCGAGGCGCTCCAGCGCGGTCAACAGACACCCGCGAACTAGGAAAGGTGCTGTTACAAGCTGCTCATTTTCTTCAGTAATAGTTTCGCTCAGTTGCATGTCTTCATGAGCTAAGAGTAGGGTTACCATGTGGTCTACATTTTCGACGAGTTTGGACCAGTATTCAGGCTTCATGGCGTCAGATACTTTGGGGTTGTAGTCGAAGAGAGCGGCGACGGTGGCGGCGCGCAGTTTGAGTTGTAGGGCGTCTCCTAAGTTGTGTGCGGCGGCGACAGTACGTAGCTCGTGCAAGAGTTCGAGTTGAGCACGACGATCGGTACGCTTGCGGCCACGGGCTGCGCTAATCTCACCCAATTTCTTTACTACTAGAGCCGCGTCAATGTCGCTGTCCTATAAAAATATAAAAAGTTTAGTAAAGTCAAACAATGCGAACATATTGGAGATATACTGTTAGCAAGATGAAATGACAAATTTCTAACCTTAGCAAACATCTTGGGCTTATCAGAAGTAGCGGCTCCCTTCCTGACAGTCTCCCACTCGCCGCCATCGTCAGCCTGGTCCTTCTTGCCGACCTTGCCAATTCTGGCGTCACGTCTGTCCTCACGACGTTTGGCCTTGCGCCTGTCTCTGTCTTCGTCCTCATCTCTTTCAGTGTTTCTCTTCAAGAACCTCTCCCGGATAGTGGTAGCTCCACGGTTTTCGTCATCGGAACTTGAACTTGAGTCTGAGGAACTGGAACCCCAGTCCATGGAGTCGGAGGACTCGTCGTCTTGAGGAGGGGGTCGGCGCGGAGGCTCGGGAGAACGGCGTGCGCGCGGCTTCTCTTTTGGCTTTTCTTCATCGTCAGAGTCGTCCGAGGATGATGTGTCTAATCAAAAAGACAATAATTATAATAAGTGGATTACAAGAGGTAATTTCTAGTTGATTAACGCAAAATGTTTATGAAAGAGAACTTCTTTGCAGGTTAAACTTACCTTTACGTTCATGGTCATCATCAGGCAGATCAGGATCCTCACGGAACTTGGACATCTCAGCATCAAAGTCTTTGGCATATTTCCTTAGTTTCTGCCTCAATGATGTGAGTGCCTTGCTGTTGCCCTTCGACAGTGCCTTCCTGCTGTCACGGTCATTCCACGCTCCAACCACCCAGTCATCCAACTCTGCCAGAGCCCTAATGAAGAATCTTGGAGCCACTCCATTTTCTTCTTTTTGTACAACTGGCGCAGCGCGAGTGTAGGCTCTTTGGAGCTCCTCAAACGAAGCGAGAGCTGAGGCAAAGTCTTTGATCTTCTTGTGGTTACGCAGGGAATGGATAATGGCCTCCAATTCTTCATAGCGTTTCTCCTTCATAGAGCGCACAACGCGCTTTGTTTCCTCCTCATCATCACTGAACTGTGGGACAAAAGAAAGGTTGTGTAGTATTCAATAATCTTAAAAGTATGTTAATCATGACAAGGCAATCAATTAATGCATTAGGTAAACATCAACTATAAATATGTAAATTAAAATACCTAACACTGAACACATTCATGATAAATGTGAAAATTCCAAAAAAAAAAAGAATAAGTGATTTAGTATGAGAGACGGAGAGAGTTTTATCTTCCTTCTCTCTCATGTACCGAAATGTGCATGAACATGACACGTCGTTGAAATTTCACTCGATAATTGAAAAAGAATTGAGTTTCAATTGTCTTTCAATTATCGAATAGCCGCGCCGGCGCCGCCAAGTGACGATTTCACCAATGATATTAAACGCGTTCACATATAAAACGCGTTCAAGAGCTGTCAGTGTCAATATTCCATAGAAAATAATGATACTGACTGTTCATATACGTAGTATACGTGCTGTTCGCATTCAGTTTCATTGGTGTGTTTTGAAGGTCTTTTTAAAAATAAAATACTTTCTTTTTGTTTTATAGTGTAACTGTCATGCATGAATGAAAAATGTTCATTGAAATAGCTGACCTGAATGAAAAATGTTCATTAAACTAGCTGATATGTTGGCCAATTCTCAGACATATCACCGATATGCACACAAAATTTTATACAAATTGGTTGGGCCATTTCGGAGGAGTTTGGTAACAAACATTGCAACACGAGAATTTTACATATTAGACACTTAATGCTTACATACTTACACATACTTTCAAGAAGGATGCTCCTTGTTAAACTCTCGTTGTATTTTTTTTTAGATTTAAAAAGCTGATTCTAATGAAATTTGGCCGATTTTAATTTACAATGAAAATTTTTATGAGAACTGCTTGGAGTAACAGGCCAGCAGCAGCCTTAACTACTTATGAAAACAATTGTAATTTTATGCGTAGTACCATATTACAAAAGCAAATAAATTAGTTGATTCAATCACTAATCTGTTAGATAGATAAATAAATTTCCTCTACTTGACCACATTGTGCACATTTTAATTTTTTATTGATATTACATTTGTTTTGAACAAAATAAAGATGCTAAATCAAAACAACCACTGCTATGATTTCATTCAGTTTGTTTTTTTTTTTACAAAATGGTTCAATCCCGGGAACCCTTACTTACTTATTTATTCAGAAAGGAATGTCCATATTACTTTTTGTGGGAAGAAGTTTAGGCATTTTCCATTATGCAATCACTGATAATGAGCTACATAGGTACTTATAAATTAAAGAGCTTGATCAAAAGAGAATGATGAAAAATTCAAACATAATTATGAAATAGATTGCAAGTTGCTTGACTCATCATTGCTATGGTTTATGTAGTATTATGAAAAATAATTTCATAATAAATATGATAACAGGCCTCTGCGAGTTGGCTTGGGCTCCTTGTACACCTTCCAAAGGTCAGGGACCGCAGAGCCCAAGAAAGGTCAAGAAAATATATGATAATAATCATGAAAATTATTGAGAACATCACTGAGTAATATAATTCCATTATTAAGTCTTTAAGAGTTGTTTGTTTTCAGTTAATGTTTTCTTTATTTAATTTACAAATGCAGAATAGACATGCATTCCAGATACTAGATTTTGCTTTGCATATGAAAATGTATTTATATCTATTTTTTATAAAAACAGAAACAATGTTGAACATAAATAAGGTAGATGGCCAATATTCTATATGTTTTTTTACTTCAGCTACACATGCTAACTAAGAAAGAAAGAAGCTAGAGGTGTGTTCATATAAATGATAACAACATCCAAATGAAACATTGTTTAGAACTTGTAAGAACATTTTGTAAGGCTAACATTTGTTTCAATATTAAAATTTGTAAACTTTTAATCATAGCTGCTTAAAAGTGGATTTATTTGTAATTGTAAATTACTTACCGTGTAGACGGGTGCGGGGGCGCGTACTACTGGCTCGTCCTCGCTTGAGCTCTCCGACTCGGAGTCAGTACCAGTCGCAAAGAATCGACTCATGATTGCGTTGTTCTATGAATTCAACTACAAAACAACAAGTATTAATAAATACATATTCACACAATACAGATTCACTCTCACTCATATTTACTCTAAGCGAGCACATCATAAATAAATGTTCTCCTGTTGTTCATCAAAAATATGGAACGTCGAAGCTGGAACTTCGAAGCTGTTGTCCGGGCGGTTGAGGTTAGAACTTTCACATAACAAATTAAGCCCCTTATCGGATTCCACTTACCTTCTACAAAATGTCCTATATATTGTTTTGTTCTCAACAACGTATAATGGCGTCCAAATCATGAAAATATCTTATAATATTGATAACACTGAAGAAACTCCAGTCTGCCCACGACGCACCACACACGTCAAAAAGACTGAGAAACAGATAATATAATGACATAAAGACTAAAGAGGATAGTGATGTCCGAATTTCGGCTCCAGTCTCTACGAGAAAAGTGTTTCTACCGGAAAATTGAAGTATTCCCCAATTTTTGATTCGAAATATCGATATTTTTAGCCGAAAAATTTTGAACCGATACATCAATAAACCAATCCAAAATAATCAATTAGAAAATTGTATTAAAAATATTTTTTTCAAATTTCATTTATTAACAGAATATTTTAGCAGATATTCATGTTAAAGTTAGTGCATGCAACGTGTACTAAAATCTGTAGGTATATGGTAACTGTTGAAAATGGCAACCATAATGTTGGATCATAGACTCCATTTATTTAGATGTCAGTTTTACAATATAAATGTTGAATGGAAGCCCGCCTCTAATTTGAACATTGGCGACGAGGATGGGATGCTTCATAGATAAAGTAACTAAAAAGAAGGATGCTTCGTTGTGCAATGTGTGTTCACAGATACCTCGTCATGTTGATTAGTTGTAATGTCAGTATTGTAAAAATGATTTATAAATTCTTCCTTTCTGATAATGTTTAAATCGAGAATAATCTACTCGTAATAGGTTATGGGCCCCTTTTATTTTAACTTTGTTTGTTGGAAACTAAGCATGGAGCTAAATATAATACAGATATGTAAGCTTAATTAATGGAAATATCTGGATACAATGGAAGTACCGCATGTCTGCTCTGTGACGGGGCATGGACGGACTTTTGGACATTATTGAGGGAAAATCTCAAAAACCGAGTAAGCATGTAGCTGAGGGTGCTGATGCTGTGGTCCACAGTACTTTGACGAAGTGTTATAGATAATATTGTGTCTATGATAAGTTTAAAAAGAAGTGTTCTTCTATCACTTGTACATTGTCAGTCTATAGAGACGTCAAGGAAAATAAAATATTCATATCCTTTATATAAATGCTTAATTATTTAATACCAGTTTCTTCTATGTATAATAGGTTATGGGCCCAGTATAATCGTGAGTAAAAATGAGTAACATAAATATTGAACCACTAAAAAGGGAAAATTATGACACATGGCGAATACACGCAAAAGCCCTTCTATTAAAAAGGGGCCTATGGAATTATGTCTCACAAAAAATAAAAAGACCTACTAGTGAAGGTGACGAACTAAATAAATATTTAGAAAAAGATGTCTTGGCACTAGCAGAATTATTTTTGATCATCTCACCGAGCGAACTGAAACAAGTGAAGAACTGTCAAAGTAGCAAAGATGTCTGGGACACACTTGAGGCTATTTACTACAGCAAAGGTCCTGCACGAAAGGCAAGTCTTTTGAAAGAATTAATCTTAAGAAAAATGAAAGAAGAGGACAATGTAGTAGATCACTTGAACAAGTTTATGGACATTGTCGACAAGCTTGCAGATATGGACATAGAAATTAATAAAGATCTCCTAAGCATTATGATGCTCTATAGTTTGTCTCAATCTTTTGAAAATTTTCGAATTGCGAGCGAATCCAGGGATGATCTACCAAGTCCTGAAAACTTAAAGATAAAAATTATTGAAGAAGCTGAAGCAAGAAGAAATATGGCTAGTACAAGTGAACAAAATTCTGAACAAGAAGCGCTATTTAGTAGACAGCGCAGAAGAAACAAAAATGTAGTTGTTGAATGTTTTAAATGTAAAAAGAAAGGACATAAAGCCAATGAATGCTGGTCAAAAGTCGTACAGTCAGCCCCAAAGGGATGTAATAAAAGTTTTTCAAATCTATATTTGTGAAGTATCTATGGCAGACCATATATCTATGATACATCATTATGGTAGCTAGGATACGCTTGTTATAATTTGATGTTGTCACTTAAAATAAAACATTGTGAACTTTCAGTCACCGAAATAATGTATTTCTGTTAAGAAGAGTAGAATAAAACCTGTTTATTAATACCTCTTTATATTTTTTATAAACCTTTACTTTGTCATATTTAAATCCATAGCAACCGTTCTTTACTTGTAATATATTTTTCTTGTCACTGCAACCTACGTTCCTTATTTTAACTGTTAAATTAGTTTTAACATGGTAGCAGAGCGTGGTTACCAGTGATTTAAAAAGGAAAAGAGTCAGAGTCTGTATCTTACCTATTTTTCTAAGCATTCCGGCAAGGAAATTTCAAAATGCAATCTCCAAGTTGTAAAATTGATATTGGCCACCTGGAAGGCACGAGAAACTGGACTACGTGGAAATTTAAGGCTACGCTACTTCTTAGAGGTATGCCCGGTGGATTGGATGCGGTTACCGGTACACTAGTGAAACCCGTGAAACCTATTACCATCGAACCCCAAGAAATTTCTCAATACCAAACGACTCTTGATAAATACAATCAAATAGATAGTTCCGCATTACTATTACTTACTGCAAATATGTCAGACGAAACTCTTCAAAAAATCATGCGATTCAACTCGTCTAAAGATGTTTGGGATGAACTGCATCGTTTATTCGACGGCACATCTGAAGACAAAAGTTACGCTCTTTGTATGGAGTTTTTCGGCTATCGTAAAGATCCGTCACATGACATTACGACTCATGTCTCCAAAATCAAAACCCTTTGGTCCGATTTAAAAGCTGAATTAATGAAGATAGAGAAGTACGACTTACCAGATATCCTCATAATCTGCAAGATTCTAGATACTCTACCTGAAACCTACTTCTCCTTTAAATCGAGTTGGATGTTAATGTCAAAGACAGACAAAACCTTAGAAAATCTGACGACGCAACTCTGTACCTATGAGCGCTCTATCTCGTTGAGAAACGAAGGCCCTGCAGAAGCTCTAAATGTACAATACAGTAATAAGTCGAAAAAGAAATGTGGATACTGTGGAAAAGTCGGTCATAAGGTCAGACAATGTCATAAATGGAAAGCTGACGGGAAACCATCCAAGCCAGAAAATAAACAGCCAAGAAATCTGAACTTAATGCTCTTGCCAGTTACCACCGACGTGAATTCAATGCTTACAAACTACGATACTACAAGTTGGTTCGTCGACAATGGAGCAACCAGTCATGTCACTTGTCGAAACGACTATTTTTCTAGTTTTCAGCCTTTTAATGATACTCGGACAGTGACAACGGCTAATGGAGCTACTGTCAAAGCTGTTGGCAAAGGTACTGTTGATTTAAAGACTGTTATCAATGGCAGAGAATCCGGATTAACACTCTGTGATGTATGGTACGTACCTGATATAAAGCGAAATCTATTTTCTGTTTTGGCTGCTCAAGACAGACTTAACAATAGTGTTTTTATGTCTGAAAGGGATCACTGTTTGCTGAAAGTTGCCGAACAGATAATACTGACTGGCAAAAGAGTCAAGAATGGAGGCTTGTATAAGCTTAATGTAGAGACTATTACAAAGCCAACACCATCTTTAAACGTCTTGTCTACAGATAATTTGTTACAACTTTACCACGAACGATTAGTCCACCAGAACAAGAAACACGTTAAAGAAGTTATTGAAAAGGAACTCGGTATTAAAGTTCGTCTAGATTCTGAGTTATGTACTGGATGTATTTATGGAAAAACACACCGACAAGCATTTGGAACGAGAGAACGAGCTAAAGTACCTGGGGAAATTATACACGCTGATGTATGCGGTCCATTTCCACTTTCCTTCAATAAATTTCGCTACTTCGTTCTATTCAAAGACGATTACAGCAAATACCGACACGTTTATTTCATGCGACAGAAATCGGAAGTTCACCTAAAGCTTCGATACATGTTACAAGAATGTAAAGTGGCTGGATACACTGTTAAAGAATTTCTTAGCGACAATGGAGGTGAATTTATTAATGAGAACGTCAGGTGTACTCTACAAGAAGCTGGAATAAGACAAAGGATCACGATGCCATACACGCCGCAACAAAATGGCCTCAGTGAACGTGAAAACAGAACCTTAGTCGAAGCAGCTCGTACATTGATGCATGCTCATGAAGAATTACCTCTTGCTACGTGGGCAGAATTGATTAACACTGCTGCATATGTCTTGAACAGAACTGGTCCAACTTTAGAAAATGGTAAATCGCCATTTGAGTTGTGGTATAAGAAGAAGCCAACAATCAGTCACCTAAAAATAATTGGATGTGAATGTTACGCTCATGTGCCTCAACAAAAGAGGACAAAGCTTTCCAAAAAGGCTGAAAAATGTATTCTCATCGGATATGATGGTGACGAGGGCTATCGCTTACTGAATAAAAATGGTAAACTCATAAGATCAAGAGACGTTACTTTTAATGAGTCAGTACTGACGCCTATTGGTCCAGCCGAGGATTCAGAAGAACAACCCTCAGTAAAAATCTATTTTCCACTTTCGGCACCACCGATGTGTAATGCAAGGGAGGATGATCGCACAGAAAGCAGCTCAGATCGCACGTCAAGTAGCCCTGATGAGCCTAGCTCAACTATGCCTCTCACATCGCCGGATCAAGTTGTGAGTCAGGAAGTAGAAACTAGCCAATATGACCATACTGAACCATCTCCACGTTCACTAGAAGCATCACTACCAGGATCACCTCCTTATGAAGATGCCCTAGATGATGATATTAATGATGAGACACCAGAAAACTTAGATGATATAGCTGAGATAACTGATAGAATGACTCTACGAGATAGAAGTCAAATACGACCCCCTACTCGATTTGGAGATTATGTCATGATGTCAGCTGATGTTCTTAATGAGATCAATGAACCCAATACCTACAAAGAAGCAATAACTAGTCCGCATAAAGATCAGTGGGTGAAAGCAATGGATAGTGAGGTGAAATCTTTAAAGGAAAACAAAACCTGGATACTGGTTGATCTTCCAAGAGATAGAAAGCCTGTAACTTGTAAATGGATTTATAAAATTAAAACCAATGCAGATGGCTCACTAGACAAATTCAAGGCAAGGCTAGTTGCTAGAGGATATACGCAGAAAAAGGGCATCGACTATGATGAGACTTTCAGTCCAGTTGCTAAGATGACAACGATAAGATCGGTCCTAAGCGTTGCTGCAAATGAAGGTTTAAAACTCACACAGTTTGATGTATCAACTGCATTCCTATACGGTTCATTGAATGAAGAAATTTACATGAAACAACCTGATGGGTATTCCGATGGATCGAATAAGGTGTGTAGACTCAAGAGAAGTCTATATGGTCTAAAGCAATCACCTCGGTGTTGGAATAAATGTATGGTGGATTATTTAAAAACAAATAGTTTTAAACAATGTGATACAGACCCCTGCCTATTTATCAGAAAACGTGGTAAAAACAAAATCATTCTTGCTCTCTACGTAGATGACGGCCTTATAGCTGCAACAAATCAAGATGATTCTGAAGAGTTCATTAGAGAGTTTAAAAAAAAGGTACAATGTCACTATAAAAGATGCAACATATTTTCTTGGATTAGAAATAAAGGAGCAGAATGGAAATATACGAGTGTCACAGACACACTACGCTCAGAAAGTGTTAGACCGCTTTGGTATGAGTGACTGCAAACCCGTTACCACTCCTATACAAAAAGATGGACTGCCAGAACCGAATAAAGAGTTGGTAGAACCTACGTCGTTTCCGTATAGAGAAGCTGTGGGTGCACTTGCATACCTGACTGTTGGAACCAGACCTGACTTAGCATACGCTGTAAGCGTTGTTTCCCGAACTTTAGAAGACCCTTCTAAAGAGGACATTCAAAAGGTAAAACGTATCCTAAGATATATAAAAGGAACTCTGGATATTGGAATAGTTTTTAAGAAGAGTTGCAAAACTGGAATTCTGGAATGCTACAGCGATTCTGATCATGGTGGAGACCGGAATACTGGACGATCAACATCAGGCATATTATGCTTATATTCTGGAGGAGCAATATCTTGGACAAGTCGACGACAAACATGTGTAGCAATATCAAGTACCGAAGCCGAATTGGTTGCTGCAAGTGAAGCAGCCCGAGAGATTGTCTGGATCAAAAGACTCTTTGGTGAAATATCTAACTTAAAGGAGATACCGAAGTTGAAAGTCGATAATGATGCCGCCATAAAGATCTCACATAACCCAGAGCTTCACAGAAGAACCAAGCATATTGCAATTAGACATTTTTATGTCAGAGAACTCGTTGCTGATGGTGAAATATGTGTGGAATATGTTCCCAGCGAATTCCAACTAGCTGATTTACTGACCAAAGCATTACATAAGCCACGGATTGTATCAATCACAATGCAGATGGGTTTGATAGCGTAAGGGTTGCCAAAAAGAGGAGGATGTTAAGAAGAGTAGAATAAAACCTGTTTATTAATACCTCTTTATATTTTTTATAAACCTTTACTTTGTCATATTTAAATCCATAGCAACCGTTCTTTACTTGTAATATATTTTTCTTGTCACTGCAACCTACGTTCCTTATTTTAACTGTTAAATTAGTTTTAACAATTTCTTTATTTAATATTTAACAATATTTAACATGGTAGCAGAGCGTGTACGAAATAAAACAAATTGAGTATCCAAAATGTCGAGCACTAAAATTGACCCTCTCACTAGAGAGAACTACGACACTTGGGTGATACAGGCTGAAGCTGTCCTCGTACGACACAAATTATGGAAATACATAGAGACTGATGCTGCAGTGGCTGATCAAGAAGGCGATAGACAGGCGAGATCTGAACTCATACTTATAATCGCTCCTTCTGAGCTTAAACAAATTAAAAAATGTACTACTGCTAAAGCATTATGGGAAAAATTGAAAGTCACATATGCCAGTAAGGGACCTGCGCGAAAGGCATCCCTATTAAAGCAACTGATCCTAACAAAATTAGAAGGGCATGATGTCAGATCCCATCTAAACAAGTTTATGGATATAGTTGACAAATTGGCAGACATGGACGTAGCTATTAATGAGGACTTGTTAACAATCATGATGTTATACAGTCTCTCAAATGAATTTGAGAACTGTAGAGTCGCTATAGAATCGCGAGACACTCTTCCGAAGCCAGAGGAGCTTCAAACTAAAATAATTGAAGAATGTGAAGCACGTCATAGCCAAAACATGACTAATAACGACGAAACTGAATCCTCTTTTCAAGAAGAAGCCCTTTACACGTCCTGTAAAATTTGCAAACGTAGTGGTAATATCTTCAAACGCAAGACTCACAAAATTTGTACGAATTGCTGGAAGAAAAACAGTGAGAAGCCTAATAAACACACTGGTTCTCATCAGAACAACTATGCTATGCAGTGCCTCCTTACACATAACGAAAAATCTGAAAACAGCGTTTGGGTTCTGGATAGCGGTTGTACATCTCACATGACATTTCAACGAGACTTATTTAACACTATAGAGAGAACTTCCGGAAAACTGAACTTTGCAACTAAAGAACAAACTGCAGAGATTAAAGGAAGAGGTACAGTCTCCTTTGTAACAAAAAATGGTAATGGTATAGCCCTTACACAGCTACAAAACACTCTATACGTACCTAGACTGTGCACCAACTTGATGTCCGTCAGTAAGATGACAGATGCAGGCTGTTCTGTCCTCTTCACAAAGACTAAAGCGACGGTCAACAATCCAAAAGATGGAATAACTCTCACCGCATTTAAACATGCAGATGGTCTTTATTACATTAAACCAAATAAACATGAGCGCAACAATCTGGCCAATCATAATGATGACACTGTTTCGATTCCGATTGTTGAAAAGAAAGCGAAGTCATCAAACATCTACGACTGGCACAGAAAACTTGGTCACATGAACGCCAAAGATATGAAACATGCACTCAAAAACGAGAATTTGCTTGGCTTGGACTTTGATGCTACTGAAACCTTGGCAGACTGTGAAATCTGTATCCAAGCAAAACTTCATCGAATTCCTGCACCTCGTGAGAAAACAACTCAACGAACAACAGAACGCTTAGAAATCGTTCATAGCGATGTATGTGGACCTATTAGAACGCCCACAGTAAGCGGAAACAAGTACTTCGTTACTTTCATAGATGACTTTAGCCGATACAGTCGAGTTTATATGATTAAAAGCAAGAACGAAGTCTTAGAAAAGTTTAAAGAGTTCAAGGAGTTAGCGGAAACGCACACGGGGAACAAAATCAAATTCTTACAATCAGATAATGGTACCGAGTATGTGAACAAAGAGTTCAACGCTTATCTGAAACGTTGCGGGATACAGAGACGTCTCACCGCACCCTACACCCCGAACCAAAACGGAGTTGCTGAACGAAAGAATCGTACCCTTGTGGAGAAAGCGAGAGCAATGATGATAGACGCACAGGCACCATTAAAATTCTGGGGCGAAGCAGTATTCACTGCAAACTACCTATCAAACAGGAGTATAAACAGCGCCGTTCAGAAACAAACACCATTCGAGCGATGGGTTGGGAGAAAGCCCTGTATTAATCATTTATACGTGTTCGGTTGCAAGACTTACGTTCTGATGAAAGGCACTAATGGTCACAAATTTGCACCAAAGGCAATTCCTGGCATGTTTGCGGGATACTCTGAAACATCTAAAGCTTTCAGGATTTTCATACCCTCGAAGAACAGCATTACAACTTCAAAAGATGTTAGGGTACTGAAGACTATGTTTTACGATGAATCTAATAAAAATGCAATTTCCAGACTTCTGAACGATTTAGAGTTTTCATACGATCCTAATGAAACGTCATCGCAACAAACAACACGCAAGCGAGTGGATATTAAGCTTGACATTCATGAAGGAGATAATCAGCTACAAGATGGTGATACTGACGCAGATGATCAAGATGAAACGCTGCAACAAAGTTCGGTCGATAGCACTGAAGACGTTCGACAAGCGGAACCAGCGAATAATGAAAGTGAATACGAATCTCTTTCCGGATCTTTTACCGATGTCAATGATGATGAACCTGATGCTGATGCTGAAGAAAATGCGACCGTTCAAACGAGGTCATTGAGAGACAGGTCAAAAATCACAGCTCCTAAGCGCTACGATGATTTTATTTTGGCAGCAGCTGAAGAAATCGAAAATCTTCACAAGCCTAAAGAGCCTGAGACCTTCAAAGAAGCGATGGACTCTCCTTACAAAGTTAAATGGCAAGATGCCATGCACAGTGAAATAACTTCACTGCATGACAACCAAACCTGGGATCTCGTTGATTTACCCAAAGGACGAAAAGCACTCCCGTGCAAATGGGTGTATAAAGTAAAAATGAATCCTGATGGTAGTGTCGATAGGTATAAAGCCAGAATGGTTATCAAAGGTTACTCTCAGCGACCTGGAGTTGATTATGATAAAACATTCAGTCCAGTGGTTCGTCTGAGCACCGTACGAGCATTGCTTGCTATAGCTGCTCGGGAAAATCTAAAACTACAACAGTTCGATGTTTCAACCGCCTTTCTGAACGGCACCGTAAAGGAAGATATTTACATGAAACAGCCGGATGGCTTTCAGGATGGCACCAAACGAGTCTGCAAGCTGAAACGCAGTCTCTATGGTTTGAAACAAGCACCGCGCTGCTGGAACACCTGCATTGCCGAGTTCTTAAGAAACTCGGATTTCCATCAGAGTGAAGCGGATCCATGCCTATATGTTCGAATCAGAGGACAATCTAAAGTCTTTATTGGTCTTTATGTTGATGACGGACTTGTAGCATATAATACAAACAGAGCAGGAGACGAATTTATCAAGGAATTGAAAACAAGGTTTAAGATAACTACGAAACCTGTGTCATACTTCCTTGGAATGGAAATTAATGTCCGCAAAGACAAGACCATTTCATTAAGTCAAAAGTCTTACACAAAGAAAGTGTTAGAAAAATATAGAATGTCCAATTGCAAACCAGCACCAACGCCAATCATCAAAGAAAATGAGATGGCAGAGGAAGAGGAAGTCAACGCAAATTTCCCATATAGACAAGCCGTGGGTGCTTTGGCATATTTATCAGTAGGCTCAAGGCCTGATATTTCATATGCTCTGGGTGTCGCATCTCGAAACCTCGGAGCACCTACCAAGAAAGATATCATGCTGGTAAAACGCATCTTCCGGTACTTGAAAGGGACCCAACAGAATGGGCTAACCTATACTGAAAAGTCGCCTCCACGCTTAGTCTGCTACAGCGACGCAGATCATGCAGGAGATCAAACTACTGGAAGGTCGACATCTGGAATGGTGTGCTTATTCTCCGGTGCTGCTATTAGCTGGAGAAGCCAGAAGCAAACGACAGTCTCCATCTCCTCGACTGAAGCGGAGATTATAGCAGCAAGCGAATCTGCACAAGAGATTCTATGGTTGAATCGCCTTATTAACAACTTGATTAAAATTGAAAAACCAGTACTGAACCTGGACAATGAATCGGCTGTTAAACTTGCGCACAACCCAAAGTATGAATATCACAAGCGCACCAAACACATAAAGCTGAAACATTTTTTCGTAAGAGAATGTGTTAGCAACGGAGACTTCGACGTAACGCACGTTCCTTCGGAAAAGCAACTTGCTGATATGTTTACCAAACCACTGTTCGGCCCCAGGCTGCATAATTTAAGTTCAGCATTGGGATTAAAGAATATATTACAGTAATATTCTTTAAAAAGTTCCGAGGATGTGAAGTATCTATGGCAGACCATATATCTATGATACATCATTATGGTAGCTAGGATACGCTTGTTATAATTTGATGTTGTCACTTAAAATAAAACATTGTGAACTTTCAGTCACCGAAATAATGTATTTCTTTATTTAATATTTAACAATATTGTTCTGAAGAAACGTGTCTAAATACAAATGCTTGTAAGGAAAAACTAAACAAGTGGTGTCTTGACAGTGGTTGCACGTCACATATGACACATGAATTAGAAAGATTTCGAAATCTTGATAAGGATGAGAGCAAATCTTTAAAGTTAGCATCAGAGAACTGTACAGCACAAATTGAAGGTCGTGGTATAGCGAAACTCAATATCAAGGAAAGACCTGATTTGCAACTGACCGAAGCTTTATTCGTACCATCACTAACTACTAACCTAATGTCAGTTGGAAAAATAACGGACAAAGGTGCAACAGTTTTATTCAAACAAAAAAATGCAACTGTAATGTATAACAATCAAATACTGTTAAGAGCAGAAAGAAATGAAGACGGTTTATATTATGTTAATGAAGACATACAAGAAAAAGCTAGATTCTGCGAAGCAAATAAAATGCAGCAATGGCATAGAAAACTAGCTCATCTCAATGAGGGGCAAATGCGAATAGCTCTAGATAAAAAGAATATGGAAGGATTGGAATTTAATAAAAATGACACAGTAAAAGACTGTGAAGTATGTGCTAAAGGCAAAGCCACAAAATTACCATTTAATACACCCAAAAATGAAGAAAGAACAAATGAAAAATTACAAATTGTGCATACAGATGTATGTGGTCCCATGAGACAATTATCTAAAGCGGGTTCCAAATACTTCATTACATTTACTGATGACTATTCAAGATATACACGAGTATATACAATGAAAACCAAGGATGAAGCCCTATCAAAATTTAAAGAATTCAAAAATGAGGCAGAAAGGTTTACCAAACAAAAGATAGTTTGTTTACAAAGTGACAATGGGACGGAATACATAAGTCATGAATTTGACAAATACCTAAGAGACAATGGCATCAAAAGAAGGCTATCTGCACCATATACACCCGAACAAAATGGCCTGGCAGAGAGAAAAAATAGAACATTACTAGATAAAGCTAGATGTATGTTAATTGACGCTAATATGAAAGAAGTTTTTTGGGCCGAAGCTATTAATACAGCTAACTACTTAGCAAACCGTAGTCCTTGCAGCAGTATTAATAATGAGACTCCATTTGAAAAATGGGTTAATAGAGTTCCATCTGTAAGGCATTTCCACATTTTCGGAACCAAGGCGTTTGTTCTAAAAAAGGGAAAAAGAAACGGAAAATTTGAAGCGAGATCGACTGCTGGTATATTTGTAGGGTACTCGGAAAATCACAAAGCGTACCGTATCTTTAATCCAAAATCAGACAAAGTGATTATAAGTAGAGATGTCAAAGTACTGGAAAAAATGTTCTACGAAAATGAGGCAAAAGAAGAACAAAAAAGAGTTGTAGTTGATAGAAATGAAATTGAAGTTGTACTTTTTCCAGAAGAAGAAAATGAAGACTCGAATGGACATGAAATTAATGAACTAGATAAAGAATTGGACGTTAATGATGTATTTGTTGATGCAACTGCAGAAACAGATGAAATAGACAATGAAAACAGGCAAGAAATTTATACAGATAATGAAATTGAAGCGACTACTTCACATAATGAAAAGAGACAGAGAAAACCACCAGTTTGGCAGAAGGATTATGAAATGGATGCTGAACAATCATTCCTCTGTGAAATAGATGAGAATAGTGATGAATGATGACGTGATGAAGATGCAATATTAAGCGAAATTGAATCTCACCTAAAAACAATACTTGCAAAGTTGTACACAAGAATGAAAGTAAAAATTTGATAGATAATAAAATGATTCTGAAATATAAGTACAATGCACTGGGAGAAATTGACAGACGAAAGGCGCGACTAGTAGCTCGTGGGTTCAACCAGAGAGAAGGAATTGACTATAGTGAAACATTTGCACCAGTAGCAAAAATGAGTACAATGAGACTATTGATTGCATATGCGATAGAAAATAATATGAAACTAAGTCAGCTGGATGTCTGTACAGCATTTTTAAATGGTGATATAGAAGAACAAATTTATATGAAGAAGCCAAAAAATCTCGATAAATATTTAAAAATTATTTTATCACACGGAAAAGACAAAGAGTTGATGAGAAAAGCAAGAGAAATGCTAATAGAAATAAATAAATATAAAAATAATGGAATATGTCAACTTAATAAAGCTATATACGGATTGAAACAGGCAGGAAGGCAATGGTATTTAAAATTACGCAGAAAATTATTAGAAATTGGTTTTAGAAATGCTACAGCGGATCCTTGTTTGTACATGTTTGAACAAGGAGACAAAAAACTGTTTGCCAACGTATATGTCGACGATTTAATTCTGGCATACAAATCAGAGAAAATATTGAAGGAAGTCAAATCCAAATTGGAAAAAGTATTTGACTTAAGAGATATGGGTTCTCTTCACCACTGTTTGGGTATACGATTCACCCATGTAGGGGGAGAGATGACGCTGTCCCAAGAAACTTATGTTGATAATTTGGTAGAAAGATTTAACATGGGAGAATGTAAACCCGTGTCTACACCAATGGAGCCAGCTCTTAAGTTAGAGAAATATGAGAATGAAGACGAGAGGGATAACTTTCCTTATCAAAAACTCATTGGTTCATTAATGTACCTAGCTGTCGCAACAAGACCAGACATAATGTTTGCAGTAAGTTACTTAAGCCAGTTCAACAACTGTTATGACCAAAGTCACTGGCAAGCGGCAAAAAGAGTTATACGTTACCTAAAAGGAACGAAGAATTTAAGTTAACGATATAATAAAACAGGAACGTAACGGCTCTTACGGGTATGGCCGACGCAGACTGGGCGGCATGCACTATTGATCGCCGATCATATACCGGTTATATTTTTAAGTATGGTGGTGGTCTTATTAGTTACGAGACAAAGAAGCAGAGAGTTGTCGCATTGTCAACAGCTGAAGCCGAATACATGGCAATGACAGAAGCGACGAAGGAAGCCTTGCATTTAAAACATTTGCTAGAAGACATTGGAGTGCCACAACAAACAGTCGTTATTTATAATGATAATATGGCTGCGCAAAAATTAGCAAGCAATATGATCACAGGAAAAAGGTCAAAACATATTAGCATAAAGGAACATTTTATCAGAGATTGTGTCCAAAAGAAGTTAGTGACAATTCGTTATAAGGACACAGAAAATATGGAGGCAGATATTTTAACAAAAGCGCTGCCACAACCAAGGTTGTTAAAATTGCGAAGAATGTTGGGAATAGGAGTCACTCAGACCTAAAGATTATCTTCGTGAGGGGGAGTGTTATAGATAATATTGTGTCTATGATAAGTTTAAAAAGAAGTGTTCTTCTATCACTTGTACATTGTCAGTCTATAGAGACGTCAAGGAAAATAAAATATTCATATCCTTTATATAAATGCTTAATTATTTAATACCAGTTTCTTCTATGTATAATACGAAGTATAACAAAAAGTTATCGGATAATGTTAGGCTGGAAAGTACTGCCTTACTGCTGGTGACGAACAACTTAACAGATGAAATATTATACAAGGTGATTCGATTCTCTCATGCTAAGGACGTATGGGATGAACTGCATAGACTGTATGACGGTGTCAATGAAGACAGGTTGTTTCAAAAGGACACTGCTGATGACATGACAACTCATGTTTCCAAATTGAAAAATATGTGGCACAAACTGAATCAGGAATTATTAAAAGCTGAAGAAACTAAGCAATTACCGGAAATACTTTTAATCTGCAAGATTTTAGATACACTGCCAGAAAGTTATTTTTCATTTAAGTCGAGTTGGATGTTGATGTCCAAGAAAGACAACTGTCGAGAATATTACCAGCCAACTTTGTACGCATGAAAGAGCGATGATAGGAAGCAAGGAACGCACGTCTAGTGATTCTAGTGAAGCACTTTTCACAAAAACAAGTAAGAAAGGTGTCGGGAAACAGAAGGAACAGACATCAGGGAATAAGTTACCAAGTTCAGATGTCATATCTGTAAAGAGGTTGGTCACTTTAGGAAAGATTGTCCAAATAAAATTGGTAAGGAAGATAGAAGTCGTAGTAGTGACAGCACCAATATGATGGCACTACTGAATCTTACTGATGGTTTGTTGATAACAGAGCTACACACCATGTTACGATGAGAAGAGATTTATTTGAAAATTTCGAGCACTTCAGCAAACCTCACACAGTTACAACGGCTGATGGAAATGTAATAGAAGCTTTAGGAAAAGGGACAATTAAAATTAACCCTAAAAAGAGTTGGAAAAGAGTTTTTCCTCACTGATGTTTGGCTTGTTCCTTGTATTAGCAAGAATCTTTTTTCTGTGCTAGCGTCACAGGACAAGAATACCAAGTTTCTGTTGAGTCACGTGTAACTATGTAAAATGCTCTATCATGGTCAATGGAATAGTCGCCGTGACGGGAACCAGGAAAAGATATGGTCGGCTATATAAGCTGAATTGTGAAGCAATTAAACCGAAGGTAGCCGCATCAATTAATGCGGTAGATGCCTTGCAGCTGTACCATGAACCACCAAGATAAAAGGCATGTGAAAAGAACGAGAGTTGAACACAAAGGCAAAGGATAATGGCATATTGTGCGAAGGCTGTACTTTCGGAAAAGCACACAGACTTAAGTTTGGTTATAGAGAAAAAGCTAAAATGCCTGGAGAACGCATACATTCGGATGTTTGCGATCCTTTCCCGTCTTCATTCTCGAAGTTCAGATATTTCGTCCTATTTAAAGATGAAATCACTAGATTTCGCTGCGTCTACTTCATGAAGACAAAATCTGAAGTACCTGAAAAGCTGAAGCAAATGCTGGCAGAAGCTAGAGTAGCAGGACACACGATCAAAGAGTACCTTAGCGATAACGGTGGAGGGTTCGATAATGAACTAGTTCGGAATGAATTATCGAAATACGGAATACAGCAAAGACTAATAATGCCTTATGCGCCCAAACAAAATGGGTGTAACGAAAGAGAAAACCGTACGTTCGTAGAGTCAGCTAGAGCAGTGATGCATGCACATGAAGAGTTGCCTCAACGGTTGTGGGCGGAATTGGTACAGACAGCTGTTTATGTTTCAAACAGAACAGGACCAACTTCCGTGGAACACAAAACTCCGTTCGAGCTTTGGTTTAGGCAGAATCCCCGAATAAAGCACCTGAGAACTATTGGCTCGACTTGCTATGCACATGTTTCTAAGCAAAAAAGAAAAAAATCAAGGGATATAATTTTTGATGAAAAGCCATTGGAAACGAATTTCCGTCTTTGAGGTCTTGAATAGACGCTGGGCTGTTGGCGTAGACCTTCTCTTCCACGTGGCCCCAAAGCCGAAAGAATTCGTGAGGCTATCGAGGACATAGGGCAGCCACTTTGCGATTTGGTTATGGAAAATTTCATGAAAAGGAAATGGTCCTGTAAGCGTGGTCGTGGTGGTCATATACCTGATGTTATTTTCCACTATTAACGGCATACCTTCCTCTTTATAATGAAAATAACATCCGATCATTAATATAAAAAATGGCATTTTTCTTTGAATATCAAAATGACACGTCTTAGGGTTTTCCAAACCCTTTAGCTCGAACAGATCAAGAACTCATTGATGAATTTCTCGAAGAGCTGAAAGAAAGGTTCAAGTTTACAACCAAACCAGCTACCTATTTTCTAGGTATAGAGATGTCAACCAGAGAAGGTCTTGGAGTATTAATACATCAAACATCTTACGTTAAGAAAGTTTTGAATAGGTTAAGCATGCAGGACTGCAAATCTGTGACTACACCAATAACCAAGGAGACTATAATCTCACAAAACGTCCCAGTAAAACGTATCATGAGATACCTACAGTACACAGTTGATATCGGCATTATGTAGAAAACAACATAAAATTGGAATTATAGAGTCATACAGCGATGCCGACCACGCAGGCGATATTGGAACTGGAAGATCGACTTCTGGAGTACTTTGCCTGTATGCCGGAGGACCAGTCTCCTGGATGAGTCAGAGACAGCAAAGTGTCGCTATTTCGACAAAGGAAGCTGAAGTAATCGCTGCCAGAGAAGCTGCGAGAGAATGTGAATGGTTGACTCGGCTCATAGGAAGTCTCGTACAACTTAAGGGTCTTCCTACGTTACAAGTGGATGACGGAGCAGCAGTAAAGTTAGCTGAGTATTTAGAGTTTCACCAACGCACCAAACACATCCGTACACGTCACTTCTTCGTAAGAGAGCTTGTGACGAATGGAGAGCTGCTAATAAAGAAAGTAACAAGCGACCTTCAATTAGCGGATCTTCTCACCAAGCCGTTGCCCAGACCTAGGTTTCGCAAGCTTGTGGATATTATGGGACTACATTGAGAGAAGGTGGTTAATGCATGCAACCTGTACTAAAATCTGTATCGCCGATACGTTAAGTCGTCCTACCTGCGAAGAAGACATTAAAGGTCTGTGTGGTATTTGTTCAGTCATTGTTGATTTACCCACTAGAACTCCCACTGATCTGCGACATGCTCAATTAGATGACCCAGAATTAAAGAAAATAATCAGTGGTCTTGAAAGTAATGACGCATTAGAAGAAAAACGCTGGTTCGAGCGAGGTTACTTTATGCAGCAAGGAGTTCTTTACAGGTACAATCCTGATGTCGATGTTGAGGAGCTTGTCGTTCCTGTGAGTTTACGACTAGACATTTTGAAGAAATGCCATGACACTCCTATTGCTGGGCATCAAGGTATTGATAGAACCTTACACTAGATATCACAGCGGTTTTTCTTCCCTGCAATGAGACGGTATGTCGCCGACTTTATTAAGTCTTGCGCGACGTGCCAGCGCTACAAGTCGTCGAACTTGAAGCCTTCAGGCCTTTTACAGACCCCAGTTTAACATCAAAGGGGAGAGATCTTGGCGATCGACTTGTTTGGCCCGTTCCCTCCTGAGAGAGAGCAGGGGGAGAAATACGTTTTATTAATCGAGGACACAGCTACTCGGTGGGTCGAGCTTTTCGCTCTTGTTGATGCCATTTCAGAAGCCTGTGCCCGTACACTAATCAAAGAGTACTTCCTCAGGAATGGCTTGCTTCGCCGTATTGTCTCGGACAATGGGGTACAATTTGTCTCAGCCGTTATGCAATAGTGCATGTTTGTTTTGGGGATTAAACAGGATTTATTACCTTTATATCATCCGGAGGCAAACCCGGCCGAACTGAAAAATAGAGATCTTAAGGTACAGCTGGCTCAGTTGGTCGACACTCAACATTCTTCTTGGCCGAAACATTTACCATCGGTTCGGTTCTCAATGAATTCAGCTATGTGTCATACAACAGGTGTTTTACCAGCTTTTCTGACTGTTACGCACAGCACTAGTCTACTATATATATATTACTAGCACAAATGATGGAAACCATGCGTGGCATGCAAGTACAGCAAGCAAATCTACAACAAGCGTTACAAAACCAAGGTACAAATAAAATAAGTGGCATTACATTACATCCTTATGATGAAATAAATGAGTCATTTTCAAGTTATTTACAAAGATTACAAAACTACATTACATTAAAAGGTGTGAGGGATTCCCCAACAAAACTACAGATTTTTCTAAATTGCATTGGGCCTAAGTACTATCAAGTTTTGAAAAACATCACGGCACCTGAAACACCTGAATCTAAATCATTTGAAGAACTGGTAAAAGAGTTAAGCAATCATATTTCACCTGAGCCCGGGGAAGTAGCACAGCAACACAAGTTCTGCCTCAGATCGCAACAGGAATGCGAAAGCATTGCCAATTATGTGGCTGCACTGAAAGAAATTGGGGGAAAATGTAATTTTACCTGTAACAATTGTAAGAGTTCAACTTTGGAGACGCACCTTAGAGTACAGTTCATTAGAGGTCTGCGCAATACGGAAATTAAAGAAAGGTTATTACAAGAATCACCAAAAACCAAATTCGAGGATATTATGAAAATCGCTATGGCGATAGAAACTTCAAAATCTGAAACTAAAGAAATGGGACAAGAAATACAAATAAATAAAATATCGGTAAATAAATACAAGAAAAATACTAAAACTGCAAATACAAATAAGGAAATGAAAATAAATTGTTTTAGATGTGGAAAAGATAACCACAAAGCAAGTCAGTGTCGGCTAAAACACAAATTATATTGCAAGAAATGCAAAATAAGAGGACATTTACAGTCAGTATGCTTCAAAGATCAGAAACAGCTACAGCTGGAAGAAGAATATTCAGAATCTGAAAATGATGAAGAAATATATGAAATACATAAAATACCAATGGAGAATAGCACAGATAAATTTAATATTACACTACAATTAAATGGGAAGTCACTTACCTTAGAATTAGATACAGGAGCTGCAGTTACTACATGTTCTACAGAATATTTCAAAAATAACTTCAGTAACCTGAAACTAAGAAAGACATTAGTTAAATTGAGAACTTACACTGGTGAAAACATACAACCCATTGGAACTGCTGAACTAAATATTAAATACAAAAATAAACAAATACAAGGAAGAATTTTTGTAATTGATAGAAAAGTTGACCCAGTGGTTGGAAGGGAATGGATAAGAAATCTAAATCTACAATTTGATATAAATTCCATTAATAGAGAAGAAAATGATATTAAAGAAAAAGAATTCAAAGAAAAATTACAGAAATTACTTGAAGAATATAAAGAATTATTTTCAGAAGAGATTGGAAAAATAAATGATTATCAAGCTACATTCAAATTAAAAGAGGGAGCAGTACCCATATTCTTGAAACCACGTCCAGTGCCATTTGCACTCAGAACCCAGGTGGAAAATGAGATAGACAGATTGGAAGCTGCTGGAATATTAGAGAAAGTCACATATTCACAGTGGGGTACACCCATAGTCCCTGTAATAAAACCAAATGGAAAGGTACGTCTATGTGCTGACTATAGAGCAACATTGAATAAAAATCTGGAGAATGATAACTACCCAATACCAAGAATTGAAGAAATATTTCAAAAACTAAGTGGTGGAAAATACTTTTGCACACTAGACATAAATCAAGCATATTTACATTTGATGACAAATGAAGATACTGCAGAGATGCAAACCATAAGTACATGCAAGGGGACCTACAGGGTAAAAAGATTGATGTTTGGAGTGAAGATTGCACCAAATGTTTGGCAAAGATATATGGACCAAACCCTACAGGGAATGGAGGGTACAGCGTGTTTCTTTGATGACATTGCCGTACAAGGCAAAACATATATACAATTATTACAAAGAATTAGAATCATATTTCAGAAATTACAACAATGTGGATTACGCCTAAATAAGAAGAAATGTCAATTTTTCCAAAAATCGATAAATTACCTGGGACACACAATAAATGAAAAAGGATTACATCCTACAGATGATAAAGTAATGGACATAAAGAACAGCCCATGTCCAACAGATGTATCATCTCTTCGCACTTTTCTTGGGATGATTAATTATTATCAACAATTCCTACCCAACCTGGCATCAAAGCTTAATCCTCTCTACAAGCTATTACAGAAAGATACAAAATTCATATGGTCAAAAGAATGTCAGAACTCATTTCAAGAGTTGAAAGACGAAATCTGTGGTGAGAAAGTACTTATACCATTTCATGAAAACTTACCTGTTACTTTAGCTACAGATGCATCACCTATCGGATTTGGAGCTGTGTTGTCACACATTATGCCAGACAAAACGGAAAGACCAATAGCATTTGCATCAAGATCCCTATCAAGAGCTGAAAAAGGCTATAGCCAACTAGATAAGGAAGCAGCAGCACTAATATGGGGACTAAAGAAATTCTTTCAATACTGTTATGGAAGAAAAATTACACTAATTATTGACAACCAACCATTGGCAAGAATACTACATCCAGAAAAAGCTACACCAGCTACTACAGCTATAAGGCTGGTACACTATGCAAATTTTCTTGCAGGTTTTAACTATGAAATAAAGCTACGCAAGACTTCTGAACATTCAAATGCAGACTACTTTTCAAGATTACAAAATTCATCTAATACTAGTCAAGTAAAAATTACAGATGATGATGCATTCTACTTAAATCAAATAGCTGAAATGCCAATAACATTACAAGAAGTCAAAGAAGCCACTAGTAAAGACACAGAATTACAAAAATTATACATAGACATCCAATCAGGAAAAGAAAATTCAAATAGACTTCATGAATTTTCCTTACAGGATAACTGCATATTTTATGGCATAAGAATAGTAATACCTAAGAAACTACAATCTAAGATCTTAGAAGAACTTCACACAGCTCATACTGGAATTGTTAAAATGAAAGCACTAGCAAGAAGCTATGTGTGGTGGAAAAATATTGATGCAGACATTGAACAGATGGTAAAGAAATGCAAAGAGTGTTGTTTAATGCAGAAGAATCCTACAAAAGTACCAGTACACATCTGGGAATACCCAAAAGAACCATGGAGTCGCATTCACATTGACTATGCGGGACCATTCATGAACCAATACTTCCTGATTGTTGTGGATGCTTATACAAAGTGGTTAGAAGTCATACCCACTACATCTACAACAGCTACAGCTACTATTAACATATTGAAAAAAGTATATACAACATTTGGCTTGCCAATCACACAAGTCTCTGACAATGGAAAACAATTCAGATCAGAGGAAATGAAAAGATTTCTAAAAGAAAACGGAATCGAAGCTAAATTTACGGCACCTTTTCATCCAGCGACGAATGGCCAAGCAGAGAGATATGTGCAAACTTTTAAAAATAAAATAAAAGCTATGGGAAGTGAAGAAGGATCTCTACAAGACAAATTACAGAAATTCCTGATGGTGTACAGGAAAACACCCAATAGTACAACGGGGTTGAGTCCAGCGGAGATGATGTTCAAAAGACTGTACAGAACAAGGATTGATTTAGTAAAAAGACCAAAAGCAAAAGAGTACAAGAATGAAGAAATTAAAGAAAATAAAGAATTCAAAACGGGAGACAGAGTACAGGTAAGAATGTATGACGGAAATAAATGGAAATTCGGGAATATAAGAAGCAGAACAGGCAAACTACATTATGAGGTAGAGGTAGATGGCAGGATTCACCAAAGACATGTGGATCAAATCTTAAAGACATCATGTTTGAGAAAAAACCTGGACACGACCTACATGTACAATTCAAAGCAACCAGAAGTTATATCTACCCAAAGTGATCCCAACTTAGAGTCAGCTGTGCAGCCTAGCCCTGGAAAGATGAAAGAGATATCACATGCACAGGAGGCAAGAAAGTCGCAAATGCCTGAAACAATAGAAATTCCTACAGAAGTTCAACTGGAACCGCAACCAACAGAACCTGTGAGTACATTACCTTTAGAAGTTGCAACTGCACACACAGAGATGGCACCACGCAGCAGCAAGAGAGTCAGGAGACCGCCAAATCGCCTGAACCTGTAACAACGTATCTATAACGAGGGAGAGATTGTTACGCACAGCACTAGTCGACGTCAACGCCTCTAGCGGATGAACAGTGAGGGCGTTCGGGAGCGAATGGCTCCGCGGTTAAAGAGACTTACGTTTGGTGTTCAATTGAGTTGATTATAAATAGTCATAATAATACAGTTCCATCTTATACAGTTGTTTTAATTGAATCCAAGATACACAACACTGACCTTCGCTAGAGATCTCCGTTCACCCATTGATTCATTTTGATATTAGGTCTGTTTTACAGAAGTTTGTAGACTCTTAAGTTTCTATTAGGGATAAGGTAGAGAAAGAACAGGACAGACATAAAGACTATGCTGACAAGGGTCGGAAACCTGAAGAATTTGATGTAGGTGATCAGGTTTTAGTAAAGTCGCACGTATTGAGTAATGCTGGAAAAGGACTGTCGGCTAAGTTTGTGCCAAAAAGGGATGGCCCTTACACGATCCTTAAAAAAGCTAGTCCTACCAGTAATTTAGTTTGTGAACTTAAGCTCCCGACAATGTCTTAGGTAGGTTCCACGCGTACCAACTAACGAGATTTGTCAATAGAGATGACGCGCCTCCTCTTCCGATTATGCCAAAGCGTAACCGAGGCCGGTCTCGTCGTATTCAGCCTGTTTCTGAGCGAGGACGCTTTCATGAAACCGAGGGGGAGTTTTTTTTTTTTTTTTTGTGTATGGCATCTCGTAGTTGACCTTGAGAGGTCGTGACTACTTAACCGGACTATCCTGTGGCTGCCTTAAGCGGACTCAAAGCCTCCAGCCAGGGGCGTAAAACTACTTATATTATTAAGCGAACGCTCGCTAAGGGCACCCCCTGTGGGGTACGGACCTCGGCTTAGGGCGTCGCTGACGGGAGGACAGCAAGATGGGACAGGCTGGATCAAATTTAGTTGATTATTATTAATCGGGGAATTTAAAGCTACAGGCTCAGCTACGGCGCGGGCTGGCACTTCGTCGAGCAAGGGTCGGGGGGGACAATTACGTCGGGATCTTCGCGAGGAACCTCGGCGGCGAGGTCGGAATGTCGGTCTGTGTTTGTGCACTGTACTGGTGGCCCTACTGCTCTCCTGAATGAGAGTTATGTGGTCATCGGGATCGGTGAGGACATGCTTGGGACGGCGGACCTGACTAATGGAGGAGGGTATATAACTAGCGGCTTTCACAACCAGAGGGTTGCGGTGATTCGCGGCGGTCTCGAAGAAACGCTTTGAAATGCGTTTCATGAACTGACGGATAGTGGGAATCTTGAGGTCAACGTGAAGGATCTCGTTGCGAACGTACCAGGGGGAGCCTGTTATCCTACGGAGGAACTTGTTCTGGAGGGTCTGCATTCTATGGAAGCGAACGGGCTTGGCGTGTGCGAAGACTGCACTGGCATAGGTCATGATCGGACGGAAAACCGAGGGGGAGTGTATAGCGGATGGTCTTATAGTCTCTGGTCGCAAAGGCAAAGGTGTTCCGTCGGGCGGTATTCGCCAGGCTAAGTATATCGCGTTTCCGGACGCGCCCATAGACAAAAGAGTTTGTCTATGGCGCACTGACCAATGGTGGCCACGGTCACTTCAAGGACAAGGCATACTGTCCACTGATTGGTCAGTTTGGCTTCTGTTTGAATTATGTTAGAACCAATCAGGTTTAAGACGTCTTTGGACGAGAGTGAGTTGTGAAAGGGAGTAGTTTTTAAGAAAGCAAATGGCGCGCTTATACAATCTTTTAAAAAGTTCTATCGTGTAACAAAGCTCTGTATCTGAACCTGACCCACCCCGACTACAAATGCGTGCACTGACTGGATAGGTCCACTCATTCTGTGTGGTTCTTTCCTCAAAATACCATTTCAGACATCAATCAACATGGTCTTCACATGACCTGACCAAGATTATGTCTGGACTTTAAATGAGACTGACTGACTAGAAGTTTTACAAAACTATTTACAGAAAATAAATCATTATCATTTAACAGAATGCTGGACGAGTTGAAACAAATCCTAGATGCTCCAAATCTATCCCGAAAAGAAAACCCGATAAAATTTTGGATAGACGCAAGACATTTTACCCCAGTTCTTTCGAATCTGTTCATATAGAGTGGCCTCTGTCGTAAATCTCGCTGTTCCTAATAATAGGAGCCGACTGACAGCGGAGCATGTGAAGAGCAGAGTTTTTCTGCTTTCACCACCGGACAAATACTGGTTTGCCTGAAATAATAAATTGGTCTTACAAATATTAGAATATTGCTATTTCGTTTTCAATATTATCTAATAAAAAAAAAGAATTAATAAAGAATAATGATTAAAATACCTTCGTTTTATTATGATTTAAATACATTAAAATGTTGTGCATTTTGTATAAAAATTACCTATTATTGAACCAGACTGAACTAAATGCATTATTATTTTAAAACCGAAAACTTTGACCGTTAAATCGATATTTTATTCTCGAGTTATCGAGGACTTTATTCTTTATTTTATTTGTTTTATGGTTGCTTGCTGTTGTCAGAAGTAAAATAACAAAATAACCGTGAATGGACTATAAAGGTTTATCTACACATATGGGTCCCTACCAATTTCGTGGTCTAAAAACAGAAAAAAAAATCTGAGCAAATTTCTCAATTACCTTAAAATATCTATTTTGTTTTTTATTGTACATTTATTCATCACTTGTATCTAGTATTTCAAAGAATTCAAAATTTGATAACTGCTTAGTAGAAATTACGAAACAAAAATCTAACACATGTTTTTACGTAAATACGAAACACCAAGTTTTACAATTGCTTTTTTTTCTTACTGGTAGCAAATACCAATCTGAGAAAAATCTTAAATACTGGATATATAGTATATTAGAAAAAATATCTAAATAATGCCTTATAAACCGATGCGCTCACTGGAGGCATTCAGTCGCGCCCAAAGAGTACTATTATTATATAGTCGCGCGGAAGGGCTTTCAGACGACGGCAGACGGACCTATGTCGCTCGTGGGCTCGTGGCGTTCCCGGCTCCCGACGAAATCGCGAATCGACGAGTTTTGAGACTTGTGAGTATATTTTTCTTTATTTATGCAAGTTATGATTTTTATGATAATCATACATATTAATGTTTTGTATTAGTAAAATAGTGTTTAATTTGTAGAAAATGGGTCGAAATAGTGTTCTTTGCTATCACGGAAAAATCAAGGCTTAAAAGAACAAAGTTGAAAAAACATGAAAGGTATGTGCAGTTCTTAGATAAATAATAATTGTTGGCATCATCATTACATTAAGAAAATTGTTGTAATTTACTATTATTGCTAAATCTAAAACTGTGATAATTATATTTGTAGAGAATTATATAGGCAGAAATCTATCGCAAATTAAATATAACCTGGAACATCATCGATGAGCTGAAAGAATGGGGACACAAGGTATTTATTTTTACAAAGTACATACATTACGAAAATTTCATCATCATCAACAACCGACTTTATGGGTAGGTACCTACTAATTTTAAAATAAATGTTTTATTTTATACATTTGTAGTTACGCTAGTTAGTTTTTAGTTATGGTGAAAAGGGAGAAACTGTATATTTGTATTAAATTAATAGTATTTTTATATTTTTTTATATACAGGGAGGAAAAGGACCAGGGAGAAGTCACCAGGGAGATCAGGAACAGGCCTTACTTGATGAAGGTATAATCGAAATAAAGTCAAGTAACTCATAGATAGGTACCTGTTATAATAAATAAACTGAAAAGTGTCTTGTATTTATTTTCACGCTTGAAATGAATGAATGAAATGCACCGACCCCAGCGTGGTTTGACCAGACTCGATTAATCGAATGAGCCCCAAGATTTGCACTAGCCCTTGAAGCCTCATGCTTCATGGTGCTACAAAGACCATTGCATATCAAGGAATAGACCGGGGAGCGCTTTTATGGTAGAGTGGACGTGCCCTTAAGATAGGAAGAAGAGTGAGAGACAATCGAGTAATGCACCCTAAAATTAGCATTGGACTAGTGGCGAGGCGGGTAATATTTTTCTATGGGATCTTTTAACGACGTCGCAGCCGGTCTCTGCTATGCTGTGTTGTTCCAATATCTTCGTCTGAGGTCTCGCTACTATCCGTTTCAGGTTTCTTGTATATTTCGCCAGCAGCCTTTTTTATCTTATCTCGTTCTACAGCCGTGTCCATCCAGAAGTTGATTTCCTTTTCGAAGTAAGTCATGTCCTGTTTGAGGTTGTCATTCCACGTGTAAATAGTTCGGCCGACTTATTTGGATTTGGCTTTGTACTGCATTGCAGCATGTAGCAGGTGTGATTTTTGTCGTCTGTGGAAATGTGCGAGATAACACATCCTGTGGTTCTTGATGCGTTTGGTTACGGGTCCCTTAAAATTTCTATATAATATCCTTTTAAAATTCTGTGCATTTTCTTTTGTCTTGGTTTATTCTTAGCGTGGTTAATCAGGTCTCTCATGATAACTTTTTAATATTTTCACAGTCTTGACCTGTTGGCTTTAGTGAGTGCCGACACTTTCAGACTGTGTATCATACAAGGTACGATCACCATTTGATACATGAGTCTGGCTAATTTTTAACCCATATTTGAGTTTATTATAAATGGTATTAGTGACTTCGCGTCACAATTTACATTTACATTACTATATTTATTTAAAACCATAACCAAATAACGATCCCAAAGGGCTTATGTTCAAATAATTTCACTACAACATGCCTTCCGCATTCCTACAAAGCGCGTCAAGTCACCCTCACTGTTTTTGCAGCACTTTTGAACTTAACATTTATATACTTACTTATATATAGTGCGGCTATTTAACCTTTTTTTTACCCTCGGGCCGGCTACCTTTTTTTTTTTGGGTGGGAAATCATCAAATGACTTCTCCCGCTCTGGGTGGAGCGGGAGGGCGTGTCAGACTTTTACTGACCTAAACCCAGCCGTGTTCCTTCAGTTGCCGGTGCCAGGGCCACGGTTTTCTCTTTAGAATTACCCGCGACCCTGTGGCGTCGGCCCTATCGGACTCCGTCACTTTGTGCTGACATCTCTTTGAGGCGCGCGTGGAATTCCCTCTCGCTCCGTACCATGGCCTGGGAACGGACCCCCTCAGACCCAGGTGATAACCGACTTAAGGAAAGTAAGCGAAAGACTGAAATCCACCACGTCGCCTCACTTGGACACCATCCCCGATCACATAGTGTCAGTCGCCGACACGACGGCCGATTGTTCACGGGAAATTCCGGTGATGGAAGACCATCGGTGAAAAATACCTACTCACGTACGTGACCTGATAACCGAGAAAAACGCGGCCATTCGTGCCTACGACTCCTTCCCTTGTGACGCGAACAAAGCCCACATGCGCCATTTACAGCTTGCTGTAAAGAAACGCATAGGGGAGGTTCGCTCTGAGGACTGGAACAAGATGCTCAGTGAACTCGAGCCCACTCATCAAGCCTTCTGGCAATTACAGAGGAAATTGCGTTCCTCAGAAGAGGTCTTTATGCCTCTTCTCATCCGCCCCGACAAGAGTGTCGCTTTCGACAGTCCCGATAAGGCTGAATGTCTTGCTGGCAGCCTAGAGTCCCAATGTTCTCCCAGCTCTCAACGAGTAGACCAAGCTCACCTGCGCAACAGCATCTTCCCACAAGCGTGGAAAGAAGCAACCGTCATCGGTATCCCAAAGCCAGGCAAGCCTAAGTCTGAGCCCTCCAGCTACCGCCCTATTAGCTTACTCAATGTTCTCGGCAAAATCTACGAGAGGTTTATTTATAAGTGTCTCAAAGACTATGCCGAAGCAAAGAGCCTCATACCCAACGAGCAGTTTGGTTTCCGAAGCCAACACTCGGGCACCCAACAGGTCCAACGTATCGTAGAGCACTTATGCGCTGGTCTGCAGCGTAACTCGACGACGGGTGTGCTATTCTTCGACATAGCGAAAGCCTTCGACAAAGTCTGGCACAACGGCTTGATATAAAAGCTTTACCAACTAGGAGTGCCAGATCGTCTCGTGCTCATCTTACGTGACTTTTTGTCGAATCGCACCTTGCGCCGGTGTCCCACAGGGTTCCGTACAATCTCCTCTCGTCTTCACGCTGTTCACCAGCGATATCCCAAAAAGTAAAAAGGCTCAGTTGGCTCTCTTCGCCGACGACACTGCCGTTTATTATACCGGTCACTGTCCCAATGCTATAGCTCGTACTCTCCAAACCTCCGCAAACGTCTTAGGCGCTTGGTTCCGAAAATGGAGAATCGAGGTCAACCCCGATAAGAGTCAGGCGGTTCTCTTCTTGAGACGTAAGTGGACTTGCCTGTGGTTGCCCTAATAAATTAAGGCCTCCAGCAAACTCAAACTCAAACTCAAAGCATTTATTTCAAATAAACCCATTACAGGCACTTTTGAATTGTCAAGGGGTCGGTCAGTCAGAAATATGAAGCTAGATATGAAGCAGCCAGGACTAAAACTTAAATACTAACAAAAACTAAGCGATAAAGCTAAGGGTACACCCTGTGGGGTACGGACCTCGGCTTAGGGCGTCGCTGGAAGAGGGCAGCAAGGGATTAGCTGGATCAGGATTTATTTGATTTTGGGACGCTACAGCTAACGGAAGCTACAGGCTCAGCTGCGCGGGCTGGCTCGAGCAAGGGTCGGGAGGGGCGTGGATTTGGGCGTCGCGGCGGGCCTCGGTGGCGAGGACGGTAGGACGGCGATCGGGTTTTGGGCTTATGTAGCGTGCTGGTGGCCTTACTACTCTCATGGAGGAGGGTAGTGGCGTCGTCGGGGTTAAAAAATAATAATCAGTGTGTAAATTTTATATGATTTTGTACACACACGTCCGTGTCCGGGCGAAGGAGAAGGAGTAGGAGCGGCGTAGGAGCTTCAGAACCTGCTTTGTGGACTAGTGTGTGTCACGGTCGGTAAAATATTATGTGTGGAATTGTGGCTGGACCTTTACTTATTGAAATTAGCAGATTCAGGGAGGTTTCATGCCATTCAAGTTTAACAAGTATACTTGAATGACATGCGTTTTCTGACCCTTTTGCTTATATTTTCCTAATCTATTTTTGGAACAGGCCATAGCTCTACACTTTAAGCGTTATTATTATAAGACTTTACGAAAATAATATTAACTGAAAAACGTATCTGTGAATGCCAATTTTTAGAGCCACTTAGATTTTGAGTGTTTGGTATGATTCTTTTCTCGTGGCTAAATAATAACAGCCGCAAGGGACGATCGAAGGTTGATCGACGTTTGCCGCGGTCGATTCCATCCATCCATCCACCACTCACCACCATCCAATACGTCCAAAGGCACGTTAAGCCGTAAGGTTACATAGATCTTTGACAATCCTTACAATCCTTACGGGTAGTCAGAAGCTCAAAACTCTGTCAACTGTTCCCAGTTTTTGGGTTGTGGAGGACAGTTATGCAGTCGCTTCATGTAAAATACTGGTTTTTTAACCTGCATCCGGTTAGACTGGAAGCCGACCCCGACAAAGTTGGGATAAGGCTAGGTAGATTGATTGTTATTTTAATGCTTAAACCAGAAATTAAAATTTTAAATCACCTCACAACTGTTTTTCAATAGACAATTGAGTTTAATTTTAAAGCGTCGATTTTCATCAACTAAACTCTTTGGCCGAAACTACTGGGACTCGGATTGTGAAATTTTGCACTCGGCTTCCTCTAATAATGTAGGGGAGAACTAAAAAGGGGGATTTTGTTTCTATGAAAAATCTTATTCCTTGTCTTATAAACATGAAACTTGGTACATATACATCTAAGTAAATCAATTTTTCACAACTACCCTCTAGAGGGGTACTGGGGGTTAAAGTTTGTATGGAAGAGTTATAACGCGCAGTCCTATTATCTCGAAACTCAGTACCGCAGACACAAACTACACCACACAAATAAATACTTAACCCCAGAAATAAAGAAAACTTGTATCATGGGTTTTCGAAAATCTACCCCTAAAAAGGGGTGAAAAGAGGGAATAACAACTACCCATGCTGATCGTTATTCTTATAATTCGTAGGTACTTTGAATGTAAGTATTTTTATATTGTTACCAAGCAATCACATAGTCAGTTTACATGCTAGCAGAAAAAATACGTCTCCGCAGTCCATGCGAAGCTTGCGCTAGTACTAGTATATTAGCTACCACTGATTTCTGCGGCGAAAGTCTTGATGGTGCTGTTGCTGGCAGACGAAGCAGAATTTCGTTATTTTATGGAAAATATGAAAGCTTCCAGTGCTTCTAGAAGCTTTTAGTGTTTTTTAAAGAAGGTATAAATAAAGTTGATATAAAAAGCGATAATTATCTTTTGGGCTACTTCTGAAGTTCGGACAAATTTGCCAGAAAGGCTGTGAAAAATTGTGACATCAGGCCCTACGTTGTTGGCAACACTGACTGTCAGTTGTGTTGTAAACTTGGCATAAAGGCTTCGTAGCCATGCCATATACATAAAAAAAAAAAAATGTGTTGTTTTATTTGTGGAAGGTGAGGCGACTGATGTGATGTCTTTTACAAAATTGAAACATTCTTTAGAAGAAAACATCGAAATAAGCGATGGAGTTTACAGGGCTAATTCTTCCCTTGACGAAAAATATTTGTCGCACTTGTCTACTAGAAACAGATACCACGATGTTTATGAACATACAAGACTTGATAGAACACGAGATGATTAAGGTTAAATTAATTGATATTTTGGTCTTCCTTAATTGTTTAGAAAACAATGACGAAGAGAACTGGCCTCAAGGAATATGTTCCTCATGTGTATCTACAGCTTTAGTCGCGTATAACTTTAAATTGAATTGTTTGAAGGCAAATTCTATGTTATCACATATACTTATGATACAATCTACTAATTTACAAAGGAATGATATAGATTCTATTGATATTAATGTTGTTTATCAAGACCATGAGTATGAGGTGCCACTGTTCAGTAATCATCCAACATTAGACTTTGAAAGTACCTTATCAGATAACAAATTGACACCACTGCCACCTGTTACTGAAATAACTTCTGGTGAACAGCCACAGCGAATAGAGGGAGAGAAGAGATATGCTTGCACTGTGTGTACAAAGTCATTCACTAGGCTGTATGGTCTGCGTTACCACATGGCAAAGCATACTGATACACGGAAGTACCTCTGTGCAAAATGTGGAAAGAGTTTCCACACCTCTAATGGATTGAAGCAGCATTCAATATCGCATAGAGAAATTGCACAGTTCAAATGTGGTTTTTGTCATAAGACTTACAAATCAAGGCAGTCACTCAAAGAGCATTTTCGTGTGGCACATTCCAGCAATCGCATGCTGTTTGTGTGTGTGACTTGTGGGAAAAGGTTCACAGCAAGATCAACCTTAAATATGCATGTTAAGACTCACAATGGAGAGAAATTTTCATGTTCTAGTTGTCCAAAGACATACACAAGGGCATCATATTTGAGAGCTCACATGCTGGTTCACACGGGTCAGAAGAAGCCCAGACCATTCTTATGTTCTCACCAAGGTTGTACTAGACGTTTTCCAACCAAACATTCCTTAGTGGTGCACAACGCACATGCACACACTACAGAGCGACCTCACAAGTGTGACATCTGTTTTAAGGGCTTCGCCACTGCAACTGGTTTGAAGATACACATAGAATCTCATGGCAACAACAAGGTGTCATGTAATTATTGTTGTAAAAAACTAAGAACCAAGAGGGTGTTACAAAAACACATGAAAACTCATGATGTTGATGCCAATGATATGATTTTAGAAACTGTAGACCAAGCTTATTAGGTCTATTATTACACTAATATAATTGTATTCCTTGTGATAAATATGCAGCATTATAGTTTCTTATGTGCCTGTAGTAGCTGTCCCACCATTATGTATTTGTTTAAATAAAAACAATGTAAGATTACAATGTTGTTTTCATTGAAATAACAAACTGAAACTCTTTTAAAAACATCAGTAACAATTCAATTGAATTATATATCTTATTGTCAAAGTAAAGTTGTAATAAAGTATTAGCATAGGTAATAGTAGTTATTTGTACTTGTACAAAGAAAAAACATGTTTTTTTCCATGTTTAGTTTAACTTATGTATCCATCATATGCTAAGGCAGCAGTTATTGTGAGATAATAAATTAGCTATAATATATTGTTACTTAAATCACACTTGCATCCATATTTTTATTGTAGATAAAAATTAGGTGTGCAAATTAAGAGTGGAACTGTTGTTATCCTTGGCCTAAATGTTTTGGGTCAGGACTATTGATTCAAATGGATTATCAGAATAATCCAATTTAAATGATGTATCAAGGAATTTTTGTAAGAATATTTTTTATTATACTTTCATACATACATAGCAACATTTCAATAACATGCAATATTTTTGTTGATTATGAATTTGTGTTACACATTCTCTGTTGCTTGATAATATAATTGGTAGATAAGACTTCAATGTGAGTATGGTAAAACTGATAACATTAATTAAATGAAGTAGAATAGAGAGTCATACATATTTTAAATTTATAACACAAAATAAATCCAACCCTACAAAAGTAATAGAACTCTATACAATAATTTCATGTACATTGTGATAATACTTCAAATTATTACACAACTGCAAAGAAATATGAAATTATTATATTTTGTATGTTAAATAAATTGTAAATTAAATTTAGATACATCAAATGAAGTAACAGCATCAGTATTTGATTATTAACAAAAGCTACACGTAATTTCACTACATACCTACTTAGCATTTAGTACAAAAATATTTATATTGCTCACATATTTTCCTACTCACTATTGTGCAGTTTATAATCTAAACAAATAACAGGATATAATTCAGACATTTTGCTCTGCTTGAAGGCTGTTCAACATTATTATTAACTAGTCAACTGCAAACTTTGATTGGCATGTTGCATTCAAGAAATTGGTTAATAATAAAAGTATTTTTAACCAACTTCTTGAATGCACTATGGTTAAGAACATACATACTCACATTCAGAATTCCGTATGATTATATTAGACCTAGTACTGTTAGCTGGATTTGTTATACAAAGCCCATTGGGTGGTGTACAACATATTACAAAGATTCAGTTTAAGAGTATAAAATTTGGAGCTATGCTAATACTAATAATATTGCATTAAATAACCAATTCACACGGCAAATACATGTAATTTTCTTTGACTAACAGCTTGAGTGGTGCATTTAGTTCATCTTAGGAATGTAGACTATTTACCAAGTATTTTATTCATCATTTTGTTCTGCTTGCCAATCTTAATATCCGCAACTTCTACTTTCTCGTTTATGTCTTCAATGATTTCAGTTTGCTGTTCTATTTCTTGACCAAGAGCAACTCCAAGCCCTTTTAATCTTGAAATGGAATGCAGCATTTCATCTAAGTTTGCATCCAACACCTGGTTCACACGCTGACTATCAGTTATGGGTGCAGCCTGAACCTGTGCATCTAATTCACGCAGACGGGTGGCAGGATGAGATCTGAAGCGGTCATCACTGTTGACCTGAGATAGATTGTCTAAGGTGTCGTTCAGCCTGCTGCTTGGGCCTGCACTCTGTATGCTCGGTGAGGGCTGGCTTCTAGGAGTCTGGTCCGATTTACCAGAGATGTAGTTCTTGAGGCCATAGAATACAGATTTGATACCATTCAAATGCTTTTGACTGTAGTTCAAGTTGGTATTTATTTCGTCGAGACGTTTGTTCGTATTTTCAAGTTGCTCTCGCTGTCGACTGAGTTCTTCTGCTGTGGCGATGCCGATCTGCTCGGACTCACGCAACAGGCCTATGCTGCGTGAGGATGAATCCAAGGTTCGCTGTTCGATTTCTCTTTGTCTTTCTAACATAGCTTGTCTTTGTTGTTCCATCGATGCTATGTGACTTCCATACGCGGACGGTGCTGGCTTACTTGGCTGTGGTGGTGGGATTCTTGTCCTGAAACTGTTGACGAAGGTGTCGTCATCCACATCATCGTCATCCTCGAACAGTTTATTGGGATTAACGTAAGTAGCTCCTGGACCTGGATGAGGCATTTTCGTAGTTGTTGTTGCTGACAAAAGCACTTTTTTACTTAGACATGTACACCAAACAAATTTAAATTGATTATTCTTTGTGGGTTGGTATCTGAATATTAGGAATACCCTTTTACGTGGGTATTTACGCGAGACGTTATCACACTGATGTCACAGAGTACTTTTATTATATAGACTGATGTATAATGACACAGATGACGTTACGCAGTTACGTAGAGAAAGGAAATTAGGAAAGAGGGCGGACAGTGACGGGACGGGCTGACCACAGAGTACTTTATAACTTATAGGGCTGACCGCGGAGTTGCGGATGGGACGGGGGGCTGAGAGCACAGACCACAGACTACATAGGCTGCATTCCGAATTGCGCTTGAATCGATTTGAGCGGGTGTAAACCCGTTCCGAGATAGCGTGAGCGCGTAAACGATGTCCCATGAATAGTTAAAGATGACGTCATGACATGCACCACCTTGCGATAACGCTGATCATGCTCTAAATTATCATCACCGTGAGCGCTGTCAAAAATGACAGTTGTGAATTTATAGCTAATGAGCCTAACGGGCGACAAATTTCCTTCATTTTCAAATTAGAACAATACGAGAGGGAGTGTCAATGAGTCGAACATTTATTTTCACAAAAATATCCAATATTGGTCTTTCTTGTGCCATGTTTGGGGTCATGTATAAGTTGTGACGTTGAGCAAGCACTGCGAGCGCTTTCACGAGCGTTCCGAATTGTTGACAGCTCATGACTCATGTGTCATTATCGTGATATATTTATCGGAACGCAAATTATTGATTGAGCGCTATGAGCAATTATGGTCTAATTCAGAATGTACCTTGCGACTACTAAGGCTGCTTTCCGAATTAGGATGTAATCGATTTGAGCGGGCTTACGTCCGTACCGAATTAGCGTGAGCGCATTAACGATGTCATGTGAATCGTCATAGATGACGTCATGACATGCGCCATCTTGCGATAACGCCGACCAGGCCCTGTAGAAATATCACTGTGAGCGAAATGTTGACAGCTCTCAGCTGTCATAATCGAGTTATCTAAATCGGTACGCAAATTATCGATGTGAGTGCTGTCAGCGATTATGGTCTAACTCGGAATGCGGCCTAAGATGGGTCAGGTCATGACGTCATCTATGACGATTCATGGGCCATTTTTATCGCGCTCACGCATCCATCACTAATAAGTTCTTTTATTAGTGATCGATGCGCTCACGCTAATTCGGTACGGACGTAAGCCCGCTCAAATCGATTACATCCCAATTCGGAATGCAGCTTAAATCGGAACGCAAATTATCGATGTGAGCGCTGTCAGCGATGATTGTCTACTCGGAATGCGGCCATAGTGTTCTGTGTTGGTTACTTGGGCCGCATTCCGAGTTAGACTATAATCGCTGACAGCGCTCACATCGATAATTAGCGTTCCGATTTAGATAGCACGATTATGACAGCTGACAATCCGCTCACAGTGATATTTCTCTAAGGCATGGTCGGCGTTATCGCAAGATGGCGCATGTCATGACGTCATCTATGACGATTCACGGCACATCGTTATCGCGCTCACGCTAACTCGGAACGGGTGTAAGCGCGCTCAAATCGATTACATCCCAATTCGGAAAGCAGCCTTGGTTCTGTGACTGACGTCTGACAATTGACATTGATAACCAGAGTGTATGTTGTACAAACAACTTGTCAGTTGTCAAAATGACAAATTTTACTATTGAATGAAAACCAGCAGGCTTAGCACGAGCGCCCTAGAGAAGCGTATTGTCGACGGAAGAGTAGACAAAAATGGCGTTTCTGTGTAGACAGTAGAAAGTTTTCTACTGTCTACACAGAAACGAAACGCAATTGTACGGTAAAAATGGGTAGTTATACACATCACTAGCAACTAACCCGTTGCTATGGAAAATCACTGTCTATAAAGCAACCTGAGTCTAAGTGTGTCCTCGTGCTCGCGAAAAAGAGATTTCGAGGAGCGTAGAAAGCGATTTCTATTCTATAGTAGAGTAGAAACAGAAAACGCCATGCTAAGCCTGCATTACGAAGAGTGTAAATTAATGTGAAACGAATGCAAATAAAACAATTTAAAAAGTGATAGCACAGTTATCGTCGATATAATAAAGTTGAATTTCTATGGGTGCACATTCAATAAACTGTGAAAGCTTCTAAGATGATGGCAGGAAAAGGTTAATTTTGAGTTGTAATAACAACAGCATTGAGTGCACAAATAATATTTTTGGCTCCTGTTTTACGGCTTAAGAACCCTAAATCGTTGTTGCAATGTCCGTGTTTGTGTAATTCTATATTAACACAATTGTTGTAAATATTTCAGTAATGCCAGAAACAGAGGAACAAAACAGAATAAGGTTTCAAGTTGAACTAGAGTTCGTACAGTGTTTGGCAAATCCCAACTATATACATTGTAAGTATGCACAATTAATACAAAACAAGCATTATTTACTAATATTGTTATAATTGTTATTTGGAAACAATGATTTCAGTCTTAGCACAGCGTGGCTATTTGAAAGAAGCCACATTTATCAACTACATTCGCTACCTACAATATTGGCGGGAACCGGAGTATGCTCGCTACCTCAAGTACCCAATGTGCCTTCACTTCTTAGAACTGCTGCAGCACGAGGCATTCAGAAGAGAATGTGTATCAGCACAGGTATGATGATGTGATAGATTAATTTAGGGTTGGAGTATATCCTTATATTTATTTTTTGATTTTATTCTTTGATTTGCTTTTGCTGTTTGTTTTGGTTATGATTATATTTTTAGCATTGTTTTTAATTTTTAGATTTGATGCAGATACTGCCTTATTGCATTTGTTTCTTGGGTTGGTGATATTATATAAAGATTATATTGTAATATGTGTATAAATATAAATTATAGTTATTTTTTTCGAGTTGGCTCATAATTTTTCGTAACATATTTGATGTATGCATCCATGAATTCCTCTATTTGTTTTAGCATACTCATGTCATATGCTGTGATACCAAATTTCTCAGAGATTGCCTCATATTGCATAAAATCCATGGCAAATCTGGGGCAATCCCTGAGGAGGTGGTTGAGACTGTACAATGTGTTCTTGGGGCGGAAGTTGTTATCAGCAATTATTTAGGATACAAGTTCCATTTGTACTATATGCTACATTAGGTACTATTTGTGAAAGCCATCACGATTCTTAATACATTTTCTGGAATTTATGTATTTCTAGTAGTGTTGGAAATAATGTTTTGGTGTGTTGGCCTCGCTCACTTGATGCATACCTGGCTTGCCACTTGGCCAAGTTGGTTTGTCTTAGCTCTCGTTTGACATATGAGATCAGGTATGTGCTGTAGTCCGGTGCTTTATGAAGCCAACTGGCCATTTTCGCAGCAGCATCTACAGCTTCGTTGTCTGCAACTCTACTGTGGCCTTTCATGCACTTGGTAACAATGTGTGGTGGTGTATCCGTGCGTGTGTGTGTGTGATTGTGAATGATTTTATGTATTTTTGTGACCAGTGGGTGTGTATTGCTCTGGTCTGCGATGGCCTGAATAGCTGACTGGGAGTCAGAGAAGAAGGTGGTGTTCATTTGTGCTTTTGTATAAACCCATTTGCAGGCTTCTAGTATGGTTAACAGTTCAGCCTGGAAGACTGTGCAGGTGTTGTGGAGCTTATTTTTTTTTTAAACGGCTGTTCCAGACCGTAGCAAACGAAGGCCGTCCGTCCTGTATTCTGCCGTCGCTTCGGTGTAAATGTTTTGCTGCGTTAGGGGTGTCGATTGGGTCGCCTCGCCTTTAGTGCTTCTATGTGACTGATTTAGGTAGTCTTATTGCTGGATGTAATAGATCATGTACGGGTGTGGAGCGTTCAGGAGTGATATCCGCTGGCAAAAAGTGCCTGTGAGGCGGAACTTCTCGACATGGTGGACTTCTTGGATCTTAAGATCGAGTGGCATGAGATTTGCGAGTGCCAGAGCGGCAGTAGTAGAGACCGCTCGGAAGGCACGGATGGCCTTAAGTACGAATCCCCGCTGAAGGCTTGCGACTTGTTTTTTTACGCTCTTCCTGTTTACTATCTGCCCCCATATACCAGCAGCGTACGTGATAGTCGGTTCTATTACATGCAAATAGACTGTGCGGGCGTTTTCCGGGTGTGCGCCATGTGTATACCTAGTGTACATTCGTAATTTGTTGAATATACGAGTGGCTTTACCCAGCACATATTCCCAGCACATTTTAGGTGGCTATTAAACCGCAGTTTTTCATCTAGAAACAATAATGACGCCAAGCAGCGTCATTTCTGGCACAAATGCTAAGTCGGTGCCGTCCATTTGGAGCTGTGTGGATTTCGCTTTGGACGTGAAGGCGGTGACTTGGCTTTTTTGCAGGGCTAAACAAAGGTCAGTTTTAGGTGTTTGCCCCATTCGCTGATGCTAGGGAGAATGCTGTTGGTTAGTTCTCCATTGTTTCAGGTGTATACGCCGTTACTACCAGCAGGAAGTCATCCGCGAAGGCTTGCATATATAACAGCAAGATTGCAGTTGTATGTCCAGGAGCTCATCCAGGATCAGGTTCCATAAGACCTGACCACACGCGGATCCTTGAATACAACCCTTTGTCAGGGCTTTGCGCATTCGGACTCCCGCGTGGTCCAACGTGGCGGTTCTGACCTGCACGTAGTTTTTGATTAGCTCATAGATATTTTGCGGCGTTCCAATTGAATAGAAAAACTTTTATTTCAGACAGGAGTCCATAGGGTTAGTAACAATTTAACTTTACTTCTAGTGTTAGTAGGTTACAGACATAACTTAATAAAATACAATTAAAATTCAGCGTGAAGCTTTATCCACCTCCGCAACATCGGGGAATCCCACCGATTTGCGAATACAATTCCGACCAGCCGTTTGTCTTAAAAATCATGTCGAAAGGGTCCTTTTAGAATTTATGATGCAAGAGCGAGCGAAGCGAGCTTGGGACTTGGGTCACCCCGACTTCGACAGGGTAGGTTCGAATTGGATTGTTCACTGGCTTCGCTCGCTCTCTAGACCCCGCCATCCTATTCGTGGCAATTTTTTCTCTAACCATTCAGAAATAGGAGCTTTGCGGGGCTCAGTCGACTGCGCCTTATTATTATTACTTGGAAGCAAATTGAAAAGAAAAATCGAAAGCTCCTTACCTCGGAACCGGTGCGCCGTAGGGCCACGCTTCTTAAGACCTAAATAGTTATTATGGTCAAAGTTAACCCGTATAAAAAAATACCAATTTTTTTTGTTGTTTTCTTTGCTCCTCATACGGGCACTATGAGGAGCAAAGCGTATACCTCAACTCCTGCAACTCCACCCCAATCACAACCCGCTGTCCTTATTTTGGGTAGACATTGACAATTAACTATCCATTAGAGAATTTGAGATACTTTTTAATGGAATCGGAAGTCAATTAGAAACCTCAGCTGATAAGATTCATGGGTTTTCTTGACATTTGATTGAAATTATTGTCCACGTCTTGCCCAGATTGTTTGTCTCTGCTGCCATGTTTGATAAAAACCTACCTGTACTCTTTCTTCTATGTACTCTATGAGCACTCGGACCCGACGGCCCTAGTGTTTCAACCCCAAACAATATAGCTCCCAATAAGGTTGTTATATTTGCGCCGTTTAAGGGTTTCTGCACCTGCAGCAGTCGCCCCAGCACAGCCCGCCGTGCTAGGAAGATAGGATAGCGAGAGAGTGTCGACAGGTTGCATCCCACACCAAAAACCCACCCAACTTCCAAGGCATTATGGTCATTCCATCGTCGCTTGCCATGCTATTGACACCCCTCCCCCCTGCATAGTGCCTACGTTGGGTTACGGTAGCACCTGAGCCAGAGGCCGGACTTCCATGTGCACGTATATTTTAGTGTTAGATTGTAAATTGTATTTAAAATTTATTAATCATGTAAATAACATTGTTTTTCAGGTTTGCAAGTTCATGGATGATCAAGCTATTTTACTGTGGCAACATTACACGCGGCGGCGTACACGCACGCTGCAGCCGCCCGACGCGCCCGCTCCGCCCGCACCCCCCGCGCCGCCGCAGCAAGGCGCGCCACGACAACAGTCGTAGACTTAACACGAAAACATTCACATACATTCAGTAACATTAAAATAACTAAATTGGGAGCGGCTTCCAGAATAACTCAATTTAGCTGAATACCAGTATTTTCCATGGAGTGACTACTATACAGAATGTGGGTGTTGATATGTCAACAGTGTTTTATGAAAAGTTCGGCGTTGTAGAGCGCCGTCCCTGTCACTCATAACTGTGTGTCATATTTATGCACCCACTGACATAAAAGTTTTAAATTTTTTGAACCCATGTGCGCCTTTTGAAGTGAATGTAGTGTAATGCACTGTGACTTAATTGGATTTTTACATAAAATCGGCATTGTTTTCTCTATCAAAGAAATGTATGATGCAATAAGTTGCAGCAATTAACGTGGATGGTCCATTGTGTCTCATTGTAAATAAAAGTAATGAGGTTGAATGTCTTGCTATAGACTGAGTTACTGTAATTTTAGCTGTAAGTTTATTATTAAAAACATTTTTATTCAAATGTTTGGTTTTGAGAAGTTTGATCCTTTCCTCTTGTTCTAGTATTGTGTGGCTTTCTGGATACAGTGGAAACCTATAGGTTTTCATTTATTACGAACTTAGAGTCACTCACTATTGAAATTATGCAAATATCACAATCGAAAATGGGGTAATGATAAATTATATTTACTTCTATAAATTGGTTTAAAAAAAAAATACACGTCAAAAATAACATAGTAATTTAAAACTAGATGAGTTCTGTGTTTCCTATCCGAATATTCTGAGAAGAAAGACCGCAAAAAATCTCAGAGATCTGTCTTTTTAAAGTCCAAACATAATCTAGGTCAGGCCATATGAGGACCATGCAGATTAACGTCTTATCTTATGGATTTATAAATAATGGATGTCATCGTATTTTTGAATCAAGTTTATATTTTATGGGTTAAAATTTTTTTCTTCATAAATATACTGAGAAGGCAGAGTCATTACATTAATCTCCTTATGTTACTCTCTGAGAGAGTGTCTCGGGACTTAATTTATACATTGATCGAACAGCCTTTTTCTGCAAAACAAATATATTATAAATGTCGGTGGCATTTCCCACGACAGGATTTCTTACGGAATTACACTATGAAATAGCTAAAGTAGGTATACTAATGTGCTGTATCTCTATGTCAGTTAAATTGTGATTTTTTGTAACAGTACGCTGTTAGTAAAAAGTCGTTGCAGAGTTTAGCTTTTTTGACAATTTATGTAGGTATATGTGAAGCTGAAGCTTACCATCCAAAGTTAAGCCTAAGAACACTGTACTGCCTTCAAAATTCAGTTCCTCGCCCTTTATCAACACATTAGTTTTCACCTGCCAATCGTGAGGTAGCTTAAACATAATGCATAATGAAAAAAAATACCAAATGCTTTATGTTGTGCACGTTATTAACATTGAACAGGTAAACTACTTTTAAGATCGCGTTGTTTAAGTTTAAACAAAAGTGAAGTGTCGTCCGCAAACAACACGATTATCCAATATTAGGTAAGGCAAATAATATAAATAAGAAACAAGAAAGGACCAAGAGTTGAGCCCTGTGGGACTCCCATTGTTACTATATATCCGGGAGATCTTTTTCCATTGTCAACTCTCTAAATCCGATTAGTCAAGTATGAAGTAAGAAGATCCAGAGCGGTGTTGTCAATCCCATAGTGGCGGAGTTTCCTGATTATGGACGTAAATCTGTTCAAAAAGCCTTGAATATTTTCATGCACCAGGTTGGTTCTTTAGTATTTGCCTTCCTTACATTTTTGTAAGAGCTGGCCTTTAATGTCTTAATGTCTAATTTAAATCATTACTAAGGATGATGACTCATATTAAAAAAGTTATATAATTACAAAGAACATAGTAAAAAATCTATATTCGGAAAAAATGTGATATCGATGTAAAAATATGGAGAAGCTACACGCTTTAAAAGTTTTTGGAGTAGATTGTTCCCGTCCTTGTCGCGCGATACGGACAATGGCTCTAGTATGAAGTTACATAGTTGTGACGTCACTTCTACGATAGTGCTGTTGCTTGTCTTACACTTATTTTAAAATGTTTACACATAACATCACGCCTTGTTTCCCCGAAGGGTTGGGCAGAGGTGTACCTATAGTACACCCACATTTCGCCAGTTATGCTTAAGTCCCATGTAATACGGGGATGATTCTGATCCTGAGCCTATTGCCATCTACCGGGCACAAATCCAGACTCCGGGCTGCTACTGAGAAATTCCAGATAGAAAAACCCAATAACACGTTGCCCGACCTGGGAATCGAACCCAGGACCTTATGCTCACCAGTAGCAATTGCGACCACTAGACCAACGAGGCAGTCCTTAAACATCCGAGAGGGTGTAAATTCTCAGTGGTTCACAGACGTGTAGTAATACATTAGTCACCCGTGGACAGTCCGAATCCCGTCGCAAGAAGAAAACGTTTATAACTGGGTATTTTTAAATACTTTTACACTTTTTTTATATTGTTGCACTTGCACTTACATTGCACTAAGTATTTTTAACAAATTTTTTTTTAGTTAAAAAAAAACTTCACTTATTGTGTCCAAATTATTGGCAGTAAACAGCGGCCTGCAGACAGGGGGAGACAAAAACAACGTGCTGTTTGAACAGTGCGTTTATTTAACGAATGGTTGGTTGTGTGGCCGCTTGCGCGCCATGCACAACGCGCGTAGCGTCAGGTAGTACAGAAGCTCCACTGCACTCATCATACTGAAGCCCATGCATAGACCCAGTAGCCCGCCTGTGTTTGCTGGAATAATAACATATTATGTTTTAAATAGCATGATAAAAGTCTGTGGAAGTATCTATGTTTATTTTCATGGTATGGGCGTGTGAGAATTAGTGTCGTGAGAAGTTTTGAGTATGAATGTGTAAAATGATGGCTATAAAGCCATCATTTCACACATTCATACTAAACTGCTAAACTGCTCACGTATTATATTAATATTTATTATATATTATATAGAATAGAATAGAATACTCTTTATTATGTACACCTTAAAAAAAGGTAGACCAAATAAATGATTGATGGACTGTGTGAATGATGATATGGCTTGAAAGACCCGAAATATATTGGGATAAGGGCAAGAGATGTTATAGCATAGAAAAATAATGAAATAATTCTTAGGCCGCAACTGGGAGCAGTGCAGAGGCTTGCAGCTGGCCGCCTCTAGGCCAGCTGCTCATTGACCACTCGTGGGCATTCCCGAGTCCTCCCTGTGCAGTTCCACTTAGTTTACAGGAGGCCGGGGTTCAAAGAGTCGATTTTTAAACAACACGTAAAAAAACCTTCCATACAAGGTCTGATCATTCAACCGACTTTCGGATATGTGGAAGCAGGACTTGTTCTAGTTATTAACTAAATGGTCGCAGGTAGGTATCTTCTTGGCCAAACACTTAATTTGCTAAAAGAGGACAAGGAACAACCGACTCCACCCCGTCATGGGGTTTGTTGTTCCATCGTTGAATTAAGATGTTGTGAATAGCAATTGTGATAATTACTGATGCAGTACCTAATTGGAAATGGATTAACATAAATTAAAGCAAAAGTACTGGTGTCAACAGAACACAATGTTAAGGTAACATATTTCTAGATCACGAGTTACAGTTTTAAGCTTTCTATTATCATCATTGATAACAGTATCTACCCGGTGCCATAGTTCAATCACTGAGATCCTGCCCCGTTCGGCTTTTCTTTTGTTTCTCTTCTCATCCTAAATCAAGCCACAATACCAGCGGCTCTTTTTAGTCCGTAAATCCATTTTTCAAAGTTCAAACACCAAACACAAGTCACAAATTACCTATGCGATAAACAACCGAGTAAGTTCCAACTGATGTGCAAGTTGGACATAAATAGCTGATAAAATTTATTGAAATAGACCAACAAGTTACTTACGTTAAAAACAAACTAACACACTTCTTCACAGCATCAATAAATTGTTGCCGACACATCGGTGATACCTAGGTACAACGTTTAGCGACGCATTTCACATTTACTGCTATCTCTTTTCTTAACGAAGCTATTGCCGGAACAATTTACCCTCGGCTGAAACCCGGCCACCCCCACGGAATAAAGGCCACCTACTTTACTTACATAGGAATTCAGTCAGGCCAAATATTTCTCCTTTGGTAAATCTCATGAATGTGTTCTCTTCAAAGTAAAAATGTACGAGAAGCATGTTTTCCCTGTTGAGAATAAGAAAGGTAGGTAAATGATTTGATTGGTTTTAGGAATATCGAGAAATAAGTAGATGTAGCTGGGTGACTAAAAAGATAAATGTCTGTTAGTGTGAACTGACTGTCTGTAACTGCTTTGCCCCATTGCCGCGTTTGTCTCGTAGTTGCAAGCGGGACTGCTAATCGCGGGGTCCTGGGTTCGATTTCCAAGTCGGGCAAAATGGTATTGGGGTTTTCAAAATGTTATTGGGGTTTCTCCGGTCGTGTCGGATTGCCGTCCCATCAGACTATGAGAGTGAGGGAAGAGTTTGCACTTGTGTTTGCGCACACACTTGTGCACTATAGTATCTCCTGCGTAGATGGCCAGTTTCTGCTGAGATTGGCCGCCATGGCTTACATTCGGTCTGGAAGACTATTAGATAATGTCTGTAGGTACCTACGTGCATACTGTCACCGACAACTAATCCGATAAAGTCATAACATTGTTTTATGTCCAATGATTCTAATACTATGTCGCATCCGTTGGCCTCAATCTCACATGCTATGAAATAGCAGCAAATCATTTTATGACAGCCATTTTGGTTAATTCGGTTAAATTGGTTCTTAGGGTAACTTTTGTCTATAAGGTTGAAATTACGTGAAGTATTCAGGAGTTCTATTGCCGAGGCTCTTGGCCAGGTATTGCACGAGCTTCTTTTTGAGCGGCGCGTCGCTCATCCGCTCCAGGTAGGCGATCTCCGTACATGCAGGCAGACATTCCTCGCACGTTACGTCACGACCTGCAACATATTTAAAATATTCATCAACATCAGCTCATAGCAGTAGTCCACTACGGGACGCAGGCGCCTTCAATCCATCTACCTACTGACTTAATAAAAATCTTAAGTTCGTTCATTAACTGACGGACAACACACAACCTAAATCGCTAGCTCTAGAGCATAGGTTCTCAACCTTATTTTGTCCACCGCCCACTTTGTTTTTTTTCTAGAGCCTCCAGATTTTGTTAACTTACCATCTGTCGATAATCTGAAACAGCTATTGCCACGACTATATTTAAACGTGTAATATTACATAGTCGTAAGATCCCATCTCAACGCCTCCTAATTTTCTCTGTGTCTTTTGCTGCCCCCCTGAAAGTCTCAAACACCCACGGGAGGGCGTATCGCTATCTCTAAAGTCATGCACAAGATTTCGTTTTACAACGAACGTTTTAACACTGAGAAGTATTTTTGAAAACTCATCCCATAAATATGGTTAAATAAGAGATGACCTGATGTGCCTAGTTGATAGCAATTGCATCGTTGGTTAGGTTAGGTCTTAGCTCGTCTGATTCTAGAAAATTGACAAGCAGAGAGATAAGATATCGGAAAGGTGGGTAGGAAGGCACTTAAGCAGTAGGTGCCTAGAGGACGAAAAGACACCAACCTTGTGGCATGATTTTGCTCACGTTTGAATAACACTTCGCGTCTGCTTTTCCACAGATGCGCGTCGATTTGTTTTCTGTAAAAAAATTCAAAATAACTTTTAGCTTATTAAATACCTAAATTAAAAAGAAAGAAGAAATAAATCATCACTTTGTCAGTGAAAAACATCTACTACCAGATACAGCCCGATAATTAGGCCTCACCAAGGATTAACTCAACGACCGCCCTTGCGCTGCTCAAGCCCAACGTATTGCCGCTAAACTGCCGTCTTACTTAACACCTTGTAAAACTTGATTAGATAATGATGTGTACTCACTAGGCATATAATAATAGACACATTTGCATACGTCCAACATCGCTTGTGCTTCACACTCCATTTCGCAGTTCTTCAACGTGTAAGTTCTGTGGAAACATACATAAACACCGTAATCGATCACATACACGATTGTTTAACTACCACCGTTGCATAAGAAAGGGTGATGTCATTAAACCAAAACGTGGTCGTTGCTTTATTGGCCATGCTATTGTCTTGATCATAGTAGGTCGGTAATACCAAACCAAGTTAAATTAAAGTAGTTTTCCTTGCCTGTAAACTTCTCCTTTCAGTGGGTCATTAATTCAAAAGTATACCTACGTACCAAGGGAACCGACATGGCCCAAAAAACTTAACAGTGGGCAGGAAACATTGCTCGCAGAACAGATGGCCGATGGGGCCGAAAGGTTCTAGAGTGGCGAACGCTTACTGGAAGACGTAGCGTTGGAAGGCCTCCCACAAGGTGGACCGATGACCTTGTGAAGGACGCAGGAATCCGCTGGATGCAGTAAGCACAGAACCGGTCGAAGTGGCGGTGCTTGGGGGAGGCCTATGTCCAGCAGTGGACGTCCTTCGGCTGAAATGATGATGATGATGATGATACCTACGTAAAGCAGATAAGTACCTGTAAAACAGTAACTCCTTTTCGCTGGAGAACAAGCAGAGCCTCTTCTTTATATCAATAGATCGCAGAGAGGGTTGCGCATCTGATATTCTGGGCCAAATTGCAATCCGCGCTTCAATCCCCGGTCCATATATTGCACCCAGGTTCCTGATCTTCGGCGTCTCCACCGGATTGTGGAGAAGGATCTAAAAGATAAATGACTGACGAAAACAGTTTCTTATGAAAGATGTCGACATAAATATGGCACATCAAGATTTAGAAAAAATCGGCTATGCAGATCGTCGTCTCTTTCTAGTCCTACATGGCCGACAGTCTCTTTCTTAGTCTCAATGTATCATATTACCAGTGCTATAATCTGTGTTAAAGCTAGTAATACTAAACCTTGAAGCCAGCACTTTTGGTGGAAGCGCAATAGTATTCCGCAATATTAGCATCCAGAACCAGGGAGAGACCGTGTTGTGTGCCAATTCCTTCAAACGAGAAAGAAGGAATAAGTCCTTAATTAACCAATAGGAACGTAAAGGTATATAAACGGTTCTGACTTTTTTCTTACCTTTAGGTCTCCAAGGGAACCCGTCAGAAGGAGCGTCTCGTGGATAGCCGTCCTCAGGTGTCCAATCCACTGCTGGCGACGGAAATGTTAGGTTCAGGTCGTTCAATGATCGTCTGCAACCAGAACATTAACCTGTAAAATTTCTTCTAGTCCGAAAAACCTCGCTAAAAGATGCACTTATCTATTGGAGAAGAAATGAACCATGAATTATCTTTGCTTACGGATTTCTGAACATGTTGTTTCGGTGCACCACGTTGAAGGTGCAGCAGAGCCCCTCGTCTGTCAGCTGCGCGTTGAACAGGTCCTCGCAGTTCACATCCGCGGAGTCCCAGGTGCACTTCGCGAGCATTTCGCTACACGGTTGGGTCACCTGAAGAAGTACACTGTCATGAGATAGACAATTCAGAAGTCCGAAGGGAAGTATCTTTTTGAGTGAAAGTAGATACTTCATACTTGTGGTCAGGCGCGGATCTAAGATTTATTTCTGGGGAAGGGGGGGGGGGGGGTTTCACATGGGCTGGACGGATTGAATAATTTTAATTAAATTTTATTTTTGAATTGTTTTATATAACGGACGCTTTTAACGTTCTGCATCGCTCTCACATGTATAATTTCAACATGAATGATGTAACCAATCTATTGTAAACATAATTTGATTTAAAAGAGTGTCCGTGGAGTTTCTTGCCCGTTCTTCTCCATAGGTACCTACTACGCTTTGGAATGGGCAACTAGCTTCATTTTTCTGACCGACCGACCTTGACAATTCAAAAGTGCCTGTAATTGGTTTATTTGGAATAAATGCTTTGAGTTTGAGTTTGAATAGATTTTCTTTTGACCGTACATATTGAAATTGGTGTTAAGTTGTCACGGTATTTATAAAAGTTTGACAGTATTAAAATAATTACAAACGCGAGCGAAGAGATTACAAAACAAAAATGAAAACGCCTCGTAGGTTAATTTATTTTTTTACTGTTCATACTGAATTATGAGTTACTTTGTCGACATAGGAAGAAAAGTAAGAGAATGTTGACAGGAGCGAGCGACGCGAGCTCGATAATTTAAGCGACGCCTTGAAGTACAGGTTAGGTTTTTTCGAGTACTTTCGACCATTCATATTGAAAATTTGGAGGTATAAGAGAATATAAGAGCGAGCTAGACAATTTTAATCACCCTACATTTATATTATGCATACGCAAGGAGCCTCCAACACCAAGCTGCTTCTCACTAAACATGTTTTGAGCTTGTTTACCAACGGGCCCGGGGCGTACTGAGCGAGTGAAACGAGCTTAATAATTTAAGCAGCCAACCTAGGATTTTTCTTTTTATCATTCATAGTAGGTACTTATTAACCAAATTTTTTATGAGGAAGCTGCATAAACTTTGAAGGCGCCAGGCCTTTCGAACCTCGCTTTCTCCCGACTACGAACTGGCTACGAATCAAGGCAGAGTCTGATGGCGGAAAAAAATCGGATGATCTCATACGAATTGAATAGTTAAGAAGCTACTAAGACGTCGAAGTCGATTTCGTCAAATTAATAGAAATTCTGTTGGTTTTTAGTTTGACGTTCCATGTATTATTTAACAGTCTGGACGGGGGGCCCAGCCTCCGTGCACCCCCCCCCCCCCCCAGCCTAAGTCATTAGATACAATTAACCAATTCTATTCAAACTTGACACTTATCTTATACATTTTGTTACGCTCAAATGTGTACCTACTGCAGTACGAGGGCTGCACTAAAAGTATCGGGAATGGAATATTTCCACTGTTCCGGTCATATTAAAATCTTTTTAATTGAAAACTCCTTGGTTTTAAAAATCGAATATCATTTATTTATTTAAAAAAAAGATTCTCGGTCTTGTCACAAGGTTTTGTCAAACTTGTTTAGTCGATGAGAAAATGGAATTGACTCGAGAAAATTCAAGAGCGATGATTTATTATGACTTTCGAAGTGGTTTAACACAAAAGCAGTGTGTTGACCGGATGATTTCTGCATTTGGTGATGAAGCCCCATCCAAAACCACAATTTATAGCTGGTTTGCTGAATTTCAACGTGGACGTGTCAAGCTCAGTGATGATCCCCGTCAAGGTCGTCCAAAAACTGCAGTCACCCAAGAAAACGTTGATGCTGTGCTTAAGCTGATTGAGGAAGATCGACATGTGACATACCGCGAAATTCAGGCAACTTTAGACAATTGCATGAGTCAAATACAAATAATCTTGCATGAACAATTAGGTATAAAAAAGTTGTTTTCCCGATGGATACCGCATTCGCTCTGTGAAGAGCAAAAAGCGGCTCGCGTTACTTGGTGCATCAGAACTCTCGAAAGATTTCACGCAGGATCCTCAAATGCTGTATACAACATCGTTTCAGGTGACGAATCCTGGATATACGCGTACGAACCCGAAACAAAAAACCAGTCACGAGTTTGGGTGTTCGAAAATGAGTTAAAGCCAACAAAAATTGTTCGTTCACGGAGTGTTGCAAAAAAATGGTGGCCACGTTTGTCTCCAAAACCGGCCATGTTACGACTATTCCTCTTGAGGGACAAAGAACGGTTAATGCAGAATGGTATGCTAGCATTTGTTTGCCACAGGTCGCTTCTGAACTCCGTAAAGAGAACTGCATCCGCCGCATCATCCTCCATCACGACAATGCGAGTTCTCACACCGCACACAGAACAAAAGAGTTTTAGAGCAAGAAAACATCGATTTATTAGACCATCCGCCGTACAGCCCCGACCTAAGCCCTAATGATTTCTATACTTTCCCTAAAATAAAGAATAAATTGCGTGGACGTGTGACGCCTACAAAACGGCCATTTTGGAGACCCCAACTTCCGAATGGAATGGTTGCTTCAATGATTGGTTCCATCGTATGGAAACATGTGTCAAATTTCGCGGAGAATACTTCGAAAAGCAATAAATATATTTTTAAACAGTAATGATGTGTCACTTCCTTGATTCCCGAAACTTTCAGTGCCGCCCTCGTATTCAAAAGTGGAATTGCAAAATATTATTTTTTGAATTTGTGGTTTTGAATAAAAGCAGCACCGGTTGTATTGGTTCATGTGTGATGGGAGGCTTAAGACCAGCAGTGCATGTCTTTGTATGATGATCTGATTTTTATGGCACCGATTGTTAGAGAGATGGATTGAAGAGAGATTATGGAAAGGCAGTTGAGAGCCAAGGAGTAAAACTCAACTAACGTTTATCAAAAATGATCTGGTGTGATCCCAATCAGCGCTGCCTGCGATTTCATCTTCAAATAACTCGGAGTCATCCCTTGAGCTGCATAAACTCTGCAGTAGCTTTCTGTCCACTGGATCCCTGTTACGTTAAAATAACGTTGTGAAAAATAGGTTTGAGTCTCATTAATTATTAAATGGGTAATCAAGTGTTTTTAGGAGAGACACGATATTCTAAACATAAAGGGGAATTTGCTTGTGTAAATAGAGATTACATTTTGATGTCATCGTTTTAATAGGTTCCTCAGAAGTTATTTTTCTGTTCCGTGGCTTAATCATATGAATGCTCTATATCACTTCATTATGAATGAAGCATTATATTGCATTTTCTTTAAGACTGCTTAAAATTGAAACTAGGTAGATAGGTGGGTATCTATTCAAACCAAATTGTTTTGAAATACGCGTTTTGAAATACATTGCCTCAGTGAGAAAACGCATGATTTCTCACTGAGGCAATGTAATTTAAGTTTGTAATATTATATCAACGAAGCCAACAGTGTTATGGATGGATAAGCTAGATGGTAAATGAAGCCAATTATTAAAATTCCAAATTCCAATATAAAACAGTTACAAAAATAAGTGTGATCAATGATTACAATATATTTCAGTTACAGCTTAGTTTGACCAGTGACTAAACACGAATTCTTATTCGATCAAGAGAACATTGGTCATCGTAGCATTTCCACGGGAAATTAGTGACACGGTCAGCAGTCTACATACACCCATACTTATCAGCCCATTAAGATAATGCCTTGGAGATTTTTATCATGCTTTCTATTGCCACCATTGACCTCACTTTTTTATAATTGGCATCTCTCAGGTTAACCTAGAAGGTTGTCGGCTACTTAGCCTGTGGGGCTTGATCTTTTAAATCATAAAAATAAAGTGAATAAAATAAGCGAGTACACGCTGATGGCACCCCCTGTGGAGAACGGACATCGGCTTAGGGCGTCGCAGGGGGAGGGCAGCAAGAGACAGGCTGGATCGGATTAATTTATCTCCTAATAACACTACAGGTGCTTATGAACCTAATATCTAACCTAAAAAAATAAAATACTGTCTGGGAAGAAAGGATATATAAAGAAAGGAGATGAAATTAAGATGTTAAAGAGTGCACACCGCTGTTACCAGTGCGATTTAAGCACTCAGATCTTACAAAGATGTTCTCAACAGAGGAGGAGATTTGATCAATTTCTGGAGAGGAGGTGGGCTGGTTGTAATAACCACTGACGGCCGCCATGGCCCACGCACAATGGTGTCCATAAACACAGAAGTCCATAAACTTCACATAGGTGTCGTATTTGTCCCTTTTTTGTAATAAAACTTCAAAATGTATTGAATTTCTGCGTTCGATTCACTCAATGCGGACAGAAAACAATTGAAAAATGGCGGGAAATCGTTTTTACTTCTTCTTTTTTTAATGTCATATATTTATTGGTATATAACCAGCCAGATACAAACAGTCTAGCCAAAGAGATTTTACTAAAACTTCATACCTATAAAAAACTTTTTCTCCGACCTAATATAATATAATTAAATTAAAGCAACAAATGACTTTCATCTACTAAACACTGTTGAGACAGTGCAACTTTTGTAGTTGTTTCAATTTATGGTATGTCCACAGGTAATTAAGGTTTCCGTCCTGATCTGGGTAACGCCCGTGCACTCAAAGAGCACATGCGCGATGCCTCCGCCTCCATGCAAGCCCTGCATAGAGGGCTGTCCGTTATACCTAATGTGTTAAATTGAATGTTTAGCGAGCAGTGTCCTGTGAAGGTCCCCGACACCAGGCGCAGGGCCATTCCTGTACAGACATAATAAACGTCCATGGACTGCCTGCAGTCCGGTGTTGAGGGCCACCAGCTCTCCGCTTGTGTGTGAGTGGACTCCTGCAGCCACCTGCGTACCTGGTTGAAGGGGATGGGTAAGACAGGTTCAGGTCCGCAGCCAGCTCTTCTAGCCAGTTCGTCAGCTGCGTCATGCCAGTTTGTTTGGATTTTTATTTTATTGTCATTTGCCAGTGTCGCAAAACACACAGAGCAATGTGTATTGTCTTTGGTGCTGAGTGAGAGTGACATCAAGCAATGGACAAAATGGCTACTTTGTATGTGTGTTATTTATGTATTTTTTTTGTAAAGTGCGTTTTGTTTGTGCAGAATAAGCAATTTTTCTTTCTTTCTTTCTTTTTCTCATTACCTAGTGATCCGCTATGTCCGCCATTTTCCATTGCAGTCTCACTGTATTGTTGGACTTCAGGTAACATATCTTTTTCCTAGGGATTGGAGGACTGAGGCACTGTCGGAGATTATACGTATATGGGTCCCCGTAACTCTCCTGGCATCTATGGTATACACCGCTTAGAGCTGTAGAGGTAGCGGTTGAACACAAAACAGTTTTGACCGATTTGAAAAAGTCTGGGTATACAAAAAAGCTCTCTGAAAGAAACCTAATAAATCGTGTCCTCATTTGTGATTCTCTATTGAAACGAAATGAAACCGAACCATTTTTGAAAAGATAGAAAGGTGATGAAAAGTGAGTCCTACCTACGACAAGAGCGAGCGAAAGATATCAAGGTCAAAGGGCAGTCAAGCTCCCCTGACTATAGCGAAACCCTAATTAACTCGCAATAAGGTGATGCTGTAACTATAGTGGGATTGGAAGGGCATCGTTCATTATGAGCTTTTACCGCCGGGCTTAACCATCGATTCGGATCTCTTCTTACCCAGCTGGTCTCATCAGCTTTCGGCATAGAGAAAAAAAAGGCGAGAATAAATCAACAGAAAGGGCGCGGTCTTTCATCATGATAACGCCAGACCTCACCAATCTTTGGCCACTCAGCAAAAATTAAGAGTGCACCCTCACATTTCCACCTGTTTCGGTCTCTACAGAATTATTTAACACAAGAGAGGACTGTCAAAACTACATGTCTTGTGTACTTGTGTGTGTGTGTGTGTATTTTGATCAGAAGTTCTAAAATTTCTACATCAACGGGATTATGCCACTTTAAGATAAAACGATTATGACACGAAATGCCACAATATTTTAATCAAAGGTTTTAAAAAACACAAACAGACAAAGTCCAAACAGACAAAACAAATTATTTAAAAAAAATCCTTAAATTTGTATTATAATACGATAAAAAAACCTGACTAATAAGAGATATACGTGGGACACTCAGAAAGTTTTGCGAAAATAAAAATAAATGTTCTATAGGTAAATTATATTATTAAATCATTCTTTTATTATTAAGTACTTTCCACTAGCCTCTATACAAAGTGTCATGCGTCTGAACCAGTTTTCGAAACACTTTTTCAGTCCGCCGTAGACACCTCGTTTACAGCCTGCTCGAACGCTGACAGCGCATCTTCCGGCGATGAAAATTGTATCCCTTTGACCTGGTTTTTTATTTTCAGGAATATAAAGAAGTCACATGGTGCTAGGTCAGGGCTCCAAGGAGGGTGACCCAGGAGTTTGACCGGCGTGATGTCCAGGATGTCCCTCGTTTTGAGTGCGAAGGCGCGTTGTCGTGATGGAGCAGTAGCCCACGGAGCCCTGTGTTTGGTCGCTTGTTGCTCACAACAGAGAAAACTAATGCGCCATTTAATTATTACATATTCAGGTAGAACATTAACAGGATGTCATAACGTCAACTCTATATTTAAATGACAGCTGCACGCACAGATTATCAAAGGCTAACGGTGCGTGAGCATAGCTAAAAGCCAGCGCTGGGGCTCTGTCTCGCATAGGGTCGTAGCATTAAGCTGAACGATGGCCGTTTTACGTGGATGTGATTTTCCCCCAACTTGTTCTTTTTGGTGTTAGTGTTCGATCACTGCGCCATGTTTACCGCAAATAAACGTTTTTTCTTTCTTTCTTTCAAACTTCTGCCAAGCGTTTGGTAGTATACCATTCAGCGTCGATACTTCTTTGTAGCCAGTCAAATTGAAAAAGCTCGCGATCAAAATCTTCCCCCCGCTTCTAGATCGCTTCACTTTGGTAGGCGTTGATTCGTTTTGAAACACTGAAGCCGTCGACTGGCGCTTCGTTTCTGGATCGTATTGATAAAACCAAGACTCATCACCTGTAATGATCACGGCACCATTCCACCCAGGCCTGCTTCTAAGCATCGGTGATGTTGTGCGGCATCCAGCGTGAAACTATCCTCCTCACGCGAAGATGCAGGTGTAGAATTTCGTGAAGGCTTCCCGATCCAACCTGCAGTATATGCTGAATCTTTTGATACGTAACTCGCCTATTTTATTGGATTAAAACTTTCACTGCTAGTAGGCGCGTTCAGGCGACACTTGAAATCGTAAAAAACCATAGTGCGAAAATGTTCCCGGCCCAGATCCATTATCAAATTTGCTCGCTAACAATGAGGAGGGAAATTTTGAAATTGGAACGTCGGTACCTCTTTTTACTTACAAATAATCATATTTTAACAAAATAGACTATAACTGGCCAGTCTCTCATACATAAAAACTTTTTTTCGCAATACTTCCTGAATGGCCAGTCCATTCAGGAAGTATTTCGAAAAAAAGTTTTTTTTCGCAATACTTCCGTTAATTAATAATTGTTAGCGAGCAAATTTGATAATGGATCTGGGCCGGGAACATTTTCGCACTATGGTTTTATATGGTGTAAATGAGATGGAAATCAAGATCTGGCCCATTTCGAAATAATAATTATTTTCTTTTGAATTTTTTGTTTCGTAGCTGTGCCAAAAAAATAATAAGCTCGTTTTTTCGTAGTAACACGTGCAGCCTTTAAGTGCACTTAAACATCTACAGAATCAGTTACCCGTACGCCCAATATCTTTCGGCGACAACCTTCTTGGCTTGGTTGACGTTACAGATGGTGAGAGCAGGGAAGGGCAAGTTGCTGAGCGGCATGTTCTCGGGGTTGATGCTCACTATCATCGGAGAAGATCGCCACTTCGCGTAGATGTTTAGAATGAAGAATCCTGCGCTGACTAAAGAACAGCCGAAAGCTGTTAGCCAGAAGAATCTGAAATTGTATATGTTTAAGTATTTAAAAAGGAAGGAGGAGGAGATAAGGCAGGTTAAGTAGCAGGTTTATGTACGTATGTGTCACTAGCTGTGCCCTTGACTTCGTTCGCGTGTATATCGGAAAACAATAATGTGTCGCATAAAGAAGGTGTATGTATCACTTCTCCATTGAAAAAGAAGAGTCTTCCGATTTTGCCTGGTGGGAAGCGCTACCTGGGGTTCTATTCACAGTCCTTTCCAATGCAGTAACCGCGTCTTCAGGGTTTATAATATCTATGCGACGAAGTGTCGCTTTGATTTTTGAGAAGAAATATAAATCAATATAATATTTTTTTCACATAATGTACAATAACCCAGTCAGAATAGGTAGGTATACATTGAGGAGTTCCGTGACAGTCGGGTTTCTTCACAGTCCATGATCAGTTGACCACTGTTACGTACTTAAACACCTACCTACTGTGTTTCATCTACCGTACGATAAGCCATTCACAAAACAATAATCCTCCGAGTAAATTGAACGTGTGACATATGGACGGACAACCGGACAGGACGAAATGATAAGAGTCCCGTTTCTACGTGCCATTTGGCTACAGACTGTACAGTTTTTTTTCCTTTTTAAAATCGGTTATAAAGATGTCTCAAAGAATCTTCAATTTTTCTTCAAAAGATTCGGGAGAGAACTAAGTGAGAACTTGAATGAGATGAGACCTCTAGAGAGAAACTCAGATCCAGAGCCAAATATTCCAAGACCCAACTCCAGACTACTGAATTCCAGAACAGCATCAACCTACGAAACTAATTTATTTCCGACAATGTTACTAAATAAATTTCGATTTAGTTCAAAAACTTAGTACTAATAAACTAATGAGTGTCACTGTTCTGCGGAAAATCTTAACAACGCGATTCAGAAAATGACGACATTTTCTCAACGTCAGCTATCGATTACTTACACCACTGTAAGACTCGCTCTGTATACAATTAACTTTTTAAATGAAACTGAACCAAATTTTGTTTAAAAAAATGATTTAAACTAATAACTAATTATCTAACATTGCATTCGATATTACTCAGAAGTTCAGAACACCAGATCAATTAATTATCTTACATTATCATCCCTTTTTATTTGAAATTCTTTTAGCGCCACTAATCAACCACCAATGTAATTCTATTTTTGACATTATAATCAATAACATTACTTTTTAATAGGACGTGTTATACAATACTGTTATCACGTTAGTGCCATTTGGCGTCAATAGATGTCATTACGTGTATGTGTAATGAAAAGTTCTTCTTGATAGACTGAAGCGATTGCGATGAAACAAAAACTAATAATTACTCCCGAGTTATACACAATAATTGAGAACAAAAGTTAACCATATTAGTTTCGTACTTTTTACGTGATACTTGATCTAATTAATCTCTCACATCCAAACAGACGAACAGTTTGTCTGTTTGGACTCGTAAAAATGTCAGAAATGGTATTTGTTGGTTATCCTTTAAAACCCCAACTTTTTTTAAAATACTTTCAATGTACAGAAACGCCTCGTGTACAGATTTATTATATGTATAGATAGAAGAAGATATAGATAGATTAAGATTTAAAAAAGAGGCCTCTACAACCACTACATACCAAAGCATAATATTGCAAAATATACAGGGTGTATCAAAATTGATGGAAACACACTTAGTTGTTGAGTTGTAGAAACGAAGTTTCGACTAAAATCTGGTTTCTACTATACAATCGAACTTAATAAAAATATTATTAGGCAATCCATTGTCTATCTTCCGTTGCTTGCTTCAATCTTCGTGATACACTGTGTTTACGGCAATGACATGTCTGACCATAAATAAATAGAAATAAAGGCAAGACGGTACTGAACGATCTGTTCAAATCCATGTTTACGAATAGTACGAAAATGAAAAGTCACCTTTCAAACCAAGTTAACTTCCGTTCTCCGATATATCGAAGCCCGTGCAGTGTGGACGTTAGCAGATAAGTTCTCACATCGTTGCCAAAACTATTCACCTCGTCCTCTGTTTGATGTGGAGCTTTAGATACTGGTGGTCTTTCCTGCACAATATTGACATACACTGGCCTTCAAAACTTAGTAACAAAATTTCAATTTTTTCTAAACTACCTATAGAAGTCAGAGTTTTGAAATAATAAACGTTTTATAAGAAATCTTTCTTTAAAGTTTATAGTTTTTTTACACATACTTAAAAAACAAAAAATTGACATTTTTAACTTACTGGAAAAAAACTCACACAACATGTTTATGTATATTTTACGGCTTATTTACATTTTAATAAATGGTATTGATTACTCGGACTCCGATTACACCTTCGAGCCGGTTTGGCATACTGAAGATGAGGTTTCAGAGGTGATGTTGGGGAAAATTCTCCCATTCTTCCATCAGGGCCTGTTTTAGGGTCCTGAGGGTGATAGGAGGTGGTCTGCGGCTTCTAATCAGCCTCCCGAGCTCATCTCAGGCGTGCTCGATCGGGTTGAGATCAGGACAAGTTGAGACCAACCTCCTGCATTGATGCTTGTGCGACCTGAGCGATGTGTGGCCGGGCGTTATCCTGCATCAGTATCGATCCATCACCCATATTTACTAAAAATATGTCCCAGCATACTCATTAAGGATCTTTTGAGCATCTTAACCCAATCAGGGTGCCATATTCTATGGCCAATAGCTCTGTGCGACCTTATCAAGAGATGCCAGCCCATACGTGTACACAGCCTCCACCGTATTGGACTCTTTCTGAGAAGCAGGCTTGAAAGTATCGCTGACCAGGTCACCTGTACACTTTTCGCCTTCCATCGGAAGTGAATAGTGAGAAACAAGACTCATCAGTGAACAAGACTGTTGCTCATTCTTCTTCACTCCACTGTATGTGTTCACGGCGTAGCGCAGTCTTACTACTCGATGCACTCTCTCGAGTTTGGGATCACTTGCTGGCTTTTGGGTCTTAAGGTTAATTTCAGCAAGTATTCTTCTCACTGTACTGTCACTAATGTACTCTCTTCGGGTCTGAAGAAGCTGTTGCTGGAATTCGACGTGGTGGCGATTTCTCAACACAGTGGAGACAATATAGCGATCTTTTTGGGTACTAGTGCATCTGGGTCTGCCATTACAAGGTCTCCACAGATGGCTTCCAGTTTCTTCGTACCTTCGCTTCACCTGCCGGACTGTTCTTAATGTTATACCCACCATCTTGCAGCACGACGCATAGGCAAGGTAAGTAAAGTTTAAAAACCTTGGCTTTTGAATCAAAATTCATCGATCAAGAAAAAAATGTGAAAACAAAAAACAGTAAGACAGTAATTAGAAATAGAGTGTTTTGTTTATAACGTATTTTTCAGCCATTCCTCAAAAGGAGGTTATCGACTAAAAAGTTATTAATATAAAAAAATATACTTTTGTAATCCTTTTTATTTCGAAAATATACTTTGTGTCCTTTGTAAGTTATTCCAATTTTAAAAGTGAGGTAGTAAGTTTTGTAGGCCAGTGTAGATCACACGCAAAATAATTAAAAAATAACTCATTGTTATTAAACGAAATTTTAAGGTACATATTTCAAGTTAGCATAAAAACTATTAAGTGTAAACACTCACTTCGCTTCGACTCCTGTTGATCGGTATTTTCGTGTCCCACACATACCAAGGCGGTGGTTCGTTACCTTGTGCCCAATAATTTTGCTGTCAGATGAATTGTATTATTACGATATGCCATTATGTAACTTCCTCTTTCAGTGATTTTATCTCGTTAAGAATATAAACAACAAATGGAATGCCATGGTTAGTAAATTGCTTACCTTTCTAAACATTTTCTTATCCTCATTTCGAGGACGCACTCCGAATTCCCTGTTGGGGTAGACCATCATGATACGTAAAGTCCGTGCTTCTAATTTGTCTGCTACGTCCTCGAACAGTGTGTTGTAGTCAATGCGAAACTTTCCATGTGTACAGGTAATAAAAGCTCTTCAGCGAGCATCCAATTGGTGCTGGCTACCTAATTTTCCAAAGCAAATGTTTGCGGTCTAATCGTTTCATTGCGTCTATCATTTGATAGATCGACCTTGCACCGCCTCCATCGCTAGTTTTCGATGGCAAAATTATACATTTTCCAGTTATTTGTCGTCCTGTCTTGTGTCCGTAATTATGAGTCTTAGCTGTATCGTAAGTTAATCACAGAACCTTTATATTGTACCGTGTAATTTACTTTAAATTAGATTTATATCGAGAACTAACTTCGATAGCGTTACAATTAGTTAGGTTTTTGTTTGATTAAATTCAACATGGATACTTTAGCCTTTTAATGTTTCATAGAATCAACAAGAACTTTTTGTTTATTTTATTGTTCATAGTGTGTTGTACACTGGTTATCGCTAGATTAACTGTTTGTTTTGCTTCGTTAATTACTATTGCGTTTTTATAATTTAAACATAGAGAATTATTTCAACCTTTGCATTATCTATTTAGAGATCTCGGTTTCGTCATACCGTGTCACGTCATGGTTACGAGACTGCAAACCTTACTTTGAAACTTTTGTTTCACTACGTGCATGTGCTGATATGTTTGTCTAATGTTGTGGTGGGTGGTCGTGTTAATGACGACACCTACTTTAATAGGGATTTTGAAAAAAATAATATATGTCTGTATTATTACAGACCATAGTATTTTATATTGCGGAAAGCGACTTTCAGAGAGTTTACTCGAACACAACAGTTTGTAGGTACCAAATTTCAGAAATCAGAAAATACATAGATTTTACTGGAAGGAGATTTTCTGTCGTTTTCAACCGTAGGTACAACGTGGTTTAATAAGTATTGGAATTCGTAATGCCATATTAATAATCATAGAAATTACTTGTAGTGTCTATGCGACAAGTTGACCCTGCACTGTCAAGTTTCACAGTCACCGATTTACCTCCGCACATAGTGAGAATAGAGAGTTATGCGGCTGATTCATACCAACCTAATTTCGATTCTTATCTTCCATTGCCTATTTCTTTTTAATTTTTGTAGTGCTAGTAGTTTAGTTGAGGATTGTGTTTGAAATTTATAGCTCAATGTCAATGATATCTTCTTACGATTATTTATGGCGTTATTATGTCAGTGGAAGCTTCATTATTCATGTTATGTCACCTCACTATAATCGATCTTGACTTCGTTCGAGTGTCGAAGCTTTCTTCAGGCCAGAGCGTAAGCAGCTTTTGCTAGATGAAATTATGTAATCACCACTTACTAAGTTCATGTAAAAATCACTTGACGTTCTTTGCAATACTTCATTGTGGGTTATAAACGTCATTTATTAGATCGGTATGCCATCCGCTAGCCTTGTCAGCGAATGTTAAGTACAAGTGTTAGGTATCGCTTATTAGCATTTAAACTACGCAATATTTTCCGTTCTATATATTTCGTTATTAACGCATACATACAAATTATTTATTATGTACAAAAAGTTCGTTCAATAGAAATTTCTTATAAAAGTAACAAAAAAGCCACGAGGAAAGAAAGGCTGACGCACTTGCACTTTGTATAATTCCTAAAGGAAGAAGAGATCGGAGGAAAAACAAGAGAGACACCTCAACGGAAAACTAGCGCATGACGCACGATCACGTCCGCACGTCACTCGCTAGCTTGTAGTCCAGGGATCCAGAGGAGAGGGAGTTATCAGTTCACCAGTGCTGCTGAGGGTGCGCGGGCGCGGCGTGCGCCACCTGAGCGTGCGCCGCGAGGTGGGCGGCGCGGGCGGCGGCTACCTCGGGGGTGTCCAGGATGCCGGAGCCGTCATTGGCTAGCCTGATGTTGGCGGGCTGATGTTGGGCATTGCCGGACTGCCATGAGGGAGCGCCGTTCCACTGGGAGGAAGAGTCCCACTGGTTGTGGGCGGGGGCATTCCACTGCTGGGGAGCGGGGGCAGAGTTCCATTGCTGATGAGCGGGGGCATTCCATTGCTGTTGTGCGGGGGCGGACTTGGCGGCGCTGAGGGCGGCGAGGTGGGCAGCACGAGCCTGGGCTACTTCAGGGGTCTCAGCGACGGGGGCGGGGGCGTGGCCAGCGGCGTTCCAGGCGGGCGCGGCGGGAGCAGCGTTCCACTGGTTGTGAGCGGGAGCACCGTTCCACTGTCCAGCCTGAGCACCGTTCCATTGTCCAGAGGGGGCAGCGTTCCACTTGTTCTGTTCAGCGCCCTGCCAGTACTCTTCGTTGTCCCATCTGGGGTCGTATGAGCCATCGTCCTGGGGGTTGGGGTTGTTCTGGTTAGCCTGCGACAGCGCAGCGAGGTGGGCGGCACGCGCCTGCGCTACCTCGGGGGTGTCGAGAATGTTGCGTCCGTCCTGTGACAGCGCGATGTTGGCGGGCGGGCCAGCCCAGCCGGACGCGTGAGCGCCACACGCCAACGCCAAGCAAGCAACAACGATCTGTAAATGAAAAGTTATGTGATAAGTTGTAAGTTATAGCAAATTTTGACGTGGCTACAACAAGTTTAGTGGTGGACAAGCGGTTCCGTTTACAACGGATCGTTATCAGGCATTGTGCGCGAGTCTATCTGATCTGAAGTTATTGCGGCTTGTGCCGAGCCTACTGCCTACTATATCCTTTATTAACGCGATAATATTCAGAGTTATGGCCGCCGAGACCCGAATCTAATTGCAAGCCGCGCTGCTTGTTCCCTGACCTCTCATTATACCTCAGACAAGTTGATATAATATTTATATAATTCGAGTTGTCGATGATAAGTCCCCCCGTTCTGGTCAGGTGTCGGCTGGCTATGCAACGTTTACTTGGCTTTATGATCGGTATTTACAATCACAAGTACAGCATGCAAAGCATTGACCGACATTTAGAACAGAGATTGTCTTAGATTTACTGCCATTCGTCTTTGGTCTTAATGTCTGTTCTTATGTTTTGATACGCGTCAAAGATTAGAAACGCGATACAGATCTGCTGCCTACTTCGGAGGCGTCATCTGTTTTGGACATTAAAGATTAGCTACATGTATTACGTACTTTCAAGCTTATTAAAATTGCTAAGTAGTTCTTAGCAAAGAAGCTTGAAATTAACGTGGTTAGACTTTTTAAAATATATAACTGAATAACTTAACAGTTAACTTCAGCTAAGAATAAACAAAATCTGTTATCAGTAGGAATATATGAATGTTAAAGTTAGCACAAAAACAAACAATGCTACAAATTGAATGCGACATGGGCAGAGTCGTGCGAAGGCTTGGCTCGGTAGGCGGGCACTGCCTAGCTCTCAACTGTCATAGTGATAACTGCCGGTGTTGATTCCAGACCAGAGGGTTACTAGACAGGTGAAACAATACCAACGGGACGGGACAAGTTACAAAATAAGGCAAGTGTATTTCTGAAGTGGGGCACTTTGTAGAGCAAAGACAGGGTACATTCAAGTTAGATGGATATGATAACGATGATAATGTGAAACCAAAATAGTCATTTGTCAATTATTTGAAGGAGATGCTTATTCAGTTGTAGAATGAAACGAATATAATGATTGAGATGGATGAGGATGTTGCCTATGTTAAAGTTCAACAAAGTCAAATGCATGTTTTGTAGCACTAATGATCTTTTTATATTTTTACCTTGCCTTCTTTTGTTTCAGATACAATGTTTTCTTTTCGTCAAAATGTATATGAGTCATGATAATATATTTACATTGAATCCATAATAATGTCTCTTAAAGCCCACACATTACATGCATTTTAACTTTTCACTTTATTATCGCGGTCGGCGTGAATAAAGGTCATTTATAAATTATGGCAATGCGCCGGAGCAAGTTTAACGAGAAGTGACAACATGGACGAGGAATGTCATTATGTGCGATCGAGTTCCAATTCATTGCCGTCGATTACCGAGACCTTAATGCAGAATGTGACTGAATATGGAAAGAAAATCCGAAATTAGCGCGTCGTCGCCGCGTCGTCTTGTGGAAATGCATTAATTGTTTGATCAGTTTGATAGTTTTATTTTCATCAAATAACTGCCGAGCCCACATCACACACACACATTCACATTCATTCACATTTTGGCCAAACAAACGCAACTAAATATTTTCTTAAAATACCATTGTTTTATGCGCCGTTTTTGTTTCTACTTTACAGTTCTATTGGCAACGATTTGTGTCCATTTTACAATAACTACGTGTCTCTATATTATAAACATGTACTTTGTTATTTATTTTATTATCTGCATGTTTGGACATTATTGAATTTCCTGTATCTAAGTGAAGTTTTGTGTAAACGTAAACGTAAATACACGATCTAAGTTACAGTGTAACTCGAGTTCTGACCGTTTAGGTCTGTTGAACACTGGCACTAATTCAATTTGTTAAACGTTTGTTAAACCTGTCCGCCAGTACACGGAGCTTATTATTATATTCTGAAAATAATCCTGTTCTGTCCAAGTTTCTAGGTATTAGTTGTTGCTTAAAGACTTTATACTCGTAAATCTGGTATTCAAGCAGTTTTAAATTGAAAAATCGTGACCGTGACGCGTTAATTGTACAGATATCGAATGACCATATTAAATTTCATTTATAGACTGTTGATGGAGCGAAAAAAAATGCATTGTCAGTAAATCAGAACCACGTTGACTCAGCGTGACATTAATTAGCATGTCGCTATGCAAATTTAATTAATAAATTTTGCCTTATTGCCTAGTGATTTGAAACGTATTAAAATTGATGTATATTGAACGAGATGAGTGCGTGAGTGAGGAATTTGCGGCGGGCGGCGCCGCCGCCGGCGCGCGCGCTGGGATAAGTTCACGTAACGATGTCAGGGCTTGCGGTCGGTCGTGGGTCGAACTGCCTGTGACCGGCTGACCGCCGACAGGACGGGTCACAACGATGCAATTCAATGCAGAATATGATACCTACGTTTTCGATCGAAATCAAGTTGGAAACCAATAAAGGTTTTGATAAGAACACGAATTTATAGCAGCGCAATGAAATATCGAAGTATTTCTTGAAGCTTCAAACTTTTGTAATGAGTTTACGCAACCAGTTCAAGTTGGTAAAACTGTGAGAGATCTGTGTCAGTTATCGGTCCAAAGTTTGTAAAAGCACGACAAAGATTAAGTTTCAAAACACGTCTGCGATGTTACGATGTGCTTTAAGGTAAATTCTAATCACATGACAATCTTGTTGCAATGTCTGGAGAAAATGTACCGCCCTTGAAAATACACGGCTGTGACGCAATTCATTTTATCTGATCAATTCCGTAACGACATACTTTTGTACCTTTGTGGCTTTCAGAAGTTTAGAGTTAAATAAAAAATGTTTATTGTTTCGTGTCAACGACTCGTTATTGCAGCAGTATACATAGGTTTATAAATAAACCAGCCGCGAGTACTGCAAGTAGATTTTGTTAATTAACCGACTAGTTGTTGGCACTTCTCTCGATATATTTTTTGCTTCATTGATTCGAGATTTAAGTTCCAAAAGAACTGAATGAATGAAGTTTTAGTTGAATTGCTGAGTTTCAATTTTAATGTCTATCAAGCACGTGTATTGGAATTATCGAAATTCCAAAAGAAAATGCGGAAAGCGATAGAAGCTTCCGTCCGCGCGAATCGGCGCTCGCCCTCATATGTCAACATTGTCGCCTACTCTTTCGCTCTTGATCCATTCCAAATAAAAGTGAGTACATTGAGTGAACGGCGTCAAGGTCTGAAGGCCAGTCGAAGGTCGAGAAGCAGGAAGCAAGCCTTCCGGACCTGCCCAGAGCCGTCACATTCAGCAACTGGTTACCCTCGCTTGTCACACAGACTGTTGAATTTTTTTTTTTAACATTACATGTATATTATTTGCCCTTTTAATGTATGGTGACGATTAAATTAATACCCACACGGGCTTGTTCTAGATGTGTGGTTTTACTCGGTTTAGTGTAACTGGCTTACTCGAGCGGAATTTTCTGAAGGATGGAAGAGTTAGCACAAGTTGCGTGACTCATGCCAGTGACGTTGAAATGTTCGGCCAGTTTACCAACGCATCTTTAATTAGTTTTTCTACATGATTTTCTTTTTCTGACTCATGATTTTCATGATCCACCAGTTTATTATCTGTTTACTTTGTTCTTTCAGCAGAAATGTCTAACCGTTTCAATATTACTAATTTAGATTGTTTATGATTTAATATTTACAAGTATATTAGGCGTGGTATGATTTATACTAAGCAGTACGCGTTGAGTGGTTAATTGGGCTCTAAATCATATATTAAATAGACATATGACACCTCCTTGGTAGTGTAGCAATTGGTAATTCATAATTGAGTCTACGTTTAATAGTGTGGATTATAAATGGATTATTACGAATGTCTCAATATCATTAATAGAAGAATTGGGTTAAAAATTTTACTCTTTCGGATGAGAAAACTTTACAGCTTTTGAGAGTTTTCGCCGGGATAAAGGAAAACTTGAAAAGAAAGTCAAAGAAAATAATTTTGTTGATCGATCTTTTTTATACGCAACTATTCAAAGATTGGAACAAAAAATGTAATAAAGAACTAACCTGATCAAACGCTACGTTTTATAATAAAATCAAAATAAGCATGAATATACAATTATTCGGGAAAGTTGTTTCCTTGACGCGGCTTATGCAAGATTGCTTCGTGATTAGTATAGGGCGGAAGATTTTGTGACTCAATTCAAAGTTAATTTTATAAAAATGCACGAGCCCGAAGCGTGAATATTCAAAGGGTAGACGAGATTTTTGGTCGCCTATAGAAACTGGTGGTGTCCAGTGGTGAGTTCTTATGAACGCACCCTTGGACAGTTAGACAGGCAGTTTCATGGGCTGATACCGGTGGGCGTTTTATAACATAATTAGGTTATCGATAGGTTATATAGCCGTGAGGCGTTGCGTGGGCTTGCCCTTCTAAATTGGTGCGCGACGGAATGCCGACAAAAACCAGCGGTGAGCGGCGAGGCAAGCGACACTGCTTGCAGGCGCGCCTACCGACAATTAAACGAACCACTATGGACATGCTTAATGGCCCTCACGCTTGAACACCCTCAGAGCCTTCTCTAAGAAGCAGTAGTATCTATTACACCAAAGAAACATACACTGTTCCATTATCGTATATAGGAAGAGTTCATCGAGAACAAATCAATTTGAGTGACCACCAATGAGCCTTTGTACTAAGGTAAATTCACAAACAAATGTATATAAGGACTATGTTAAGGCTTCAGAGTTTACAAGGCGTGATATCCAAGAAAGACCCAGGTAAACACGCGATCAACGTTCATGTTTAAGATGCAATTCCAGATATCCTAATAGTTGACGTCAAGATGAAATCAGAATTGATCGACGGACATAATGAAATGTTACGTAAAGTCGGTGGGTGGTCCTAGGGCGAGCTGTGGGATTATAAACCTGACTGCATTAGCTCTGTTGTGGGAGAGACCGTATCGAAAAGCTCAGATTATTAAGCTAGTGGTTTGTAAGATGGACAGGCCGATTTATCAAAATCAAATTGAAATAAATAGACAGAGATATGGAATTCGAGTTTAGGATTCGTTAAACATTAATAAGTTAAAAGTAGATAGACAGTTAGACTATGGGCGTAAACCATATCTATTTGAATGCAACAATACAAAATATCTGCGTCTGATTAATGAACAAATATTTTCTAGCAACAGACTTTCTTTGAAAATGGGAAATCCTCATAAAGAAACTGCAATTTCCAAACTTTAGTTTAAGCCTTTCCTATATTTTGGTTACACAATATCAGAACAGATCGCAGACTCGTATAAGATAGCTCAAAGGCTGGGCTGGAAACATAAACTATCTCAACAGCAAAGAAAAAGTTCGCGCAAATCTAAACAAGGTGATTGAGGAGGTGGCTGAAGTAGTTGACATTGTTGGCATAAATGGAGCATAACAGATGAAACTTGGCCCTTAGTTAACTCTCCACTTCCTTTGTCTAGTAGGAGATAAAGGCCTGTCCTTTTTATGAAGTGTTTGTGGCATATCGAGGAAACGGCTGAATAGAATTGGAGGATTTTTGTTATAGGGTTAACGTAAACTCCTGAATTTGCAAGGCACCATGCAGGGTCATATAATACGAACAAAAACAAAGTTATGCTATGTCCCTGTGAATTTATCGGACTGTTAAATAGACAATTTGAGTTGCAATATTTAAAATGCCTATGGTTTGAATAGCGATTGGATTTTCGACGCAAATGTTGTCAGTTTTTTGTTAGGTGATAATTTATTAAGTTCGTGGGTATTCGTCATTCAGTTCTTCAGTTTATAAGGTTTTAATTTAAGTTTGCGTTTCGAATCACGGCTTGCTTAACTTCTACATTGTTAAGTCTATGAATTTCATTAACGTCAGTTTTAATTAGTTCAAGTGCCTTTACACTTAGGATTATCTAGGCTAAGGACTGCCAGCTATGTATTAGAATAAAGTATTTGTATGTACAATTGGTCAAGCGAGTGACATTGACATGGACAGGAGCCGCGCGGTGTGATTTGTGCTCTGATTCACTTTGCTTGCCACGGGTACGGTACAGAACCTTAACCGCATTACGTTGCTGAAATATACACTTACCTATACTACGCAAGTTCACAAACTTTACTATGACGCGTGATCTCATACGTTTACGCAAACGCAATAAGCGGTTTAGGCAACGCACTCTACCGTAGACAACTATTAGGGAAATTGGGCGAAAATTTCGAAAAACTTGCAACAACTAATGGACGTTAAACGAACTATTGTAGCTAACCCAAGATCGCGTGGAGGAAATGCTTTTGCGTGTCCAATTAAAATGAAACTATTACTTTTTTTTATATGCAGTTACAACGATGAGGAAACGAATAAAATGTTTCAACTTGTGTGGCACTGAAATTAATTGACATTTTAAAGTAAAAGTAAATCGCAAAGGTCCAACACGGTCATGCCAACGATGACAAAGAAAGTAAGAAAATTGAAGAAAAGAAGATAGAAAAGTAGACAATTACAAAAAGACATAATTAAAGATGCTAAGAAGATGCAATCGATTTCAAAACTATTTTTCTTGAAGCATTAAAAAAGTGGTAAGTAGAGATGTGATTAATGTAGATATAAAAATTTAAAGACATTGTTCGTACTACCAGGTATGAAATAAATAGACCGCGAAATAAAATCCGTATGCGATGTGACACTGACCTGCAGTCCGTGCATTGCATTACTTTCGACACAGGCTCACCTACTCACACTTTATTATGAGCTATTTGACTACAATTACTAAATTAATTTGGTAATTAATAAGTTAATGGTTCGTTGGCTTTGTAAACACTACTTCTTTTATTCAAAACTTTTTCCGTATTTTCAGTTTTATAATGATTTAGTATCATTGTTGACTTAAGCTTATTTGTTGATACCACGATCTTAGTTACATCATCTTTGGTTGTTAGATCTAGCTATTCGGTATAAAGGTCAGGTATCCCGACTCGCCCGACAACTACTCGTAGGATGTTGGGCAAGGCGCTCGCGAAAATAACAAAGTGCTACGAATGGTCCTGGTATCAGATGCAACAACAATAAATTAAGTTATCGTAAGCCCCGCCGGCGCACACTTAATCAATAGAACGGAACCTTATAATTTGCATAAGTGATCTATGGAACATAATTGAATCGATACTGATAAATAATTCGTCTGATGATGTTGTCAAGCCGAACAATGGGTCAGTTTGAACTTATCGCTGTCACATCACATGACTATATGCTGATTGATTGTCTGTTAATGGAAATGATGTCGAGAGAAAAGAGTACTCACCATGGATTTCATTTTGTTTTGTAGTTAGCACAGAAGTGAAAGAGAAAGAGTTAGAAATATAGATTTTTTGTAATCTAGATTAATTTATAGCGCTGATGGAAGACTAGTGTCTTCCAGGATTCGCTATGTTGGATTGGAGTGCAACTTGCGTCTGTACAAAATGAGGGCGGGATCGTGCTTTTATATCTCGGCGCGTGCGCAGAGGGGGTGCGCGCGCACCGCGAGGCGAACCGCGCCGCGCGTGAAAGTATTGGGACATGCCATTGATAATAGGCGAATATCATACACATTTCAATGGCAATCGCCGGTGGATTCGGCTGCTTATGATTTAGTGTGTGATCTTGGACCATCATAGCTCACTTCTTGACTTTACTTAGTTAGTGCTTCGTTCAGCAGTGTTCATTTCGCTTTGTAAATGTTCAAGTGTTTTGGTGTCAGTTTCTTCTTTCCTTGATACATTTCGTTGCAAATATTTGGTGTTTATGACGAGGGCCCTATATAAGTTTATTGAAAACAATTTAAATCTGCTGCGTATAACACATTTTTTATTATAACGGTGTGATTAAGATTTATAAATTCCGCCTGTCCAGCTATTTGTCGTGATTAGTAGAACATGTGTTTTTGCATTTTATTAGATTCGTTTGACATTCTGTATGTCCTGTGTTATTGATGTAGTGATTATGTTAACGTTTCTTATGTTTCGTTACGATAAACTAATCGTGCTGTTATTGACGCGTTGACAGTTTCGCTAGACAATTACAGAATTATAGATTTATGCAAATGAGATTAGTTTATGTCTAGGATCTATAAAACAAGAGGTTTATGATGAGGTTTATGATATCGTTTGCGATAAATGTTCTGTTAAAACGAAATGTAATAGTTTTCTTGAATCGTGCCTAGAAAAACCGGAAATAAGGGACGACGTAGTCCCTATTTTCCAAAGTGGTTTAGTTTATGGTGACGAATTTTCTTTTCAAAGTCTTTAGAGAATTTTGAACAGGATGTTTTTGATGGAACTTTGAGTTGTTTTCTTGTGTTCCTACTGATTCAAAACTTTAGCAGGACCAGGCATGGTCACCAGCTGATCGCCAGAATGCAATAGTAATTAGACTGCATTCGTTAAATAAAATATTTACTCTATGATGTTTTCAATTTTCCTCTAAATTGAGAGGGTTCGAATGTGGGCGAATAAATTGGCACTCGCCTTTGTGGGTTCGTGGCTATCGTTTTACTTAGTCTCCAATATTAGACAATGTAGTCACGATTCTTTATATATGGAAATCCACTGGGGAGCCGCATGTTCAGCAGTGATCACCCCATTTTTTTCCTAGGGGTAGACAGAGGTATTTCAATGAACTCAGCCTATCGTAGTCCACTGCTGGACATAGGCCTCTCCCAGGCTGCACCACACCACCCTGTCCTCCACCTACTGCATCCTGTCTGTCCCAGCCAGTGGCGTAGCGTGCCTTTGCGGGGCCCCGTATAAAAAATTGTTTGGGGGCTCTTATGAAGGGTAAAGTTTTGTCACAAAAGATTTTTTTTTGCATTATATTAAAAGTAATATTTATCCATCATCATTATTTATCTGTCACTTTTTCCAATTTTTTTACAAACAATTCAAATTACACATTATACACTCTCCTTGCCTTCTTTTCGGCAAACTGATTTATTAAATCATTCATTTAGCTGATGATGACTTTAGTTTTTCTAAAGTTTCTGCCTCTATGGACAATAGTGACTGGTCTGACAGGCGTTCATGTCGGGGGCTCCCGTGGCCCGCGGGCTCCGTATAATTGTTACGGCAGATACGGCGGTATCGGTCCATATCGGTCGTCTGTCCATCTAGCTGGAGGGCGTCGCACACTCGGCTTGCCGAAACGCGGTCTCTTCTACGAACTCCTCTGCTCGACCAGCCATCGGTCCTTCGAAAAACATATCAAACCCACTTTTTCATTTGAGATTTTATCTTTCAGAAGTCTTTGGTACAGCCTAATTTCGCAGTTATGTTTAAGGTATATGTGTAGTAAAAAATATGATGATGAGGACGTAGGTCGCAAACGTAATTCCTCCCTTATAACTGGTCCCGTTATCAAAATCTTCCGCATCGGCGCAGAAAGCGAATCGACCTGTGTTGCCTGCACTAATTATGCAACAAATGCCTCGGTGTTGCCAGCCTACACGCCTAGATTGTCCGCTGATTAGAAACACTAGTTTTTTGTGCTAATGATTTTGAATCTATACATTATGTAGTTGTTCGTTTTTGTTTAGTATCTTTGAATTGCAAATTGAATAGTTTTGTCTTTGTGTATCCCTATCCTGTTTAACTGTTTGGTGTTTATATGCCCTCCATTTAAGAGGATATGAGGTACATTGCTTTTTATGGCATATACATACCTAGAGTAATTTTTTGTAAAGGAAAAATAGTACCATTGGTTTGTTGACTTCACATTCTTCGATATATCGACATTACTAATTGTGCTTACTTGTACCAACCAAATTCTCAATGGACCATGTGGACCCATAGGTACTATTTAATCATCTATGTATGTAGGTACCTGTACCTATAAAAGCTCGTGCACACTGGCGCGACGCGACAGCACGTCACAAAGGCACGGCGTGTCGCGCTGTCGCGTCGTGCCAGATTTGCGGGCCCTTATACTCTATTCGTAATCCAAAAAAGTCCTTAAAACACATAACATCACGCCTGAATTCCCCGAAGGGTTAGGCAGAATGGTACCTATAGTAGGTACTCCCAGATTTCGCCAGTTATGTTTAAGTCCCATGTAATAGGGGGCGAGCTCGTTGCCATCAACCAGGCACAAGCCCAGACTCCAGCGCCATAATTGCGTGACACACAATTAATCACTATCTGAATCATTTTGAAGGATATTGCTGATCCATTTCTTCATACTTATGTTCCAAAAAATTATCAGCTCAACAAAGTAAATAACTCAATGAATGTTGTTGAACTCTCAAAATTAAAGCTATTACAACCGACGACATTCTTACTTCCAACCATTTGTTTATGCTTCTTGCGCACGAAACCCATTGGAAGCATATTGATTATGGCGGATGATATTGATTCCCAGTTATTATTCTCACCAGTATTTATAATAAAGTCATAAAAAAGTCTCGGTTATTAAGACGTATCAAGAAAATGAAATAATGCGTGGGTTTGTGAAATTAAATAACACATTTTGTAACATTTTGTAATACAAGCAGTATTGCCATAACAGTAATCACATCGAAACCACAGTCATCCGTAATAGCTTATTCGCAAACAGAATGAAAATAAAAGTAATGAACAATACGAGGAGTTTTATTATAATAATAACTATCAAGAGTGTATGCAATTAAAAACATACCTGTCTACCAAAAACTTAATATCTCTTAGGAAATTAAGTTCGTGTCAAAAATTATGGTATTTAAAAGTTGTAGGTCGTTGGCGACACACATCAGTCACCCTAGCGTTTCCTAGTTCAAGAGCGTTTCCGTCATGTTTATAACGAACATCTTGAAAATCTGACTTTTTCACTATTATTTGACTGAAGGTGTTTGTCTCTCTGACACTAAGGGTTTTTCTTACAAAATGTGTTAAAAAAAAAAGGTGTTTGTGTGTGTGGTTCTCGTAACTGAAACTATTCATAGTCAGCATATATTTTTGTTGCTTATATACTTAGTATGTATCTATTGTTTAGGATATGTATATATCTGTGTATCTATTTTATTACCTACTGTCCACTGGAAGAGATCGCTGATAGCGATAAGGCCGCCCACTGTATATTTGGTAGTGTTCGTGTGTTTTTAAGTATGTATTTTTGTGGTGTACAATAAAGTCTAAGTAAATAAATACATAAATAAAACCGCTCTGTGTTTGGACAGTCGTTATTGTGTGACTGTTCACCGCTTTCCAAGGAAAACAAAGCTTTAGCTACAGTCAAGTAAAAGTACTCTGTGGCTACAGTTTCCTAGAAGACTGGTGACCGCCACACGCAGCCGTTATATCACGTCAAAAATGATGGTGCCTAAAAGTTGTAGGATGTTGGCGACACAGTCACGTCACTACCGGCGCGTCTCGCGTCGCTACACCAGCAACTCAAAACTTGTATTGCCCCGAACGAAACATGGATATATTAATATTTATTGAGACGTTGCTTTATCTGACTGACTTACTATCTGTTAACATACGTCCCTGAAATTGACGTCTCTGATCGGCGACTTAACGTTGACGTGACTGACGTACTTACGTGCATGAACCTACCCTTGTACCCTTGGCGTTGTAAACAAAATAAACTAACCTTTTTCTTGTTTTTCTGTATCTGACCTAAGATCAGTTGGTCAACCTAATATCCACCTCATTTTACCTACTTTGTATTGAAGGTGTGTATCAATGATTGACCATACACGAATTGAGAATAATAAATCTATCAAAAATTTACTCATTCGTGTTGTTGGAAGTTACATTAAATTCAAACAAACCATGCAACATTGTTTATTTTGTATCATTATAAATATAAATTGCTGTAAAAAAAATTAACCAAGCAAATTAAAATTGTATAAAATTAAAACAAGGTCACCAATTTAAAGTGAAAAACATACTTCACCAGACGAAAATGAATAAATAAAAATTAAAAGGTTCGTGATAAGCGGGTGTTCTGCTACGAGAACAGAGTAGCGTCATCTTAGCACAGCGGGGGCGATGCGCGTGCGTCTAACGACAAAATATTAGACCTGAGTATAATGCTTTTTCAGCCTTTAATATTCTCACTGCTGGGATACAGGCCTTTTCTTTGTGAGAGGGAGCGGGCCATAATCCATCACGCGGGCCCAGTGCGGGTTGGTAGATGTTACAAATGTCTTCGGATTTTTGGTTCTAGAACATGTTTACCGTCACCGTTTTGACAGTAGTGGTGATGAAATCATTTACAAAAAGTAAAGTGCTTGCGGCGCTCTGCGCAGGTTTGATAAAAAGCCTGTATTATTGTGATTTAAATACGAAGAACTGACCGACTGTTCTACCATTCTTAGAGAGAGAGAGGTAATTAGTCACCCCCTGCCCACACGTAAGTCGTGGGATTTTATGGGAAGAGAGACGAATCAAACTTCCGTCTGGCAATTTTACTTAGATCTTAGAGTTTTTAGTTAGATCATATCAATTGTGTATTGCGAATTTCATAATGGCCAAAAACATCGAAAAAGAGTTTGTCTTAAATTTTGTATCGCCAATGGAATTTCGTGTTCAGAGTCACTGAAAATATAACAGAGGCCCTAGTGCGAGTTTCTTTTAACCATTTCGACTTTACGCATCGACCGCGTTCGGCGCTCCGATTGGCCCTTCACCATTCGAAAGTTGCGCTCGGATTGCCAAGGGCCAATCGAAGCGCCAAACGCGGTCGATGCAAATTCGAGACTGCTAAAATAAACCACACTAGGGCCACTGAAGGCTTACGGTGAATCGACTTTATAAAAAAACGTACATATGAGTGGTACAGAGTTCAAAAGCGGTCGAGATGTGATGGAAGGTTAACCTCGCTCCGGTAGGCCGTCAATGTCTTCAACTGAAGTTAACATCGCGAATGTGAAGGAAATAGTGACTGAAAATCCTCATTCAAGTTTGAGAGAGATAGCCGCTAAACTTTCTGTGTCTCACGAGTCGATCCGTAACATTTTCAATAATCACATCTTATGAAACATGTTGGCGCTCGGCTAGTCCCAAAATACCAAAAACTCAATCGCATAAGAGTCGCTAAGGACATGCTAGAACGAGTAAATTCCGACCCAACATTCATTAAACTTATTGTTACTGTTTGCGAGACGTGGGTTTACAAGTTTGACATGCAAACTAGTCAACACCATTGTTTAAACCGGGTAGCACATCTGACCCTACTAATTATAGACCTATTTCAGTGCTACCTACCTTTAGTAAAAATTTTGAAAAACTTATTTTAGATCAAATGCAAAGATTTTTTAATAAACACAAATTACTGCATAACAAACAGTTTGGTTTTACGAAGGGTCGTTCGACTACTGATGCCGGAGTTGAACTTTTAGGACATGTTTATAATGCATGGGAGGACAAGTGCGATGCTTTGGGCATCTTTTGCGATCTGTCCAAGGCATTTGATTGTGTTCTTCATGAAACATTAATCAGGAAACTGCACCACTACGGAATACGGAACGCCTCTCTGGATCTTCTTACTTCTTACTTAAGTGATAGGATTCAAAGAGTAGATGTTAACGGAAAAAGATCACCTGGATCTGTAGTTAGAATGGGGGTCCCCCAGGGCTCAATTCTTGCCCCATTTTTGTTTCTTATTTATATTAATGACTTGCCATACCTCATAAAGGATAATCATGATATAGTGTTGTTTGCAGACGACACTTCACTTTTATTTAAACTGAAACGTCAGCAGCTGGTTACTGACAATGTAAATAGCGCCCTCGCTAAGGTAGTTAACTGGTTTAATGTTAATAACCTACTTCTTAACGAGAAAAAAACTAAATGTATTAAGTTTACGATACCTCATGTTAGACAAGTAGAAACTAGTGTTCTTTTAAAGGGTAAAGAGTTGAAACCCGAAAACTCCACAGTATTCTTAGGCATAACTTTGGATGCCAAGCTTCAATGGGGCCCCCATATAGATAAATTGTCAAAAAAACTAAGCTCTGCAGCATATGCCGTTAGAAAAATTCGTAATTTAACTGATTTAGAGACAGCGCGTTTAGTTTACTTTAGTTATTTTCATAGTGTGATGTCGTACGGTATTCTTTTGTGGGGAAATGCCGCCGACATTCAAACAGTTTTTATTTTACAAAAAAGGGCAATTCGTTCAATTTATAAATTAAGTCCCAGACACTCCCTCAGAGACAAATTTAAAGAGATTAATGTAATGACTGTGCCTTTTCAGTACATTTATGAAAATCTTTTATATGCACATAAAAATATTAATCTGTTTATGAAATACAGTGATATCCATAACAAAAATACTAGGAATAAACACAAATTTGTTGTTCCCACTACCAGGCTCAAGAAAATAGGTGGCTCGTTTAAATGTCAATGTATACGTTTTTTTATTGAACTTCCTAGCCACATTCAAGAACTAAGCCTTAATAAATTTAAAACTTTTATAAAGCGGAAATTATGCCAGAAAGCCTATTATACTGTCAAGGACTATATTGAGGACAAGAAGGCTTGGGATTGAGCTGCTCTAATAAGTTTACACAGACATAATTGATGTGTAATTTGCTATTTTTACTTTTTTTTCTTTTAATGTTTTTTTTTTATACACGTACCTTTTATCTAAACAATGACATGTATATATTTACTGTATTAAGTATAATATTGTTTTAATTTTTGTGAATGTGCGGACTATGTGGGTCATTGCATTTTTTTTTCTTCTTTTAATGATGATGGTCTGGCTGTTTGAGTACTTTACGCGGCCTTCCCAAATGTCCTTTCTTTTGTATTGTTCGTCGGATCGTTGAGCTCCTTAGTTCTGAGTTGAGCTGCACGATGATTGACAAATGCGTGAACTGACTGGACAGGTCCACTCAAATCCGTGTGGTTCTTTCCTCAAAAGACCATTTCAGACACTAGTCTACATAGTCCTCATATGATATGACCAAGATTATTTTCATATTTTATTTACACTTTGACATTGATGCACTTTATATATGCAATTACATTTACTTTGTAAAGGATTATACTATTTTAATTATTGTGAATGTGAAGACATTGTGGATTTGTTGTTTTTTTTTTTATATTTTTTTTTTTTTAATTATTAGTTTTAATCATGGTCTGGCAGTTTGAGTAATTTATGCGGCCTATCCAAATGTCCTTTCTTTGATAATGTTCGTTGAATCGTTTAGCTCCTTTAGTTCTGTGTTGAGCTGCATGATAACTGAAAAATGCGTGCACTGACTGGACAGGTCCACTCATTCTGTGTGGTTCTTCCCTCGAAAGACCATTTCAGATATCAATCCACATGGTCTTCACATGACCTGACCAAGATTATGTCTGGACTTTAATAGAGACTGTGACCTCTGAGTTTGTTTCGGCGTATCTTCTCAGAGTAGTCAGATAGGAAATGCCGATCTCACCTAGTTTTTAAAATATGATTGACGTGTAAAAGTGTTTGTACAAACCTATTTACAGAAATAAAATCATTTATCATTTAACAAGCTTTTGAGTGGCACCAACTGAACCGAAACCGAAAAAACCACGCCAAAGCCGATCAAGAGTCAAAGTGAGTGTTTTATTTGACTATCGCGGTCTTGTGCACACGTAGTTCTTGACAGAATGTCAAACAGTCATTAATAATATTATTTGAGCATTATGCAGCGTTTAAGAGAGCAAATTCGACGAAAAGGCCAGATTTCTGGAAAGAATATTCTTTGAGTTTAACATTCGCACGACGCAATCATTATGAACGATTTTTTACCAAAAACTCAACAAATACCATTGCTCGATGCTCGCTTCGTGGCACCCGTTTTCATTCGGTAGAAGACATAAAGGAGAATTCGCGACGAGAACTGAATTCAATTCCGGAAAAAGCGTTTCAAAATGTTTTGTTGATTGGATTATTCGTTGGCGTAAGTGTATCGTTTCTGAAGGAGCATACTTTTAAGGCGATAAAATAAATTTGGGGAGCTTCTAACATTTTGTGTCTTATTGATCTTTTCCCGGTACTTTCTTGACAGAGTAGTACATATAAGATTATCTAAACGTGTGTTAGTTACAAACGAAATTGTATCCCTCGTGTTCGTCACCTGACCTCCACGTCACCGCAGTGCTCCATATTCTGACAACTATTAAGTTACGTAAATGCAACACTTAGTGCATAAACGAATACACACCTACAATACAAAGTAGGTAAAATGAGATGGATATTAGATTGACCAACTGATCTTAGGTCAGATACAGAAAAACAAGAAAAAGGTTGGTTTGTTTTATTAACAACGCCAAGGGTAGCTTCCCACGGAAGCACACACGTCAGTCACGTCAACGTCAAGTCACCGATCAGTGACGTCAATTTCAGGGACGTGTGTGAACAGATAGTCAGTCAGTCATTTCAGTTTTCTGATTTGATTATCTGCTACTTGAGCTCCTTTTTCCTTTCAGCCTAAACCTACTTCCTCCCGAGTTCAGAACATATTTCATTAACACTCTTATAAAAAAGTATTAAAAATCTAGTGTTTTTTTACACCTACTTATTGGGAAGTAGCTGTCATGTAAGCAAGTATGTAGCAGCGTTGGCTAGTGTAGCGCAAAGCATAATTAGTCGGGAATGATTCATTGTTTCACCACCAAATAACAGCTGTTTATGTAGCATGTAACTGATGTAACGACACCCAGTATTGAGTGATGCTTTGTTAATGAGCAGCGAGGTCAACACCGACATAGAGGCGGAGCGTGTGATGGAGAGGCAAACCTTGCGCCCTTACGCCCCTAGTCGCCGCAGGAGACGCCCTGGGCGTCGGGAATCGCCAGCAGATTCCCGGCCACCGTAGGCGCGGGCTTGCGGTCAGCGAGCTATGGGTAGCTCGCCGTCCGGTAAGGAGGCCCGGGTCTACGGCGCGTCGTGTTCCACGCGCTCCTCACAGAGATGTCAGCACTGATTGACGGGGTCCATTTGGGCCGATGCCTGCATCCTCAGGCATCCTGCAGGGTCGCGGGTTGTTCGAAAGAGATACATATAGGTAATATTTGGTGGTGTTTTTACTTTTCAATATTTTAATATTACCTTTGTTGTCTTGATGGCTCTCTCTCTCTCTCTGTGAATTTATCGAATCATATTATTATGTACTTCCTGAGTTTATCTAGTTTAGACAACAAAACGTGAGAAAAACAGGAAAGTTGATATAATTCTAAAATCGCATTGAGCAAGCGTAGTGGATCAATCCTACCGTGGTGAACTGTTATTATAAAGTAAGTTTGTTACTTTTTCACGGCAAAATGGCTGAACGGATTTGGATAAAATTTGGCACACAGGCCATGAAAACGGACAATGGACCCTGAGAAAGGACATAGGTTACTTTTCATCCTGGATCACAGCAACAAACAGCTAGTGATGAATAAAGAGACCTTTACCCTGCTGTGGGACAACAATAAGCTGGTTCCTTGTTGAGTCAACTTTCAGACAAGCTAACTCATAGGTTCCGGACGCGTTTCATCGCGTTTGCTTCCTACTGGATTTCCCAAAGCTCTTCTATTACTGAAAATGGAAGCCAAAGGGTTCTAGCATTTATAAATCTGATTTAAGGTGTAAGTGTAAGCCTCTCTGAAGTTATCACTGAACAAGCTTCTCATTAAAGTTAAACTTATAGAAAAAAAAGTGGTATATAGGTAGAGTAGATTCTTACCTAATTTAATAAAATCCATGTTAAAGAAGAGGACACATTTTCATAAAATAACAATAAACAAACAAGGCTCGCGTTGTCAAAACGTGGGATGTGGACGCATCGATTAATGTGCCGATAGTCGTAACAGCCAATGGCAAGAGTCTCGACCACCACCTGAGGAAGCTCTCGTTGGCCCAGCTTGATTAATGGCTTGATTCAGAAAGCGGTACTTCTGACACGACTCGTATTGTAGCCATTCTACTTTGGACCCTGTTCCCGATACCGGGGGACTGCAATTTTTTAATGTTTTTAAATACATAATTATGTATTTTATTAAGAATACATGAAATAAAGGAAAATGAAAGTTTTGAATTCAGAACTATGAGGTACTTATTATATACGTACTGCAGCTCTTACATTCTCAGTTGAATTTACCTACTGTTCGGTGGAATAAAGGATTATATGATTTAAAAAAAAATACTATGAATAAAGCGACGCAGTCGTTGTTCATATTTTACGCGAGCTAGCGCCTCGATCGTACAGACAGAGTACATGCAATCAGTCATGTAATTAGTTTTCAGACATGACGTTGAACAATATGTACGAACAGCCTTTCTCTCTACGCGGATATGCTGATTTTAACCTCAGCAAGATCATAGTCTAGTTGTCTGATACTAGATAATAAGTATTTTTCATTGTTATTATCAGTTTGTTGATTTTGTTTTACTTATAAAAACGAATGTAGTATTCGTTCGTAAAGTGAAAAAATAACTTTAACTTCGGAAGTTTTTTCGTTCCTCGAAACACTCGTTAGATCCCCTCGTTTTTAAGAAGTCGGTTAAAAATTGGTGATGATTGAGACAGATTTTTTTTTTTTTAATGTCTTCTAATAGGTAAAATAGAGGCAAACGTCATTACGGTTTTAATGATGCATCAATCTTCGACCCGCTTTTCAAGAGTTTCATTGTAGTTTTTCACATAAAAAGTAGACAGTAGGTACTCACATATTTCAATTTGTCTTAGTTTTTGCATCTGCGAATCGAATAGATACGTATCGAAATATTATAGGTTTATTTGCGAATCAATCATTCGTATATGCGAAGGAATCTCTATTTTTGTCCTCAATTTTATGATTGAAATAAGTAGATTAGTGTGCCAAGAATCGAACTTGCAATTACAGGTATATACTACTACTTTTAATATACTACAAACTGTTTCCTCATTCTTTGCAAAAAAATTACAAAGTCCGCTCCGGTTACTAACCCATAACATTTACTACCAAACTTCCTTATCATAACGATGACGACGATAGTTTAAATTAAACTCTATGGAAAACATACATGTCTGGTTAACTTTAGAGGTATATTGAGTACTGTTAGTTTTGGAGAGCAATGTATTTAGGATAAATATGTTTGGGTCGATAAAATCAGCAAACGTAACCAACCTTGTCTGCATTTTCCACTTGCATAGTTCACGCTTCCGCTCAAAAGTGACATATTTGTACTGTTTTTTGTTCTTATTTTTGTCTTTTAATTTCATGGAATCTGGTCTGTTTTATTACTGGCCATTTACTTACACATTATTTTTATTCGTTTCTGCTTTTATTATTCCATCGATTTTTATATTTAATAATATATAAAATTCTCGTGTCGTCATTGTGTGAAATTTTGTGTGCATATCGGGTAGGTCTGAGAATCGGCCAATATCTATTTAAAAAAAAAATGTTCTCGGGGTCAGCTAGTAGCTGACCGCGCAAACGTTGTTTTGCCTCTTTTTTTTTTGTAAAGTAGATGTTGGCCGTTGGTTGTTTTGCTTCTTTTTTTTCTCTGGATAAATATGGGAGGGATGGCCTTCAAGATGTGGAAACTTTTTAATAGTAATTAAATAAACAAAAGAAGCCTCAAATGTAAGTTAATTAAGCTTCAGCGCATTCATATAAGAAATTTAATAAGTATTTCCTTAACCCACAAGTCGTTGGAACTAACGAAGAGAAATGGTTAACTTCAAAAACCCAACCTCGGGAGACTTTATTCTTGTTTGTTTAACGCGACTTCGACCTCGCCATCCGATGAAATCATGATTAAAGGCTCCATTTGCATTCGTGGATAAATAATATAAACAATAAAAGCCTCACGAGTGGATCGAAGGTTCAGCTACGCATGCCGCGGTCGGTTCGTGGATGGGTGTCCATTCATCGCATACAGAGACCGTTCCGTGCCTCGGAAAACACGTGAAGCCGTTGGTCCTGGCTGTCTTTCGTAGATCTTTGACAGTCGTTACGGGTATCCTGAATCCCAAAAGTCTGACACCAGTCTTACCATTTTGCAGAGGGGTATCGTGTTACCTAGTACCGGGGTTGTGAAGGTTAGACTAGAAGCTGACCCCAGGACAGGCAGATTGATTTCCCGTTCGAGACTACTCGGAAAAATCGAAACAAGGACTTAAACAATTATAATGAATATTTACTAGACTTTCATACAACCTTCTAGCTGAGTCAGGAAGTACACACACAAGTCACATAGTTCTTTGAAATAAGACAGTTGATACGAACCATAGAGGAATAGGTTAATGTCAGGGATATGTCAAGAACGTAATGTGTATCAATTATCGCGCAGGTTCGTGATCCGTTTCTAATCGTTGTTAACCTTATGCGTGGCGCACACGATGCTAAATCGTAGGAGTAACGCCTTTTTTTAAGAAAGGTGTTATGAAAAGTGATGAAAACTATATGTTTCCACTTAATTAGCAGCTTCGAGTATCAATAAAAACCATTGCTATTGAACAATTTGTACATCGAAATGGCATAGGAAATAAAGGAAATATTTTAAGTACAATTTATAATTCTGTTGAATATCATTAATTTTTAGGTGATGGTAAGATAAGTTTTTGTATTTATTTAGACCGACTCACAGATCACAGTTTTCGTTCGGAAGACGAACAATCATGTTCGTCTAGAAATACTGCGACAGTATAGAAAATTATAAAATCGAATATTATATGATGCTACAAATTTCAACTCATGCGTGCTTTGGTTGAGAAAACCAGGACAACTAAGGTTTATAATTTGTTAAACAAGAAATAAGTGTAAAATAAATATTTTAATTTATATTAATATTTTAATTGACTGCCTCGTTGGTCTAGTGGTCGCAAGAGCTACTGCTGAGCATGAGGTCCTAGGTCCGATTCCCAGGTCGGGCAAAGTGTTATTGGGTTTTTCTATCTAGAATTTCTCAGTAGCAGCCCGGAGTCTGGATTTGTGCCCGGTTGATGGCAATAGGCTCGCCACCTATTACATGGGACTTAAGCATAACTGGCGAAATGTGGGTGTACTATAGGTACCTCTGCCTAACCCTTCTGAGATTACAGGCGTGATGTTATGTTATGATATTTCTTACTACTTTACATGTTTCTTTTACTATGATAGTTCTTGAATAAGAGGTCAGAAATAATTTGTATAGCTCAGATAGTTAGGGAAAAATATTATAGAAATATAACATGAGGAAACTTCTGATTGTTGTAATTTTTCTAGTTCTACCTTTGTTTGTAAACCTTGTTCAACTTTATATTAGTGGTATTACCAATCTTTTGCGGATTAAACATGCGAGTATGAAGATTCTGACCTGTCTTACCATTTATCAACTGGGATGGTTTTTAATGCAATTTGTACTTGATTTTTGCACGGATGTTAAAGACTTTTTGAAAAAATTATTCTGTGTGACCAGGCACTGATTAAACAAATTGATGCGCGATGGACCCTATATACCCGGCGCGCGAAACAATAATAATATTCTTTCTTTAATATTATAAATAAAAATAATGATTTTTAGCGTAGAATGTTTACACAAGGACTAAATTAAATGACTTACTAAGTAACTATACAAATGAATAAAAAAACAAAAGGGATACTTAAGCGTCGAAGTATTCGTTCGCAGCGTTGTCATCCGGAATCGTGCCCAGAAGACTGGGAGCAATGCCACGTTGAATGGCAATGCTAATTAGTAATTATAGTTAGTAAGATTTTTTTCCACTAGATTGATATTGGCCTTATATGAAGATGTTAAATGAAATGTTCGTTTTCTTTGCCTTCTGATGAAATACCTAGACTTAGTGGTTTATTATATCCGTGAGTGCTCAGCTTTACATCGCCCAGCGGTCGGCAAATGCGTCACCATCACAGGCCGTGACAGCTCGCATTACTTCTGAAACTTATGCTGAAGCTAGAATGTCCCGAGCGCCGAATTTATGATTATTACGTTTTAGCTAAACACCGCACATTACTCTTGTCAGGGCGTTATTGAAACGTTACCAAAACGTTAGTTAATCAATATTTATGAGAGAGTGTCGGGTCGCCGGTTCACAGTTTTGACAGTAAGTTGACATGTCTTGAAGGTTCTATTCCGTGTTAGAATGGAGGTGTGAATATTTTTTGCTTTGGGTTCGAGTCAAGGCACGTTGTCAATTTTTTATTTCATCACGTTTCAATACAGGTCCAAGAGCGGCCCATTTACATCCTGTAGCACTGCTCCAAAAGGACAGTTCGTGAACAAAAGCACCATTTCCCAACATGGACACTAATAAAACAAACCAGAACGATCAACCTATCTGTCAAGTTTCATGTGAATCACAACCATTCCTCGCATAGTCTCATTAGGAAGTACTACACTCTCAGTTGTGGGTACGAGTATTATCAAGAGAAATTGACGATCAATTTCCGGCTATGTATTTACGTTCAACAGCCTATAAATCTCCCAGTCAATTGAGTTGTTGATGACTTATAACAAGTGTTTCATAAATTGACAGGATGCTCATTACGTACTTACACCACATAAAGACAGCTGTGAAATGTTGCTAGCCCTGTACTTATTAATGATATTATTCACGACACGGTCGTGACCTAACGTGAAGACCTCAGTCATCAGCGGGATTGTTCCATGTTTCTGCTCATTTAACAATAAGGTGTGGAATGTGGGACTTTGTAAGAGTATTAATTTGACAATCTGTATAGAGTGGTTCAACCTAAATCGATTGATTAAACTGTCAGTTGGTAAAAACTGGAGATAGGCCTTACCCCATGGCCATAAACTACACGGACACGCTGATGCGACACGAGTCTTGCGACAGCAACTGCGGAGAAAACAAATGAAATAAGTTGTCTAGAGCAGGCGACGAGTCACCACGACGCGGCGACGCGACTTGCAGAGCGACAGACGGAAACAGATGACGCGTGCGCTTGTGGATTGGTGGACGTCGCATCGCTCGAGGCTGTGACAGCAATATTATGATGATTTTCAAACGAATGTGGAGAACAATCCCAGGTTTACCCTCATTGAGGCGGTAGCGCAAGGGTAGCCCGCGAAATTTAAATTTTCTGACGTTTAGATATTGTACGGAATGTCAATTTCATAAAAAAGTCATTCAATAGTATTATATGAACATAGAGGGTTGTGTTGATGATTTTAATCATTATAATTCTGTAAATACATTTGTACTTGTCAACCTGACACTGACCTGCAAATTGCAAAATAACATTAAAAAAATTGGAGTTGGATGGTTGGTTGGTTGGGATTGGAGTTGTGGTTGCCTACTTATAAATTTTCCGACATCATAGCATCATGCAGTACTGAGTATCCCAAATATACAATGTCACACCTATCCCTCGTTGTTGCTTTTAACAGAATCTTTCCCAGAGACACCGATGTTATCTACTGAAAAACATACGAGCACGCTCACGACTACATTGCCACTTGTCTTTATTAATACTCTAAGCTCGCAAATAATATACCTATCTTAAGCCTTATCGGGTAAAAGCCAGTCTCATAATCTTTCGCCAAGCGCGAGTGGCACGTGACCGGTACCAAGGGCGCCAGGTCAACTCGTGGTAGGGTTGCCCAATGGCCTGAATTGAAAGTTCTAATGTGACAGCCTTTATAATATACTACTGCAGATTTCGTTCATATTTCATGAATATCAAGGGCGATTTTGAGGTCAGGTTGATTTGAAGTCAAAACATACATCGTACTTAGGTCTAATTCTATTGTTCGATATTTTTTATTGCTTCTTTCAGGCCCTTTGATATGTCATCTGAGTAGGTAGAATGACAAGATGCAAATACAGCTTCAGTAATCTGAAAAATCAACACTTCTATTAATTCATAATATGTAACTTCTTAGTTTATCTTGGACATTATCCATCATTACCATCATCATCATTATTATTAGGTTATCTTTTTTTTTTTGCTGAACTGGGCCTTTTTGGCGCAGCTACCCTGCTAGTTTCATACTTCGCACTGTACACTTGTTTATTTTTATCTTTATTTTGATTGTTTTTCTTATAATTTTTACCTGCTTTGTGTGCCTTTTAGTCTGTTTGTTTTTCTTTCTTTTCTTTTCTTTCTATTACTGACATCAGTGAAGGAAAAGATCGTGAGGAAACCTGAACTTAATGTACGTCTGAAATAGCCCACCCGTCTTTAACAAACGTGGTGATCAACGGCTTCTCTGCATAACAAGAGGCCCATGCCCTGAAGTATGGCAATATTAAGCTGGTTTTTATTAATATTATTATCTATCAACCCTATTACTACAGAATCCACTACTCGATAGAGAGGAAAGTTTTTCTTGCACACTAAATGTATCGGTGACATATTACACGCACCTAGAGACAAGCAAGCAGTCTGTCTGATTGTTTCTAGTTCCCCCCCGGCTCCCTGCAGCCACCGGGCGGGTGCGCCGGCGCAGCGTCATGCCGACAAGGACGACGGCCACCGTCACTGCACACGCTGGGAGTTGGTGCTCTCCACGGAATAATTACTGCACAAAGCACGCATATTTCTCCATCTGTTTTTGGCCGACTGGTGCGTGTTGTCTTTCTTTGAATTTCGTACTGGACGAAGTGTGACATCTAAAAGATCAATGCTTCTTCTTTGTATCAATGATTCAACATAAATCTATACAAGTTTCAACCAGAGGCCCTAGTGTGAGTTTTATCTAACCATCTCGACTTTACGTATCGTCCGCGTTCGGTGCTCTGACTGGCCCTCCACCGATCGGAAGTTGCGCTCCGGTTGCCAAGGGCCAATCGGAGCGCCGAACGCGGTCGCAGAATTAAGTCGAGATGGTTAAAACAAACTCACACTAGAGCTTCAGATCTTATCCATGTCGATAGCGTTAGCATTGGCTTCGTTAAAAAAAAAACAGATTACGAGTATACACATATTGCCAGTTGTATCGGGTCTAAGTCGTCTTTCTTTTTTGTGACTTCCGTCAGCTCCCGCATTATCACACCATTGTCTCATTACTCTTTGTTTTTCATCAACAAAACCTATTTGATCGAGAATGGGTGCCTTCTGACATAAATATCATAATTAACTCCTGTGCCTAACGTTCAAATTGCCGTAGAACGCACTGGTATATTTCATATTACTAACTGTCTATCTCTGACCTCGGCCGCACCAAATTCTTGGATATAATGTATTACTTTATAAGTTTTCTGCAGTCTTAGAATATTATTGTTACGGCATTATGTCAAATGATGTTGATTCAGTTTAGTTCGGTAAAAGGCTGGGAATAAGTAGAGTACGATTATGTTAATTTGAAACTTAGAAGCTTGATTTGGATTTCGGAGATCGCTGAGAAGGACGCAGAGATAATGCTGAAATGTTGAAACTGAAGTTAATGCTCACATCCTGATAGTGACGTTATCTATCTATGTCCATCAAATCTGGATATAATCAAAATGAAATGCTGTTCGTTTGTGAACGCATCACTTTAGAACGGCTGGACCGATTTGGCTTTGTTTTGCTTAAAAATGTTCTTTATAGTCAGAATACGTAAAACTGGTTGATGCCAAGCTTCACAGCTTGGCTCATCGCCGCAAGGTTGCCTGCTTGTCGGTCTTCTATATATTGTACTTCGGTGAGTGTGCGCAAGAACTCCACGACCTCATCCTTCCGACCTTCTACCATCGGACATCTAGACGTACTGCTCATTACCATCCGAACCTAGTCGCCTTTCCACCAATTCGCACTAAGCGCTTCCAAACATCCCTCATAATGCGCACGGCAAAAGAGTGGAACTCCCTACCTGCGTCTGTGTTGCCGAACGCATTCGACCCGAATCTCTTCAAAGTTGGAGTGAACAGGCTTCATCTGGGTAAGCTCACTTCATCGTAGACTTTGTCTCTGTCACCTTTGACCTAGACTAGAGTCAAGAACAAACCTATCTCAATTTTTTTTTTTTTTTTAACTTTATTTTTAATGGCAAGCAAAATGGGAAGTTTCCCGGAAAGATTTTAAATTCTAGGAAAACTGAAAGTTTTTTTTCCATGATATCGCCTTTGGACGGACACAACGCCTGTTGTGTCAGCTGGTTAATAATAAAGTTAATTGAAAACGATAAACGCTTTTCGAATACACTATCTAGCAAATATTACAAGATTCTAAGATTAGATTGCTTTAAAAATGTTTGAAAACTGTACTTGAATGATGTTTCGCAAAAAACACGAAAGACTGAAAGAAAATCGCAACGTTTGTGCTAGAATGTGTATATTTAATACCTATTGATCGTGTTAATTAATAGTTATTAGGCGTTGCATTTATTTGTAATCGCATTATCTTGTGGAACACCTAGAGTATGATACTTAGATACTTAAAGTGATTGTACTTTGTTATTAAGACGAAATCAAGTTGGTTTTATGATCGCATACTTGGTATTTTAATTGATAAAAAAAATGCATTAGATACTCTCCTAGTATATGTGCATAATTATAACTGAATCGACCTTGTTCCTTATCTACTATCTATTTCGTTAAAAAACTTTACAATATTTCACGTAGGTGTATGCAGTTTTATAAATTTATTATTTTGGCTTTGAACTAAACAATCCTACGTTCACGAGAACAAACTGCATTCCAAACGATCAACGGTGGCTTTTCAGAAGAAGTGCATAAATGTATATTCTATTTATGTAAATGTCTCGAAGATGGAGTGATCTGTTATTGCTATATCGTGAACTCGTGCCGGGGAATAGGCGTATGTATAATGAGGTCAAATAATCTATGGTAATAGGTAAGTAATATGCCTACAATTCTGTCAAGCACTTTACTTACTTTTTAACCTACTTTTTCAATATCAACTTAAGTATCAATATATTTTTTTTCAACACAGTTTTTTTTTCTTTCATCTTCGTAAAGAGTTATTATGTCTATATAAAATGAATATTTTATCATCTCCGACATATACGCAAGAAAATGTAAAGAACGAAATTATTAATAATACCCATTCTCAAACTATAAAAATGCCAACAAAAACTGTTCGTTATCATTTTTAGAATTGTACTTTCACTAATTGTTTCAATAATTAAAGATAAAAACAATACGAGTTTGTTTTTTTCCTCGCAAGTGTGTTGAAAAACGTCGGGAAACACGCGTGTGCATTGATCGTTACCCACTCGGCTCCCAAATATCCCAGAATAAAACCGCCTCGGGGGTAATGACCTAAAGAGCACACTTGTATCACAATGTATTTTATAGAAATTACAACATAGACCACTTGTTCCTATACAACCTTTCTTTAGTTGTAAGACTATTTTACCGAAAAGGTACAAGGGTACAGTTCAAACGAGTGGCATTTGACATAATAATTGCATTGCAGCAAGCCTAGAGAGCAACAGAGAAAGTGTCCCCAGAATGAAAACGGATATGTTTCTTAAGGTGCTTATTGAATGCTACAGGGAGTAAAGAAACTTATCACGAAAAGTAAAGAAACCCATCTACCCATTGTGTACGTCAAACTAAGTAAGGATTTTAATTTTTGGTGTGAAAATTCGCTATTTGCTACGCTAAATACGCTATGTAAGGAACGCTATAATTTTGCGTATGGGTGCATGTAATTGTACCGGAAGTGTTTAATATAACATTTAAAACTGTTTTTTTTTTAAGTTGGAATTCTGACGTTCATTATACACGATACGACACAATACAGGACTCGTCCTAGTTCGGCTACAGATGCTCCCATGTTATGTACTCCCAAATACTAGCCTATAAGTATGTGTAATTTCCAGTGTATTATTTTTAGTGAAATAAAAACTTTATTTATTTATTTTATTTATTTATTATCTCCGTTACCAATTTTGAATGATTGATATTTTTTGAAATTGTCGTTCAATAGTATTATATGAACTTAGACGGGTATACTGATGAATTTAATTATTATAATTTTATAAATTATACATACTTGTTAAAGTCGCGATTCATAATACTAAGTAAGAATTTGTAGGTCAGTGTCAGGTTCTATGCTAACATACAACCTGTCATTGCAAAAAAAGTAAGAAACTTTGTTTTTTTTTTAACCTGGTGCATCCCCCGTCAAACTTCTTTTTACATCCGTTACTTACATTATAAACCCTGGCCATGGACAGCAGGCACATCTGCCTAGCATGGCCAGCAGGATTCCTTACTGCAGGTTCCGTGGACGTGATCAATTTTATTGTCATTGTGGTTAATTACTTCATAACTATTGGTCGTTATAGTTACAGGTAATCTTCGATATTAGTTGTCTTAGTTTATGTTAAGGATACTATATATACTTGGCTACTGGATATCGACAAATAAGTAATCAGTTCATAACCTATTTAAGACTTACCATCTTGTTCATAATAAAGCAATTCGCTATATAAAAATTATTTTAGGTATCAAACTGTTTTGTCCCTTTCTGTCAAACCAAATTTTAACTTGATTTAAAAAATAGGTTATAAAGCGAATGTCTTTATTATGAATAAGAAAGTAAGACTATCTGTGACGTAGTATGCAATTAATTTATAATGAATAGAAAGCTAGATATTGATTCTGTTTTTAAGTACTGAAATTATTTCTACCCACCATGTGTCAAATGATATCCCATAACTCTAGGGTAATAATGATACCATGTCAAAGAATCAACTGCCTTAAGTTCTTTTTTTTTCGTACTTTTACAAAATACTAACACTACACTCTCGATGTATAAATCGTTTTTATTTAAATTCAATCATTAATATTTAAAGTTAAGAAAGTACAACTGTGTCATATTTCACGTTATGTTACATAAATGATCGTGTGAATTTTGTATGAAAATGGAACACGTTGTATAGAAAACCTGACTTTATCATGCCTATCATGCCAATCAGTTTCTAATATCGATATTCTCCAGTCGATCTATAATAAATCAGTTCTTATTACGTGTCTAGCTTTTTCTATGTCGAACGCTAACATTCATCATGAACCGATTCCCACCTAATCATAATAAGTACTGTTCCGATAACTTATAACTGCACATTCATTAAAATTCCTCGTCTCACACCATAGAATCCACAGACAAAGCAGCGACCAACGGCTAGCTAGGAAATCGAATAAAATCAATTAAATATACATGTCCTAATAAAAAATAAAAAAAATTAATAAGTACGGTGCATTATTTGGTACCAAACTGACATTGAATATATCACAGCGTATAAGTGCATTTAATATTAAAATGCCTGCAATGATTGGTTGAATAGTTCAGTGTGGAAATCAATCTAGTTTCATTTTTAGATGAATGAAGCACGTCTGTTGGGCACTTTCTAAATAAATTCTTTCTAGAGAAATTTTAATAATTAAGGAATCTATTTGTTACTAAATGTGTCATTGTTATTCCAAAAGCTTTTGGAATATTTACCTACATGTCAGAGAAATCAGGAAATACGAACGGCTGTACGAACAAGGGAAGACCAAAGAAACGATGGATCGATTGTGTGAAAGGGGTTAACTACCAAGATGACGACTGATAGACAAGTTGGGAATAAAAAGACGTTGCGTCGACCTCAAATAAATTGGGAAGAAAGAAAAAAGTACTTATGATATTGCAATAAATACTTACGATTACTTTTCATTTTTTTTCTAATCGTATTTATATAATATACAAGCTAACAGCCGTAAACAATAAATAATATGAACATGATTATAAAACAAAAAACGAAGGAAAAGAATCATAGGGCATCGAAAAATTCGTCCACATCGCTGACAACAGAAAAAGTGCCGCAAAAGGCTGGCAGCATGGCCACGTTGTATGGCAATGCTAATTCTTTGGGCAAAATATAGGCCAGCACTCTGGTCACGTGTTTTTTTAAACTCTAAATACTAAATATAAATACGTAAGTCATCATACATCAAACTTCCTGTGTATCGCGTAAAATTTAAGTATAGAAACAAACAGATGATAGACCACTTTTGGTATATTGTTATTGTGATGCGTTTCAAGGGCCAGGAAAACATTGTTTTCATTATGAATATCAGCCTGTAATTTTCAACTACATGAACAACTAACTTCCGCCCGTGGCTTCTCCCGCGTGGTGTTTGATGTAAAGAAGCTTAGGTCTTTCCCCAGGCTTCAGAAACAGTTCAGCGGAATAGCCGTGAAACATAACAGCCCCGGTCTGCACGACTGACATGACATACTTTTGTCGACGGTAGAATAGACCAGCGCCGGCGCCGGCGCCGCCCGCGCTGCTGTTCTTACTGTGGTAATGCTTGAACCATCCGTCCAAATTGCTTGATGCAACAGATAAACTTTATCTACATTAAGTACCGAAATCGATAAAGGTATTATTATGAGTAGAATTAACTAAATACTCAAAAATTTGCATTGAAGAAAAAAAACATTTTTGCTATAATAGCTTACACATAAAAGGTCGCGGACATTTATTAAGAAATGTTTTAAAAAACTATCCCACGATACATTATCTTCGTGTAAGTCTAACGGTTTAGGCAGCAAACGCCAATATAGCTATCAGCGGGCAGGAATTTTCCCGACGTACGTGATTCATTGGTAAAATCACAAAAAATCTTTGTAAATTGTAGCTTCTCATTTATAAGCAATATTCACGTAAAGTTTCATCAAAATCCGTTCCGTAGTTTTTGGGTGAAAGAGTTAGAAACATCCATCCATCCATCCTCACAAACTTTCTCGTTTATAATAATATATTAAGTATGATTAGAAGGACAATAAACCTACTAATAAAAACAAATTAACATCTGCCCATGTTGCTTAAAAGACACTCTCATTCAGTGATGTTTTTCCTTCATTTAAAATAAATTACGCGGTTACGCTTCGGTCTGACAGACTACCGCGTCACCACTTGAACTTGGTAGCCAGCAAGGAGTTATGGAATGTCAATCGCCTTCTAAAAGAGTCAAGTGTGAAAGGCACTCCGGTTGCCCGCAGATTGCTTTTATTCCGCTAGACTTATACGTAGGTCACAGGAAATTGATTAAATCTGTTCCTTTTTATTTCCATTTATACCAATGTTTCTTTCAAAAGTGTGGCTTAATTATATACTTACGTACTTAAAAGTATGCATGGTGATTAATGTTACGCATAAAATAAAGCATCAGTCACGTTTTAGATCTCGTTTTTGCCCCTTTTTTGACAAAATAAAGAACACATTACCTATTAATTCATATTCAAAACCGACATTTAATGTATTCGTCATTTTAGTACAAGCGAAGTCCACCGGAAGCTTTTATTTCTTAAAAATACATTAACCTAATTAAATTGATACTTTAGCATTAGACACGCCTAAGTAAATAGCCACAAATATGTATGTATAGTGGGTACATACAGATGCAAATTTGTTCTAAAGGTCAGCTTTGATTGGTCACAATGGACATTTCTAAACTACTCGGACATAAGTACTGGTTCTCAAATTCAAGGAGTTCCATTAAATTATAGGGGACTGATCACTTTTATAAACATTCTATGATTTATGGTCTTGTGCAAGTGCTGAGAGGAAGATTTATGCGTAACAGTGGTAGTCGGTCGAATGTTTGACTAATGCTAGGTAATTAATTTATTACATTGAACAGAATTTGTTTATAATGCAAGAAAAGGTAAGTTTGAAGATCATCATTATCACCAAGAATGCATCATCTCATTTCTTTCCCTCATAGAAAAAGAATTGAGAACTTAACTTTAAAACCAATATTCTGACGATAATTTAAATGTTATTACGTGCTGAACGTTAAATACCTTTAGGCATGTGGTTTTTGAGCAAAATGTCACGATCCTTATTTGTAGATCAATGAAAATAAATTCAAGTTCGTAAAATACACGTAAAAAAGTGGAGCAAGTTTAATATGATCGTATTCTAAGGGTACTTGTCCACCTTGTGAGATAAGACGAGCAGAAAGGAGTTACAAGAATACACCAAGCTTTTGTTAAAAATAAACCAGTGGGTCAGGCAGGCATTGAATCGGATGATGAAACAATGTTTACCAGTACAGTATTCCGCAGACTGCTTCGTTGTTAAGTGGTCGCAAGTGCTGAGCGTGAGGTCCTGGGTTTTCCTATCAAGAAAGTGTCCAGATTAGAGGCCGGTTGATGGCAATAGGCTCATCCGCTATTAAATGGGTATTCCATAACTCGCGAAATGTGGGTGTACTAGAGTTACACCTCTGCCTTATAACCTTCAGGCATTATGTTATGTAGGCCGCTTAGTAGAAACACTGTGACCTTGAGCTGGTCTAGCGTAGAACGGAGTTTCAAAAGAATAAAAGGCCCGCTTATACTGGTTTTATTTCACTGATGTGTGGCCTTACCTTACGATTTTCTGGCTCGATGTGGTTCACGAGTTTTTTTCCACTCTAGACATCTATCTAAAATGACAAAAATTGTTTTTTTTACAAGATATGTATGTCCGGTACATCTGCCAAACTGCAAAGCAGTTTGCTCGCAAACCTAGCTCCTTAAAAATCCTCCTTCTTAAAATGGAGGTTCTTTTTTGTACGTTTCTTTTTGGTATGTGTTTACGCGAAATCTCCCGCAATCGATTTCGTTTTTTTTATTATTATAAATTTGGTATGCCTTAGAAGTGGTCCCATATAAACTTTATTAACTTTGCTTAGGAAGTTTTTCAGTTAGCTTCAATAATAGGAGCGTATTTTTCAACTTAGTGTATATAGATTATGTTAGAATAACTTTCTGTCAATGTTATTAACATAGCAAGTAGTGTTATACGGATTTGTGTGGGGTAGGTACCACCACTAAAAGTGATTAAAAAAATATATATATTACGTTTATTTCGGATCATAACTTTGTAGTCCTTTTTTTTGGAAGTCGTTTGTTTTTTTAGTACATTCAAACACTTTTTCATCTATAGGTACTCTTAACTATTCATTATTTCCTTAAATTAAACAGAACAAACATAGACATATACAGAAGATTTACTCTTAATTGGAAGGTAAACAGGTTAGAGGCAAGTAGTAAGGAAGGTGGCAGAGAGTTTCAAACATAGGTAATAAAAATACCTAATATCGACATATAATTTCCAGATAATACAATCCAATTTGTAAAACGGTGGAGGAAAACATTGAGAGAAAACCTGGACTTATACTTAATACACGGACATTAATTGTATAATTTGTAATTTATATAAACTCACACACTGACTTGACTTATTTTAGATTATATTTTATCAAAATCATTTATTTTTGTAAATATGTGAGCACCAAGTACCTATCACGTGATTCGATTTATCTGTATTTGCTTTATTTTAAATTAATTTTACCTATTGTGGTAAAGTATTGTAATAGTATCTTCACATATACAAATATAATTAATGTAAACATATTGTTAAAAGTTTTAAAAGAGTAACGGTGGAGTTTCTTGCCCCTTCTTCTCCATACGAAAATATCTTTTGGAAGGGGCGCCTAGAATCAGTTCTATTTTAATGTAAATGTTGTCGCTCAAAAGTGCCTATTTGAAATAAAAGATTTGTATTTGACTTTAAGTTTGAAATCGAAAACCCGTCTTGAACAAGCGGTGATCAATGCTTCGTGCTAGCGGTGGGTATTCTTTATTCCGGCAAGTGAATTGATTCACTTATTCCGACTCCGGGTCCGGTACCGGTTCACCTTATTTATTCCTTTGGCACCATTTGGCACCGGCACTCACTCGCTCATTTTGGTTCCCCGGTTTCGCAGAACATTTTATTCATTTGCTTCACTGGATCATTTGGATTATGATTTAAATTTATTTTATTGATATTATGATTTAAATTTCGTACAGCGTATTATTTTTGTTTTACTTCCTTCCCTGAAGTATTTTATTTAAATAAATAACAGTTTTTAGTTAAAAACTGTTATTTATTAATTTATTAAAATCTCCCTTACAACTATCATTACAAGTGCATACTTAATGCGATAGTATGGTCTGGTAAAGTTTGCAGAAGAATACAAACATTCTCTAAAAATAAATAAAATACATACATAATTTTGTTAATAAGCGTGGTCTGTCTTTTGAGCGACTCTGCAATGACACAAAAATCACGTTTTATGCGTGCCAGTCAATCCATATTTAACTCTAAGTCAATTAAAATAAGAGCGCACCGTACTGTTATTGTGTCCCTACTAATGTCGTAGTGCCAAGGTACTATAGCGATACGACGTGTTCCGAGTACTTCCGAGTGACTTGACCGAGTGAACAGTGAACGCGCGTTCCGGAATCATTTGGTACCGCGGTGCCGGTAAGGATAGTGAGGAATAAATAAGGTTTACGTATCCGCGTTCGGAACCGGCTCCTTTGGATCAGTACCTCCGGAGTTACCCACCTCTACTTCGTGCCATCTCTGTAAGAGAAGAGGCCTTTGCCCTGCAGGGAGACAATTATAGCATAATCAGCATATAACGTTCCCACTGCTGGGACAAGGCCTCCTCTCTGAGAGAGGGAGTTGGCCCTAATCCACCGAGCGGTCTTCTATTTTTTGGTTCTAAGACATGCCGGTTTCCACACGATGTTTTTCTTCACCGTTTTGTGAGCAGTGGTGTGGCTAGGTTCGAACTCACGACCTACTTGTATGTCGGGGCCGATACCACTAGGCCTTACATAAACAACTTAACCACTAGTGTTAAGCACATAACTTTGTTGGATTTATTTCTAGTTTATTTAGTCAGTTTTATTCTTACAGATTGATTTCTACCGTAACAGCTTGTACAGTCCTTTATAACAGGGATCCAAAAATATTTATATAATCATCAATGCTACGCCGCTACACACTCGCTACGAAGATTCGTAGCGATGTACACACGATCGAAAATATAGATAAGCCAGTATCTGATCTCATCAGTTTTATTTGTATTTTGGACTAGCTGTTGCCCGCGACTCCATCTGCGATACAGGATGAAAAGTAGCCTATGTCCCTACCCAGGTCATGGTCTATCTGTGTGCCAAATTACATCCAAATCCGTTCAGCCGTTTGGCCTAAAAGCGTAACAAACAAAACAACGAATATGAGGGTTTCGCAATGTACAGTCACGAGAACAAATAAATACCTTAGTTACGCAAAATTCAAAAGCTTAAACGCTTTTAAATAAAATCGTGAAATGAAAATGTTTACTTTGAGATAAGACCTATTTCATAGTGGTGTTATTTCTATAACACTATGTTTGTAACACCATTAAGTATTTATCAAGACTTTAGGAGAAAATCACTTTTAATCTTGCGTAAGTGTAAGGTTATGCTCGTGAAATTCATTCTTTGAAGAAAGTATGTCGATCTTCGGAAGTTTTATAACTGGGAAATAGTTGCCATAAAAATGGTCTTGGTCTTGGTGCCTACAAATAAAATAAGCAATCCGTTTGAGTAATATCGTTATTACAATGTAGAGTTAATTAAAAATAGATTAACTACTTTATTGTATTCGTTGCTAAACACTAGTTATTAAAGCGCAACAATAGACAATATAATGCCTACATCCTGCTCAAGCTTTAGGTTTGTCAGTAAATAAGTAGTTTATGTCATACACTCGGTTCATATCGCAACGATATGAACGCTCTGAATAAAAGCGTAATTTTAACTCCAAAAACTATTTATTATCAGTCTAGTATTCCAAGTTAAATTCCCAGACCGAAAATTGGCAACAGCATCGTTGTTGCGCAAAGTCTGTTAAAAAGCTTTCATGATGTTTGACTATTTTAACAGTCAACTGCGCCCAAAGTTGCTGACTAGTAAATATTATACTCCTAAACTTTTGTTTTCAACAAGAGTAGAGGAGTACCTTCTTTTTCGTCGTGTTTGTAGCACGACAGTGTATTCAATTTAGGACCCAAACTTCGCCGCTTCCACGGCATCGTCGGTCAGCGCAGAGGCTGCAAGTTTGAGAAAAATATCCCGTTCGCTCTAAGTTTGCCGCTGACCGTCAGGTAAACTTTCAAATATCGAGAAAAGTGATGAATATGAATGTGCCGAATAGGTAATTATCACCCGACAACTTGCGATGACGCGATGACGACGAGGGCGACTCATCAGTGCGATAAGCGGTTAAGGGGAGGGAACGTGCATTGCACGGACCGGTAAACTTGATCTAGACCTAGACATCCACACCCAGCTGCCTCTTCACTCTTCACTAATCTTTCCACTTGGATTCGAAGAGATGCACTTCGGGTACAGTTCCCAACTGATTTTGTGAAGTTATGAACACCAGTCGTCCACAAAGAGCAGGCCATCGACACAACTATCAATTCTGGGTTAGTTGATAAAACATCACCAGCAATTATAAACTCAGTTTGTTGATTCAGTGATAAGGGAGTTGCAATGTTTAATTTCATTTCAAATTAACTTTAACACTTAAAAGGAATGCTGTAAATGTATTTCGCGCATTCTTATCAGAGTCGTGCATTTTTTGTTTGTATAGTTGCTGAGTTGAAATATTACGCTATGTAGGTATGCCAGAGTGACACGACTCATGATTAATAGCTTAAACTTAAATATATTTAAAACTTAATAAATTTAATAGTTAGGTTCATTTTGTCATTTACAATAATTATTTTTCGATTTCCTGCAATTAGGACGTTATTTTAGTTCGTATTTGTAAAGCATGATTAGTTCGATTAAAATTTTATCATTATTCTGAACGATTTATATCTAAAGTTCCTTACTAGTTAATAAAACAAATATTCAATGTACCTCAACTGCGTCGTTGGTCTAGTGCAGTGTTCCGCAAACTTTTATGTTTCAGGTACACTTCAAAATCAGAAAAAAATTGAGGTACACCAAGGAAAAGCCAATGATTGTTCTTTATTAATGTATTATTAAAATCAATCAAAAATGAAATTATGTTTAGTGAGAAATGTGAGCCTGCTTAACTGAGCGCAATCCAAATTTGGAGCAGTGACTGATAGGGCTGCTCTCATCTCTTCGTCGATCGTCGTCAGGCGTAAACTTTTTTATTTTATTGTAATGAGAGTTGAAAATTTTATATTAATTCACATAAATAGGTTGCGGCAAATGGTAAGAGTTCAACAGCGGATACTCACTTAACCCCGACGGAAACAGAGGGTTGTTATAAGTTTTTTCTCTGTCTCGGAATAAAATATTTTTCAATGTCTAATCAGTTTTACACCATGAACTCTGTTAAATAGGACTTAAACAAAACTAGCGAAATGTGTGTGTGTGTGTGTGCTTCTCTGCCTAACCCTTTGGAGACTACAGGCGTCATTTTATGTTCAATTTATTAATTCGACAATAGACTAGCAATCAGATCGCTCATAAATAAAAAGTTGGTAGTCAATAATAAATACGGCAGGTGTGAACGAAATACTTAATACACTTGGGAGCAAATAAATCGAGCCACTACCTTTTTTCACGTAAAATGGTAAATATTTTTGGGAATATGGAACGTATCAATTCGAACTATATATCGCCTAAAAGTTAAGTTAATAACCTTAACAATGAGGGTAAATTATTGAATAATAACCTTATTGAATGATAAATTATTGGCTCTGCAAGAAAAATGGTAATTTTGATAGAAAACTTAGTAGGGCTAAAACAGTCCATAAAAACAATAAAAAACAAAATTATTGCAAAAAAAATATTCTTAATAACTGGTATTACCCCCCCGTGCCCTGATGCATTCTTGTAGCCTATTAGTCATCGATCTGATCAGAGTTACGATGACATATTGTGGTATGTTCTCCCACTCTTCAAGCACAGCGACTTTAAGCTCGGGAATGGATGAAACAGCGGGAACCCCGGCTCGGACTCTCCGTTTTAGCTCGTCCCATAGGTGTTCGATCGGGTTCAAATCGGGACTTCGTGCTGGCCATACCATTTGTTGAATCCCGATCGCAGACAAGTATTCCGTAACGATCTGCGCGGTATGAGGTCTCGCATTGTCATGCATAAACAAGAAATTTTCTCCGACAAAACCAGCATACGGCATTACGTGGTCTTCAAGAATGTCAGTTATGTATCGGTCAGCTGTTAATCCACGTCTACCACTGCCATCGTTGGCGGGGTCGACGAAGACAAGTTCTCTTTTTCCGTCTAGAGAAATTCCTCCCCACACCATACAAGAACCACCACCAAAACTCACAGTTTCTCGAAAGCAACATTGGGCAAATCTTTCACCTGGACGTCTATACACTCGGTTTCTCCCGTCATTGCTAAAAAGACAGATTCTTGACTCGTCAGAAAACAAAACTGACCTCCAGTCTTCTAACGTCCAATTAATGTATTCTCGAGCAAACTCCAAGCGAGATCGGCGATGAGCTACAGTCAATTTTGGGCCAGTTGCTGGTTTGTGTGATGTTAAATTTCGTTCCTTTAGTCTTCGTCTCACTGTCCACCTACTGATTGCGACACCTCGAACGTCACGTAACGCTTGCTGTAGCTGAACAGCATTAAGTCCACGGTCGCGCAACGAATTGGTTGCAATAAAGCGGTCGTCACGTTCTGTTGTTGCCCGTGGTCGGCCAGTTCCAGGTCGCCGAACAAAAGCACCAGTCTCCAGATACCTGCGGTATACCCGCTGTACCTTTGAACGACTCAAATGAAGTCTGCGTGCCACTTCACGTTGTCCGTGTCCAACCTCAAGTAAAGCTACAACTTGGGCAGCTTCCGTCGGTGTAGTATCCATTTTATCAGGTTATTTTGATTACACAGACACAGATAAAGACAACAATAACAAGTAATATGGGTATGATTAACAAAAACCTCAAATTTAATCTTTTCTTAACAGAGTACAATAAAAATGTCATAAGCAAATTAAATGCGATAATTTTATTCTACCCTTTAAACTTTAATTAAAATGAAATTTTGACAACTAACTACCTTCATTGTAAAGGTTATTAAATACCCATTTAGGCGATATATGTTTCGAATCGATGCGTTCCATAATACCAAAAATAATAACCATAATGCGTGAAAAAGGAAGTGGCTCGATTTATTTGCTCCCAAGTGTATATTCGCTCAATTAATAGGACCTATTATTAAGTCGCTGTTAAACAATCAGAATCTACCGTATGGTTTCCCAAAAGTAATTTATTTTGTTTAGTAGCCTTCTATGAACGTATATCAATCAATATACACATTATAAATATTGTTTATTAATTATACAGAGCAGACATAATGAGTTATTAAAATAATACGGTTACGTCTTGTTGGTTTTCTAATTGACACCGTTTAGTAATTTATGAAGATGAAATGTACTGCGACCATATTTTGGAACTTTTAGCGACAGGAGAAGACAACTCTTTGTTACCACAAAATATATTTATGTATTAAAACTTTGTGCACAATTAAAAAAACACTGTACAAAGGCGGACTTCATGTCTGAGGCATTTTCTACCTAAGGTTGAAATGTACCTTAGGGTTATGCAGAGTAAAAAAAATGGCAGGTGCAACAAAGGGATAAATAAACCGAAAAATAATAAAATTAGTATACATAGATGCATAAGTACATATAAACAGAATAAAAATTGTCAGGAGAAATAACGAGACGTAGAGGAGAAAACCAATCCAGCATATCAGCGCTGGGATGATTCTACGAACTTCATAAGAATATGTTCACGAGCCTTCACTTTGCAAGACAACCGACTGGTTCTCGCTTCATGTGAAGCGACTGCCTATCTGCCTATCTAACTAATCGGAAATGTTAATACAGCTGAATACCAGAATTTATGTAAAATACTGGTATTCAGCTGCATTAACATATCCGACATAGTTGGAGAATAGCTGGTAAATGATGATCAATTACGTGTCTCAACCTACAACTTCAGTATGATATATTTATTTTTACTATTCTTTGAAGAAGTAGCTGTCCATTAAATGTTTATTTTATTATTCAAACTTACACCTGTTCTCAAGAATGCAGTAAATCATTATGAAATCACCAAAATTGGTACCTACTTCAATCTGGAGATTATCTAGCAGACTTCCAAACTTATAGCAGCAAGAGCGTAGTGAGTGAAGAACACGGATAAGGTTCCTATATTATTTCGTTAAGTAATTGTGTGTGGTTTCAACCTACCGAAGGTTACACCACTTACTGAAGTGGTGTAACGGAAGATATATGACGCCGTTACTACCTACCTACAAATAATAGCGGCTCAGATTGGGCGAGGTCGCATTTTTAATTAAACCACAATTATTTTGTGCTACTTACGCCCCACGGCGTTTCGTTTATACTGACAACACAGTAATGGCAGATCGAATGAATTCAATAAATAATTGCCCACGCGGGCGCCGGAAATTATATAGGGTCGTAATTATTTAAGATGTTTAATTACAAGAATTATTATTTCCGGAAGTTTAGGCGGCAATCATATTATACCAAAACCGATAATTTTGTCTGGAATAATTATTTCCCACTGCTGGGACACAGGCCTCCTCTCTGTGAGAGGAGTGGGCCGTAATCCACCACACTGGCCCAGTGCGGGTTGGTACATGTTACATGTCTTCGAATTTTTTGGTTCTAAGACACCGGTTTCCTCACGATTTTTTCCTTCACCGTTTTGAGAGCAGTGGTGATGAAATAATTTTCACAAAGTAAAGAGCCTGTCTAGGTTCGAACCTACGACCTAAAACACGTAAGTCGCGGCCACCACTGGGCCACCACTGGTCGTAATAGAAACGTATGTAGTGATTTCCTACAAAAAACATGTATGTATAAGCATGTTTCTCGTTTCTTGAATATCCTTAAGTCTGGTTGCACCTATTCATTATAACCTTACCTACATGGGCTCACCATTTCGAGGGTTATTGTCAAAATTATATTATTTACGTTTTATTAATTACATATGGATACGGCCTTTTACAAGGTTCTGTCAATTACTTAAAGAGGTCCATCAAGATTAATTCATACTTAATTTTCATAATAAATGTAATTTAAAAAAATGTAATATGGTATTACCGTCGCTTGCGCCGTATAAGTGATACTTCATTGTACAATAAACAATGAGGATGCTTCGCACGTACGCATGATTCGATCAATTTTATTATTTTCCGTATATGGGAAGCTTGACAGCTTGAAGTGCAATGTTAGTCATTCTCTCTTGTGGCAATACCACGAAAACTGTACTTGTTAAAATCTTTACTATATTAAAAATCTCTGCTAATATTTTTTTACGCAGAAATGCATCGTCACGTTTAGGACAATAGAGACAACCTCTTGCAAGAGTGTAAGGAAAACAAATAATAAATCAAATGTTTGTGTAAAAAAAACAACCTGGTTCATCAAAACATTCAAGAGTTTTGAAGCAAAGATTTAGAAGAATAATTATTGCTGAATTGTAGCAATATAGATATTCTTTGTATGACAGAACATTGGCCTAAAAGCCACCAGTTCATGTTCAATTTTAGTAATCACCAAGTTGGTAGTTCGTACAGCAGATTATTTACTAAAATAATGAGCCACCATGTATTTAGCATTTGATATATAGGTGGCTCATTATTTTAGTAAATAATCTGTTGAACGAACTCTGCTCTAAGTTTGTTTATACCTATAGTCAATATCCAATTTTTGGAGCCCACTAGAATAACTCCCACTAGTGCCACATGCCTAGATAACATTTATACAGATGTTATTCCAACCCACAAAGCGTTGCGGACAATTGAACACTATCTCAAATCTAAACAAAAAATTTACTAGAAAAGTTATTACTGTTAATCCAAAACCGACTAATCGTTTGGAAACATTTAAAACTAAACTTTTGAGTAATTTACCACTTTGGTCAACTAATGATGACTCTAGTCAACAATATAATGCTCATGATATAATAGACATTCTCAGTTAATAGTAACGCTTCCTTTAGTAACTGGGCCACCATTGGTATACATAACAGTAGAAAACGATTTTATGAGTTGTATGATAAGCGGACTAGTATAAACACTGCTGAATTTAATTTATAAGATAAGAATTATTCGAAATTATTTAAAACAGTTTGTTGACACCTCGTTTCCAGCCTGCTCGATTGCTGGCAGCGCATCTTCCGGCGACGAAAATTGTATTCCTTTGAGCAGATTTTTATTTTCAGGAATAAAAGAAGTCACGCGGTGCTAGGTCAGGGCTGTAAGGAGCGTGACCCAGGAGTTTGACGTGCTGTCCAGGAAGTCCCTCGTTTTGAGCGAGGTGTGCGAAGGCGCGTTGTTGTGGTAGAGCAGTAGCCTGAGGAGCCTTGTGTTTGGTCGCTTGTTGCTCACAACAGAGAAAACTTCTACCAAGCATTTGGTAGTCAAACTCAAACTCAAAGCATCTATTTCAAATAAACCAATTACAGGCACTTTTGAATTGTCAAGGGGTCGATCAGACAGAAATATGAAGCTAGTTATAAGCCCTTCAGCGTTGATGCCCCCGCTTCTAGATCGCTTCACTTTTGTAGGCCCTGATTCGTTTTGAAACACCCAAACCGTCGACTGGCGCTTCGTTTCTGGATCGTATTGATAAATCCAAGACTCATCATCATAATCATGTCATAAACACGCCGAGAAGAGCCTCCTTCAAATTTGTTTATCATTATCACGTCACCATTCCACGCGGGCCTGCTTCTGAGCATCGGTGAGGTTGTGCGGCACCCAGCGTGAAACTATCTTCCTCATGCGAATATGCACGTGTACAATTTCGTAAGAGCTTCCCGATCTAACCTGCAGTATGTGCTGAATCTCTTGATACGTAACTCGCCTATTGTCTTCGATTAAATTTTTCACTGCTAGCACGTTTTCTTCCGTAACAGCCGTCAAAAGTCGACTACTTCTTTCTTCATTCCCCAAAGTTAGTCGACCGCGCTTGAATTCGTTATTCCAACGATACACGGTTGCTTTAGAAAGGCCTTCATCCATGAATGCCATTTGATTTGTCTATCGTACGATTCGTCCGATTTCAGGCGACACTTAAAATCGTAAAATCATAGCGCGAAAATGCGCATCATAGCGCGAAAATGTTCCCGGCGCATATTCATTGTCTTATTTATGAGACACGATTTTAAATTAACTCGCAAACAATGTGGGCGGAAATTTTGAAATTGGAAAGTACCTATTTTTACTTACAAATAATCATATTTTCAAAATAGACTATGGCCAGTCTCTCATACATACAAACTTTTTGTCGCAATACTTTCTGAGTGGCCTGGTATTGTTAAATATTATTTTTCTATCTATTTGACTTTTTTTTTCTATACCTTTACCAGAAGGGCTAACATGACAGGCGCGAGAACGCTCTCTACCTCCACTTGTCGAAATTAGTCTACAAATCTGACGTTATTAGAATGCCTAACATGACCGTTAGGCTTGAGTAAACTCGAAAAAAGCACTTTGACATTTCTTTATCTCGCGACGAGATACCGATGTAGCACGTTATTAAAAACAAATAATTTTTATCATTGCAACATCCGTCGATTTTACTCATGGAATTAGTATGTACTATAATGATTTTACGTCTACCTCTTTTAATTTGTGTTTCGTTTCTTGTTACCGAATGTTTTTACTAAAAATTAAAATACAAAATTAGTGGCTTAAGTTATTATGTTGCGTGAGTTTGTTATTGCCATACACCCACAACCTCCTAGATTTCGATAAACACCATATTTGGCAAAGAGACTAGTTATTACTGCACGTGATGCTCATCCATGTAATAGTGCTCCCCTCCGCCACAGTTTTTCTCGCGGCCGCCGAAAGGACCTTCGTTCCACAATGTAAATAGTAGTTTATAACTAAGTATTTTATTAATATTATGTTTTATAATAAAATTATGTGTAAAATAAGTATAAGTATGAATTTGCCATGTTATTTTGGAGTTTTTATTTTATTTTTATCGTTTCATAATTTTGTCTACTCTTCTCGTCGTCAAAATTGAGGACGACAAAATTAGAGAAAATCGGTGATTTTCTCATGTGGAATTGTCAAAATGCGAGATAAATTATGTGTCATGTAACGGTTTAACGAGAAAACATCAAGTTTGACAAAACGAGTCGAATATTTTGTATGGCAGTGCTGTCAGAAAACGAGTAAAGTGACGGTATAGACGCGACGAGAAAATACGAGAGTGAGTAATTGTCGCGTCTGGCAAGTTAGCCCTGCTGTTTACATAAACAATTACATGAATATTGACTGTTAGTTTTATATTATTTTAATTTTTGTGAATGTGAGGACTATGTGGGTCATTGTTTTTTTTCTTTTGGTTAGTTTTAATCATGATCTAGGCTGTCAGTTTGAGTAATTTAAGCGGCCTACCCCAAATACCCAATGTCCTTTATTTGGTCATGTTCGTCGATTCGTTTAGATCATTAAGGTGTGAGTTGAGCTGCTCCATTACTGACGAATAATGCGTGTACTGAATGGACAGCATGGCTGTTCTGGAAATACCATTTCAGACACCAATCTACATGGTCTTCACTTGATGTGACCAAGATCATGTCTGGACTTTAAAAGAGACCTCTGAGTTTGTTTCGGCCTTTCTTCTTAGAGTAGCCAGATAGGAAACACCGATCTCGTCTATTTTTTAAAATATGACGTGCAAAAGTGTTTGGACAAACCTACTTACAGAAATAAAACCATTTATCATTGTCAGGTCACTTTTTAAAGTTATGTATGCGATCTAGGACATTGGAATAAGGAACAAAAGAGTTTGCTTAATCCCACGCAAGTGTGTAGAATCAACAAGTGATTCGAGGGACTTCTTGGCGGGCTTTTGAAAAGGACGGTCTAAAATAATTTGTATAAATATATTAATTTATGTTTTTTGTTATTTAGTGTAGTAATTTGTTATATATCTTAGATTAGTGTTTAATTGTATAGTAGGTGTATATAGCGGTAAGTTTTTTTTCTTTAATTTTTAACTGTATCTAAATATGGATGTTGAATGCCTCGGTTTCTCAAGAAAAAAAATCTAGGTACACCAATTTTCAAGCACACTTCCAAACATCTACCAAATATTTCAAAACAAAAGTCGATCCTCATGCAGAATCCTGTTCATTCAGATCAACCCATTGTTTCCAATAATAAAAATACCGATTTAGATTCAGAGCAGCAAATGTCAGACCCTATCCATAGCCGTAATTTTTATACTGAAAAGGACACTGGTCCTTATTTAGTCCAAGTGGAGTCTGTTGCGGCAGATCCCCGCAGTGGAACTAATCTACACCCTATTATGTTCGGCCATTTTTTGTTTAGGAATAATTTAAGAAATATTTTGAATAACGGTATTAAACGGGTGGGTCGCAATAGATTGGCCATTTATTTTCAAGTAGCAGAGGCGGCAAATTTGTTCTTGTCAAATGAGCTCCCAACACAACATGATTACAGAGCTTACATCCCTACCTTTAATTTCAACAAACTGGGTATTATTAGGGGTATTCCAGTAGAGTGGAGTCATGAAGAAATTGTGGAAAATATTCAAGTTCCCTCAGATTTTGGAGCTATTCTTAAATCAAGAAGAATGAGTCGTAAAGTTGCATCTTCTGAAGGTTCTGTTTGGGTCCCAACTCAGACGGTTATTCTTACATTTGACGGTCAGAAACTTCCATCACATGTTTATTCTTTTTTTACCTCTATACCAGTAGAACAATATTTCTTTCCTACTATTCAATGTTTTCATTGTTGTAGATTTGGACATACTCGTGTTAAGTGTCGCAGCCAACCACGTTGTTTCAAATGTGGTGATAACCATGATGGCGTTAACTGCACTATTGAGGACTTTAATTATTTAAATTATTCAGGTGCTCATATGTGCACAAATAAAATCTGTCCAGAATATGAGAGACAAACAAAGATTAAGAGACACATGTCACTTAACAATGTTTCATACATAGAGGCATCAAAATTATTTCAACCAAGCAAAAGATTATTCTCAGAAGTGGTTTCCACTGAAGCCATTTCAGAAACTAAACCTCCTGGTGTTAGTCCTTTAAAGTCTTTTTCATATAAAAAAACAATAACAAGAAAAATTAAACCAAACAAACCTTTACAAAAAGGTTATGATAAAGTTGCTCATAATAATTTAATTAAGGAATACAATGTTCCATCTTCAATTAATGGTGGTGCTCTTCTAAATAGTGCTGAGTATGTTAAAAATACAGATAATGAAGACATCAATAATGTATTAGCCAAATTAATTAGTATTATTTCAAATTCTTGTTTACCGGACCACGTTGCAGTAAAATTAATTAACGGTATTACTCTTTCTATTTACAATCATTTAAAACATGGAACAAGTTCTTCAGTGGAACTGTAGAAGTTTACCTTCCAAATCATCTGAAATTATTTATCTAACAAACAAATTTAACATTTCTCTGTTAGCTATATCCGAAACCTGGTTGAAACCAAGTTCTAGGTTTCATATTTCAGGTTTTAACATAATTAGAGATGACAGAGCTGATGGTTGGGGTGGCTCTGCTTTTCTAGTTAGGAAAAATTGTATTTTCTCATCCATCCAACTGCCATCATTTTCCAACGATATATTGAATGCAGTTGCCATTCGTATGGGTGGCATAACTTATGTTTCTATATATATAGCTCGTAAGGATCCATCTGTTATATCGTTTTGAAGCGCATTATTCAATTAGTTCCGTCTCCGGTTATAGTATTAGGAGATTTCAATGCTCATCATAGTCTTTGGGGTGCTCCTAATGAAGATGGTGTTGTAGTTCGCATAGCAGAACTTATTGATGAATTGGCCTTATGTGTGCTTAATGATGGGTCTCCTACACGATCTTTTGTTCCGGGTCAGTCTCCGAGTTATGTCGATATTTCATTATGTTCTTCATCTTTGTTCCCCAGTTTTACGTGGAAACGTTTGAATACTTCACATGCCAGCGACCACTATTCAATTCTCCTCTCAAAAGCCACGTCGAATTGCCGAATTCCACCACTGCCTCCCTTATTAAAATACAAACTTAATAATTGTGACTGGGGATCGTATAGTTCCGGGTTAGATGAAAGAGTTATGGAGTTTCCGCAGGTTTCTCGAGAAAATGTTGAACAATGTTATCATTTGTTGACATCAACAATGTTGACACTAGCAGATGATTTTTTTCCCATTAAATGTCTTTCCAATGGTAAAATCCCTTCAAAAAGTGGAAAGAGGCAGATAATTTATGTAAAGATAACCTTGACATGCATTCTTTTTTGCAGTTTAAAAATACAACAGCTGCGACCAAAAGGCTTTTGCGGAAAAAGAAAGTAGAGGGATGGCATAGTTTCTGTTCTTCTCTTTCTCCCGACTCCCCGCTTTCATTAATTTGGAAAAATGTAAAACGTTTCAAATGTTCCAAAGCGATCAGTTCACAATCTTCCTTCTCCCTCGACTGGGTTACGCCATTTATTTCTAAAATTGCCCCTACTTCTGTTCCTAATTTAAATCAAATCCCCTTCATATACAGACAATCTTCCGTTTCTGGGAATAGTCCCTTTTCAATAAATGAATTTAAGCTAGTTTTAAAAGGCGTGTCGGATTCTGCTCCTGGAGAGGATGGTATTCCATATTCCTTTATTGTAAAGATGATACTTTAGCATTTATTTTAGATATTATTAACACTATTATAGACTCCGGGATTATTCCCAATTCTTGGAAAAAGCGTATTCTTATCCCAATTTTAAAGCCTAATAAGGATCCATCAGATCCTTCATCGCACAGACCGGTATCTTTATCTAGCGTGTTTGTAAAACTTGTGGAACACCTAGTTAAAATGAGGCTTGAATGGTACTTTGAACACAATAATATTTTACCCCAGTCTCAGTTTGGTTTTAGAAGAAGAAAGGGAGTAGCAGACAATTTAAATATTTTCACTACAGATGTTTTGTTATCCTTTAGTCAGAATACATCAATGGTAGCGGCTTTTTTGGATATAGCGGCAGCTTATGATAACGTGGATTTGGTCATTTTAAAATTAAAACTGGAAGCGTTACAAGTTCCTTCAATGTTTTCCAACTTTATTTTTAATCTATATTCGGATCGGACTGTAACAGTTCGAGTTGCTGGTTGTCCGTGTCCTTCGAGAGTTTTGTGGAACGGTGTTCCCCAGGGCTCAGTTTTAAGCCCATTATTGTATGATATTTATACAAAAGATTTAGAAGCAGTTATATATCCATGCTTAATCCTACAATACGCTGATGATATTGTAGTCTACTCCTCTAATTCATCAATTGAAACAGCGACTAATAATGTCGAAAAATCTTTGACTAGTCTAGTAGAGTGGCTCGATGATCATCGCCTACAACTGTCGGTGAAGAAAAGTGTAGTTGTCCCTTTTACTTGCATTCGCAATATTCCTTCGGTTTTTATAAAAGTCAGTGGTTTTACTCTTCCAAATTCTAACGAAGTAACATTTATCGGGTGTAAACTCAATTCTAAATGTAATGGTGCCTCGCACATTAAACATATTATTAGTAAATGTGAAAAAAGTATAAACTTGATCAGGGCTCTTGCAGGTGTTTGGTGGGGGGCTCATCCTTCTACGTTACGACTAGTATATAATGCTTTGGTTAAAAGTACTTTAGATTTTGGAACGTGTTCGCTACCTTTAGTCAGTAAAACGGAGATGCTTAAATTAGATCGATTACAATCTAAATGTCTCCGCATTATTATAGGTGCAATGAAGAGCACTCCAGTTATGGCATTACAGGTTGAATGTGCTGACCCTCCCCTACATCTTAGACGTCAATATCTGTGTGACCGTTACTTAATTAAGGTGTTTCAATCTAGTACTCATCCTCTAATTCCTATCTATCTATCAGATGGGAATCACTTTTGGGTGTCGGTTAGCCTTCTATGATGTTCGGAATGGGTCCGAACATCATAGAAGGCTATAAAAAGATTAAACATGTCGAACGCAATGTTAAAACATATCCTGTACATCCGATTTATTCGGTTCAGTATGATGACCTTATATTTAAACCTAAAATATTTCTGACCACCGGTATAGGGAAAGTTCAGATCCTAATCGTAAACTTGCCTCATTTCTGTTAAAGAATGCACAAGGGGCTGAGGTCTTTTATACTGATGCTTCGAAATATGAGGAAAATGACTCAGCGTCAACTATAGGTGCTGCATTTATTCGACATCACACAGGACACTTTAAAATGTTTAAATATTCTTCATTTCTCTCCAGTTTTCCCGGCGAGTGTTTAGCCATAAAACATTGTACTGAATACATAATTAATGAAAAAAATCAAAATTAAATTATTTTTTGTGACTGTCTGAGTAGTCTTCAATGTCTTCTCTCTAATCCATTTGACAGGGGCAACGTGTCCTCTATTATCATTTTGATCAAATCCTTACTAAAGAACTGCTACGAATTAGGCTTAACTGTCGCATTGGCTTGGATTCCAGGCCATTCTGGAATAGAAGGCAATATGACAGTGGACCAGCTGGCAAAATTGGCTGCGAAGCTATGGATCCCGGATGTATATTATGGGGATTTGTTGCAATCAATTCCAGTAACGGCTATGGTTAATAGTTGGTCTCAGGTTTGGGATTGTGAGAAAACAAAGGGTCAATTCTATAAATTACTTCAACCCATCATTAATTTAAAACCGTGGTTCAGCAAGTTAAAATTTAATAAGAAAATAACTTCCATTCTTGCTCGACTAAGATTTGGCCATTGCTCTTCAGCTGTGCATCTTAACAGAATAGGGGTTTTTGATTCCCCCCTCTGTGAATGTGGTGTCGGTGAAATTGGTGATTTAGTCCATATTCTTTTTAATTGCTCGAAATATAATTCCTTTCCATTTTTTGACTTCCTTATTATGTATAAAGCTCCCCTTCCTTGTAATCTGTCTTCCATCCTTTCTTTGTCTAATAGGTCATATGTAGCATCTCTTAGTAAATTTATTTCTTTTCACAACATTTCCTTATAGTACAATTTGTTATAATTTTATTACATATAATGATTTATTGCCCATCCTAACACATTATGCCACATTATGCCAACCTCCCTCTTCCCACGTTTAATTTCCGCCCCACTCAACACTGGCAACAATGGCTAAGGCCGCTTACCACAACCAATTTAAAAAAAAAGTGATTCGAGGTGTCATTACCGTGATCATTACTTATCGATTGCACTTCATACATATGTCTACGACGTAGATATGCCTACGTCATCATGATTATGATACTGCTACCCATAGACCAATTTATCTGTGTCTGGCGCAGCACGTTATTTTCCTCCTTAAATATTTTAGTGGCTGTCATCTCATAAAACTATTTACTTCCTTCCGAGTCATATCTTGTTTCAGACATTCTATTTATGAGCTACCTTATTTTTGGTCTGTCTTTTCCTATAGCCATCATACCCACTCAGCACTTTTCTTGTCATATGCATATAATTAATATTAATTTCGACACACACACAATAATTTTGTTGCACCGAGTGCAACGGCCGTTTTTTGAACTAACAATTTGAATGGGACATACGATCGTTATTTTTTTAACTTTTTGATTTTCGTTTACAATCAGCGCCACCAATAATTGCTCAGACAAGTTGTTCGTACATTATGTACATATCGCATGGACCAAAACCTAGCAAGACGTTCTAAATCCATGTTTGAAGTCCACAATGTCAGCTGTTTCCACATGTAAAAGGCCAGTGTCAGGTTCAGAGAGAAGATAGCAATCTGAGAGTAACCGACTTAAGTATTAATTTTGACAATAAACTGCACACTTGGCAATGGTTTTTGATAAAGCCGTAAATTTATTTCAAAATATAGCCATGGCCGGCTCATTTCGACGTCGGTCGCATATTTTCGTAAAGATAAGATCGATTCTTGTAAATGATCGCGTTAATATATTTAAATATGCATTTAATCTAAGTTTATGATCTTGCAAATGTAAACGTGAGGTACGAAGGTGAGTAATGCGAAGATTTACGTCATTCTGGAGACTTCTCATTTTCTCGATACTTAAATGATAAAGTAAAAGGTTAATATGTCAGGTATCGCTTTTGTCTTTGAGATATAAGAATATGGTGGAAATATAACACTAATAAAATGCGTTTTGGTACCATTTGTTTTGTGTGCAGAGGAGTGGAACTCTTTGCTGGGGTCTGTGTTGCCCGATAGCTATAACCTGGGAGTCTTCAAGTTTTGAGGGAATAGGTTATTTCTAGGTAAGGGAGCACATTGTTGGACCACATCATCGTTAACTAGTAGGTGTACTTATACTCCATTAGTGAGAAAAATAACGACAATTGTTGTGTATTTTTGTCCGATCCGGGATGTTAAGTAGCCAATATTGGCCTAAATGGGTCCAGGGGCGACGGATTCGGGGACATCCGTCGCCCCCCAACATCAGGACCCGAGAAGGCGGCGCGCGTAGTGTTCCTCGCGCGCCGACCACAGACGTTGCGGGGGGAGTACACCTCACTCCCCCCGCCCGAGACGGGGCCCGCGCAAGTGGGCCGGCACCAGCCGGGGTTGCGGACGAATTATGTGTTCCCGCGACCCCGGCGTAGGTGAGTGATGGAACACCGGGTTAGTTTTTAGTCGGTAAGAGTCCGACAGACCCCCGCGCCCTCCCCGGGACGGGGGACATCCATGAGGATTTTCCAACCCGAAACCAAAAAAAAAAAAAAAAGGTCAGGCCCATGGGACCTAAATGCGAGGGTGCTCGCGTCACTTTATCGGTGGCGCAAGAAAGCGAGGGCGCAGGGCGAGCGGCCGATGTAGCGCCATATGGAGCAGCGTCGGTCGCAGCTTCGCGAGGTCCTGGTGGCGGAATGGCGGGACAGGCTCTCACGCCCTACCGGCGGCCTCGTCACCATCGAGGCGGTCCGGCCAGTGCTCGACCTCTGGCTCGGGAGGAGGCACGGCTCCCTGTCGTTTCGGGCGACGCAAGTGCTCTCGGGGCATGGTTGCTTCGGGAAGTACCTGTTTCGCTTAAACAGGGAGCCGCCGGGCGCCCGGTGTCACCGCTGCGTCGAATGCCGGGAGGACACGGCGTGGCATACGCTGGCAGAGTGTGCCGCTTGGGAGGAGCCGTGCCGTGCCCTCATCTCTGAAGTAGGCAGTGACCTGTCGCTGCCGGCCGTAGTGTGTGCGATGGTCGGCAGAGTCGAGTCCTGGGACGAGGTGGTTTCCTTCTGCGAAACAGTGATCTCGCAGAAGGAGGCTGCGGTAAGGGAGAGAGAGATCTCGTCCACTCTCCCGATCCGCAGCAGGCGCACCGGGCGCAGGCGGAGGGCGGACAACGCCCTCTTCCAGCCCCCCTAAATGCGTCCAGGGACGGCAGGGAAATTTGGCACACAGTTAGTTTATAATTTTATTATTATTATTATTATTTATTAAAATCTCCCTTACAACTATCATTACAGGTGATACCTAATGCGATAGCGAGGTCTTAAAATTATTCTACAATATAAATTTCAAAAACTATGAAAAACTTAAAAATACTTGTACTTAATTAATTTACTAATTTACACTATAACATAAAACAAACAATAGTATTTTTGCGAATTCACTCAAATGGCTTTTGGATTAACACATAGAGTACTTTTTATCCCGATACTCCCACGGGATCAAGATTTATGCGGGTGAAACCGCGGGGAGCAGCTAGTCATATAATAATTTAGCAAAATGTAAAAAAGGAATCATTAAAAATATCAATTGTTGGGAATCGAAAATAGGAGGTGCAAGGCAGTCTTCCAACTATTAAGCTATTTGCTTTGTTGAAAGTTGATTCAGATAGCCGTTCTTATACAAGGGATTCAAATCATGATGAGCCCTCTAGCGTCTAAATTGTATGTCGGTTATCCAAAAAAATACTCTGTGGTTTCATAGAAAAGTGCAATTCAACTTCACATTCAAAATCTTTAATTCGGGCGAAGTATCATTGTCTCTTTAACTAAGTGATATCAAATAACACGATACAATGACACATGTAACTGACAGTAGTAATTTCTGTCAGTTCATTCTGTCGGCAATCATTTCAGAACCCTGGCCCGGCCATGACGCCACCATTGATGCTGCGCGCTTGCACCTGATCTCCCACAAAAGCTGCAGGTGGTACAAAATGCTCTAAAGAGCGTCCCCTTTACGTCTGCAGTACACCGTGCAAACGTGTGGGCTATTATATTCGCACGCATTGAAAAAGCCCTTCGCTTCCTTTCAATGTCAGTGACCTAGGTATTTAAATTGTTCCAATCGCTCAAGAGGACCACGGTTTAGCTGTATGGGCATGGGAAGGCGTCTGGCACATCAAGATGGTATTTGGTCCGCACCTCAAAACAATGTACTGACTTGTCTGAAAGTTATACTATAACCTATTAGGTCCACCCTTCAAAAACAATGTAGTAACTTTTCTGAACGTTATACAATAACCCATGTTTAGTTGCGTAACGTTCACATGTGTCCTAATACCGCCGACTGAAATTCAAAATCTGTGCATGCTGATCAGAATGTTTAAAAAGTTAAGAACAGTCTCAGAAGACCGTACCTTGTAGCGACAACGGTTACAAGACCTGTCCCATCTCAAAATTCCATCCTGTATATGTCGTGATTAGCTTCTTATAGGTATAGCATCATGGTAATCATTTAAAAGGTTAAATCTGTAACTATCTGCTATATTCTTGGCTCGTCTTTTTAAATTTTGCCGTAAACTATAGAAGAATTTAATTGCAATATTTCCCAATGCAATACGACGGGGTGATTGGTAATTAGGTGCATTCAAATATGCAATGTAACAAATGAAATGCTGAGTGGAAGCCTTCTTGTCACAGTCACGACGTGTAGCTGATGACAATTTATGTTCTTTGTTTGTAAGAATAAATCAGATAATTTTTCACGTGTTTCTGTGACAAAAAATCTATTTTTCTTTTCTTTCTAAATGTAATTAATTATATTAAGGAAATAAAAGGCTATAATAATAATTGCCCATCCTCCATAGGAAATAGCATTATAATATATAGCCTACAGACTGACCTGACTTATAGGGAATATTAATGCAATATTTGAACAAAATCTATCCGGTAGTTATTGCATGATGCTGGAACATACATTCTAATAAACAGACAAACAGACAATAAATTCTAAAGATTTTACTACATTATTGAAAACAGAACAGAATTGAATATTATTTACATGCCCATGAGACGGTAGAATATGGAGGACTTTACTTTAAGCAAATAAACATCTATGTACGAATTACCCATGTTTGCAAAAATAAATGATTTGATTTTGATTTTACATGTCTATTACTGCACTTTAGAGTTTTTTTATGCAAATGGTAAATAGATTACGTTGCTTTGTTTTTCGGAAAATCGGAGTTTACCAGACTATTATTTCGAAACAACGAAAGGGCGATAACCATAATTTTTCCAATAATAAAATATAAGGAGTAAAGGTGAGATAAAAGAAGAAATCTCTATAATTTTGAAGAATTTGAAAGTACCTAAGTACTCGATAGTCAGAGTAAACTCATGAATACTAAGCGAGGTCCTCGCGACTATTAGAGGCGGCACAATAGGTGGAACCTCTTAGAAATATACCATACCTAAAGGTATCACATAGAAATAATAACCAATATTTTACGCTTCCTAACTAGGAAATACATAAGGCAATTTGAATACAATGGTTATAAAGACAATAATCGTGTCGAATGTAACTGTTTGGAAGTTAGCCGTGTTGCACACTGGCGGAAAGCGGGCTGTATTACTTCATTTATTATATGCTAATTATTTAGTTTAACACTACGAATAGATTTCATTTTTTTAATAATTGACGCTAGTCTAAGTTTAACGTAAAATGAAAATTGTGCAATTTTTGGTGTATATACTTTTTAATTTTGAAGGTTGTTTTGCAAAAGAGTGTCTTACAGATCTTTTATAAAAGTCTGCTAGCTGCATATACTATCTGAGATTGCGGTTAAAATAAGTGAGAGTGTGAGAGTGACTAATGTCCTGAAAGAAAGGAAGAACGAAAAAGTGTATATGTTTGAAAGACATATATCCTCTCTTTTTATTGCCTGTCTCATTAATACAATAATAAACTGGTACTTTTGATATATCGCACTGCCTTAACTGGCTATAAACTGCAGAATCAGTCATCATCAAAGAGCACAATTTATTTCAGGGTCAAAGACAACAGCTGTAAGTCTCGTAATCCTGATCGATATCTGCTCGATGAAAATGCAAGAATTGCTGATAACGTATCAGCAAACATTTTATTTATCATAATCCTCTAAATATTCTATTGTGGACTACTTAGTTGCGGCTTGTAGCTTACTTACCATTCACAACACACAGTAATATTATAATTACATAGATTTACTGCGTCTTATCCTATTTGGGACTGCATAAGTTCGGTTTGATCATGACTAGCGGCTTGGCAATGACAAAGTAAATATTCTGGTTTATTTGATTATCCACTGAGCATTGATTCGGTCAATGAAACAGTCGATAGCATTGTGCATTGTGGCCGAGTGGGCGCTTGCAGACTTAATTGGACACCTGTTAAGGACATTTGGATAAAAATCTGAAAATGTTGCTGTCTGTCAAAATGTTTATACGACGAAGGAAATGGTGAGATATCGCCGAATACAAATCTAACTAAGAATGCCCCGACTAGGGAAAATGACAGACAAGGGAGAATGTTCCAGGAGGTATTCGTAACCTACCATAAGTTAATGTTATTTGGTTAAATACCTCGGTCCACTTGAAAATTGACCCTTTTAGACATTCTTTTAAAATAATCCAATATGCGACCCCGAAAACGATTAGAGTTCTTGAACAGACAAAGCTTGCGAAACCAACAACAATTTGAAGTAAACCAAGTGAATCAAAGGTTCTTGGTCAATAGAGCAGATCTATTTTACATAAGTGGGATCAACCGTCAACCTCTGGTCGATGACCTGAAAACAGGCATATCTGATGAACACGAAGTAGTTCATTCATCAAAAGATAAGATTGACCTCGTAAATCAGATAGTTACTATGGCTGTTATAAATTCTATTTGCCGTTGATAAATTACGGTCCAAATAATTAAAAGTAAATCAACATTGCCTTAATTGATCAAAGGCACACATAGGTCTGCCGTACCCGGACGCTAACCAGCTGCGGTAGGCACAACTATACCAAATATTACGACTGGCAAAATAAAAGACCCCGTACGTAATCACAATAAAATGCGCTTGCGCCACTCAGGGCCGGTCAAGGTCGAAAGCGTAACTTTTTTCGACTTCGTTTCTCCATTTGCGTGCGGTTGGCTTTTGCTTTATTTTCCGGTTCCGGTTGTTACACTCACCAACAACGGGTTCCTGAGGATATCTAAATGTTATTTGGTAACGCAATGCAGCTGAACGGAATTCTGTGGTGATCTTTATGATGGTCGTTTGGGTGTACTTAGGAGCTTTAGTCTAATTTCAAGCTGATAATGTGCTTGATAGCAGCCACCTGGTGGAAAGTACAGCAGCTTAGTGATAGACCAAAAGAAAAACCATTATAACTTCGGCGATGACCTTAGAAAAAAAATTGTTCAGGTGCTTGGTTTGTATCATGAAATGTAAAGTAGAAGTTACACTAACCGCCACCACACCTTTTTCGTGTAGAATGCGAGACCACTATATCTGACAAATAAAATATTTTTTGTATTTATTATTTATTTGTGTTGTGTACCTTTATGATTATATGCAGGTATAAAAGTGTGTCGGATTAAGCCCAGACATCAGAAGTAAGACTCAGGTATGACAATACATTTTCAATTGAACAATCAGTTAATAAGTATCATGAATCTCGAAGTATAGAAATTGAATTAAATAACTAATAATTTTAAAGAAGGCGGTCACATAGGGCAGTACTGACTGTCAGGGACAGTGGTCCATGCACCCACCGCAATAAGGACAGTACTAAATGTCAGAGACATCGTTCCACGTCCAATAACCGGGCAGTACTGACTGTCGAGAGACAGTGGTCCGTGCACCAAGACGCATCCGTTCGAAATGCGTGCTGATTGAACAGCGCAGCTCCTTTTAAAGGCGATCGCTTGACAGCGAAACGTCACAACATTTTATTAGATTGGATTCAAGTCTATTAAGCCAAATGATCTATAGAGTGAATGATTTCTTTATGATGCGTCTGGTGCACGTTCCACTAGCGCCATCTAGTCGCCGTCTCTCGCAGCTGCTAATCATTATGGCTGCCGTCACGGCCATTCTGACAAATCACTCGTCCTCGAGTGCATTCAGTCATCTAATAAAAAAAAGACTCATTAATTCATATCATCATCATCGTTACATATCAAAATAGAAAATATCACTGGTCTAGGTATTTCTTTATAAAAGAAAACCCCTACAGTTTAAATATGCTGGTCTAAATCGTCACCCACTAAAGCAGGTGAGATTCCTGCAGCCCATCACAGAAGTCACTGGTCTAGGTATTTCTTTACAAAAGAAAACCCCTACAGTTCAAACATGCTGGTCTAAATCGTCACCCACTAAAGCAGGTGAGATTCCTTCAGCTCATCACAGATATCACTGGTCTAGGTATTTCTTTACAAAAGAAAACCCCTACAGTTCAATCATGCTGGTCTAAATCGTCACCCACAAAAGCAGGTGAGATTCCTTCAGCTCATCAAAGATATCACTGGTCTAGGTATTTCTTTACAAAAGAAAACCCCTACAGTTCAAACATGCTGGTCTAAATCGTCACCCACAAAAGCAGGTGAGATTTCTTCAGCGCAACACAGGATCATCATCAAATAACAGCAGGAGTGATCTTAATATTTTTTTTGCAGAGATGATCGTCTCCCACAAAAGTAGAAGAGACCATACTAGTTGATCATTCCAAAGATTCTATTATAGCTTCGGAATTATCTACACTTAATGTTCGAGAGCTAACAGATAAAGTTTTTTTCGAGTTATTTAAATCATTTGCACTAAGGGTGCGAGAGCTTACAGAAAGTGTTTCCTCTGAATCATCCGCAGTCAATGCACGAGAGCTTAGAGTACGAGTTTCCCCTGAATCTGAGGTCATATTATTATTTACAGGTACAATAGCCATACTGAACTTATTATCTGCCACGGTTCGTTTATGATCATCATCACTATAATTTTCGTCAAACAGTGACTATTTTACAAGGTCACTTATTTTTTTAAATCTAAATTAAATTGATGTCTTTCTTCGCAATTTACAAAAAAAAATACACCTGCAAAAGGTTTAATCCGGGCTTTCCCCTTATTAAACCTTAGTGTCAGCTTTAGTCACTCTTTGATTTTTTTTTTTGATGCACGATGAACGAGCAGTTTCACTTTAAATTTACAGTTGTTTCAGAAGAACTAGGAGTTATTTTAGCAAGATTAAGTGAGGAACCCCGAATGACAATTAGAATTACATTCGCAATCAGTAAAAAAATGTTCTTTAAAGTTTGCATGATCCTCTCCCCCTGACCGTTAGCTCTACTTGAACCGGTTGCTATGAAAGGGAGCTCTATTGTATTATCATTATAAAAGTTTTTAAACTTACTGCAGTCATTAAAACTGAACAACATTCTTTTCTATCACTTTTTCCCGAAAGTGTTCCAGTTAGATCTAAATGAATTGTGTGCCAAGGGATTGGATGTTTTGGAATTGAATGTAACGGCACTTGCTGTACACCTGAAGGGCCTTTGGAAGTTTTACATACTGCACAGCAAATAAACTTTTTAAAAAAATTTGCCATGTCGGGAAACCAATAAAATTCGTAAACTTTTCCTAAAGTCTTGTCAAAACCTAAATGTTGTATTTCATTATGAACATGGGTAATTAGGGACCAAACCAATGAACGATAGGTAGCCAACTAGAAACTCCTCTACGTTCTGTGGCAGCACGCACGTTTTGTGCGCGCGCCCCGCCCCGCGACACACTGACGCTCAGCTGTGTGTGACTCATATTTATAACCTCGGTACATCTAAATATACCGATATACTTCTGATTATATCTTCATCTGGAGTTTCATCCCTCTACTGCCTAAACGCCAAAGTGGTGACCCCGAACGAAGCAACCGCAAGAAAACTATGCAGCGTGACACCGAACAACCAGACATGAAATTAGCAGGAGCAAGCTCAGCGAACTCACAGGACGTTACGCTATCACCCCAACATATCGCCGAAATCTCGCTTTCCCTTCGAGTACCACCTTTCTGGCGCGACAAACCCCGATTATGGTTCATCCGTTTCAAAGCAGCTACGCGTGATCTCAAGACAAGTGAAACACAGAAGGCAAGATGGTCATCGCTCAGCTACAAAAAGAAGACATCGAGCAAATATATGACTTATCAAACAATCCGTCTGCCGATCGTCTATATTCAGTCATACAGAAACGTCTTATTTCTGTGTACGAATAATCTGATGGCGAGCAGCTACAGAAGCTACTTTCGGATATGGAACTAGAAAGCCTAGCCAAATACTACGTCACAAGCGCAATCTCGCTCTCAATAAGGTGCCAGATTACACACTAAGGCTCATGTGGATGAACTTACTACGCGCACGTCCGATCACTACTTGTAGTAAGTGACACAATAAGCAAGGATACAGCATTCGATGAATTAGCCAAGCTCACCGAAAAAAAATGCTTCAACAAGCAAGTGAAATTTCCGCAGTATCTGTCACATCAGCGTCAACGTCCCAGCAAAACCCACCTGTGAGTATACAAAATCACGTCGAAGAAATTAGAATTGCACGTCTAGATCGCCGAACTGAAGAAGTCATACCGCCACAAGAACCACGACCGCTCGCGCATGCCACCGCCGCGACACCACAGGCGCAACTCGTACCGACCGCGTTCGACGTCACGCCTCCGCTCTGGTTCAACTACACCGTCAACGCATTCAATTTTAACAAAGCAGGGAAGACGGAAAACTAAAGGAGGCCTGGTTCTATCTTCCTATACAATATTCCTGGTCTTGAACCTTGCGTACGTGATATCTCGACAGGTAATTGATTTATTTAGGAATTGTTATCATTTCAAAAAGTACCGAATCGCGCTTCCGATCTTTGTCTAAATGTAAAATTTACTTTACGAGGTATAGAACTATTTGTGTTTGATAAATTGCGAAACAAGAAATCTGCATGAGGCATCTTTCGACCTTCTTCGTACACGATATCAAAGTCCTAAGCCTGCAATATAGCCCCCACCAACGGTGAAGCCTTGGAGTCAAATAACGTTTTGAGTGAGAAGCCTTATCTATGGGGGTTCGGTAAATACAGTGAATTTTCGTCCATGCAAATAATAAGCTATAACTTATGCAGTATCATTATATTTTTGGATAAGAACTGCACCATATCCCTCACTACTTGCATCGGTATAGAGTTAAATGGGCAAGGAAGGGTTAAAAACTGATTCGGGCCTTAAAATGTGGATAATTTTTGCGTGTATTTGGTCATGCTCTGGTGTCCAGTTAACATTGCCTTTACCCCGGCCGAATTATTTGGAAATTGAGTAACAGAGTTGGGACATTAATTAAAGCAAACTATTATTTTTTTTTTTTTTTTTGGTCTAATCACCCCAGCTATTCAGCTTGGACTTTCAGAAACTGAACACTTCTTAAAATTAAACAGGAACCCCGCATTGGAAAGGTGGAGACGATGTGGCCTGGCTCCCCGCAGACGTAGCATGTGACTTGTGACTTTTGGTTGACACGTTTATACGCAAAAATAGAACGATTAAATGGCGATGCCCGGTCCTGCCACGTACGTTGCAGTTGCCACGTAATCCAAACGTAGCACGAGGGCGTTTGACGTCAGAATCGTTTGACTCGGGCAATTCTGACCTTCGTTTGAGGATATGCCTCGCAGTATTCGTAATAGCTAAGATTTGTTATTTATCACAGTCGATCTTAATTCACGACTTATTTGAACATCAGACATATATGGAAATGGCAAAACCAGACACAACCTTTTCAGATAATCTTGCGTCCGGGATTTGGCAAAGACATTAACATGCCTGAGCGGCGGTCTCAGTAGAAATAATTTGAAATTTTAAGGATATTGTCAAAGTGATCCTGAATAAGAATAGGGCGAGAGAACCGAGCTTTAAAAGTCTCCTGGATATCTTCCTATTAATATTGACCTATGATTTTGGTCAGTTATGTGGCTGCGCGCCTTGAAGACAATAGGTCAACCTCATGATTAAATAGACACTATTCAAATTTTTGCTCCTAATTATGGTGTCTGAAAGCCAACACCAGCCCCCTATGTCTGAATTGGGGTCGTCAGGATCAAACGGTACCAACGCCGTGAAACGTTGAGGTGGTGCATTGGACCGGGGCAGCAGACATCAGTTAATTTTGCAAGATATGCTACTAAACTATTTGAGGGTAGCGGAATATTTTCCTGCATGTTTTGTGATGACGAATTGCCAGAGGTGGGCGAAAATCCGATCCCACTTCTGATGTCGGATTAAGCCCAGACATCAGAAGTAAGACTCAGGTATGACAATACATTTTCAATTGAACAATCAGTTAATAAGTATCATGAATCTCGAAGTATAGAAATTGAATTAAATAACTAATAATTTTAAAGAAGGCGGTCACATAGGGCAGTACTGACTGTCAGGGACAGTGGTCCATGCACCCACCGCAATAAGGACAGTACTAAATGTCAGAGACATCGTTCCACGTCCAATAACCGGGCAGTACTGACTGTCGAGAGACAGTGGTCCGTGCACCAAGACGCATCCGTTCGAAATGCGTGCTGATTGAACAGCGCAGCTCCTTTTAAAGGCGATCGCTTGACAGCGAAACGTCACAACATTTTATTAGATTGGATTCAAGTCTATTAAGCCAAATGATCTATAGAGTGAATGATTTCTTTATGATGCGTCTGGTGCACGTTCCACTAGCGCCATCTAGTCGCCGTCTCTCGCAGCTGCTAATCATTATGGCTGCCGTCAAGTGTATCTCGTTCCTACTGATTACGAACAGTGTTGGCTTATTGACCGTAATGGACAAAATCTGGTAGGTTTATTAACTTTGATTGATATTAAGTTGCAAACAAGTCTTAATAGCTGTTCAGTAATAGCCTTAGCACGACTGTTTACTATTCCGGACATTAAAAATAGAACACGATTAGTTCAACGATAGAAAGCGCTGTTGGCTTCTTAGAGCGTTAGGAATAGGTTCGCAAGACCAGAAAATTTTAGTAGTAGTACGGAATTTATGAATAAGATCAATCGTGCATCCTTTTTTTGTTTAATTGCCAGTATCTGTGTTCCCAACTTCTTATAAAAAGTTAGCCTCTATAGCAAGAGTGAGCAAGCATCTTCTGGGCACGCTCGTTCCATCATAAACCATCCAGCAGGCGATATCAAAGGCAAAAGATTAACTTAAAATTAAAATAATAGTAATGATCAATTCTTTCTAAACCAGAAAACCAACATCTCCTGTTAAAACATTAGCCATCACTCAGCAAAAAAGGTAGAGAGGCTTCCTACCTAGGGTATACCTGAGGCACTTCTTTCTGAGTTTCTTCAATGTTGAGTATTCGTGACTTGTCACTTCTTTATGAGTGAGGATCTACATTTGCTGTGTGATTTGAAGGGATGCCACGTTCATCGGCACTTCCAGTGGCTCTTGCCTGGTTTGCTTTTGACTACGACTTCTGGATATTTTGCCTCTTAAAAGCAAAGCAGTCTTCGCAGTTTTCTGACATAAAGAAAATATCGTCGAACACCTCTTTTTAACAGCCCAACATCCGTTAGAATAATGACACTTTTTACATAAATTAAAAGGGTAAATAAATAACGATAACTGTCCGTAAGAATTATCTGACCAGCTAATGAATGTAGTGTTAGGCCACACCGACATTGCGTCATTAAGACATTGTGTTTATGTATGTAGCGCCATTTGCATAGTGAGACAATAATTTGAGCTGGCCTGTGTTAATTATATCACTCCGACTATCGAACTAATATCTAAACAGTAACTGTTTACAAGTACTGTGTTTATACGGCACATAAATTTGTTGTTCTACTGCACCCTGTTGGTACTTCGTGGGTGTGGGCTCATTGTTAGGTCTGTTTATAGACTTAGCTAATAGCCTTTTGATGTAGACTTCCAAAAGGAAGGTTAAATAAAGTTAATTATATCCTCCTGACCGATGTCGGTTACGATGGGCAATCGTAACGGCCTGGAGACTACGCAAGTACACAGGTGATAATAATACTAGCCTTTTATTGTCTCACTGCAGGGTAAACCTGCCTCTTCTCATGCAGAGAAGGCACGAGTACTGACCACCACGCTTACTCAAGACGGGTTGGTAATTTCAGATATTAATTATATTTCCAGGTTTCCTCACAATGTTTGATTTCACCGATGTCAGTTATGTCGAAGTTAAACTCAGTAAGTACCAACATTTGAATTGAAAAAGACACATTGGCACTCGCATTTAATTAAAAACAAGTGCATTTTCATAATATACGTAATCAAGAAATCAAATCAATGCATCATCGAACACAAGTTTCCCAACGGTTATTCCGTTAATCCTCCCTAAAACAGCCATTCTAGGATGAATACTCGGAAACTCGTGTTTATAATCCCAATTCGTATACTATTATTCTTCAGATTTTCTCCATGAGTACAGTTATATAAAGAAACATGATAGAAACTGGCCCAAGATACTAAGTAGATATTGGCATTTTCTTCATTTTTTTTTTGGGTGTGAATTCATCAAATGAATGGAGGGTGTGTCAGACTTTTACTGACTAAAACCCACCCGTGTTCCTTCAGTTGCCTGTGCCAGGGCCACGGTTACTCTTTCGAATTACCCGCGACCCTGAGGCGTCGGCCCTATCGGACCCCGTCATTTTGTGTTGACATCTCATTGAGGCGCGCGTGGAACACGACGCGCCGTCGACCCGGGCCTGGTACTTACCGGACGGCGAGCAACCTGGTACTTACCGGCAGCCTCCCATTGTTCATTATGAAGGAGGCTCCTTCATAATGAACAATGGGAGGCTATTTACATTAAAATGTCTTAGCAACTGCTTAAGTATTAACTTTTCAAAATGTTGCTAACTGCTGGTAATATAGAAATAGGCCTGAAATTGCCAATGTTATTTTTATTACCAGATTTAAATAATGGTATGACTTTACTACTCTTCATGAGGTCAGGAAAAGTTCCTATATCAACACATTTATTAAAAGTAACAGCTAGATAGGGGGCTACGATGTCTATTATATTCCTTTAAAGTTTAATTGAGATACCCCAGTAATCACCAGTGTTTTAGATTTAAGTGTGTTAAAGACGTTAATAACATCACTAGGCGTTACATGTTCGAAGCTAAATATGCTGGTACATTTTGGCACACTACTATTCAAAAGATTCTCCGCTTTAGACGGGGACGAATTTAAGGAGCAAGTCGTAGTTATAGGTATATTGAAAAAAAACTCATTAAAAGCCTCAGCTACGTCAGCTGCCTTATTAACTAATTTGTTATCGACCATAATTTCAAGTTGATTTTCTTGTTTAACCGACTTACCCGTTTCATTGTTAATAATTTTCCAAGTGGTTTTTACTTTATTATTGGATTTTTTTAATTGAATCGCTTAAAATTTTAGATTTAGCAAAAACGCAAATCTTTTTAAATCATTTTGAATATTTTTTTACATACTCTAGGAAAGGAGTTTCAAACCTGTATTTTTTCAAACCATATAACTCGTATAGTCTCGCTCTACTTTTATAAATACCTGGAGTAGCCCATTGGTTGAAGCCAACGGCCAACCATTAATGGTTTTTGTCTTGAAAATAGATAATAGTGTCAGCGTAGCAAACCACGCTGACACCACTACGGAGGTCGGCGCGCAGCACCCAGTCGTAACTGTTAGTAGACTTTGACATAACATACGTTTTTCGTTAATACGTCTTCGGTTTAAAGAAATTTATTTCTCATAAGAACTTACAGTCCACTTATAATGAGATACAAAGTGTTGAATAATTTCCTCTAGTGTTAGAAGTTTACATACATGTTTCTTAAGCTTATTTTTAAATATATTCACGTTATCGCACTCTTTTATATCGTCCGGCAATCCATTGAACAGCTGTGCTCCTTCAAATAATATTGTCTTTCTACCGTAATTAGTGCGTACACTGATGACTTCAAGTTTGTTTTTATATTCGTATCTATTTCTTAGGTTATAAGACATTGTTTTCTTCTTTCGTTGTATGTTAGTTTGTATTGAGTTTGTAGTTATGTTTTTAATAAGAATGCAAGTGTAGTAAATGTATAGATGTCTAATATTTAATAGTTCAGTTTTTTCGTATAAGGTATTTGTTGGAGTGAGATAGTGATAATGGAACAGAGTTTTAATTAGTTTATTTTGAACTCTTTGTAGTGAAGTCTTGCAGTATTACCTGCATAAAAAAAAACCTCCTTCGTTAAAAATCTATTCAACCTGTTTTTAGCTTTACTTGACCGGCAATTAATTTTGTTCTTGAATTTTTTGAAATTTAGAATTGAAATCTAGATTTTCATACAAGGGATGTGAATGACATTGCAGAAATTTTCTAAAACCAAACCAAACCAATCAAGAGTTGTTGATGATTTTTATAATGGACCTTTTTATTTTTTTTCTTCCCTTTTTTACACACAATCGGCAGTTTAGCCATATTTGGATGTAGCTTGCGGTGGTTTTTTTATTGCCATTCCAGTGAATATAGCACCATCTACAAAAGGGAACACTTCAGTTCCTTTGGTCGAATTCCAGTAAGTGCCGTCTTATAAGGCGATGTAGTCTTAGTCTTGAAGTAGGTCTTTAGGTAATGAGTTGCTGTGGTTGCTTAGTCTTTCCTTGTAACTTTTGCTGTAGTCGTTTGCTTTTTCTCTTATGGTCTGCATTTCTAGGTATTCGTGTATTTCAGTGTTTCTAACAAACCATTGTTCGCTGGAGACCATTCTCAATGCATTTTTTTGGGGTTCTACTCCACAGTACCAAACTGGTTTTAGGTTAGCCTTGTAGATTTCTCTTATCTTGTATATCTTAAATTGTAAATTTGATTCTGTTCTCTTCGCTTTAATATGGTTTGCCCATGTCAATCGTCTACCTAGGTGCAAGCCTAGGTATTTCACCATGGTGCTGGTTGGCAGGGTTCCTCGTTCCATACAATTATGTTCACAAGCCCACTTTCTGAGTAAGAATGTGACAAGCGCGGATTTTGTTACGCTGGGCCTGATTCGCCATTTTTGAAGCCACACGTAGATATTGTCTTACTGTGTCTGCAGTTTAGTGATGCCTTTATGGGGTCTGTATTGTTTGCGAGACACGTAATATCATCTGCATAGGTCGCTGCGCCTACATGGTCAGTCTCAGGCAGGTCTGCCGTATATATAGAGTAAAGTACAGAGCCTAGCACTGATCCTGGTGGTATTCAAACTTTTAGTAACACAACGATCAGCAGATCAGAAACTTTTAGCACTCAAGCATTTATTTCAATTAAACCATTAACAGGCCCTTTTGAATTGTCAAGGAGTCGGTCATTCAGAAATATGAAGCTAGTTGCCCATTCCAAAGCGTATTTTAGTTACTAAACTATGGAGAAGGGCAAAAAACTCCATGATCACTCTTTTAAATAATATTGTTCTTATAATGGTTCCAAATTCTTTTTTTGTTGTTGTTAGATTGGCACAACTGTTTTAAATTTTGTCGTGCAGTTAGAGTTGCATCTATTATTTAGATTAAATACAGTGCTGTTTTTAGTTGGATCATATCTAGTGTGTATTGCGAATTTTATAATGGACAAAACCATCGAATTAAGAGTTTGTCTCACATTTGGCATAGCCATTGGAATTTCGTGTTCGGATTCACTGAAAATGTTGCAGAAGGTTTAAGGTGAATCACCTTTATCAAAAACACGTATAATTATGAGTGGTAAAAAGCGTTCAAAAGCGGTCGAGATGTGACGGAACATTTGCCTCGCTCCGCCCGGCCAGGCGCCCAAGTCTTCCACTGAAGTAAACATCGCAAAAGTGAAGGAAACAGTGACTGAAAATCCTCATTCAAGTTTGAGAAACATAGCCGCTGAACTTTCTATGTCTCACGAGCCGATCACCAGTACCATTTTAAACATTCACTTGGGTATGAAACATGTTGCCGCTCGGCTAGTCCCAAAAGACTCTTTTTTCAAAAACTCAATCGCATAAGAGTCGCCGAGGACATGCTAGAACGAGTAAATTTCGACCCAATATTCATGAAACGCATTGTTATTGGTGACGAGACATGGGTTTATTAAATTAAAAAAATTAAATTTCATTTATTTCAGAACCAGTCCATAAGAATACATATGAAAATTAAAAATATTAAATACACACATTAAGAATTAATTAAAAGATTGCAATTAGGAAAATCATCATATCAATCAAAAAATTAACATAACAAACCGTATAAATTACAATTTGGCACTAAACAAATAGACTTTTACGTGTCATCTTAGCCTAAATTTAGATTTGAATCCGGAGTGCTCAACATGCAGCCTAGTCCAGTACCGCATTATTGGGCAATCCAGATCCAAATCCATCGTCCATTAGAACAGCTGAAGGTATCTGTTGGAACTGCCCCGTATGCGGCGCATCAGAGACACAACTCTTTTACGAATAATCGCCCCAAACCCACCAATATTTGCGCCCGCAAACATACCTGACGCACTACAGTAGCGAGGCAGCTTCATCAGCGCCCTGAAAGCATTGTTTTAGAGAACACGCAGAGTGTCGTACGATTTTTTTGTATGCTTGACCCATAAGCTGCACGTGTAAAACGATTGACAAAATGCTCTAAACAACGTAGCTTTTACTTCCGTAGTACAGCGCGCGAACCTACGAGCCAGCATATTAGCTCTAACAGACAGAGCCCTGCGCTCCCTATCTATATCATCTACAAGCGTCTCGGTAACCCAGTGGCCCAGATATTTGAACTGCGAGACTCTTTTAAGGACACTGCCATTCAGCATGACCTGCGGGACAGTGTCATAAGTTTTAGAACCCGCTTTAAACACCATGAGCTCGCTTTTGATGACGTTATATCTGTGCCCGTGGGCCCCCACATACCGCTCGCAGATCGAAATCAGTTTTCGAAGGGCACTGATCGATGGACTCAGCAGCACCATGTTGTCCGCGTAACTGATGTTGTTGACAAGAACACCATCAATCGAACAGCCCACACCGGCGCTACTGAGTTCACGGATCAGACGGTCAATGTATAAGTTGAAGAGGGTCGGCGACGTTAGCCCGCCTTGCCTTACACCACATTCCAACCCATACTCAACCGAAAGTGACCCCGACCACCGCACAAAATTGCTCTGGTTGCCATACCAAAACTTCAGGAGACTTATGTACTCAGTAGGTAGATCCGTATCATCCGACAACTTTTGCCACAACGTGTCGTAAGCAACAAGATCAAAAGCTCTAGATAAATCTGAGAAGCAGGCATAGACAGGTGTGCTTCTGTCAGTGTAGTATCGGACGGTATGCTTGAGATTCAGTATAGCCATTTCTGTTGACAAACCAGGGCGAAAGCCAAACTGTGCATCATGAAGCTGTAGGTGTTGTCTTAACTGAATATCAATAACACCGTCCAACACCTAAGCAATGACTGTCGCGAGTGATATAGGCCTGTAGCTACTTAATTTAGAAGCGTCTCCTGTCTTACTCTTTATTATGGGGACAACTAAAGTTCTCATCATTGCCTCAGGAATGTATGAATGCCTTATGCAGAATGTAAATAGCATAGCGAGCACCCTCGGCAGAATACCCGCATTCTGCAAATGTTCTATACTGAGCGAGTCATGGCCCGGGGACTTTCCTCGCTTCATGCCTGTAATCACCTTAGCAACTTTATGAGTTTGAAGTGCAAACTAGTCTACAAGTTTCGGAGTGGCGCCTTCCAACTCAACTGAAACCGAAAAAACCACGCCAAAGTCGATCAAAGTTATGTGTTGACTGTTTTCTTTGACTATCGCGATGTTGTGCACTCGGAATTCTTGCCGGGAGGTCAAACGGTAAATAAAGAATATTATTTGAGCGTCATGTGGCGTTTAAGAAAGTAAAAGGCCGGATTTGTGGAAATAAATTCTTGGATTTTGCATCATGATAATGCGCCTTCGCACAAGGCCAATCATTTTGAACGAATTTTTGATCATAAACTCAACAAATACTCGTACCATCAAACAAGCACCTTATTCACGAAATAGGTATATCTCCAGCCGACTTCTTTCTTTTTCCTCAATCAAATTACCACTTCGTGGCACCCGTTTTCATTCGGTAGAAAACATAAAGGAGAATTCGGGGCGAGAACTGAACTCAATTCCGGAAAAAGCGTTTTGATGATCGGATTATTCGTTGGCGTTAGTGTATCTATCGTTTCTGAAGGAGCATAGTTACTTTGAAGGCGATAAAATAAATTTGGAACAATAACTAACATTTTGTGACTTTTTCCGGTACTTTCTTTATATAATAGTATATTAGTTACATCACTAATCCTAATATGTGAGAATGATGTACGAAAAGCCGTACGACGTGAAATGCGTCCAGAGTGCCGCAAAAAATAAATAAAAACAATCCAAAAAATCAATTATTAAGAGCCCCTATCAATTTATTGGTCTAAAAACAGAAAACTCAAATTTTTGCAGCGCAAATTTCTCATTAACCTAACATATCTATTTTGTTTTTTAATGCACATTTATTCATCACCTTTTTACGAGTATCTATTACTACCACTAATTCGAAATTTGATAGCTACTCAATAGAAATAATTACGAAAAATTAAAATCTAATACATGTTTTTACGTAAACAAGAAACACCTGGTTTTTCAATTGCTTTTTTAGCTTACTGGTAGCAAATATCAATCTGAGATAAATCCTTAATACTGGGCATATAGTATACTAGTTGGTCCACGATTTATTTGCTAAAGTTCAATGCATAAGTCATAAGTAAGTACTTTAAAAAAAAATTATAGACGCTGAAAAAAAAACAATAAAGTCATGTGCTAAACCATAAAATAACAATAAGTATTAAATATTTACCTACCAAAATCAATTTTTATTTTTTTATTTTGACTACTTCTTTAATTGTAATAAAATATCTAAATAATGTCTTATATACCGATGCGCTCGCTTGAGGTATTCAGTCAGTCGCGCCCAAGGGCTTTCAGACGACGGACCTTTCGAACGAAATCGCCGACGATGGACGAAATCGCCAATCGCAAGTGATTTTGCACTAACCCTAACGATTTTTGAGACTTGTGAGTCTATTTTTCTATATTTATGCACGTTGTTATTTATACATATTAATGTTTTGTATTAGTAAAATATTGTTTTATTTTGAGAAAAAGGGTCGAAAAAGTGAACTTTGCTATCACGGAAAAATCAAGGGTAAAAAGAAAAAAGTTGAAAAAACATGAAAGGCATGTGCAGTTCTTAGATAAATAATAATTGTTGCCATCATCTTAATTAAGAAAATTGTTGTAATTTACTGTTATTTCTAAATCTAAAATGGTGATAATTATATTTGTAGAGAATAATATAGGCAGAAATCTATCGCAAATCAAATATTACCTGGAACACCATCGATGAGCTGAAAGGATGGGGACACAAGGTATTTCTTTTTACCTACCTTACCTAATAAAAATTTCATCATCATCAACAACTGACTGTAAGAAGAAATTAATAGACTTTTTGGTAGATACCTACTAATTTTATAATAAATGTTTTGTTCATTATTTTTAGTTACGCTAACAAACAGGTTTCACCAGGCTCGTTATCAGTAGGTGAAAAGGGAGAAACTGTAGATTTTTAAGAAATTACTAGTATTTTATATTTTACAGGGCGGAAAAGGACAACAAGTCACCAGGGAGATCAGGAATAGGCCTTACTTGATGAAGGTATAATCGAAATAAAGTCGACCCGTACTAAACTCATAGATAGGTACCTGTTTTAAAAAATAAACTGAAAAGTGTCTTGTATTTATTTTTACGCATCTGCACCTGACATGATAAACAGTATTATAGGATATTTTTAATTTTAATAAGATTGTTTCTTTTGAATGAAATCCATACTAATATTATAAATTAGAAAGTAACTCTGTCTGTATGTTACCTTTTCATGGCTTAACCACTGAACATATTTCAATATTTGGCTAGGAGATATGTGGTGTATCTCAAATGTTAATTAATTAGTTATGGTGTGGAGCAGGATCAGCATTGAGCCAAGCATTTTTATCAGCGATATAATCCTCAATTTATAATTTGCCTACCTGCCTAGTGTGCGTTGTATAAAAACGGATTATGAACTTAATTTGATACTGAGACATTAATTTGATGAAGCTTTGAGAAGTCCTCTTAATATTTAACCTAGGCAATTTTTGTTCTAGGTATGATTTTAGACTCATGTAAAATGAGTTTGGAAGCAGAGTTTTAAGCTTGTATAGAAGTGCCTTAAGGCAGACTTTGTCGAATGCTTGCTGGATGTCTATTAATACAGCAGAACAGTAGGTACTCTTTTTTCTCGAGAGATTGTCTGATGCAAATGTACATTTAACGTGAAGATTTTATCCAGGAGACACTCCTTAATATTGTCACACACGAATTACTAAATTTAATTTAATTTTGTTTTAAATAATTTTAACTTATCTATCCTTTAAAGCATGATTACCTACCTAATATGTAAAACCTAAACTGCCATGTGGTTTTAGCGCTAAGTAATTGTTGCACTTACGTAATATAAAGGAATTTATCGTAAATGTGTTGTGCAAACAATTGGTGGCTAACTTAAATAAATAAATAATGAAATCCGTGTTAGTATTTTCCTGGAAATATTGCAAATTACATTCCATATTAATTTTATTTAAAAGGAGGAAGTTTAATTTGATTTCAATGCAATACGTAATATTATTTTTGTTTTGTGGTTATTATAAAATAATTAATAATGTATTAAAGTGTATGAGTATATTTACTGTTGTACTGTTGATGACGGTGTTTGGGGTGAAAAGCCGGAGGAAAAATCAGGAGTGAATTCTGTGTGATAGATGAACACGCGGTTGCAAGAATTCACCATCAAACACCAATAATTCGCGTAGAGTCCGTGTGTTCCAGTTCCAGCAGAATGTCAGCGTCAGGTACCAGATAAACCGGAAAGTATTGCGAAAAAAAGCTTTTATGTATGAGAGACTGGCCAGTTATAGTCTATTTTGAAAATGTTATTATTTTGTAAGTAAAAATAGGTACGTTCCAATTTAAAAAAAAAACCCTCCACATTGTTTGCGAGCTAATTTAAATTATCGTGTCTCATGGAAAAATGGATATGCGACGGGTACATTTTCGCGCTATGATTTTTACGATTTCAAGTATCGCCTGAAACCGGACGAATCGTTCGATAGACTACAAATGGCATTCATGGATGAAGGCCCTTCTAAGGCAATCGTGTACCGTTGGTATAACGAATTCAAGCGCGATCGACTAACTCTGGCGGATGAAGACAGAAGTGGTCGCCTTTTGACGGCTGTTACGGAAGAAAACGTGCTAGCAGTGAAAATTTTAATCGAAGACAATAGGTGAGTTACATATCAAGAGATTCAGCATATAGTGTAGATTTGATCGGGAAGCCTTCACGAAATTGTACACGTGCATCTTCGCGTGAGGAGGATAGTTTCACGCTGGGTGCCACACAACCTCAACGTTGCTCAGAAGCAGGCCCGGTTGGAATGGTGCCATGATGTGATAAACAAATTTGAAGCAGGTTCGTCTCGGCGTGTTTACGACATCGTTACAGGTGATGAGGCTTGGATTTGTCAATACGATCCAGAAATGAAGCACCAGTCGACGGTTTGGGTGTTTCAAGTCTATTTAGAAGTAGGGAGAAGATTTTGATCGCGAGCTTTTTAATTTGACTGGCTACTTGGTGTCAATTCCTTTACGAAACCAAAGAAGCATCAACGCTGAATGGTATTCTACCAAATCCTTGGCAGAAGTTTTCTCTGTTGTTAGCAACAAGCGACCAAACAGGGCTCCGCTGGCTACTGCTCCACCACGACAACGCGCCTTCGCACACCGCGCTCAAAATGATGGACTTCCTGGACAGCACGCCGGTCAAACTCCTGGGTCACACTTCTTACAGGCCTGACCTAGCACCGTGTGACTTCTTTTTATTCCCGAAAATAAAAAAATCTGCTCAAAAGTACCTATACAATTTTCGCTGCCGGAATGCGCTGTCAGCGTTCGAGCACGCTGTAAACGAGGTGTCTACGGTGGACTGGAAAAAGTGTTTTGAAAACAGGTTCAGACCCATAAAACTTTATATAGAGGCTAGCGGGGAGTGCTTTGAAAAGTTTTAATAAAAAAAATTACCTATGGAACATTTTATTTTTATTTTCGCAACAATTTCTGAGTGTCCCACGTATATTTTCCGGACGCAAATTCTAATCTGGACTCTCATTTGTTGCAACTTTGGGAGAGAATCTATAGGAAGCAAACTGCACTATGTACGTATTTTATTTAAAGTGTGCTATAGGCACAGTGTATTTTTTTTTGTAAATTGGGATACAAAACTTTTTGCAACAATTCCTATTCCAATTCGACCCGTACTATTACCGTACCCGGCTATATGACTACATCTTTAAAATCATCATCTTTAAAATCTTTTCTTATCTGATAAATACTGAACAATATACACTTGGGAGCAAATAAATCGAGCCACTACCTTTTTTCACGTAAAATGGTAAATATTTTTGGGAATATGGAACGTATCAATTCGAACTATATATCGCCTAAAAGTTAAGTTAATAACGTTAACAATGAGGGTAAATTATTGAATAATAACCTTATTGAATGATAAATTATTGGCTCTGCAAGAAAAATGGTAATTTTGATAGAAAATTTAGTAGGGCTAAAACAGACCATAAAAACAATAAAAAACAAAATTATTGCAAAAAAAATATTCATAATAACTGGTATTACCCCCCCGTGCCCTGATGCATTCTTGTAGCCTATTAGTCATCGATCTGATCAGAGTTACGATGCCATATTGTGGTATGTTCTCCCACTCTTCAAGCACAGCGACTTTAAGCTCGGGAATGGATGAAACAGCGGGAACCCTGGCTCGGACTCTCCGTTTTAGCTCGTCCCATAGGTGTTCGATCGGGTTCAAATCGGGACTTCGTGCTGGCCATACCATTTGTTGAATCCCGATCGCAGACAAGTATTCCGTAACGATCTGCGCGGTATGGGGTCTCGCATTGTCATGCATAAACAAGAAATTTTCTCCGACAAAACCAGCATACGGCATTACGTGGTCTTCAAGAATGTCAGTTATGTATCGGTCAGCTGTTAATCCACGTCTACCACTGCCATCGTTGGCGGGGTCGACGAAGACAAGTTCCGTTTTTCCGTCTAGAGAAATTCCTCCCCATACCATACCATACAAGAACCACCACCAAAACTCACAGTTTCTCGAATGCAACATTGGGCAAATCTATCACCAGGACGTCTAAACACTCGGTTTCTCCCGTCATTGCTAAAAAGACAGATTCTTGACTCGTCAGAAAACAAAACTGACCTCCAGTCTTCTAACGTCCAATTAATGTGTTCTCGAGCAAACTCCAAGCGAGATCGGCGATGAGCTACAGTCAATTTTGGGCCAGTTGCTGGTTTGTGTGATGTTAAATTTCGTTCCTTTAGTCTTCGTCTCACTGTCCACCTACTGATTGCGACACCTCGAACGTCACGTAACGCTTGCTGTAGCTGAACAGCATTAAGTCCACGGTCGCGCAACGAATTGGTTGCAATAAAGCGGTCGTCACGTTCTGTTGTTGCCCGTGGTCGGCCAGTTCCAGGTCGCCGAACAAAAGCACCAGTCTCCAGATACCTGCGGTATACCCGCTGTACCTTTGAACGACTCAAATGAAGTCTGCGTGCCACTTCACGTTGTCCGTGTCCAACCTCAAGTAAAGCTACAAGTTGGGCAGCTTCCGTCGGTGTAGTATCCATTTTATCAGGTTATTTTGATTACACAGACACAGATAAAGACAACAATAACAAGTAATATGGGTTAAAATTGTTTTTATTGTTTTTATGGACTGTTTTATTTATTTATTATTGCGTTTATTTCGGATCATACATTGGTTAACACACAATCCATATAGTATTAGTAACAACGACTTAAAAACTATGTTAGTAAAACTTACAACCTAAACTAACAACAACTAATACCTACGTGGCTCAACACAAGTTGGCACGTGCCTCTGCACCCAGTGCCTAATAAAGGGGCTGTCCACCTTGTCAAATAATGTTTTTAGGATGCTGTTGGAGCCTCCGCGCAACCTACCCATTATTGACGCCGCCCTTTTTCTCATTATGGCATGAAAATCATCAACACGGGCTTCCGCGAACATCTGCGAGGCACTGCAGAAGCGCGGAAGCCCCATCAACATCCTAAATCCATTGTTATACTGAACGCGTAGGGCGTTGTAGGCCCTCCGAGTATACTTCACCCACAAGCTGCACGTGTAGAAGGTTTGGCAGTAGGCCTTAAAAAGATACACCTTCACAGCCCCACTACAGCGTGCAAACCTGCGGGCTACCATATTGCAGCGAACCGCCATCGCCCTACGCTCCCTGTCCAAATCTGCATCATCAGATAAGTCCTCCGTGATCACATGTCCTAGGTAGTTCACCTGAGCAACACGCTGCACTGGTGTCCCACTTATAGTCACTGGAGGAACGTTACCTAACGATGCATGTTTACACTTAAAAATCACCATTTGCGATTTCTTGGCGTTGTATGTAAGCCCATGTGTCGCAGCATAGGATTCACATACAACAAGCAATTTCCGGAGTGCACTGATTGATGGGCTCAGCAGCACCATATCGTCTGCATAACTCAGATTATTAACCATTACACCATCTATTGAACAGCCGACATTGGTTCTGCTGAGCTCATCAATCAGGTCATTTACGTACAGGTTAAACAAAGCAGGCGATGTCAACCCACCCTGTCTCACTCCACACTCCAACAAGTACGGCTCGGAATACACATTATTCCACCTCACTCGATTTGTTTGCGAGCCGTACCAGAACTTCAACAAGTTAACTAGCTCTGTAGGAAAATTTAAGCTATGAAGTTTAGACCATAGCTTCTCATAGGATACGAGGTCAAAAGCCTTTGAAAGGTCAAGAAAGGCCGCATAAACTGGCGTCTTTCTGTCCGTGTAATAGCTTACAGTCTGCTTGAGCGCCAGGATAGCACTTTCCGTCGAAAGTTTGCTTCTGAAGCCAAACTGCGCATCACTCAACGTCAAATAGCTATCAAGTTGACGCGCAAGCAGACCATCAAATACCTTTCCTACTACCGTAGCCAAGGAGATAGGCCTGTAATTGTTTTTGTCAGAGACATCACCGGTCTTATTTTTAATTACGGGTACTACCACACTTTCTACTAAATCTGCTGGAAGATAGGTATGACGCACACAAAATGTAAAAAGCATTGCAAGTATGCGGTATATATGAGGTCCAGCGTACAACAAGTGCTCTACACCCAATCCGTCATGCCCCGGAGACTTCCCCTTTGATAAATTGGTCACTACTTGCTTAACTTCCATAGCATTGAAACCCCAGGGAGCCTGCAAGTCAGACATACCTACCTCTGTCGCACCACGCTCCTGAGTCAACGTGGACTGCACTCTAAAGTGATCTTTAAAAATATTGGCTATACATTTTGCGTCCGTCATCTCATCCACACTCACAGGAAGGCCCGGTTTTGGATTTAGCTTATTAGTCTGTTTCCAAAACTTTACGAAATTTTTCTGAGAATACTGTTGAGCTATATTATCCATCCTAATTTGATCTTTGTGATTTTGACAATATTTTAACCTACTTTTAAACCTGTTCTTACTACATTTCATATTTAAGTAACTAAGTCCTGACCTTGGCATACCATTTAATTTCCATTGCTGATATTTATCCCGGGCCTCCCTGTGTGCATGTTTAACATATTTATTCCAGCCATACACATGTCTACCCTTCCCGACCAGAGGCGACTCCCGACCACGCATTGCCGCATCCTGTAGTGCCTTTATTGTTTTCCGGTACAGCTCGTCAATAACCGACGTATGCCTCACACAAGAACACATCCTATCACAACACTCGTTCAATTCAGAAGGAAAGTCTATATCTCTCAATAAAGCTGAGCATGTCTCAGCGTATGTACGTGTTTGAACTAGACTTCTCTCTCCCCATTTAATGATTTTATTTGGTTCATGTACACTATGACATGCCAACTTCACTGTTGTTACATGCAGATTACAATTAATTTGAAGCGGTAAGTGGTCTGACCAGTAAACGTCATGACGCACAAAAACATTATTTGTTGTTAACCGTGCAGCCTCAGTAACCACGCAGTGGTCTAGCCAACGCCTACACCCATTTTTAGCCCTACTAAATTTTCTATCAAAATTACCATTTTTCTTGCAGAGCCAATAATTTATCATTCAATAAGGTTATTATTCAATAATTTACCCTCATTGTTAAGGTTATTAACTTAACTTTTAGGCGATATATAGTTCGAATTGATACGTTCCATATTCCCAAAAATATTTACCATTATACGTGAAAAAAGGTAGTGGCTCGATTTATTTGCTCCCAAGTGTATATCTGTCTATAATTCTCTCTTTCCTTATAGTCCGAACTCCAATAAGACAGAAATCTAACACGACAAGAGGGTGATCAATTAGTTTTAACGATGACGGTCAGTATTTTTTGTTAAGTAAAAGAAAATAAAGTTGGTCTTTGTGAATACGGTAAAGAAGACAAACATTAATTTTATGACTGTATTTATTTATGTTCACTTTTTACAAAATACTTAAACCTAAAATCTTTAAGCGATGGCAAGTAATCGTCTAGTCATAGAACTTATAGAATTATGTATAACTATGATAAGATTTACAATATTAATAGTTAACTTGAAATATTACAATTAAAAGGAATAAATAACTAAATATTTATAAATAACGATAACGATATATGTAAGAAAGAATACGCTGTAATATTGACAGTTCACATAATATTTTAAAGCACTAAGTATAATTAGTCACATCATAGCCAAGCTCACAGTATAAATAAATTAACACATTCAGAAATATCCTAAATTGCATACATGTACAAGTCTTAATCATTTATTCGGTGGAAAGTCTAGCGTTGTGTATGAAGGTCTAGTGCGGGGGACTTGGGGGCGACGGGGGCGGGGGTGGGTTTTCCCCCCCTCGGCTGTCGAGCTGAGAGAAGCCTCCCCCTCTTCAGGCAAGTACGGAGCTCTAGGGCTAAGCACCAAAGCTTTATAAGACGAGTGAGAGTCGGCAATGCTTCGTCCATCACCCTCATCTCGTCGTGACATCTCAGAGAAGGGCGACACCGACCGTTTCTCAATCCCACTCGGTCCTGGAGTTTCTTCTTTCGGTTTCAGCTCGTAAGCATTCTCTTCCTTCCTTTTTGGTTCTGTATCTTTCTTGAATTTCGTCTGTCTTTCTATGATTTCTGCCGTGGTTAGGTCAGAACCTTGCACGTCTGTTTCTAGCGGTGGTGCTGATAACCAAGGTCGGGAAGAATTGGTACCACACCAGCGTTCTTCGTTTTCGCTTGCATCGCCCAAAAGACCAAGTTTCTCCAAGTTTTGTAGCAATAGATTTTCGCTGGAGCTGGCAGCTCTCATTTCAGTCTTAGATTCTTCAGCAAGCAGCAACTCTGCTAGTGGTGGCGCTAAACCAAGTCCTATACTCCTTTCGTGATAGACTTCGGAAATGGTCGGTGTCAGTTCTCCACTCATATGTCTGACTTGAGCCATTGGATCACGGCTGCTAGTGCCCATTTTCGGTCTAGGAGTTCGTTTTGACGTTGATGGCTGGGCTATGGTCTGTTCAGTCTTTTCTTCTTCCGACCTTCTTGGTTGTGCGGAGGCAAGGTCGTAGAAAGCGTCAAGATATCTCGCGTGGGCGTGATCTGGTCTTCGTCTTAACACCGTGTCGTGTCCTGAGCTTTCCCAGTCGGAGTCATCAGATGGTGGTCTTCGTGTGTACAGAGTTCTAATTTTGGTTTGGTGTGCGAGTGCTAAGGACACGTCGCGGGGAGGTGCGGAGGTAGGTGCGGGTGGGGCGGCGGGAGGGGAGGGGGTGAAGGCGGCGTCACTCTCCCCTCGGTAGCGCGGCGGGGGGGGCGCGGGGGGCGGGGCCGTGCGCCCGTCGGGCTCGCCGCGCCCTACTTCTGTTGAGGAAGTGGATCCTCGTACGTACATTGTGAACGCGCCGCCGCAGGAGCCTAAGGGTAAAGGTGGTGGAGGCACAGATGATACGCTTTCCTCTGTGAAAGAAAATTATACAATGAGGCTATGATGCTATTTATAAAATTTAATGTTATTAAATTAAATGGTTATTTTATGTTGTAACTTACGTCGATGTTGTCTCGGTGGTGGTTCTCCATCAGAGTGTGGTTCTAAGTCGCCGTCATCAATAGAGGCTAGCGATTCAACGCTCGAGCTCGATTCTAAACTGAGACTTCGTGGGGCTTCTTGCGTGTCTGTAAAATAATGATGTGGTCAGTATGTCTTTTGTTGCTGTGTAGAAGTTGGTGGTGGACCTGATATAGCGCTGCATTTAAATGTGTAGGCAAAATTATGTACGTTACGTTACTATAAAGATGTTCCTAAATATTAAATCAGAAATATAGTCTACGGAAGTAAAAGGTTGGAAGTGTAGTAATGACTTACCAAATAACGCGAGTAGTGCCTGTAGCACAAACTGTATGTGTCTCCTGTTGGCAGCCTTGCCGGTGCGTAGCGTCACTTCGTCTTGACCCACCTCAGCCAGGTCGAAGCCAAGAGATGCCAGTAGTTCATGGCAACCGTTCACTCGCCATAATCTGTTGAATATTACAGTTCAGTTAGTTGAAAGTTGACCTATTTAGACGATGTTGTTTTTGATGAGACGAAAAATGGTAGATCAAGATTGTCTCACTAGGATCTTGTAGAATTCGAATAACTTTGTCAGTTCAAGGCTTAGCATTCCGAAATAATAATAAAAACGGGTGGGGTCGGGGGAATGACGAAGCGTAAGGAACAGAATTCCTTTTTCTTCAACTCATAATGTAATTGCCTCCCCTATCTGCTATAGCACCCTCGAAAACCATGAAAACTATCTCTTTCTCTCTCAGTCTCTTTCAAATAAGTATATAATAAAAAGTCGCATGGAAATTGCATTTTCATTATTTATATCCATGATGGCGTATAACGCTTTTTGGTTACGTGACGATTTCTGGAATTTTTCAAAAATTTTACGAGTTTTTCAGTTAAAGAATATCGATCCAAAACAAAATAATAAACATTTAATAATGGATTCAGGAATAATATTGAAAACCAAGCCGTTAATAATATTGCATGATTGAAGAAGAAAAAATCTATCCAAAAAGTTACCACAATCTGCATTAAATGTCATCTTTTAATGATGGAGATTCCAAATATAAAGAACAAGAAAAAATAAAGATTAAGCGTGAAGGTACATCCTTAACCTAATTCGAATCAAGGATCCTACAATAAAAGATACGAACCTGACGTTAACAGCGACTTCAATGGTGTCTGTGTCGGAGTTTTTCACAGAGAACTGCGAGATGACGGAGCGGATTACGCCAATGATATCGTCCGCCACGTCGCCGTTCGATATCAGCTTCGATAGCGCTTGTAGGGTTGTTGATGTTAGACCTGAGACAATGTTTATTCGTTAGTAGGAGCAAATACACGAATGCACACACGTTACAGCCGACAGAGAAGGATGCCATCGCATCGGCAGGCACGGCTGTACCAAATGGCACTGCAACGTGATGACCGACGTGTCGACCAAGAGTGCTCCGACAAGGAAGAAGAGGAGCAAATAACTCGGAGTGGTGGCAGGTTCCGTAAAGAAAAACGAAAAGACTAGATTTTTTTTGTTTCTGAAATTTTAGGCCCACAAATAATTCCCAAATTGAAACGTATGTCGAACTTCGAAACCTAAAGTTTTATGTTTAGACTTACCCAGTAGCGCTTGTAAACTAGCCGAACATTGAGTCAGCCTTTCTTCAGGATCACTTTGCGGGAAGAATACGCTTGAAGGTATACCATTCGCTGCGGGCTCAAACCTGAGAACAAAAAAAATCATTCAATCTGATCGTCTTGCAATTTAGAGCGTAGTAAATGTTTGCCATAGAAAATATTAATTAAATAAATATAATTTAAAATGAGTGGGGCTTCCGAAATCGACATACCTTGACTTGAAGAAATATTTAGAAAATAAGGCGATTATCACACTGCACCGCGCTCCGTCGCGTAGCGCGAGTTTGTATGGCCGCCCAGCGCTACGCGACGGAGCGCGGTGCACTGTGATAATTAGAAATCGGATATTCGGGCGCATATTAACCTAAAGTTAATTTTTGCTATGAAAGTATGGACGCGGCTTCTTAAAATATATTTAAAAGAAAAACCGAGATGGCAGGAACACCGGTAATGCATAACTATTCGGGTGAATAGTATTGAAGCAACTGAAAAAAACCGGGATTCTTTACAATAGTAGGTAGGGAGCGCATTCCATATTAGCCAACTTCTTTAGGTAATCAACAACTTTAGGTAAGTATGTGCCCGAATATCCGATCTCTAGTGATTACTACTTGATTATTTTCTAAGAAACTCACCTAAATCCAACGCTCATGAGTAGTTCCCGCCAGCCGTTGATGCTGCCTGCCTTGTTCTCAATACTCTTCTGTGTGGTATACATAGCGTTCTTCTGGCCTCTCACTATCCTCTGCAGGGACTTCTCTACGAGGTGTAAACAAACTCGTAATGCATCCCTGAAAATGAATCGGTTGTTATCTGAGGTACTTATAAAAAAAAAAACATTTATCATTTATAAAGATCCTTAATAGTGGTGGGATAGTTGTGGGTGCCAAACTGCCTTTATTTACTCACCTGCACTTATCAGGCGCGTTTAGAAGTTCACATAAAGCCTGTCCCATGAGCGCGACCTTGTTACTGAGGCGCACGTTAGCGCCCACTAGTACCAGGCCGGCCCAGTGCGCCGGGTGCGCGAAGTGCTTCGTGTGACGGACTGTCTGCATAGCGTCGCCCAGGGCCCTAAAGAACAAGAACATTGCTGTAAATAATGCTCAAGACAGCAGTGAAGTAATAAAAATTGCAAATTAAACACAAATAGTAGGTTTTATATTATTATAGCAGTGTGTTTGTGCAGTTTGCGCGGCTTAAGTTACTGCTAAGTAAGAACACATTCAGAGAGAGACATTCACATTGGATCGTTCTCGAAATAGTACATTATGGTACTAGTGTGTAACATTGGTGATTACCGCCGAGGACGGTAATTATACACACGTGTATCATACGGCGTTTTTCAACACTCTTGTGAATAAAATATCAATAAAAACTCATTTAATTCAAAAAAATATCGTGTTCAATAGAACAAATAAGTTTATGTTCCTATTGCTTGCTCATTTCATGCAACTTCTTATTTAAATAGATAATGTTAACTCTTACGTGTTAAATAAATAAAACTTTTGTTTTCTCTGTAATAGAAGAAAACTTTTAATTCCCCATTTTGTACGTGGCAGAATAGGCGCAAACCCTATGCGCGGAAAATAAAAAAAAACCTCATCCCTTTAGTCTGTGGCATCTATGTGTGATCGCAATGCGCGCGCATAGGAAAACTGATTTTTCCCGCCATAGCGAAACATTTTGCACAACTCGTTTTCACTATTGAATTTATAGTTATTTATTAATTAAAATGTCTACAAGTACTAGTTACAAAGAAAATGATTTAAGAACAACGCCACTCCACCAATAAAAAAAAACTATAACTCACTAGTGAGTTATAGCAATGAAAAAGTCACATTTTGATTACGGGTATCATTCTGTGCCTAATTGCGGTGACCATAGAGCCACTTTATGAGCAAGTGTGTTGAAAAATATTAAATCCGTCTGTTTTTTGAGCCACTGCACTTCTTGCTAGTTCTCTAGGAAGTGATGCAGGGTGGATGTTTTTGGGAGCTGTCTTTCACCATTTTTGATTTTTATAAGGGTTGATTCTCAACCTTATATGAACGAACAGATTTTTGGGTTCCGCTCTTTCTCAGGAACGCGTGGGGTTATCAAGTTGAAATTAATATAAGGAACTTCCCGTTGACCATGAATCATGAAATTTGGCAAGAAGCAACATCTGCCAGCACAAATAAAGGAAAAAGTCCGAAAATCGTTAATTTGTAGTTTTATCACATAAACAAAGTTTTTTTGCGATTAAAAACTTACATTTGCCGTTGGAGAATTGACCGTAACGAATATCGATATGTGGGAGAACATGTTTTTCAACTACAATGTTAAGTTTGTTTTTGGGATAATTCATCCCAAATACGGAACCGAGTCTGTAGTCCGACACGCTTTGGCTGTTTTTATTTTATTTTAAATTTTTGACCCTGTTGAATTGCACAAATCTAATTATACACTTACTTGGCAACTCGGCTTCCTTGCAGCAGTGCAGAGTAAAGCGATCGATACAGTATTTTGGTGGCAGTATCTTGAGGGGCTGGCCATAAGGTCAGTAGTATGGCGTGAGCTCCGGCCGCTAACAACGCTCGACACAGACGTGATACTCCTTCTCCTGCGAGGCTCACGTCTTCGCTTTCTTCGGCTGATGAGCCTTGAAGGGCAGCGCTTGATGGTGCGCATGATATCACCACCTGTTAAGCATTCATATTGTTCAAATACTACTGACAAGTCAAGTGCACGAAGGAACAAATACGGTAGGAAACAGTAGGTAGGTATCCTGTTTGAAAGATTAAAAAAATACAGAAATAGTAAGTCTAGCACAATATGACGCAAATAACACGGTTTAAATTGTCCTCTGTTATGACTAATTTCGTAAGACTTACCAATCTGGCCGTGATCTTCAGGTTCATAATTTCTGATGCAGTAAGCATGAACTCTGAAGCTGGTGGCAACTCTTCATTACTTGGAGGCAGTTCGGTATCTGTGCCAAAACATCAACATTACAGTCAAGTACTTACATTTGGACGACCATACAAGCTAAATTTTGATAAAGAAACGTACTTTCTTCTTCATTTTCCGTCGAGGTATCTGCAGCACCGCTGCTAGTATTCAGTAATCGCTTTGCTTGTGAGTCCACCTGAAAATAATTAATCAAATAACTACCATAGAAACAATACTACATTGTCAACAGTATAAATAGTTAAAAGTTTCCCTCTAGGCACTGTACTAGGCCCAATACTCTTATGTTCAGAAAAATAATATGCAGCTGTAATTTTAAGGAGTGTTCCTCAAGGTACACGACTGGGCCCAATACTCAGAATAGATGTATGTTATCAAATATCTACAAGTGTGCTAAGTGGCCTAGGAGGCCTTTGTCCAGCAGTGGGATATAAACAAGCTTATACTAAGAGTGTACTAACCACTTCTCCGGGACTAAGAACGATGGCGGGAGTCTTCCAACAAATGTGTGTGGCAAAGTGAATGCATTCTGCTTGCGTCAGCTGTGACAGTACTGCTTCTTTGGATGCCTATTGACAAAAATCACATCAAAAATTGCTAACTCTCATAATTGATAACTCTCCTGATTTTATGAGTAAGTACATGCGCCACAAAAGAGATTATTTTGTTGAGTGTTCGATACGTATTCTTTATAAGCGATGTATTTACCTACAGATTCGAATTGATTGAAAAAGCTTTCTTTCGAAAATCTTGCCTACCTGATAGTCAGTAAGTGGTGTGACGCGCAGCATATCTGCGACAAGTTCTGCCTCTTTGAGCTGTGCGTGCGCGGCTGCCCATCGCGCGCCTCCTACGCGAGGAGCTCCCACTACGAGACAACGCATGCCTGCTTCTGCGTTATTGGCATTGGCGTTAGGTGCTCCTGTGAAATAAGCATTGATTAAACTTAGCAGAATAACTTTTCACATCTTACATGTGCTTGGGCTAGACAAGGCAAGGTCTTGTACAGTCTAGACTCTTGACACAAGCGTGAAGATGATTGGAAGTATTTTTTTAATCTTGTCCCTTTCTATCAATTTGGTTTTTAGACATAAATGTAAGGCACTATAATTGAATTTGTGCTCAAAGTAAATTAACATCGTAAATTCTTGTCTGCTACATTTTAACGCGTTTCGGGAAAATCTCGAATTGAGATTAGTCCGAATACTTCCTACTACATTAGAAAATCTGATACGTTTGTATAGTACATACCATGATCGTGATGCGGCCTCGCTCTCATATGTCGATGGTGCCTCAGCGGCCTCAACGCGGGCGCGGCCAGCATCGCGTACCGTTCACACAGTGGCTCGCCATCGCCGGCCACTGTCATGGCGGCCGCGCCAGGGCTGGTTGCACTGCGCAGGGCTCCCCAAGGACACGCGTAGAGTGCGCCTTCGACTACTACGATAAGTTCTCGACGACCACCGCAGCCGCGACGACCGTGGGATGCTGTGGAAGATGGTTCTAATGAGTCAACGGTTCGAAGGGGAAGACTTCTTACCAAGAAGTCTTTATTTACAAGAATAAGTAGGCAATCGACGTGAAATATATAACTAGCAGAGCATTTCGTGTAAAAACTCGTCCTGAGGAAGTTTAAGACTTTTTATGGGTTCGAATTTAAGTTTAAGACTTCATTCATGTGTTTCTTGAAAATACGTGCATTATGAGTGTAAATAGATAAAACAGCATTTACTTGACTTGATTTTCACCAATCTTACTTCAGCCAAAATTCTGCCGTTTAACGCTTTTTAGTGATTGTTGATTTCATAATGGTTCCCTATGATGCCACCTATGACTTTTTTTCAAGACTAACTATAATTTGTTCGAGTTGAGACCCCGTGCCCAAAGTTTTTCACAATTGTGCTTAGCGGGAGATTCCTGCCCTTTCCTGATGCCGATTCCCGTTTGTAAAGTACAAGTGCTAGTGAAATACCAGATACATAAAATTTTCTTTCATAATTCGGCCGTTGGGTTGATTGCCAACGGATTACAAAAAGCACTCAAAACTTACAATGATTGTGGCATATGTCAAATATCCTCACCATGATTATTATTGCAGGAAGCAGGCAACAGATCTTCGAAAGGTGCCAACAGCATCTGATACAGAGCGCTAAGGCATGGCGGACCCTGCCACGACGGCTGCTTCTTACGAGGGATGTGGATGCTGGACCTAAGAACAAAGAAGAAGATTAACAAAGAAGAGTCATCATAAGGACGACTTTGCCCACAATGTGTGTTGGGTTGTGTGCTATCCCATCTGAATTTTAACTACAATTTAGACGTGTAAGTTCACGACAAAAACGTACGGCACTTATAAAAAAATTAAATGATTCTTCTAATGAAGTCTCGGTTATCTTGGGGTCCGGATAACACATAGGTCGTTTTTTGACGAAGGAAAGGTTTTCCAGAGCTAGCATGATCAGCCTATACTGTTCCCACTGCTGGCACACAGGCCTCCACTCGGTGAGAGGGAGTGGGCAAAGCTAAAAAATAATATCAGAGTTGGGGTGTGATAGTGTGTCTATTTGTGTGAGTGTGTGGGAATTCTACGTACCTGGTAGATCCTTGTAGACTTGCCACGGATCCGGCGACGGATCCTCCGACTGAGCCCACACTGAACAGAGAGCTCAGAGAGTAGTTCGAAGAGTTCAACAGATGGTTGCGGGTTACCTGTGAGTAATGAGGAAGCAGCATATTAGTAATGAACTTTAAAGCAAAGGATTCGATATAAAGAGAAGAATTTCGATGAAGGACATTGGCAGGAGAATTCGCCGAATATTCACTTTTGACTTTTTAAACAAGACACACTTAGTATCCAAAGTCGATGGTCCAACATAAGCAATCAAGTCTTAACAGCAAAAGTGTGTCATTTCATTAAACAGACGTACCATTCGAGCGAGTCCTGTATTCGGTCTGTCTTCAGGGTCCCATTGATCTTCGGCCTCGCCTCTTCGCTCAGCGTTTGCCTTTAGCCAAGTAGACCACTCGCCGATGCAATGCTCCAACTTACCAAGACCACTTACTGTAGAAAAGGGGATAATTATAATACAAGTTCACGATAAAATTTGATGGGCTAATTCACAAACAAATGAAAAGATTGGAGATTTAGAAAGTTACATGAATCCCTCAAAAATCAGTTTTTACGAACCACCTCTGGATGGAATTAAACTAAATCAAAACGCAAGCATTACTTAAAACTAGTTTTAACTAATCAAATGAATTTAAACCTCTTTTAAGTAATGCTTGGGTCTTAAGTGAGGTTCTGTAATACGGGCCTTAGAAACGTGATCTGACTTGTTCAAACATATAAATGAAGAGTCCTTCAATTATTTTCCTTACCGTTGCTCGGCTGAAGGTCATCTGGACTAATATCAGGCAAGCTGTTGTCACTATCTTCAGCTTCTTCCAGTAGAGACACTTGGTGGAATCGCAGTATACCTTAAAAAAGAGAAAAAAAGTTTATACTTTTTGGAATCCTTCGGCTAACTCCTTTTTTTTTCTGGTATTGCTTCTTTTCGGGCAAAGAAAAGGTTTAGGATCCCTAAATATTGACTATATCAGTTGTGATATTCGTCTGGTGGGGGTAGATGATGATGGTTTTATATTTACCTTTATGTGGCTGCAGCAGCCATGCATATAACCTGCCAGCTGCAAGACTGTAGTACAATACAGGCGCTTTCTGTTTGTTTACAACTTCTAGCACTTGTTCCACGCTTGATGGACTCCAGGGCTCTGAGCGCTCTTTGCCAGCTTCTTCCGCACTCCTGAGTAAGAATATTGTAATGTTAGAGTCTGCATTTTCCATAAACTAAAACCTCCTGATGGCAATGAACGCCATTTTACAGGTGATGGTAAGACCATGAAATGGCCGTTACTGACGTAGCTTCTCATTATCATCAATAGAAGATATAACAAACTGCAAAGCTGGGGCATGTTTGTTCTAAATATGCATTACGGGGTTATCTACCCATATAGATATGCAATACGTGAAAGATATGGCTAGGAAGCATGTGATTTAAGTTAACAATGAGATGCCGGCGAACAAAGCTGTATTGAAACATTTTGGGATTTCATTTTGGCATTGTGATGATCTGTCTGTAGAAGGCTTACCTCTGTTGTGCATGAAGTTCAAGATTAGCTTGGTTCAAAGTTCCGGACGGTTTTTCAGTGACAGCGTCCAGGGATCGGCATCGCCCTCTCTCGGCTACCACCAACGCTTCCGGGTGACGGCCCAGTTCTGAAACATGATGAATTTATTGATTTGAGACTACTTAAAGTGTGATGGAAGACATTAGCCAAAATATTTCTCTAGTCCTAAATTGTAAAGCAACTATTTTGCCATGCTGCTGGTATTTTTGGATTAAATTAGTTAATTAAACAGGGTCAAATCAAATTGCCTAGCAAAACTCCTCAAATATGGTGACGTAATGCCAGAACCAGAAAAGCAGTGGTAGCCCAGTGGTAACGGCTGCGACTTACCGAGTTGTTGGTCGTAGGTTCGAACCCAGACAGGCGCTTTACTTTGTGTAAATTATTTCATCACCTCTCAAAACGGTGAAGGAAAACATCGTGAGGAAACCGGGATGTCTTAGAACCAAAAATTCGAAGACATGTGACATCTACCAACACGCACTTTGCCCGCGTGGTAGATTACGGCCCACTCCCTCTCACAGAGAGGAGGCCTGTGTCCCAGCAGTGGGAACATGATAGGCTGATTATAATGCCAGAACCAAACCATTCAGTACTTTGCTAGATGAGCATATGTCTTTCATCTATCATTTCCGTTGTCTTCTGCTCATTTCATCACTTAATAATTACTAATAGAACTGTTCTCCTCCACTTACCAACAAGTACTCTCTGCAGTGCATGTTGCGTGGACGTGTATAGTGCAGCGATCTTCCTGTCCCTGTGCTTGTCGTTGCTAGACTCTAGTAGAGTGAGGGCTGCTTGTAGTTGTTCCTTTGCCTCTTCCAGTTCTCCTGATGCCCAAAGAGCGAAGCCGAGGCGGTGGCGGACGCGAGCCTGGTGAATGAAGGTTTTGTTAAATGCGGCTGGATTGTATTTGCTATAATCTGTAGTCGATATTATGTTATCATTTTTGAAACCGTGCGAAAGCATGTAGCGCTGACTTTTAAGAAAATAGGATAAAGGCAGAAGAAAGACGATGGTGTCCTAAATAATGTCATGAAAATGTCGTTGCTGATTCAGAATTGATCAGAGACCGTGTAAAGGCCTTTAAAACAAGGAGTTTGTTTTTGTTTTCGCAGCTTTCAGAAGAAGATGGCCACATTAGGGATGATGACTAATATTAAAAATGTTCGTAAAATATTTCAAAGAAGGCATAGTAAAAATGAGATAATCGAAAATATCTGTTAAATCTATGTCAATATGAAGAAGATACACGCTTTAAAAGTTTTTGGAGGGGATTTTCCCGTCCTTGTCGCGCGGTACGGACAATGTACGGCGCTACTATGAAGTAACATAGTCGTGACGTCACTTCTACGGTAGTGCTGTCTTTGTCTAACCTATCTTAGAACGTTTATAATTTGGCCATTTTTTAAGCTTTTATACTTTTTGTAATTTTTTTTGCACTATTTGGAAACGAAGTAATTTTTTAGATTAAAATGAAAAATTGTCATCATCCCAATTCTCATCTCGAGGTGAGAAAAATATCAACATGGAGAAAAATTATCAACGGAGAATAAATAATTATGGGGAGGCTTCTGCCTAGAATTGGAATGATACAGACTTGAATATTCAAAACTGCTTACCTCTTCATCAGCATCAGCCAGCCCCTCAGTCGCGGCGAGAGCTTGTCTTAAATATGACACAGCACTGCCACAGGCACCCATCGCTAAATGAGCCCTACCCAAATCTGCCAGTGCTTGTGCACGTCCTCTTGTGTCACCTGTAATCAAGTTAATAATTACAAAATATTGTCTTTAATTGGATCAGGGAGTCTTAATAAGAGAGAGATTAATAATGAGTAAAATAAGACCGGCAGGAAGGTTCGGAAGGTTCTCGCTTATTGGTTGAAGTGACCCATAGTGTAGTTATAGCAGGTTGGTGTCCGAACATTCCTTTCCATCGACCTCAGTTCAAAGGGTGTTTAACCTTTAGAATTTACGCACGAAGAAATAGGTTATAGAAGTATGAGGAACAGGGTGTACTGTTCAGTTCTCACATCCTCCAAAAAAAAAGGGAGGATCCTCTGACCAGACGGATATCTTGTCTAGTGGGCTACTGCCCGATGAATGATGTCGGGACGTTGTATATACTCTGGTTGCGCGGTAAATTCTGTTTCCGCTATTCAGGATTTTGTGTGACGTCAGCGTGATGCGTAGTACACATGTGGCGATATAGATTCCGCCACAATGTCAAACAGGGATTATGAACGATATACCAGATCGTAGTAGATAGTGTTCTGTAATTTCCGCCTACTCGCATGGGAAAAAGCCTTTTGTTTTTATGTATCCATATACTCTCATACTAATGAGAAAGTAATATGTCTTTTTTGCATGAACACACAGGCTGATGTTATTTTTATTTAAAAAAAACTCAGAAGTAAAAATGAGAGAAGTGTTATCTTACCTGAAGCAGTCGCATGTCGCAGTCGTGATTCATGCCATCTTGCTGCTTCAGCGTGTGCGCCCATTGATGCATGCGCAGCGCCCAAACCACCGCACGCACGGGCCTGTTACGAATACGTCGTTATAAATGTTCTACATTCGTGAAGTTTTATGGAAAAAATGGGTATTATTGAATTGAGTACAGTGGTGTGCAGTATTGGAGAGGCCCATTTCTATAAAACAGACTTTTGTAGTAGTTCGGTGAAAGTCGTCGAAAATCGTTTTCGAAAATTTCATTTAGTCCTAGCTGACCTCAGGATCAATAAAAATTGGTCAGTTCCATTCAAAATGTGTGAGAAAATGAAAAACCTTATTTTTTTTTAAATTAAAAAAGTTATTCTACTATTCGGGGCGGAGACAAAACCAAAAAATCAAACATCATAAAAATCGGTCCCGCCGTTCTTGAGTTATAAATGGTGTAACTAATTTACCGACTACCCGACTTATTTTATTGTTTTATTTGTATATCGGTTTCTTTGGGAAAGATGTTTGTTATGATGCGTACAATCATGTGTTTTAGTATCGGTCAGTAATTCCAGTCACCATATATATAGATTACTCACTAGATCGCGTTTGAACACAATCTCTCTAGATGGAGAGCGATAACGATCAATGGTGGAGCACGCCTAGAAGTAACCTATTCACTTTCGTCGAAAGTGAATAGCATTTTTTGCAGAAGACTGCCAAACCCTGATGATAATTTTTCAATCAAAACTTGATAGACAAGGCAACGGTTTCCGATATCCTCTGCTAATGGACAGTACCTGTAAGTGTGTGAGGCCCAGCCTGTGCGCCAGCTCCAGCTCAGCGCGGTGATGTCTCACGGCGGCGGCGTGGTCGCCCAGCGCGTGCTGCGCCACGCCCAGGGAGTGACATGCTTCTGCTTCCATTATCTGGTTGTTAAGTTCCCTGTGAACAAATAAAATTGCTGTGACTTGAGGTTAAATCAAAATAGCATAGACCAACATTATTCTGAAAATCTTCGTCTCTCAGAAGTGCATTTGTAGTCACCCTTAACACCTCTGAAAAAAAAGGAAGAGTTTTTAACAAACGCTCAGGAAGAGGTTCATCTAAATGTGTTTGACTCGCATGATTCTAAGTTTAAATAAATACCAGTTTAAACTACAACAACACCACAGATCATATAATACTACGTACAGAAACCTAATCCCATACAAAGAAATGAAACCTCCCTATGTCTGGCTATTGAGCTGGTAATTTTTCTTCGTCCAATTTTTCAACAGATGGCAGCATCAGCGACTCACTAATTGCCAGAGACTGTAGTTTTACAACGCCATCTAGGAGTCGACCTACTTTTAAAACGGTTCGTGCAATCCTTTTTAAATAAAGTTTTATAGTAGTTCCGGGTTCAGAAAAACATGTTATTAGATTTCTTTTATATTTTTAACAACACAAAAAACACACATTCTAACACTTCACACACTTAGTTTAAGTTAACATGCGTTGCCACTAATAGTAGGACTATTAACAGTCTCTTTTAAAATGTTGTATTCCTTCTGTGGGAACCTGTGCTGGCGAACCTTAATACAGGTTACCATGCATGTAACCTAGCTAGGACGCCAGATTCAATTTTGTTAATTGTTACTGTCTTTACGATTTATTCCTAAACTGTAAAATTATATTTATTGTAACAGACTGTACCACACTTTTTGAAATAAATAAATTATAAATAATCGAAAAGTCCACTGAAGTATTGTGATAAAAAACCTTGCAGAATTTCAGAATATGCAATAATATGCTGAATAAAGATTCATGCATTCAAGCAATTACTGCAAATGTTTTTGAATTAACTAGATCACAAATAGTGTTCTTCAGAAAAGTCAGGTGCGCAGTACACGCAATCGGCGTGCGTGTATAACCAGATGTATGAACGTAAACGAGGCGTAAACAGTACTTAAGGATCGCGGCAGGTGGCGTTCTGTGGTTTCTCCCTACCCGCATGGGAAGACGACGTGAGTTTATGTAGAAATGTATGAAGATCGCAAATACTTACTTGGCAATATTCTTCTGATGTTCCAGGCATAGTACGGCTTGTTCAAGATTGTTCAGGGCTATGTGCAATGCACCCAGTTCTCCATAAGCCTGCGCCTTCGCTTCCGGCGCGCCTAGTTCATGTGATACAACTAGACGCTTTTCCAGGCATACTAGAGCTTGCTGTAAGTTGCCGACCGACCTGGAAACAGTAATCACTCAATGAAGACAACGAAGATACCAAAATTTATGAACTGAATTGAAATCTTCAAAGGTTCTAGTAGTCCAAAGGGCTTAATACTGTGCACCAAAATTAAGTGAACGTCACAATATTTAAAAGAGGAAAATTATCTTCAATACAGTTACATTGATACAATGCAATTTTATTTAAAGGAATAATGGCAGTGAGCACATAAATTGCGTAGCACAGTTTCGATCACAAGCCGAGAGTTTAAAGGGCATTGCTTCACAGGTTTGAAAGATTCGTCTTCTCAACAACGTAAATAACGTAATGAACGAGGGTGAACTGTCAAAATGAAACCCATTGCGAGCAATGATCAATGTTGTTAACCGCCACCGCTAATTGCAGTATTATTTTAACCTTACTCTAGTGGAGGAAAGAGACGGAGCTATACAGGGCGCATAGCTCCATCTCTTTCTATTTTCATACGCACTTGTGACTAAGTCCCAATCCTCGATACGCTCTTTCCTGCTCTCGTTTATTATCCAGCTTCAGTGCAGCAGCTAGGTGTTGTTCATGATACTTGGCGGCTTCATCAGGATCACCCAGAGCGTCGTAACAGTCACCAAGAGAACCCAATGCTCGAGCTTTGTCTAGTTGGCATGTTGGGGTATTAACGCGTTCTAGGATTGCTAGTTGCTGGAGATAAATAAAATGATTGGAGTTAAGGCATAAAGAAAATTCAACTGTATAAAAATTCATGATGATATGATAACAAAACCAAGTGGACAGATCGACCAGGAATAAAGCGAAAAATGTTTTTTTTTAGGCGATACTTTGATGTAACTGCTCAAGATCGTACGTATTGAAATTACTTGATTTCAACTTCTTTTACTAAGACGCTCATTTGTTATTTTAATATTGTCTAGTGTCAGGTCTGCTAGAAGATATTTCTGATGAAGGTATCTTCGTGCTCTTCTGTCTTTATGTATAGTTCTTTTTAAAGCTTTTGTGTGTAATAAATTAACAAGATGTTTGCTTGATGAAACTTTTACAGACCTGCTCCAAATATCCTATGGCGTCTTCATAATGTCCCATGTTAAGTTTGGCGATGCCTAAGTTGCCATACGCTTGGGCTTCTAACGCACAGTCCTGTAGTTCCTGCGCTCTTTCCAATTGTTCCTAAAAAAATTAAGTGTTTTTGTAAACAGTTCTGCACAATAATGCAGAACCGAGGATATTCAAGCGATCAGGCTGATGATCAGCAACTGTATGACTGATCAAATAGTAGATACAACAAAACATATGTTTCACTTTGGATTGGGAACGACAAAATCTTCAGTCGTTAACATGGTCATGGTTCTCCGTAAGATAGGAGTCCACCAACGCAGTCATTGTCAAAATTGTCAAGTGGATTTTAATTCATAAACAGTTCAAGTAAATAAAATGGACAAATGGCCACTTAGATCAGAGATAATGTTTATTGTCATTGTATTTGTTGGCCATATCGGCGTGGCAAGTAATTGAATTTGATGTTCTGTGTATTGCAATGTTTATTACTTTACATACCTACTATGGGATAGATTCAAGTTTTTTATAACTGAAAAGACAGCTGTGCTGCTGGGGAGTTTGTTGCGCCACTTCTTCTTCCCAGCTAAAGCACTAGGAAGTGGTGAAGGGCGTGCGTTTTGGGGAACTGTCTAATGTAATTTTGACGTTCGAAAAGTGCTGATTCTCAGCCTAATTTGAATAAATGACTTTTGATTTTGATATATTCTTACCCTGTAGCACCTGGCTGCATGCGAGTAATGTCCTAAAGCCATGTGAACAGCTCCCAGGTGTGAATGCGCTCTTGCCTCTCCAGCCGCGTCTCCTGCCTCTTGACGGAGTGTTAGTTCCTGAAACAAATACATTGCGAATATATTGACAAATCTACATCTTTACTCTATACTTTAATGTATACAGGAAATAATTGAATAGGTTCACTAAATTAAAATACATAATTCAACGTGATAGAAACAAAATTGTGGCATGTCATTCCGTCATTCGGCTGAGGGAAAGGAAAGGGATGCACATACGTGCGCGTGAGCAAGCGATTTGGTAACGTCGTCGTCGCGGACCATTTTTTTCATAAATTGGTAAATGACCGCTATCTCAACGCGTTGGCAACTTGCTTCATGTTGTGAACTGAATGGATTGCCCTTTGGGCGCGCGCTATTATTGATACTTTAATTTTCTTAATGGCACTTAGACAATTCGTGTCTATTTGAAGGCAAAACTTATTGCCTTCAAGTAAACATGAAATATCGTTTGCACTATCTAAGAATTTAGATTTTGGAAATAACAATTAATAATGATTATGTAACAGTTACTGGAACTCCTTTTTCAAGTTGGAGCACGTTTACAATTTTATCATGTACAACGAGGTAAAATTTGTTTGTTTGCAAGTTTGTATGTAGGGGGTCATCTCTTAAACAACCGGTCGGATTTGAAAATTCTTTATCATTTTAATCGTAATGAGCAGAAACAGGCTTATAAAAAAGTGCTTACTTGAGTATGATGTCCTAACGCAGCATCAAGTCTTCTTTGAAGTCTTCTGGCTAGGCCTAGCGCACCGCATGCAGCTGCTTCTAAAGATCGGTCACGGGCCTGAAAAGACAAGAGACAAAACATGTGTCATAAAAGAGTTATTCATAGACAAGCTTGCTTTTAATAAACAGGGAAGTAGAGATATCAACGCGCAAAATGAAACCATGACTTCAGCAAATGATTCTAGAGCCTGCGCAGCCATTTCGCGCCCGCGCTTTTACTTCGCGTCACCAGGGGCGCCCGTCGGCGTGGCCGTCGTCTGTTATAGATGGCCATGGTCGCAGCGCAAACATCGCTGATTTTCTTAACAGAACTTATAAAAACCTTAACTACAATATTCCTTACAGATTTGAACAAGTAACGTCCATTATTTAGAATAGCTGTTTCATAGAAAAGGGACCTACTTAGATATTTTTTTCACCGACGAAATTTTACATCGCAATTCAGAATCTTGTACTTAATCCAAGGTTGCGCGTTGATTCCTTGCGACTCTGTATAGAGAAAACAATTCATACCTGTCTCGCAAATCCAAGCTGCCTTTGATACATCTTAACAGCCTCCTCAACATCTCCCATCTTAATCAGCACATCTCCGATATTGCCCAGCGCTCTAAATTTGCCCTGCAGGTGCTGGGTCATGTGGGCTATTGCCAGGAAGTACTTCTGACATTCCAAGGCAGTTTCGAGGTTGCCCAGAGCTAAGTGGGCTAGTCCTAAGTTGCAGTACGCTCGCCCCATGTTCATCTTGTCTTGTAAGTCTTTGGCCAGGGATAAATCTTGGTCATAGTATCTGAAATACATTAACGTACCTAAATTCAAATTCATGAAAAGGTTGTGTTTGCTAGACTTGATGAATCAACTTGACAGAAAATACGGAAATATTTAAGCAGCCTATGAATCAATTTTAATCAACTTTTGTAGTCAAGTGCTACAAGCGTACAAAAGAACACAAAAGAAAATAAGTGATCAGCTTAGGTTGATTGCTGATCTTTAATCGTTAATCGTGGAGAACAGCTAGATAGTTATGAAGATGGTGGATCATTCCAATAGCACGAAAAGAAAGCAAGATTTATGAAATGAGTACTGACAGTCAATATAACATACTAAGACGTATGAGATTTAAAAAAATATAACTAACCTGACAGCCTCCCTATAATTCCCAAGACAATAATGAGCATATCCAAGAAAATGGCAAGCCTTTGCCTCTGCAGTAACGTCTCCCAACTCTTGGGATAACATCAGATGTTGCTCGTAGTACGGAACTGCTTGAGCAAATTCCCCTCGAGACGAGAGGCAGTTGCCTAGGTTAAGGAGTGCGCAAGCTTCGCCGGCTGCGTCTTTGAGCTCGCGGGCTATGCCTGGAATATAAGGATATTTTTATAAAACTTAAAAATACTTAAAAATGTTCTTGCCCAAATTTTTTTGAACTTTAAAAATAAAACAGTAATAATCTAACACTCGTCAGACTCATGGATCGAAACTTTAATGGTGTATAACATTACATATTTTGAAAGTGAGAATGTTCGATTCACCATTTACCGACACGATACTTTGGCATCGGTGATCGGCGAAAAACGCTTTTACAAAAGAGGAAGTTATCTATTTTCATACTAAACCAAAAATTCAAAAATCTTAAAACATAAAACCTTCAAGTATTTGGATAAACCTTACCTAAATGAGCTCTATAATGGAACAGCGCCATATCATGTGCCCCTAAGGCCTGGTACGCTACCGCCAGGTTCCCGTGCGTAGAGGCTTCGGAACTCCTGTCATGCACCTCCTTCGATATCGTCAGCTCTTGCTTGTGGTACTTGATGGCTTGCTCGTAAAACCCCGCTGCGGAGTATGCGTTACCTATATTGCCGTATGCTCTCCCCATGCCTGCTTTATCCTGGAAGATGAAATTAATTGAAGTCGTCTCTTTAACTGTCTCGTTGGTCTAGTGGTCGCAAGAGCTACTGCTGAGCATGATGTCCTGGGTTAGGATCCTAGGTCGGACAAAGTGTTATTGTATTCTTAGTAGCAGCCCGGTTGATGGCAATAGGCTCGCACCCTATTACATGGGACTTAAGCATAACTGGCAAAATGTGGGAATACTATAGGTACACCTCTGCCTAACCCTTCTGGGATAACAGGCGTGATGTTAAAAAAAAGATAGATAGATATAAAAAATAAAGAGACGACATAACATAACATATGTTATGTCGTCTCTTTATTTTTTATATCTATTTCTCTGTATTAATAAACTAATAAATGTATTTTATTCCATCTGTCGTTCCAACCTGAAGTAATATTATAAAGAGGTCAAATTGTTTGTTTGTAAAATGGAATCTCTGGAAGTGCTTGACCGTTTTTTTTTCACTGATTTAAATCTACACTTGCCGAGTGCCATTCCATCAAACATATCCTGTTTGATGGAATTGTTAAAACCCACATAGACGAAGTCATGGGCAGAAGCGACTAGTTATTATTACAATGAGACCAGTTAAGATCGTCAAGTTAATGGTATGAAACCAGTTATTAAAAGTCATTATCACGTATATGGATACAAATTCAGTAGCGTGATTTTATGCTCGGCTTGTCAGCAGTCTTTCAGTGAAACTCGGACGACAGGCGTCTGATAGATTAGTTTCTTCACGTTAAGTTACATTGTTTTCATGAAAACGAATTAGGTAGACGTATTTACAAATGATTATGTTGAAAAACTGCATGCAGAAACCAATATTCATTATTATTAACATATAATTGGGCTTGATTGTGACAAAGATGGAAGAGCGACTAAAAACGACGAATACTCTCAGATACTTAAGTGCAATGTGAAAGTGACCTTTTCCCGTTGTGCAGACATTCGCATTTGCTTTGATAAGTTGCATTTTAAAAGGTAAAAGTGCGTTAAATTACCTGTAACTGTCTAGCAATAGACAGATGTGCTTGATGCAGTTTGAGTGCAGCGTCGTGTTCCCCCAACAGTTGGTACACGATGCCAAGGTTTGAGCATGCTCGACCTTCCCCGACCTACACAATAAGGATACAATTTCTAAAACTACGAGAAGAAGTAATAGACGAAATGACAATAAAATTGAAGTAAATGACGATACATGAAACAATAGAATAACAGCAGCTAAGGGCATAAACTAATTTGATGTCCCTTAGATATTCTTAGTTGTTACTATTTAATTTTGTAACGCGTTCAATACTGTTTTCTTAAACTAATGTAACTTTTTGTCAATTATATACTTTACGTGACCTATTTGGTCGCCTACATTCCCAGCCTAAATAAGCTGAAAGTGTTGCTGGTAGTGCACAGACCTTTTAACTGTAATTTTGTGAACAAAGTTTTTTTTCTTCTGTATAATTATGTCATCAATATTATTGTTTTTGCTAGGAATGTTGTGCAATTACGGTTTGGATAATCGGGTCGAAATCTATAATTTGAACGTAGTGATATACTGTGATTGTTACCTATTGTAGTTGACTTGTGAATAAATAAATAAATATACCATGGAACATAAAATTGTCAACCGCTTACTAGCTGCCTAGGGCCCTGTCCTTCTAATTTATTTACATAAACAAAAGAATGCTATCGTGAATAGGATCGTGTGTTCGCATACAAACAGTTTCATCAATAAAAAACATGGATACCTTGTCCCTTGCCGCTAAAGCGACGTCCAATTGTCTCTCGTGCCATTTCTTAGCTTGCGCGTAATCACCAGCGCACCTGCAAAATTCAGGTGTTCATTTTTATTGCCGCCACATAAGACACATCCGCATAACTCAACAAAAATACAGTCTGTAGAAGGACGTTAAAATTGCATAAGTAATGGTACCGTACAGTACAGAGAACTAGAAGAACGAAAATGTTTTAAGTTGTCGGAAGAGATAAGATTCGAGTATTCAAATGCAAACTCTTGAATACTAATCATAGGTATTGTGTTTCTGTAGGGGGATTAGCAATATCGTTGTCTACGTTGACATCACCTTCCTCTTAAAGACGTAGGTTACATCAGAACAAAAAACGTTAACGAAAGTTAAACAACGACTTACCTAGCAGCATGTCCTAACCCAGCATATGCTCTGGCTTCAATAGCTCTGTCACCAAGATTCTGTGCTATCCTCAACACATTCTCATGGTAAGCGATAGCTTGTGAAAAGTTTCGTCTATAGTGGTATGAGGATCCCAAGTTGGAGTATGCTCTTGCTTCTTCAACCTTGAAACATAACAGATTGCTTATGTTTCAATGTTACGTAATGTTCAGTTAAAACTATTGTGTCGTCTAGGCACACTAATGTACTTTCGGAACTTACTAATTAATTTTATCATGCAGTTAATTATTTATAAATTATAACTCATTTTTAACTTGTGACATAATTCACAGTTCATAGGCACATCCGAAAAATTCTGCAAAAGCTGTTTGGTTTTTATTTCCGAATGGTAGAATTCCGTCTTCAAGTCAATCAATTTTAAACAAATATGGTGTCTCACCTGATCCCCAAGTCTTCTAGCCAGCCTCAAATGCTGCGTATGACAGTCAACAGCAGAGTCAAACTCTCCCATTGCCAAGTACACTGCTCCAACGTTTCCAATCTCCCGTGCTTCCTGCAACCTGTCCCCCATTTGTTTCACCAGTTGCACGCATTGCTTGTGACTGGCTAGCGCGTTGGGGTAGTCCCCAATGGCTGTGTAGACGTGGCCTAAGGAGGTTAAAGCGGCTGCTGCTGCTTGTGTGTCCTAGGAAAGGTAAATGTTTTATTAAATGAGGATTTACTGGGCTCCTATTCAATAAAGGTGTACTTGTACTGGTGAAATAATTATCCCAATCAGGAAGCTATATTCCTGTTTCTTCCAAATACGTGTCACCCTGCTGCCAGGTAATGTCTGTCACCTGCAGTAATTTAAGCTAGCAAGTCGAAAGGCTTCCGTCCATACATTCGTAAGAATAAATAACCTACTTATAAATCTAGCTGGGCATTAAGCCACTGCATCAATTGAGATATTTCAGAGCCTAGTTGGTTTAATGCGTATGATAAAGAATAGCCTTGAATTAATAAGGAATACTAACTTATCCTAGTGAACATAAGATCCATAATCCAAGAGCACTCGATATCCATTATTAATTATCCTTTGATCACAATTGGCTCCAGAGATATAAAATTACAAAAAGCCATTACTTAGGACCCATTACTGACACTTACCGACGATTCATTACTTTCATACCGAAGTAAGGTCTTGATCGTGATTTCAATACGCTTCCCTAGTCTTTTTATATAAGCACTAGCACTTACAATAACTTTTTATAGTCCCATACAGCGAATGTTCGCTGTACGATATCGTAAATTTCGCGAGGACATTGAATGCGTCCGCGTTCGTCCGACTGTCCAGCTTTATTAGTTTAAAAGGACGTATAACATATATGTATTTGTGATAGTTCAATGGGTACAAATTTTATGGGTTCGGGTTTTATGTATCATTTTTCACATGTTATGTAGGTAGTAGCACGCGAATGCAAATGCGCCGACATTCCACGTCATATGAACGACTTATTTATGTGGTTTAGTAGTAATTAAGTAACGAGTGTAATGTAGCATCGCGTGAAGCTTGATGCTGCTTGATTTTATCAATGCGGTGCACACACTGTATTACAGTGCCGTATCTACATCTCTTTGGACATGGTTTCTTCTTAATTTACACGCAAGGACTCAGAAATTATGTTCATGCCAAGTAAGGGGTCATGAATGTTAAAAGAGCTCATAATAAGTTAAACAGGTTGATTTTTTTAAAAATGATGGCTATGCTTGAGCTGAAGTTATTGCAAATTGGAGATTACGTATAGAGGAAGTCCAATTCAGAAGTATACAACTTTAAAAATGGATTATTTTTACTACAAAAGAATATTACCAGGTATTTTAATACAAGCTTGGCAATTTTGTAAGAAAAATGATACCCACGATGTCGCCAACTTTTTGCTGGTTTAAAATGGGATCGCTTTTTATCCTGCTTTCCACCAAATTTTCGCATTCATTATTAGGTATTCCATTTTCAGAGTCAATTGAAAATGACGCGTCCCCACGGAAAAATTCTGGACCTATCCAGCCTGGTGAATTTGGGGGGACAAATTTCAACATTATTTGGAATTAATTTGTTTCAGAAACATTGTTCTCAAAGTTTCGATTATGTTTAGTGCTGCATGACTTATAGCTCCGTTTTATTGGAACCACATCTATTCTCGGTCTAACTGACGGATTAGATGGAAAAATAAAAATAAACTTCACATTGTTGCGATTGCCAGTCGCAGTAACAGCAGTACCAGCCCTGCAAGCCGAGACATATAAAAGACCATAGGCTCTTCAAAGAAGAATGATGATATTACTCCACCTAACCAGTTAGACAAGGAGAATTTGGGAGTTCAAGTACTGATTTATTGAAAATACTTGGGTCGTATTTCAATCCGTTTAGGAACTTTAGGATTAAATTACTGAAGGTAATGCGGTAGGCATGGTTTTTTTATAACGATTTTTTCACATTTTAACTAAATAGTTCAACTAAAATTATCGTAAAATTTGACGCTAAATAAGCAAAAAAGTTAAATAGGTACATTCGAGTTGGCTACCCTGTAGTGATCTTTGCAAGTAAACTCAAAATTCACAAAAGTCTGAGAGCCACATCTGAGACGTTCATAAACAAAATCAACATCAGACTTCCTTTTTTTAATCCAATATTATAGCATTAGTTACGTGCATTAAAAACCTTAGTGCTTTTGCTAAAGACGTATCTAATCGATATTTTTGACTCATGACTGCTAAGAGTATTTAGTTAATATAGCGAGGCATGTGCGTACAAAACAAATAAGAATAAAAGGATTAAAAGCAAATAAAGGACCCGTAGAATGCACCGCATCCTTTTCACTGAGGAAGTGAAGAAAAAGAAATCGACGACAGACGGAGGCCGCCAATAGTGGCTTTGTTTTTGAGTAGTGATGTACTACGTCCGGTATCGATATAAATTTTAACCTATTGGAAACAATGGGAATTATGTTCGTTCACACTTAGATCGAGAATACGTACTTACATTGAATGCGGAATTTTATTTCTATGTTGGCAATAATAATCATATACAAACAGGAATTACCGTAATAGGAAAAACGGACGAACTGTTGACTTTATAGAGTAAATATAAGCAAATCTTATTAAGCTCCAGGAATACCGCTTTGATATCTCGCAATAAACTGCTACACGATGTTAAATTATTGCTAGATATAGTATTATCGTTGGCGTGCATCGACGGCGACCAACACTAGAGAATAAAGTGGGACGCCCCGCAACAATCTAGCTAATTAAGTATGTGCAACATGATACGATAAAGCGGTGATTTACATACTGACTCCATCTCGTTTGGACGTTTTCCTACAGGGCGAGTAACGAGACGCCGTGTTCCTTGTTACTACGCAGTCTATTAATGTGCGCAGACACTGTGTCACTCTGGCCGTCTGTGTCACTGTCGAGTCTAAAGGCCTTTATAAATAATACTCGAATGAGACGTACGTTTATCAAGCTTTATTATGTTTCTTTTGTGTGCCTTGTTTCTTTGGATTATTCGTACGTACAATAAACATTCCTGTGTGAACTATGATGCGAATAAATCGGCAGAGGTATCGCACTTTATACATATCTCGGTGATTCATGACTCTATTATTTTGCGTATAATATATTTGAACAAAACATACAGGTGCAAACTATTGTATTTACATCTGTAAATTCTCTTCTTGGTCTTTGGGTCCGAATTAGTGAAGACTTACGGGCCAAGACCTCAAGAGCATTTCCCAATTAAGGTCCTTTTGACTTAACCTTAATCATTTTTTTTTCTTTATCATAGGCTAGGCTTTTCAATTATTTATCGCGAGTCTCAGACAAACCCGTTTACTACGGCACAACATAATTAATACTCATTATGTAATTGCCTCATTACAGGAGTTACAATTATAATTTTCATTACGACCGACAAGAGAATTATGGGATTCTTGGGACTGAAGATAAATTACGGGACGCCTATTTTAGTGAAGACCTTAGTTATTAACGTAGGATTAAATAATTATAAATGGAATTGAGTAGGTACCCATATGACACTTAATTTGCTAATGTTTTATGGTGTGATATTTGCATAAAACGACTATGAATAAAACTAACATCATGAAACATTTCATTTATTTTCTAAGTTTGCAATAACTTATTTCTAGTAAGCACGGATGAAGATTGAAGATAATATGTAAAACAATCCGCGATGATATGGTCAAGGAAATGTGTTTGTTGGTGTGTTGAAAGGACGGTTTATATTTTGCTGATTAGATCCTATCGCTGAAAACTATTTTGTAATACCTTCGATCGGAAGGAGCGAACTGAGGCTTTTGGCCACGAGTGTGACAGCTAAGGCAAGTAAAATTCTATCAAATAATTATACACGTACATTTCACGAAAAGAAAATGAAAAAGAACGGTGAAAACTTTGCCAAAAATCAATATACAGGGTGACAGGGACATATCGACCCCCTAGAGTTTTTATCCTACAAAAATGTCAACTCTGAGGGGTGTAGAACCATGTGCTGAATTCATGGTTACAATTCGCGCGTCGATGCCACCCTATATATTTCCTTAGCCTTTAAGTTCTTTAACTTACTAAGATGTTTCTTAAAATGAAAACCACTTTTTAACAACGTCCTTTTGGCCTATCAGGTAAAATCTCTGTCTGCTGGTATATTTATTTTTATGACGACCGGCGCCTTAAGATCTTTAAGTAAAAAGCGTCTAGCGAAAGCTCGCAACGCCTTGATTCCTATACGTTTTTCTGCGATAAAAGAAAAATGTTGTGTTCCATTAATTGAGGAGTTAAGACGGCGTTTCACCGGCTTATCCTGTACAATTTGTAACATTCAGCATATGATAAAGGGCTGTAGAGATGAGATGATATGAGATCGTCGAGGAACTAGCAACTTGTCAGCGTATGTTTTATTGCAGTTATTGTTACTTTTGATTTTGAGTAACTAATGATAATCGCGTAATCTATAGGTATGTTTAACATAAATTAGTGATAGGTTAACAATGAATAAATAAGATAATAATAATAAATAAAAAATCATAATATTGCAATTAATAATAAATTTTATAATTAAAGAATAATAATTAAATAATATAGCCATAACAACTATTCGAAGGAAATAATATAAATTAATTAATAAACAGGATATAATACATGTACAGGTATCTAAAAATAATCTAAAATATTGTAGTACATTTTGCAGATAAAGTACAAAATAATGGTTAAGCGAAATGTTATTATCTTATTCGCGACCTCCTGACTTTGTTTATATTGTAGTTAAAATTTGCTATTATAAAAACTACTAGATTGTCCCCTAAAACAGGGCTTCCTCTCTCCTAAACTTTTGCTGTGCCCTACAGGGTCCATAATGATCTCTATTATATAGTTACCACCTAAGTACACGTTATGGTAAAGCAATAAAGATATTGAGTATTGAGTAACATATTTTATTATTACCCAACTGTGGCTAGCCAAAGGAACAGTTTCTTTTTTAAATCTTTGTGCACAAGTGCTAGGTGTGCACTGCAGAAAAATATGGGATAAATGAAAAATGTACAAAAATTTGGATAGGATTTCTACATCAAATCAGAACGTTAAGATTTGTTGAATTACAAATAGCTAATTTATAACGTCATACTGTTTCAATTACAAATCATTGCCATGGTAAAACTTACTTAAGCATTATTCCGTGGAATATATGGAATCGAGTAGATTTGTTGTAAAAAAATCGTGTTCTGAATTTTATAGAAATAATTGTAGAGTCGCCAATACAATATGTTCAGTTCGTTGATGAGGAAAAAACTGTTGGTACTATGAGAACCCTGCATATGCATTGGGTAATGTTTAATTAAAAAGGAACTAAGGACCAATTTAATGTTAATGTAAACACAATTCTAGGATAAAGCGGCTGTTTACATTTCAACACACACGATTTTTGAGACATCCGCTATGTGACTTGAATAATGTACTTTTAACTTAAGCTTCAGGAAAATCTAGGTAGATTGTTAAACAATGAAATTTAAAAAGCATTTTATGAAGCGAATCCGTATTCTAATCCTATACATATTTTTCGTATAATTAGGAATGTACAGAAATTGAATAATTATGTCTGTAAAAACTTAGAACTTGCATGGTAATTAGCAGAAGAAAAACAAGGGCAGTGAAGGTCTAGCTAATAGACCAAAATAACTCCTAATTTTGTATCACCTTTAATGGCTTAGTTCATTTCTATACAAGGATGTACAGCCGGCACTTCACCATTCAACGTGAAAACTAGCGCATTATGTAAAATTATAATTTAAAAGATCGTTATGACCATCCGCGCTAAAGAATTTCGCTCATCATGAATATTCATACAGCGATGTATTTTAATAAATACCCGCTCTTCAGTTTAAGATGATTATTGCAAATGATGTTTTTAGTCATTACGTTCAGTTCGATATGTATTTAAGAATTTGTTGGCATTTTTGCTTTTTTATGTGTATTCGCAGACGGTACGGTACAATGGAGCACAGCGGAATCGCGTCCACCGATAAGTGCACGCAACCACAAGTGTCTAATATATCAGTAAAGGATGACGTTTCGTTCATATTTCGTTTTAAATACGGCATCGATTACGCGCTAAAACGAAAGCATAATTACAAAAGACAGATTATTAATCAATATGTCGTATGATGATAGTTTATTCCTAATGGACCGTATTAAAACTTGTATTTCAATAAATTCTTATGAAAACATTCAAAGAATCTGCATTTATTTATATCAGTTACAAGCTGCACGTTAGTTTCGTTCGAAGCAATAATGGTTGTAAAGATTGCAGCAGCGATACATTGCTAAGTCATCGCATATAAATTCTGTGTCCAGTTCCCTTCAGCGACTTTTACAAGATGCATTAGAATTGTGCGCTTGTTATACTTGCGTCCCTGATTCTGTACGCAAGCAAATAAAGAAAAAACATTTAAAATGTGTAAAGTTCATTCACAAGACTTGTAATGGAGCTTTTATAGCAGCGTTCTCTATGGTTTTGAAACTGAATAGGACGGTTATAGTTTTTGGTCTATAGAATAAGTAGTCGGTTTGTCTTGTCACCGACAAAGCGCGTGCATTTGGTTGAAATATTTGTTTCAAATTAATGCTTACTTAACGAATAATACTTGATCACTGCTTTAAGATTTCGAATATTGATACCTATTTCTACGTGCTCAGACTCACTATCTACCGCCGCATTTTCGGAATACTCAACGCTTTGCTCATCGCAGCTACAATCAGCCTTTAATAACAATTAATTAAAAACGTTAAACGTTGGACCGAGCAATTGGAACGCGTAGCCGCGAGATAGCACCTGCCTGCGACGGGTTATCCACGGCATCCGCTAATGAAGCCGGCTAGTCCACCTCACATGTTACTGTCAAATTATTCGCGGTATACGTATGGCACTGCGAAACCTCTTGTATAAGCCGCCTGTAATCTATGTGAAGTAAAACCTGAGCAGGTCTTTTTCAAACGGGCCTAATAGTTTTTAACTCTTAATCTTTTTTTTCTTGGGATTCTGTCTCGAGAAATGTAATCCTTATACGTAGATTTCTTGCAGTGTTGGTGAAACGAAACATGTGTGGTAAAAAATGTAGCGTATAATAAAAGTCGTAGCGATGTAGGTGCTCTGCAAGTTATCGCTGTTGTCGATTGTACTTCTCAATAATTGACGCGGCTGTTAGATATGTCAGGACTAGTTCGATAATGCTGGTCAGGCCGGACTGACCAGCGAGATCCGTCTTTTGTAAGGAATTCATGATTAAGATGGGCAATTAGTCCAATAAAATAAGAATTTACATAAAGTGTTGATCAAACTTAGATAAAGGCTTACGAATCAAGGTGTAATCAATGAACAGTAGGTGTAAGCTTTACCAATCTCATACTCATAAATAAAGTAAAATTGACTGTTTTGGGTATAACAGGCTGCTGTCCGTAGGTACCTTGTACACTCTCCGTAATCATTTAAAGAATGCTCACACGATAATTCTTTTGATTGTGATCGCGACGAAGCTTCGTCCACTTCACTTTGTCATGTAATTATTATTCGCCCATTCTCGGATTACTCGCAAGTGAATTCCTGAGTCGCCAGTATTTCGCGGTTATTTTAAATCGATTTGCGAGTTTTTGTTGTGTACCATTCGAGCAGAACGCGCAAAGTAAATAATTTTTTACGACTATTTGTACGTCAGATTGTTTCAGAAGTGGACGCAATGATTGCTCGCTCTTAAAATGAGAATAAGCTCTCTTATTCTCATTTTACATCATACACACCTCTACGAAAGGATGTTTTACGTAATGTATGGCGTTTTGTAGTAGGTATAATGAGTTTTTATGCAAAATCTTAACAGTGTGAAACGGGGAACTACTCGTATTACTTTTTAGTTTGCTTTACGATCGTGTTAAAAGTATATTTCTGCAGTAAAATAATAAGTTGCATAAACTTGCTCAGCGAAGTAAAATTATAGTAAAAGTTACGTCAGTGCTTGAATAGGAAAATATGGTATGAATATTTTGCAAAGAGACAAAACTAATTGCTGCGTTGAATTTCGCTTGCCTATAATACTTACGTAGAACTACATAAATTATTATAATGAAATAGCTGATTCTTAACCGAAGAAACATTAACTACCTACAAAGTTTTTAAAGCTTGACTGCTCACATAACCCTGTATGAATTGAGATCGGTCTTGTAATAGCTCGATATGCGGTTTCTTTGTTTGAAATGAAGGCAAATCCACTTTATGATTTTGATCTGCCGAAAAACCAGCATTTACCGAAACTCTGTCCATCACAAATACCATCCGTGTCCATCACAAAAATATTTCCTATATTCAAAGTTTCAACAATCCACACACACAGTCCAGACACAAGCTCTTCAAAGTAGAACAAGCCCGGAAAGTGAAAATTGAGATCAAGTGCCTACACGAGCTCTTTAGACGTTCGGATTAATTTGAGCGTCAACTATCCAGACCCCAGACCCAACTGCAATTTAAAGGACAATAATGTTCCGAGAACATTGAATTAATCGTAGTGGAAGATAAGTGTCATTCTGCACATCGAGCCGCAGCCTCGTCCGCGTCGCCGCGCCGGCGCACGTCAGGGTATTTACTGCAAATTAGCATCACGTCGTGTGCGGCTCGCGGCGCCCATCAAAGGCATCAATAAAAAGGGAACTTTACTATTTGTAGGGTTTCTTTTAAAAGTGTAATACGGTTGCCGGTTCTCGAGCTGTGTAAAACGAAAGTGATTCCCTCAAAGTCTCGGATAAGCTGCAGCCTGCGCGAGTGTGCGCTCACTCTCAGCAATCTGTATGCGATTTATAAGAGTATTATGCCGGTTTGCTGCGTGACAGATCACTTTATACTTTTTGTGTTTTATGCGATGTTTGAGAATAGAATGTGTGGGGACGGCCTTCACTAAGATATAGTGTATGTCAAATAAAAGGATATCAGCAGAGTACTAATTCAATAGCACATTCGTACATATTAATTTCGATATCAGTAATATATCATGCTGGATGACATAATTAACAGAATTAAGTGTTAACCAAACATACCAGACCTAAATAGACGAAGTTTCTAATGAAAGGACTATTAGAAATTTCGTTTGTTTACTGGTTCGGTCTTCAATGCCTAGCAGGGTACGATATGATTGAACCGACCGCTCTTTTTAATAAACACGTTAATTTAAGGAAAGATCTCCAGAGCGCTAACAAAGGAACACAACTATAAACAACAAACCGTCATCAGCCGAGAGCGGAGTGCCATAGTAAAAATTAAATTAACTTTTTACAACAACGGCTCGCGTAAACCGCGCAAGTTATTATTGCGACTGAGAAGTCGAGAACATTTGTTATTTCATTTGTAAAAGGAGAAATCAAACGGTTTACTACCATTCTTTATGTAAATATTCCATTGTGTCCGCTGCTCGTATATTGGAGCGCGCTTGGGAACACAGGGCGCCCTCTACAGATCATATTGAGCGATTTGTTATATTTGCCAGAGAGTTCGGGGAGGCTGACTGCCGTTTTACGCTACGTGTGGCGTACAGCCTCACTTGCTATGCTGGGTTTGGTGAGAAATGAAACCACTTTTTCTTCTTGCTTCTATATTGAGTGTTTCTTCTAGAGAGCTTGCCGCCGACTGTGTCGAACGGGTTTGTTTGTTTGTTTGTTTGTTTGGCATCTCGCAGGTCAACCTATGCGGTTGTCGTCTGCTTAAGCGGACTTGCCTGTGGATTCCCTAATAAATTAAGGCCTCCAGCCAGGACTTAAACTTATATACTAACTAAAACTAAGCGACAACGCTAAGGGCACCCCCTGTGGGGTACGAACCTCGGCTTAGGGCGTCGCTGGAAGAGGGCAGCAAATGACTAGCTGGATCAGGATTGGTATTAATTAGGGACGAATTTAAAGCTACAGGCTCAGCGGCGCGGGCTGGCTCGAGCAAGGGTCGGGAGGGGCGTCGATTTGGGCGTCGCGGCGGGCCTCGGCGGCGAGGGCGGTAGGACGGCGATCGGGTTTTGGGCTTATGTAGCGTGCTAGTGGCCTTGCTACTCTCCTGGAGGAGGGTAGTGGCGTCGTCGGGGTCGATTAAAGTATGCCTTGGTCGGCGAATACTGCTAATGCGAGAGGGAGTGTAGCGGGCGGCCGCTGTAATCAGGGGGTTAGAATGTTTGATGCCGCAGTCGAAGAAACGCTTTGATAAGCGTTTCATGAACTGTTTTATGGTTGGCATTTTGAGGTCGACGTGAAGATCGATATTACGGACATAGAAGGGGGCACCCGTGACCCTTCTGAGGAAACGGTTTTGGAGGGTCTGCATCTTATGGAGATGACGTGGGTGAGCGTGCGCAAATACAACGCAGGCATAGGTCATGATGGGACGGATGACTGCGGTATAGATGCGGAGCTTGCATTTGAGGGACAGTTTACTACGGGCTGTCAGTACGAATTGCAGCCTGCTAAGAGCGAAGGAGGCGCGCGCGCGAACCGCCTTAATATGAGCCTTAAAGGTAAGGTTCTCATCGAGGATCACGCCTAGGTATTTGGCTTGCTTCTCCCAAGGGATTGGCTTGCCGTACATAGTGATCGGGCTGGGAAGTGGGGGAGGGAGTCGACGACGTCTCGAGAAGAGAACCGCCTGACTCTTATCGGGGTTGACCTCGATTCTCCATTTCCGGAACCAAGCGCCTAAGACGTTTGCGGAGGTTTGGAGAGTACGAGCTATAGCGTTGGGACAGTGACCGGTATAGTAAACGGCAGTGTCGTCGGCGAAGAGAGCCAACTGAGCCTTTTTACTCTGTGGGATATCGCTAGTGAACAGCGTGAAGGCGAGAGGAGATAGTACGGAACCCTGAGGGACACCGGCGCGAATAGGATGAGGGGACGAGAGTGCTCCCTCGACGCGATAGCGAAAGGTCCGGTTCGACAAAAAGTCTCGTAAGATGAGCACGAGACGATCTGGCACTCTTAGTTGGTAGAGCTTGTATATCAAGCCGTTGTGCCAGACTTTGTCGAAGGCTTTCGCTATGTCGAAGAATAGCACACCCGTCGTCGCGTTACGCTGCAGACCAGCGCATAAGTGCTCTACGATACGGTGGACCTGTTGGGTGCCCGAGTGTTGGCTACGGAATCCAAACTGCTCGTTGGGTATGAGGCTCTTTGCTTCGGCGTAGTCTTTGAGACGCTTATAAATAAGCCTCTCGTAGATTTTGCCGAGGACATTGAGTAAGCTAATAGGGCGGTAGCTGGAGGGCTCAGACTTTGGCTTGCCTGGCTTTGGGATACCGATGACGGTGGCTTCTTTCCATGCTTGTGGGAAGATGTTGTTGCTCAAGGCGCCATTGAAGATGGCGGTCATAAGCATTATTAGCGGGGCAGGAAGGAGTTTGTATACCTTATTGGTAATACCATCCGAACCGGGGGCCTTACGAGCGTGGAGCCCTTTAATGATGTCGTGCACTTCGTCTGGAGTGACGGGAGGCAGAGGATCATCAGGGTCTTCGACGGGAGGGAGGGAGGCTCTTCGTTCGACTTCAGCGTCGACCTTGTTCAGGTGAGCTTGGTCTACTGGTTGGGAGCTGGGAGAACATTGGGACTCTAGGCTGTCGGCAAGACATTCAGCCTTATCGGGACTGTCGAAAGCGACACTATTGTCGGGGCGGATGAGAGGAGGCATAGAGACCTCTTCTGAGGAACGCAATTTCCTCTGTAATTGCCAGAAGGCTTGATGAGTGGGCTCGAGTTCGCTGAGCATCTTGTTCCAGCCCTCAGAGCGAACCTCCCCTATGCGTTTCTTTACAGCACGCTGTAAATGGCGCATGTGGGCTTTGTTCGCGTCACAAGGGAAGGAGTCGTAGGCACGGATGGCCGCGTTCTTCTCGGTTATCAGGTCACGTTCGTCAGTAGGTAGTTTCCAGCGATGGTCTTCCATCACCGGAACTTCCCGTGAACAATCCGTCAATACGGATTGTACGTGCTCTGTAAACGAGTCGATTGCGGCCGTCGTGTCAGCGACTGACACTAAGTGATCGGGGATGGTGTCTAAGTGAGGCGACGTGGTGGATTTCAGTCTTTCGCTTACTTTCCTCCAGTCGGTTATCGTCTGGGTCTGAGGGGGGCGGTTGGGGTCGATCGGACCCGAGTAGGGTGCAAGATGCATGACTACAGGGCGGTGGTCAGAATTTAGCTCGTGGAACGTCTCAATCGATTGCAAACGGAGGTTCACATTCTTGAGCAGCGCTACATCGAGAACATCGGGAAGGTGATTAGGATTACCTGGGAAGTGAGTCGGGCTCATTGGAGCGATGACGTCAAAGTTAAGCGATTCGCCTAACTTGAAAACTAACCTACCTCTGGTTGAGGTTGTGCTACTATTCCACGCCGGGTGCTTGGCATTAAGATCCCCCGCCAAGATGACGGAGTCACTCATACCGAAGAGGGCAGTGAAGTCCTTTTGGAGCGAGATGGGATCCTCCGGACCATTGTCGGGTGGGATATAAGCGGAGATGATGGTGATCGGTTGGTGGCCGGTCATGCCGAGCCGACAGATAGAGGTCTCCAGATGGGAGAAGAGAGGAGGTGGGTCTATAGGGATACAATACAAAGATTTCCTAAAGTATATGAGTGTGCCACCCTTGTGACATCGAGACCTGTCATTGCGAACTAGTTTAAAGTTGGCAATATTCGGGTTTCGGTGATGTGGTTTTAAAAAGGTTTCCTGTATGAGGAGGATGTCAAGCTGATGGTCGCGGAGGAAAGTGGCGATCTCATCGCGTTGACCTGAAACGCCATTTGCGTTGAAAAAGCCTAATTTAAGGGATCGGGGTTTGTTACTATTTACTCTCGTATTATCCATTGAGAATTAATATTTGAGTGAGTGTAGAACTTGCGCGATCTCGGGATACGCGCTGAGAATTTCCATGAGGCGGATTGCGTTGCCGTTTGCAGCAACGATTTCTTCCGCCATTTTGTCCGCGGCGGTGGTGAAGAGAGCCGCGTATGTACTAAGTATGATTTGGGCGCTGTTTCGGCCCTGGGTTCCCTGAGGTTTCGCTGGAGAGGCCGTAGGGGCCGCGGGGGCTACCAAAGGCGCTGGGATGGCGGAAGCCATCAGCGCTGGAAGTTGAGCGGGTTGCGCCGGTTGCGCGGGGATAGAGGGCACCGAAGCTGCGGGAGCCTTCAGGTGATTTAGGTTAGCCCAGGGAGACGGCCTCTGCGGGCTAAGCCGTTCCGGCATCAGCGCGGAAGGAGGCTTACCCCAGGGGCTTTCCCTGTGCTGGCGGTCGCTCGCGCGTTTCGCGAGTTTCGGAGATGAGGACTTCGGGGCCTTAGGACAGCCCCGGTAATTTGCCGGGTGTCCCTATTGGCCGCAGAGTACACAGCTGGGAGGCTCTAAACATAGTTCCCTATCTTTAGGGCGGGTACAGTCGGCGGTGCCATGCTCTCCTAGACACTTGACGCATCTAGGGGTGGCATAGCAGTTGGACTGCGAGTGACCATATAATTGGCAGCGATGACACTGTCCAATTAGTTGAGCTCTGTAAGGCTTCTCTATTGAGATGCCTGAGAGCGAACACACCGACTTAACTTTAAAAATCGGGTGGTGACCGTCTGTGGGGTCACAGATGACCAGGACCATGTCGTAGACTAGGCCCTGTCTCGCTTTATGTAAGCGATGGACGGCGGAAACTGGGATTCCTTGAGCGATGAGGTCGCTCTTAATCTCCTCGGTGGAGATTTCTTGAGGGACGCGCCTTATTACGACGCGAGTAGGGGTTTCCTCCGGAAGGGAGTAAGTGTGAAAGGAGTAGTTCCTTTCACGTAGGGCGCGGGAGAGATCCCTAAAGTCCGTAGACGTGGGGACGGTAACTTTGATCCCCTGGAGGGTGGATCGGGCGTTGGTGTAGTTGATCTTGCGATCAACACACATCTTGGAAATTTCAGTCAATTTGGACTTTTCCTGGACATATATCGGGGGAGGGGGCTTCTGCTTCCTCGCGGTAGGAGCGGGTGGGCAAGCCATAGGGCTGGCGGGGCGACTGGCCCGCGGACTAGGGGCGGTTGTGGAGCTGGACGATAAGTCGTCCTGTTTTTTCTGGGCCTTGGTGACCGGGCCAGCAGGGGCGGAGGATTTAGCCGCCTTCCTCTTGCCTCCTTTGACCACGACTTGGAAGTCGTCATCGCTGGAGGAGGAGGTGCGGGCTTCTTCCTCGGAGAGTGGGACTGACGTGTCCATGCTCTCCGTCGTATTTGTTACAGCGGCGCGCAGCTGCGTTGTCTCTGAGACAATGGCGGCCGGAACAATGGAGGCCGTGACAATGGCGGCTGGGACAAAGGCGGGCGAGACAATAGGGGCCGGATTAGCGGCCGGGGTATTATCTACCGGAACAAAGGCGGGTGACACAATGGGGGCCGAGATAGTTGCCGGAACATTGTGATGCGGAACAAAGGGCGGAATGCCTTGTTCACTTGCAGGTGGCGATAGCGGGCTCTCAAGCGCGTCGCTGAAGTTAGCGAGTGCGCCTTGAGACGGAGTGGGACTGGAAACTTGGCTTATTTTGGCGCCATATTTCGCCAAAAACTCGGGGTCCTTTAATAGGACCTCTTTGAGGAACGCCAAGAGGACGGCGTCCTCCATGATCGGAGCGGGAACTATATTAGGGAAGGAATGGTGGAAAGAGAAATTTCCCTACGTAGCCTAAACCCTATACCTAACTCCCCGGGTGGATTGGCCCGGGGATGAGTTCCCTCCCTGTCGGGTGTAGACAGGGAGGTGTGTACCTAATGGTGAGCCCTAAGCTTGTATACCCGTCGCCAGTCTTATTGTGCGAACGGGGCCCTGACCAGTCTAGCGCGAAGGGTGTAGACACACCCTAAAGACACTAGGTGAGTAGCTGGAAAGCAAAACTGTCACCAGAGCCGACTAGGAGATCCCCCAAGGCCGGTTATCTGGGACCCGTCCAACTAACTGCCTCGCCCTGAAGGGGTTCGGCGGGTGTGAATTGGGTCAACACCCCACTCGGCTTCGTTGACACCGTAAGGTTTCAACCGAGGACCACGAAACTGTGGTTTTACCCAGAAGGGGCCTAGTGAAGCTACTCACGAATGACTGATAATGAAACAGGGATGCCTTGAAAAAGGCAGTTTTTTGAGTTATTAAAATCAAATCAATTTCTTGATTTGATTTTAAATCGGAGTAGTCGGGGCGACTACGATGACGTCACGTGGCAGCGACGAATAATAGCACGAAACACAACACTGGAGCGGGAGAGCGCACAAACACGTCCGTCCGCGGCGAGAGTCGAGCGTCGAGTGTCTTGTGTGTCGAACGGGCATTTTGCTCCTATTTTTATACAATTTTTGCCTCGAGAACTAGCCGACTAATCACAATAAATCACATTTTACATTAACCAATCAGAGCGAGGCAGGATTTTGGTACATTTTAGCTTAAGTACGACGAAACTATACCGTAACGAGGACCGCTTGACAATTTAGCTTAGCTACAACGAAACTTTACCGTAATGAGGCCCGTGTTACAATATTACGTTTTTTGGGTTCTATTTGATTGTTTATTAAATAACATTATATAAAATAGACTTAATTAGGAAACTAAACTACCTACTGCTTAAACCTATATTTATTTCTATAACCTATTTCTTACTAAGCTATTCTACTATCTATTCACGTATGCACTTGTTCACTTAAACTGTTTATTTGTGTTCATCAATTATATCACTGTCCCGCACATCACTCCCGCCGTGCGACCGCGTCGCATCAACTCCAGGTGCGGGCTCGACGTCCGTAGGCAGAGGCAGGATCACTAGCTTCCTCACTGGCCGGCGCAGAACACCTCCCTTGGTCAGCACGTCCACCGTCCGCACGATGTTGTCGGGGCCTGGATACGTAGCGATGATTCTTCCTCGTATCCACACGTTACGGGGTAGGTTCGGGTCGACAATCTGTACGAGGTCGTTGACACGTGCTTCTTGGCCTCGTCCATGTGGCTCCCGCCGGTGTTGGAGTTCAGGGAGGTACTCCTTTACCCAGCGTAGCCAGAAGATGTCCGCCAGTCTTTGTGCGGCTCGCCAGCTGGACCGTGAGATGGTGTCTTGCTCGATGAAGGTGCCTGGCTGCGGCACGCGCCCCGGGCCTCCCAGCAAGAAGTGGTTGGGTGTGAGGGCCTCTGGATCTTCTGGGCTGACTGATACGTGAGTCAGCGGGCGACTGTTTACGGTGTACTCTACTTCTGCTAATAGAGTAGTGAGGACCTCCTCTGTCGGATGACGTTCGTGTAACGTCGCGGTGAGAGCTGTTTTGACGGAACGAACCATTCGCTCCCAAGCTCCGCCCATAAATGGAGCTCCAGGCGGTATGTAGCGCCAGGAGATGGTCCTCTTTGCTGCTTCCTCTGCAGTCGCTGCGTCGATCGCCTGTCGTAGTTCTTTGTCGGCGGCCTTTAAGTTGGTGCCGTTATCCGACCATATTTCAGTCGGGCAGCCGCGTCGTGCGATCATTCTCCTCACTGCCATCACTGCTGAGTCGGCGCTGAGTGAGCCGGCGACTTCTAGGTGTATGGCTCTCGTCGTGAGACATGTAAATATGGCCACATATCTCTTCTGTCGAGTTCGTCCGACGGTCACCGAGAGAGGTCCGAAGTAATCGACTCCGGTGAAGGTGAAGGGTCGCTTGTGATGAGCTAAGCGACACGCTGGCAGATCCCCGGTTCTCGGATACGGTGGTACTTGTGTCTTCATTCTGCAGAACAGGCATCTTCGCAGTATTGTGCGTGTTATAGGGCGTAGTCTTAATACCCAATACTGTTGTCTACACTCGTTGACTGTGGCTTCTACACCGGCATGATGGAGTTGTCGATGTATAGCTTGTACCCAGAGCTTGACTGTAGGATGATCAGCCTCGATTACTAGCGGGTTTTTGATTCCTTCCTGTATGTCTTGGATCGCTCGAATACGACTTCTGAGTCGAATTGTGCCGTTTATGGACTCGACGCTGAGCTGGTGGAGGCGACTTCCTTTGTTGATCGGTTTCCCGCTGTTCAGACTATCTATTTCTTCCGTAAAAGATTCTTCTTGAGACGACCTCATCAGGAGTTTTTCAGCTGTTTTGAGCAGCTCGGCTGTTACTGGTAGCAGTCTATTTTCTTGTAATGGCTTCTTCTTCTTTGCGGGCGTCTGCTGATTCACTGTAGTCTTGTTCTTCTTCCAAGTCGGATCCGTTTCTTTATTCTTCTTCGTTCTTCTGTAATTTACGATCTGTTTGGTGGTTCTACAGAGTTGAATGAACTGCAGAACACGTGCTGTTGAGTATCGAAGTCGGTCCCAGTTGGAGAACTTCGTTGGATCAGGCAGACCCTCTGCAAGCCTCAGTCTTCTCTTGTCGCTCACGTGATGTGCCTTCTCTTCATCGGAAGGTTCTTCTGTTGTTGTCTTAACGGTTTCAGTTGGCCAGGAGTCTTCTGTTTGGTATAAGAAGTCCGGCCCTTTGAACCATCGATGATCTCTGTTGAAAGCTGCTGGTACGTCTCGTGTGGCGTCGTCCGCCACGTTTAGCTTCGTCGGAACCCATCGCCAGTCGTTGACTTTGGAACCCTCTTCTATTGCTGCTAGACGATGAGCCACGTAGGGTTTGTATGAACGTGACCCTGTTCTTATCCATGTTAACACGGTTTTGCTGTCTGTCCAAAATACTTTGCGGTCGGGCTTTCTTTCGTGTTCTTCGATCACTGTCTCTGCGAGCCTAGTGCCTATGACCGCTGCCTGTAGCTCCAACCTCGGGATCGACGTTAACTTTAATGGTGCCACCTTTGCTTTGGCCATGATGAAGGACAAGCCTACCTCGCCGTCTATTGTTACTGCTCTCCAGAAGAGGACCGTAGAGTATGCTGACTCGCTGGCATCGCTGAAGACGTGGAGTTCTAGAGTGACGGCTTCGCTGTAGTGGAGGTATTGTCGCGGGATTGTTACTTCGTGGAGATTCTTCAGATGCCCCATCCATATGTCCCACTGTTCTGCCGGGTCTTCGTCGATCTTATCGTCCCACGTTGTTCCTCTGCGCCAGACTTCCTGGAGTAGCTGCTTCGCCCTGATTGTAACAGGCGAGGCGAATCCGAGCGGGTCGAACAGTGTCATGACTATTTTCAACGCTTCCCTTTTCGTCGGCTGTTTTCCTTCTATGAGTGCGGGAGGTAATCTGGTTAAGTTGAGGTTGAAGGTGAATTCATCGGAGTTGATCTTCCAGACGACCCCTAAGACTCGTTCAGTCTTTTCTTCTGTTCTGTAGAGTTCTCTGTCTTCTGTATGGCTGTCTTCTCCAAGTGATTCTAGGAGCGACGTTGAGTTCGATTTCCACTGTTTCAACTCAAAGCTGGCTTTCATGTGTACTTCTCGTACACTCTTCGTGATGCGTTTGGCGTCTTCGAGGCTTCTGAAGCTGTCCAAATAGTCGTCGACGTAATGCTTCTGTACTATGGCCGCTGCGGCTTCTGGGTGAGTTTCCTCATGATGTTTGGCGTTCAGGTTCTTGACATAGATTGCTGTCGAAGGTGAACTCGATGCTCCGAAGATTAACGATTTCATTCTGTACTCTTCTGGAGGTCGGTCGTCTCGTCGATCCCCGCGCCATAGGTACCGCAGTGCATCTCTGTCTTCTGTTCGCAGCTTAACTTGCATGAACATCTCCTTGATGTCTGCCGTGACTGCAACCATGTGTTGTCGGAACCGCATGACGACGCCTGGTAGTGACTGTAGTAGATCAGGACCTTTAAGTAGCATGTCATTGAGTGCCACCCCTTTGGTCTTGGCCGCGGCGTCGTGTACTACACGAAGTTTATCTGGCTTCATCGGGTTGACCACTGCGAAGTGTGGAAGGTACCAGGTCTTGTCAACCGTCTTCTGTGGTGGGGCAGGTTCGGCGTATCCCTTTGCGATGAGGGCGTCCATCTGTTCGACGTACTTCTTTTTTAATGTGGGATCACGATCGAGTTTCTTTTCTATGTTAATGAGCCTTTTCAATGAGTTTTCATAGTTATCAGGAAACTTGACATCTTCTTGTCGCCAGAGAAGACCTGTCTGGAATCTTCCTTCGTCTGTCTTCGTTGTAGTCTTATCCAGAATACGAAGTGCTCGTTCTTCTGGATCGGTCTTCGGCCTCTTGGGGTTGATGCAGAGTGTGTCCATCTCGAAGTATCGCTTCACGAGGTCTTCTAATTTCTCTTCTGGATCTTCTGTGATGTGTGACACGAAGTCGATCTTTCGACCGAAGGTTCGCGTTTGGCTACCGTGGAGTACCCAACCTAGCGGCGTGAGAGATGCCACTGGGTGGTTATTGTCACCTCTTCTTACTTCTGTCGTCAGCAGAAGATGCCAGTTGTCTTGACCGATCAGTACCCGTGGCTTCGCGTTGACATATGTGAGATGTTCTCGGATGCCGAATAAGTGTTGACACCCTTCCACTAACTCTCGTGGAACCTGTTGAGAAGACACATGCAGATTCTTCACTGTTCGTGCTTGTATTTGCTCTTCGTGATCGTTGAGCCCCTTCAGCTCGATGGTGACTCTTCTAGATGTTGACTCTGATGCCTTCAAGTCATTAATAGTTTCTATCTTCAGTGGATCTATGGGTCCCGTTGCTCCGACGCTAGTTGCTAAGCTGTCGTCGACAAGTGTGACTGTTGACCCGTCGTCCATCAGCGCGAAAGTATTGACCGCACCTTTCGGTCCCTTCACCTGGATCGGAATGATCTTAAGGTAGGATTGCTTCTTGATTGTCCAAGTTGAGTTGATGACTTCTGTTGCTTCTTCTTTCCCTTCTGCCTTCTCTGTCTTCTTGTCGTAATGCAGCATCTTGTTATGCGAGTACTTGCAACCGTTGACACCGCATGACTTGGGTCGGCAGTTGTGTGTCTTGCTTCTGTAACGAAGACACCTGAAGCAGAGGCGCTTGGACTTGGCCATGTCCCATCTTGCGTTTGCATCCAACTTCTTGAACTGTTCGCATTCTGTTGCGTTGGTGTGCCCCGTATCGTCACATATGAAGCACTTTGTTGATTGCGTCTTCTCAGTCATGTTGTTGACCCTTTGCATCTTCTTCTGTAGTGCGCTTGTAGTAGGTGCTGTCACTTGTTCAGGCAGTGCGTAAGGTCCGCACAATTCTGCTTCCCTTTTGAAGAACTTTTCTATCTTGATGAGGCAAGGATCTTCACGTGGCTGCGTGGCTGAGAAGTCGTAGTATCTATATCTTAGAGTCGGCGTCAGCTTGTCCACTATTGTCTTCGCGAGTTCAGGGTTGTACATGTAATTGAAACAACCCAAAGTCTTCAATGTTGCTACTACGTTGGAGACTTTAGTGGCGAATATGCAGATGTCCCTTGGTGACTCAGTAAGACGTGGTAGACCTCGAAGCGTCTCCATCTCCAGCATGGCTATTGACTCTGGTCTTCCGAATCTTGACTCCAATGTCTTCATTACTTCAGCTGGGTGCGCGTTGGTCATTAGTAGGCCTTCCACCGCTTCTTTGGCCTTTCCTTTCAGGTTTCTTCTGAGTCGGTTCGTATTTTCAACTGTGCTGAACATCGCTTCTGTTTCGTAGTAGGCGGCGCGGAAGGGTAGCCATTCCTGATGAGCGCCACTGAAGGTCGGTAACTCGACGAACTTGGGTCGATGAGCAGCGCTGACAGCCCGGGTGATGGCTTCGGCTAGGAGGGCTAGGTCGGTTTGACTTCCCGCCGGTGACTGACGTGTATCTTCATGCTTCGCTGGCACTGGTTCTTCTGTGTGGACGACCATTGGTTCTTCTGGGGGGCGGTGAGGTTCGTTGGCGATTGCTAACACCGGACGATTCACTTGATTTTCCAACCAGTTGTCCACTCTTGCATTGACTTCTGACTTCGAGTAGAGAGAGACATCATTTTCTTCCTCTTCTGAGTCTTCTGTCTCCAATGTAGCTAGGCGTGCTGTTGCTAATTCCACTTGAAGGCGTAATAAGTCTTCTTTTGCTTTCGCGATTTTTAATTGTTTCGTTCTGCTGTGAATAGAGCTTCCCCCTCCCCCCTTCTTGCTAGGGGGGCGGGGTTCCTGTTGTCCAGCCGGTTTCAATGGATCGGCGGTGCTCTTCTTAACTCGTTTCACTGTAGAGGTTTCTGTTTCTTGACGAGTTTTACTGTTGATGACAGTGGCGGGCGGCTTCATCAGCTGTTCGGCCTTCGCGCTCGCGGCTAGCGTTGTCGCAGTGGAGGGAGTGGCGGCGACGGCGAGGTGCGAGGCGGGGGGCGCAGTTTCGGCTGAGGTGGCGGCGGCAGCGGTCGAGGTGGTTGCGGCGGTCGCGGAAGTCACGGTGGATGGATCAGTTGCCGCGGAGGTGTCTGTCTGTTCCGAAGTCTCCGTGGCGGTCGTCCCTGTAGCTGTCGATTCCGTGCTGGCTTCCGCGCTGGTACCGGTCGCCGAGGTGGTGGTCTCGGACGATGACGGCTTCTGTTCCTCCGACGGTTTGCGGCCTCTTCCTACGGAGCGCGTAACCGGCATGTTGTCAGCTGATTTTCTTCGAGTATCTTCAATCTTGAGAACACTCTTCTATTTTTCGAAGATATTTCTTGACTTGCTGCAATCTTCGAAGTCTTCAGTTGATTATTTCCCACTATATCCGGCTCTCGAAGGACCATTAAATGTGGCGTACAGCCTCACTTGCTATGCTGGGTTTGGTGAGAAATGAAACCACTTTTTCTTCTTGCTTCTATATTGAGTGTTTCTTCTAGAGAGCTTGCCGCCGACTGTGTCGAACGGGTTTGTTTGTTTGTTTGTTTGTTTGGCATCTCGCAGGTCAACCTATGCGGTTGTCGTCTGCTTAAGCGGACTTGCCTGTGGATTCCCTAATAAATTAAGGCCTCCAGCCAGGACTTAAACTTATATACTAACTAAAACTAAGCGACAACGCTAAGGGCACCCCCTGTGGGGTACGAACCTCGGCTTAGGGCGTCGCTGGAAGAGGGCAGCAAATGACTAGCTGGATCAGGATTGGTATTATTTATGGACGAATTTAAAGCTACAGGCTCAGCGGCGCGGGCTGGCTCGAGCAAGGGTCGGGAGGGGCGTCGATTTGGGCGTCGCGGCGGGCCTCGGCGGCGAGGGCGGTAGGACGGCGATCGGGTTTTGGGCTTTTGTAGCGTGCTAGTGGCCTTACTACTCTCCTGGAGGAGGGTAATGGCGTCGTCGGGGTCGATTAAAGTATGCCTAGGTCGGCGAATACTGCTAATGCGAGAGGGAGTGTAGCGGGCGGCCGCTGTAATCAGGGGGTTAGAATGTTTGATGCCGCAGTCGAAGAAACGCTTTGATAAGCGTTTCATGAACTGTTTTATGGTTGGCATTTTGAGGTCGACGTGAAGATCGATATTACGGACATAGAAGGGGGCACCCGTGACCCTTCTGAGGAAACGGTTTTGGAGGGTCTGCATCTTATGGAGATGACGTGGGTGAGCGTGCGCAAATACAACGCAGGCATAGGTCATGATGGGACGGATGACTGCGGTATAGATGCGGAGCTTGCATTTGAGGGACAGTTTACTACGGGCTGTCAGTACGAATTGCAGCCTGCTAAGAGCGAAGGAGGCGCGCGCGCGAACCGCCTTAATATGAGCCTTAAAGGTAAGGTTCTCATCGAGGATCACGCCTAGGTATTTGGCTTGCTTCTCCCAAGGGATTGGCTTGCCGTACATAGTGATCGGGTTGGGAAGTGGGGGAGGTAGTCGGCGACGTCTCGAGAAGAGAACCGCCTGACTCTTATCGGGGTTGACCTCGATTCTCCATTTCCGGAACCAAGCGCCTAAGACGTTTGCGGAGGTTTGGAGTGTACGAGCTATAGCGTTGGGACAGTGACCGGTATAGTAAACGGCAGTGTCGTCGGCGAAGAGAGCCAACTGAGCCTTTTTACTTTTTGGAATATCGCTAGTGAACAGCGTGAAGGCGAGAGGAGATAGTACGGAACCCTGAGGGACACCGGCGCGAATAGGATGAGGGGACGAGAGTGCTCCCTCGACGCGATAGCGAAAGGTCCGGTTCGACAAAAAGTCTCGTAAGATGAGCACGAGACGATCTGGCACTCCTAGTTGGTAGAGCTTGTATATCAAGCCGTTGTGCCAGACTTTGTCGAAGGCTTTCGCTATGTCGAAGAATAGCACACCCGTCGTCGCGTTACGCTGCAGACCAGCGCATAAGTGCTCTACTATACGGTGGACCTGTTGGGTGCCCGAGTGTTGGCTACGGAAACCAAACTGCTCGTTGGGAATGAGGCTCTTTGCTTCGGCGTAGTCTTTGAGACGCTTATAAATAAGCCTCTCGTAGATTTTGCCGAGAACATTGAGTAAACTAATAGGGCGGTAGCTGGAGGGCTCAGACTTTGGCTTGCCTGGCTTTGGGATACCGATGACGGTGGCTTCTTTCCATGCTTGTGGGAAGATGTTGTTGCTCAAGGCGCCATTGAAGATGGCGGTCATAAGCATTATTAGCGGGGCAGGAAGGAGTTTGTATACCTTATTGGTAATACCATCCGAACCGGGGGCCTTTCGAGCGTGGAGCCCTTTAATGATGTCGTGCACTTCGTCTGGAGTGACGGGAGGCAGAGGATCATCAGGGTCTTCGACGGGAGGGAGGGAGGCTCTTCGTTCGACTTCAGCGTCGACCTTGTTCAGGTGAGCTTGGTCTACTGGTTGGGAGCTGGGAGAACATTGGGACTCTAGGCTGTCGGCAAGACATTCAGCCTTATCGGGACTGTCGAAAGCGACACTATTGTCGGGTCGGATGAGAGGAGGCATAGAGACCTCTTCTGAGGAACGCAATTTCCTCTGTAATTGCCAGAAGGCTTGATGAGTGGGCTCGAGTTCGCTGAGCATCTTGTTCCAGCCCTCAGAGCGAACCTCCCCTATGCGTTTCTTTACAGCACGCTGTAAATGGCGCATGTGGGCTTTGTTCGCGTCACAAGGGAAGGAGTCGTAGGCACGGATGGCCGCGTTCTTCTCGGTTATCAGGTCACGTACGTCAGTAGGTAGTTTCCAGCGATGGTCTTCCATCACCGGAACTTCCCGTGAACAATCCGTCAATACGGATTGTACGTGCTCTGTAAACGAGTCGATTGCGGCCGTCGTGTCAGCGACTGACACTAAGTGATCGGGGATGGTGTCTAAGTGAGGCGACGTGGTGGATTTCAGTCTTTCGCTTACTTTCCTCCAGTCGGTTATCGTCTGGGTCTGAGGGGGGCGGTTGGGGTCGATCGGGCCCGAGTAGGGTGCAAGATGCATGACTACAGGGCGGTGGTCAGAATTTAGCTCGTGGAACGTCTCAATCGATTGCAAACGGAGGTTCACATTCTTGAGCAGCGCTACATCGAGAACATCGGGAAGGTGATTAGGATTACCTGGGAAGTGAGTCGGGCTCATTGGAGCGATGACGTCAAAGTTAAGGGATTCGCCTAACTTGAAAACTAACCTACCTCTGGTTGAGGTTGTGCTACTATTCCACGCCGGGTGCTTGGCATTAAGATCCCCCGCCAAGATGACGGAGTCACTCATACCGAAGAGGGCAGTGAAGTCCTTTTGGAGCGAGATGGGATCCTCCTGACCATTGTCGGGTGGGATATAAGCGGAGACGATGGTGATCGGTTGGTGGCCGGTCATGCCGAGCCGACAGATAGAGGTCTCCAGATGGGAGAAGAGAGGAGGTGGGTCTATAGGGATACAATACAAAGATTTCCTAAAGTATATGAGTGTGCCACCCTTGTGACATCGAGACCTGTCATTGCGAACTAGTTTAAAGTTGGCAATATTCGGGTTTCGGTGATGTGGTTTTAAAAAGGTTTCCTGTATGAGGAGGATGTCAAGCTGATGGTCGCGGAGGAAAGTGGCGATCTCATCGCGTTGACCTGAAACGCCATTTGCGTTGAAAAAGCCTAATTTAAGGGATCGGGGTTTGTTACTATTTACTCTCGTATTATCCATTGAGAATTAATATTTGAGTGAGTGTAGAACTTGCGCGATCTCGGGATACGCGCTGAGGATTTCCATAAGGCGGAGTGCGTTGCCGTTTGCAGCAACGATTTCTTCCGCCATTTTGTCCGCGGCGGTGGTGAAGAGAGCCGCGTATGTACTAAGTATGATTTGGGCGCTGTTTCGGCCCTGGGTTCCCTGAGGTTTCGCTGGAGAGGCCGTAGGGGCCGCGGGGGCTACCAAAGGCGCTGGGATGGCGGAAGCCATCAGCGCTGGAAGTTGAGCGGGTTGCGCCGGTTGCGCGGGGATAGAGGGCACCGAAGCTGCGGGAGCCTTCAGGTGATTTAGGTTAGCCCAGGGAGACGGCCTCTGCGGACTGAGCCGCTCCGGCATCAGCGCGGAAGGAGGCTTTCCCCAGGGGCTTTCCCTGTGCTGGCGGTCGCTCGCGCGTTTCGCGAGTTTGGGAGAGGAGGACTTCGGGGCCTTAGGACAGCCCCGGTAATTTGCCGGGTGTCCCGATTGGCTGTCGAACGGGCATTTTGCTCCTATTTTTATACAATTTTTGCCTCGAGAACTAGCCGACTAATCACAATAAATCACATTTTACATTAACCAATCAGAGCGAGGCAGGATTTTGGTACATTTTAGCTTAAGTACGACGAAACTATACCGTAACGAGGACCGCTTGACAATTTAGCTTAGCTACAACGAAACTTTACCGTAATGAGGCCCGTGTTACAATATTACGTTTTTTGGGTTCTATTTGATTGTTTATTAAATAACATTATATAAAATAGACTTAATTAGGAAACTAAACTACCTACTGCTTAAACCTATATTTATTTCTATAACCTATTTCTTACTAAGCTATTCTACTATCTATTCACGTATGCACTTGTTCACTTAAACTGTTTATTTGTGTTCATCAATTATATCACTGTCCCGCACACTACGTTATTTTATTTATTGTCATTAGAGTAGCAGGTCTATTCCTAAGTAATGACATAATTTGTGCGCCATGATCAGCCGCAGCAGGTATCCCAAAAGGTTTGCATTCATAGGCACGCTTGATTTATTCGCAGACGTAAATGGAGCAAGTCAGTTGAATTGTTTATTTAATCGTTTAGAATTGACATTTCAAGACCGCTCTGAACTTTAGTAGAACACAGACGTACTTATTTATATGGGCAGAATTATCACCACAACGCATTTTAAATGCCATTAACAGCCGAGCAGACTCATAAAACTATCAAGAAAATGCTTGGCTGACGTTTGATTTCATCAATTGATCAAATCCAGATTAGATAGATTATGGTACTCACTTTGCACTTCATAGCCAGCACCAGCTGATACCGATGCGCCGTTAAGGCATCCTTGTAGGATCCCTGACTGAAGTACGCGGCACCAAGGTTGCCGTGCGCCCGGCACTCGCCTGCAGTGTCGCCAAGAGACTTGGCTACTGCCAGGTCTTGTTGCATATAGTTGATGGCAGCATCCAGTTGACTGAGAGCCCAGTGGGCTGAGGATAGCGCGCTGAATACTGAGCCCCTGTGGAAGAATAAGACAGGTAAGAATTTTGAAAATATCTCTAAATAATTCAAATTATGTATCGAAGTGTCAATTATTTTGGGCAAATTTTATTGACGATCTCTTGCATACCGAGATCTTCATTTGTCTTTAGCTGAAAACTGTTGCACAGTTCTAACAGTAACTTCAGCTTGGTTAAGATAATACTAATAAGTGAGAACTCAGTACGTCGTCGAGTTAGTAGGGTAAACTCAAAGTAATGTGCTCAGATTTAAGTTGAAACGCTTAAACCAAACCAAGACTAGCAGAAGTTATCGCAATTTCCACGTAAATACTGACGCGGGTCCATACTTCCTGCCAACTTATAACACAATGCAACTGCTTTGCACAGCAGTGCAGCACTTTAGCCATACCTAGAGACATCGTAAAACTAGTACCTTGGACAACCGACAACGTTTCACATGTGAAATCAAAAGTCAAACAAACTTCAAAGTCCGCAGATAAATGCTTATAGCTGAACACGAACCGCTTTCAACAATCGATAAAGTACAATGAAACATAATTCATTCAGTAGGTACTGGACATGATTTTACGCTTGAAAGTGGCGCCAATGATAGAAAAGTGGAAAATATAGTGATGATTATAAACGGTAGGTAATGGATGGAAAGGGCCACTAAAAAGATGAGTGATATATCCACCAATACCAATTGACTTAAGACCAGGCAGGCAAAATGTGTAGAAATGGTTTTGCATCCAAATCAAAATGAATGAATCCCATTAACAACTCAGCTATATGCTAGCCGTAGCTGTTATATTCTGTTGAGATCCCGGAATAAAGGGCCGTGAGGGAATATAAAATAAAGTAATCTAGTTTATAGCAATAAATAAAAACATTAATTAGTTATGTTCAATAAAAGAGCCCAACAATAGGGGCCTTAGGGAACAATCTATATAAAAACACAATTACAGGTTCTGAAAACTACTAAACGATCGCAATTCGCAGAGCAGGGAATAGTATTGTTAGTACATCTTTTTTCGGTATAAATTGCAAATTAATCGAAGTAAAATTATGCTAGGCTAGCTGTTTGTGACCGGCGTCGTCTGGGGGAAATTTCATCAAAGTTCCCGACTTTCCCGGTGTTTTTCCAAAATTTTCTTTTCATAAATACCTTGTCCTGACAATTACAAACACACACAAAAAATGCCAAATAGGTGCAGCCGCGTTGAAGAGATGCGCGGACAAACATTTGTGGCAATTAATTTTCATTTAAACGTGTATACCTTGACGATAGATTTACTAGATTAGAATCATAGGAGTGTTTAGTGACTATTAAATAATTTTATAGGCACTCTGTTGGCTCAAATGGCTAGTGAACGAGCTACTCTGAACGAACACTTCCTTCTGCCTAGTTCCATCTCACCAAGAATGATAGTTTGTTGATGTTTAGGATGTTATGGTTCAGTCCTGACAGGAATATATTCAAGTTACTGTTTAAAGACGTGTTCAGTAGACTTTATGTTTGTATGTAGATGAAAGGTAACTTTATCTCACGATAAACCCACGAGGAACTCAGATATTTTGAATCTCGCAGAAAGTTTGTAAGGAATTAGGTAAGCTGGCTTGAGCAAAATTGCAAACATTCTTATTACATTTTGAAACACAGGAATAGGTTATAAAGGCAAGTCGTTGAGTGATTAGGTTTTGTCTTTGGGTCAAGAGTTAGCGAGTATTTATGAATAAATAAACATATACGCTTTACTAAACTAGCCTTGTAAACCGACATATTTATTTCTGCTTAATCGCACTCCGACCCGGGGCCCTGGCCCTGCTTAGCTTGGGGGCCAACGGTCAAACCAAAACAATGTGATGCTATAAACTTAATTGTGTTAAATGTAAACTTACTTCTCTTATCACCTTTTCTTTTTTTAAATGAATATTAAATATCAGCATTTTAGGGCTTGAAGAAGGCAATCTTCCGGATGAATTTAGGTGCAAAGTGCTTCGCAAAAAAGAAGTTACTTACAACTAGCCATTTGCCGTTCTGCATTATCATGTTTTGTTTACGGGAATGATCATTGAATGTTTATAATATTCCACAGAAATCAGAATGTCCGTTTTCAATAACACAGGTCACTTTTGAAAGCAACGACTGATTCTCATGAATCGAAAACCAATATTTTAGTGCAGTAAGAGCAGGTGACTCTTATTTAGAAGACGCCTCGGAAGTCGACGCCATTAACAATATTTAATGAACAAGTCGAGAGGTAGAGAGTAAACATAAACAAGTTGCCGCCTATAGAGTTTTATTAGGCGTAATGATCACCAACCGCTCTGGCCACGTTTAAAAGCCCGGCCACTCAAAAGCTCTTTCTCACCCTAAGCACTTCGACCTAAGTACATAACAATTATAGTAATAGCCGCATTTTGCGTACAACACGTAAAAGCCGACGACTTTATAATTAGACACGAGGTACAAGCTTCGGGACTAAATGTTCACACGTCCGGTTTTTCAAGCATGCTCGTTCTTAAATAGCTTGTGTGAAACCGATTAAAGTAATCTGAGATAAATATTTTAATTTGTGATGAAGGTAATGAATCACACAGCGCGATGTAATTTGACATCACACTTTTACACCTCTACTTCTAATCGATCCTGTGTCGACGTATTCTGTTAATCGCACGGGATGTATCCGCTGATCGAATCAGTCGCTTCCCGTAATACTATTATCTTTGAGCTATGCTTAGCCGATGGCTGCGCTCTTAAGTAAGTATTTTAGTTAGTTCTAGGAACTTAGATTACGTGCTCTTGTACTGTCGGCTCGTTTATGTCAAGACGTAATATACGAAGCACTAACATTTTGCATGATTGAACATTCGTAAATTATCGGTTAGTAGATATGTGTGGAAATAAGATTCATGAGTTGAAACGTATCTAATTAAGACATGTACGATATACAGTTGTCAAAGCATCAGAATATAATAAAATAAGACAGCAAATAATGTAAAACACATTTATATGGAAGTCAAGGTAATTTTTCTCGACCAACCAACCCGGGAGGTCGTTTAGAAAAAAAAGAGTTAATTTATCAATAAAAGTGGTCAGTGTAGTGTATTCATTATTTAACCCTTTCCAAAGTATTATCCCATTTAATCTCATCATCTGTCAACAGAGATCATCTCGATAAGGATCGCGTATAACAATCCTTATTTATATCGAGTGGAGTTTTATCGTGGGGCGAACAGAATAGTCCCGTATCGATCCAGCTTCGATCCATCAACGAAGAGATAAGATCGCGCCGAGGTGTGGGTTTCAACGCCGGACCGCTCCAACGCTTAAGTTGACAATTTTGGGACGGGAAGAGTTACTTAATGTCTTCAAAGTGTATATAGAGATGGAGCTTATTCAATCAATGTCTTCAGCTCGAAACGTGTTTAAATAAATTCAACTGAGGAATTAGGTGTCTCGGGTGCATTGCACGTACCTACTCGTAGGTGTTATAATTACGTCTCGTTCCGATTTTGAGCTCGTTATACAGGAATTTATACACAGAAGTCATCGTAAAAGTTTATATTTAAGTATTTATTGTAGTGATGATCGTCAACGTGCGTTGTTAAATCCCTTAGTACTTCCAAACGCGCCTTAGTTTAATGTCTTTTGACATGATGTTGGCTGAAATGCCAATGATTGCTCATACATCAAGCAAGTAATGTCTGTGTTTAGTAGCCCACAACTGAAGTTATAATCAAGAAACTGTTGTGTTTTATGTTAAAATATTACAGAATTTGACATTATCGCTTTCTCTATTATATTCGTCGAAGTAATTCAATGGAAATTCTTTGGACACGACAAGAACGCCCTACACGACTATAGACTTAACTCAAACACGGTATTTCACTACAGGTTTAGTGGCTGTGCTGGATATAGATATTTATTAAGCGATGGTATTTCTCATAAGGCAAAATAACCGAGACCATGGTAGGAGGTCATTAACGGTGATTTTAATAGCGCCATAAACACAGGCCCCGTTCCGAGGGTGCATCTACTGAATACATTCTCACTGATCTGCTGCGTGCATCGATACTTCGTTAGCTTCCATTTCAATTTAAGTTTGGGGTTTAACGACACCTCGACTGCCAGAACTTATAGGCTTGTTCTTTACGAAACAGAACGTGAGACCAGTGAACGCTTTGGAGTTTTTTTTTGTAACTTGATCTGACGAAATTCGATGTTCAGTGAATTCTGTTTAGTAATTAGTGAAGTGTAACATCATTATGTATCTTCATTATACACATTTTGAATGGGCAACATCACGCCCCTTTTTTTCGCAGGATAAGCAGAGCGAAGCAGCGGAACGTGTGCAAACATCCTGTGAGTTGCATTTATGAATATTAAATTAAAGTACCTAGATATTTTTTCTGCGTGCATTGCTGCTGCTCGTAATTATTTATGCAAGTACTGACGGCTGTGTACTTACAGTAATGCGTTGAGATTGATTGGCAATATTCCGCCAATTACTAAGCGCATTAAATGATTAGCATTTAGCTTAAGTTATCGCTCCTTGGGCTTAATGATAACAAGCATCGATTTGGTTCGATCCCTAATTGATTTTAGGCTCGTTGAGGCAAAAGCGTAACTGGATTTTTATTTAAGTTTATTAATATAATATAATTTTATTTTATTTATTCAATTCTCAATCAGCGCCTGATTTTGGAAGCTACGTGCAATTGCGCGATATATAAATGGTGTGCCACCCACTGCCAAATTGGGATCGGTAAACTAAAAGCAATACACAACTGCTTTTATTTTCGAAAAATACATGCGCGAAAACATCGCCTTTCAGCTCTTTAAATTATGACACAAGAGAATTTCAAGAAGACATAAAATGAAAAATGAAGTGCTGTATCCTATGGAACGCACATACCTACAAGGACTATCGCATTCCATTAATTAGAGAGCTGTTATTAAAACGCAACACCGTATATCCCGCTCAAAATTTACGACGTCTTTATTTCCTCGACACTGGAACATTATAAATCAAAACGTCGAAATTCCGCCAAAGATAACCGTTCCCTTTAAGTATATATAAATTATCCCACTGTCAACTCGTTACGTACTGGCTGTGCTTAAAAATAATAATGTTACGAGTAATGAACGAAGAGAAGAGATTCGCTCGGTCATTTGACTTCTTCTTATTAACAAGTTGAGTGGTGTTAATGGTGTAAAATTGTTGTTAAAGGATTACGATCGAAACTTTAATACGAAAATAAACGTACTAATTTCTTTTTAGTGCGGGGTAGACGATCTGCATCTGCATCTAACCATCTGTGAGACCATGTGTAAAAAATCTGTGATTGGAGCAATTAACCCGCATTTTTTTCGTAGGGATGCTCAGTAATATTAAATGTTAATGATGACTACTCCCGTACTAAAAAGATTCCGTAACTTTTACAATTTGTGCAAGAGCACAAATTACTCGTTACATGATCAGCGAAAAAAAAGAAAAAAAAGCGCAAGCAATAGTTTTCTTTCTACTGTCGCTAGTAACTTGAGGTGGTTACAGTTTAACAGTTCAATAACATCGGCAAATCGCAAATAATTTGCATTTCACTACACGTAATAATCAACGATGACTACAAACTGTAATCCGTCTGTGGGAGCATTCACGAAATCAGATTCAAAGAATTTATTCTAAAGGTAACTGGGAGATACCTAAGCACTGGTGTTTATAATCGTGAGTGCAGTGGCGTTATCTATATTAATCTAGAAAATTCTTGGGAGCGGTCTTCTTGTGTAGAGATGTCCGGCATTCTACTTATGTAAATATGTTAGATTTGTGTTAATGGAAAACCAACGGGTTTTATGACAGTTTTATGCAGTGAGCCTTGCTGCTGCTGCACGTATGCGTTTTTGTTTTAATAGAACAGATTGTTGGAACGGTATGCGAAACATAAGATCAACCAAACGTCTTGGGTGGTTTTTCAGATCGATATAGATTCATTATTCGAGAATGCATTTGGTGCAAATTCGTCGTCTGTTGGTTAAAGTTTAAATAAACGCATATCCATTTTACTTTTTTTAGTAGGAGTTCTATAACCTACATCCAGCGAAGATGCTCTATACTAAAGTATAGCACCCACCTTTCAACATAAATATCGGCAGCAGACACGTTGTTGTATAAATGTTGCTGTTTGTTATACTATCTCCTATCTGATATGTCTACCAAGACAAACATACATAATCAACCTATAATGTTCCCCCACTGCTAGGACACCAGGCTCATCTCGATTAGAGAGAGTGGGCCGTAACTACGCGGGCCCAGTGCGGGTTGGTAGATGTCACATGTCTTCGAAATTTTGGATCTAGGACATGCGGGTTTCCTCACGATGTTTTCCTTCACCGTTTTGCGGTCAGTGGTGATGATATAATTTACACAAAGTAAAGCACCTGACTGGGTTCGAACCTAAAACCTACAACTCGTAACTCGCGGCAGTTACCACTGGGCCACCACTGCTCCCTACTCCCAAGACGAACATCATCTACATATTTAAGTAGTACACGCAAATTATCAGCTTAGCAATAAACCAGAACAGTTTCATTGTAAGCAGCGGAAACTATACTTATCTGCAGTCCGATCTAGTCTTCATCAATATCGGCATGAAATTGAAAGTGCATGTCGGACGCGAATCGTAAAAGGCATTGCAGCATCTCGCAACTTCAGAATAGACATATATCTCCGAATAAGGCGCTTAACTTACTCGTAAAATTGTTAATGGGTACAACTTAACTAGTTTAGACAATTATGTTAATTGGCAACGCTATGTTCAAGTGCTACATTGCGTACAACTTTCCCTGTTCCTTAGATTATGGCGGTTCTGACTGGATGTTGATGCGTGGTTTTTTAAACACGATCTGTTTATAACGTTGTACTTCAAGTATTTTGCGTAACATCCTGTTTCTAGAGCAAACTGAACAAATCGAACTACGGATTCTTAACATATTGCATCTAAGTTACCTTATTCGTATACCGACGATCGGCGTATTTTTTCCACGTACTACATCATTTATCATCGAGTTAACACAAGGTTTACTCGCGCACATTAATTTTTGGGACTTAAAAGTTACATTAATCATTTGTTTTATTGCCCAAACAATAAAATGGTCTGAGCTTAACATTCTTGAGCGGTTTTATAATTGAGTATGTAATGGAAGTGCTGATATATGATGTCCAGTGTGTGAGCAGATCGGGTGTGGTAAAAAAAGCCTTTAAAAGACCAGATAAATTTACATTTTAAGTTCGCAACCAACAAAATAACTATTGTCTAACAGAGTCTTCTACCCAAAAATAAACCCTGAAACAATAGCATATTCTTTAAACTCTGCGGTTGTTTCAGTTTCATAGCGACGTCTGTTTGAAGACGTTTCGTGTTTTTAAGGTTAAGTTTAGTGACTTAACTTACCGTAACTTGAGAGAGCAGGATCCGATCCTTAGCGCTGCTTCCAATACGGTGACTGCAGCTTGGTATTGTCCTGCTGCTAACAGCTCTTGACCGACCACCTGCGTATAGAAATAAGTAATTAATCATTGAAATAAGTCCCTTTAGTATTTTGAGAAGGTATACAGGGTGGCGGGATATCGACACATAACTTGTTACCATGGATTCAAAACACGATTCTTAACCCTCCTACTTTGAAATTTTTTGTTGGTTATTAAAATAAAAAATTTGCTCTGCCTTAAATTTTTACTGTGTAGGGCACTTTTCTATGAAACAGCTTATTATTTTTTGATAAACCAAGATTTTTTTTTCTGGGTTACTAACTCCCGATGATGCCTCGGAAATATGTAAGAGCAGGACTTGATATCGAATTAAGTTGATTGCTAATTGGTTATATTACTGAGTTCCTATATAGCAAAATTTATATTTTGTTGTTAAATTGTTTTCCAATTTCCTTCAGAACGGGAAAAAAGAATGCTATGGCCGCCCATTGTATATTTTGTAGTTTGATTTATTGTTTTGTGATGTAATTTTGTGGGGTACAATAAACATAACATCACGCCTTGTTTCCCCGAAGGGTTGGGCAGAGGTGTACCTATAGTACACCCACATTTCGCCAGTTATGTTTAAGTCCCATGGAATAGGGGGCGAGCCTATTGCCATCTACCGGGCACAAATCCAGACTTCGGGCTGCTACTGAGAAATTCCAGATAGAAAATCCCAATAACACGTTGCCCGACCTGGGAATCGAACCCAGGACCTCATGCTCAGCAGTAGCGATTGCGACCACTAGACAATAAAGTATATATAAATATCAAGAAAGTCATGGAGCTGCTTCTAAGTGACACCAGAGTGAAATGGATCCATTCACTTCAGTGTCACTGAAAAGAATATTATTGACGGCGACATGACCGTATTGCTCTTGCTCTTGAATATTGTTGTTCGTGATTGAGAAGTTATCTGGAATCTTGGAAATACCTCGATAAAAATATGAGGGAAGTGTATAGATGGGCGAGGATTGTTTTAAAAGCTTATGGCAGTGTCATATTTCTATGGAATGTCGATAAATGCATTAAAGACTTTATTGTGTTAATACGAAGCTGTGACTTGTTATCCAACAATAAATGAACGCCGTGATGGAATGCGGTCTTAAAAAGCCACTCAAAATCTTAGATAGCCACGTTTGGCAAGCAAAGCTTCCGTTGTGTACTCAAATCATAATGACCACTCTGTGCAGCTTCTGAATCATGCAGTGACCACTCCGACTTATATCGGTGCTCTTGATCTCGCCTTTGATGTCATTTACTTTTTAAGCTCGACATAATAATAAACTAATGTATGTGCAAAAATGCGAATTTGAGTATCATTTGCGGATACAAAAAGCGCGTCGAATTTTTAAGAACCCATTAAGCTTGCCGTTACGATGGCTGCAGAAACATTTAGCCCATACATACGGCTTTGAACTTATCTCGGTATAAAGCTATAATATCATGTTTTAGGAACACCCAGGAGCGGACTGCTCTCAGAACGGTGAAGGATAACATGGTGCGGAAACGCACCTTCTAGAACCAAAAATTGGAAGACATGTGACATCTACCAACCCGCACTGGGCCCCCGTGGTGGATTATGGCCTACTCCCTCTCACCGAGAGAAGGGTTGTATGCCAGCAGTGGGAACATTATAGACTAATTGAAAAATATTTTAATTAAGCTACAATTCTTGATTATATGACATTTTGACTCCGCATTAGCACTAATCACATAAGCTTCCTAATAATTGTCATCCTTTTATGGCAAAATTAGGAAAGTCTTAGACACTTAAATGCGAAGGAGAGCAGATAATATAGTGTCGACGTTCAGTTTCATTATCTGTTTAAATCGCTTCAATTTACGGATTTTCAGTTCAATTCGGTACATTGTATGCGCGGAGCGGTTGCCATTTTGTGGTAGTGCGACGCCATTTCGGCCATTCACGTCTGGGCTGCCGATCAACTGTCGCGCAGATTGTATGTAAATTCACGGGGGTCGGTCGCGTATTTATGGTCCTTTGATCACTCAGCCCCATTGTCTGAGAGTTAAATGCGCCGAAAAATGTTCAGATTTCGCCCGACTGCACGCCAGCGGAATGTATGCAAATAGTCTGCTCGCTCTGTGTATGGGTGCTTAATATTGCCAACATCAACGAGACCTAAATGTGCTGTTATTTGGATAATGATACGATTGTATTTGCGTAATGTGTTTTTCTTTTAATATGTCACTTAGGGTGTACTTGTTTTCGTGTAGAGACGTGCGAATCTCGTTAATGTTTCAGTTTCATTCACGACCGAGGTACATCTTTATGTGGCTTTGTTGTTGCCACTTTGGAAAAGGATAAACACTGTTTACTTTTAAAACGTGTTGTGAAATGATTTACGAAATATTTAAGGATGATATTATTACAATAACAAATTAATATAATCCTAAAGCAAATATCTTCCGAAGACATAAATGTAAGAAATGGAAACGTCCTCTATAGGTCAGTGTTTTATGTAAATCGCGAGTCTGTCCCCATGTCTCCGTCAGTGCTGAGAGAAGGACTGACAATGCACATATTTCCGGAGGTACGTTAATGGATCGCATTATTTTGGGATCGAGACTTCGAGAGCCGCGGCGAGTTTTGCGTGGTGTTTATGCTGTCGAGACAATGTATTCATGGAGAGGAGACAACGTTTTATGGTGTTTTTCTCTCAGTTCTTGTTTAAATATGGGTACTTACTTTGTAAGTAAGTAACTGTACCTACACTGAATAGACAACTGACAGACAGACTTTGAAGTATATTTTTATTAAAAATGTTAGACTGTTAACATAGTAGGTGTGATGTGTTAGACTTGCATCATATTCCACAATATCCTGTATGTTTAAGTAGCTGTTTAAATTGCTTTTTTCAGGCAAATTATGTGTATTTTCATGCATGGAATGTGACAATTTGCATGCCTGTAATCGCAAAGGATCGTATATTATGTTCTTTATTAGGTACTCACGTGTTTTTACGTACAAAGAAAGTTTGCTTTTATCCAAGTTTACAGATACGAAATAACGGGATATAACATGTTTGAAATAACAATACAGGCTACAATCATCGCATCAAAAATCTAGATACTTTTTGAAGTTGCTAAAGTCGGTATCGTGGTGGTCCAAAGAAGCCTCCCTTGTGTTTACGGAATCAAGAACAATTTTGTTTCAATTTATTTGATCTTTCTTATGTTAATCATGGACAAAACAACTGACTTTGTTAACTGAGTGAAGAAAAACTGGTGGTGCATAAAGCTGGACCTGATACGGTCTGAAATTCCTGAAAATGCAGTGTTCAAGCATGCTGATCACAGAGCTCGTTTTCGTTCTATGTATCAGAAAGGCTTTTGCCTTGTAGCAGGAGACGTGGGAGTAGTGCCCTACAGTCGATGTAGGTACGTTACAATTTGCGACATTTTGACGCGTCAATGTTGTTCGTTTACATACAAAACGGAGCATTTGCGCCTTCGCAGCCTGTAATCCTGTATGAGCCGGCTGTTAGTCGCTATAACCCTAAGCAAATCTCAACTTTGCTCACTAATAGCAAAACATTGGCTATGTTTACATGTATAATCCTTTCAACTTTGCGGTTCCCATTCTACAGCAAGCTTGGACTTTTCAAGCATGACATTTAATTATACAGGATTAAATCATTAGCGAGATATTTTTACACGATATTAATACAGTGTTCATGATGTTTTGTGTGGAATAGGCCATCAGCAGTGGCTTTTGAAGAATTGGGAATAGGGTCATCACATCTTTCTCCTTGGTTCATGAAGACTTCCGCATGTTTATTAGGTGGTGGAATTTGACCATCATACCAATTCCTGTCAGATTGTTTCATATAATTCCAGCGCAGGATATGAGGTTTGCTTGATCTATATAATTAATTAAGATTCGCTTCCTTGTTGAGTCTAACCTTTCATTATTTTTCACAACGTTTGTCAACTCTGATAGATCAACTCTTTTAGCACCAATTCAAGTCTTCTGCAATCTTGGGTCAAGCACGATTAAATAAAGGTTTGCAATATTGCAGTAAATATTTTATGGCTTACTATATTATAATACACGAACGCAAGCCATGTTGTCAAGCCCCTAAGTGAAATGCGATTGCCCCGGGCGTGGGAATCAATGTGTCTTTAGCACATGAAAACAATGTACGTAGTTAATTTGGTCGTTAACCTGTAATGTTGTAGGGAAAAGGCCACGTTACGTACCCTCGTGTAGTAGATTAGAAAAAGGAATGAATTCAAAATGAGAAATCGAATAAGTAACAAGTGAGATTTGACAACCCAATGACTGGACCAATCAGGTAGGTAAAGGAATTCCTTTCCTTTCTTTGGTATAGTTCGTCGAGTCGTTGAGCTCGCTAAGTTCTGAGTTGAGCTACACGCTTAGAGAAGGTGTAGGTAAGAGGTACTACCTCCATTGAAAAGGAAGAGTCTTCCGATCTTGCCTGGTGGGAAACGCTACCTGGGGATCTCTAACAAAGCCTTTCCAATACAATCACTTCGTCTTCACGGTTTATGTCAATGTCAATCTTCAGTTTATCTTCAAAAGATTCGGGAGAGAACTAAGTGAGAACTTGAATGAGATGAGACCTCTAGAGAGAAATCCAGAACCACACACCAGACTACTGAACTTAAAAAGAGACTATGACTTCTGAGTTTGTTAAGGCTTTTCTGTTCAGAGTAGCCGGATCTAGTTTTTAAAATATGATTGACATGTTTAGGTGTTTCTACAAACCTACTAACATAAATTAAATAATTTATTATTTAACGAATCAGGTTGAATAACACGAACAGAAGACACGACTATTACAACTAATCGTATGACTCAAACTGAAGGGGTTTACTAGTAGCTACCGAAGAGTTCCACTATGCACCTCCTGGCTCCATCATCAGATTCTCGTTGCCAAAGTCCAGTGTATTGGACTATTAAAGCAAATCATATAAGCCCATAGACATGTGACATCTACCAACCCGCACTGAGCCCGCGTGGTGGATTACGGCTTACTACCTCTCATAGAGAGGAGGCCTGTGTCCCAGCAGTGGGAACGTTATAGGCTGATTATGCTATTATGCTTATGCTATATAAGCCCAAACTCGAGGAGTTTACTAGCAGCCACTGGAGAGTTCCACAATCCTCCACCTGGCTCCATCATCAGATCAACTTCAAAATACCAAGTTATAGTTTGTCATCCGAACCCCATTTACTCACATACAAATTTTTATTTCGATTCATAATAAATAATGACCAATGACAAGCTGCAGCGCTTTAAAAGGGCCCACAGTTAAACTGAAACCATAAAACATATAATTGATATAGCTAAAACGAAAGCGAGGGTACAACACGAAGATTCGTGTATCGTTTGCAGGCTCAACACTATTCTTACAACATTATTAACATAATGCCATCGCGATAACGAATGAAATTGCATTCGGGGTATTTATTTAGAAGGGCTCCCGACTTGGAAACGTGTATTTAGTTAGTTATTTGATTATGTGTTAATCTTCACAAGTTTAAACTTTAGGGTTTAAGTCACTGAATTCTGAATGTTATTGCGTCAGGGTTTTACATCAATTGTCGATATTTTTTTGGTAGTGCTTACGGCTATACAGGTATGCTCCTATTTCAATTCAATAGCAAGCAGTACTAGCCTGGACCAAAACCACCTGGTTTTGATCCAGGCCATTCCATCCACCTGGATGGGAGGCCATTATTTCCAGCCATGTTGAACTTCTCCTTGCTGAGAGAGATGAGAGAGGGAAATGGAGATAGATTCGGAAGCCCAAAATTTTACATCTACCGTTCTTGTACCGGTGAAGCCTTTTTATAAATTATTTTTAGAATCATCATCATCATTGATGGCCTCCTCCCTTTTGTGCCATACATCCCTAGTCTATGCGATTCTCATCCAGGTCTTCCATGCAATGTCCTGTATTTATATCAGAATGCCTAGTAACAAAGACTTACCGATATTAATACAAAAGGTGATTGATCCAATTTCATAGCTTCTAGCTGTCTAAAGGTAGGCTCCAAGGTTGTCCGGAGCGGTGATTTGAGGGAGGCTTCCACCAGAGCTGCCAGCAGCTGCCTCGAAGACGGTTCCACTCCCAACCCTGAGCTGAATGCTGCCAGTGCCTCACCGTGTCGACCAAGACATTGTAGTGCCACCCCTAGAAAATAAGGAAGATTGTAACACTAGAAAATAACACAGTCGACACGCAGATACTTGGTCAACGCGATGATTTGTGAGTGAAGGTAATTTACCAACCATACTATCAAAGCTGCTAATTTTAAAAGGCGTTGAACCTCTGACAAAACGGTTACCTACCGAGACTGTGAGAGCACGACTTACACTAATGAATGCACATATGGTATCGTCTACAATTACGTAAACCGTAGGTTTAAGTGCAGTTCTATGAACCCACTGTTTGCTAATAACTGTAAAGATACATTCATAATTATTGTTCTGCCTACATTGCTTTGATATCGATGTTCTCACAACACCCATTTTATTAATAAAGAAACAATGGAATCATTCAACATACTGATAGGAACCGCCTTCATTTGAATACAGAATATTTAATCGAATTAATAAGATAATCGATTTTGATACCAAGCAGTTTTTAGTTTGACGTTACCTCTTTTGTTTGCATTCATTTTATTTAAATTGGAATAAACGTAAGCGTCTACTACGGTACTTCGAGATAAATGGAGGTATCGATGTCGGCACTATAACGTGATTGACAGTAATTGTCATGTTTACTCTCATTTAAGAGAAATCTCGAACACAGTCGCGGACGGTTGGACACTATAGAATACAGTAACGTAATTACCAGGGGAATTCATACCGGACTTCAAACGTAAATCTCAAGTTAGTAGACAATTAGAAATTTTATACTTTCATTATGTCGATTTCGTTTCGCTGAATTACTGTGGTCGTAACAGCTGGTTAAGTTATTACCTTCGTTATTGTACTGCTTCTCATGTACACTCTACCAACAAAGCAAGTTTAATTAACCACATAGGTTTACATTACAATGTAGGTAAATCGAATCCTAATCTTATCTAAGACTATAAATAAATAATGCGAAAGTAATTTTGTTTGTTTGAATGTGGCACTTCGGTAGACCACAACAACTTTTCAACCTGGATTGAAGACAAAGTCGCGGGCAACAGCTAGTTAAAGATAAATTTGTAAAGTGGTTTATGATTTGTAAGTGCTTATACAGAGATCTTATTTTTTTGTAAAAATTGGAATACTTAATACAAAAATATGACTATAATTCTAGGTTTGACATTTTAGATTTTTTCTCGCCACATAAGTATTTCAACGCGAAAAGAAAACTCAATGCGTAATCTGCGTACGATGAAGCTTAGCTGCGAAAACCTTTCCTTGTATTGATACAAAGTGCATATTTTAATTAGTTGTCACTATATGCGCAATATGTCGTCACAGCGCCAGGCTTGTAACGCTTTTAAAGTTAGAAATTGATTAATTGATTAAATCACGCGCTCAAAGCGTAATTTCTATTTCATTATTGCGCTGCATTGTTTCACGGTTGCTTGACTAGACAGTGACGAATCTTTAGGGATATTGTTAGAACACAAAAATAATAAATGATATTTTTTCTACATCCGAAGGAAAATTCGACAGGACTACAAAAAGTTCCAAGTTCAGGATAGAAGATCTATTTTTTCGAAACACAAAGAAGTCCAAATGAGAGAATTTTGGCAAGAACTAACGGACCATTTCATTCATATCAGCAAGCGGGAAACAAACAGTCGCAAAATAGACCCTTACAAGGCTTATAAGGCATAAAGTAATTACAAAATAAAATGAGTGGTCTTCATAAATAAGTCCGCGGACGTAACATTGTCGATAATTTATGGGTACTTACTGGTACCTATGTTTCTGTTTGTGCCTGTATCGCGGCAGGGGAGCGAGTGTATCGATCATATGTTCGCAAAAAACGAAACGAAAAAAGGTACACTTAAAGGCCACATTAATGGGTAAAGTATTTAGCCATAAAATAAATTGTCCATATTAATATACTATCATACATTAATAGGCACAGAGTAAATGAAAGGACTGCCGAGTATGAGGTTCTGGGTTCGATTCCCAGCTCGGGCTAAGTATTTTTGAGTTTTCCATCTGGAACCACTCAGAGGGTAGCAACCCGGAGTCTGGATTTGTGCGCGGTTACTGGCATTAGGCTCGCCCCCTTACTGGCGCCCCCCTACTAACTGGCGAAATGTGGGTGTTTTAAAGGTCCACCTCTGCTTATAAGGGAACAGATGAACATACATACATACATACCGGTAAAATTCATAATCCTGCTTTTTGCATCGCCGTAGTCGGGTAAAAAGTAAGGCGTATTCAGTGGAGTGAAAGTGATAGCCGATAGAAAATGATGAAAAAATTGAATGTAATGTCACGCAATAAGACTGTTGTGTGCACTGCGCACGTCACAAATATGTAAAAAAGTGTATTAATATGCAATAGAGGTGCTAAATGCATAGTTTATCACGACCGATGATTTAAGGCTCTGATGCAATGCTTAGATGGACGTTTAATGCCGTTTTCAATGCAGTAAATATCAGTAGATTTTTCTAGCGGAAATACACTTTTGCCAAGGACTTCAATCTTATGGGCTCGACTATAAGTCCAAATCTACCTATGTAATAAAAATCTTAAAATCACTTACAGACAACGCGAAGATTGAAACGGGGGGTCTAAAGAATAAAATTTTTGTACAAGTCTTAATTCTATGCGTGTACTTAGAAAAACCGAAAAACGCCAATTACGTAAGGAGAGACCTAAGCCTTCCTATCCTTTTAACTCTGCCGGCCAACTCTATTGCATTAATTATGATCGGGTATCTAAAACAAAATTCGGTTTTGTTTAGGGCGCACGCTAGGAAATTATAATTCCGAAGGGTCGCCGTCGAAATCGATAAGGACCGGTTACCATAATAACCGACATAAAATTTCAACGCAGGGGGGTTCAGAATCATGTACTGAGTCCATCCCGGTTGTGCATCGATGTCCCTTCCACCCTGTATATAAACTTAGAACGAAAGTAAGCACTATGGTATGATTTTTAAAAATTCATCCCCTGAAAGGATGAAAGTATGTATGGAAGTTTTTAATTTTTGCCGATGGGAATGTCATCGGGCACACGGCTTGATGATGCAAAATATAAGGACCTATGTCCGTGCTGAAGAAGCAAATGCGTCGTTATGGTTGATTAATGTTGAAGCTCATAATTATAAATTCCTCGTCTATAATCCTAGTCATTAAAAACAATTAATAAACGCTTCAACGGTTAAAAGTTACGATTCTTGGCCTAGACTAAGGACATAAAATGGGAATCATTAAGTTAGTGACTTTGTCAATTTAAAATCCATCTTAGAGGCACATTAAGAAACCGCTTGTATGACTGTTAATCTTGGCATTATGTGTGTTTGAAGATGACTCTTGAGATGACGTAAACACGTTTTGACAATTGCAGCATTTCTGGAATTGCAATGCCATGCAGTTCATTGAGAAAGAGTAATTTTTTTATTTTGTCAAACGAACGGTGATTTCAAATAATTCGGATCGAGTTTGCCTGGTTTATACGAAATAACCTATTTACATGACAGGGGTCTAGATATCGCCTCAGGGTCGCGGGTAATTCTAAAGAGAATACCGTGGCCCTGGCACAGGCAAATAAAGGAACACGGGTGGGTTTTAGTCAGTAAAAGTCTGACACGCCCTCCCGCTCCACCAAGAGCGGGAGAAGTCATTTGATGATTACCCACAAAAAAAAGGGGTCTAGATATAACACATAGAGCTATATAAAGCATCACAGCAGTATCCGTTACCGAGACAAAGCTCTAAGAAACTGATTTTTTTCTTAAACTCGAAGTACAATATTTAGGGCCGCGAGGTGTAATTAATTAACAGATGAATTCTAAGTTCTACGTTACCTTGTCTATAATATGCTTTCGGCCAGTTTGGGCACAGTTCTCTCGCTCGCGTCGCGTCTTGCAGAGCTGCTGCAAACTGCCCTTGTTTTAGCCTCGCAGCTGACCTGTGAAAAAATGAACGATTAGGTACTAAACAATGTCTATGGAGATCCCCATACCTTAACATTTTCCGAAGACGACCATGAAAGAGGCTACAAAAAAACATACAGCCCGTTTTTCTTTCAGAAAGTTGTATTAATTAGGTAAAATTTACGAAACAAGCTGCACTTTAGAATCTTGTGTGGCGAAGTTGAGACTCATCATCAACAGCTAGATTTGAAGCAAGCAGGACCAATTTCATGAACTCCATAAATGTTTAGGCGACCTCAAAACCGAAAATCTACCTACAGTTTTGCCGGAGCATAGCTTATGAATTATACTGCTTGATTACCTTGTATGATAACAACGTGTTTTATGTACCGTATGTATAGTCTCTTAACGTTTTGGCACATTAAACACGCTGGTGCTTACGAGATTATAATTCTATAATTTCTCCTAATTATGTACACGCGTGGCCAATACGATTGACAGCTACGGGACGCTGGTCTAGTTTATAACCGTTCACTGATCCAAATATGGCGAAGCTTTTCTACTATAATTTTCCACTACTATAATTGGATTTTAATTAAAGTAACAGCAATCCAAGATGAAATTTGGCTACGGCAAAGAATTTGCTTGCTAGTAATAGGGCGCAAGGCTCTCTCTCTCACGCGCTCCGCCTCCTCCTTCGCGAGCATTACTGCTTCGCAGAAGGAGGTGACAGCTTTCCATTCCCTCTCGCTCCGCGAGGACACTGCGGTGCTCCGCCCAAGCTGGGCAGACCACCTCCACCGTGTGCTCCACCGTGTCCTCCGGCCGATCCACCCAATGGTGACACCCGGGCGCTTCCTCCCGCCTTATGCGAAACAGGAACCACCCGAAACAACCGTGTCCGGTGAGGACCTGTGCCAGGCGGAAGGTGAGGACGCGGTGGCACCTCTCCAACCACTCCTCAAAGAGGGGACTTACCGCCGCTATTGTGGCGTGCCCAGTGTGACTTACAAGTTGCAGAACTTACCGGTTACTATAAAGTATGTGATTGGCAGGATCCAAGGTCAAAGCATCGGTGTAAAGAGCGACCGCAGTGGCGAAGTCTCCAGCCTGGCATGCCGCATTGGAGGCGCGGACCTTCTCCACAAAGAGTGCCCGAGACGCCGCCCCCAGGGATGCCGAGCCTGTCGGCTCCACCTGTGAGAGAAAATAAGGTAGTAAGTAGATCTTCAACTTCAGGTTATAGTAAAACTTCCCTAGTTAAATGATTGGATAAGCATAGCAGTAGCGTGGCAGACGTCTTTACTTCCGTGCTATCACCAACACCACCACTGTTCTGACAAATTCTTTCAGAATCATTCATACACGAGGTATGAAGCCCCACCCTAGTCATTTGGAGGGCAAGTCAAGGTGACAGTTAATACATAGTTAAAGCGCACCCGAAAAAATCTTAAAGATTTCTCAGATATAAATTGTCAGAATGGTTTGCAACGATATTTGCAATTCAAGCCATTTGACTTCACCTTTCCTCAAACATTACTTTCGTGACTTCGTGATTATACAAAAGTGTATTACGGTTAGAAATCAATTTTCTGTGCCTTGTAGGCGCAGATTGATAATAATATGTAGGACCAACCCACAAACATCTACTTTCTAACACGAAATTGCTGTAATTTGTTGAATTACCTGCATTATATGCAGCCTATTTAACAGTGCCCCTTTGTAACTCAAAGTACATGGAATTAACTTTCAAAGAAATATTGTGGTAATGAAAAAGCAGATTTTCAGATTATGGCATTGTAAACAGCAGACAATTTGTGAAAAAATACGACCGACACATGCATCTCATCCGTGATAGCACCCGATACTATAATTTAAAACCTGAAAACTTAAACCACTGATTCGTTGCCACATTATTTTTAACAACCACATCGTAATCACAGCCTTTTCCAATTTCCCCCGCTTCTCACTCCGATAGCACTCGGCTATTATTTTACGTTTTGCTGTATGTAACAGTTGTGTATTACACGAATATGCTTTCACGACGTTATATGGGTAAACTCGGTGGGCTTTAAGTTGTTATTGTGCAAATTATAATCTTAATAACATTCAAGATTACAATCCCTGTTTTAAGTTTGTTTTTACTTTGCTGTTATTGGTGAAAGTTATAAACGTAGATATAAGTAAAATTCAATGAACTTGTGCTGTGTTATGCAGCAAGAGACAAAATAAATAACCACAAAAGTAAAGTTTTAACTGCAACCTAAGTTAATCCCTGTGTTCAGCAGTAGTCTGCACAATGTATGTTAAAAAGGTATTATTTAACTACTTAAGAGCAACATTTATAAATAGTCAATAAGGACCACCTGTAACCATTATTTTAAGATATAAAATAGCATGGCAGAAGAGGCCTTATAGTCTGTGCCATAGACTTAAAGAGAAGATCGTAATCAGTTAATCCTGCTACGAGTATTTCATTGGCAACTTTTCCATTTGTATACGTCCTTAAATACGTAAATAATCTTTGTAAAGTATAAAACTGGCTTGTAATTACTGTATTAGTAGATTGGTATTGTATGATATCCATACGGAGAGTGGCACTCAACTAGGGAAAAATTTCGTAGGATTATTTAATTAATATTAATAAAGGAGGATGCCAAACAATGCGTTGTGTTGCAGAATTTTTTGTGACTAATTTTTTTTTTGACAGTTCTTTATTTTGGTAACGACAGGAATAATCCTTTGTAACAATAATGTAAAAAAAAAAAGCGGCAAAGTCTAAAAATAATTCCGCACATTATTCTAGAACATGACATAGAAATTTTTCGAGGATAATAAAAAAAAAACCCTCGTTGGTCTAGTGGTCGCAAGAGCTACTGCTGAGCATGAGGTCCTGGGTTCGATTCCCAGGTCGGGCAAAGTATTATTGGGTTTTTCTATCTAGAATTTCTCAGTAGCAGCCCGGAGTCTGGATTGGTGCCCGGTTGATGGGCAATAGGCTCGCTCCCTATTACATGGGACTTAAGCATAACTGGCGAAATGCGGGTGTATTATAGGTACACCTCTGCCTTACCGTTCTGGGATAACAGGCGTGATGTAATGTTATGATATTTAAAAAAAATTACAAGCGGGGAATAATTTCCAAAAAATAATGATGAACAAACACTCATAATTTACTTTTTTTTAAATCTGTAAGTATCTTACTGAATTTTTAAGTTCAGATCAATGCATTGAAAAGCTATAGTATAATAATGTTGTCAAAGGCCACAGTTTACTCTGTAAGGATACGTAATTAACGTTACGCATGCGTGTTTTTCGATGGGATTCGATTTAATCGATTCGTACGTGACTTTTAATGTACGTTATCGATTTTAAATTCGATTTCTCCCTCCACTGCCATACACGACACGATGGATATTAAAGCTTAAAATCGATGTGGGTTATAAAGTTCTCAATATAAATTGGTTTGGGACTTAATTACTTCTTGAATTAATGTTTTTATAGGCTAGTTTCAATGTCAGATGCTCGGGCGGCTTGTGTATCGTAGATACCTACGTAGTTGTCGGCCGAATACGAGTATATCCGAATGATTTTCTTACAGTCTTACATTTTGACGTGATAAAATACGACATTCATAGATAGTAAATGACAAACACGAGCTTAAAGACATGCTGCCTGAGTAAAAGGTTGTATAGTTATATGGCACCTGAAGGAAAAAATAAAAGTGATCCCATCTTGTTGGTTGATTTATCCTGATTTTATAACGCAAATGGGACTGAGACTTTGACTTTAATAGTACACAAGTTTTCTATTTAGAAGGTTTTGATTTGGAGGAACCTAATTCATTCGATATTATTGTACCAAATAACACCCCGTAGAGGGTTCGTGTTGTTTGGGTTAAAATTAAGATATTCCTTTAAGATATTAAAACAAAAACAGGCACGTCTCAATCATTAATTTCTAAGAAATAACACTATGAAACGTTTCATAAATATTTACAAGCCAAAATGTTTGTGTAGCCTAACAAAAGAATAAAGGATTCGACGGTGCCGACTTAATAATAGTAAAAAACGACAAATGACAAACTGCTACTGAATTCCTAAACCCTTCGCCTACGATGGTAACGTTAATACTACGTTAAAGTTACCGTCAAGTTCCGTATAGCGAGTAAGGATATTTTTGAATTTTATAACTTTTAGGAAAAATGTTCAGGATAGATGAAAAACTGAAACATAAGGTTGAAAATTATTCAAACTTGGATTGTATGGATGTGCTCTGAATATATTTGTTTAAGCTATAGGGAGAAATTGTGATGGTTAAGTAATAAGATCATTCACGTCCACTATATAAGCAGTAGATTTTACTTAGTATTTTAAAATAGACTTCATTAAGCTCATCCTTAATTTAATCTGAAACAATAGCAACGGCATTCTTAATTAACAATGCTCCTTCTGAACAAATAAACAACGTTGAGGAATTAAACGCAGGCTTAAAATATTCATTGGTCCATGCACCCAACGCAGAGATCCCTAAAAATAAAGTATTTTAAATTTGGAACGGGCGAGGAGGCGTGAGGCGCGATCGCCACCTGCGCTATCTATCCGACCGCATCGGAAGCGAGAGTATTTTTTTCTCACGAACCGCATTCTCTTACCTCACCGTGAAACAACCAACCACTGATCTTCCCCTCCTCTACCTTATACATAGCTGCACCACACATTCTTTCACTTAACTCGAGATTAAGTTACACAGTAATGTATTGCGTACTGTTTCTAAGCGCCGATTTCATATATTTCGTGTGTTGTGTGTATTGCAGGCAGGCAGAGAAGGCGCCCTTTTACCTATGGCCCGGGTACACACTCGTGAACGTGATCTTTGTGCTGTTACAATGACGGATTGACTTAAAAGGGCATTGTTTAATGATGGGGCCGATGTCTGTAAACACACCCGTTTTGGGATACGTATGGTGGGAACATAGGGAATCCGTGAACAAGGAAATTTTGAAAGTATAGAATTAAAATCTTTAAAAAATGGGTCTATCAGGGGACGCCCGGTTGATGTTAGTAAGTAAGGCACGAGTAGGTAGGTCTTACCCCAAAGGCGCGCCAATGGATTTTTCACATCAAAGGAGAGACGAAGAAAACGTTGGATGGCTTATAGGGTCGCTAAAGGCTACAGCGTCGTTCATTGATCTTATCGAAGACGATTTGTCTCATTAACAGAATAAGGGACACCGCCGGGACTGTAGAAATTATACAAAACTACATTTCCTTATTCCGCACTAACTGTGATGTAACTATGATTACAGTTGACTTTAATACTTCCAAATACGGAAAAGCCTGTGTTTAACAGAAACTACAATTCCTAGAGAACATGTCGTATTCCCTTTCCGGGTCTATGTACTTACTTATAACAAATATTGAACGCAGATACGCTCATTCTCCGTCGCAACTTCAAAAATTATTATTTCATTTTCATACTGGCAACATTCGATAAGTTTGCCATAAACGGTAAGTTTGCGTACCATCATTACGAACGTTTATCAATGCGCTCCCGTGGCGTATACCGTGCGCATACGTATCCACTGGTAATGATTGCCGATTGTTTCGGCCATCTTGAAATATGAGCAACGTAATCGAGCCGTATTCGCTTTATTAAAATTTCGTTTAAAGAGGCGCCTGATAACCGTTCGCTCGACGGATTGGGTAATTATTTTTTCTTGAAAAGACCTTTCATTTATTTTGTAACGTTACTTTTTAAAATGAAAAGGTGCGGACCGCCCCACGACGCTTAGTGAACGTCATATTGGAAGAATTTTTTGTATCGCCGTAGTTAATTAAAGTGTGTTTAAACATTATCCGTCGATTTATCAAAATGTAATTGCGAGTAGAAAATGCACAGCATGTAATGTAAATACATAGCCGGAGCGACCGAACGTAATGAACATTAATAATGGAAACGCTTATCCTTTGAAATTTGCATTCTACCATGTTTAATGTCGCGGTACGCCATGATTATAATTTTTCATTTAAGTAATCCTTTATCAGATGGGCATGTCATATTCTTGATATGCTATCTGAACACGTAGATTTGACGGAGAAATATAATAGCGAAAACATTGTTAGAAGTAAATGTGTACGTAGTACTTTTTGTATATCTAGAGTAGATGTGACTTATAAGAAACCCTAGATCGAATTTGGTACAGGTTTCCGCCACATACTAAAACATCATTCTAAGAAGATTTAAGTGCATTTCGCAAGAACTAACCCGATGGCAGTGTTAGTTTGTTTGCTTGTCATTTCAATAGCTATACATTTATAATTTATATAAATAAATCCATCAATTCCCGGTATAACGACATAACACTTACCATAGGCACAAAATGTGTTCTGTGAAATCATTTGAAATTCAACATGCCTCCATAACTTCCTATTTTATGGGTCCGGGAAAGATGGATGGTCACATGTGAACCTTACAGGCGAAATCACTTGTAAATACACATATGTACATGGTGCATAGGAGAGATAGAAATTGATGTCATTAAACCTGGATGCAATTAAGTATCAATATTCCCTTTCAGTTAATCTTGGACCATTGAGTGTCGTTGCATGCTGCTGTGCCAACGCTAATTCGCTTTCAATGTAACTTGCACTTTTGATATCATAAAACGACGACGCGATGAGAGTCTTGTGTTTGTGTTGTAAAGAGGTTTACAGCCCATAGAATTGAAACACGTACGACCACACGTTCCAATTCAATCTTAAAGCTGCAATATATTGATAAAGGCTAAATGATTTTATTTCTGTAAGTAGATTTGTACAAACACTTAAACAAGTCAATCATATTTCAAAAACTAGATAAGGTCGGCGTTCTCTAACTGTCTACTCTGAGAAGAAAGGCCGAAACAAACTCAGAGGTCAGTCTCTTCTATAGTCCAGACATAATCTTGGTTAGATCATGTGAAGAACCTGTGGATTGATGTCTAAAATGGTCTTTAGAGGAAATATCCACACAGATTGAGTGGACCTGTCCAGTCAGTGCAGGCATTTCACAGTAATCGTGCAGCTCAACGAATCGACGAATTATACTAAGGAAAGGAAAGGGTTGAAATTGGTATTAAGACTTAATCATTAAAACCATCAATACAACCCTTAAAGTTAATTTATAATAATTACCCCACCGCCGCCGCCGTAGCTCTACGTTGGGATCGTGGTGGGGCTTGCGCGCTCCTGAACTTTGGGTCTGTGCCGGTAGAGTTTACTTTGTCGAAACAGGTCCAGGGTGAGGAGCCAGGACAAGAGAGATACATAAACCTGCAGGGCAGCATGTGGCGAGCTGTTGGGCAGTAGCAACCCCACGGACCCTATCTCCTGGGAGAAGTCCTGTTCCTCACCTCTGGCTTTTCTTTATTGGCCGACTGGAGTGAACACTGACGAGAAACAGAGCTTCCAACTCTTGCTTGCCTTCATTGGCCGGCTTGAGTGGAGATTCGCAAGAGTATACGTGCTCGGAGGAAGGAAGTATTCCAGTAAGATGCTGGTAGGGATCTTGACCGTAATTCCGGGATTGTCCTGATAGCCGTGGAATACCTCTACAGTCTTCAAGTACCCTCACTATGTGCTAGAGACTGTTTTCCGTTGCCCATTATTGAGTGTGCAAGTCAACTCCTGCCATTTCATCCATGTATTACATAACATAATCCACTATAAACACCCAAACCCATAGCCCACTATGTTTTGTTCCCATGTTGTACGAACAGTACGTTGTCCTTGGGTGCATTTGCATAGTGCATACATTGATAATCGTCGGTTGGTGCCTCAATGTTTAAAATTGTCCAAGGGGCCTCTGCGAGTTGGCTTCGGCCCCTTGTAAGCCTTCCAAAGGTAAGGGACCTTAATCCCGAGATATGTGAAAGACATTTAAAAATAATTATTAAATAATCATATTCTGTATGTAACGGTCGCGAATCATATTCTGTTCTACAACCAGACACTGACCTGCAAATTGCAAAAAACGTAATAAAAATTTAATGTCGCTGGCAACCCTGGCGCTTCCCCCTTAATGTATTTTTATTGAAAACAAATTGTGATTGTTAACGATTTGTTCAACAATAAGGCATGTCTCATGAATATTCTCTGAAACTCTCCGAATGAAATGACAAAACAACAAAAAGATAAGGATTTTTATAAGCTACAGCTTATAAAAATCCTTACTTGATTTTTATAAGCTACAGCTTATAAAAATCCTTACCACAACAAAGCTTTTGTAATCACGTCAGTGCTGACTCCGTCACGTTTTTATCGCTGCTACGTGATAGGACAGGCCCATCGTCAGGTGCCGTGAGTTTTGTTGTGAGAAAAAACATAACAGTGTACGCGACATAGAAAATAAAGACGTCTTCCTTATGATTGTTGTTATCACTTTGTCTCAATAATTCCTTTGCAATTACTCTGCTGTTTATACCTCAGAATGTTCCACCATTTTAAGATTGCAAGGTAAAAAGTTTAAAACCTGAGTCTAAACTCATTCCCCCGCCCAGGTATAAGGATCTAAAAACAAAAAACGGCGTCGTCGTTCATCCTAAGTCATCCTTTGTCTATTTTTTTTCCGCCTATTTTCATTGTGGACCTCACGGGATAATTACGAGATTTTTACCTGTTCGAAATAAAACAATTAACGTGTGTTGTGCCGAGACAAATCACACAATAATTTGGGACCGGATTCGGGTAATTTTTTGATGGTTTAGTCGAAAGTTTTTGTGTGTTTCTTTACACACATTCATACATTTTATGGGAATCAATCTTTGAATCAACGTGGACGTGCGTTCCGCTCGTCAAGCATTCGTTGTGGCTGGCCTTAATTAATTACGAATAATGACACAGTACGAGGAGTTTCCATTGTTTGTTTGAATAAAGAAAAGTTGAGGTTTTTTAAGTGAAATACATTTAAGCCTGCGGGTGACAGTTCATTATTTGAGTAAAAAAACCTCGCATGCATTTGACTTCCGCACATCTGTTCAGTTTGGCCCGAAGGCGTGGGTCCCATCACGACTTCCATACTTATTTGTGTAACCCGACCGAGAAGGGAGACTGGTCGTCTTATAAGGCCGGAGCGGGTTCGACTGAATTTTCTGTTTTATTGGGTTATTGTTGCGAAATCGCACACAAACTCGGCGGATTCCTAGCATTTCTCGACAATTACTATTTCGTGAGTGACCCCGCACTCTCGCCGAATGTCCGCGGACTGGTCTCATCTGACCTTTGACTCTTAAATCCTCTGACGTTTGGGAAGTTGTATCCTTGAAACTATGACAACAGAATTGGAACGGTGCTCAAAGTGGCAACATAAACACAGTTAGTTCAACATCGACAAAAATAGTTTAAAACCATAATGATAAAAGTTGAACTGTTTCTTAAGATGAACCTCACCAATGAAACTGATGAACTCAATCAGCAGATAAACTGGGTATAAGGGCTGTCAATGTCATTATTTTCCGTCGAATATTGATACTGACAGCTCTTGAACGCGTTTTAGATGTGCTGATAGCGTTGAGTTTCATTGGGGAAATTGGCACTAAGTGCCGATTTTCCAATTCCGATCTCCAGCTCCAATTCGATATTTATAGTGTTAAATTGTATACACTATAAATATCGAATTGCACTGAGAATCGAGGTATAATAAGCCGCAGCTACAATAATTCAATGGCAATTAGTTTCATTAATTCCGGTTAACCATACGATTTAACTCAGAAAATTACTCAATAAAGTATTCAATACCATAATGACCACGATTGTCGGCCATAATGGTAATAACCAATCGTAGTTATTTCCCATTGTATTCTGTTTTAGGTAACATTTAAATATTTCCATATTGACTCAACAGGCTTTAATAATGTACGGTGCGTAGCCACTGTTGGCAATCTTACGTATTTTTAATACGAAAATCGATTGTGCTTATTTTATTGTTTAATAAAGTTGGCAATAGTTTTGTTGAATTTTGTTTTTTAGGCTTGAATTAGCGTGGTACACAGGCTTGGCTTAAATTGAAGACGTTCATAATTGAAAATGACAAAGTTCAGATTCAAAATTCAAGTTTTAATACAAAATAAAATATTGTTCCTAGATTTTTTGAAAGATGGTAAAAAGGAACCTGTTTATGTAATCTTTTCAACGTTGGAATGCACGATTTGACAGGAATAAAACTATATGCCTTAGCTTAACTGTTACTGGACCATTGTCCATTAAGCTAGCTATGTTTGTATAGGTGTAACTTTTTAGTGCTAAAATTTAGCAAAAGTAGCTACCACCGGCAAGTTGTTTGTCCATCGTTTACGAAGAATGTCAGAACCAGTTCCCTTCAGTTAGGTATTTATTTATAACATAATTTGCGCTTGATACCGATCGACGAGGTGATACACAAGTATTTTAACGTGTTTATTTTATGAAAATACATATACCTATATGATGTAAGTAATGTAGACAGTTTGTAGTAAGCAGTGAGCAAAACACTTTTATTCCACTGGCCTCTAAGTACTTACTACCTACCTATTCGAAGTAATTACTCGTGAAAGGAAAAACGCTTATATGCCGTTCATAAGTGTAATGCATGATTTGTAAAACACGATTACAACAAAACGGTTTCAAACAACAGTTACTTTCATTTCAACACGTTACAGACACATTACAGTAATCGATTCAGTTACTTTAGCGTGCGTTAAGTCTAGCGCGAAAAATTGCCTAGGCATTCCTTTTTCCTGGAATTCGCAGCGAATATTTCAAATCATCTAACTAAATAAGATGTTATTCTATGTGTACGCTTGTCAGATATCTCGGGGAAAATTACTTTCATATAGTAGTTTTTGTTCCGGCACGCGTTCAGCTTGAGTGGAATGCGCTCGTGACGAACGATTTCGCGCGCAATCATCGTCCGCCATCTTGTTTTTACTGTCAAAATGATAGCCCCAGGCGCGTTCCGTTGCAAGCTACTGTCTCCACCAGACGACATGTCAGTGATATTTATACAATAAATCGCAATTTATTAAGTATTATTGCGTCTATAAAATTAACATAAAATTTTTAATGCCAGATAATAAATTCGGAGGCAATATGAAACTACGTCAATGCCTCTATTCATATCTAATAAACAATTTAATGTCGATTCTCGCTACGAATTTGTTTATTTTTTAAATGTAATTATATTCAAGCTGTTATTACGAGGAACATTATCACGGATTAAGATTTCTCTTTTATTTTTTGAACCTTCGCAAACCTGCCAGTGTGGGCGTGGTAGACAACCTGTGTTTTATAGCTGACCAGTCTTATTTAAACTCCAAGCTCACAGAACTTAATGAAAAAAATGTAGAGTGCATAGGGCGTTGGGGTCTCCTTTCAACGGCTGGATAATGATCCTCGAAAAAAGAACAAGTACGATATAAAAGAGTTTGAAAATTGCATTATTTTGGAGCGGACCGAGTGTAATCGACTGTTGTAGGCATTAAACTTTATAATAACAATCGCTGTGTAAAGATTATCCACGATATTAGCCAGGGTCGCATTTGAGACATTATTTATACTTAATTTTTTATGGCTGCTTTTTATTGATCGACTAAAGAAGTAAATTCTGTCCTGTATATTTTATGGTTAGTGTCTACAATAAAGCGGGGAAGTTGCTTTCAAATCCTTTTTTCTTTGAAATTGTTTGTCTCATACAGTTTACGAAGTGTTGAACGAGATACCTTCTCATCGGCGGAGGATGTGGGTAATTTAATTGAGGAAATAAATTGGTCTCCAAGAACAAAAACGGTGTTGACGATTTTATTGTTTCACTTATATTTTTCTACAAATATTTCGTGTTGTGTGTTTCTGATTCAAATTGGGTGATTTTGCAACTTAGTAAGATTTTGCAGGTAGGTACATACCAACTCCTAGTGCTAAGGTTGGGTTAGATGAAGTTCGTTTTAGATTAATCCAATGTTTAATCAGTTTACCGTTTCTGTAATCTGTCTCTAGACTTATAACAGACTAATCGATAATTATAATCTAGACCACCAAGAAAAATATGATAAAAATCGGACATAATGCATCCGGTGACTTTAATACTTTATAACCAACCTTATCTGTTGTTATTTTATATTTGACCATAAACATTAATGGAAATAATCTTTATTTTTATTACGACGCGCACTAAAGTATTGTCGGTATCAGCCATTCTTGCTTCAAGACCACCGAGATGTTGATCATAATTATACTTTTAAATAATTACCAATATGCAAGTCAATTAATGGTTACCTTTATGGCTATTCAGTACAATCTCAGAGACCAATATAGATATGAACTGCATGTACTAGAACATAAATCAGACTTAAGTTGCTTTACTTGTTCATAATTCTACATCATTATGAAATTTAAAACATAACATCACGCCTTGTTTCCCCGAAGGGTTGGGCAGAGGTGTATCTATAGTACACCCAAATTAGAAATGATAATTTAAATGAAATTTAAATAGTTATGTGTTAGATTTATTTTATTGGGGGATGCTTAAAACCATAAAAGATAATAATGCATCTAAATTCTTTAGAGACAATAAAAAGTCACCTTAGAGCACACTGCACTAAGGTGACTTTTTATTGTCTCTATTTAAATAGTGAGCGAAGAAAACATTACTTAACATTTATTTTATTAGATAGAGAGCTTTTTTGGGTTTATGTAATTATCTGATAACCTCTAATTTCTGACAGTAATTGAATTGTACTGTTTTAAAATCCCATTTTAACTTAATGGTTTATTTCCAGATGGAATAACCAGAAAAAAGGGCATTCGAATACCACTATTTATACCAGAATTAAAAATATTTCCTAGATTATCAATACCTAAGTCCGTCCCAGCACAAGCATCCGAAGGGTGTGCGCAAGCGCAGGGTAGACTTAATTAGTTCTTAGACGCGCAAGAATGTGGCACGGAGAGCTGCGCCGACGATGTTATCCAGAAATTAGCCAGCGACCAAATTAGCTGCAGTGTACCGTGTAATAAACAGTTTTTAGATACAGCCGCTCTGCGATCCAATTGTACGTGCTGGCAAGATGGGAGAAGGGCAGGTAATGGTAGGCTTAAGGTATTAATAGGTTCGGTAGTTACGATATGTGGTACAGCTTTTGGATGTTGGTTGGAGACAGGCCGAGTACCTAACATCAATCTATTTCATTCATAGGTGTCTAGTAACTTTTTATTATTTGGATTGTTTTCAATTATTTTTTGCTGCACTCTGGACGCTTTTACGTGTATGGGTTTTGTACATCGTTCTCACATATAGGATCAACATTAATGATGTAACAAATATATTTGGAAGAACAATATTATTTAAGAGTGTCCATGGACCTTCTTGCCCTCTCTTCTCCATTGGTACTTACCCACTACGCTTTGGAATGGGCAACTAGCTTCATATTTCTGACTGACCGAGTCCTTGACAATTCAAAAGTATTTATTTCAATTAAACCATTTACAGGCAGTAAATGGTTTGATTGAAATGAATGCTTTGAGTTTAGGTATCTCAAAATACTAATTTATAGGAGTACGTAAGGATCGTAGTAAGTGGCGTTCTGTAGTTTCTGTCTATACGCATGGGACTAAAGAGTGAGTTTAAGCATGTCTATAATCGGTATCAGTTAGATCAAATTGTGTACTTCCTGATAACACCTTAATCTGCGCTGTCACTAGAGGAACTTAGTAAGGCCTTGTAAAACCATAGACGGAGTGTTTTCTCTGAACGAAGTCTACGAGAGCTAATAATGCAGTGACAACATCCATATCGTCCTCCTTATCAAAAAACCTGATAGAAAATTACCTACTGTTTCCATATTACATATATAACAGTACATTATCCGTACAATTTAGCATAACTAGATGATCCACTTATCCACTTATCTTCTTGTTTTACATGTTGTACACGCTCAAATTATTTTGAAAATATTTGTTGAGTTCTGTTTTCATGTTTTATGATATAGGTTCCATTACAAAGTTTTACTGCTTTGAACTTATTTTAATGGCAAATACACGGTCTGCACAAGATGTTTAAAATTTATTCTCATACTTAGTAAAACACACGTCATTAAATACATAATTTATTGAACAAATAAAAAACTTGATATTTTCATGTTCACTGTACGGATACTCGGCTGGCTATACACTGTGCAGTGAGCAAAACAAGACCACCAAAAGTGGCATTTCAAAATCAAAACAAACTGTACTGCGATGATCGAAAAACAAAAGAAAGTAAATAAGAGCATGCAATCTATATCATTGAAGGACGCCTGCACAGTATGGTGGTATGGTTTAATAGCAGAAAGACCGATCGTTCTGCGGTCGCGGCACCACAAAGGACCGCCTTCGATTCCCGACGCTTCACACAATAATGTGGCCAGGTAGAAACAAAAATTGGAACGAATTTTAGGGCTTTTGATGCGGTTCGTTTTTTTATGTATCTGTGTAGACAAGAGCTCTTTACAAAAGAGAATGGTATCTTTACAAATACCTACAAAAAAAACTCAAGTGTATCTTTTATGCAGTTAGTTTGTTATTAATGTTTAGGTTTTTACAATTCAGTATTTATTCAAACTTCGACTATAGTTATATTAGCAGCAGTAATGAGGGATTAGAAAGTTCAAGGCTCAGAAAAGTTAAAAAATCTTTGTAAATGTCATCTTTGCTACGAGCATTGGCAGAAATAAAAACAAGAAGCACATTCACGAAATCTCAACCACTAGAAAAGATACTGTATGTGAGAATTTTGAGCTTTTCTTCTATAGTCCAAACCATCATAGGCTTAAACAGCACATGTATATTAACGGAGAAAAAATAGCCATGATGATTTAGGAAACCCCATATCTGTTCCGACTGGAAAGCACATGCATGTTGACCGTACGTGCATATTATGCACGTACGGTCAACCGCAAATCAGGGGTGAAAAATTGTCATTGAGAGTGCCTTTATGCGGTAGCAGTAAGAGTGATTTTCGTAGTCCAAAGTGTTACCGCTGATGGCTGTTGACTGTACCAGATAATAGGTGAGAGCATTCACTACGTATCGTCTAACCCGGAAAGACGTGACTAAACAGTAATGTTTGCATCTACTAATTAATTTAACAAACCGGTCAAGCGTAAATCGGGCCAAGATACTGAAGTTCCCATCGACCAAAGCGTATTCAAATAACAAGCAAGCATATTGACCTACTGTTTTAATTAAATATATAAGATGTGAGATTATGTTGTTAAAGCCAGTAGTGTGGTTCTGAAAGCTGGTGAGATAGTTCAATGATGATAGGTGATAAGGATGTGACACTAAGATGACTGACATTCATGATACTTCATGATAGAAATTTATGAAAGAAAAATATTTACGTCACCAAACTAATGGAATTTATACAAATAATTTTTCGAAGATGTTTAAAACGGTCAGAATTCATTTTCATTTAAAACAAACTAACTTATAAGCTAAGTTTTATTCAATATTCCACTAGAGTCGATAAAAATGTTAGCATAATGAGTTAAGAATAAATAAATCAATGCTACGGCGTAGCACGCGCGTAGCACTGATTTATTAATCTGATGTTGAAATCATTTGCATGCTGTCTTCAATAACTTTCCTACTTTTATGCACCCTGTATTTGCCTTTTAAGTGAAAAATATGGTAAGAGTTGCAATAATTTAACTTTTAATTGATTTAGAAACTGTCGTTGGAAGACTACAAAACTGTTAATCAGTAACTTAATCTATTAAGTGAATTTGGCATCAGGCCACCATCTTAGTTTGACAAATATCAAGGATCGGAACGTAAAATAGCCGTTCACACAAATGACTATGAAAATATAATATTTGTACTTCGAAATTTCTCCAGAAATCCATAAATATCACAACAGTTTGAATAAATCAATTAGTTTTGGTTTCATTGAATCCTCTTAATCGTTCGCCCCCGATGGAGGAACTAGTCACGATTAATAATAAATATGTTAACCAGCACTGAGCCATAATATTTTTAATTACCCATGTTAATTAGCTAACGGATGGAAAGTTTATTTTAAGATAAGTAAACGCGCGTTTCGCATCACGTTCTCATAGAATGCGGACGCTGAAGCGGTTTCGATGAAAACGTTTTATGATTGTCGTGACAAATTACATACGTGAGTTTATCATGATTCTCTCGTTGGTCTCGTTAGAAAAATGAGTTCAAGTTTTTTCTGTACTTGCCTAGTTTAATTAATGGAAATGTTAAGTTATTCTGGTTATCTTGCTAAGTTGTTGGCATGAGCAGAATATAGTTTAATCTGCCTGTAACGTTTCCACTGCTGTGGCACAGGCCGCTTATCTGTGAGAGGGTATATGCCGTAATCAACCACGTGGGCCCAGTGCGGGTTGGTAGATGTCACATGTCTTTGAATTTTTGATTCCTGGACATGCCGGTTTCCACACTATGTTTTCCTTGAAGTTTGTTGGAGAACGTTGAAATTCTGATCCCACACATGTATCATAGGTCCTTCTTTTGCCAAGCCATGTTCTAAAATAGCCTTGGTTAACAGAAGTCAAATTAAGTATCTGCTCAATAAATCTTAGTCGTTGTGATATTAAGGACAACTTATCAAAAAGGACTTGAAAACAGATCAAATAAAACAGGCTACTAAACGACAACTTTGCATCCTTTCTCTACAAACATAATTTTAATCCTAGCAACATTCTCATTCAGTAAGATTTCAATCCCTTTCCTTATTGCCATGAACTATAAGGAAACCGGCATACAATGCACATGGCTCCGTCAACATTTCGTTTAGGTCGCCCAAACACCTACCATCGTCAGGCAGAGTACAGTCATTCGCACGATCCTAGCAACAACTTTAATTTGACAGCACGTTTACTTCGTAACCGTTACGGCAATTTTCGTAGTACTGATGTGCAGTTGACAGTACAGACGAGTCTCGTCAGGTGTTGATATATGACACATTGTCTGCCAGTGGGTGCACGGCCCAACAATTGCCACTAAAAGCGACTAACAACAAAAATATGGAAACTAAAGCTTGGGCTACAATGAAATGTCAGCGGGAGAAAATTTGTGACAATGAAAATTTCTGACAATGCATCTCGAGAATAAAGGAAGATCATGTTTGAACATTTACAGTAGGTGAACCCACTGTTTTGCTTATAGTAATGTCCAGTGGTTAGGTACAGTCCGCGAGGCCTAAGCTGAGCTTTGCATTTCAGTGTGTGCACATACAGGTAGTGTAGGTGTGACGTCGGCCTAGAGATACAATCGGCCTGAGGCGCTGTGCGTCCCTGGATTGGTGCGATTAGTAATGCAAAGCTCAGCTTAGGCCTCGCAGACTGTACTAGCTTTAGGTACTATTTAAAAGTGACCTATTGACATTTGTCCCACACTTATATAACATACCATCACGCCTGCACTTCCGGAAGGGTAAGGCAGAGGTCAAGCTATAGTATACCCACATTTCGCCGGTTTTATGCCAGGTGTGAATGTGTGTGTCTCACAATTCTTCATGACATACCAACCTGTACATTTAATTGTGAGGAGGAAATTCGAGTTAAAGCTGGTCCAGTTCTTTTCGCAACTAAACCAATAAACTGGATTCATATCACCATATTAAACCTTCATGGTGTCAGACAGGTAGAATGCCGAGTATTAGCTCTATAGCAACGCGTAAGTAGCTCACGCCACGGGCGCTGTATTGCAATAGCGCTTATCCCTACTTCGAAACCACAGAATATTGAGTAAATGAAGGGATTACGTCCGACAAATGAAGCTTAAGCCAGATAAAACACGGTGGCATGCATATAAAGTACGACATACAGTCATCTGATCAAGAATATTTCTGGACTTAAGAGACTGTGACCTCTGAGTTTGTTTCGGCCTTTCTTCTAAAATCTAAGAAACGCCGATCTCATCTAGATTTTAAAATATAATTTACGTGTAACAGTGTTTATACAAACCTGTATACAGAAATAACATCATTTATCATTCATATGAAATACGACATATCACTACACCACCGATCGTCGTTGTTTGTTTTCGATTTGCACGTTTTGCCAATTCGATCAGCGCATGGATGCTGAATGAGATGATTGATTATGATCAAAATACTTAGAGACTGGATGATCACATTACACAGGAAGAAACAACTGCATACCTCGTTTTAAAGAAATCTGTTTCCCAAAAAGAACGTACATAGTTCACTTAAGAGCGTTCTTCCCACGCGGGCTGGCAACGTTGCATTTCTAGTGGTTTTTCGTGATTAATTTACTATTTCTAAATCAAAGTATACTTTTTTTTAGGCAAGCACTAGATCTTTGGTATTTATAACTTAACAATTGACATAAAAATTGCCATATTGTCAACTATTTTCTATTTGCAGTACTTTTCTAGGATAAAATATTCTTATTTAAGAGAAAATGTTAAAATTATTATAAATACCAATAATCAAGTGATTGGCTGAAAAAATGTTCTTTGATTTAAACTTAATAAAATAATCACGAATAACCACTAGAAATGCGAAGTTGCCAGCCCGCGCGGATATTCGCTCTTAATTATGAGAAACTTACTAAATTATCTTAATTAAGTAATAAAAATAATTGCCGACACCTGCCGGATATATCTGTGTCGCGTAATCCGCGGATGGAAAGGAGGTGGTCTTTCCATGAAGTAAATACTCTGTGGTTGTCAGATAAGTAACAGCTTCCACGGTTCTATAATCCGATATTAGAAATAAGATAGTATCGCGCACCGTGCGCCGTTGTGTGATCCCGGCCAAAAATAGACGCGTGACTTTTATTGTGGGTGTGGAAGAAGACTGCTTATAAGGGTGAGTCTTCCGTGTCTAGGCAGCAGCGGGTTGCATACACATATTATGAAAAGAAAGAAAGAAAGCAAAATAGTTTATTCTGCAAAAAGAAAACGCACATTACAAAAAAAAAAATACACACACAAAGTAGCCAAAAGCTTTTGATCTAATGTTCCTGCTGGTTATGTTCGAACTTTCAGAAATGTCTAACTGAGCAGGGTCATATTGATACTGTTGGCAGAGATGGTCACTTTGCTAGGTGAAATGTAAAATGTGAAAAAAAAAGTCTAACTCAAACTCTAATAGCGTTCCATCAAAATTTGGTCCGCTCGGGGTTGGACCAAATTTTGATGGAATGCTATCCAAGAAAAGGGTAAAGGGGAAAACGCGTTTTGACACAAGTTGGGTTGGCGACAAAAAAAAAAACGCCAGACTAACAAATGGTAGCACCACGCACAATATTGATGCCAACTTGTGAATAGCTGAAAAACATTAGGATAAGCCTCTTGTTTTCAGCTAGTTAGTTTTGCATGGAATCGTAGCTACTCTTACCCGCTCTCGCTACCGCTATCGCTCCCGCTCTCTCCTGCCCCATGTCTTCTCTCTCTCCACTCACCGGATCGCGTGCAACTTGTTATTACTGTGCATCCAGCCGCACGTCGCCGCGGTACCGTATTATAAATTCGCGCGATACACAACGCGCGTAATAATATCGCGGACGAGTCGCCCGTGGTGCCCTCTATAATCCCCCGTGATAAGATAATTAGGCGTCAGATTAGACGTAATAGGAGAAGGAAAATGTAAATGATGTGTCTGTGTCTACATTAATTATTGAGTTTTCTGCGTAGCGTTGTGTCTTTAGGTATACGTCATATGACATCGTCCCTAACTCTGTTTCATTAAGATTGTTTTAAATTGATATCTAAAGGCATTAAAGTTTCAATGCAAAAAGTCAGTTTTTTCAGGATTTCTAGCCGGGATCTTGTCTTAAATTCTTGATATTTTAAAATATTAAAAACACTATTTATTTTATCAAAGTTTCAGTATTTCGGATACAACATTGAAACACTGATACATTTTATGTTCGTCATACAAAATAACGTACCCAAACTTAAGCATGACTCGACAGACACACCTTTTGCTAATTATAGTTTATACGACATAGAACATTATGGTTTCTCGCAATAAACGGCTTCAAACAGAGCCGAGACGGTGTAGGTGTTTCAAAGAGCGATCAAATACTTCCTGGAAAACGTTATGCCACGATTTCCTTAACAATTTATTGAAAATTCTGCCAATTTCACGTAATTTACTGTCATCGCATTCGTCATTTAAATTAAATTTTCGTCACAGATAGACCTTGACCTGAGTAAGAACGTAGGCCACTTCTTATCCTGGATCGCAGACGAAGTCGCAGGCAATACCTAGAGTGAAATAAAGGTAATTTTCCCCTTTATCTACTAAAGAAAAGCTACATCCAATAAAATAATACAGTTTCGTGCATAATAATGACCCCAGCAAGTCTGTGTACCAAGATGTAAGTACAAAATTACGACGATTTGGCTCCACGTTAACTACAAACTACTTAAAACATAATCAGGTACTAAAATGAACAAAAGAAGTTGCGTTAGTTCAGTTATATCTCCCCTCAATTGTTAACTATACGTAATTATAGAGGTTCTGCCGGGGACGAATTGTCTCGGATTTGTAAGGTGAGTTCACACTCGAGTAATTTTCTTATATAGGTAATGTAACGTTTCTACGAATTCTCGACATTATTCAAGGCGAATGAGCATTAAGAATCCTTTTTATTTTCCCTTTGACAGGAACAACCTTATTACAACGACAATAAAGCTCACTGTGATTTTGTCAAACTTGTCAGTGCAGCAACCTAACAGAAACCTTATTGTAAGAAGAATAAAGAACACTGTGATTTTGACAGTGATGGAAAATAACTTAAAACATTCATATTTATTTGATTGATGATGAAATATTACACGAATCAAATGGGTTTTTCTATCTTCAATATCTCAGTAGCAGCCCGGAGTCTGGCGTTGTGCCCGGTTGATGGCAATAGGCTCGCTCCTTAGTAAACATAACTGGCGAAATGTGGGTGTATAGGGTACACCTCTGCCTAACCCTTCTGTGATTGCAAGCGTGATATTACGTTATGTTACTATGAAAAACTACATTCCGGCAAATAATTAAATTCTGATTCTGATTCTCGATGTTCTGTTACATGAAAATGCATGGATGTGTCCCCACCTGTTGCTAACCCGACGACATTCACCACACTCTGTCATTTGTCAATAATAAAAGTTGGTAATAAAACATACAGCGGACATGTCGCTGGCCAATTAAAATTATTATTATAATAGCATACGGCTTAATAATTGTGCATGCAGTTTTAGTTATAAGTTTCAATTTTATGCAGTTTATTTCCAGATTTTATTTGAAAACAAGGAGTTCTGTATTTTTTTTGGTATTGGTTAATTTTTTAAAAGCTACAATTTTTAGGGAATCTTAAAAACAGAATAATATAATTTATCACTAAAACATATACCTAATATTATGTACAATCATATATAAATGATAAAGGAGAAATAAAAGGAAAAGCTTATTGGGCATTAAAAAAATCGTTCACATCGCTGTCATTGGGAACAGTGCCCAAAAGGCTGGCAGCGTTGCCATGTTGCATGGCAATGCTGATTGTCAAGTCTCTTTTATAGTTTTTAAAATATTAACCATTAAAAATAAATTACAGAATCAGGGGTTGGCCCTTAAGTTGAAAATCCGTAGTTTCGGCCCAAGATACGGAAGTTTCCTACTCCGTATCACTTTCGGACATAAAAATTAGTTTGGGGCTCGAACTATAAATGAATGACCCCAGAGGTTTGGCAGCCGATAGCCCGTATAGGCAGTGTATATGCCCGTCCAAAAAATTGCATTTAAGCCTTGCTTTGTAGAATCAGCTACTTTCGGACGAGCCCGTATCTTCGTTGACGGGCTGAGAAAGTATATTCTCTGGATTCTTATATCGTTCTGTGGTGCTATTCTGTAACCATCTCACCGTGAAAATCTATGTGAAGTGAGCGTGGAGTGAGCTGTCAGTGCCACTGATGCTAGGGATTGACCAAGACGGGATGAGACTGACAGCTCACTCCACGTCTCGTCAAGTCTTCCCGGTGAGATTTTTACAGAATTGACATGTTGAAGTTTTCACGGTCAGGTGGCTACAGATTAGCACTACTGAAGCCTTACAACAAGAGTGAAACGGAAGGGTCAGGATAAGGATCCTTTGAATAAGGTAAATAAATAAATGCGCTTTTGAACGTTGCAACGTGTGCACTCTTCCTTTTGACTGTATCTTAACAAAATAATAACATACAACATTGTATCAGTCGCCTTTCCAGCCAGCAATAAACTTCGATAATCTTCGTAAAGCAAATACTTAAGTATTTAAATTGGTTTATTAAAGCAAATACGTTGTCGGCCATAATTCGATGCTAATTGCAGGGTGTTAATAGCGTATATTACGTTCAGATAATAGTTTTATATCGGCTATTTGAATAAGGGCCCGGTGGAACCTTACAAAGTTATCCTGCTATTGCAATGTCGATGTTTTCGTTCCACTGATAAGATAGTCGTTGCCTAATGGCTGTAGGACTTAAGGTAGATAAGATGGTGGGTTTTAAATACCAGGATTTACCGGGAGAAAGTATTGTTTCTCTTTTCGAACAGTTTGAATAGTGACCCGCGTCATAGAAATTAAATGAGGAATAAGACGTTTTTAAGTCTATTATTTGTTTCAAACCAATGAATTTAGGCGAACATATAAAAGCAGATGGGCAAATCTACACAAACCCACTCATCCGCCCCGACAATAGTGTCGCTTTCGACAGTCCCGATAAGGCTGAATGTCTTGCCGACAGCCTAGAGTCCCAATGTTCTCCCAGCTCCCAACCAGTAGACCAAGCTCACCTGAACAAGGTCGACGCTGAAGTCGAACGAAGAGCCTTCCTCCCTCCCGTCGAAGACCCTGATGATCCTCTGCCTCCCGTCACTCCAGACGAAGTGCACGACATCATTAAAGGGCTCCACGCTCGTAAGGCCCCCGGTTCGGATGGTATTACCAATAAGGTATACAAACTCCTTCCTGCCCCGCTAATAATGCTTATGACCGCCATCTTCAATGGCGCCTTGAGCAACAACATCTTCCCACAAGCATGGAAAGAAGCCACCGTCATCGGTATCCCAAAGCCAGGCAAGCCAAAGTCTGAGCCCTCCAGCTACCGCCCTATTAGCTTACTCAATGTCCTCGGCAAAATCTACGAGAGGCTTATTTATAAGCGTCTCAAAGACTACGCCGAAGCAAAGAGCCTCATACCCAACGAGCAGTTTGGATTCCGTAGCCAACACTCGGGCACCCAACAGGTCCACCGTATCGTAGAGCACTTATGCGCTGGTCTGCAGCGTAACGCGACGACGGATGTGCTATTCTTCGACATAGCGAAAGCCTTCCACAAAGTCTGGCACAACGGCTTGATATACAAGCTCTACCAACTAGGAGTTCCAGATCGCCTCGTGCTCATCTTACGAGACTTTTTGTCGAATCGCACCTTTCGCTATCGCATCGAGGGAGCACTCTCGTTCCCTCATCCTATTCGCGCCGGTGTCCCTCAGGGTTCCGTACTATCTCCTCTCGCCTTCACGCTGTTCACTAGCGATATCCCAAAAGTAAAAAGGCTCAGTTGGCTCTCTTCGCCGACGACACTGCCGTTTACTATACCGGTCACTGTCCCAACGCTATAGCTCGTACTCTCCAAACCTCCGCAAACGTCTTAGGCGCTTGGTTCCGGAAATGGAGAATCGAGGTCAACCCTGATAAGAGTCAGGCGGTTCTCTTCTCGAGACGTCGTCGATTCCCTCTCCCACTTTCCAGCCCGATCACTATGTACGGTAAGCCGATCCCTTGGGAGAAGCAAGCCAAATACCTAGGCGTGATCCTCGACGAAAACCTTACCTTTAAGGCCCATATCAAGGCGGTTCGCGCGCGCGCCTCCTTCGCCCTTAGCAGGCTCCAATTCGTACTGACAGCCCGTAGTAAACTGTCCCTTAAATGCAAGCTCCGCATTTATACCGCAGTCATCCGTCCCATCATGACCTATGCCTGCTTCGTATTTGCGAATGCTCACCCACGTCATCTCCATAAGATGCAGACACTCCAAAACCGTTTCCTCAGAAGGGTTACGGGTGCCCCTTACTACGTCCGGAATATAGATCTTCACGTCGACCTTAGAATGCCAACCATAAAACAGTTCATGAAACGCTTATCAAAGCGTTTATTCGACTGCGGCATCAAACATTCTAACCCCCTGATTACAGCGGCCGCCCGCTACACTCCCTCTCGCATTAGCAGTATTCGCCGACCAAGGCATACTTTAATCGACCCCGACGACACCACTACCCTCCTCCAGGAGAGTAGTAAGGCCACTAGCACGCTACATAAGCCCAAAACCCGATCGCCGTCCTACCGTCCTCGCCGCCGAGGCCCGCCGCGACTCCCAAATCGACGCCCCTCCCGACCCTTGCTCGAGCCAGCACGCGCCGCTGAGCCTGTAGCTTTAAATTCGTCCCTAAATAATACCAATCCTGATCCAGCTAGTCATTTGCTGCCCTCTTCCAGCGACGCCCTAAGCCGAGGTCCGTACCCCACAGGGGGTGCCCTTAGCGTTGTCGCTTAGTTTTTAGTTAGTATTTAAGTTTAAGTCCTGGCTGGAGGCCTTAATTTATTAGGGCAACCACAGGCAAGTCCGCTTAAGCAGACGACAACCGCATAGGTTGACCTGCGAGATGCCAAACAAATAATCAAATAATCAAACTATACAAACCCATTTCAAGAATCCAAGCGTGTGTCTATTTGTGTAACAATTTTATCACAAGAACACAAATCAAATAGTTAACTGCTACAATAAATTAATCAATTAAAGTCTACAAGTCAATTACCACGCAACAGTCTGTAATTAGTAACGTTTAATTTGTTTTCGCCGACAGTTTTTTTTTTTGTTTTCGCACAATCAGGCTGAGCCTAATTATTAATGCATTTACAATGAATTTACAACTCGAGGTTCGAAAACTGGAAAGTATTTTTTGCGATTTTTTCTCGGAACAGTAGAATATCCTTCCTTCATCATTTTTGCTAACCGATTTATTTAAAATGGATAGCGAAAATTTATAGACAGATATAAAGCGTTTTATGACATTGATAGTATATATTATGCTTTATAAACGCCATATACCATTAGAAAAAAAACGGTTATCACTAGAGATTAGATATGCGGGCGCACCTTCACCTTGAAAACGGTTTTGCGGGGCATTGTTCTTAAATTAAGTCTATTACAAATTTTGTTAATGATCAATAAATAATAAATAAGAATCATGGCGAGACCCTTACATTAATTTGTACGAAAAAAAAATTAAGAGTTCAAAATATTTCCCAATGTTGAGAGCGCATTACCAGGACTAGATTGATATCCATAATATCATTTTAAAACCCCGCATAATTAAAGAAAATCGAATTAAATATATCAGTTTTTCATTTTATCTCGTTGCCCTTTTTGTATTTATAAAAAAAAAGTGACAACTGACAGTGGATCTATCAAACTGACAGACAAAACAGTGATGACTGCTGTGAATCATTGTTTACAGTTGCGCTAAGAGTTGAAAAAGTATATTAGGGATATAAAAATAATTTAAATGACTGAAGAAACTTTATTAGTGGATAAGAATCAGAATTCCAACTTGGCAGGATTTGTAAAACAAAATCTTAGTTTTTTTTTTAACAATCCTGCCATGATTCATTGAATTTGTTGGCTGTATGGGCATGCGCTTCCTATATAATTAGGTAAGTAGAATCCCGGGTTTAAAAATAATAATTGTAAGACGCTTCCATACTATACACCCGACTAGTTGTGCATTACCGGTGTACTTGGCATCTCGTTTTTTCTTACAAAAATAATATTTTTTAACAATTTTGTGTACATTTAATAGGAAGCCGCTTCCATACTTTCGTAGCGAAAAATTTACTTTAGCTAAATATGCGCCCGAATATCCGATCTCTAGGTATAACCCTTTTGTTTTTTCAAAATAAACGTATTTATTATAAACTCCGTTATTTCATGAAAAATACAAAGTAATGTAATCGATATGACATTATGATAAAAACTCTAACATGTCGCTTATTTTAGCTATACAAGTAAATAGCTCTCGTTATTCAGCCGTTAATTTTCTAATAAATGGAGTATATATTTATGGAAAAGAACATACAGACTGTTACATGGGACTTAAACAAGGACCCATGTTTAAGTCCCCAATAATGTTTTGATGCAATCAATACAGCAATGTAACCTATGTATTTCATTTATGTGAGAATGCTGGTATCCATACAAAGACTGACTATAACACTAATGGTTATACAAATAGTAATACGCTATTATTGGATACGCATGGTGTTGTTTGTAAGTGTTTGATTGTTCAACCGTTTTTGTTCAATAAATCTTATCATATCTTGAACACAACTGGTAAAATATGGGTGTACCTCTGCCTAACACTTCGGAGAATACTAACGTGCTGTTATGTTGTGAGGAAATAAGAAACATTCTCCAAGTGTCAAAGTCAAAGTCGAATCAGTCAAATCAGTGCACTGACTGGACAGGTCCACTCAATCTGTGTGGTTATTTCCTCAAAAGACCATTTCAGACATCAACCCACATGGTCTTCACATGACCTGACCAAGATTATGTCTGGACTTAAAAATTGTCTGTGACCTCTGAGTTTGTTCCTATTCTTAGAGTACTCAGATAGAAAACGCTGACCTCATCTAGTTTTAAAAATATGATTGACGCGTAAAAGTCTTTGTTCAAACCTACTTACGGAAAAAAAAAAATCAAACAGGCACAAAATGCCACTTCTGATCGTCAACATAAAAAAAAAAAAAAAAAAATTGTTGCCCTTCCAAAAGCTAGTATCGTATGGAAAGAACGGGCAAGAAAATCCACTCTTTTTTTTTGTTACTCTTTTAAAATTTTCTACAATATTTTGTACTTATACATTACTTTTTGTGTATGTGTAAGTTATGTCTCGTAACACGATACAAAATAATCTTGAACATTCTTAAGCTTATAACATACAATAAAGGTAGATACCGATGCGCAAGACGGAAATACGCTTAACGGATGTAATTAAGATTAGAAGTGCAGGAAATAACTGCGCTAATACGTCGAGTGAGTGGACGTAAAAACGTGTTTACACTGATGTTGGTTACGCCGCTTTATACTCAGACTTACTACTAGTAGTGAAATCTGTTTTGTATAAAAGAGAAAAAAAATAAGCATTGTTGGTGCTAGAGAAAAGTATTATCACTTCTTTTTTTATTATTTCTTTTTAAATTATATACACATACATGACATCACGGCTGTAATCACAAACGGGTTAGGCAGAGGGTTACCCATCGCACACCAACATTTCGCCAGTTATGCTTATGTCCCATGTAATAGGGGGCGAGCCTATTGCCATCAACCGGGCACAAATCCAGACTCCGGGCTGCTACTGAGAAAACCTAGACAGAAAAACCCAAAAACACTTTTGACCGACCTGGGAATGGAATCCAGGACCTCATGCTCAGCAGTAGATCTTGCGTCCACTAGACCAACGAGGGTTTTTTTTAATTACCCTCGAAAAATGTCTATACTATTTTCTAGAATAATGTGCTGTATTCATGGTAACATTTTGCGATGATGTCCCCGCCACCCTGTACAGTAAATACCATCCATGTGCGTGTCGGACCACACACAATAAAGGGTTCCGTATTTGGAATGAATTTATCCCAAGAACAAACTTAACAATGTGGTTGAAAAACATGGTCTCCCATACATCGATGTACGAGTACGTCACGGTCAATTCTCCAACTGCAAATGTAAGTTTGTATTTGCAAAAAGAGATTTTTTATGTGATTTAAATAAAAAACTGCCTCGTTGGTCGCAAGAGCTACAGCTGAGCATCAAAATGTGTCACATAAATCACCGTATTTTTATATTGCGTGGACTTAGAAGCTTTATTTTTAGAGCTTCAAGGGACCATATATCTACGTATTGGAAATTATTTTAACTGGATACCTCCACGCGTTCCTGAGAAAAGGGTCCACCCTAATTGCGTACATTTTCGTAAGCAATTACGACTAGTCTGTTTGATTTTGGCAGTTCAATATCATTCATAGCGTTATTTACATTGTTGAGCATAATTTTTTATCGAACTTATGAAGCAATGGTTTAGCAATCTGTTTCAAAACGATTCAGATTCCGATTGATTGTGTATTACGAAATTAGGGTACAGGTTTATATGGAAAGAAACATTGGTAATGTTACCCGAAAAATGTTCAAATTCGGGAAAAACTAAACGTTCTTCTATGAATAATTGAAATTAGGACAGAAAAACGTCTGTCGCGGTCAGCTAGTTTTAATCAAATTGATTAGTTACAGTAGAGTAAAAGCTTTCTTAGTAATAAATAAGTGGTTTTTTTATCTTAATACCCCCGTATCTACGAATGAATACCGATGTTATCTAGTTACCGATTTCCTTCCATTGATTTACAATTTACGCCGAAGATAAGCAATTAATAGTGTCGTATCTTCTTTTATTTCCTGATCTCAATCTTAATAAGACAAGTTAGCTAGATAACTGGTATTAAAAGAACTTAGCGGTTATCTTTTTAATTCTCAAACACAACTATTTTTGCAATAATTTCACATGCCTATTGTAAGGTTAATTAGCCAAGATGTGGGTATTTTGATAATATCCTAACTAGTATGTAACCATGGATACAATGTATTTGTATCTAAAGTAAAAGCGAATTAAAATAGTATTTGTTATAATTCTAGTCGAATATCAAATCGATTATTTAATTGAATCGAATCGAGAGTTAAGTACGGCAACACTTTGTATGACAGTTTTGACGTTTTTAAGCGAGGTGAAATGTATGCATTCGTGATTTGACGGTTGAACCGAACACTTGTTTAGAAATAAATCCGTATGAATCGTTACAATCTTCGTTTAATTTCAGAGATAAAGATTTGATACTTTACTATATACCTACGTTGGAGATCTGTTAAAAACTGAAAGTATTTATTTCAATGAAATCATTTGACAGACACTTTTGAATTGTCAAACGAGTCGGTCAGTAAGAAAGATGAAGCTAGTTGCCCATTCCAAAGCGTAGTATGTTCCTATGGAAAAGAACGGACAATAAACTCAAAAATGGACATTGTTTTAAATATTTGTCATGCTGAGGGCAGATGCCATGTCGTAAAACCCGTGAGGAAAGGCTTCTGTCTGAGTGATTGATTGATAAATGATTGTATGTCTGTAAGTTTGTAAAAATTTGATGAGATCGGCGTTTCCTATCTGACTACTCTGAGAAGAAAGGCCGAAACAAACTCAGAGAGGGCACAGTCTCGTTTAAAGTCCAATAATAATTTGGTCAGGTTCGGATTTGTGGAGTACATAAGGGAAGACCAAACAAACGATGACTTAGATGATTAGTGTTTTAAAAACTATGTGACTAGAAATAATGGCACGGATTCGGCTGAGATGGAAACACGGCTACATATCAAGCAATTTTTCCAGTTTAAGCTGATCTCTCATTGTACGGAAACCCTACAAAATGCGAGATCAGCTTATAATGGAAATGTATAGCTTGATACGTAGCCGTGTGTACTAATGGAAGAAACGTAATGATTTGCCGACTTTACATAAATTAAGAAAAGGACAGGATGACACTTTGACTGCTGCTATTTTGACCTAAGCCTTATACATTCCTATAAGCATTTAAACGATTTAAAACAGTGTATTTAATTAATTTCTGAAAACCAAATCATAACACTCAGTAAAAGAGTTTTTAGATTTATTCTTTCTCATATACACCAAACATTATGAAATAATAAATAGATATATGTACAATATAATATGAAATAAACATAATCAAATATAAATATGGAAATATTAATACATAGATATTAAGACAATTTAATAACATTGAAAATACATATAAGAGTTTAATAATAATTACCTACTTTATGCAAAACACTAAATAAAAATAACTAATATACTATACTTATATACACAAACCTAACAATAGGGTGAGTTTTTTTTAACAGTCTTGAAAATAATGAAATCAAGAAACCAAATCAAATTTAATTAACTAGCAATACTCCGCAGACGTGATGTGTGTTAAATAAAACAATCATAATAACAAAGAAAGTTATGTTTTATTTCTAGGGTCAATGACCACTGATAGTGTAGTTACTTGAAGTAGTTGAGAAAATCTTTTCTTTGTTGTTGTTTTGTCGTGTTTATATATCGATCTATCACTGATTTTGAAATGGACATTTCATGTTTACATTACTACAGTCGTTGATCCCAAAAAAACAATAAATCAATTTTTTTTTAGCTTTATCGTATTTAAAATCGGAGTTTCGCTGTCTAATTTAACTTTAACCCTGTATAGAATATTGTCTAGAGAGAATATTAAACGTATTGAAAATGCTAGGTACTAGAGCTAGGTATACCTAGGTATAATGTTCTCTGTAATAATCAGGTAAAGCCTGATGATGAACAAGGCCGAACGTCAGGCCGACCGGTCAGATTAATTAGTTGTTTTAAAATTTAGAGAACATGATTTTTGATTATGATTTGAAGCGATGAAAAGACAAAATGATCAGTTTGTCTATTCTTTCGCCAACAAAACTAGTTTCTATAGTGGTCATGCTAGTTGTGCTGCAGTATTATAAATACTTCTATTTATCACCTAACACGCGCATCCAAGTTAACATAACACTGATAAGTGGTATATTTTCTATAGTCCTGATAAGCGCGGTTCGATTCAAGTGCTTACAAGAAAGATAACGATTGAATGCACTGTGAAAGCCTCGGCTAAAGATCTTTTCTGAGTATCTAACGAAAAGATTCCTTTGAGATTAGTCGATTGGAAACCGAAATAACGCGGGACTTTTTTTTTCGGTGCTGTCTTGGAAATTAATTCACGGAGCTGTAACATCATAAACATCACGCCTGTAATCCCAAAAGGGTAAGGCAGAGGTGTAACTATAGTACACCCACATTACGCCAGTTATGCTTAATCGCCCCATAACGCCATCAACAGGCACACATCCAGACTCCGGGCAGCTGCGGAGAAATTCTAGATAGAAAAACCCATTATCACTTTGCCCGACCTGGGAATCGAATCCAGGACGACCTGGGGGAGGACGGAGCTGTAATATAGGTTTATTGAATAGCTTAGAATGGTCTTCAAAGAGTTCCACCATAGAAACAAGTTTTGTCGAAGGTAGAATAGACAAACTGAAAGATATCTGTAATTTTGTCTATTCTATTTGTCGTTTTGTCTATTCTTCATTCGACAAATCCCGACTATGCTACGCCTGCTGTTTCAGAGTTTCTGTCAGTCATAAATAAGTCATTGAGACAGATGTGAGCTGTGTAACGGAAGTGTAAATAACAATGGTTGACTGTAAAGATTCCTTCAAAACCTTTCTATCCTCCATTATTTTCCCACAAGCAGGATGTATCACGAGCTAATTTGTAAATAATAAAACCGATATTAGGGCCGCGCTGCACCGCTGCGCCGGTGCACGCCCACGTTATCCGTCACATCTACACCTTAACAGCATTTGAATTACATTAATTTGTAGCGGGCCTTATGTGTAACTTACCGCGTCATTGGTATGCCGCAAGTTACAAGCAAAGACGTACGATGAACGCTAGAAACAGAAGAAGAGAAATTCAGTTTTGCTACTAGATGAAGAGAGAGAGAGAGAGGATATTTGACTTCATACGTTTCCTGCTTATCATCAAAAGAGTGCAGGCAAAAACTAACTTAGAGGCGGACATAAATAAATAAGCATGAGCAAGTAATCAGTTTTCCTTATTTTAGATTTTAAACATTGGATTTACGGAGGACATGCAACGATCCATAGGTAAAGAAGGCCGAGATTTACTGTTTTCAGTCTTCAGTGAAATATTAGATTGGTACGGTAGAGATTACAGCTTATTTGGTACTTAAATACATCCTTTATGAATACCTTGATAAGTAGATGGCCGAATAACGAGACAGACATTAATTAAGATAGAGAATAGAAGGAAACAATTGTATGTGTAAGTTCTTGACTGACAAGTTAGGATAAAACATAAAAAAATTACTAACGTGTATTTTGTAGGTATAATCCCGAGCTTACACGCCAAATCTGTGTTTGATTTACACGCCCCGGTATAGAGTGCAACTGTATGGCTTCCGGCATATAGAACAGTTGAAGTCAGCTTGTACACTTTATGTATGCAATTGATCAACGAAAGCACACGAAACACAAAACTCTTCCCCTACCGCTTATAACTCGCACCTCAACCAGATACTAGCAAGTCACGCACAACTATACACGTTCACACGTCGCGGTACGTCCGAACTACTCCGCACAACAACGATTTGGAACGTACAATCGAACCGATGATGAAATAGGATTAAAAGCCGGCCCTATATGGGGACTTAATGTTGGGCCCTTGGACTTCCGAGAAGAGATAGGAAATTCAGATGTAATTTGAAAACGTTTTTTTTTTGTATTGCTGGTTGTTTTAAGAAGTGTTGGGGATAAGAAGTTTGTTTTTTAAGGTTTCATGGTAAATCAATAAACACTGTTTTGAGAGTTGCTAATTAAAAATAGTGGAGCCTTTTCAAGTGACTCAAAGTAAGTGGGAGTCGAATTTTTAAGTAAGTATAAAAATTTGCTCTCCTCATATGGTTATATTATACTTGTGGCGGCATCTACAACGCCACATGAGAACTACGCATCACACTGACGTCACGCAAAATCTTGCATCGCGCAATCAGAGTTTACCGCGCAACGAGCATATAAATACATTCTGTCAAAAAGTATCGCGAATGTATGACGTCAAAGTCGGGCAATTGCCCACCAGACACGAAATCCGTCTGGTCGCAGGATCCTCCCTTTTCCATAGCGGATGAGTGAACTTTACGACCTGTTTCTCATGCTATAAACAGTGTACTTAATCCAATATTTTGTAACATCACATATAGCTTGTTTTATGCAAATAATTAATATCAATTTATATCGTTTCAAGGCCAGTCCGATTGTCACTCTGATTTAGAATTCGTCCCAAAATAAGGTACTCGTAATAGTATCCTATTCGTATAGTTCGTGTCAATACAGGAGAAAAGATGATTGATGTTGAAGCTTAGACATCCAACGCACAGATACCAGCTCAATGGAGTGCTTAGCAAATCGACTGGCCAATAAGAAAAACGTGCTAACCAGTGATGAAATTCATCTTCCTATCTGTAAACAGACAAACTCCAGTGGGAAAACAACTCAATTTTTCGCTTTACCACACAAACAAGTTTCCCTTTGCGGTTTTTAACAACATGCAATGGGTAAACAACTGATTATTGTCTATGTTTACTTCATTCGCACAGCTTACGGAAATAATAAAATTATTGTAGAACTACAAAATAGGTAATTGCAAGACATACCTCGGAGAAATCCCTCTGCGACATTTTGATTCGCCTACGTTCTCCTTAACCGAATCTGGGAACAGAAATACCAATATTAAATGAACCACTACTCCATAATTTAGTTCTAAAGGTGAGTATTCATTGATATGAAGTCGAATGACATTTAGAATGGGTTTATGAGTGGGCAGGGTAGTGTCCCCGCAGCCGATAAAATCAGGGCTCCACTCAATGAGGTTAAGTTTATTAATGATAAATATGATTTAGAGATTTCCCATTGAATGTTAAAAGGTATATGTGACCAATATTTAAGTACGTCTGTCTGTGTGTTAAGGCTAGTAACAATAGTAATAAATAAAGTTTTACATCTCCTAAAGCCATTGTACACTCACCTAACGACAAGTACGACCTTTCACACAACAAATACATGCGCGCAATTATGCAATGCACTTACATGATGCAATGCGATGTGAAATCATATGCTGCACCTTAGATTCTCACACGGAAAAAGTCAAGATGCATATGTGTACTTCTAAAAGCCTGCTCCCACGACTCCAATGAGCCAATGTACACCAATGAGGCGGTAAGCCTAATAACAATAAATAAACGCTCGTTCATATTTCAGATATTCAATTTCCCTTAGCCGACTTACAGGTTGTGTGGAGTGCGGGAACGCAGGAGCCTGATGTATGACATGTTTTCTTTCGTTATGTGGAGTTTGTGAATAAAACATCCTTATAGAAGACAGTTCTTCCGGGTTTGGGAGGCTGAGTAACGTTACTACTGAGTTAAGTTAACGCACCTTAAATATTTAAGGTGACTTTCACATACAGAATGCTCGCGATGTTTTAGATACCAACAATTATTTTTAATCTGTGTTTATGAACTTTTTTTCTCTGTCTACTTACACGACGTCCATTGTAATTAAAATTAAGCTTAGCCTTTAGAAGCCAAGGGAACCTACTCTACTTAATTAGTCCAGTAAAAGGCGAAAACCGGGAATAAAACCCGCGATTTCTTGTAAGCGGTAAATTGTAGCCTTGCGTTGACTTTGATGAGCACTTCTGAAAGTCACCATTTCATAGTCACGCATTACTTTGATAATTACATCCTAACACGTGTACCTAAGGTTTTAATTTGCATAAAAGTTGATACGCGGTGATCGTGGCAAGGCATTAATTCGATCGATGATTGTTTCCGGTAGCGGTTGTCAGACTGGCAATAGAGACATTAAAAAATAAAGACAGGTAGCTTTATAATGTCAAATAGATCTAGATAATATTATTTTCACTTCACAACTCCGGAAATATTCTGTTTATCAATCGAAATCTGAGTGCAAAAGTGCGTTTAATCCGATACCGTGGAAAGATTTAAATAATTCTAACCTTTCTCATCAATAATTGTCTATACATACTATACAACCAGTTTTTTATATCCCATAACTCTAGGGTTATATTCTTTTGGTAAAAAAAATACTAAAACTCCTAGAATAGGTGGTCCAAAAATGCATAGTTTCGGAGATATCATCAATCACAATATGTGTGTAGGTATCTAAGTTTCGTTGATAAATACGAGCAATTTGTTTTTTAATCAAACCAATCATTCATTAAAGCTAAGAAAATGAGACGTTGTCACATTTCAAGTGAGGGTGCTTTACATTAATAATAGTGACCTTGTCGACATATTTTGAATGAAAAATAAAAAAAAGGATGATTGAAACATAATTCATATGCCAGTTGATTCTTTGATAGGGTCTCAATCATACCCTAGAGTTATGGGATATAAAAAAAACAGGGTTGTATATATTGCGCCGACCTCATTTTTAGAATAATTGGCCAGCACGACGAATCCATAAAAAAACACTATTTTAAAATATTGTAAGCTGTTCTTGCCATTTCTAAATGTGCGGTGCAGGTGAGGTGAAAATTTTATTGCATTTGTGTGAGTGATTACCCATCGCACCAATGTGATCGCGCGAGGGACGCACAGCGTCTCAGGCCGATTTTCCGATTGGCTGATTGCCAAACAAAGGGCGCGCCGCTATGTGCACTCACACAAATGGCAAGCTCAGCTTAGGCCTCGCGGACTGTACCTTTAAACTCTCGCTACGCTCAGTAGACCTATTCTGTAACCATCTCACCGTGAAAACTTAGGTGAAGTGAGCTGTCAGTGCCACTGATGCTAGGGATTGTCCAAACCGGGATGACACTGACAGCTCACTCCACGCAAGACTTCACAGTGAGATTTTTACAAAATCGTCATCTAGGTTTCAATATAAGCACTCGCGCCAAAAAGCAACTTTGCAGCCTTGCTTATCCACTATTTATCTATTACGAAATTTTCAACTATAGTCAGTTTTCAATTGAGTCCACTCCCTTCGAGTTTGTAGATATACTAAGGCATATCAGCAGATCATTATCATATCATAATCACCAGTCCAAAGCAAACACATCGGTATTGCAATAAATTATTACTAAACTTACAGCAACCTCTGGAACTTCTCGTTTCTGTTCATTCTCCAAATATAATCCATATAGTTTACCGTTAACGATACCCACGAATAGAGAGACTGACGTTTCTTTTCTAGGAACCACAAGGCATTTTGTTAACAGTAAATATAGTTAAAAAATGGGAAGAATACAATAATAATACTCTTTATTATGTACACATGTATACCAAGTATTATGTATTAGGTAAATATCATTTTAAAAGTTGAACAATAGAATAATAATAATCTATTATGGACTAGTCTAGCTGATAGGTACATACAGCTAGAGTAGTCCTAAGAAATCTATTAAAAATAAAGACTTGTTAGATTAGGTACTTTAATAACGAGAGATTGAGGCCAAACACTTACTTTTGCACAAAAACCATACTCTAACCATCCCTAAAAAGCGATGGCGACCGGTTCTGAATCTCTTATGAAATCGAAAGTCGTTCGAAGTTTCGAAGACATTCTTTTTTAGGGATTCGTACCCAAAGGCCGCACCCTCCCAGAGCGGACGAAGTAGTCATTTGATGACTTCCCACACAAGAAAAAGGCAAGAGTGCTAACTGGACCCTATTACTAAGGCTCCGCTGCCCGTCCGTGGTAGACACGTGAAATTTTCACTGAGTGTGTCCTACTAAGGTCGCTATAACAACAAATTATAAAAATATAACAAAGTTAAAATTTGTAAACCAGACAAGAAACGTGTTTTTCTAAAGAAAACAAATAAATGTGTTACATAGTTCGGTGATACGTAACCATTCGTGTGCGAGTGCGACTCCCACTTGACCGCTTTTTCAACCTTAGTCTCGTGCTAGACAATGGGCTATTTGGAACTTACTCAGATCAAAAAAGGCATTTACGGGCATCCTTTAAAAGGAGTAGTGTCTGGGGACATGACGAATGGGAAACCCAAAGGCGAATTTTAAGGTCAACTGACAATCATTATAAAATATTGGCATTCTTATTTAAAACCGCGCTTAAAAGACTGTGCGCTTTTGTAATTTCTTACGTCACGGTATTAACGTGGACGTAAACGTTCACGTCACGACATCACGTTATCACAAGGAATTTAATTATTTTCTAATTCTTTCAGCAAATAAATTTTCACTGACTTCAATAAAATGTACAATGCCTATCATTCATTCGTTTTAAGAACTACAAATCCAATAAATAAGAAATGCCGATAAGTACAAAAATTTCATGACCCTGCAAAGATTTATTTATTTGGGATCTCCAACAGAGGATACACAGATACAATAAAATTAATAATGATACATAAGGTTCTTGTGCTTCTTCAATTATAGGAGACCACAGCATGCACGTAAACTAGGTGTCAAGGTGTCAACCGAATATAAATTGAGAAAATAAATGTTGAAATTAGATTTTATTTTACACTTTTTTTTACTGTAAACTAACTATGTAAACACATGGCAAAATGACTGGCCTATGTAGAGCAACAACTACTCGTAACTTTGAAATACAAACTGTGTATGAGGTGGTTGGATTATTTTTACTGTTAAAATTGATAATAAAGCATGTTTTTTATACAAAATAACTTTGCCATTAAATGAGCTGCTCAATCATGGGCGGAATGTAATGTATATGGATTTCAGATCAACACATCCTGCGAGATATCTCGTCACATCTTAGGACTGGCATATTATATCAGATAAGCAGATAGGAAAAGTAGCTGAAGCGTTTGCCAACAGCTTAGGTAGCGCTTTATTTTATCGTAATTAGTTATTTTTCTAACGATTATTGAGAAACGGTACACTGCCGCTAACTTGGCGTCCTAGCTTGCCACACATGATGCATACTGTGTGTGCTCTTCAACTTTACTCTGGTAAGTTAAACACACAAATAACATCACGCCAGTAATCCACGAAGGGTCAGGCACAGGTTTACCTATATCCACATTTCGCAAGTTAGCCTATTGCCAAAGACCGGGCACAAATCTAGACTCCGGGATGCTACTGAGAAATTCCAGATGGAAAACCTAATACCACTTTGATCGGCTCGGGAATCGAACCCTGGACCTCATACTCGGCAGCAGCGCTTGCGACCACTAAAACAACGAGGTATAAGTCTTAACAGGCTGTTCCAACTGCAGATAAACAGCAATAACTTTAAAACGTCCTGTATAATTGCAGCTACACTACATACCAATTTACTTTGTAAAACCACATTTGGTTGGCCGCTTAAATGTTGAGCAGTTATTGCGAAAGAACTGTTGTTGCTGTTGCAGACATAAAATAACATTTTCATTTAAGATTTCAGATTTCACGTTCCTATGAAATCGCAAGCCGCTTGTAAAATCTAACCAAGGAATAAAGTAACAGTTCGAACATTACTGCTGTAGATTTACTACAGATAATGATTTCAAAATCACAACCTGACGTTTATATGTCTAGCAACACTGCCATTTTCGCCCGAGGATTCAAAGAAAGGAACATTGTTTACGAAAGATATAAAACCTTTTCTTCACACTACTGGCAACACTGTAGTGATACTTGTGCCGTCTGAGAGTTATTTTTGTCTATGATTATAAGTATGGCAATAAAACAGACTCGTAAAGTGACTTTTAAATATTGTTACTTTGTAGTACGACAGCGAATAATATTACAAGTTTATTAGGATGTCAAATTTAGGTGCTTAACCGTATTTTTAATTTCACAAAATCTTTGCTTTTAAAGGTAGACCGATAGCGTTTAAGAAAGCGATGAAGGAATGGGTGAACTTACATTTTAACTCACAATGAATATAGACAAAGAGTAGACAATGAAGATAGACAATAAGACCTATTCTTAAAACATCACAGATTTTGAAGACATCCTACTTCCTACAATTATTTAATAAAATTTAAATTAAATTAAATTTAATAATATTATAAATGCAAAAGTTTGTGAGGATGTCTGGATGGATGTTTGTTACTCTTTCACGCAAAACTATTGAACGGATTTGGATGAAATTAAGCACAGCGATAGTTTATAATCTAGATTAACACATAGGATACTTTTCTCAACATTCTCACGGGATCGAGGCTTATACAGGTAAAACCGCGAGGAGCAGCTTGTACTTACACAATATAACTGTAGTCGTAAAGGTTTATATATAAGCCTAACTAGTAATAGTCCTGACGGAAACATGAAGTTAATTGGTGTTCTACTCAGCTACTCACGGGTAGAGTACTCAACTGGTGAATAAAGTGCGCTCGCAAATGACGGGTTAACTACTACTTACCATTATTTGGGTAGCTCCGGATTTTTATGTTCATGTTCATGCAGACTGTACTCGTACTTCCTCTTAACTCGAAGAGCTGTTAAAATTAGGTGTTTCTATGGTTTGCTGAAGACCAGGTAATTTAGAAGTGATAAAATATTATAGCACCGACCTGTTCATTTGTTTTTTAAATGTATCATCGGTTATTTGGACCGATTCTCGTGCAGTAGGTGAGATTAAGGCCCGCAATCATGAGCACGCTCGTAAATTTGTCAAAATCAAAACAATTGCTTCTGTAGAAGAAGCGAAACTATCAGTGGAAATGATTACGATAATCCACGTTCCGTGTTTCCGACCAACCACCTGCATCAAATTAAAAAAATAACATAAAATAATTGGAGAGAAACCTACAACCTCTGGGCACATTTTTATTCGAAAAACAGGTGCATTAAAATCACGTTCGGTCCAATCTTTTTGTGCTTAACCACAAATTTCTTCAAATTGTTGCGTAGTATCTGAATAATGAACAAAAACACAAGCGTATGCCTCCAAGCTATGCCTCTTACACAGTAGCCAGGTGGCTAAAAAATTCAAATCCTAACTTGGTACGACGTGGTATCATTACGAGCACGTGAAGTGGCGTGAGCAGACCAATCAACGTAATTTGTATGTAATCTGCAAGAGATAAAGGGACAGCCTCTATTTGGTTAGGTACAAGACTCAGTTTTGAACAACAGTTGCATTATTTAATTTCTGAAAATAGAAATAGGACAGGTTTGTTTTGAGTTGAAGTCAGATTCTTTAACATCATTATTCTTACAGTAATCGGGTAGAAGTACGTGCGTAGATAATGCGTATGTTAATGCTTGAGATATTATGTTTGGCCAGCGCTGGACTAAGCCGGACTTCCTTATTACCTAAGCTCTACCTACTTAGTGTTCAACCCCAATGCATTTTAAGCACCATCAACAATGTGACGAAGCAAGAAACTCATAAACAGACATTTGTTCGTTTCGAAATAATGAATGTTGGTGCTAGGATTCTAACTGTTTGAAATCGAAATACATTGAGACTAATTACGATTTGATGATGGTACAAACCTCTCTCATGAACCAGTTCTCATGAACTTGTGAATAATTAAGAAACAGTAAAATTAATCGTAATTAGGATAGATATTTTTAATATCCGTTAGTTACTAAACTACTACAAATTCTGATGCTAAAGCACCGTTTCTGATAGATTTCGGAAATTACGAGTACTAATATATTTTATTGTATTTATATAAGAGAAACGTAAGTGGTTATTTCTGATTGAAACATTGAGATAATTTAGACAGTTATATCAATTTCGATATTTTTACATCGAGATGAGACATCAAGTATTTTTACGCGACTGTGGCGGAGCCTAAAAAGAGGGTAATGTTTGTTACAGTCATGGTTTCAGCTGCATTTGTCTAAAATTTTAGTTTTAAATACAAAATTTAACAGCATCACGAGTCTTAAAGCATTTACAGTTAGTTACACGTCTCTCAAGCCCTTATCAACAGCGAGTAGAAGGGAGTCGCGTGCGCCGCGACTTGCCGCAGGCGCGCGCGCTTTGATGGCCAGGCCCAATACAATCCTTCACGAAAACACAAATAATACAAAAATACTGCTACCTGTTACTTGTAAAGTAGGCGGCACTTAACGTTATGCCTCTAGCGGTCTATGCCTGATCATCGTGGAATTTTGATGTACATTGATGGGTTTGTTTGGTATTTTCTTAACGTAGTTGGGTGTTAAGAAGGAATGGATGATGAATTGCTTAATTAGATCCATAGGTTAGGTAGGACACTAGTCTTAACTATAATTTGTTACCGTTTCACATTTGAAACATTAACTTCGGTGGAGAACATTTTGCTTGACCATGGTTCTAGAGATTGCCCATAATTATAATAAGTAAAAAGATTATGTTACGTGAAAATAACTCTACCTCTAGGTTCGTGCTGTCCAAGTAAATAATGAAAATTGCAGAAAATCTGTATCGTTCATTGGTGCCTGTACAAATGGAAAATCATTGTATCACAAAGGCAAGCCGCAAGTTGTTGATTTTCACGGAATGATTGCCTTCCAAACAAGGTTCATCTTGTATTTTCACGCTCTTACGAATATTTGTGTTTTACAAGAAGGTTGTTACAAAAAATTAATCTATGCAAAGGTTACAAAGATAACCTCGTCAAATAAAAACAAAAGCGGTAATAAAATATTCTCACCGCGATCACGTTAAAAATAACCTCTTAATCATTATGCAAAAAATGATGAACTGATACGAGGAGAATACAAATATAATTGAATATTTAATAATCTTGTATCATGTTCTTTTATGTCCTTCAGTACATTATGTTTTATATCTGAATAAGGGTGCGGGTATATAATTTACTGTATGAGCAGTTATGCATGACGAGATTTTAAAGCATTAGTAATTCTAATTACTGATTAAATCGTTCGCACAGACATACTTATAATATGTTAGGCACGAACTATTTCAAGCTTTTTCGACCCCTCTTTATCTCCGGACTCTTTTCGAGGGAACCCCTGAAACTATCACCAAGATCATTCTTGTCCATAATTAACACTTGAACCAATAGCTTGGCAGACATGTCATAATAATCCACTCAGGTACTTTTTTCGGATACCATTAAGGCTTGAAATTGGCGTGTTTTGCTACGAGGATTTTGTTTCCAGCAAAAAACTTATTTCTTTGAATCCACTTCTTTTTTTGACAGTGCCATGTAAACGACGAAGTTATCCGCGAAATAATTGCCTCAGATTATCTCGGATTTTTTGTTGACGTACATTATACCTTTGTACCTGAGTAGTATAGGTATAATTCACCAGTCTAATGGAATAGTGGCTCAACTCATCATTTTTGTGCTTGTGGAAGTTTTTTAGTATTCGATAAATGATTATGCTTAGTCATATTGGGCACCTCATCAAGGACGTGTCCAGAGATCATTTTATGAATGCAAATATAATTGACTCACTCATATACACGGTCACATTTAGTCGTCCATCGAATTCTAAGACCATCATTATTCAACTCAATATTTTTGACTTGAATGATGTCCATCGAAGGTTTCGTTGTCGTTGTTTGTCTAAGTGCTATTTTCGGTTGTTCCAAAAGATGGTTAATCTTTGGAACACTCCACTTTTTACGCTGATAATTTTCCACATTCAATGGCGTGCTGCCTTTTTGCGTAACACAACATCAATTACAATCTGAATCATTTTGTAGGATATTGCTAACTCATTGTTTTATAAGTTCGAAAAATTTGTCTGCTCAACAACTTAAATAACTCAATGAATGTTTATGAACTGTCAAAATGAAAACCATTCCTACTGTGAGTGTGTTACCAACTTGCGTCTTTCCAATGGTATCCTATCCCCACCTTATATCCCTACCGTATCCTCATCAACAAAGCGCTGATTACCCAGTAGTGCTACTCTGTAAGCATCTCACCGTGAAAACTTAGGTGACTGGTGAAGTGAGCGAGGAGTGACCTGTCAGTGCCACCGATGCTAGGGATTGACCAAGACGGGATGACACTGACAGCTCCACGCTAGTCTTCACGGTGAGATTTTACAGAATCGACATGCAGGTCCAATTATGCCAAAATAAATTTCGTACACCCCAATTCAGTATTCAACAGGTATAATAGTTTATTCGTTATGTTGGAGACCTTGAGACGGATGTGGCACTGTTTGTAATGAAATAACATCTCGAATGTCCCCGTGCTTGTACAAGCCGGGATTTAAGTCCCAGTTGTTTATTTACTTCTATTTGCTCTTTGGATTTAAATGTTTATTTAGCCATTGTTTTTTGTCGGTGTATTGGCTTCGCTTTTGATGATTTAGCCGGCAGGTGAACCTTTACAAGGCGGGCTACTCTTCTGAAGAATTTTACTCGACTTTTCTAGGCTGTTGTTTTTTTCTTTAATAGTGTTGGCCAGCGGAATTTCACTCGTCTTCTTGGCATTATCCCTCGTTTCGTTTGTTTTTCTTCTTTATTTCGGCATAAAAGTCAGTTGATACGAGCTTTACGACAATAGCTTACTTCGAAATTATAGTAGAGGACTGAATGCCTTATTTAGGTACATTGGTGGCTTTATTTCTGAAGTATCTTCAGTCATGTCGGTCATGGCTTTTAATGTTCCATTATTTTACTTTAACAATGTAAAGAGGCCTATCTCATGCAATGGGATAATAACTTAATAACAGTAAAGTTAACAGTAAAACATCGAACCACTTGATTTGTGAACAATTCTTGAGTCCTAAAGCTAATGTAATTTTTTTTCTTCGAAATGATGAATATTAACATCAACAGACGATCAAAGAACAATTAAGATCTCTGTGAAAAATTCATCCAGATAAACCATAACTTTATCGATTTTCTTAATGACGAATAATTTTTACGAAATTTTGAGAAGCTAATGAGATAAAAATTGCAGGGTGACCAAGTAATACCTTCTTGATGCCTTAATGATTATTATGGCGCGGTAATCTTTATAAAGGTTACAAAATGTATTTTATTTATGAAGTCTTTTAGACCCTCCTCGAGTGGGATCAATGTTTAGTTTTGTATATGAAGGATTAAATTATTGTGAGTTGTTTCCTCCAAGAGTCAATTACACGGTTGAATTCGCCCTCGGAACAATGCGGTGGCTTTTTTTCACTTAAAATGTCGGTTCCAATTGGTGTCGGTATTTCGGATTGGTTTCGTCATTTGTAATAAGGTATTGGGTTCTGAAGTAACAATACGCAGGTTGTGCTTGATTTAAAACTCACTTAGGTATGTAAAAACCACATAATTTATTTGGAAATGACAACCGTCGGAGTTATTGATAACTATAACAAAAAAATCTATATCAATTTCGGTATTATTACAGGTTAGTGGCTTAAAGTTTTAACAGAAGTTACTCATAGGCATCTAAGACGATAAACTATGTACAATGTAGCTAGCACGGCCATGAATATTGAGTTGAGCAATTAAACCGAAAACTCAATTTAGATCACAAATTCCACAACCACCGCAAAGGAATGCGCGTTGATGTCTTTTACTCTACAAACGCAAACTTGCGCACACGCATACCCGGACGGAAACGAAACGAAACAGTTAAATGATCACACAGCTTTAGATAAAGTACTTGAAAGTACAGACATAACCCATCAAAACAACTTTCTAGTTCGCCGACTCGAGAGTCGGCAGGTGTTAGTGACTTCAATCCTCAGCGTAATTTTTCATAAACTCGTAACTAGATAATGTGTGAACTTACATCAGCGTGTATACATAAAACATAATGTAAAAGACGAAAGCATTTCTCTGTACATACCAACAAGTAACAAATACATATATACATACATAGTCACGCACACACGTTTACAACAATATTTTTAGGTTTAAACCATAAATAGGTATAACTCACCATCGTGGTCATTGATTTAGACCAATTATAAACCCATTTCTCGGTTCAGAACACGGTTATTACGTACACACAGGCGGACAAACAAAAAATATCAATCGTAGACCACTTTACATATACACAAGTCGCAGTGTTTCACATCACTAGTTATGTTGATCACTTTAGTACATCACTATTTAGACTTCAGTAGTGTTGAAGTCGTTCGGTGATGTTTTCGGGGGATGACTTAAATTTTATAGGTCGATGCTAACGTTTGGCGGTGGCATGCGCTTGGGCAGCCTCTGAGCGACTGACTGCCGGTCGATGGGGCTGCCAGCTTCGAGCTGTGTTTACTGCTATAAAGCCTTAGTGTCTACGCGCTTTTGCAAGGAAAATCTTATGAGCTTTTTTACCATACCTTGTTTATATGTAACGATGTATGAATAACTACTTATATCTTGGCATTATTTATAGAAATATAGAGATTGCGAAATAGCCAAATAAACACTTTTATTTACATAAAAATCCTTCAACTTTTACACCCGACAATTTTTACATATTGCAGCTTTTTGTGCATTTTATGTGTTAAATACTTAGATATAATTTCAGAAAATGTTAAGTTATTTAGATCTTATTTTTGATCTTATTTAGATCTAGACTTACAAACTAATATTTACCAATATTTTGTACAAAACTTTCATCTCCTTAAAGTTTTAAACTCTACATTCCAACATCTACCACGAAAGGTCACAAATTCCAGCGTAGCAACACCGAACGAGCCTCCATTGTATCTTAAGCGAGACAGACGATATCTCTCTCTCTTTCTTCATGTCGGAATGTGACCCGCTATCACCTTGAAGGCCGCAAGGCTTTAAGCTTTGGACGACTCAATGAAAACAAAAGCTTTTATCACAAATTAAAACTAAAAACTGATACATATTATTAAAAAAAGAACTAAGAACTGTCAAATCTAGACTTTTTTTTGCTTCTCGATGTGACGCAACGGTGTGCGTACATTCAGCTTTGTATATACATATTTAGTTTCTGGTCATGCCGGATTCCCTAGGCCTGTTGCTGATGGCTCGTATAAACGCTGCGTATCTTAGCAACGCATATAGCGTATAGTTATTAGATTGTCAACAGTTTGATACATACCCGATTTTGGACTGCTCGAGCTATGCTAATAATTGCTTTGAAAATTATTAACGTTGTATATTGAAAATCGAAATGTTTTGTTGATTTGTATGAGTTGATTTAGTTGTGGGAAAAGTTCGAAAGGTTGCTTTAAGATTTTGTTTTTGACACCTTTTCAGCCCATTTTTGCACCGAATATTCTTAAAATAGGTTAATAATAGCGTTCTCATAGTTTTTATTTACTCGACAGCCAGAATGTACTAAGAATAACACTGTGTGTTTTGCTTAACAGTTAAGAGCACCCCTATGGTTTATTGAAGGATCGTAAGATGAAACAGGGAATATACTAAAAAGAAAAAAAATTCTGACGCTAAGCTAGAAACGATACCAAACCTCCGTTTGCTCCAAACGACATAGAAAATATTACTTAAAACAAATCTTAAGAACAACATTAAATTTCCTGTGATAACACGCAATTTACAATAATAAAGCCACTTCCTCAATTAAATATACAATAGACACGAGCCAGGAAATTATAAAAAGGTTCTGAGTAATTTTTACCGACCGCAAAATATAGCGGATTGTAGCGTTTCATCTTGCAGGCGAGCTTAATGTACAAGCTTGCCAGCAAGTACCTACTTGTGACCATAAGAAGGTACTTGCTGGCAAGCTTATATCTAGAAAGAACTGGGAATTTTGTTATTTTGCTGTTTAGGTACCCCCAAGTTATGACTAACTCCATAGGTATAGAAGTTACATACAAATTTTGATTTACCATTGTAACAGCGCTGGACGTTATAGAAACTGGAGGAACGAAAGAACACTTTTCAAGCACAGTTTTCACTAGTCATACACTAGTAATATTCGGGTTTATCAATTTGTTAATGAAGTAGGTACACAGGATGTATTTTCCAAGTATCCGTCCAAGCGCGGTTGGCAAATACGTATACGGCCAAGTACTTAGAAATGAAATGGCGAACTACTCGAATTCCGGGCCGATATAGATCAAAGTTAAACGTTACTAGATTTTTGAAAATACAATTATACTTCTACACACACACATACAGTAGCGCTCATAAATTTATAAGCAATCTCACAAAGCAATAGATTGACGCTTCGGTTTCACTTACGACCTTCTTCTATAAGTTGTTTCTATACTATAGACACACACATTGACTCACTTTGTTTGTAATTGATAGTAGTTCATATTTTCAACTAACTTTTCACATGGCATGCTGGCTTAGTCCTTACCGTGCTTGGGTAGGAGCGATTATGGCGAGCCCTGAGTTCGAATCTCACCTGCGCCTGCGAATTAAGCTTGATGTTACAGTGTAAACTCCATGTCACTTGTTTTAACGACAAACTCCTTAAAGCGATGAAATCACTCGGCTTTGGTTGGTTTAGCTTGTCTTACATACAATGGTACACTCTATATAGCTTTACACCCACTCTCAATAACGACAACAATTTGTAATAAAAAGTTCTTTTTTAGTTGCCAAATTAGTAAAAACTGCGCAGCTGTGTACATTCTTTTGTCGTTTTATTATCCTAGACCATAACAAACTCGACTGTCGGCATCATACACACCGAACATTCGAAGTAATTCGTTCTTTTGTTTACAAAATGGGATTGCTTGCACGTGTAGCTGCAGACTGTTGATTTTCTATACGTTATCATATTCTTAGTTGCTCACAAACTTTCAAATTGTAAACATGGCTAGTAAGAGAAAATCACTGTGTATTTACGAAAAAGTTTATTTTTCTAATACAGATTTTACTTCTCTCCATTTAACGACAACTCTCTACAACTTCAAAATATGCTCGGTCCCTTCAGTGTCGTTTTATAAAGTTTACACTGTATTTACAAATAATATATATACCAATAACTGTTAATAATACCTAAAATTATAATTATTAATAATACCTAAAATTATAAATTGTTGCTTGTTTTAATAAAATTATTTGAAGTGGTTCGATAATCATTCGATACTTGTCTCGTTCATCTTGTTTACTAAGATAATAAAAGTTTGTAGGAAGACCACAGATTTCTGTTCTGATACCATTCGTTACGACTATTCACCTAATTGAACGTTGTTGGTTTGTGACGAATGTTTATATCTGTTAATTAGCAGTATTGTGGTTATAATTGTCACAATGCAGTGAAAAAAAAAATTATATGCGTTGGCAATAATATTGCATTGCGTACAAGTGGACGTAAATGATGTGATAACACAAATGGACTGTTAACATTCAAATATTTCATATTTTACTAAATGTATATTATTAGTTGTGTGTAGTGAATGATGAGTAAAGTGTTATAAATATAATGTTATTCATAATATTTTTTCTTAATTATTATTTATAGTGTTTTGCTTAGAGATGTCTAATAGTGTTACATTCTTTGTTCTAGAGAAATAGTGTGAGTCTGTGGGGTTAAGAGATGTGAGGAAGAGGGAATCCTTGCTAGTCGGAGCGCTTGTTTATGAAGTGGAAAGCTTATTTTAACAAGACTTCACATGGTGAATGAATATGAAACAAATGGTTTCATACCAACCGGACATTTTGCTGAATTTTTCAACACGTCATTAAAAACTCTTCGCCGTGTACTCCACGCCATAAAGGTTGCATCACCGAAGCCCAGCAAACAATAACGTAATAAACAAGAACGTTTAAGTTCCGGAATGGTTTATCCTGTATATTTAATTATAAAAAAATTGAGATTTAGTTTCAATCTTCTTTTCTTAAAGAAAATGAATACTTAAGCTATCCTCAATTTGTGATCTATATTCACTAAAACCAAATAAAATGTGAAATACTTAATGTAAACAAACTGCCCCACATAACCACTTATTAAAATCACTTACGTTGGAAATTAATGGTCGAAGCTTAATGTTTATGGTGAAATAAAAGTAATTATAATTTTTTTTTACATTTTCATGTCAAAATAAAACAAGTTCCTTGATATAGTCTTGCACGTGCTATTTGGCTGAAGAAGTTATTATAAGTAATCGTATCCATATTATGTAAAATATTATAAACAAATAAATCTGTTTTTATTTTGTTATCACTTGTAACGCTTTTTTTATTCTAAACCCTTTAAAGCAACAACAAAAATAATAAAAGGTTGAGATTTTTAAATATTGTGATTATTGCAAACCAAAATAAAAAATTTGGCAATAAAACGATCGAAAATATGAGATCAGAACCTAAGCCGACTGCTTCTCAGTCCAACGCTTGGCGCCTACTGTTACCAGCTCATATTAGATTAACTCGAATTTGCAATGCCATAAACCGGCCAGGACACGAGCATGATGCGTGTCTATCGAAAGCGACGGAAATATATTTTTGTTTCGTGCAGTGCAACGCGAGTAAGCGACGATACGTCAGTGTGTGCCGTGCAAACCTGCGATCTTTGTGGTGTGTGTCGTTTAAACACATACAGTCGAACCGCGAGTTTACAGCAATACGACTCTTAACGTTCCTATGCACTTTTGAACGCTTACTATACATAGAAAAACTGACGTCTTCTTCCAATGGGGGTGACAGAAACTACAGAAAGCCACCTGCTACGATCCTAACATACCCCGTAAGCCTCGTTTACGTTCATTCATCTGGTCATACGTATGTCCAGATGTCATACGTACTCCGCACCAGACCTTTCTGAAGGACATCACCAATATGGTCACTATAGAAATAGGTACGTTCCAATAAAAAAAAACCCTCCATGTTGTTTGCGAGCTAATATACATTATCGTGTCTTACAAAAAAATGGATCTGCGCCTGGAACATTTTCGCGCTATGATTTTTTACGATTTCATGTGTCGCCTGAAACCGGACGAATCGTACGATAGACTTCAAATGGCATTCATGGATGAAGTCCCTTCTAAGGCAACCGTGTATCGTTGGTATAACGAATTCAAGCGCGGTCGACTAACTTTGGGGGATGAAAAAAGAAGTGGTCTCCCACCTCCACTCCTCCTGGTTGGTGTCGTGGTAATCCAAGACAATAGGCGAGGTACGTATCAAGAGATTCAGCACAAACTGCAGGTTGGATCGGGAAGCCTTCACGAAATTCTACACCTGTATCTTCGCGTGAGGAGGATAGTATCACGCTAGGTGCTGCACAACTTTACCGATGCTCTGAAGCAGGCCCTGGTGGAATGGTGCCGTGATATGATAAACAAATTTGAAGCAGCCTCGTCTCGGCGTGTTTACGACACCATTACAGGTGATGAGTCTTGGATTTAACACCTACCAAAGTGTAGCGATCTAGAAGCGGGGGGAAGATATTGATCGCGAGATTTTTCAATTTAATTGTCTACTGGAATGGTATACTACCAAATGCTTGGTAGTATACCATTCAGCCACTACTCGCCGTCCGCAAGCCCGCGCCTACGGTGGCCGGGAATCTGCAGGCGACTCCCGACGCCCAGGGCGTCTCCTGCGGATTCCGCGAGGCCTAAGCTGAGCTTTGCATTTGTGTGAGTGCACATATAGATAGTGTAGGTGTGACGTCGGCCTGGAGCGCGATTGGTTTAACTAAAAATATCGAATCGGCTTGAGGCGCTGTGCGTCCGTCCCTCCATTGGTGCGATTGGTAATCACTAACACAAATGCAAAGCTCTTTTTTAGGCCTTACGATTTGTAAGCCTTAGGTTCGCACCCACGCAGGCACTTTACGTACAGTAAATTATTTCATTAGAATTGCTCTCAAAACGGTGAGGAAAACATCGTGAGGAAACCGGCATGTCCTAAACAAAAAAACGAAAATATGTGACATCTACCAACCTGCACCAGACCCGCGTGGTGGATTACGGCCGAGTCCCTCTCACTGAGAGGAGGCCTGTGTCTCACCGGTGGTGGAAACATTATAGGCTGATTATGCTTTACCTTAACTAATTTTGATTTTCAAAAAATCGAATGCTTCTGTTTTAGTTTTTCTCAAAACCGTACCCGAGGCTCCTTTGTGTAAGGCTCCTTAATTTTAGAATGGTTGCAGATTCGGCCGAACATGATCGAGAAACTCATCCTGTCTATATTATGAAGGTCAAAGAATTTGGGTTAATGCTGTTTATGTTTCAGTTGGTAAGCCTTTATATAAATAAATAAAACAGTATTTAAGTAGGGTCGTAGATATAATTACAGATAATATCTTCTTCCTCGTTGTTTATTTGTCTTTATATAATTATCTACATAATAAATATCTTAGTGTCACCGACATTAGTAAGTTAGTCTAGCGTCCAATGTTCTTCGTCTATATTCCATTGAAAAACTAAAGAAACTCGATAACGAATTGTCATGTCATCATTTGAGAAACAAACGAGGAACGAACTTCTTGTAGATGCACGTGGTCTTTTTCGGACTTACGAGTACCATTTAAGATTAGGTATGGAGAACCTCAGGCTTATCAATAAACTGTGTAAATCAGCTTAAATCCCTGAAAAGAGAGCCTACTAGCAACGTACCTAACTACTTATAGTAGTTTGGTATTGTATTGCCTGATTGTATTTCGTGATTATAACAGAACCTTACTGACTGCCTCGTTGGTCTAGTGGTCGCATGAGCGTCCTGGGTTCGATTCCCAGGTCGGGCAAAGTATTATTAGGTTTTTCTATCTAGAATTTCTCAGTAGCAGTCTGGAGTCTGGATTTGTACCCGGTTGATGGCAATAGGCTCGCCCGCTATTACATGGGTCTTAAGCATAACAGGCGAAATGTGGGTTTACACCTCTGCCTTACCCTTCTTGGATTACAGGCGTGATGTTATGTATAAATGTATGTATAATTCTAATATCAGAACTTAGGAAGTAAGATTATCTTAAAATACAGTAATTGTTTGCCTTGGTATCTATATACCTGTTTTTATTCCTCGGCTGTGCAGTTGCTAGAGTACCATCCATAGAGTCAAAACAGCACGTTCATGATTAACGTCATTAGTTTTTGTTCATGGTTAAGTAGTTTCGACTGAAATTGCAAAGAAAATATTAATTAAGACATGGAAAGGTTATTCATCACTGTCATACTTGATAGTTTACCATAATTATCAACGCATGACCCTGCATGACATAGTAGCAAAATATGTTAATTAGCTAAAACGCCTGCAATTTCAAAAGAAGCAACAATTAACGCGCGATGTAAACAAAAATGCGCCTAGGCGCGACCACTTACGACTGCAAACTTGTTTAAATTTGTAACATAGAATTCGTCAAATAATAACGAATATTTTACAATAACGATTATATTATCTATCTTATTTATAATGTATTTCACCACGGAAACTAAATTACGCGCCAATCTCCAATGCAATGAATAAGATAGAAAAATGAAACGATTTTTTTTTCAAACTGGATGTTTGATCAGTAACTGTTGTAACAATTAATCAAGTCTTCTCAATTTACCTTGTATAATACACTAATAAAATAATTAAACATTGAATGTCCGGTTTTTATACGACAAAAATCTTTTTGTTTTCGAGTCTTGCCATTTGAATGGTTATTAAGTAAACTGAAACGCAACTCGTTGCTAGGCAACTGTCAGTTTGACATTCTTGTTTATTATCATATCTCTTAATCTCTATCTGTGGCGCGTGCACTGCATCAACAACGTTTTATTTGAACTTGCGTGAGTGTGAGCAATGAAAATTAATTTTACAAGGAAGTAAATTGAATTGAACGTAATCTGTCTGACCTCACATGTTCCAATTACGGGTCGTTTTAGTACCCACGCGAGCGAATGTAACAGTCATGTAATTGACTTGGATCATTACGAAGGAGGTTCAAATCGTGTGCAGTCAACCAAAGAGGTTCGTATGTATTGATCTCGCAAAGTGACTCATTTACTTCTGTTTCGGATATAATTCCATATTCGGACGTTACCTTGTCCTTGTGTTAAAATTTTGCAATAAATGAACTTCATACTAGGTGTGCTAATAATGTATTACAATGTTTCTTTAAAATATTGTGTTCTACCCATGTTTTATTCTTTGTTCTAAACAACATACTATGGCCCTCAGACCACAATTTCTTCTTAGTCTATTCAGTGTAGATAGTAGGATTACATGAAGTAAGTAAAAATAGAAAATATAAGGTAAGTCCAACACTTTTTGGCATTTAGAATTTAAATTGCAGGGTCAGTAAATTGTATGACTTCATTTCTTTTCTGAGTCATGTTTAGCTAAAGTTCAATGTCCCTAAGTTTGTCAGTGAAATTGAATAAAGTTTTTGAAGGTAAATGTGTTACACCTGTTGATCTCGACGTTATATTTCAATTTACCAAAACTGTAGCAATCACTTTACTTGTTCAACTATAATTTGTTATGGAATTGGGGAATGATTGTTAAGATTTCTCAGTATAATTATAATAATAGAAAGTATAGACTTTTGATAGTGACAACAAGCCTCCTTACAAGGACACATTCCTGGCCTAGTTCCCCCGTATTGGTTTATCGTGGATTAGCAGTACTTACTTACAAGAACAAAAACAAAGGTGCATTTAAAGGCTTGCGTTTAGAAAATATGTAGAAGTAATGAAAAAAAAAACAGGTAAATCATTGGGATAGGATCTCAAAGGTAATAGACACCCTACAAATGTTAGTCATTTATCAACTTTTAATATTACCTTACCTATTTGCTGCAGCCAAATACTCCCAGAGAATGTCTCGTCCCCGTCCACAATGGCAGCTGCAAGCAATAGCCGCCCAGCGCCGTGACAATGAGCTCAAACGTGCCGAAGAGTTACAGAAAGTTGCCACATACTTCGAGAGCAACACTAACAAGACTAGGCATCATGAGCAGTGGACTACGGAGGGGTATTATGAGAAGGCTAATAAAGAGGCTGAGTTGTTGAGTCAAAGAAAGATTAGAGCTGCGTGAGTATCAAGTTTAAGTCTGTCTATCATTATTCATACTTAACAAAACCTAACATAACATCACGCCTGTAACCCTAGAAGGGTTAAGCAGAGGTGTACCTATAATACACCCACATTCCGCCAGTTATGCTTAAGTCCCATGTAATAGGGGGCGAGCCTATTGCCATCTACCGGGTACAAATCCAGACTCCTGGCTGCTACTGAGAAATTCTAGATAGAAAAACCCAATAACACTTTGCCCAACCTGGGAGTCAAACCCAGGACCTCATGCTCAGCAGTAGCTCTTGGGACCACTAGACTAATGAGGCAGTCAAGTTAGTCAAGTCAGTTCATTCATACTGATTGTTTTCTATATTAGTTTTTTTGTTAAAATCCAATTGTTCCAATTTTATGAAGAGAGTACATGGTTTTTTATGTGTAGTGTGTTTCTATGAAGACTTACAAAAACCTTATTCTAAATAAATCAATCTAAAATATTACTTTATCAGTGCATGCAGGTATCAAGGCACACTGCTGCTCTTTAAAACCAGCTACAGCAAATATTTAATGTTGATATAATATTAAAATTAGACTAAAATGGAGTAATGCATTTGCATTCCCTCTGTGCATGAGAAGTTTATCCTCAGTGAAATAATTGTATGCTGGTATTCTTATTATATAACTTTATCGTAAAAAAAAACATTAGTGTGTTAAAGAATAACTATGAAAAAGTTTTTAATGTATCAAAAAAATAAATAAAAGAGTTGGTACTTATCACAACTACCAAATTATATTAATTAAATTTTTTAATTATCTGCAAAAACATTTAGAGCATTATTATAATGTTTTGTATGCAACATATATTGAGTGTACCAGGAAATGGATGTAACAAATTCCATTCATGATTGACAGTGCTGGAATTCGTATTACAAACTTTTTGTTAGAACTTTTTATTCGAACTTTTTAGACAACTCGAAGAACGGCGCAAAAAACTGGAACTAATGTTGTTTCAAGAAGACATGCAGTTTGAACAAGAACTCAAGACTTTAGCTAAGCAGCCGAAGTTGTATAAAAATGGGTAAGGAATATTGTTTATTCATATTTTAGATATTATTTATGTACACACAGTAAAATTTATGTAAATAATTGCCCAATTTTATTGTTTTGTTACGATATAGTTATTCTGTGTTGTATCTATATAATATAATATTTTTATTTGCATTAGAACACGGTACAATAATGTTCTTAGTAATACATTTATGATTTAAATGTATCGCAAAAATACATAATTATAAGACATGGATGATAGTCGCATTCTATTTGTGTTGCTGATTGTCAACACTTTGTGCCTCTTGTAGCCTGAGCAGCCTCTCTTGTAGCATGAGTTATTTTTTTATTTGTACCGTATACTTAAGCTATTCACATAAAATGCCAAATAAGAACGGAAGATGGATAACGTAAAATTGTAGTGTTGTTTGGCGGTTATTATTAAAAAAATAGAACATCTTCATGTCTGTTCTTTTTCACAGTTCTTACCTAAACAAAGTTCCAACCTCAACCCTCCAAGAGATCAACCAGGGTATCATGGCGAAACAGGAACAATTACTTCGCCACGAAGCCGAGCTGCGACTGCACCACGCGTGGAGACTGAAACAGCCAGAACTGAGGGCTGCTAGTGCATATGTTGCTAACGGCAAGCTCAAGTCCGCCTGGTAAGTAATACTTTATATAAAAGTACCAGGGCGTCAGACAGAAAGTGGAGCAGTTACAGTGCCATTAAGCAGAAAACTGCGACAAAGTACTTCACTACACTAAAGGTACGACGGCCTATAGTTGCGCCGCCGGCTGAAAAAAAAAAAAGGCGCAAACTACAACCCGCGTTTTCGTAAATTTTCAAGGACTGTTAGAAATTCATGGCTTTGTTTTGAAAAATGAGTTCTTCAAGTGACAGTGAAAGTATAGAATTAACAACATTTTTTTTTTTTTTGGTCGTGAAAGCTTCAAATGACTTCTGCCGCTCTGGGGTGGAGCGGGAGGGTAATTGCCTGTGCCAGGGTCATGGTTACTCTTTCGAATGACCCGCGACATAGAATTAACTCCTGAAAGTATCAGAACTGATGCATGAAATGTAATGGATAATCTATTACCAGAAAAATCCCGGGAGAAGTATATGAAGGCCTATGGTGATTTTATTGAATGGAGAAATACTTAGCTGAAACTAAACAACCTTCCACTCTTTGGAGTGCCTACTCAATGCTAAAATCAACAGCCAGTTCTAATAACAACGTAAAACTGGACACATATTCGAATTAATACCGTATCTCAAGAGGATGTCTGATGGATTTAATCCTAAAAAATCCAAAGAAAACATCAGTCAAAAACGTGGAGACTTTCCTTAATGAGGCTCCCGAAAAAGTCTTTCTTGCCGTAAAAGTAAGTCACTATGTAAATGGTGGATGAGTAAAGTATAACCACAGTGTTTTAAAATGCGCATTATATGGCAACCTGTACTTCGATAGATACTTGTCTTATTCACATTCGGTTTCGTTATAGTAGCCGGCACGTAACTTGGCAAGGTCTTGGCGTATTCGGAGTAAGTTCACGCATGTGCACTAAATGCAATATTTTTTTCACTTATATTGCTTGTCATAATTTTTAACACCTGTTTAGAAGAGAGTTAAAGAAAGGAAAAAAGCACCTTACGATTCTTGCTAAGTGCTAAGTTACGTGCCTGCGACTATACAGGACTTACTTAATTTTCGGAGTACATTGAGCTTGTCGTGGCAATGAACTTTTATAAATAATTGTTGATGATGTCGATAATCACTCGGATAATTTACTGTTAGTAAAGCTGACTGACACACAAAAACAAAAATTGACCGATCCTCCGTAATCCGAGGAGAATACAAAACTATTGTACAGAAATACCTGGACCTGCGTCTTGCTGATATGAAGACCAATCGGTTTTTCATCCGTTATCAAAATGGCAAGTGCTTAAAACAAGTTATGGGAAAAAATAAAATTTCTAACATGCCACAAGAAATCGCTACTTATTTGAAGTTACCAGATATCAAGCTGTATACAGGACATTGTTTACGTCGTACTTCTGCTACTCTTTTGGAAAATTCTGGAGCGGACATAACTGTTCTCAAGCGACATGGAGGATGGAAGTCGAGTGCTGTAGCAGAGGGGTATATAGAAGATTCCATTGAACAAGGCGAAAACATGTGAATGCATAGTGGAAAACATTAAATTGCAACCTTCAGTTAATTCATCCATACCATTGTCGCCGCGTCCATCTACATCCAAACAACGAGATTCACCGTCACATTTTCCTCAAAATGAGCCAGATTCGGGCATTATTTCTAACACGCAGAATATAAAATCTACAACAATCTCTATTCCTAATAAAACTAAGAATAAATTTTCATAATTGCGAAAATGTCTCAAATGTAAATATAAGTTTTTAGTTGTTTTATCATTAAATAATATTTAAAATCAATTTAGTTGTTACTCTTTGTTTTATTAGAAAATAATATTACAATAAAATATGAGGCGCCTTATATTTTCTCATAGTTGGTGATGAAAAGTAGAGTACTTATAGCACTCGGGCGCAAAATATATTTTTGGCTCTGGCGACGTACTTTGAATTCCTCGTTAGGTTCAGGATTCTACTGAAGAATCCCTCGCTTCGCTATGGATTCAAAGAAGCGCCCTCGCCGTAAAAATATTATTTTGCTCCCTTATGATACAATCTACTATTTCTATCTACATTATATCGAATAACTATCGACTACAAGAGCATGCCAATGAATTGGCTAAGAACCTCATAAATAACCAAACCACAACACGCCTAAAAAGATGGCATATACTAAATCTGGATCAGAGAGACTGAGAATAGCTCTTATCATGCTTTGTGTTGATGTCGGCTTAATGGAGCCACATTGTCATAATTTTTTATAACCTGAAACCACATCTGATTATGGCTAGATAAGCCGATTGCAGATCTAATATTAAAACCAAAAAAAACGTTACATCGCGGTTTTACCCTACTGATTCTGTCCTACGGTATTCTGCTGTGGGGGCAAAGCTGCTGATATTCAAAATATTTTCGCCCTTCAAAAACGAGCTGTCCGAGCAATTTATCAGCTAGGAGCCAGAGTTTCTCTGAGAGATTTTTTTAAAGATATTGGCATTCCTACGGTAGCATCACAATTCATCTTCGCCAACATCTTATACATTAGGCAAAATATACACTTATACACTAAAAACAGTGATTTTCACAATGTTAATCCTAGAAATAAGAACAAACTACGTGCTCCCTTTCACCGGCTTCATAAGGTTCATAACTCATTTGTTGTTCTTGGTATAACCTTTTATAACAAGCTACCCTCTTCTTTGCTAGATTTGCCTTTTAATGCATTTAAAGCTCAAGTAAAATCCAACCTTTTTCAAAGGCATATTATTCAATTAACGACTACTTAAACGATAAGAATAGTTGGTCGCTGTAATTAACTCAAGACAGTGTTTATGTTCTTTCTCCAGCTTACCTACTGACAGGGATACGAGTTCGTATATTTATTTTAATTTTATTTGACTTTATAAGTCAATTATTATTAATTATCTTCATTTATTATTGACATGATCTACTCATTACAATGTTTTTTTAACGAGTTGTATTGCAATAAGTGGTTAGCTAGCGACCTCGACAATTGATCATAAATTATTCTTGCCTGAGCAACCGGCAGCGAGTTCGTCATGCTCCCGTAGATGTCACTGCTTGCGGTAGCGTCGGGGATCGGGTTGCCTCCTTCCCTCAAATATGGCGAGGGGGGCAATGGCTGATCTTTGCGTTATGCTCGTGAACGGGTGCTGCTTGTGGTGACTGGTCGTCTTGCTGTCTATAGTTTTGTTATTGTTAAAGTAATTACTCTGTTAATTTATTTTACTTCGATGGAAGGACCAAGTTTATCATTTGTGTGTAGTTAAAAATAATCCAATAATGCATATGTAAGGTGTCACGCCCCTTATGCCTGGAGGCTTTTATTTGTGTGGTTGTTTTTTATTGGTTTATGTTTTGGGTATATTGGCGTGGCTAGCTTACATATGGCAGATAATTTAATAAGATTTTTTGTGTTTCGGTTTTTCTTCTTTGATTACCCTATAATTGTATAGTACAATGGTTTTTCTAACTAAACAGACAGCTGTGCTGCTGGGGAGTTTGTTGCGCCACTTCTTCTTCCCAGCTAAAGCACTAGGAAGTGGTGAAGGGCGGGCGTTTTGGGGGACTGTGTTATGTAATTTTGACGTTCGAAAAGTGCTGACTCTCAGCCTAATTTGAATAAATGACTTTTGATTTTGATTTTTGATTTTACCCTATATTCCAGGATGGAGCAAATGGTGGAGAAAGAATTACAAAAGCAGAAAGACGAAGAAGAGACGCGTAAGACTCTGAAAGAGCGAGACGAGATGCTGCGCAAACAAATTCAGATTGAGCAGGAGAGATTGAAGGAAAAGGAGCTACAAGTTAGAGTAAGTAGCAGCTACCCTTCCTTCTGATGGTCGGATGAAACCATCTACTGTAGTTGGTATCTTTTGGATACCACCCTGATCATGTCCGTCATAGTATTTGTCATCGGAAAATACGCTGTTCAAACTAATGTTAGCTGTAGTGATTTTCTTCAAGCACACCAATATCAAAAAAAAAAAAACTGACTAAAGATAAGGAGGAAAGTATTTACATTGAAAGAACATTTCTTTTCAACTATTTTACTGTAAAATGAACCTGAATGTCACAATAATAATTCTTAGGTCTGGCAAAACGCCCGTAAATTTACACAATTGCCAATAATTAATCTATGTTCGTTATTAATGCTTATGAAAAATTAAAATACGTTGTAATACTGTCACGGAACGACTAAGCAGATCTAGTTACTTCACAAGTATGTTTACAGGAACTCCGTGAGAGTCTCGAAGGCCAGATCGCAGAGTTGAGCGAAAAAGAAACAATAGTAAAACGTCTTCGCAAACAGGAAGAGAAAGAGAAAATAATCCTAGACGAGCTGCAGTTTATATCGTGCGAAAGAGAGAGGGAACACGCCCGCCTTGTGGCAGAAAGAAACGCCTGTATAGTGAACATGGGCCTACATAAGTATAAGCTGAAGAGGAAGGTGATCTCTGTTTTGAAGGAAATAGAATTAGATTTGGAAATGCTGGATAAACTGCGCAGGACTGTTCTAAAGGTATGTGGAGTTTTTTGTACACAATCTTATGACATTTTGATCAAAAACAACTTTTATTTTGCAGTTAGTAATTTAAATTATTTAACCTTTTTAAAATATTCTGCTCATTTAAGAAGAGAAACATTATGCCATTGAGGATTTAACGTATGATGCAATTGGACCAGTGGTGGCCCAGTGGTAACGGCCGCGACTTACAAGTTGTAGGTTGCAGGGTCAAACCCCAAAGGGCGCTTTACTTTGTGTAATTAATTTCATCACCTCTGCTCTCAAAACGGCGAAGGAAAACATCGTGAGGAAACCGGCACTTCCTAGAACCAAAACATCAACCAACCCGCACTGAGTCCGCGTGGTAGATTACAGCCCACTCCCTCTTGAAGAGAGGAGGCCTGTGTCCCAGCAGTGGGAACATTAAAGGCTGATTATGCTAAGCACTTGGACACTGGAGGCAATCCTACACTTCCAACCGCGATTTCGACGCACTACTTTTTCATACATTTTTCAAAACCAAAACTAGTTACGCCCAGCTCTGCAACTGAGCTATTCTCAAAGAGTAAAACCAATATTTGTCCACACATTTTCAGGAGCGTGAATCAGAACAAGAAACTTGCGGGCAGTACAAGCGCGTACTTGACGCCGCTCTGGCTGAGTTAGCAGAACATAGAGAGAGGGAGCGACAAAGACAGAAGAGCATAGAGGCCATGTATGACGGAGAAGCGAGACAGATTAATGATAAACAGGATAAGGTGAGATTACATGATGGACATAGCCTGTCCCTTAATATTATTTTTTCCTTTCCTCTAACTGCGTTCAGTCCTTTCTGGACTATTAACAGTTTGGGTGCATTCAGGTACAGGGGCCATTGCGACTGCTACCTCTTTAGATAACCTGACCTCTTGTATGTCGATTGATAGCTTTGCTGCTGTCCAGCAGCCAGAGGATTTGGATGGATGGCTAGACGATTTGAAAAACGCTTTTTATGTTTATTAATTTCCTCAAAAATGGAAGGAGTGTTGAGATAATCATGGATTTCATCATTCCGTGTGAATCATGGTGCAAAGATCATATTCCTCAAGAGTGCGTTTTGAGCTCTTTGCAGGCACATTGTGTTACTTTTGCAGGCCACTTGGATGCCTGTCCCTATTTGAGGTATATAGGAAATGTATGGTCGCATAAGACCAACATCATCTTATAGTTTGTCTGTTTGTGATCGAATACTTTGCTTTCAATTGGCTAGTTGGTATAAGTCTAAGAAAAACCAGGTTGGTATGAAAATTGTGGTCTGTTCAATTAGCATTACAAAAGTGATTTCTTTTGTAGAGAAAACTTTTAATGGCCTCCAATCTCACAGAAGAAAAATAAATAATCCGAACAGAAGCCGGCAGATTTAGATAAATTGTCAGCTCAATCAAATACAAACCAAGCCTCATTATTCTACCATTTTAAGGTGAATGCGTAGTGGCACTACCCCATACATTCTTTCGGGTAACAAATCTCGAGATATAAACGATTTTTGCTCAAATAAAGCAATAATATGAATTCTCTATGATTAATTATTCCCGCGTATTGACAAAAACATATAAAAAATCAGTATTTGTAGGATAAACAGAGCTGACAAAAAACTAAAAATGTTTAGTTGTGTGAGTGATCAGAATCACGCCCTCTACCAGACATACTACGAACCATCGAGAAACAATTGCTGAGTAGCAAGATGGTATGGGCACGGTAATAATATCATACAGTATTCCAACTTCATACAAACGGACGAAGCGCGAGCTATGCCTACGCGCCTCGCTCAAGGCACGCGCGCAGCATGCAGACAGTCTCGACTGCGCCGTGTTTTTTTAACAATAAAAAACAACACACCGCCCGTTCGTCACTACCGCGTGATTTTTCACCAAAACTAAGTTCAAGTACATATTTAATATGACGAGTATGATATATTGTGCTGTTTATGGTTGCATGAATCCTTCAATAACGCATCCAGAGATAACTTTTATACTAAACTATAAAATAATTTTACTTACAAGTGGGTAGGTACATAAAGTGTGTCTTTTTAATGGATAAGTATTGCCTTCTATCTCCCGAAAATAAAGATGTCTGGATTAATAAATAAAGTGAATAGAGTAAAGGAAAGTGATTGACACGAGTGAAATAGGTAGTTATAGGCGGTTCGTGAATCAGGAAACGGTAGGTAGGCTTGTGTTAAAACCTCAGGCATGTGTGTTTTGTTTTGTTAGTTTGTATTATTCAAAGTAAAGACAAAGACAAAGTAAAGACTTTATTATTCATAATAGTCGTTTATTGTACTGTGTGTATGAATAATACTAGAAAAAATAATTTGACCGTCTGCCTCACACTAGATAGTTGAAATTTTCTCAGATTAAGTAATTCTGCTGCTGCTATATCAACATATACTACTCGAAACCATTTTTTTCTCGGTATTAATAACAACAAACATAGATAAAAACTCTTGAAATATTCACAGGATATTTCGATGTTTGAGAGGGTTGTGATTTTAAAACATTCGTAGCCAGCTGTTCAGCTTGGTATTGGTGACCAAAGAATTTTTGTTTTGAGTTGTTGCGAGTTGTACTCGTAGGTACCTAATTAATAGAGACGTTTATTAGCTGAGATAAAAAGTTATTAAAATTACTCGTCAGCTGTTTTTTCCATTTTAGTTGAGTAGGTAGGTTTTGTTGTTTGTAAGGATTGGAGTCCATGTTTCCCAAAACAATTTTTAATTAAGCTTTATATAAGAATGCGGATTTTTTATACTTTAAACATAACATAACATCACGCCTTGTTTCCCCGAAGGGTTGGGTAGAGGTGTACCTATAGTACACACACATTTCGCCAGTTATGTTTAAGTCCCATGTAATACGGGGCGAGCCTATTGCCACCAACCGGGCACAAATCCAAACTCCGGGCTGCTACTGAGAAATTCCAGATAGAAAAACCCAATAACACTTTGCCCGACCTGGGAATCGAACCCAGGACCTCATGCTCAGCAGTAGCGATTGCGACCGCTAGACCAACGAGGCCGACCGACGAAAATTTAATAATAAAGCATTTCGTACGTCTCAGTCGAGGCGCAAATATTTTTCGGTCGCAAATCTATAAGACCGATTTGTTATTCCAACATATACATGGTTTTTAATTAAATCTAACAATAAAAAACATCACGCATGTTATTGAACACTTATATACAAAAGTATATTTACAATCACAAAACTAAATCGAAACACAAAGTAGGCAAATGTAATTAAAATGCTGGAGGCGGGCAGCCCTATCGCATGCTTACGTACCGCGCGGCTGTAGGCATTTATTTTAAAGATACGGCCGAGTTACAATACTGTATGATATTATTACCGTGGTATGGGTACTAGTTATCGGTTCGGTATCAGTTTATCGTTAGATGGCGTTGAAGCGACGCGAAGGCGAGACCTTTCTTACAACCTCGAACCTCCGAATTCTGGCGCTGTGCGCTGTTGCGAATTTTATATTATGCGTGATTGAATTGACAAGTTGCGCGCCTTGCGCATTCTTTTATCTTTATGAAGTGAGAAAAAGTTCTTTACAGTCATAAAACTTTACACAATATTATTGTAATGAATTTATTATCTAAATTAAGTACCTACATAAGTACTAACTTATACTTGAACATTCTTTGAGAACTTCCTCAATTAAAAATATTTCTGCTTATGTTATGTAGGTAAAAGTACCTACTAATAATTATACATTTTCTGACACAGTAAGATTTTATTACGTCCATGTGAATGTCGACTAACTAGGTAATCTATGGTCTCGGGTTGAATAAATATTACTAGCTAGATGTTTATGTACCTAATTATAAATCAGGCGGTAGTTTTACAAACTATTTAGGTACTTACCTTTTTAAGCTACGCTTCATCGTTGCGTACCTAATCGATTGATTGAATTATATTTAATTCTTGTAAACTAGATTTAAATCGAAAAAGGTACAGGTGAATAAACAAACAAACGATTTTATTTTTCATAATAATTTCTAACATGACTTTCCATAAAGACAGAAAGTATTTCAAGGTCATTGAAATAAAATTATTTCTGCATTAGGCAGGTAAGTACCTACTGAGGCTACTGGTAATTGTACATTTTCTGACACGGTTACTAAGTAATCTATGGTTTCGGGTTGAATAAAATCCATAAGCGTTGATGCTTTCTTGAAATATTACGTAGGCACTAAAGCTAAGCTATACATATCCAGTATACGCTGATCTGGCATTGTATAGGATTTCCTTGCAATGAGAGATCAGCTTATACTGGAAATATATAGCTTGATGTGTAGCCGTGTGTAGGTACCTATTTCCTTACTGCGTGTCGCGTGAACACCTACAATAGGCCGCACGTCCGTCAAACAAATCTAGTATAAGCTGGTCTCTTATACTATTGAGACTTCGTATTACGATGGGCCAGCTGAAGGTCACAGCGTTATCACTTACCACAGACGCGTGACGTGTGCTCAACTGATGCAGTACCTACGTACCACCACGTATAAATAAATAAATAAAATATAATATAATGTAGGTAAATAATAATATTGTCAAAGCATCATTTCGTAGAGCCAGCGATGTTTTTTTTTGTATTTGTTTTGCCCGTTTTATTTTACAATATTATAACTATACATAGGTAATAAAACTAACTGTAAATTACACGTATATAGAAAACCGAATTTTATAAAAACTTTTTTATTGAACTACTTAGCATTAGCTTATAAAGTTATAACTATAAATACAATACAAGTATTCATGAAAAACTACAAATCGTAAACAATTTCTTGCCTACACTACGTTATTTTGGTCGTCATATATCACAACGACTAGGTACTATTTTTGCAGTAAATACATTGCTTCTTAATCACTAAGTGTGTCACTAAGTGACTGGACAAGCAATGTAATAATCACAAAACGATACTTTATATAAGGGTACGACGTACCCAGCACGTAATGAAACTTCGAGTCGAGTACAAAATTCGTTCGGAATATTGCTATCTCTGTTTGACAAAAGATGGTGTCCCTGCCCCATATGTGTGTCTATTATTAGCTGTACTGTACAATGTACCTACCATTCATTCATAACGACTCAGAAGATTTTGTATCTATAAGTAATTAGGTATGTTCATGATTTGCTTTATTTTTGTTGACTACTTTGGGGAATCGTTTGTAAATCTACAGACTACAGAATACGTTTTTTGGAAATTTCTATAAAATCCGGTATTTCAACATATTATAAGAATATTTCGAGATCTAGGCCTTGTAGAATACCTTTCCTAAATAATTTTGTAGACCAAAGTTGAACGTACCTATATGCTGTCGGTGTTCTTGAATACATTACTTATGGTACCGATACATCGCCATCGCGCGCGGTCTTTGAGGGCAACTGGCCGACAACGACGTGTAAATACATATAAAATATATGGATATTTATTATTATTGTCTTTATTCATTTTAAAGTCTGTTGATTATTTATTCCCTTTGGTGTCCACTTTAAAAAACTAAAGCTTCTTCTGTCTTATTTATATACACAAGCCTTAGTTTTTACTTATTCCTTTCACTAAACTTATTCCTTTCACAAAAAATTGTTACTAAGCAATAATACAAATCCAGCCTATAATGTTCCCACTGCTGGGACACAGCTGGTAGTTGTTACATGTCTTCGAATGTTTGACTCTAAGACATGCCGGTTTCAATAAGATATTTTCCTTCTAACCGGTTGTGCGTCGATCCCTTCCACCCTATATATATAATGACATTATAAAATCATTGATATAAATGATAAATGATAAATGATTTTATTTCTGTAAGTAGGTTTTTACAAACACTTTTACACGTCAATACTATTTTAAAAGTAGATGAGATCGGCGTTTCCTATCTGACTACTCTGAGAAGAAACGCCAAAACAAACTCAGAGGTCACAGTCTCTTTTAAAGTCCAGACATAATCTTGGTCAGGTCATGTGAAGACCATGTGGATTGATGTCTGAAATGGTCTTTTGAGGAAAGAACCAAACAGAATGAGTGGACCTGTCCAGTCAGTGCACGCATTTGTCAGTAATCATGCAGCTCAACACAACACATATGGAGCTCAACGATTCGACGAACATTACCAAAGAAAGGACATTTGGGTAGGCCGCATAAATTGCTCAAACTGCCAGACCATGATTAAAACTAATTTTAAAAATTAAAAATAGATTGAGATAAAAAAAAAAAAACAACAAATCCACACTGCCTTCACATTCACAATAATTAAAATATTATAATACTTTACAAAGTAAATTTTCACGTCATGTCAAAGTGTAAAAATCCGAGAATAAACATGGTCAGATCATATGAGGACTCTGTAGACTGGTGTCTGAAATGGTCTTTTGAGGAAAGAACCACACTGATTTGAGTGGACCTGTCCAGTCAGTGCATGCATTTGTCAATCATGGTGCAGCTCAACTCAGAACCAAGGAGCTCAACGATTCCACGAACAATACAAAAGAAAGGACATTTGGGTAGGCCGCGTTAAGTACTCAAACAGCCAGACCGTGATTAAAACAACTGAAAGAACAAAAAAACAATGACTCACATAGTCCTCACATTCTCAAAAAGTAAAACAATGTTATACTTAAAACAGTAAATATAAAGATGTCATTGTTTATCTAAAAAAATCAAAAATAAAAGTTTAACAGCAAATTAAACATAGACAATATCTGTGTAAACTTATTGGAGCAGCTCAATCCCAAGCCTTCTTGTCCTCAATATAGCCTTTGACAGTATAATAGGCATTCTGGCATAATTTCCGCTTTATAAATGATTTGAATTTATTAAGGCTTAGTTCTTGAATGTGGCCAGGAAGTTTATTATAAAAACGAATACTTTGACATTTAAACGAGCTACCTATTTTCTTGAGTCTGGTAGTAGGAACAACAAATTTGTGTTTGTTCCTAGTATTTATGTTATGGATATCACTGTATTTTTTAAACAGATTAATATTTTTATGTGCATACAAAAGATTTTCATAAATATACTGAGAAGGCACAGTCATTATATTAATCTCTTTAAATTTGTCTCTGAGGGAGTGTCTGGGACTTAGTTTATAAATTGAACGAATTGCCCTTTTTTGTAAAACAAAAATTGTCTGAATATCGGCGGCATTTCCCCACAAAAGAATACCGTACGACATCACACTATGAAAATAACTAAAGTATACTAAACGGGCTGTCTCTAAATCAGTTAAATTACGAATTTTTCTAACGGCGTATGCTGCAGGGCTTAGTTTTTTTGACAATTTATCCATATAGGGGCCCCATTGAAGCTTGGCATCCAAAGTTATGCCTAAGAATACTGTGGTGTTTTCGGGTTTCAACTCTTCACCCTTAATAAGAACACTAGTTTCTACTTGTCTAACATGAGGTATCGTAAACTTAATGCATTTAGTTTTTCTCTCGTTTAGAAGTAAGTTATTAACATTAAACCAGTTAACTACTTTAGCAAGGGCGCTATTTACATTGTCAGTAACCAGCTGCTGACGTTTGAGTTTAAATAAAAGTGAAGTGTCGTCTGCAAACAACACTATATCATGATTATCCTTTATGAGGTAAGGCAAGTCATTAATATAAATAAGAAACAAAAATGGGCCAAGAATTGAACCCTGGGGGACCCCCATTCTTATTACAGATCCAGGTGATCTTTTTCCGTTAACATCAACTGTCTGAATCCTATCACTTAAGTAAGAAGTAAGAAGATCCAGAGAGGCATTCCGGATTCCGTAGTGGTGCAGTTTCCTGATCAATGTTTCACGAAGAACACAATCGAATGCCTTGGACAAATCGCAAAAGATTCCCAAAGCATCGCATTTGTCCTCCCATGCCTTGTAAACATGTCCTAAAAGTTCAACTCCGGCATCAGTAGTTGAACGACCCCTTGTAAAACCGAACTGTTTGTTATGCAGTAATTTGTGTTTATTAAAAAATCTTTGCATTTGATCTAAAATAAGTTTTTCAAAAATTGTACTAAAGGTAGGCAGCACTGAAATAGGTCTATAATTAGTAGGGTCTGATGTGCTACCAGATTTAAACAATGGTATTATTTTACTGTTTTTCATAAGATCAGGAAACTCACCACGGTCAATACAATTATTAAAAATAACAGCTAAAGTAGGCGCTACAATATTTATAATGGACTTAGCAACATCCACAGAGTTACCCCATAGATCTGCGGTTTTTTTAACATTTAATGTGTGAAAGGTTTTAATTATATCTCTACAAGTGACATATTGGAAATTAAATTCAGAATCACAAACTGGAACGTTTTCTTTAAGTAAAGACTCTGCAGCAGTGGGCGATGAGTTTAGAGATTTAGTAGTCGAAACGGGAATCTCCGCAAAGAAATTTTCGAAGGTCGCGGCGACTTGAGAATCCGATTGAATTAAATTGCCATCAATTGCAAGGCTGTAGTCACTACTTCGGTTGCATGATCTTCCCGTTTCGCTATTAATGATATTCCATGTCATTTTAATTACATTACTGCTATTTTTAATCTTTGAACTCAAGTAACGTGACTTGGCTATGCAACAAACTTTTTTAAATAATTTCGAATAATTTCTAACATATAAATTAAATTCAGCAGTGTTTATACAAGTCCGTTCATCATACAACTCATAAAGACGTTTTCTACTTTTATGTATACCAACAGTGGCCCAATCACTGAAGGAAGCGTTACCATTAACCGAGAATGTCTTTGGAATGAAAGTTTTATCAAATTGTGTGCAAAACATATTAAAAAAAGCATTATATTGATGATTAGAGTCCTCATTAGTTGACAAAAGTAGTAAATTACTCAAAAGTTTAGTTTTAAATGTTTCCAAACGTTTAGTTGTTTTTGGATTAACAGTAATATCTTTTTTAATAACTTTTTTGTTTATATTTGAAATAGTGATCAACTGTCCGCAATGATCCGAGTCTATTAAATTAATAATTTCTTTGTAAGTTGGTTTAACATCTGTATAAATGTTATCTAGGCATGTGGCACTAGTGGGAGTTATTCTAGTGGGCTCCAAAAATTGGTTAGCAAGATTGTATGACTGAAACAAACTTATAATTTTAGTACTAATCCCAGAGTTTTCCAACAAATTAACATTAAAATCACCACAAGTGACGATAGACTTGTTTGAAGTACAGATTTTGTTTAACACTTCATCCATAACTTTTTCAAAACAATCATACAATCCTGAAGGAGGTCTGTACACACTTAATATAATGAACTGCTCCAATTCTACACAGGCTATTTCAACTGTCCGTTCAACAGAGAGGCTCACAATATCCTTACGGTCTTTAAATTTAATCTGGTTATTTACTAAAATTAATGAGCCACCATGTATAGCATTAACTCTGCTGAATGAACTACCAACCTGGTGATTACTAAAATTGAACATGAACTGGTGGCTTTTAAGCCAATGTTCTGTTATACAAAGAATATCTATATTGTTACAATTCAGGAATAATTCTACTTCTAAATCTTTGTTTAAAAACCCTTGAATGTTTTGATGCACCAGGTTGATGCTATTTAAATTTTTTACACACACATTTGATTTCTTATTTGCTTTCTTTACATTTTTGCAAGAGGCTACCTCTATTGTCCTAATTTCTAATTTAAATTAAAATCAATGTCATCAATTGGATCCAAATTATTGGCAGAATATTTTAAGATGTCATTGCATTGCTCAAAAGAAGCAAGTTGTTTAGCCAAATTCTTGGCTGTAATTGAAAAAAAATATGATAGCGACACAGCTATCTGTCTTTTGTGATAGTTAGAAAGATAGTACATAAAAATATTATACCTATCTTTCGTCAAATACAAATTTCTACCAACATAATTGTTAGTATCTACTAAATGAAATTGATTATTATTTAATGTCAGATTATGCAATGTCATATTTATTTTAAATCTAATGTTATTTTCTTCCTGTGGCAAACTGTTACTATATGGGAATGTAAACAACACAATTTTTCTTAACTTGAGATTACACAATGTTTTATAATATTGGAGAAATTCTCCTTTGTTAACATTTCCCCTATTACCCAAGAAAATTATTAATGTAGTGTCTTGGTTAAAGTTACATTTAATAATTTCTTTCATAACATCAAATAAGGAACAGCCAGGCATGCAGTAGTTTATTATGGAGTGTCCTGGATATTCACCTGTCAGCAAGTGGCCTAAGTCCTTTCCAATCTCATCACAAAATAATATTACATCATTTATTACTCTATCTTTACATTTTTTATTGGAACTATTAATAACAGGAAATGTCAAATCAACACAAGGCTGCGGTAAGGTGGTATTGTATGTCGACAATGAATGGTCCGGCGTAGACACATGGGATGGTGTTTTACAATGCTCACAGATGCTTGATTGTGAGTTTACCAGTTCATTCATTGCCAACACATATTCCCTCATGAGATCTTCAGAGGTATTATACTTGATAGTCATTGAACTAAGTTTCTCCTGTAAATGGTCAAGTTGAGATTGCAAGACCTCTGTGTCATTGTTGTATCTACTGGTACTTTGTTCCAAATTAAAAGAATACATATCTAATTGTTTAAGTAAGTTTAGCCTTTCTCTATTAAGTTTGACATTTTTAATAAAGAACTTATGTCTTTTAACCATCTTTTTAGTTTTAACAATGTATTTATTAATTTTAATGTATTTTTTGAGTTTGTTTTTACTGGTGACTACCCTCAATGAATTACATGACTTTGTGTCATCCTCACCTGTCAAATCTATAGTGTATGATGTTTTTTTTGCAGAAACCATTAAGGGGGCAATAGGCATCAACTCATTGAACAGACTTTGATTCAGCGAGGCAGTGATATTATGATTTGTAGTCTGAAGTTCTGTTATTTGACTATGAGCCTCATGTAGCTGGTGTTGTAGTAGATGTTTATGACTAAGAGCTTGTTCATACTCTATGCTACACTGGCTGAACCCGTCCACAACAAGTTGAAGCCTGATATGATATGACCTATGATCACGTGACGTTTCGATAGCTTATGTCAAAATATCGCTACAAAATATACTTAGGTACCTACTAGTGTGAAACTCAGACCGAGAAAACAATATCTTTGAGTCGATGCCCCCAAGCCATAAGTCGGTAAAAGATGACTTTTTATTGTTCAGTCAAATTCGTCATTCGGGTTGGGATACATCTTAGTAATTTATTTTACATTTTTCGTACCACAGTGATATTTACAAAGATTTCATGAACAACACTTTTATTTTAGGGAATTTCAAAACCGAAATTATGACTAGAAAAACATATTTACGTACTTACTTATACGAAAGTGTTTTGCGTAAAGTATTTAGTGGGGAGTTGCTATTACCGACCGTATTATCGTTTTTTATGGTAATTGTTTTTGTTTGATTTAAGAATAAAAGATGTTTTTTTTTCTTAAACGTTAAATGCTATATTACTTCAGTTACAACTTGCGCTTCTAACGATTGTGTCGCGTCTATATGTTGTAGTCTTGTTAGTATGTTGAGATACGGACGTTTTAAAGAAATTTCCAAAAAACACTTTACTAGTCTGTACATTTACTTACGATTCCCCAAAGTAGTCAACAAAAATAAAGCAAATATTTAACATACCTAATCCATACTAATATCGATAAAATTCGAAAATAATGGGATATTGGATCCCTTTTTTACAGACCGGTTGACTGAGGCCGCATTACGAGTTAGACCATAATCGCTGACAACGCTCACATCGATAATTTGCGTTCCGATTTAGTTTTCACGATTATGACAGATGAGAGCTGTCAACAATTCGTTCACAGTGATATTATTAAAGGGCATGGTCGGCGTTATCACAAGATGGCGTTATCGCAAGACGGCGTATGTCATGACGTCATCTATGATCTCACCTTGACTATCTATCGCGCTCATCTTGACTCGGAACGCGAGAAGCGCGCAAATCGATATCAGCTCAATTAAGAATGCGGCCTGAATGACACTACAGCTGCTGACATGACAGACCATGACGGATTCACGATTTTACGGCTAATTTCAGTCCACACACATCATCAGCTGTCTAACCTTTCGACAGCTCAAGATACGACGAAACTGAAAACCTTCGTTACGAAGCCGCAGCGCAGAGACTATTGATATTGATTGGCCAAAACCCGATCCAGCCGCTGAAGCTTATCAACTAACTGTGGAAAGAACTTCAAGTGACCACTTATCTGGTTTGTCAGGGTACCGTATTGTTGACTTAAAACATGTGATCCAATGGGCATTTCAAATGGAAGAACATCGTCAGTCTTGTGAATCATCTCAAATTGAGTATGTTTGTGAACATCGGAAAGGATTCAACAGTGTGTTAACATTTAAATGTAGCATGTGTAATAAAACATGGCAACAATGCAGAGAAGGACCAGAATATTAACACCGCATTTGTATGGGCCACTGTGACTGCTGGAAGTTATTACCTACTCGCAGGCAGAAATTCATTTGGAAAATGGTATTTTAGTTATGAACAAAAAGCATAATTATTATTATCAAGTAAGTAACAAATATTATTATTTCTTTGGTAATGTATAAATAAAAATGTTTCTCGGATTATTTGTTTCTAATTGTCATTATTATTTTAATTTTAGGTCCAGGCATAATCAGCCTATAACGTTCCCACTGCTGGGACACAGGCCTCCTCTCTATGAGAGGTAGTGAGCCGTAATCCACCACGCGGGCTCAGTGCGGGTTGGTAGATGTCACATGTCTTCGAATTTTTGTTCTAGGACATGCCGGTTTCCTCACGATGTTTTCCTTCACCGTTTTGAGAGCAGTGGCGATTATATTATTTACACAAAGTAAAGCGTCTGCATGGGTTCGAACTCACGACCTACAACTCGTAAGTCGGGACCGTTACCACTGGGCCACCACTGCTCCAAGTCGTAAGAACTCAACCAGGATAAGGAATTTATCAGCGCTATGATGCCGAAGTTGGTTACTTTTTTAAAGCATGTGTACTGCCGGAAATTATTTTGAGACGAGTTCGGAAAAATGCTAGATCTCTATACATCAAGGAATTAAAAGGTACGTAAAATAAAACTTACTCATTTACTAATAGACCAAATTATTTCTCGGGTCTCTGAGGTTTGGATTCAGTATAGTATAGTCTAACAAAAAAGTGTAATTAATTAATTTGTTGTAGCGAAAACTGCGCCTTCAGCAGTTGATTTTACTGAAGGAGATGCGGACGGAAAGGATATATATATGTTCGATGAAAGTAAACAGTGACAAGCAGAAGATTCATCCGGCGGCAAAAAAAGCAGCGCGTAGGAGAGAAGATATTTTTATTGTATTCAATTTAAATTGATGTATCTTTGTATGTAGCGATGTATAGTTTAATTGTGTTATATGTTAGATCATAAGATTTTTGTTAGTAGATATTTTTCACTGTATGTACCAGCCTAACAATTGTATGAAATTATTTATTGAAGTTCAAAATTGTATACATAAGTAATTCTTGAAACTATGTTAGGTTAGCAACCTACTTTTGTGTTATTGTGTAAGATAATTACGTGTGTCGACGTTTGACGATAATTATATTCTTATCTACCTACATAATTCAGAATAATAATTGGAAATTAAAAATATTTGAAATAGTAGGTCTCAAAGTAATTTTCCAGTCTATTATTTTCTACAATTGATGGCTATGGAATCTGTGAAAATTATGTAATTATTTTGCCTATGTTAGGTAATAATATATTTATGTTACTAAAAACTGAAAGGCGATTTAAAAAATTGCTGACGCTAGTTTTTTGACAAACCCTCCTGAAACTGTTCGTAAGATTTTTCTGTAATGATGCGCGGAATGTATTTCTTGCTTATTTTCCATCTTATACCTACATATTTTTTGGTTTTTATATTTATGTATCCAAATAGGTTTAGTAGATTATTTAATTTATATATTTTATAGAAATTTATATTTTTTGAATGTGAAAACGTTGTAGGCCTTTTAGAGATGTAAACCATTTTCTATTTTGTAAATAACCCGGTACTTGTTGACCGGCCTACACTGGCCTCCCATAACTATTAACACTAATTTTAAAACATTGTTAAAGCCAATTACTTTTGAAAGAGTAAACGTGGAGTTTCTTGCCGGCTCTTCTCCATAGGAAACGACCAATTGGAACCGCGCACCTAGCTTCTGACGTTGCATAATTGTCCATGTAGGTTTATGTGAAATAAAATATTTTGATTTGATTTTAATAGTCTATTATTTATTTAGTTTAAAGCTACGGTTTCCTAGAAGACCGTATCCGTTACATTCATAGTGGAAGTCACGAATTCTGACATTTTCATCAGTATATGACACTAAGGTGTCCAAAAATGCTCTGTATTTGGCTATTACGGCTGCGTGTGGCGGTTTTCTAGGACACATTAGGTCGGAACCAAATTTAGTTTCTGTTTGTAAAATATACACAATAAATCCAATTACAGTTTACAATAGTAAAGTCCTAATTGGATTATTTAGTTCATTAGACCTTTTTTTTTAAATTAACGCCATCTGAATATTTTAATTCCCAACCAAGTATTTGAAAAAAAAACACCATCTAGTGATATTAAAAGTAAAACTATTTACCGTTCATGTGTGTGTATAGAATAAAGTGAAGACTGCTAAATGTTTCGTGGAACAAATCTGTGTAAGAGACGAGTTAACAAGCAAAGAGAATATAAAAAAGAAGTAAATACGTTAGTTCCCGCTTTTCACAAAGTTGTCTCTCAGTGATTTATAAGTTAGGCGCAAAAATTGAAAATGTGCTAATTTGCAACTGTGCTGCCATCTATTGATAAATTGGCTGAGAGATGATCATCTCATTCCCCTTAATAGGGAGTATGTCTATTTTTTATTTAATTTTTAACTCAACAAAATATTGGTTTCCAAATAGTGCAAACAATATTATAAAAAGTTTAAAAACTTAAAAAATTGCCAAGTTTTAAAATTAGTGTCAGACAAAGACAGCACCATCGTAGAAGTGACGACAAGGCGGAGTAATGCCCTCCAAAAACTTTTGAAGTTTGTAGCTTCTTCATATTTCCATCGATTTTACAGATTTTTTAGATTATCTCATTTTACAGATGCCTTCTTTAAAATTACTATTAGTGTTCGAACATTTCTAATATTAGCCATCATCCTATTATTTTGTCAAACGTAAAATTATCTATTTCCAGCTATGGGCCAAAGAACGTGACGCCCGCGCCCTCCTAATGCAAGACGTCATCTCCACTCTCAAGAGACAAGTCGAAGAGAAGATAGAAGCCAACAGACAGCGGCAAAGGGCCAACGTGGTGGAACGAGAGAAGATTCTAGAACAAATGGAAGGATTCCACGACGAAGTGAGGGCGAATGAGAGGGCTTCCCAGGTATGTATTAACTATACAGGTTGTTTGGACCGACTCAATTTTTCGAGGGATAGGGTGTGTCATTTGCTAGCACATTTTATTTTAAATGATTTTTAAAAATTTAAATTGTTTGTGTCTTCACACCATTTTAAGACTGGCTATAATAAAATCAACTGGGGTAATTTTATTGAACCAAGTGTAGGTACATAAATGTGCCATACAAATATAAGACCAAAAGTAATCTTATGTTACAACCACAAAAATAATAAAGTTATGACGACAATGAGAAAAAATCTTAACTCAATTACCGTTACACTCGAAGACAGTTTCTGTAGGTGCAAACTTCTAGCATACTAGCTTCTGCCCGCGTGGGTTTCGGAAATTATCGCTCTGGGACGTGCTCCCGGGACAAAAAAAGTACCCCCTTGTAGTACCTCCTTGCCTAATAAATCGAAATCCGTTCAGACGCCCTAGTGTGAGTTTCTTAAACCATTTTGACTTTACGCATCGACCGCGTTCGGCGCTCCGATCGGCCCTTCACCATTCGATCGTTGCGCTCCGATTGGCCCTTGGCAATCCGAACGCGGTCGATGCGTAAAATCGAGACGGTTAAAATAAACTCACACTAGGCCCACAGTGGTTTAGTCGTGAAAAGGTAACATACAGACGGAGTTACTAAAGAATTTATAATATTAGTATGGAGTTCCCTATAGAGCGAGAACAAGTTCTACAATACTTTTCGTATACATGGGTCTAGTAGGCGGTTAAGTGTGCGGTAGAGTCGCGTGGGAGCCGCCGCGCCGTGGTGGGGGAAGGGAAAAACGGATCATTTCGTTGTTCGTCTGTCTGTCAGAACGCATAGGGGTATCAAGTTAAAATTAATATCAAATACTTAGGTCTACGGTCCTTTGCAGCTCTAAAAAAAAACAAGCTTTTAAGTCAACACAATAAAAAGTACGGCGATCTAAGCAACATATTTTGATACTCGTAAATAAATCAAAACCTATGTAAATAAATCAAAACCGGGTACTTGCCCGTTGACCTAGAATCGTCGTCTTACAGCCCAAGTAAAGGAAAAAGTCTGAAAAACGTTCATAAAAAGTTTTATCACATAAACAAAAACCTTTTTTTGCGATTACTAACTTACATTTACAGTTGGAAAATTGACAGTGACGTCTATCGATGTATTATCGATGTTAAGTTTGTTCTTGAGATGAATTCATCCCAACTCAAAGTACCTATCCAGATGTTGTAAAACACGCCCTTTTTTTTTTTTTTTTGGGTGGGAAATCATCATATGACTTCTCCCGCTCAGGGTGGAGCGGGAGGGCGTGTCAGACTTTTACTGACTAAAACCCACCCGTATTCCTTCAGTTGCCTGTGCCAGGGCCACGGTTTTCTCTTTAGAATAACCCGTGACCCTGAGGCGTCGGCCCTATCGGACCCCGTCATTTTGTGCTGACATCTCTTTTAGGCGCGCGTGGAACACAACGCACCGTCGACCCGGGCCTGGTCCTTACCAGACGGCGAGCTACCCATGGCTCGCCGTCCGCAAGCCCGCGCCTACGGTGGCCGGGAATCTGCTTGCGATTCCCGACGCCCAGGGCGCCTTTCCAACCACTCCTCAAAGAGGGGACTTACCGCCGCTATTGTGGCGTGCCCTGTAAAACACGCCCTAAAGGAGTGATTTAACCGTAACCACAACGTAACTTAAAAACATGTTACTAGCATAAGCATAGCATAATCGGCATAAAACGTTCCCACTGCTGGTACACAGGCCTCTTCTCTGTGAGAGGCAGTGTGCCATAATCCGCCACGCGGGCCCATTGCGCGTTGGCGGATGTCACATGTCTTCGATTTTTTTGTTCTAATACATAACCGGCTTAATCACGATTTTTTCCCCTCATCATTTTGAGAGCACTCACATACTAATCAGCCTAATTTCCGCTTCGCAGCTAAAGAACTCCAAATACTCAACCGTGACTGCGCTGCAGTCACAACTGAACAGTCTGCGCTTACAACAGGAACAGTTAGACGCAACCTGCGCAAGAGAGGCCGAACTCAGGGAAGCGGCTTCTAACGAGAGGATGCTGAGGAGTGAGATTGCGAAGATACATCGCGAGGGCAGCACTCAGGCTTGGACGTAGAGAGTAAAGGTTTAAATTCATATAACTTTTTACTTTTTGTAAAATGATTTAAATAATTACAGAAAATTGTTTAGAAGTTTCTTATGGTTAAACACTAGTCAGTCATCTCAATGTAAAGCCATGAATCGAAAAGCGAAGCGTATAACCTCATCGGAATGATACAGCACCTCTTAATTGATCAAAGAAAAAAACCGTTCGTTGTAGATAATAGAGTGACATTCGAATGACATACAATTTTTGTCACAATTTGGTTTGGAATGTTCAAACCGGTGACGGTCAGCACAACAACTGGAGCATGTTCTTTGCTGTCAAGTTTTGAGGGAAAATATGCGCGAATACACGTTTCATATTATCATCTCATAATGCACGTATTTTCAACAAAACATAAAAGTAGCCTTTAACTTCAATTCGAACCCTTAAAATGTTAAAAGAAGCTATAAATTAATCATTATGTTTAGAGCTCTTTGCAATAGATTGCGTTTTACTCCATTTGTCCTGTCATCACAGTAACCACTATCGTTACTCATTTAAATCGAACAACTTAATTTTTATCTAGTAAGAGAGGTGCTCTATCATTCCTGTGAGGTTCTACGCTTCGCTTTTCGATTCGTGGCTTTACATTGAGAGGACTGACTCATGTTTAGACATAAGAAACTTCTAAACAATTTTCTGTAATGAAAAGCTTGATAAGGGGTTTAAAAGCATATTATTTTATGTTAACAAAATATCAATAAGTTTTGTTTGTTTATTGATGAAACTACGAATAAGGGACAAATTAAGGATACTGCAATTTAAACCATTCGACTAGCAATTTTCTACTGTTAACCAAGCAGATTTTTCTGTTATGCTTATTATGGCTTGATATACAGGCTGGATTTTTGAGACAAATTTAGATAGGCATTCACAGATTTTGAAATAAATGTACAGTCAGCAAGAAAATGGCAATAGGTTTTCACAAAAGTTTTTTTTGATGCCATTCGATCCTGTTTGTTAAAAGGATCAAAAAACTATACGGGACCAACTGAGGTTTGAGTACTTAAGTCAGAAATCGCGAAAAACGTTTCGCATACATGTCGTAGGATATTATTGTTAGACTCGATACTTATTTTTTAAGAATGGATAGACTGGCCGGAAATGAACAAATTATAAATTTCTCAAAAAGTTATGAATAGTCTCTTAGGATCTTTTCCCCTCGCTACAACGATTAGGGTTTACTGCCCCGTCTCAAAAATCCTCCCTGTATTGGCGTCTCCAAAGTGTTGTCTAGACGCTTGCTCATTACATTCCCTTATATTGCCTTATATACTAAAAGACTGACGAATAAATTATTTATATAGGAAACTATTAAAATTCTAATGATATAATTATATTCTAATGCCTTTATAATAGGCAAAGATTTTAAACAACCATATTATTTTATTGTAAGTTATACCTTTAGTTCATCAAAAAGCCTAAAAATATATACTTACATTAGGAACTTTCTTCAATCTTGTGTATTTAAAAGCGACTGAAAGATGTTTTTGTGTGATGAAAAGCAAAGATTTCATATAGGTATAAGTTGAATTAAATAGTGTAATATTTTATTGTGCCTACTAAGAACGTAAACACACGTTATTTACTTGCCAAGATAGCTAAACCAGCTGTTTAAAAACGTTTTATAATGTATTTTGTATCAAAAACGTTGTATTTTGTCCGCTTGACTTCTATCAACTTGCCTTCTTGATGAATTTATTAGTAAGATAAAGTCATATTTTAAATGAGTTTCAGTGTATTTGCGGAAAATTAAAGATTTGTATTTTGATCTATGGGTTTCTTTCCTTTGCCCCATTTCTATTCCTGTCTTGCACTCACCTAGCACTATTGCAAGTAATTATTATTGGTGAAAATATTCGAATGAATGAAATACCCACGGACTGATGTTCTTTAGAGCCAGAGAAATTTCGGCTACGACTCTATTGGCACCTTCAAAGTAGCATTTATCAGTACCTGTAACGTAAAGGCAACAGATTTCACTGAATACGATATTAATAGTGAGTATTTTTCCAACAGAATTTGCGTTGGAACTTTATTTACGTCGAATTAAAAGGTTTGAGATTCACGTTACCACAGTTTTGTTTGCGCGCCATCTAGTAAAAATATGTCTACTAACTTCTATAAATTTCCACTAGTTAAACTGATACAAATAAACACAAATTGTAACACTAGATGGCGCTGCAAAGATTGTTTATTGGCTGTACTACCAGATGTCGCTATGGTCCTTTTAAATAAGGTATGTTAGCGTTAGCTAGAGTGCAGGGCAAACACGATTTCCTGTTGTAGGTAAGTACTTAGGGCATTGGTACGTAATTTATTTTGTAGCTAATAAATGACTAACATTATGCCTTAAGTGGGTAACACATAAGTCATTTCTGCTCAGCAGCGTCCTTCTACTAGAATGACGGACCAACGGAGGGACTGCTGCCACAGGCAAGCTTTGAAAGGTCTACTAGCATGTTGATTTTGTAAAAATCTCACCTTGAAGACTTGCGTCGAGTGAGCTGTCAGTGTCATCCCGTCTTGGTCAATGCCTAGCATCTGTGGCACTGACAGTTCACTCCACGCTCACTTCACGTTTTCACGGTGACATTTATACAGAATAGATCGGCAGGACCCGGCGGAGTCCCATGCAATGCACTCTTAAAGCACCCGTTTTTAAGTGTCGGCTGATGTACACAGCACACAATCTCCGTGCCAACGCAGCGGCCGTCGAGGCTACTCCTCTTCTATGGGTGATGTAGGTACTTACTTAAAGAGAAGTAAAACAGGTATATGTGTCTATCTAAATTACGTTATAGTAAACATACTTCCATTCATATGAATCCATCAAAGGCATAAATAGCTCCCAACTTTAATTATTTTCTACATATAAATGTTGCTTCAATCAAATCTATGAATAGATCACCCCATCGTCCGGCTTTCATAAGAGATTATTTCTAGTGAATTGGCTGTGACGGGCAGATAGTCTATTGAGCTTTATTATGTAGGTGTTTAGAATTTGATTTCCCTAAGGATTTGACAGTTGACTTAAGACGACAATCGCTCTAAGGGCCGATTTCACCAATGAAACTGAACGCGATCAGCACATAAATTCAGTTTAAGAGATGTCAGTGGTGCCGATTCTCTTGTACACCGAACTAAACTATCACAAAAATTCCTTATTTTTTACTATCTTGAAGCTATTCTGCGAAAAAAAATCTCTAAATTTAATTTGACACAACTATAATCGAATTTGACAATCGCGAGTCCACGTGTTTTTTTTTTCTTTTGGTTTCGCAACATCTTTGTTAGAGCCTGGGGCAGCCTCGACGTGTTGTATAAAGAAGTTTTTACTTTTTGTTGGCAAAACATTAAATAAAAATATCATGTAAATTTGGTGGTGTCGGGGTTTTAATGGGGGTCGAAATTTTCATTATTTTTGTGATAGGACACACCGTTTTCGAGATGATGATGATGAGCAAAAAATAAAAAAAAAGTTAAAGTACCGCTTTTGCACGTCTGAAGTCGAGGTGTTGGTGTGAATTTTAGTTCACGCCAACTAATTTTATTCAACACCTTTTTAATCACGATGAAAAATAGTCAGATTCATGTTCAGATTTAGTTAGACAATTAAATTTTTTGGTGAAAAACGTAAAATTCAGAATAGCAAAATTGCCATTTTCACTAAACTAATAGGTAACTCAGTGTAATCTTAGTGCTGTCAAACTAAAATATAGTTAAATTGTGTCACTTTAGTCAATTTCAGAATGGAAAATCGTCATTTGACAGGATTAAAACAAATGTTTGTGATTTTTAGTCTAGTTTAGAGGCATTTGTGACAAGAGAATCGGCACCAATGTCATTATTTTCTATGGAATATTGACACTGGCAGCTCTTGAACGTGTTTTAGATGTGCTGAACGCTTTCAGTAACATTGGTCAAATCGGCACTTAGTAGGTAATAGAAATTCGACCGTAACTTCAGCCCGCGCATGAGTTCGTTCAGAGACTTGCAAACACAACGGGTCTCCCGTTTGACCCCTTCAAAGGCGCAGTTTTGAAAAATAAGGAAATTGAAAGATAATGTCTTGCATATATTTCTAATGGTTCAGGCTGTGCTATTTCTGATTGGCAGTCCGCCACAGAACCTACCTACTCGTAGGTAAGTCGTAGTAGTACAGACAGATATGCAGACATAAACGATGTTATAATATTTTATATATCTAAGTGGCATGCCTCTTTGGTCTCGTGGTCGCAAGAGCTACTGCTGAGCATGAGGTCCTGGGTTCGATTCCCAGGTCGGGCATAGTGTTATTGGGTTTTTCTATCTAGAACTTCTCAGTAGCAGCCCGGAGTCTGGATTTGTGCCCGGTTGATGGCAATAGGCTCGCCCCCTATTACATGAGACTTAAACATAACCGACGAAATGTGGGTGTACCATAGGTACACCTCTGCATAACCCTTCCGGGATTACAGGCGTGATGTTATGTTATGTTATGTAAGTTGCATCTCAAATCGTTTGGCCCAAGCATAACAGAACGATACAATGAGTCTAAAATGGGTCATCCCACGACAGGCCTAGATTGCGGTGGCGCCATCAGCTTGACCATCCAACAAGACTGAGAAGTAAATAATAAGCAAATTATGAGTTAGGTAGTGATTTAGGAATGCCTTGCAGGAAATGGGATATTTATTTACTATCAATCTCAATACAGTTCACTTCCACCTGACATAAGGAACTGTCAAACTGTTGTGGTGTTTAAGAGGAGAGTGAAGGAACACTATCTTTCCACTGAGTCATAGTTGCATTTGTTTAATATATGTGTATGTATTTATTTTTATCACTTTATATTTATATGTATTAAGTGTTATTTATTTTAGAAGTATCTATGTAAGTATATTTTGATTTAGGATTTTTATTTTTAAATTAGTGAATTGTTTCGTTTTATGTATTTTGTTTTCCCTTTTACTATTACACACGTTGTCTACATCTCTCATATACTCTCCTACTGCAAGTATTCTGGAAGAGATTTCTTTAGAAATAAGCATTACCTTTGTACGTACTTTTCTGTTATCTTTTTTTTTCTTGTCTTTATATGTGTGTACATAAATGGTTAAATAAATAAATAAAATACAGAGAAAAAGATTTGTCTGTCAGTGTGGTGGAGTCTTAACAGTGTCTGAAGGTAGGTAGCCTACTTATTATCTTTACATCTGGTTTCTTAGTATAACAATTTTTGGTATAATAACCTATATGGTGTAAGAAAAAGAACGATTATTTAAGAAAAAAAAATGTTTATTTTGCACACACAAAACGCACATTACAAAAATAACCCGTCCCCCTCTTCTAGTCGAAGGCTTCCCTTTTCTCCTTCCAGATTTCTCTATCATTTGCAATGTCTGCCGAAGTCTTCCTTGCAAACCTATTCAGATGGCTGCGTCAGTGAGTGCGAGAGACGATGTTCGCCCAAATCTCCGAGTGCATTCTTTCTCAACGTAGCCAGCCCACGTTGCTCCATTTTTTCTCCAAATGCTTGAGTTAAATGTATATTTTATTATTAACTACTACATTTGTTTGCTTTATCAAGTACTCGTGTATAAGGTACAGACGTGACAATCACATCGCTATTTAATTATGCAATACACGATACCGGATTCTAAGTACAGATTGTTTTTAAGTAACAATTTAGGTAAGTGGATTGTGCCATTTGATCGCAAGGCCCTTAATTGTGACATACAATTTGTAGTAATACCTATACAGTTTGCAGCAAGTTAGTTCAACTATGACATTGATTTTATTTCAGATTTAAATAATAGTACATTATGATATAAGTGCGGCAAGTTGAAAATCATAGCCGAGGGGATATTGCTAGTCCGAGCCGTAGGCGAGGGCTACAAGAAAGCAGAGGCTGTAATTATCAAAGCTCACGTATGTCATTCGACGTTTCATAACATATTTGCGAGGAAATAAATAAAACTCGGACTTTCATTACATTAAACGAATAAATCTTTAATCCCTTGTTAAAGCAGTTAGAAAAATTTGAATAATTTGTTAAATTGATTATTACTTTGCCAGTTGGCATTTTTTATGTTGTCAAGTTATTATTATTAGTTACAATTTCACCAGTCTCTCTCTCACTCTCTTGAGTGAAAGTAGGAGAAACGAGACCACAGAGTTCTGCAGTGGGTGGCGGCGACGGAGGCGGCTGCGGCGGCGGCGACGATGGTGTAATCTACACGGCTGTTCTCGTAGATGGTCGAGAGTCAACACTTGGCTCCAAATTTATATTCCTTGTAATGCGGGAGCTAATTTCTTCTTTATTTCTCATCGAGTTTTCTATAACTAAAGGTGGTGCCCATGGCCCAGGAACCAAAAGCAATAACATTGAACATGCATGGGAAAAGTTAAATGAGTTCTCCAGAGGGAACTATAATAAGTTTTTGAATCCTTACATAATCTTAACTATAAGATCATTGGCAATTGCTGAGAACGTTTGCCTGCCAAATCTTTTGAACAATTATTGGGTAACACCGCTGAAACAGTCAGTACCTACTTACTTCGGTATATTACTTTAGTCACCTTTAGATAAGTACTAAGCAGGCACGTTATCAGCAACCTGGTTGCGGAACCCACTTTTGAAGTATATTGCTGTTCCACTGCTTCAAATGTTCGAAACATTTGTCTGCTCTACAACGTAAATATCGCAATGAATGTTCATTTATTTATTAAAATAACCACACCAACATTAAAGTCACTTACAATTCTGATTAAATAACACTTAAAATTAGCATTCCAGTAACCATGCAAATAACAGTTATGTATGCATGACATTGACATTATGATTATGAGACAAAAGTAAAAAAAAGAGTGTCTAGAAGACCTAAATCTAGAACACTACCAATACAAACCAATTTGAGCTACATAGACGTGCACTGTTCGTCGCACTGTTTAAATAGGGAGCGTCTATAAGATACAAAACTCATGTCAATTTGGACCTTTCATTATATTGCCTTGCCAAACGTGTTATGGGGCTATTAAATGTGGTATATAGGGTGAATGTGAGCAATTCAAAAATACGATGATGACGCTTACTACGTTGGCTGGACCTAAAGTTAAAATAGTTTATCTTTTGAGCATCTATGGAGCAAATTATAATTTTATCGAGCATTAGTAAGTCAGAATGTAGTTGAACTGTCAAAATTAAAGTACTTTTAGTGTCTTAAGCAATTACCCCGTTGTTGTTGTGACTCAGCTTGGGAGGTCATAGATAAAAAGGTACCTACACTACGTCAATTCTCTGATATGTTATAGCCACATCATACAACTGTCAAAAAATGACTTTTGCGATTTGAATATACGGATGGATAAAGTTGTTAGTAAATTTGTTTAACAATTAATTGCTCTGACTTTACAATGCCTACCTACCGCGTCCAGCAGCGGATGGCGTGCGATATACTCGAGCAAGGCAAGTAAATAAGTTAAATGGACATAGGTAACGAATACCTGCCCTTCGAATACTGGCGAGATTTTAATATCTATTGCGTGGGTAACCTGGGCCTCAAAGTATTTAGGTGGGTACTTACTTATATTATGTTTATACTTTTGAGCGTTGAGGTTTGATTTGAGCGTTGACGGTTGGATTTAATCAATGATGATCGATGATCGGTTGGCTTCTGTGCTACCGAGCGGGGTCTTTTCTTGCACGAAATAAATATTTTGAACATTGAAATATAACGAAATTGTTATTCTGTAAAAAGGATTTTGGAATCAGTTTTACATGTATACTAGAAAGGTTTAGGTAGTTAATTAAAGGTAGATAGATAGACAGATAAAACAGTTATTCAGTGCACACAAATTATTAAAATTAAAACACAAGTTAAATAAAGGTAAACAATCTCGATGTGTCTTTTCAATCATTCACTCAGTTTAAAAATAAAATGCTATTAAAAAACAATGTAAATACAACAATATTGATTACTAAATCAATTGAACCATTCGTTTATGCAGTAGTTTATTTGTTTAATATGTGTTTGTGTAAAAAGTCACATCAAGATTGTTTACGTACATTTATTTAACTACCTAAACCTTCTATATCTACCAACCCGCACTGAGCCCGCGTGGTGGATTACGGCTCACTACCTCTCATAGAGAGGAGGCCTGTGTCCCAGCAGTGGGAACGTTATAGGCTGATTATGCTTATGCTAAACCTTCTGGTATAGGTAATATTATGAAATTAAATTAAAAAAAGCTAGATGGAGTCGACATTTCTTATCTGACTCCTGAGAAGAAACAAACTCACATAATCTTGGTGTGATCCTGAGAGGACCGCGCGCCGACCGACATACACGATAAATGACAAATGCGTGCACAGTGCATGAACTTGAAGAGCTCAATATGGCCAAAGGTATACAGGAAAAATATTAACCAGTGCGCAAAATGTATAACCATGAATTCTTCAGCACGTGATTCTAGACTCCATACCGTAGACATTTTTAGTCGATTTAAAAAATATATAGCTGTTCATTACATTTAGACCGCTGTATTGCATTTTTCTATGAAATATCAGATTTTTATTTTGTTAACCGACGAAAATTTTCCTAACGGTCCTAAAATCATGTGATGAATTCCATGCTTACATTTTGCGCACTTGTTAAAAGTTTATCCCGTAGGTATAATTCCATGTTCGTGTAGGTATGTGTGTTTATGTGTAATTGAGATGGAGTTAGCTTTATTAAATAAGTTTCATAAGAATGTATAACCAGGTACAGACGCGAGCGAAACGAAGCTTCTGAAAATCCCGATTTTCTCGTGAAAAACGATTGCAACTTTGATAAAACCATCTATTTAGTAAAATAGTACGAGTCAATATTTACGTGATTGATACACTTTTATGCGCAAATTGACCGCTTCCCAAATACAAATGAAGCGATTGACAATATTAGTACAATAGCATTTGATTGCAATTGATGAATCGCAATTGATCGTTTCGGGTTACACCACACAATTTCTATCAATACTTTTATGCAAGTACATATAGGTAGGTGTAAATAAATTTGTTCTCCTGAATGTAAGTACCACAACAATTCTGTTTTGTGAATCTGTGCTTGTGTAGAAAAGGTTTTATTGGCTCGGTCCCTACTTTTTTTTATTGTGTTGAACCAGTACCCATTTTAAATAATTCTTCTCATTCTCCAACGCATGTTTTTCTTCTTTTCATTTTTTAGGATTTTTCCATCATCGATGTTAGATCACATGTAGGATCCAAAAAGGTCTTAAAAGTGATATGAGTTTATGACCTTGTGAACGAGTGAAAAACCGGTGATTTTAACAAATCTAACAAACGCGGGTAGGTCAATAATAAAGGTGCGTGCATCCCGCACCTGAGTCTGGATCTAGTTTTTGCGGAATAAAATAGTTTAAAAAAAATATCATTTTTAGGGTTCCTCACCTAAAGGGTGCCAACCCTATGCCTCCGCTGTCGGTCCGTCCGTCTGTCCGTCAGCGGGCTGTAGGTATCTCATGAACCGTAGTAGGTAGACAGTTGAAACTTTCACACAGTGTGTATTTATATTGCCGCTATACCTTACACAAATAATAACAATAAATAAAAATAAAGGGGTCTTAAAAAAATGCTAGAAAGACAAAGATCACATAGGAGCCTTATATGCTAGATTTTTACAAATGCTCTGGACCCCACTCTAAGATTCCCTGTGTCGTGGGGTCCAGTCTTATCCCAAGTAAGGCAAAAATTCATTTATTTTTGTGAATTAATAGAAAAAAAACTTAATTGAACTGATTTTTTTTCTAATGTTTTTTGTTGTTATTAAAATGTTAACTTTCAAAAAATATATTTTTTGTAGAAAGACGGTTTGATGACAAGAGGCTTAGGTGCTTTTGGTTTGTGTAAATTCTAGTGTGTGTGGTTAAAAAAAATACATAACGTGCGCGCACCAACTCACCTATTTCACCAAATACACCCCATTTGGTGAAATAGGTGAGGTGGTGCGCGCACGTTATGTATTTTTTTTAATTGATAACTTAGATATTATAGGCATTATAGGCTGATTATGCATTTAAATACATTTCTACCTAAACCCGAAATTCTAACTTTGAATGACCTAGATATTTTTCTTTTGCACTTGAGATTAACTTTATAACCGCAATTTACGTCGATGAATTTTCAATTACATTTCAATATCTAATGTCAATAACATTTTTTAAATACATTATTGCTTGAAAAAGTGGTAAGATTTAAAGTTGAAACATTTTAAAGACAGATAAATGTGTTACTAAAGTCGCGATTCCATCAGGCAAGTTACTTTTATACAAGTTACAAATTGCATACAACTTGAACAAACCTGCATACAAGCTACAACATAAATGAGGTAGCATAAACTTTTTTTTACATTTTTTATTCAAGTGACTTATAAATTGAACACACAAGCGTTAGTTGCACGTTTAGAATTGCGAACGAGTGACGTGTAGCTACGTCTTCATCTGTCTTCATGATGTCCTACTCAATTGTTGAACATCTCCACTTGTATGCAAGTAAAACCTGCATGCAATTTGCACACTCTCGAAAATTTGTACGCAAATGTGACTCCATATTTGCATGCAAGACTTGCCTAATGGAATCACTGATTAATTCCCTTTAATAAGAATTGAACTTGAACAGACACCCTGCTCAAGTTCAATTCTTATTAAGTTTACACTGTCATCAGATAGATAGACATTTTTGGAACAGTTAGTAGAATCAGTGCGATATCCTAATTTCTAACTAAAGTTTGATGATATTATAGCACTCGGGGGGCACACGGCCATCAATAAGTGAAATAATTGCAGAAGATAAGTAGCCGGAACTTATGAAACCGGTTGTCATGTTGTGGATGGCTTTATGAGTCGGGGAAGACCGAAAAAACGATGGATGGAACGGTGTGAATGATGTCATGGCTGGTAAGAGGGTGACTTTGGCAGAGATGTGGGTATGGAAGACATAGACATCCTGCTATCATACATAAATTGAAATAATATGCAAAAGGATTATGTAAATAGTTGGACATCCTGACGCTCTGTCTGCAGCTAATACTTACTTACCTATTTATTAACGACATACGGAGCCGTCTTTCAGGCATGATTTATATGGATATCCCTCCTATGTCTAACTGTAGACCAATATAATATCAAGTGAAAAGCAAAATGAAATTGGAAGAACGCTTGTAAAGCCGGATTCACAATACTGTGTTGAGTCGTGTCGTGATGTCTTCTGACGCAGTGTTAGCCAATGAAAACTCGTTGTGATTTGACGTAGGTAGTCCTGAGAACATGAGATTGATTGCTGTATCCACGACAAAGTAATGTGTCTGTGGCTTAAGTCGTGTGTGGTGTTTACCCCAGATGTGCTAAGATGCGAAGAGGTGGATGTACGGACCTATGCAGGGTAGTGCTGTTACAATGGATTCAGACATGGTTCTGGACCCCCTAAGAGCAGTGGACCACCACTACCAACAGTAGTGGTGGTCCAGTAAGGTCAGCGCTGGCCCAGTAAGGTCAGTAGTGGTCATTGTAGCACGTAGTGTAAGCGTAGATCCTCAAAAGTGCAGTACTTATTTGTTGAAACTTGAGAATCTTGAGATACTCCAGCAAGATATATCAACCAATAGGTTCGTTTGAATTTCATAGCGTAGCTATGTAGGAAAAGGGAGCTCTGGTGGAAAAGATACATAGGTAGTTTCAAATTAATAGTTTAGCTTTACCGCTTACTTTCGTACCTCGCACAATTCTCGTGGAAAGGCAGACTTAAACCGTGGTGAAGACTAAAGTACCTAAATGTTCTTCGTAGTAATCTAAATACCTTCTTTTTGTAGAGCATCTGTTATTGAAATTAATGTGGCAGCTGTTTTACTAACCACATTATTATTTTCTATTGATGAATGAATGATTAACGGTCGAATCCAATAACGTATCTATCACCAGTTTTGGCGTAAGTACTGAATATAGTAAAACCTACCAATCTCTGGTTTTAACGTCCCAATATAGTTGAAGTATGCGTCCCTATAACGTGTTCACAGCTATTTGTTTGACAAGGACAGATAGAGTTATACTGTCTACCATCAAGAGCGATCTGTGTTTCACTGAAAATAGGTTATTGGGTTCGCAGGTAAATAAAGAAATAAATAGATATCGAATTCGTTGCTAGGGTAGTTACCCTAGAAACGAGTTCAATATATACTTTTTACAAAAAGTTCCTGGCAAATTCTGATCTAAATTACTATTCCATGTTAAATTAAAATATCGCATGTAGAAACATTGAATGTTTTATTATGGTGTTAAATCTCGCAAACTTTAATAACCGAGCTTTACCGACCTCTTTCACTAAGAAATTTCATTAATGTGGTGGTAGCACATTAATTTAACATAAGATCGAACTATCAACGCCTACATAGCGCATCGCGAACCGAGATCACAAAATAAAATAAAGAATCGGACGAACTCGTCTAGAGGCGGGCAGTATACATAAACATAGAGATCACGCCCCCAGTCAAAACATTCAACAGAGAACGCATAAAAATAACTAAAATAAGACACCGGTCCGACTAGAGAAGTAACCGAAAAATCCTGTCTGTATAATTACGTGGAGCTACTACTCGATCTACCGGCGAGCCAATTTAAATTTACTGCGAACGGCGCACGTGTCCTACAAAATGAAATCCCACTACCGCAGAGAAACACGCACGAAAAAAAATTGTAGAAAAATATACCGCAGGCGCCACCCCCTGAACGTTAGTGGCTGCTTACTTCAACCACGCCTGTTTCTAAGCGCTACTCTACCTTTCTCTTTCGCACTTAGTAACTCAACATATTGCCGTCTCAGTTGTGTATGCGCGGCCGCCGGAAAACGCTAGCTTTTTCGTCAGTACGCGTTTGTGCGTCGCGCGTGTCGGGTGTGTTGAACCGCCGTCGCGGTGTGTTGTGCAGTGCCGTGTACAGGGTGCCGAAGTGGCGGGTTTCCTTGCCGCAGGACGGGGGGCCCATGCCCCCTTTCATCAGCACCACATTGGTAAAAGTTAGTGTCCTGTGTCTTAGTTAGACTGTTTCGTGGAGTGCAACTATGCCGTATGGAGGTTGTTGTCATCATGTTATGTTTTTTTTCTATTATGTTTATGTAAATACATCGTAACAGTGGTAAATATATGCTTTGTGATGTATCTATTCTTTATTTTTTCTTTCACGTAATTGTTTTTATTTTTATTTTTCCTGTTTTGTACTGATACCAATTTTGTTTCTACCAGAAACTAAGTTCATCAGTACTCATTATTATAATTTTAAATTTATCTCCTCACTCAAATACCAAAATCATTGAAATAAACTAAAAAAATACCTTGAACTTTATTTTTTCTTCTTAACTCTACTTTAATTTAGATCTATGCCTATCAAACTAAGATCTAAACATAGACGAGATATTAGCAGATGATCTTTTTATGAGTGGTATCGAAAAATAGTTTCAGAATCGGCTCATATCTTAGGCCTAGGCTCTACAAGATAGGCCTACAGCTCTCGCACATTATTTTGCAATGTCACTGCACTAAGCAACTTGCTGTACTCCTTACTATTTACTAAAAATATGGCTCTACTTGTCTTAAAATATGTCTAGGTCTTTTATTCTTACTGTCAGCAACATTGAACCGCTTTTTCTAATGGTTTTTGTGATATTTTTTCTACTGAAACACAGTGTAGAACAGTTTCTTATACTAATCCGTTAGCAATAAAAATATTAATCTTTTCAATGTCAAGATTCACAGAGATGCTGAAAAAAAATGGATCTCATATTCATGTTATATAAAGCCTAAACCTAAACCTAAACCTGCAAGTACAGATATAACTACAATGAAAGATCTGGCAAAAATCCTAAAAAAGCAAATTGATACTTAGAAATCAGGAATGAATAAAAAAATACAAACTGAAGTTTCTTAAACTTGAACGGTTCTTTACTTAAGGTTATATACCCAGGATAGCAACTCAATTGACAAGTTTTGTTATAAAGGTGTTAGGACTAAATATCCATACCGTAACAGTTCATAACGCCGTGAAGCTCGAGCAACAATAGCCATTTAAACTTACAAAGGGAACAAAACAATTTTGACACGAGCCTAAAGAATAAAGCATTACGTTTCCAAAATTCGTAATTCTTTTATCAACGAATCTCCACAAACAGGTAAACTCAAAGAAGCCTTAGATAAGCTTCTTAAAACACTTTGAAAACTTCTGTCCTTTACTCAACAGGAAAGAGAACAATACAAAATTAAAAAATAAAATCTCAAAACTTCCAAACTCTTTGGTAAATCCTTTTTGGGATCAACTGTATGATCTGCTTAATTTTTAGAGGAATTAAAAATGGTAGGTAATCTTTCCTTCTATTGTAAGATTAAATTGTGAATCAGTTAAAACTGTTAGGTGATACTTTAAAGGGAAGACTTGATGCAAATACTGCAAAATGGCTCTTTCATAGAAAACTTTTTCATTATGGGTAGATCTGAATACGTCTTACTATCAGATGCTTGTGAAAGAATTAATCAATTAGTGGTAGTTATTTTTCCACTTAGTTTGTTATGAGCGGTATAAGAAAGAAAACTATGGATGCGAAGTTTATTTATTATCGTTCCTTAATCAATGTCAGGAACCATTTGTCAATTTATACAAGTGTTAAGAAAATCATCCATGTAAGCAATTATTTTCTTCCCTGAAGAAATCTTCTCCTTGTTTTTACTTGTCTTGATTTTAACCTTGGCTAGAATTCTAATATATCAAGGTAGTTTAAAATATACTCTTCATTGCTTCTATCTACGCGAGCAAGACCGAACATAAAAAAAAATTGAGTCATACGAATAATGGTAAAAATGGTGTGTAATCCAATTTCGCCCATGAACTTATGCAATTTAAATATAAATATAGTGGTAACACTTACTACAGTTACTCTTCATTATAGATAAGAAATCATTGATAGTGGTAGAATGTAGAATAGGAAAGCTATAGGCAGGCGGATGATTAAGAATTGTACTTAATTTTCCTAAACAAGATATATATCATCAATCGAATCGAATGCATTCAGATAATTCTGAATGTTGGATTCAGATTCATTCATAACCTGGTTTTAGGCGTATATTTATAACTTTGGCATTATAATACTTTAAGTGGAAAGTTTTGTTAGTAAGTCAAGGATTTACTTACTATAATCGGCTTAACTGATTGATATGCCATTTTCACTATCGGATTACTTATTATCTCCAGATCGTCTTTATGTCTTCGTTGATGCAGCTTTATTAAATATCAACTTTTTTGGTACAGTTACCTATTCAGCGGCACAATGAGTCACAGCTACTTTTCCGATATTTTCCCCTTCTAGAGAAGTCTTTGAAAGAAAAATTAATTTCTCAAGCTTTTTTTCGTAACGACTTTATAGGCTTACAGTGTAGGTACTGCCAGTTTAAGCATTTCTGCCACCCTTCTTAAAAAGTTGATGCCAATTTTAGAAAAAAATATGTTAAAATTATGTTTTTAAGTTTTTCAGTTGTTTTAGTATAAGAAGTCTAACTGTCTATCTAAATATATAATGATTTAATAGAATTAATGTCTGAGCAACGAGAGCTGTTAAGGCTAGTCGTATATCTAAAGATTACAATTCTGCTTCTTGATAGACAATTATAACTTGAAGTATCGCTGTACCAAAAAGGTTTTGGGTATTGTTTTATTAGTTTAAATTTTAGGCATTCCAGTTGCTGTATTTCAATCTTTTACTATGATGCCTTTTTTCCCAAAGTATGTTGTCTTAAAAAAATAATATTTGGAGTTACTTTCAGCTTTCTGTCATCCCAAAAACGAATTGACGATCAATAAGTTTGTAACTGTAATGTGTTCGTCCGCCGTATGGGCAGAAAAGATTTCAAAACGCAAATTAAAAATATTCTATTTGTCATAATCCTACATGGACACTCAAAACACATCAGAAGCTAGGTTACGGTTACAATTGGTCGTTTCGGTAAAACTAAGTCCAGCCCCACTCCTTAATGTAATATTTTTCATTCCCATTCTGAAATCGAAGAACTTAACCGGGGTCGTCACTTACTATAGAAATTGAGGGACGTTGTAGTTGACAGTACCTTTTATAGAGCTTAAAGTTGAGTCATGCTATTGCTATAACTTTTGCAAGGCGGTATTACATAGTTTCCTACTTTTGCACTCTATTGTCGGTTTAAAGACAGGTCTGCTTTAGAAAATTATAATTCTCTGGTTTCATACATTTTACACAGTAGATAATACTGGAGTCTTATGATCTTATACCGTCGGGCAAGCGAATTTATTGCTATCTTTAAAAACCGATACATTTTTATTGCGCGTTACTTGAAAGTACTGTATAATTGTTGCTCAGTCTCACGAGAGAAAACCGACAAGGCTACATTGTTTTTTAGTATCTAGAGTTCTTTACCGTATACACCTGTACTTGTGGTAAGGTAATAAGTAGGTTTTACTCATTAGTTAGCCCGGATCCCTGCTACATGTAAATTGGTTCAGCGGTTTCTGAGTAATTGAATGACAAACAGACATTTTAGCGTTAAAATGTTGTGTTTAATAAGTTTCACACTTTGTTTTCGATGTTGCGAAGCTTGTATTTTGTGTAACCTCAAGATTATGTGGTTATTATAACGCGTTTCTTAAATATTTCGTGAAAATAACACAGTTTATACCTATCATTCGTTTTTGCATGAGTTTTTCTGAAATAACTTTTTATTTTAAATATATTTTTCCTTTGTTTTTGCCAAGAATAATAAATACTTTGACACGTAATAGAATTTCAGTGTGTTTGTAGGTACCTATACCAAGTAACAATGAACTTGAGCTCTACCAACATTTACTGTATTTAACATACAATGCAATCATTTACAATTAAATAGGATATTTTACTAAACCAGGATGATTTTTGAAAATAAATTCAGTATAAATAATTTTCGTGAAATTAGGTTACTGACGTTTCAGGAATTTGTTATATTTTTATACAGGTTGCCAGGCGAAATGACTGTGCATAAGGTTAGCAATGCTAAGAACCTTCTTTTGTTGTTAAATACAACCAAGCATGTCTGTGGTCTAGGTAGGTAAAATATTTTTAAATATTTTACATCATAAATTAGGTTCTCAATATCTTCTGTTCACTAAAGTCTGACCAGAAAAATCATATAGCTCTGACATACATATCTATACCTACATACTTTACAAGACGGTTGCCATGAAGAAATATGAACTCTTAGACATTCTAACATTAATTAATCTACTTAACTATCTGACGATCTGCAAGTCTGCGATACTTGAGACGTTTATCATAATCTTAAAACCAGTTTTAACAGAGATAACACTGTCAGATTAATATTAATACCAAAATCCACAGGCTAAACAGCGTGACAGCGGTAAAATTTAACCGAAAAATCACACGCACCGCCGCGTATCCATAACGGCTATTATTCCGTCACAGAATTTTTGAACGCGACTGAAATGGCGCGCGACCAATCGGACATTCAGATTTGAATATGGAATGTAAAACCGCGGCGACCTTCATAAATTTAGCCAATAAATGTCACATGTGAAAAAATGGAGGATACTCTTTTTTTAAACGGACGCCCGCTTCACTAAACTTGTCATTGTATATTTGGTGTAATAACAATGCGATGTGTCAAAGTTGTGTATGAAGAATTGATCAAGGGAGTTTTTGTTTATGAGTTTGTGCTTGAGGTTGGTTTTTAATGTGTTAGAATTTGTGAACTTTTGTATTGGTATAAGTTCACTTTCATAATGCACCTTTAGGTCTTCATGCAGGCAATTCACAGTGTTTAAGTACGACTTGGCTCTGTCAAGAACTTTCCAGCCAACCTAGCTTTAACAGACTGCGTTAGGTTGTACCTACTTCTTGTTCCTTGTAAACAGTTTATCGTTTAAACAGAAATACTACCTATTTCTGAAGCCTTAGTTACTGCTCAGTCATATATACAACCTCGCGTATTTACAGTCCAGACGTTTACGTACTTCTTGCCGATCACGAGTTGCTAACCGATCGTAACTCTTAGTACTTAAACAGAAAATCTAATTGAAATTTATCTGCTTCTGGTTCAAAATAAGTGCTTGCTGGCTTGGTACCTAGCCGAAGGTGTAACACCCAGTGCCGGTAATAACATATGTTAATAAAACTTTATTCAAGCTAAGCTTTATCGATCGTAAAACTCAATTCCATTATGTTTGTGCCTGCAGTGCTACCAACTTTATGATGAACGAAGTATTGAGTACCTATAGGTACACACATACTTGACTTGACTATGTACTCTTTACGTATTTTCAGAGCTAGGTCGGACATAAATTCTTGTTTCTAAAGGATTTGTAATGCTCTGAACGCTTTTGATTCTGTTTTGTGATGTATGAAAGGAAATGGCAGTTAAATTCTGTATTGAATTGGATTATGTGTTCCGTTGGGGCAACAGAAGGGGTTGCTTTGCATGTTAAGAAACTTGGATCTATGTATTTATCTGTTTGGCTTTATGTACAATATATTTTGCATTGTTGTCCCTAATATCCTATGAAGACACTCGGTGAAAAGTTACACTGCTAATCAAGAAAGAAAGAAGTCCTTTTATTCCACGTACTTCCCATGGGAGTAGGCATATACTACAGAACGCCACTTGCCATGATCCGTACACATTCCCCGTTTTGCTCCACTCACTTCTATACACAAGCGTAGGCACCAGCAAACCACTGTGAACAGCTCGTCGAGCCTTTTTGGACATCAACCAATCGATATCCAAGAAGGATCGACGAGGTGTTCACAGTGGTCACAATCATATTTATAGCACCATTCACTTTATTTCGCGCAATCACTCTCCTTTCTTCATCTTCATCAATCTTTCCATCTCTTGTTAATAGACTTCCCAAATATAAAACTCATTCGATTGCTCATTCATTTTCACTTCACACACCGGCGCATCTTCATCTTTCAAACATCATAACCTTCGTCATATTCACTATTAGTATATATTTTTTTCACATAAATAATCTAATCAGCCCAAAATATTCCCACTGCCGGGAGACATGCCACCTTTTTAGCGAGAGTAGGCTTTTATCTACCACGCGGGCCCAGTGCGGGTTGGTAGATGTCACATGTCTTCGAAATTTTGGTTCCACGACATGCAGGTTTCCGCACGATATTTTCCTTTACCATTTTGAGACCTGTCTCTAATTGTCAAAATCAAAATACAAAATCATTGAAATACTGACTAAGAGCTTCTAAACACGAGACTAGTTCGAGTACACAGTCAGCTCTACTTAAAGATGTCATTTGAAACACCTACACCTTACACTGCTGACTGGCTTAAAATATTTACAATACTGCGATACAAGAGCCGAAAGAGAATCTACTCTTCATTTGTTTATCCCATTTCCACTAACACCGTCTCCTTCGCAGGACGAGGCGAGGCAGGCGGCGCGATGGCGTGCGCCGGCTGCGAGAAGCCAATCCTGGACAAGTTCCTGCTGCACGTGCTGGAGCGCGCGTGGCACGCCGCGTGCGTGCGCTGCGCCGATTGTCGCGCGCCGCTCGCCGACAAGTGCTACTCTAGGGACAACAAGCTGTTCTGTAGGAATGATTTCTTTAGGTAAGTCAGTAGGCTATAGAATCACTTCATCAACCTAAAGAATTCCTGTCCGTTCAAATCTTGATAGGTACTTCACTAGTTTAAAGTCTTGCTTCAATATACTTACTACTACTGATCCTTACGCTAGGATTCCCTGTGTCGTAAGTACCAGGATTTTGCAAACCGTACCAGAGTGCTATTCTGTAGCCACCATTTCATCGTGAAAACTTTGGTGAACCACCCTCACGGTTGGAGTGAGCTGTCAGTGCCACTGATGCTAGGGATTGACCAAGACGGGATGACACTGACAGCTCACTCCGTGCAAGTCTTCACGGTGAGATTTTAACAGAATCACTGCTAATGTGCAAAGCAATATCCTATAATAAAGATTATGCGTTATGGATATTCGTGGCTTCATCTGAGAAATCGGTATCGTTGGAAAGATTTTGAAGAGTTTTTTGTTAATCTATTACTACTTTCATCTTTGGGTAATGCAAATAAAAGATGGTGTGATGACGGAGTCTTACCCGATCTGGTCCTAAACGGCGTAAAACATAAAAAGAAAAAATTAGGTTTTTATCTTGCAGTAGGAAGTTAGACTAGAACATCGCACTAGCTGGCGAAGAAAGCAGACATTGGTAATTAGTGTGACTTCCCGTTAAACGTTAGTTCTATCAACGACTTTTATTGCGTCAAATTCATACCAAACCTGCAAGATAGTAAGTTGCCAATCAAATATCTGTAAACACGAACCTCAAAGCACGTGTTAACTCTACCTTTCGACATATTACGACCAAATCTATCGATAAAGAGTACGTTACTAAATTCCAAAGACAAAACGTCTAGCTAGCAAGTGTGTAACCACCATATTCAGTTCGACGCGAACTTGCGATTACTACACGAACTATTCACGAGTTTAGGAACGTTAATATAGACAGAGCTTAAACTTTAGCACGCAAAGACGATTTGGTGCACACGATGTAGTCTTGATTGAGTTCAGTGTGTACCATTCACGTGATGTTGCGAATTTTAAGTAATAACTGCCTTGTGATAGTGATGGAACAGAATTTGGATTCAAAGTTACGCACACATAATAAGTATTTTATGTAAGTAAGTTATGTTATGTTATTTATTTATTTATTTATACTTTACGCACATTTTGTACAGCGGCGGACTTAATGCCATAGGCATTTTCTACCAGTCAACCTTTGGGTGATGCAGAGACAAGCAGTGGTAGGTGCAATTTATAAAAAACCAAGGAATAAATATTTAATCTAAGACATAGATATACATATATACCTAATTATATATAAATATAAGCACAAATAAATATACATAAATATATAATAATACTAAAACAAATAAAACAACCAATGAGAAAACATTACCCTTAAGATGATACTGCCAGCTTCTTGCGAATGTGCTCACGAACTTTAACTTTAAAGGATAATCGGTTGGTTGCCACCCTGATTTCTTGGGGGAGTGCATTCCACAAAGAGATAGACTGAACGAAGAAGGAAGAGTGAATGATGTCTGTGCGGTGAGTGGGACATTGAAGAAGACGACTGTGTGATGAACGAAGATTTCTTTTGTGGTTGGCGCAAATGTACTGAAAGTGCGGGTTATGTTTAGAAGATTGCATTATGGAGAACTAGCTTTTGGTGGTGGAGCTTGGAAATTATCCCACTGAAACGTACTGCCGCGATAAAAAGTATCCAGGTTATAAACTTACAAAATGTAATTTCTTAACATAAAAATTTACTCTTAACTCACTACTAAATTTCTAATAATATAATTCAATCATGATTCGAAAGACAAGTAGCGCCATCTAGCGTCCTAAAGTAATTCTGAACGTCGAAAGTTATTGTTCTTTCCATCAGGAACTATAATTTTCTTCTGGATAAAAGGTGCCCTATGTTCTTTTCTGTACCCCTGACCACGGAACTGCAAAAGTTTTTGGTGATTGGTTCTGTGGTTTAGGCGTGAAAAACTAACAAACAAATACCTTTTTTGTAAAAACTGCAATTTAGTAGGTAGGCCTCATACGAGTAGTAGGTGTTTTTGCTAACCTACAGTGTATCCCACGGGGCCTTCCCTTCGGTTCTTTCATTTTGGTGTTCTCTGGCCATAGCAGGTGTAACATTTTCATTTATTAATTTGTAGCAATTATTTCTATCTTAATTAGGTGGAAACGAGTTAGAATTGAAGTAATGGCACCGATGATATTTATAAGAAACCTCTTTTTATAGAATACTCTAAAGGGTAATTACTTTGTGTGCTTTTTAATAATAAGTTGTAATTGGTATCGAACTCTTCTCGAAAGTTATTTAATAGAGCTACTGAAAGTTTTTCTGTGGACCTCTGAATACGGTCCTAATTCCCGTATTAAGAGGTCCCAGGTGAAGGAGTATTATAAACTAGAAATAATGAGGTGTATACAGGGTGGAACGGACATCGACGCACAACCTGATACCATGGACTCAGTACATGATTTTGAACCCCCCCGCGTTGAATTTTTTTGTCGGTTATTCTAATAAAAAATTGCTCTGCCATACATTTTGATCGCGTAGGTTTTGGACTTTTCTATGAAACTGCAGTTTTTTTTTTGATAACCGATGAAAAATTTCAACTCCAGGGGGCCAGAATCATGTACTGTGTGAATCCATGGTATCAGCTTGTGCGTCGATGTCCCTTCCACCCTGTATATAGGTATAGAAGTTTAAAAGCTAAATCCTCTTCCTTAATTTAAGATTTTTATAGTTATTTAACGTCGTGTGCGATAACAAAACCCTTTTCAGGAAATATTTCATTACTTTCCCTGCGCTTCTTAAAACGTCTCTTACGACTTCTCAAACCCTAGGAGAACTCGCAAATAGCATTAATCATAAGATAGGCAGTAGCCTTAGCCATCTTTCGGTAGTTGATATTCCTATGTGCACATTGAGTCAAACTAATTAGTGCCAGATATCGATTTTACCAGGAATAACAAGTTAAAGATGATCTTCCATTATTGAAAAGTTTACTGGTTTATTGAATCTAATACGTTCTATTCTACCTTAGATATTGTCTCAAGTGAGGTATACAGGGTGGAAGGGACATCGATTCACAACCGGGTAACCGCCTTTTCATAGAAAGTGCAATACCTACGTGGTCAAAATGTATGGCAGAGCATTTTTTTTTTAAATCAACGCAGAGGGATTCAGAATCATGTACTGAGTCCATGGTAACCGGTTGTCCGTCGATGGCCCTTCCACCCTGTATAGGTAGCAGAACAAAAACCTTTATTTTTATTGAAAACTGGTATTAAGTTTAATTCGGTTTAACTGGAAAGGCTAGGCTGAGTAAATGGAACTTATAATGTCGTAGAAAGGCCCCAACATGGTTCCTTGTGGTGTGTGTGGTGTCCCGCGTTGGTTGGTTACAGGTAGGAAAGGTTCATCCCATGTACAGAATCAAAAAATTACAAACTTATTTTAACTGTGACTAGTTACATTAAAACGAAGACTTATAGCTATATAAATACCTTTTAAGGTAACTTTATATCTCCAACAACATTTGCCATTAAATATTTATTATTTAGCAGATACATCAGTAAGCATCAAAAACAATGTCAGAAGCATTAAGTTTTGCCTTCGACATTCGCTTGATGCCATAAAACTTTGTTGACCTGCAACTACTTGTGAAATAATGATGTATCATTTATGGCTAATTAACTGTCGTGTTTTTCCTTTTTTGTGATGTTGATGATTCCCACAAATTGTATACCAGCATGTGCAACCAGAATATTAATTTCACTTGAGCATAGTATTTTCTTATAGACAAGGTGTACCTAAGGGATATTAGGGGATTACCGCAAATTCAGTGCTTGGCTCTCCCCACGAGGGTTGACATTTTCACTGCATTTTTTTCTCAGCTGTTGCATATATTTTGACTCTGTATGTATTGCACTTTTGAATGAAATAGTTTTTTTTTTAATAACCGACATTAAAATCTATCTTGTGCGGTCTATAGTCATGGGCTGAACTCATGGACAGTTTGCTCGTCGATGTGTCATAAACCGTGCTTATTTGAGTCAGCAAAGTTAAAGTCAAGTCAGCTTCCCGTAACACCATGGAGGGAGTCTATGAGACTGAATTTCTGAGAGATATCTACAAAGTTTTGTTAGTGGCCATTGTAGAATTTTCAATATCTATAGAATTTGTTTATTATATATAGAATTTCTTTATGCAAGGTTATGAATTCATAAGGTAAGTGTCCTCTGGAATTCCGTTCATTCGTATTAATTTGTTTCGATGATTACTTTTTGCATGAAACAGATAAATCATAGATTTGCATACGGATCATGAAATAATCGTATATATAATTGTAGAATTTGATCTTAAATTAAGAATAAATATCATTAGAAGTGCAAACAGTCGTCATACAGTAATAATACTAAACTTGCAGTCCGTAAGTAACATCTATTTTTGACACCACATTGATAGCTGAACCCTTGACCAGTAACCAGTAACCAGACCAGAGCTTATTATTGGGGAGTAGGAAGATCATGATTTTAAATTAAGAAACATAGAAATATTAAATAGACTGATGAGAGGTACCGAGGATTGACCTCAATGATATGCAATTGGAACCACAAGGAATTTAAGAAAAGCTCACACCACATTAAAATGTTTAGCCAGAAAAGTAGTATACGCATTGTCACTCATACCCATAAGCGGCAGTGATATTAAATTTTAATTAATCAAGATTAGTTTACTTGTCCATTTTCCACTTTTCCATCTACTGTCTGCGATGCTTCGTCACATCGAACAGCTTTGCCAGAATTCGACTCCCGTCTCGATTTGGTATCTCTGTTCATCAAATGAACATTCTATACAGGCTGGGCAACTTGTAGGGAAACAACTTCTTTGCCGCCATTTTGTTTTAGCGGCAAATATGACAGTAGTTTCATGAAAATGATTTTGTGTAGATACGGCAAATTAGTTATGGAGCGTTTTACAACTGAACAATGTATTTTAATTATTTAAACATTACACTCAACCCAATCGAGACATTGATAAGAACGATTCCCGGTTGATTAATTTCGAGAAACGGTGACATTGATTGGGCCCCAAGACCCTCGGATTTAACAGCACCTAACTTTTTCCTGTGGAGCTATCTAAAGGGACGTGTCTATGCTAACAGGCTAATGAACCTTTAACAATTAAAACAAATTATCCGAGACACAGTCACTGAGATAACGCAGGAAATGTGTGAAAATACCATGAAAAACGCAATGAAAAGGGTTCACATCTGTCATGCTGCTAGAGGTGGACATTTGTCTGACTAGTGTCTGATTATTTTCCATACTTAATTGCCGGCCCTAAATACAATATAAAAAAAACTTTGTAATTTTATAGTTCATAGAATACAATATTAAGAATAAAGTGCATACCCTGTACATATATTCTTCTTCTGTTTCATACATTTCCAACACCAGTCTTTTCATTACAACTATATTGACCTTCAAGACTTGGGTCACTAGGACTCTGTCAGGTACTTCATAGTTGTCTGTCCTACCTCCATTAACCTATCCGACAATTACGTATGTACATATGCCGACAGATGCGGCTAATTATGTCATCAACACGCCGTGACGCGTCTTAATGCCTACAAGCACGACGATTACCATCAATTTTCATTATGGACACAAAACGTTAGCCTTTGTAGGTTTAGTGCTAGTGATACTTTTCTTGGGCTTCTCTTCTTGATTATGTATTTTCTAAGGAAGTGCAAAAGTTTTTGCTGTTACTGTTCTTGGTCTGCCTGTCCTGGTCTCACTTTACTTGGGGTCATTTTAGCAGTTATCATTCACTAGCTTTTCATTCATATCGTCACTTTCTCTTACGATATTACTATTCTTCCCACAATCATTGATATAGACACTATCAAAAATCATATTTCTTTTTGTTACATCATCTGTCTTAATTTGCTCACTAGCTAAGTATGGGACTCTATTTTTACCCGTGTGCCATGTTTTCTTGGTTGGCACTAACTTTTGGGAATAGAATTGTTCATGATTAAGATTTAGTTCTGATTTTGACCCTGCAATACTAAGCACAGAGTAGAGGTCAATTACCAAGAATTTAAATAAGTTTGGCGAATTATTTTCCCATTAAACATTTTGAATTTATAATGTCAACTTCACAATATTATTATTTGCACATTTCACACAGATACATTCTCTGAAACCTGTATGTAACCAATACGTCAGTGAAAGTTATATTTCAATCTCAAATATAAGATGATAACGTTACTAATAAATCTATAAATCTTTAAACTTGTCTTCAATCAAACCAGTTTATAAAATAAAGTCGTAGTTTCTACTTTTGTTTTGATGTCTGTAATCGATTTAAAGTCATTTAGTTATAATACCTAATCCCAGTTGTTGAGTGTTTGTGTGAATTATGTTTTGACTGATGACCAGACAGGTCATTCAGTATTCTGAGGTATTTTTTTTAAGTTTGTGTGTTTTTTTCAATATGCAGTTTGTATTAATGATGCAAATTGATTTTATTGTGTCAGCTCTGGATGTTTAATAGATCGTTAGTTTGCCACCTTGCCAATGAGATGCTACAAAAAAACAAAAGAGTAATAGCTTGTTGAGATGTGTTTCATTCGATAAGGCTGTGATAATGCTGCTTTAAACATATTTATTAACTCTGTAAACTCCATGTTATCTATATAAACCTATTTACATTTCCCATCCATAAACTAAAATGACAACTACAAAAATTGTACTGACTTCTCAGAAAAAATTAAAACCTTTTCGAAGAGGCCACCTTATGGCCAAAATTGCCCACATAATATTAAAAATAAATGTCTAAATTACATGGCGCCAAAAAATTTTTAAAAGAAGAAGAAAAAAAAGCAATTTTGTCGCAGGTCAGGTAAGAGCGGAAAACGGTTCACTTACGACTTCCGCTGACTGCTGACTTGATGGTTTAATTCTGCTTATACTCTTTTTAGGGTTCCTTGTAAAAATATAGGTGTGTTATGTGGCACAGATCGGTCAGAAGGTTTTTTTATTTTTCAATATAAACACATATATTTTCCAATCCTGAAAGTACAGCCAGCCTCAAAAAGATGTATACATATATGGGTAAAAATTCAATTAATTGTCTACAATTTTGGTTGCATAATACTATTGAGTGAGTACTTAATATTAAAAAGCCATAATGTAATTGTACTACACACGGATACATTAATAAGGAACACAAATTGTAGACAATCAATTGCCTTGTGTACCTAATGTATCAAACAAACAAGTTTGCTTGATATCGCCTGACTATATATTTATAATCAAATCCTCCTAAAAAAGTGACGTAGTTACTTCAGCTGAATCTGTTTTTTAATGTCATTCGACGCATTTCCTCAACCTGCTTGGGCGACCATTTCTGCTTTTCTCTACCTCATGCATACAAGGTTAAATTTCTTGACCAATAAACATTATAACTTTACGAGAAATTTAATTCGTTTAAGTTTTACATATTTTCTTTACAAAAGCTGTCAATCCACAATATTTATTCCTCAGATAAAAGTTATCTGACTAATAATGACGAAATATTTTAATAACTTTGACAGCAACCATACGTAGATAATAATTAGTAGACACTGACTATTATGTAGGTACAATTTTTTTTTTGTATGAAATTATATTTCATGGAAAACATAGTATTTTACTGGAATGTAAGCTTATTAAACTTGTGTTCTAACGACATTTAGGAGGCCTGTGTCCCAGCAATAGGAACAAAATAGGTTTTGTTATGTACGATCATTTAAATGCCATTCACAGACAAAATTGTTGCTATTGTACAAAAGAACTAAAATTACGTCAAACACCTAATATGTAATATAATAATGTACTACATTTATTAAACCGTTGTTGGTTTGTCGACAAATTGAAATAAATACAAATTTATTTGGATGCGCCTGATGTTAGTACGACATGAAGGCTAATGTCTATGAGTGCATTTATTTTGTACTAGTTGCGCCCCGCGCTTTCGTCACGATCCCAAGAGAATATCGAGATAAAAATGTTTTAAGGGTAGATTTCATCAATGAAACTGAACGCGTTCAGCACATGCATTGCGTTTAAGAGCTGTCAGTGTCATTATTTTCTATGGAATATTGACACTGACAGCTCTTGAACGCGTTCTAGATGTGCTAAACGGGTTTAGTAAAATTGGTGAAATCGGCACTTATCGTGAAAGCGTGCCATGCAAACGGACAATAAAATAAACAACTGAGTGTTTTTTGCAAGTCAGTTTTTTTTTTTTGTAAATATGTTTTGATTATTCACTTTTTAGTTGTGTTACTAACCCCACACAAATTCGTATACCGCTACATGCTATGTAAATAAAAATCACAGGAAGTTATAAAGAACATCATCAATATACACTAAAGTGGAAAATATACGTATTGTTGAAGCTTACTGAAAAACTACCAAAGCAAAGTTAATAAAAATTATATGGGACTACTCCTGAAGCATACCCTATCCATCAAAAAAGGATCTTCGAAATCGATCCACAATTGCCGCAGATATCGCGAAGGTACACCTCTGCCCAACCCTTCGGGGAAACAAGGCGTGATGTTATGTTATGTTATCGCGAAGCAAACATAAAAAAAAACGAATCATCCTTTTGGAAGTCTGTTAAAAAACAAATCTTTTCACTAATATTAGTTAAGATTTAGATGAGGCATAGGTTTCTTTGTATTGTTCTTTCCGAATGTCTCCGATCTCTGATACTTTCTACCCATTGCTGATCAAGGCTCTACTTCTTGGCCACTACAACGCTCTGATAATTCATAGACATTTTCTCTATTCGATTTTTCATCTTCTTTGAAAACAACTATGAAAATTGTAATCAAAAGCGTATATGAGTTCCTTCAGTCTCTATTGTTATAGACCACAGACCACACAGCATTTCATTTACAGAACATTTTTTTGTACAGAATCCCCAGCAATGCATTCTCTTTTATCGAAACTTTTTTTATTTGATGACATTATACTCTGTGGTGACATTTCGACTTCCTCAATATACTCGTAAGTGACGTCATTTCCGTTGTTTGACACCCCGACATTATTGCGTTAGTTTTAAATCGACGATGCTCCAACAGTTTGCGGGGCAATCTATGTAATTATATTACTGAAGTTTACAAAATAAGGGGGACATTCTGGATCATCATGTTTATTATGATAAAACAATTTTCTATCGTATTCTCAGCTACTCGAAAGTTTCCGAAAGATCTTCATTTGGAATTTTTAAGGGAACGTTTTATGTCTTATATTGGTTGAGCGTTTGGCTTACGTACCTCTACCACACAGGGCTTTGTGGGGTATATTTCATCGACGATAAAATTGAATGCTTAATCATTATGTACTATATCCCTATATAACTATGCGCAATTGTCATCGTAAAATTTTATTTGCTGAGCTTAAAGCCATCTTGATTATAACTTCAAAACACCTGTCATACTTCAATTTGAATGTCATCAGACGACAACGTAAATCATGTTTAGCTGAAATGGTCTTAAAAATAATTTGGAAAACCAAAAGGGTCTGCCTTCAGGCCATTGCAAACTCAACTAAGGCCCAGGGCATAAAACATTCAAGCTGACGCGGACACAATTAAAAAGTGAAGCAGAACTCTTTGCAAGACGCAAATTGAAGAACGTTTTAATCAAATAATTTTATTTTCGCTTAGTTTTGAAGAGATTTCGATTTTTGAAATATGAGCGGTTCGTACGTTGGTTTTCAGATTTCTTATGCTCAAGGTGGAACTATATCCTTTTAAGACAAGTTTCTTTTCAAATAAATACACAGGAATGTGAATTAGAACAGAAAATTTGATTATTTGAAGGGATTAGTTTGAAATTAATATTAGATAGGTTTATTTGAACAGCATAATCAGCCTATTATGTTCCCATTGCTAGGACACAGGCAGATGTCACATGTCTATATGTATTTGAATGTTTACCCAAAATTCCGAAATTCAGTTATTTCTTAAATTTCCGACTTCTATCTATCACCTTTCAACTTGTTCGGATATCAAAACATTTTCTTAAAATTGGCGGCAACGGTGTTGAGATATGACATGACGGGTTGCCAGCTTTATACAGCCAAACCGAGTTTATGTATTATTCATGCGGCCTCCATCGTTTATGCAAATGTTCTTGGTAATAATTCAATGTGATGATAAAATAATAATAAAAAACAACATTGCGGCAAAATTTCTTGTTCGCAATGTATTTAGAACTGAACTTGAGGGCTTGTAAGGTTTATTTATTTACACATATCGTAGGGACTCAGAATCTTCCATAAATTTTTAATTGTTAGCATCTTTATTATCAGCCAGGATTCTTTCATTGCCATGCATTAATTCTTATGCCTTCTTTGTTTCTACTTTAGCATATACCGTACTTAGATTCATAATCTTATAAACATTCATTTTGTTCAAAGACGTCACCTATTGATTTGTTATCCCTTTGATTTCATAGTATTGCTTCTTTCGACTCTTTCCCATTTTAAAGCATTTATATTTACAGTAGAGCAGAGCCCTTCAATATTTAAATGGCGTCGTAAAAAATGAGCTCTTGTCAAAAGTTATTAATGTTATTAAAGTAGATCGATGTTAGTGTCTAGTAATCGTTTATTTACTACCTACGCATCGACTATATTACGTACCGTTATAGGTTCAAGATTGGTAGTTAAGTGCTTAATCAAGGTATCTAAAAACTTGTAAAAATCACTACATATTTCAGACTTCTCATTACTTATCTGAAAACTTATTACTTTCCTTTTTAACCATTAAGTGCCTCAATAATCAATGTTTTCGATTTTTGTGAATAATTATCTAAATTACCTATGTTTCCTCTACAATTAGAGATTATTCAAATAAAACGATTTGTATGAGCCGAATAATATACCAGCTAAAATTTAATATAGATTGCATATGTGAGGTTCATTTTAATTCTTAATTTCTCAACATTTGGGATGACCCTTGGCTTCGGATTATAACTCAACTCTCGCAATAATTGATACCCATCGTAAATCTTTAATCGGTGGCAATTATCATAATATTCAAAAATATAGATCTTGCAATAGGTACCTACCTATGTCGAACCATGTGTGATCCTTCTGTAGTTCGATGAATTTATTATGTCGTAACTAAATACTCACAGATATAAATCACCATCATCTGTATCGGTGGCAGCCTTGTTCCATCTGCTAGTGTAGCCTTCTCCCTTTTGTACTTATTTTAATTCTTAATTTCTCAACATTTGGAATGACCCTTGGCCTATGGATTATATCTCAACTCTCGCAATAATTGATACTCATCGTAAATCTTTAATCGGTGGCAACTATCATAATATTCTAAAATATTGATCTTGTAATAGGTACCCTACCTATGTCGAATGCCTGTCTGTGTTCCCTCTCTAGTTCGATGAATTTATTATGTCGTAAACTAAATACTCACAGATATAAATAATCATCACCAGCATCATTGGCAGCCTTGTTCCATCTGCTAGTATAGCCTTCTCCCTTTTGCTTCTTGCTATGTGCAGTTATCATCCAAGTTTTCCCAGCTGTTTTCTGTAGGTCGTTCTGCCGGTAGAAGGAGCGTTGGCATACCATCAGATGCCAGAGTATCTGTTGGTCTGCCAACACTCCTTCTACCGTCTCTCGGCAACCAATTACAAATACCGTTACGTAAATAGCCTGGCTCTAAAAATGCATAAACCTTGTCAAACTCCCTATGGTCACTTCTGGCTTTGCCTAAAGCTGGGAGAAATTTTCAAAGGACGGACATATAAAAGTAACAACCTCATTTAGATGCTGAAAGTTTTCTGAATAAGTAACTAGAAAGTAATTTTGTTATCGTCGCCTCTTACGACAAATCACTGTGTACAGTGCGCAGTGGTTACTTTGCTGCTTAACAGAAGCTGTCTCTCCATTCTTTTACAAAGACAGATCGAAAATATAATCCCATAATCACCAAGTTTAGTAGGTAAAGTAAAAGGTAAAGATTGGTGAACAGTGAGTGTAAATAGGTGCAGAATTAACATTTAAACGATTATTGACGAATTTTAATTCTAGCACATGTTCTTTCTAACACCCTAAAAAAAATAAAAAAATCGAAACGATCACAGTCAGTGCCGCGGGACGATGATCGTTTATATCATTATCGAGTAAGGTCTGGCCTACATTGTCAGACTAAAATAACATAAAATATGAATTAAAGCCGTTCGCGGGAACTTAAATCTATCAAAAACGACTATTAACATTCATTAGACCGCTACTAGACGGCCGAGTTTTTTGTATAATCGCTCACTGTTATAAACTTTGGAGTTCGGTACAATAAAAAGGTTTCACTTGGAAACTTTACTTTTTATTCTCATGGTTTTCCTCATCTTTGAAAGGAAAGTTTTATGGAGGATGAATGTGAACAATACTAACAACTGTTCCTTTATTTAAACTTTTTTTTTAATGGACTCTGCCTTAAGCAGCAATTTAATAAATAGGTGTCTAGCTCCTAGCCGTTTTAGGGCCTCTTTCACAAAATTATATTTTGTGATCATCATGAATCCATAAACTTTACATTAAGTTTATCTAGATTCTAATACCGAACGCATCGCATTTGAATAGATCGCACCTGACCGGATTCAGAGCGTCGACCATTAATCAAACTAATTTGCATAACATTCACATGTCATCGGTGTGCCGAAAACGTTCGATTGCGGTTTAAAGCTAGAACTCACTGACGGATGAGAGATTATTTAACAAAAAAATATACCTATAACATTTTTTAATAATGAGCGTCTTTGAAGTTGTTCCATTATCAAGTATCAAGTAGATTGGAAGTTTATATCCCTGTAGGTACTTATGCACTCTAACGCTTAGTTTCTAGATTAAATTTGATTTGTGTCCAGTATGGGAAATGACTACATCAATTTGCTCTGTTACAGCCATTTCATCAAGTTAAAGAATAATAGTTGTCATGTGATTTTAATATATGTACGGAAAATTTAAGGCGGTTGTCAACAATTAATTTCCCTGAATTTACATTGGAGTTGTTTAAAAACGATGTGCTTTCTTCCCTGAAAACCTGTAGATACCTAACCATTTTTTTTTTCAAAAACTTCCTTGAGATTTTTTTCAAATAATAAAAAAATATTTTATTTAATGTATGTAAGTTAAATTAAAATATAAAATTGCAAGCTCACCAGAACGAAAGTTGTGAATTATTCTTAAAAATGCAAATACCAACATCTATCTAATGTGCAACCGTCCTGTTTATCGACACATCCGTCGGTCTTATCTTATAGAGTTACCTCACTAGCCTAATGAATATTGATAGCAATCTCTCGAAGATTTTAACATAATTCGCTTTTAGGTTATAGAGCCATCATCAAAATGATGCCAACTGGATTAGAATGTCGTTACGATTGCAATGACACGGAATGGCACAAAAACATCGACTATTTGACAGACGACTTGCCAACTTTTTACTAACACTTTTTCTTAACACGATAAAGCATCAATGAAACTTGAAATAATATCGACAACCACTAATCGTAACCGGAACTATCCTAACATTCGATTTTTATTTTTCATGTTTTCAAATTATGAACGTATCGTTATTTCCTTTAATTTCAGGCGATACGGAACAAAGTGCAGTGGTTGTGGCCACGGCATCTCTCCGTCTGACCTCGTTCGAAAAGCTCGCGAGAAGGTGTTCCATCTCAACTGTTTCACATGCCTCGTGTGTCGGAAACAGCTGTCCACCGGCGAAGAGCTCTACGTCTTGGACGACAACAAGTTTATATGCAAAGAGGATTATCTCGCCGGGAAGGCGCCGACACAGCATTGTAAGTTTTTTATTCCAAATTTATGACATGTAACCTCTTTACAAGCTCTCTGTATTTCCACAAATATATTTAAATATTTTATTCGATATCAACAGAAAAGTAATATTTTATTAATGTGCTGCTATGTCTGACGCCGCCGCGGTTACCAGATTTTTATCTGATGAACGCATCCATTGATGAACGGCCGTGCAATTAAAATGTGAAAGTTGGTAGCACTTGTTCCAATTTTAAATTAGACAAGGTGGAGCTTGCAGTTAGAGCTTTGCATAAATTGATACCGCGTTGTGAAAGGAAATCATAATAGAAGTATAGACGTGTGGCGACATCGCGGGTCAATGTCGCTTAAATAAAATAACAAGACAACTAGATTACTTCGAAATTGCGCTATTCTTGTCTCCGAACTAAACTTTAAGCTATTTACGTAAGTCCAATCAAACCTGACACACGTCCGTCACGTTAACAATCACTCCCAATGTTGCTATATGAAAAAATAAATGAGGTCTTTTATTGTCCTCACTCGTTCTCGGACCCAATCGATGCAGAATAATTACTTTTCTAAAACACGACCACGACGATTCCTTCAATTTACGAACGTGACATGTGAGAATTGCATTCTCAATTTAAAATGCGTTTTTTATTGTTTAAGAACGTATCACGGCAACAATAAAACTCTCGGAGCACCCATTTTGAAATCGGACTTTTCGATCAATACGAACCGTAACAGAATCCAAGTGGAAAAAAAAAGAAACAAAAAGTCGAAGGCGTCGGACAAAAAGCCAACCGCATTACACATTAGCCACGTCTCCACGCGGTAGTGCTGTAGACATCTTTTTTTTACTTTTTTATTTACCGCTTTGTCAAAGGCAACACCTTGACGTGAGGATGAAAAAACTGACGGATTGTAGGCAAGATGTGATTGTGACGTACGGCCCATTCAAAAATACATGGAGATAGTACAAATGTTTTGATTGGCACCCTCGTTAGAAATGGATCCTGGCTGAAACAGCAGCTATAGTTTCGTTTCTCTTATCTCATTCTGTGTTGTCTAGACAGGGTCGCATATTTGTATACATCACCATCGTTTTGATATCCAGTATTTCTGGTTTTATTGACTCAATTATTACGTACCGAATGTTTATTTAATCCGTTTGCTACTGTATCGTGTAGTTTTTTTGTCTTTATTTTGATTGTTGTGGAAACTATATTTGGCAAGTAATAGTTACTTATCTTTTCATTTAACTTTTTATACAAGATTATTTTAAACGTTTTAGTAGAGGATAACCTGGACACTCAATTTACCACGTATTGTGAAAACCGATGACAGACTACAATATTTTCAAAATTGGAACGGTTTAAAAACTAGTGCTGTAGCGCTAAGCATATTCAAATACGGTATTGGTATAATAAAATTGTGTTTTCTGTGTGTTAGCTCGTTCACCCACAAACATGTGCTAGCCGGCGGCGCCGCCCGTGTTTGCTCAACGTAATTGTGTTTATACATTGTTAGAACGGAATAATGCCTGCAAATAAACTCGAGAACGAAATAACGCGACGCGACGGGATAAATGAGCGGGAGAATTTAGAGTAAGCATCACGAACAGAAGGGTTGTATATAATATCGCCAATGCGTTGAGTTTTATGTACTTATGTGAGGTATTTTAACGGTCAACTCGGCTCTACCGTATTCCAAAATCAAAATTTTCAGTCCCCAGTGTGTGTATCTGTACATTTGTGTTATCTGTACAAATACAGTCAGGGAAATTAACTATTAAGCAAATTGACACCACCACTACATCAATTTTCCGTTTACTTTCCTTGATTTTACCTATTAGGTACGAATAGGACGTTGCACTTATTATATTTTTACTAAGTATTGGTTTTGTATAACGTGTGTAACAGAAACAAAATGGTTGTACATACATGGATACAAGAGCTTTTTCCCAAAACTAAATCATTCAATGCGTTCCAACTGTGTGGCGGTAAGAGTCTACTACACTAGCTCCATAGACTTGATCAGACAATTTTTTTATATCTAGCAGGCCCGACAGACGACTAGTTCATACAAAAATACAAAAACAGAAAAAAAATCGTTCACTTTTTTTTTCAAATTTGAAAAACATTTTTTTTTTTTTTATTTGCATGAAAGCCTTACAGACAGCCTATTACAAACATTATAAAACAAAATATAGCGAAATCGGTCCAGCCGGTCTAAAGTGCTGCGCTTACCAACGAACATATTTCATATAATATGTAGATTATTTTAAGGTCATACACAATCACACACATTATTATGGATGATCACGCGTTGTAAATCTAGGAACAGAGTCACTTATCTCACATTTGGTTTCTGTTGTAATTTTATTGATTGCTGATTTTTTTTAATATAATGCTCGATTCATTGAGATCAGACGCCACAGTGTTTAAAGTTCGTATTTGGAAAAAAATTGACGCGTTTGCTTCAAAATATGCAAAGGAGACAAGTTTTTTATTTCTAAGTTCGAAATATAGTTTGAAAAATATTAAAATACGTACATTTATATAAAAAAGGAAGCAAAATAATCACAGGGCATCAAAAAATTCGTCACGTTGTATAGCAAGGCTGATTCTTTTGCCAAATATAGACCAGCCCGCTGGTCATGTAGAGTCGACCAACCGCTTGGCAATGTCTCGAAAAAATGAGTGGGCAGTGATTAATATTCGATCCTACTTAAAACCGAGGAGGTGATCTGTGTTGCGACCATAAAAAAAAGTCAGTCAGCATAATATTTTTCATAAAACAAAAGAGTATCGCAAACTAAACACAGTATGACAGTCAACCCCCGCGTGATCGTGCAATGATACGATAAGCCAAACAAGGAATTGTTTCCACCAGCTGAACTGAGCCCCACAGAGCAGTAGATTAGACCCCGCCGGTCCCAGCCCCGCATGCGAGGGTTAAGAAGCTTACGTGGTTATTGATACGGTTAATACGAAATTGCGAAACTTATAATACCTTGAAGACTTTATGATTGTTTATTGAACGTGTATTTTTATGACAATAGTAAAGAAAATTATATCTACTGTAATTTATTTTTCGGATCTTTCGGCCCTCTTGTAAGTACCACAAATCATTTATACTCTACTACTCATTTATACTATCAATACTTTTAGCGCTAAACGTATATAAAACGTCATTCTGTTTCTGTCAAAATTTTGGAGATGAGAGAGACAGACAGAGCCATGGTTTAAATTCGTTTTGCGTTAAATGTGTTTAGTGATTGTAATGCAAGAAAGGCATACTTTTAGAATCACTGAATCGGTTTCTTCAAAACTACTCCCTACGCTCTTAAAAAAAGTTCAGAACCAATATTGTTTTCAAAACACACAATTGTGATTTTTGCTGCCAAAATAAACCAAGCCCTTTTCTATAAACGGCCCCCGATCCTATTTCCTGTATGTGTATGAAGGCTGGATATCTGCGCGTCCCAGGCGGGGTCGGCCGGCCCGGGCTGCGGCGCACGCCGATAAGGCGTATCAATCAAACGCACGCGCTCTGGGCGCAATCGGGTGAATAGGTGACCTTATCGCGAGCGTGGCGATGACGGATTGAATTTTCTCTTCTATTTTTCCGTGTACCGTGACGTCATTTTTAAGTTTAAGAAAGCAGCATTTATTTGTTACATGGGGACAGTTTTTTCCCCCGCAACTATATACTTAGTTGTAGTAGCTCAAATTAGGTTGAATATAGACCGTTTTTTTGTTTTTTAAATATAAATTATTTTAAAAATTCGAAAAATCTGCAGCATATTTTTACTGGAACTAAAGCGCCAATTATGATTACCGCAAAAGTCGAAACAGTTTTTTAATCAGACTAAATGCAAAAAAGCAGATAAAAAACCTACACTTATGTATTTAGAACGAAGCTATAAATTCGAAAAAAATAAACCTTTATTTTTATTTCTAAACAAAAAAATTACGCAAATATAATAGCATAGCTGCTTACGTTGCGAGTGATCCCAAATAGGGTTGCACCCTCAAAATAAACCGCTGCTGGCTGTTTGTGTTGCAACCGATACGAGAGCGAACTGTTTGTTGTGGCCACGCTCTAGCGCGCCTCATTACATCATACACTTGTTCCAGACTTGAATTTTAAGAAAAAAAAAAGAAAATCGATGAGCAGAAAACATGATTCGATTTGAAATAGTTATTTGTTTTACATATGGGTAAAAGTGTTTTTTGCAGTAAGTGCTTGGATTGAAACCTGAGCGTCGCGAAGGTTTCAAATCACGAAACGCTAAAAACTTTTACCCATATGTGAAACACAACAATTTTCACCACACTACGAGGAACTTGCAAAAAAGAAAGAAAACCAGTAAAATACGTATAGAATCTGTTTATTAAAATAAATTAAAACGCGGATATTTTCGGTTCTGAATAACCAGGTATTTTCGGTTGACAGGTCTTGAACGTTCCTAACTTTTGTCATAAAAACGTTTTTGTTCCTAACTCTTTGGTTTTATTTAAAACTTCGAGTAAATGTTGAATCGGAAGCCTTCGAATTTTAAAACACTTTTACACTCTAGATATCAAAAAAGGCTTTAACCCTCGGAAATCGATGGGTAAAAATTGCAAATAGAGTAGTGGTAGTGTGGTGAAAAATAAATTGAACACTTTGTAGGGAATAGATGTAGTTCTTTGGACGCTTACGCAATTATGTGCTCCTTGGAAGACAGTTGAATTTTGGGTAAAACCCAACCACCTCACCTTTGTACGTATTTTCCCGTTCCTTTCTTCTTGTCCGTATAAGTGTGTGTTTATAAATGGTTAAATAATAATAACTATATTAACACAACAAAATCACATCATATTTTATGTTTGTAATCACACAATAATTATGGACATGGATGGAAACGCTTGTAGAATTTAAATCAATTATATAGATACCTATAACCTGTTACAATTAAAGGCTTTTGAACCCTTCAAAATTGCCTAAGCCTGATAACTTTATAATTATTTATTACTATAAATATAACTCGATTGTTAGTTCGGGATTTTTGAATCCACATCAATTTTCCATCTTACTTGTGCTTGAGAACACAACAAGAATACTACGATTTCAGTAAAAGTATTCGCGAACTCCAAATAACACGAATGACAAGCGAGCGCGGTAAAAAAGTAAAACGCGAAATTTCAGACGTAAACAAAACCTCTAAACAAGTCCTGGGGGCGTTCGTCCGTGAGTTTTAAACCTTATCCCGAGGTGTTAAGAGTGGAGTGAGGTGCAGAGAGAAAGTTGTGGTTACAGCTATGTGCAGTCACGTAGAGACTCCGAATGGCGTGGAATGGAGGAGACCGATAGAATCCCATTTCGTGTCCCCCTGCCCTCCTCCCCTTCCCCCCTCCCGGTAGCCGAGGGGGTGAGGCAGCCATTACTCCTGATTCTGCATCCGACGGCTCGATCGAGTTAATAAGACTGACAGCAGTGTATTATTTCAAAATCTTTTGAATATTCATTCGTATTTTTTCTTCGAAATTACATCCATCTTACGTTCTCGATTAATTAATTTAACTGACAAAAAATGTAAGTGTTCTCCTTTAGTAGAGAGAAATTTGTCTTCTTTCAGTTAATGTCACTTTACATAGAATGTCTTAAATTGCTTCTCATATTCATAAAGCCTCCCGGAAACAGGCGCGACGCCACAGCGCGACACAAAGGCACCGCTCGTCCCGCGACACGCGGTACCTTTGTGTCGCGTTGTGGCGTCGCGCCAGTGTTCACAAGACTTTACATTGAGATCTTTTCAAGTAGTAATCAAATGGACGTCTACGTGGTTATAAATATACATAGATACAAAGTTACATTAAACATTCTACTGGTCTTTTAACTGGTCGATTTTCTTGAATGGTCAATGGAACGAATGTTTTTAATCGTTATGCCTCCGTACCATGGTATAATAGGTATAGTTAACCCGTGCAGTGCGCCTGCGCCTGTATCATAGATCGAGCGCGAGCTTGGTTCACTGCCTAGTTATTGCTTCCCGCCTAACGTGGCCACTACGATTCCGTCGTATGTCTGCCCATTAATTTTTATTTATCGTTAAAACGATCGATAGGTAGCGTGCTCGTAAACTGGCCGCAGTAAACGTTTATGTTTGAGTTTTATTATGTTTTAATGTAGCGTTTTTGAAAGCTCGCGAGTCCCGGGTTTCTATTTTATATGGACTCGTGGAATAGAATTATAGGCAGTTAAAACATGTCGAGGTGTGTGATAACCACGGCTTCGATTTTCGAGTCGCGTCGCGTTGCGAAAACGACATTAATGGTCTTAATGTAACTGGAACTGTAAACTGATTTATGATCAAAATGTGAACATAAAAGCAGAACGCGTACGTTATAATATGTACGAAACTGTGGAATGGAAAATTCTTAAATAGTAAAATCGAACGATCGCGTAGGTACACACAAATAAAGACGGCAAAAAAGTAATCGGTGAACGATTTACAGCGTCAGGAGCGTACCCTGAGGGCAAATTATCGATAATCGAGTGACTAACCAAATAGCCGGTGTCGATACAAGTTATCGACAGTAATCGTTATAATCACTATTGCTGCGCGATTGTTGCCGCTCGCCATTACGGGACGTGCGCGGCGTTTTAATACTTAACCAATTTTTTTGACCCCTCACTCTGAGGAAAACAAAACCTCCGCCGGTCCCTTCTAAACTAGTGATCTCTACAACTTTTTGTATACGCTTATTATTGAAATTATTATTTATTAACTGTAATTGTCGGCGACGTTTCGAGGGTTAAGTTCAGCGTTTAGCGTAATTTGGTCGGTTTGGCTTTTTGAGGGGCTTATTAGTAATTATTAGTTGTCAAACCGCAGAGGTTGTGGAGGGGTAATTATTGCGTTTATGACCAACATCGAAAATAATATTTCCTGTCGGCGGCCATAGTCGGGGACGGGAATGAGGTTATAGTAAAATGAGATACGAGTAATACTGGCTAAATTTAGATTAAGATTTCCATAATCTCCGTATCTTAATCATTAAAACAATTATTTGTGATTGTATTTCCCGTTTTCAGTTCGTGACGCACTGTTCGAAGGAGTCCACGCATTCTTTTATCAAATTATTTTTCTTTCATGCGCGAGTATTGTGCGCAGGTAAATGGCGTGAAATTGACGTGGTCAGTGTTTGCTTGTGTAAAGCCTGACCATTTAAATATGGAACTTGGAGGTTATCCACCGCCACCTAATCGTACACCTCGTCGTATATGTTACAAGATCATGCATAATCAGAGAATTGGTAGTTATTTTTCAATATAACTATAATACTTATGTATTTAATTTTATCCGAAATTCAGTATTCAAGCATTGAAAATTAGTTCCAACTTGGCAATAGGTACACACATTATGATAAAACTAGAGTTCCAATATTCTCTTGCTACATAGTTAGATAAGTTTAAATACCACATAGATCTTATCATTTTCGTAGAGCTTGTTAGTTTCAAGTTTGGGACATAAAGTGACGCTTTGTGCACTAGAGAAGGCCACCTCTTTGTCAGGGCAACCTTTGAATTCGAATTTCGAAAACGAACAGCCTTCGTTGTTTTAATTTGCGTTCGATATTTAAATTGCATAACGCTGTGATTGAAAGTTTGCTTTTCATTACTTGTGTTTAATTAAAATAATATTTATTTATGTATTGGTTTCGAGAATATCACGTTCGGAACACCATAAAACATACTTAATCGCTTTTGAATTTTTCGTAAATGTAAGTCTATGTATTTATGCTCGTGACAAACGTGGAGTTGCCAACTTTTTTTAATCAAATATGCAATTTTCGAAGCCATTGTCTGTAAAAATACAGTAGAAGGCGAAAAAATGTAAAGGTAGTAAGAATAAAAATCATAATTTTTGCTTTATGAGCCTTTGTTAACATTACTATTATCACACTCTAAATTACGCCAACAAAATACCACATATTCAGGCTTATTTTGCCGTTTTGTATTGAAATGAAATTATACTAGTTTCGCCTACTTTATACTTTTTTATTTTTAAATACAGGTTGGAAGGGACATCGACGCACAACCTGATACCATGGGATCAGTACATGATTCTGAAGCCCCCTGTGTTGAAATTTTTGTAAGATATTGAAAAAAAATTTGCTCTGCCATGCATTTTGACCGCGTAGGTATTGCACTTTTCTACGAAATAGCCGATTTCTTTTTTGATAACCGATGAAAAATTTCAACTCCGAGGGGTCCAGAATCGTGTACTGAATCCATGGTATCTGGTTGAGCGTCGATGTCCCTTCCACCCTGTATAGAATTTAGGTCTAATATAGTAGGATAGTATATTATATAGCAAGATTGGCAACCCTAGACAGACGTGACGGGTAAATACGGGTATATGATTCATAAGAAGGTAGGAACCAACTTAGGTAGGTATATTTTATTTCTTTACTCTTTGCATACTTTTGGCCTTAAAACCCTCCCATTGCATCAACTTGTTACTGTATTCATAATTTAAGGAGATATTCAGCTATTCCTACTTTTACATAAATATATTAATAAAAGTTATATAATTCTATTAGTATTTATAGAAAATATGTGCAGCTGTAATAGCTCTAACATTTTAAATAAAAGTCAATCACACCCCTGCTACCCCGAGCTATTCATAACAGTTTCATGCTGACAGATTCATTCCCAGCCTTAACCTACGTACCTACCTCTATATATAGATAGTGTCGCGCTGGGTGGAGGCGGCTGAAGAATTATTATTTCGTTATCTACCCTCCGCAAGTCGTTCGCCCCCACTCTCCCCTTGACCGGGGCGCCCTCTCACACGATCGTAAGACAGTATTTTATTATTGAACTGTTTTCTTTAGAAAATAGTGTGCTGTAATGTTTGCTGTTGAAATTATTTTTAGATGAAAAAGAAATCGGTAGAAACTTGGGAAACCTAGTTGAGTGCCTGACTGATTAATAGTTAAATAGCCTTAACTACTGAAGATTTTGCAAGTTTGTAAGTTATTTGATTAAAGATAGTATTTGAGCAGTAAGGTGGATTTTTCGAAACTCAACCAACACCCTGAGTGGGTCTAAAGTTCTTCGTTTGTATCTACATAGCCATTCGAACTGAGACCTGCAATGTTATAACTACTCCATACTTATTTAATGCGCGATGAATCTACTTAGGTTTCTGGTTTGGATTTAAATGACGTCATCACATTTTCTCACAAATCAAGAGCCACTTTACACACACCACAAAATTTTACGACTGAAAACTATAAAAAGGCCTAATAAAAAAAAAAAACCTGGGCCTGATTAATACGGGCCGGTCTCGTCCCAGTCCAGGCCGGTGAGAGTAAAGGCTGGGCCCAACAGGGGTCGCCGTTTAATTGGACCCCCTAAGTCCGGGCGTTAAAGAACCAATGTTAGGTTATTTATTGACTGGACAGTCATTATCGCTCGTGTGTAAGATATTCTGTTGTTCACAATGTTCACCTCTTTAACGGATTTGTTTTTTTTTTAAATGTAAATAGGCTGTATGGGTTTTGGATTGTGCCTTGTTGTTTGATTGCGTCGTTTGAAAAGCGAAGGCGAGGTTGTGTTGCCAGCCAGGGATTGAAAACCTCATTTGTTTAAAACACTTTTAGCTTTATACGCACCTACTTGCTTATTATGCCTTAGTAATGTGGTATTAGTAAAGTCTAAGTTTTTAGAACTGTCTGTAAGCAGATGCATTCAGGCACGTATACTATACTTTTACTTAGTTTGTCTCTAGAATAATTTAAAACCATAGACATTAAATTATTTACTTAACAATATAGACGAGACATAGCGAACATATCGTAATCCGATACATTTGTCCTTGTAGCCAGAAGTTGCTCAATCTAATGTGGTGTGGTGTGGTGTGGTGCGTGCCTGCATGCCGCTCTAATTTTGCTATAATGTGCTAGATAGCGTCAACGGGGCCTCTCTGTAGTACTTCAGTACATAACATCACGCCGGTCATCCCAGAAGGGTTAGGCAGAAGTGTACCCATAGTCCACCCACATTTCGCCAGTTATTCTTAAGTGCCATGTAATTGGGGCGAGCCTATTGCCATCAACCGAGCACAAATCCAGACTCCGGGTTGCTACTGATAAATTCTACATAGAAAAACCCAATAACACATTGCCCGACCTGGGAATCGAACCCAGGATCTCATGCTCAGCAGTCGCTCTTGAGACCACTAGAGCAAAGAGGCAGGCACATATAATATACGTTAGTTCATATAATATAAATATGTATATTTATAATCTCTTTGCTTAAAACTAAAAGCTTTACCTAAGGACAGATGATCCGTTTTGAGATATTAAAAGAGGGCTGAAACCCATAGCAGTGGATCGTTTAGCTTTACTTTAAAGAAATGGAGGCCCTATACTTATTCACAAAAATGCTATTGTAGTTTAACAACCCACGCTTCGAGACACAAAAGAAATGGGCATTACTAATTCACGCACCAATTAATCCTGGCCACCAAAATCCACCGTCAATTAAAGAACAATAATCGGCCACATAAAGCCGCACCAACGTCCGGCTACCGAAGCAGTCAATAAACTAAATATTCCTGGAAGGGAACCTGGAACAATCGTGAAAGACACCCGACACTCAATCCAACGCCTGTTCGGCCCAGAACGCACCATTCATACAAAACATATGCTAACAATCCGTCCGTGCCATTATTCAACTTAACCTTAACACTTTAATAGCCTGAATCGGGAATCGAAGCTGCGACGCCTCATTTCACTTCGCTTCCTCACCGCAACCCACCATTCAAATCTCAACTTTAATCTTTCAACCTACGGTCTAAAACTCCGTGTTGCAAGCTATGGTCCCTTAATTGGCCGCCATGAAATGTAAACATCTTATGTTACTGGAATAAACAATTGAATTTCAATTTAATCTAAGTCCAAATAGAGTTAGTAATGGAATACAGGCAGGAAATGCAAATTTTCAGCCGCACAGTTTAGTTAGCAATTCAAATTAATGAGCGAAACAAGTTCAGGTTTGTGGAACAGAAATGAGAAGGTCTAAAGGACTGATGAAGTCTTGAATATGTGGGAATAGTGCTAAATCTGCTCCTGTGGAAACGGACTCAACATTGTTTTAGGTAGCATGACACTTACAGGCTCAGAATTGTCAGTAAAACCTCTAATAACAGTTGAAAGCTGCCAATAGAACCGATAGTGGCCATCTCTATATTTATGGTCAAAACAGACGCAGGCTGTAAAAATTTCACGTAGCAGACTTAATAATAGTAGACATAAAACTGAAAACGGCTCATAAGAAACCTTGACGCCTCACAAGTCAAGATCATAGCCTAACACTGAATAAGAAACAGGTTGCTACTAAAAAGTATATTTCATTAACGCTTCATTTGAACTTTTGTTGTTTATGGTTCAACTTTTTCTAGCTCTGTTCTGGTGACGAATCTCAATGGAGCGTGCAGGTTTCCGCATAGAAAGCGTTTCCTGAGGTCATCCGATATTTTTTTTTATCGATGTTCAAATATTTTAACACTTGAAGAAACCGGACGGATTCGAAATTGCAGTCTTGCTTCAGTCAGTGCTTGCCTCTTTCTTCGCAACTAGGTCAACCAAATAAAATGCCCGCTGCTAAATAAAATATGGCCCGACGTGGCCTGTTAACTTACTTCCCAATAAATCCTCAAATTGGTATAAAATTGACAGGTTCAACCGTTTGCCGTGCCTGAAATAACCTCAAGGGAGGTCGTTCCGTGTCCGTCAAACGTTCTCAGGCTACCGATTCGGACCTCCTCCACTTTATTGTTTTCAAAATTTTACTACCGCACTAAATCATTCTTTTCTGCGAAACAGCCAACGTTATGTGATTTAACAAGCGAACGCCTTCGCTATTCTTTGATGGACTCGATTCATATTTAAATCATCATTCTCAGAAAGATATGAAACCGCTTCATCACTGCCTTTCCCATAGAGATAGACAACCTCCTTGTTTGAGACTTTAGTTCGTATGTAAATAAAAACGCCGCGGCGATATTAATAATGCGGAATAGAAACAAAAAAGAAAAGAAATTAAAAATCGAACGCCGGGAACGAAACATCCATACAATAATGGGAAGGAACAAAGAGGTAAAAAAGCGGGAAGAAACCTGTCGACGCCATGTTGTGTGGCAGTCGGCCTTCACGCCTCGGCCGCTGAAGATTATCTTTCGAAAAAAGAACCGAACGGGAGGCTTTTCTTGACGATGAAGGCCTTACGTTCCATTCATGTCATGGGATTATGGCCTCTTATTGCTACTGAATAAAGAGTATATTAGTATGGAGTTGTTCCGACTTAATATCTATTGTGATAATTTGGAAGAAAGAGCGTCGTCACCGTGCGCCTGCGCTGATGACCTGTCAATTCCGTCGTGTACGCCGAGGCAGTATAGAAAAAAGTGACATTAGAGTGGCCATCTATTATTTTGACTTTATGTGGGGAGATGGAGCCGAGATTGATCGTGTTTGGCTCAGCCCTTTTAATTACACCGCATTCAGTTGAATGGCTTTGTATTCGTCTACTGTTCGGTAGATGTTTATATATACGTAACTACTTATGTAGAGACCTCTTTTGTGGGAAAGGTTTTTGTTGCTCAAAGTGTTTGCAAACTTCAGCGTCCTTTTTTCCACATACTGGTTTATTTTCTTTGTGTTGCTTTTCCCTTTCTCTCTAGTTTAGCTTGAAAAATATAAAAGTTTTCCCAACTTTAAGTTTAGTACTTTTTATAAATGTTCCACGATAACAAAGCAGTTTTTTGTTTGAACTTAACAGTAGAGGGAAGTATTTAGTTGCATTATTTATCGCATATCAAAAGTTATAAAATTATATTTTATAAGAAAATGATTTTCCCAAGCTTACGTCGCGCGCGCGCCAATTTGTCACGGTACGTCAAAAATGCGCGTGCGTCGCTTCTTGCGTCCTCTCGTTGTGCGATTTCGTACGCCCGCTATACATTACCGTCAACTACCTCGTTAAGTTGCATTCTTGACGCTAATGTGGGATAATGTTACGTGGTCTTGTAAAAGATACACACAGGCTCCATGTAACTTCTGCATGATACAGCTGACATCGGGCGTTGTACGGATTCTCCTGTTACTATGTTTTCGTCCTCTCTTTTCGATGTGGTGCGGGGATAAGTGTATTTATCTTAGGAAGAACTTGAGGGAGGCCTTTGCCCAGAAAAAGTACCTATTATTGATTTATGTTTAGCCTATGTTGTCCCACTGTAAGGCCTCCCCATCTCCTATGAAAAACAACAGTAGTAAATCGGGTATATAAATAATTTTCTTCCTTACTCACGGTCATAGTGTGTAACTTTATCTTTCACAGATTTTGTGTAAGTACCCAAGTTTACTTGTTTCAATTTATTCAAAGTATCGCTAATATTTTTGACCGCGGCTTCGACTGTTTGGAGGTCGGAAATTATACCACGGGGACGTAATTACGGGAGTAAAAGTAACCTGTCCTATGGATTAGGACAGGTTACTTTTAGCAGCCTAATTTAGCTTTTTCAGCCTAATTGCGTAACACATTCTCGTAAACGATTACGACTAATCTGTTGTATTTTAACAGTTCAACAACATTAATTGCGTTATTTACATTGTTGAGCAGAATTTTTATCGAACTTATGAAGCAATGGATTAGTAATCTGTTTCAAAACAATTCAGACTCCGATTTATAGTGTATTACGCAATAAGGGTACATGCCGTGGTCTACTATGTGCCAAAATTCATCCAAATGAGTTTAAATTTAGATAAACATAGTATGGATATCCTAATGTTTCAATACTGGTACAAGTTCCTCCAACAATAGATCACAAGTCTTGTAACCAGTTTCGAGGTGGATTTAAGGCCGCCTTCACACAGAGCAAAATAATTGTGTGAACTTTGCTCTTCTGATTGACGTTTTCCGGTCTATAAAGGTGCAAGACCATTTCTTTGTAAACACCTGCCAGTTTTCTGGTTCTAGAAATTCGTTTATAGGTCAAAGGGCACATTTTGTTACTATGTGCTTCTTGACCTACAAGCTGTGTTTTTTCATACAAACTTTCAATATTTCATAACCCCCAGGGGATATAGGTATTTTAAAAATACTTTCTTCCTTCACTTTCGTTCTATAAAGGTAGTTGATCTCTTTCATAGAGATGAAAAATGATTGATGTGTAGGTATAGTCTATAAAAGTATAAATTATAAATGAAAATCATATTTTCACAAAAAATATATTACCATCGGAACTTTTTACAATTATCTTTGTCGAATATACTGCCCTGTTTATCTATACCGAACTGTAATTTTGCAACACAAAACAAAACCAACTAATCGTAACAATGCTCACTTGCAAGCGGTACAGTCGCGCTCAACAGTCAGATATAGAAATAAATAAAGCCACCGCACACGCCGCGGCCCTGCGCAGGCGCAATCTCGGGGGGTCACGATCTGCGGTCACGTAGCTCCCCACTCCTATAATAATACACATACAGTGCATACTACCACAGTATAGATAGGTGCAGAAGGCCGACTCCATACTTGCGCACGCACACATACATTATATTCGAAGACGTGTACGTAAGACAATATCGATCTGTCTCAAAAGTATGCCAGTATGCGGAGTCAAAGGCAGTGAGGCAGCACACCCTGCTTGGAAGACAAGAAAGCAGCTATAAAGTGCTTCTTAACTGCCCGGTACTACGGTCTACATATATGACAAAGTACCAACTTCGGAAACCCTGATACCATCCGTGAGTTTGTCAGTAAGACCATCAAGGCATTGCTGGCCTTTCTTGACGAGCGAGGGTGGATCAAAATATGGATTTTAGGCAAAATATAGGTACACAGAATTTGCGGTTGGACGTGGATTTGCGGATACCAGCCCGTCATACAATACAACGTTTTCTCTCGTTGAATGGAGTTAGCCTTCTGTACCTCCGTATTTGTGACTACTATGTAATTTTCTTTTGAAATATTGAGCTAGGCGAAAAAAGATGGTGGCTAATTGGCCTAATAAATTTAGCCTTTTGGGAGTGGTTGGAGATTACTGCTTATTATTTAAGTTCAGTCGGTTATTGTCTATGGAATGTAGGTACTGGATAATGTTAAATAAGCATAAGCATGAACAGCCTATGATGTTCTCACTGCTGAGACACAGGCTTCTCTGTGTGAGGTAGTGTAATAACGTTAAATAATTGCGTTCAATTTCAAAGGAATTATTTGATGATGCAGCATGGTTTGACCAGATTCGATTAATCAAATTAACCCCATGATTCTCACTAGCCCCTGAAGCCTCATGTTTCAAGGTGCTAGAGACCAATGCATATCAAGGAGTAGACCGGGGGTCGCTCTAATTGTAGGAAACAGATGCCCTTAGGATAGGTAAGGATATGAAACTTCTTGGTTCCTGTTCAAGGAAAAAAGAAAAGTTGCAAAAGGCCTGGCTCAACGTGGTCTAAGTATGTTTTAAGTGCTGCACATAGGTGGGTGCTTTTGTCAGTAATACTATCAAGGCATTGCTGGCCTTTCTTATAAACTTTTTATTTCAATTTAATATACATGTTTTTGAGTTTTTTTGTCAAGATTTTTCCCTTCAACCAAAGCACCTGCCATATAATCTCTTCACCACCCTTGGATGACTGGTAGAGAATGCCTAAGGCATTAAGTCCGCCTTTGTACCTCTTTGTGTTCGAAAAGTTTAAATAAATAAATAAAATACTTAGTGAAGATAAAATAAGCCGAAGGTGTAGTTAATATCGCATTGAATGAATTTCCCTTCTGTCTAGTAAAATCCAATGTAAAAACTTTGCATTAGCAGTTTTCATAACGCACAAATTAAAAACTTTAGATGGCGCCTCGAAAACTGAAGCATAAGACGTCAAAAAGAAACCACAGAGAAATCATGCGTTTACACACATTTTCTTTGAACAACCGGTCTGTACCATAAAAATCTCACTTTGACTAGCAACCCTAATGAGTCTAAATTATCATGAACCCCATAAGCACCCGTCAGTCTATGGTCATAGGCTTTGATTGATGGCTCTTCAGTATTAATGGTAATGCATACTCGTTACTCACATACGTCGGTGATCTTTTTAAATATGAAAATTAAAAATTTCTTTTCGAAGACTATAAGTCTTGATGTGCTATTGTTTTTGCTCGGCTTTGAGTGCTTTTCGTTTGCTTAAATTAAAGTTACTATGGAGGCAGTTTCAAAGAGAGAGATAAACGGTTGTTTTATTGCTTTGTCTATTCTGTTTGTTTAATTGAATGTTCAGAAACCTTGCTGAAGCGTTTGCATGGTCTCGCTGAAAACACGCGAGTGTCAAAATTACCTATGTCTCATTGTCATTGTAGTGGAAAGTGTTTCCAGTAGCTTTACACATTACGGAGTAGTTAAATATTTAAACTATAAATAGGTACACAAAGAAAACGAAAAAGTCTAGGTGACAAATTTCAGCAAAATAAATAGTCTGAAAGTTTTCCTAGAACTGGATGAGACATTCGTTATGGTCTATGATAGACAAATTATAACGCAGACGGAGCTGTGGGTAGTCGTTAGCGATAGCAACCATAAACAAACTGAGAAATTGAAATATTATTCGTCAAATACACAAATCGAGCTCGTTACGGGGTCAGAGAAGTCATTTTGGTGCATAAGAAATAATTTAACACCAATTTTTCACAGCTATCCGATGGATGGGCTACTAATTTGTCCAAATGCTGGGCCTCGGAGTGCGCGGGCGCATCCCATTGTGTTAGATCAAATATGGCGTCGTTAATGGCGGCCGAAGACGCTGACATATTGCCTTACGTGTGTTGTAACTGTTATTTATCGGTGTACCTACCACTGTGTGCCTGTACGAAATTAAGTAGCTTTATGTTGGGCAGGTCATTTCTCCTGACCTTTTGCTGTACGTCTTTTCTGTGTTATTGAATGACTTCCATGTGTTCAATAAGCTTTTTATACGACGATTTATTACCTACTGTGGCTTTAAAGGTAAAGGAGCTTTGGTTTTTGAACTGGGATTATCTGGCTAGTATTCAGAGCTGCATGTCGTAGGTATGTAGGTATGTATTCTATCTTTACCCTAAGTACTCTTTTTCTTCTAAAATATATTTATTTATAATAATAAAACAAAGTTAGTTTAGTTACGCCATTAATTTATAACTCAAGAACAGCTGGACCGATTTTTATGATCTTTGATTCGTTTGGATTTGTCGCCGCCCCGAATATCAGAATAAAGCCTCGTTCACACCGGCGCGACACAAAGGCACCGCGTGCCACGCGACGTGCGGTACTTTGAGTAGCGCTGTCGCGTCGCTCCTGTTTGTGGGAACCTTAACTATGAAATTGGGAAAATTCACGAAAAAAATAATAATGAAGAAAATTCGTTTTCTCAAACATTTTGTATGGAATTAATTCTGAGGCGGTACATACTCGTTCTCATACTGACGGTCATAAAATAATAGTGTTCTTTATTTAATTAATCACATTTAACCAGTTTTTTTTATTCAACATAACACAACATTCTTAAATCAATTTACGTCCATTTTAATCAAAACAACTCGATCTGTTTTGTTACACAAACAGAGAACACGAGTAACGCCGAAACGTTATTATGTACAACGTTGTAAGTAAAAAGTACAGTCGTGTAAAAAAATATAAAAGTCATTAGTCATTTCGGCGTACGGCGTAGTCGGCGTAGTCGTCGACGAGGCGCCGCGAATCACAACGCGTTAAAGACCCGACTCATGCTATCGTAGGCTCTTTAATTGTGTTCTTCGACTACCCTCCCACCGCTACTTGGGGAAGTCACGTCACGACCGCCTTTGTCGGGAGCCGGCGATCGCCTGCCTTTTTGTGTCTGCAAAACAGAGCTTTTTTTTGTAGCTGTAGGTCGTCTAAAGTCGTCGGATACCTACTGGTGTTTTTAGAATGTTCACTGTAATTTACATAGGTGCTGTACGAAATAAATGAATGCATTGTAAAGTTGTGCTGCAATTATTTTGCATCCTGTTGTATGGAAATACTTAGAAAGATAACGACGTGTAAACGCAGAAGTAATTAGTTTCCATACAATGTTTATTTCACGCTTCATTAAAACGTTTATTTTGGCTCAGTTATTCAACTCGACACTGCAAACAAACTCTATTCTTGTACGGACAAGTCACACCATAATCTTTCGTTCTAAAACAATTCGCCGGCGAGTTTTCCCAGCGCTATCAGACGGGCGCCCAATGGAAATGACATTTAAAAAACCGCTCTCGAGCCTACCTATAGCTGATTTTACATATACTTGTGTTTCGCACGCACGCTCCGTGCGCAACGTCGATAAAAGAGGGCGTGGCCGTCACCGCCGCATCCACCAATCAGGTGGCTTCGCTCCACGTGTGCGTACGCCGCACCCTTTCATGTGTGCCGCATCACTTGCCAAGTGTGAGTGCGACGTTACGTTTATACGCCCGTGGTGTATATGGGCGTAAATAAGTATATGCCGGCTACCGGCACCACAAAGGTTCCCATATCTTTTATGTTCTAAGATCCTTATCTCGCGGTTTCTTATTTTACATTTGAGATGGTGGTCCGGAATTAACGGTCAGTCCCATAAACACGCTATAACAAACTTTAATATGGCCGTAATACAAAATAATCTGTGATTTTTACTGCGTTCACTGCGTTAATCGGTTGTTATAGATTTAAAGATAGTGGCCTAGTGTTTTTTGGTAAAAATATTCATGAATCACGCTGATTGAATTGTTAATGGGCCTAAATTGTTGACTATCGCGATGTAAATTATGTTTTTAAATTCGAGTTTATGTAAAACAATACAGATATTTTTATCTTTAAGTGTTTTTGGCATAAAATAAAAACATTGAGGCAAAACATGATTGAACCATTACATACAAAATAAAAACCGATGTACCACGTAAAAATCAATCAAACGACGATAAATACTGAATTACAAATAAAGAAGCCACAAAATTTTAAATTCGAATTTCGTACATCAAAGAGAACTTGTTCTATATTCGAAATTGAGCGACAATAAAAGACCGTTTTCCCGCCAAAATTCGATTAGCGAGGTACAGTGGGACAAAGGAAGTCGTTTATACGGGGGGCGGTTTTAAAATTGATTTTGGGAACGGGGCGGGGAGCTCATAGGTGGACGCGAGAGCGCTCGACATTTTCAGTCATTCATTTGTAGTTGAATTGTTGTGTGTGCTTTACGTACCTACGTAATTGTTATTCGTAATGCCTAGAAAATATACCTACTTATATTATTTTTATCTAGCTATATAATCACCTAGGTACTGCTATTCTAAATCTTTGAGAACCTAAAACCTCAAACTCCTTAAAGCGTCTCTCTTTACCATCATCAAGTATTGAAAACTGTATCTAGGTGTTCTCTAATATCGGTACAGAACATCTGTTGATTACTACTGTTTTGGTTGCTATTTATAAAATAACTGAAATATGGTGGATCCTCAGCAGTAGCCCGCCAATTTTTTTTTTTTGTTCAATTTGCAGGTCTGTTTTTCGTCTTATTTTTGAGAATATTTCATATGAAAGTTCCTAGGTGGAACAAATTTCCGAAATTTTACGATTGATATAAATTAAAATTTCTACAGTCGCGAGTCGCATTTTGATCAACATACCTACAGCTGTAGCCTAACAAAATTTGAATTTGTTGGGCTACAGCTGAGGATTTACCTTAAATACAGACTTTTCACAGATTACCTCTAATTTTGAATGCCTGTCAAAATCAAAGTGATATTTGTTCTCGTTGCAATAAGTTTGCTGGTGGCTTGCTGCTCGACTGTAGGTACTTACCAACCATTATAAATTAAAGAGAGAAACAACATATCTTTAGAAAATTAAAGAGAATAATCTAAAATAGGTCACACATCGAATTTGGTTCAAATTTCTCTCAACAGAACACGACAAAATACTGTTCTTTCTAAAGGCAACAACATTGTAATCGACAACACACAAACAGTCACAAAAGATCACAGACTCTAGTGTTTGCACCGAAGGGGCCTGGGGCGCAGCACCCTTCATGAACGGACGTTTTACCCGTAAGAGGGTAGGCACACAAACTTGATCGCCCATCAAGTGGGTAGCTGTGATGATAAAAATGTAAGTGGTGATTGGTTTGTTAGGCTTAAGACTAGGGTGATTGAGAAGTGCTTGATATGAATGTTTTAGGAATAAGAGGGTATAACAATAAACTTGATGGGAATATGATAAAATACCTACCACCTACTTCGGTAGGCACTAGATTAGGTATCTGAAAGCCCTATGAAATACTAAAGAAAAATTACGTTTAAAGTTCCAGAAGTTATAAGCTTTTAGGAGCTTACTTCTAAACGCTTCTAACTTTTGGAACTGGGATAGGGGCAACAGCCCCGTAGGTACTTGCACCTACAGGGCTTTTAATTTGTCTTCTCTTTGACAGGTAAGTACACACGGCTACATTTCAAGCTATAGGTACGGTTCCAGTATAAGCTGACATCTCATTCTACGGAAATTGTAAACAATGCGAGATCAGCTTATACTAGAAATGTACCTATAGCTGAATATGAAGTCGTGTTTACTTTATAGTTACTACTTTATATTTTGCTCGTATTGTCCCACTATTGAGCAAAGACCACTCTTCCATCGGCCTTGAATTTGCGGTACTTCTTGTCAGTATGTACTTACATAGTATACTTGCATACCTACTTAATTCTAGGTACTTTCCGCCTGAAAATAAAACTCTCCATAACAGAAAATGCTTTTCTTCGAAACTATGTCGTAGTCTCGTAGTAGTACCCTTAAATGACTTGCAAGTCTCAAGAAGCGCAAGTCAGTGGCGGGAACGCAGCAAGATTAATATAAGTCAAGGTGTGGTAAACGCTGGCTCATCGCTGTATAGGCTTAATTAAGTTGAACCCTTGTTGCCATGCAACTTGATATTTGTGTCAGAAAAGGTAAAAAGAATAATAAGGAGGTCTTATGCAGCAAATGTAAAACTTCCTGTAGTGAAAATGGAACTGGCCACATTGAATATTCTGAATTTGAATTGGAAAATTGAAAGAAAAGGTTTTCAATAAAACTTTCTTCGAAATTCTTAATCTGTACCTTTATATTGATTGTGACCGCGTTGTTCTTCTAAACTTTTTTTTTTTAACTCGATCTAAGTCAACTCTTAAAAACCGTATGAAACTTGGCGGTCACTAGTATTTGTAAATTTGGAAAGTTTGGGAAACTCTGCTAAATTAATTTGATTAAAAGCTTGTAATCACTAAGTACCTATTATATTAACATGAGTCTAGATGTAACAGAGTTTATCAAAAAATAATAAATTACTTCTTCGATTAAAAACCCGTCTACGATTTATCAAATGTCAAGAGATATTAGCGCCGTCTCATACCATTTTAATCGACAACATCTATTTAATATCTAAGATAAAGTTATTATAAGGCTGTATACACATCATGCCATAATATATTCTCCGACAAGCTCATCTCGTGCCATGACAGATGTTATAGTGTACCCCGCCCTAAAACAGCCTCAGGCTGAACAGACGGCACCGTTGGCTGCGTCGGTTGAATTTAAAAAAATAATGAAAATGGATTTTATTTTGCACTTCTACTTGTTATAATGTTTGTTGTTTTACTTGCGAAAATAAGGCTGTAAATGTGGAAAGTAAAAACTAATATTCTGGATTGGAAATACAGCAGTAATTTCTTAATGGCAAACGAGTGCACACACATATAGAGTCTTTATTAATACGTTGATAGAGTCCAATTACCTATTAGGATCTGGAAGTAGCTTGCATAGGTATGACATTACAGAGAAGTCTTCGTAAAATTATTATTGCTTTGACACACACATGACTGTATCAACCAAATGGAAACCAACCGTGACTGCTACCGACTTACATTGTCACATTGCATTTGGCTACCTACGATACTAAGGGCTGATTTTACCAAAGACAGATATAATTCTTTTACCTGTGGAATAAAATTGACGTCTGACAGTTCAAGTATGGAAAAACTGTAAAAATAAAATAAAACTCAGGATGCACTCTAAACTTATTCTAGGTATAAAAGTTTGGTAAAATTTACCATAAGAGCTGATTTTACCAAAGTCAGATCTTTTATTCGTGGAATAAAATTTACGTCTGACAGTTCTAATATGAAATAACTGTCAAAAATTCAAAATTTCTTCTCGGTTAAAGATTTTTGTTCTAAGGTTTAGAAGTTTGATGAAATTCGCCCCAAGAAGGTAAGTATGTATCAACGACGATTCCAATAATTACAAGTCGACCAAAACATTTTAATTGCCTGAACATCTTTGTGTTTATTGTAGCAAATATAAGCATTTCAAAAGAATATTTCAGACACTAATCTACATGATCTGACCAAAATTATGTCTGGACCTTAAAAGGGACTGTGACCTCTGAGTTTGTTTCGGCCTTTCTTCTCAGAGTTGTCGGATAGGAAACACCGAATTCATCAAGTTGAAAAAAAATTTGGCGAGTATTATGTGTTTGTCCAAACCTGTACTCACAGGAATAAAATCATTTATACCTGATGTATTTTTTTTTCTCGCGATTGTTTGTACCTTAACAATACACTGATACTCGTAATTACTGAAAACTTTTAAAGTTGCTACAAACCAAACTAATTATCGATATAATCGGTGGGTACTCGCACGTGCAGTGAACACAGTCCACAAGTGCCAAGTTCCCAGGTCTAGGTACCTACAGCTAAGTGTCTGGTCACCTCTCCCCTTCTGCAAACGTTCTCCAGCCACCCTCCATGTTTGCAAGGAATAAACGGTTTTTCTACCCCTACTAAAGCTTTCTCGAAATATTTTGAACGTACTCGTAGATGTGAAACTCGATCGAGTTTGAAATTTTCATACGAAACCACATGCGAAATCAAAAACTTTACATAAATACCGATATTACAAAAGATTACATAAAGACGTTACTTTTAATTCGACGTTCGCACAGACCTACAAATATCGCGGAGGGATTTTATCGCGCACTGGATTTTCAACTCTCGGCTTTGAACCGAGCATAGAGAATGGTGCATAACAACGCGTCGTAAAAGCACATTGTTAGATTTTCAAACCCAGGCAAGATCAAGGCCCGAAAAAATCCTGCCGCAATATTTTTTTCGACTAAAAGTCCATAGTTCATATTGTAAATAAAATAACTTTTTGCTGCGAATTTACGCATCGTAGCGTCTACTACGCTACGCAGAGTCTGCTACGCGAAGTCCGCTACGCAGATTATACGCTACACACAGTCCGCTACGCAGACTACGCCATCCATACCTATCTGTGGCCGTAACCTAAGCTGCTACGAAAATTTAGCACTACGACAAAATTTGACATTAGATTTGTTTGTTTGTTTGGCATCTCGCAGGTCAACCTATGAGGTTGTCGTCTGCTTAAGCGGACTTGCCTGTGGTTGCCCTAATAAATTAAGGCCTCCAGCCAGGACTTAAACTTAAATACTAACTAAAACTAAGCGACAACGCTAAGGTCACCTCCTGTGGGGTACGGACCTCGGCTTAGGGCGTCGCTGGAAGAGGATAGCAAATGACTAGCTGGATCAGGATTGATATTATTTTGGGACGAATTTAAAGCTACAGGCTCAGCGGCGCGGGCTGGCTCGAGCAAGGGTCGGGAGGGGTTTGACATTAGACCTACGGGGAATGCTCTTCATATTATTTTTGGATGTTAAAATAAACTGCCATGGTTTTCTTTACTTCTATAAGACCGTAAGTTTTACGTAATTCTTTTGAAACCTATCTTCCTATTCGACGCAACATAAATTATAACGATTTTATGAAATCTTAGTCATGATAAATACCTTAATAAATGTCACTAGCAGATTGACTATCAACTTAATGTGTATGACGCAAAACGTTGTTTGATGACGATGACTTAGGCTACGCTATTTTCCGTGGCAGTTTATGAAATATAACATACTTATGTAATAGTAATAGACCTCCAGACCGTATTTCGGCCATAGAGCCTTCGGCACTTAAATTACACTACTATTATAGAGATATTGCAGTGCACGGAGGTATACAAATCGCCAACTTCCAAAATCATGGCTGTTAATGAGAAATTTCCAATGGAAAAACCCAAAAAAAAAATGCTGGGAATTGAAACCAAGAACACAAGTAAGCAATCTCCCTTTCGACCAAGAGACCAAGGGGGCCTACATTGTAACATGTGCTAAAAGTGCATTTCAAATATATTAAAAAGGTTATTATTTTTAACCAATCTGCATGAATCCTAACTACTTCTTAGTCTTTAAGTACTACCCAGTTATCAAGTAAGTAGCGGAAGCGAAACTATGACATAGATAAACCTGTTTATTAAACTGTCCATTAACATGCATTGTTTTATTCGCACTCGCACTCCTATTTTGAAAATTGTACCATGTTGCCCGAAAATCGTAAGTCCCTATCGAGTTCTGCGAAAACAATTTCGAGTTCTTCGAAAACAATTTCGAGTTCTTCGAAAACCTGTAGTACGGCCACCTCTCCCTCCGCCATAAGTAATTGTTTTTGCGGCTAATTCTTTCTGTTCCCATTTCTTTGGGGGACGAACCACTCGAAATTACATTTTTATTTGGTTAAACCGGCTCGGGGTGAAGCGATTGCTTTTTGATAAGTCAATTCTATTTTAAAGGGTTTTTTAATAGGTTGTCTTTACCTATGGACACGTTTGTTATTGTGTAGGCGAAAAGAATAACGTGATTTTCTATTTTTTTCATTATCAATCTATTTGCAGATGATTGGTTTTTAATCACTATAATATAACTAATCGCTAGCAACAATTAAATATTTTGTAATAAAAGATGAACCAAACCGAAGAAAATTGATGCCAGCTACCTTTCTTTGGTAAACATGATGTTTTTTTTAGTAAATCCAAAGAAATAAAGAAAAATAGGTTTATGTATTTTAACTTATTCTTATTTTTGTCCACAGCGGACTCGCTACTAGGCTCAGGGTCTGACGAAGAGGAGGAGGATGAATCCAGAGCGGCCAACAACTCGAGTAGTCCTGCACATGCACCTCATCCCGCCTTGCACTCTGAACTATCACACAACGGAGATACAAAGCCGCATGATGATTCGGAAGACCAGGTTAGTAGAATTAAACTTGCAATAAAGGCCATAGATTGTGTAGACTAGCAGCCTCTAATCCAAAAACGTTAAATGCATTTAGGACTTGATTTAAATCTGGTTCTTGGTGACGTAGGTATGTAACCTTGTCTTCTGCAAGGCTTTGATGTGTAATGGGCTACAGAGATCAAATGTATTTAAATTGAACATCACATAATATTTTAATTATGAGGAACATTAACAAGACGTCTACTGCTGGATTATATATATTCTAATAGTTATTTCTTTTCACTGAAGTTACATTAAGATCAGGCACTCAAAAATAATTTCCACGCGACCCACGCCACTTGCGCTCTTGTTCGAGCATGAAACTAAATGGCGTTTGTCTCAATTCTTATATTGGTTAGAACTAATCTAGATGCAGTAGTAATCGGTCTAAAGAAAAAATATCTTGAGGCTGGATTATAAAATACTCCTATATTTTCTTACTGTAAATAATTATTATAGACATACAAGCCGATCAATCTTGTTTTTTGTTAAATAATCTTGAAAAAGACATGGTTTTCGAATACAAAGTCAATTGAACGAAAATGTTACTATTACGCAATTGTCTCGTGGAAAGAAAAAGATCCAATAAATCTTATACAAAAGTTCCATTTTGCTTGTATGTGTAACTGTTTCAGAATTTATATGCAAAGATACAAACATTTTAGGGAGCTCTTAATTTGTTGTTGCCACGATGTAAAAGGGTTCTAATCAAAGTCCGTATACATTTCTAACTAGACCATCCCACTTGTACAACAACGAAGCCCGTTCACATAGTCGCATTCAGTTGTTTTTCTTCACACCCCAGGGTTCGCTCGATGGGGACCCGGAAACCAGAGACTCCCAAGCCGAAAACAAATCCCCGGACGATGGCAATGGGGGCTCCAAACGACGGGGGCCCAGGACCACGATAAAGGCGAAGCAACTGGAGATCTTGAAGTCGGCTTTTTCTCAAACGCCGAAGCCGACGAGGCATATAAGAGAACAGCTTGCGAAGGAGACGGGCTTACCAATGAGGGTTATACAGGTTAGTGGTTGGTTTGAGATAAGGATTTTTATATAGGCAAGAATGAAACCATAGGAGTTGACGTGAATAGTAGAAAAGAGACTATAGCTGATGACGATGATGATGACGAAACTGTAGTATCCAAATTTGAGATATAGATAAGTCTTTATTTGCCTTACACATGGTATAAATTTATTTTCTGGTTTTGATAGAATGTCCACATGTTTAGATATACAGAACAATGTTTCAATTGATTGCAAATAATTAATACACGAGATAAAGGTGAACTATACAGTGGCACAGATTGATTGGTAATACAATAATAGTCATTTAGAGATCATACATTACAAACATTTTTATTAATACCTGTACATATTTATTTTATATTTTCAAGGCATCAAAATCTATAATGTCATAAAAGTTTTGATCATTCAACCTATTTTTTAAAAATGAGTTTGTATTATTTATTTAATGTGGTATTTTTTTGTATATACGTACACACATCACAAGGCAGGCTTAAGCATATTTGGGTGACTTTGGATTATCCTCTAATACAAGTTTTGTGTAGTTCTCTTGTCGGTCGAGATATTACATCATACGCGCTTTTGAACATTACCTTATTAATACACAAATTTACATATTTCGTATATGTTAAGCTAGGGAATTGCAGGACTCTTCAGGATGAAGACCACAAATCGCCGTAATGCATCTTTTTTTGGTGAAATAAATACTTTATCCTTATCCGTATCTACTGTTCCCCCTTCAAATAAACCTGTAACGTAATATGGATGGTATGTAGTCATAGCCGTTTTTCTATTTGCCAGGTTCTTTACTTGTCAGAGAGCATCAGAAACTGTATTGTTCCTGTTGTACGAATTATCTAGATGCACTTACTTTCCAATTTAAGTCTTGGTCTATGAGTACACCCAAGAATTTGGTTTCTGTAACTTCTTTCGGTCTGTCAATATTATGTTAAAAATTGTATTTAGCATGTTCAGATTTATTCAATTGTATACAGATAGATTTGTCTAAGTTGAATTCATTTGTCTATAGCTATTCTAAAATATTGTCATTAGTATTATTGTCCGTTCCAATCACATATTGATTTAGACTTCGTAACAGACGTCAAAATAATTGAAATGTCATCTGCAGGCTATTTACATACTTAGATGATTAGTCACTGCACTGCACTAGTGATATGTCATTTATATATAATACAAATAAAGCATGAAGGAGATGACGATTTAACGTTGTCGAGTTCAATATCATAACCTTTTTTATAAGATAAACAAACAGTAGTAGACGCGCTTTACGCTAGGTTTACGAAAGCCACCGCGACAGTTGCGTCAAATTGCTTGACAAAAGATTCCATTAGTGCATCCACTGGTTTCCATCAATTTTATATAGGCCAACGAAAATTAACAGTAGGCGGGGGGGCTTACGTTTCTGCTGCTGAGAATCCGAATTATTAGTATAGTAACCATGGTCACGAGGAGAGCCACATCCCTTTATATATTCAAAACCCGATAACCGAAAAAAAACCTCGATACATTTTCACCATTGGATTTTTCAAATCGATTTTTACCTTCATATGAAATTCTATAGAAAACTGCTCAAAAGTAGGTACGTTAGGTTACGTTGACATTTAGAGACTTGAGATTAAAATGAAATACATTATTGTCAATTATAGTATCAGATAATTTGAAGTACTCGTATTACAGAGGTAAAAATAAATGCGGGTGGTCCAATGAATTAAACTTATTATAATGACAGGTTAACGACAGCAAAACGCAAGAAACATCTCATTTGGTTCAAAACCAAAATGTCATCAATAAAACATAATGCGCATTAACGACACAGTCTCAAAGTGCGGCATAAAATTGATTTGTACAAAACCTCTATTCATCACGCACCTTCGTACGGTAACCGTTACAAATGGCCGATTCTCCATCATGGCGGCTCCGGTACGTTCGCAAATTGAATATCGCGCTCGCATCCGTCGAGGAACGCAGTGTCGACGTGACAAATACCCTAATTAACGAACACACTCTATCAGAAATATTGTGACGCAGACAGTTTCAGAACATAAATTCGATTCTTGTTTAGAATTTTTATTTTTATCGATGGCCTGTTTCATTTTGTTCATAATAACAATGTTATTCATCCCTGGTCAGTGTCAAATGTTGATTCTTTTGAAAAAATTTGAAAATGAGTTAGGTGGCTGACAACTTAATTTGGATATCAAGATTCAAAGGAGAAGTAACATTCATAAATACTAAATTATATTGTAAGCAGCTAAAATATCCTTTTAACAAATGAAAAAATAAAGTAAAAATACAGAAGAGATAATGCCCTAGCTAGAGGTTCATAGACAAATTCGACAATATTCGAAGCATTCCTAATAATCCGCGTTGCAAAATTTTGATCGTTAGCATCTGAGTCAGGCGTAACGAGTCTGTTCGCAGAACTCATAATCAATCTTACCTTCCAAGGTTCCTCACCCACATCTAATTCGGTAACATTCCCGAAATCCTAACCTGATCTAACACATGGAGTGACGCGATTCTCCACACCGTCAGCAACAGATGTATGTGCAGAGATCCGTCCGTCTGTCCGTCACGCTTTTTGCTCTACTTCCTCTTTGTTTCAGTTTTTGTTGATGTTGGTACCGAAATAAAAAACCCTTGGGTACTTTTTACTAGCGGACTGTTTGTAAACGTAGTGGGTGTACTGAACTATCAGTTTCGACACTGGTAGTGAAGTAATTAATGAAAATCAAAAAAATTGGCTGCCTTCAAAACAGATGGTGCAAAAAATGCAGTTTGTAACTCTGAAATTATTGTCTGTGCGAAAGCAAAAACAATGGTCGGATCTTTTTGATAATGAAGAGAGAAAATTTTTGCTGGTTTTTTTTTTTGTGGAACGAAATTAAAAGCAAAACATTAACTATTAATGTTAACATTAAAAATAATGACTTCATTAAGCTTCTATTGTGTTAAAAATATAACTAAATCTTTATTATAGCATTCGGGACAAAAAACTGAACAATCTTTCAGTTCCGCACTGTAAGTAGTATTTTCGTGAAAAGCGAGAGTTCTGATTTAGCCATGCGTAAACTGACAAATGTGTATAAATATTTACAACGCCGAGAATTCAAGTGAGCAATATTTTTCTCGTACAAAAACAATGTCAAGCATGTTAAGTGGGATCATAAACAACTATTTTTTGCCGTCGCTCGTCAGTCGAGCCAGATCGCGCGTGTCAAATGTTTGTGCCACCGCCACCACATGTGCTAGAGCGGCATAACTGTAAAATGGCTTTTTTGTAAACTGGATTTAACTAGTTAACACCGGTGCGTGTGAAATTCGCCGTTTGAAGAAACCGCTTAAAACATTTTTTTAAAGTAAAATCAATTTTCTACAGAATTTATTAGTCATTGATATTTCATCAATTTTGAAATTATACACAAAATACAGTGAAATGAGGCAATTTAAAGGAAAAATGAACATCTAATGGGTTCCACCTTTTTGCTTAAGAAGATCTGATTGGATAGTTAAACGCTTTCTCAGGCTTTGTAAAATTATTAATGCTGTATTAGCTATAAATATTTAATTTATAGGCAACATTTTCATCAACCTTAAATACCTTGGTATTTTATTATCAAATAAAGTTAAAGGTAAGTAAGTACATTCTACCTGAGACTTTCTTCCATAAACACGGTTATCCCATACGTAGGTATAAAGATGGTTCTCAGACGTCGGTCGTTATACCTAGCACATTCTTGAGGCGGTCGGTGGATCTCAAAGTATTCCCTATTATCACTAGCATGCACTAACTACTTGACGTGCGCTTTACCGATATTTGTCACACTATACTTTGTTTTGTATTAAAAGCTCTGGCCACCGCAACCTTATCGAACCATAGGTACTTTTAAAACCGCAAAATTATCTTAAAGCAGGCATTACAGCACCAGGAATGCAGGAAGGGACATCAAAATAACAGACTACCAATCCCGCTGCCACTCTTCCTCGACGTCAATGTCATTCAACCGCGAAACGAGAAAAAAAAGTGGAGATATTTTAATAAGTTCATATATTGTAATTTCTTTAGCGTGACGGCCCTGTCGCCGCCCGATGCGCCCTTATTGGCTCATATTTTATTTTGACAGCTCGTATAGTTAGTGTCTAACTAGGGTTGTCAGTGAGCCTTCATTAATTAATAAAGTTGTCTCATTTCTTTCCTCAGACTTACGAATCTAGTATTAACACTCTAACTGAATAGGCATTTATTTGAATTTATTATTTAGATATGTTTGCGAGATCACTATTTATTTCATAACTTTATTCTTCTCTGTCACTTTGCTTTAAATCTTCATTTTTTATATGTTCACAAAATGAAAGTAAGTTCATTTTTATAATAAAAATTGTTGTCTGACAAAAATTTATTGTGTTAACAACCCTATGAGCAAACATAGTGTTTCTATATAGAATTGCTTCCTTACATTTAATTAATATTTATGTAATCAGCTCACTGCTTACTTATATTTCAATGCACATATCTAGCTAGCTGTTTAATTTATTTTGGTATGTTGGTGCTAAATATTTTGACATAAATTTTATTTCAGTTCAGCTGTCTTGCGTCTCATCATTAAGGGTACCTACCAATAAAAGCCCACAATTCTTCAATGTTATTATTTATTCTGAAGTTCTTATATTTTTTGCTAAAATACCTGAAGCTATTTAACAATAATCAATCACATGCCAAAGAATCATTTTTCATTCGCGCCAAAATGTAGTCGATGACATTTCGCATTAGAGGCGGCCACACACGTAATGCCACTTAAAAAAAAAACATAAAGTAGGGGTTATGAATAAATTAATTCAACTATTATATTATTATTTCACTGTTTTGTTGCATACAGTTACATTTTTACAAATTATAACCTCCACGGAAATATCCTCCACGCGCGTTGCATATTAGCATTTATAATTCTGTACAAGATCATTAATCATTATTAACTCACTTTTCATTAAAACAATTCTCTCACTATTAATTCTGACGGAGTGATACAAAAATTGATGTAGTTATTGATAACTTGCGCATAATTACTTGACAAATGACATTAAAAACGACTTACGTTGTTCAAACTGTAAATTAAAGTTAATGTTGCTACCTATAAATTATTCTGCAGGCCTGTTTTTCATCACAGCCTTCAAGCAACAACGCCTCTGCAGTATCTAAACGCAAACCCGTTAGTTTCTAGTTAATCACAAGCATTTTATTCGGACGGCCATCGAGAAAGTAATTCCCACACGGAAGCGCGCGTCACTGGTTGATTGATAGCGGGCGCGATAAAAACAGTTTGTCAGCGAGTCGCGAACACGTTATTATGTCACCACTGGCTACTGACGTGACGTGTCCTGATTAATGTGTGTCGTGACGTGTGCGGCAGCCTTAATGCGCTCGCGTCTATGGTCATTAATGGCGCGAGTTGTATGCGGTCAGGATTCCACGTCGAGCTCACGATTAGGAATTTATAAGGCAAAAATCTATATTTTGTCTGAGTTGTAATCGCAGTGATAGGAATATCCACAAGAACTTAAGGTAATGTCGTATCAACATCGTAAGCTCATTGATCTTACGTGAATTCCCATTATTACTGTAAAGGCATGTGTAGCTGCACCTACTTCACTCGTTTTTAATATATTCAAGTTACTACTCGATTCCTGTCTTCAAGCTTATTCCATGAAAAGTGATGGCTGATTTGAAAATAGGAGACGGAGTTCCCCACAGTTCCGACTTTTACACTCGATTTGAATATCCAAACTCAAATTATACGAAAATGGCGGTTAAAGAAATACATTCCAAATTCAAAATGACGACGTCAATCTCTTTCTTATTTTATGTTATTTTAAATAAGACTTCAGTCAATTATGAAGAAGAAATCCAAGTAAACGTCAGTGTCGAAATCAGAGTTGAATGAGCCGTACTTCGGCGGTCGCACGGCCATATCTCATGTTTTAATATCCGTCGGCCACTTTGAACTGCCCCAAATACTATAACATGCACGAGTTACGAGGCAAACGGGTAAACGCCTGTGTGACCGCGGCTTTACTGCCGAGCTAACCCGATCCCGGACGATGTTTTACGACAGATTGTTCAGTCTTTTTAATTGATTGACTGTTCTATAATTTATCTGTGCTCACAAAGAACTCGGTACCGCCCTTCTACGCACTGACGTTTCTTTGGCAGATGTGTTCAACATTATGATTTGCGACGTTCAGGTGAAAAGCGTTTTGTGGTAAATCAATTTTCTTTAGCTTTGTTTCCGATGTTTTACTTTGTATTTAATAATAGCTTTGGGCTGTGTAAAGGTACTACCTTCAAATCCAGCATTTATTTCTGACCATTTGTATGCATTTCTCCTCTGTCGGAATGCTAAATATGCATATTTTAAACATAAACGCGTTCGTTTTCCGAAAATTCAATGAAATCCTTACTTAACTGCCTTTGATCTTTACTTCTTCCGTTAATGCGCATGATTCACAAATTCTCAATTTTCCTGCTTATGTGAGTGTAACTTGGGATTAAAAAACGAGTAAGGATTTTAAAGAAGTCGCGTAGTAGGTACATGCCGCGAATGTCGTTCCATGTAAAATGCAATCGGCTAACGATCGCGTTTGGCGCGTACGACAAGCCGCCGTCAAATCCTCACTTTGTCTACAAACGAGGACGCTAATGCAATGAATTTGTAATTTTAATAGTTATTATTAAAACAACGGTGTGGGATAAGCATGAGGTAAAACAATAAAATATCTATTTTACAACGTTATACTCTGTTAATTCTCGTAAAAATGTCGGTGGAACGGCGCGTAGCGGGATTTGCATCAAAAGATGACGTTTACTGTGCTTATTGTGCATAAACGCCATGAAAGTTCGTGCCTCCATCTTGTGGCCGCGGTGTTATGGCCGATCGCGTTGAGAAACAACCCAGAAATTGTTTTTACGGAATTAAAGTTCGCTGCGGTGACTTTATTTATTATTATGTTTTACTAGTAACGCTGTTTTGGTTTGTTAATGAAAGTGTTGTACAATATTGTATATATTCATTTGTCTTTCTTGATATTTTTATTATTATTATGGTTATAAATAAAACGGTAGCTGGGTATTAGAGATACGGAATTTATGAATACTTAGCTGTGTAACACACTTTGTTTAGAACAAAAATACAATAAAGGCACCGATGTTATGATTTATAATGCCGAAGACAGAAGCACCTTACAGTGTGGACTGTCGGTACAGCAGGTGCGGCGCAACAAAGAACTAGAAAAGAGCGAAACCAATAAATTATTAATTATGAAAAACGGCCTACACTTACACTTGCGAAATATTATCAAAAAAATTCAAGAGCGGCGCCAAAAACTCCTTTGTCTAGGAGACGTCCTGCGGGCACACTGTGCGGCAGTGGACAAAGGGAAGTGAAGTTGCCGACGCGGCGCGCACACTGGGACAAAGGGGCACCCCGTCAGGACAAAAAATGACATCATTTATTTTATTGCCCCGAGTGAGAATGTGGCACATTAATATTGCGTAGGCCTTAATGTTCGATCGCCCTAGGCCGGTCATCACTCAATATGACTCTTGTCCATAAAATAATAGTAGAAACGTGTTTTTAGAATATCGGACGATGTATGTTACATATCATTAATAAGTATCCAAAAATTATATTTGCTACCTTAGTCTACAAGAATCATAAGCTTTTAAAACTTGCCGTTCTTTTGTTTATTAACTAAAATAGTATCTAGACTGATGGGTGTTATTAAGTTGTAAAAATTTAAGCTTATTTTGCATTTTAAATCATTTAAGTTGATTATTTTACTGGGGGTCAATTAAGGACGTAAGACGCATTAATATTCATTAATAACTAAACTTTTATACAAAATAGATACGACTGTATAATCTCCCTTGTACCTATATCAATCAAAATATCTAACTTTCAACAGGTTATACTCTCCTAATATCTTCATATCAAAATACCGATGGATAGTAATTGAAAACATGATTCATTGCTATCAGGAACGCCCCGAATTGAACGTCAGCTACATTTCAATTCGCTCATATTATAGCTATGTAGTTACCAACAGATGCAGGGTTGTCGCTATTTGTCGCCATATTCCGAAATATGTTAACTATTAAGGCAATTACGCTCCCCGCGCCGCTGGCTGACATCGAGAACAGTTCCCTAAAAAACTATGCATTTGAACGCGCCACTGACGCTGCCACCCCGATGCCCACTGCCGCCGAAAATACGGCCTGAAACAAAACAAATCACGGCCGAACCCAATATCCAATTTTCAGTGAAAGACAGATCGCTATTGATGATAGACAGTATAATTCTATCTGCCCTTAAATGTTGTCTCACAATCATCGATAAAGGCTATCTAATTGAATCTATCGAAAACAATATTAATTGGTAGGGTTCTATAATTTCCGTCCCGTGCGTTCCGTTACAACCAACATCAAACCACGTGAAACTATACAATATACTTTTCATTAAAAAAAATTGACTCTAAATTCTTTATTGATGGATAAATAAGATGATGCGCCAGGGTAGCCCGGGATAAGTCATATTTAAAATAAAATAAAAATAAGAAGAGATTGACGTCATTTTGAATTTGGAACGTCTTTCTTTAACCGCCATTTTCTTAAAATTTGGGTTTGGATAAAATGGTGTCAGTTGCCTCAGTTTGGATAATAACAATAAATATTTTCTTCCGGAGAGTATTACAGTCCTTATTATCACAATACAATTTTATTAATAAAATCACAGCACTAATTAAGTTAAACAGTAATTACTGTGTTAACTTAAGCTAGACTTGAGCCTTGAAGTCTTTACCAAAATAATGTGCGTAAACTTAAGTAAAGTTCCTTATAGCTTATAAAACGAATGAAAAGTTAAAAAAACAAATGAAGATCTGTGTAGACCTCTGATGTGATAAAGACAGCCCTATCTGTGTGTAAACACGCTACGCGCGCACGCAGCGATTCATCACTACGAGCCACGACTACATTGATTTATTACGAAACGCCACTATTTTCCCATAGTAGCCGAGATAAAGCAAAGTAATTATACACTGCTTGATCATCGCAAGGATCAAAGTTATACAAAAATGTTGTGAGAAGGAGAATATTCAGAAGAAGTGTAAAGATGATTATTATGAGTACCGGCACTGCAACTTCTGCTATACATGCTTGTAATAAAATGCCTTTTTAATTTAGACACTAGCATCAACAAGCAAGGACGGCAATCACTTGGTCGTCAGAAACCCGAAAGTCTGACAACCAGTCTTACAAAGTGGTATCGTGTTACCCAGTTACTGGGTTGTGGATATCAGATAGGTTGTGGAGATAGGTATTCAGCTGCCTCCGGTGTGACTGGAAGCCAACCTCAACACAGTTGGGGAAAGGCTAAGATGATGATAATTTTTATTTATTTATTTATATATACTTTTCAACACAGTTGCTCATAAAGTGGCTCTTATGACACCGCTTTTAGGTTCATAATGCAGTGTATTAAACACGCGTGCTTTTTACTTTACATTACCGCACTCGTGTTTCATATTTAACTTTTTTTCTTTCATCTCCGTATAGAGTTTTAAGAGCACACTTGTACGAGTAGCACAATGTACAAAAGATTATGTGACAAAAAATGATAACAGTTAATTAATAAAAGTAATTACTTGAATAACTTTTCCCATAGTAAAGGTCAGTGCTGGACTTCATAATCAAGAGACTTAACCAAACTAAATCATTATCGCAGATCGCGATGTTCTTCAAGGCACTATCATAGGACCGAATTCCATCTATCACGTGTAACCTGACACAATTCTCAACAGCAATAACTGCCCTAAAAAGCGATTGTTGCGTGTTGAAAAAAATATGCTTTTGAATAATTCGTTGACCGTTTTTATGAGTTTCAGACTATTTTTTCATCTCAGCGTCTCTCAAGTTAACGGTTTACGCGTTTGTTGACGTGACAATATCGGCTTCGACACGGGTCACTTATCGTTGTTGCACTCTATTTTTGCGAGCACAAAGGTCTTTTTTTAATCTAAACTACATTTACATCTCGATAAAAGCTATTTCGTTTAAGGATTGCACCAGTAACTCTTTGGAGTGACTGTTTTGTGATTCGAAATGTGTTTGATGGTATCGAATGCTTCCAACGATTCGACATGCCACTATTTCGTAAATTTACCAGCGTTTCCCTCCGTAGCCGTCTCGCACTGTCGCCCTCCGGAGGTCATCTGTCGATTCCGCGTTATGACGTCCGAATCCTCTCAGTCTCGATGTGACCTTTACACTCTTCACTTCCTAGCTGACCATTCCGTGTACAATCACTATTGTGGTCAGTGAAGGTAATTGATAAACCATAGATTTAGGTAGTGTCTTTGTCAAGGCTAGATATAGTTCTCTAAATCCTCTTGTTTTAGTCTACAAAGTAGTTTAAATAGAACTGACTAACATAGCAGGCAGAGATAAGTCACATGCATTTCATAAATGTAGCAAAAGCATTGATGGTTTCTCTATTGTTTCATTAACCAATATGTACTTAGATCCCAAATATCTTCTGATATCTTTACCTGCCTTTGTAAAATGTATCACACTTTGTTGTCTTCTCCATTTTTACATACAAATTGTGCAACCAAAATGTATCAATCTAGGCTATGTGGGTACTTACGTACGGGTAGTTAGCTACGTCACGTTCTGTCTCGATTACTCACGATTGGTATTTGTTAATGTTGGTTCAAGTTGACATATTGCCGGTTTGCATAACCCCTTATTTATTTTAGATTGTATATGAAGGTATTGCTTTCAACCACTGTGACCACTAAGTGTGGCTGTCGTATCATTTGTTTCTTAAATTGCTTGCCTATATAGTCTGCTACGTTTCTATACTTATAATATAAATAGGTTACATTTGTGAGTTTGTATGTACGGGGTAATCTTTGGGATCCGAAAATTCTTCCACTAATGGGGAGCTACTGTATAGCCAAGTATCATAGGATATATTTTATGTTAAAACAAGAAATTTCGCGCTGACGAAGCCGCGGCCAGAAGCTAGTTTACTAATATTTATTACATCTTTAACATAAAAAATAAACAATTCCTTCCAAAACTACTCCTTTAAAAAAACATCAAAAAGCTTCAAATATAAATATTTCCACCAACACCTTTACATTGCATTTTTATTGTGTTACAATAGCAAAACGATAGCTTATCTGAATCCGTTAATAAAACCTACAACACTAAAACGAACTGAGATAAGACCTCCATCTTGAGAAGCGTGACCAATAGCACGAACGTACGTTATCAGAACAGTAACTGATAACAGCTTGATTTAAACATTCTCAATGGTGATTGGTGGAACGGTTACAAACTCCTGCGCCCTTTATCAGAAATTAAAATGGAATCTTGTTTGTGAGAGAAATGGGACTTGCTTTTTATGCGATCGTGATGCACTTTCACCGATTTCGCATTATGTGGTAGGATGTACTGAAAAAAAGGTTTGATGATGAAAGCATGACTGACTAGTTTCGAGTCCCTACCTTTCAACAGGATTGTAATTTTCTTCGAATATCATGTTAGCATATAACAAACGCATTCCCAGCAAATGTGTTTCTGACCAATAAGTAGGAGTAGGTCATGCCTTACTATTAATTGGTAAGAAACACTTATTTATTTACAAATACTCAAATCAAAGCCACGTGACAAAGCCAAAGAAATGTTTCAAGTATAAAAATAAACACATCAACGGCGACACACAAATAACACAACAAGTAGTTAATGTACTTATTTTGAGAACATCTAATTAACGAAAATAAGACAAGTCACAAATTGGTGCTGCTGAAAATGATTGCTGACACGGTAAATTTAGCGTTGGGAACATCGAGAACACACTGTTTTATGTTTTTTAAATTAAATATATCTGTCAAGGGAAACGGGTTGGCGGGAAAGATTGACGTTTTGATTTTTTCTATTATGCAAGATATTTTAAACGAGCCATTAAAAATTTAATGGAATCCATAAATTCAGCAGCATAGCTTTTTCAAATATTTAGTTTAGGTTATTGGATGAATTTTGCCCCATATCACAATTTCGTAATGTCTAACAATCAGTCTGCAACGTGAAACCAAAAAATGTAGCTTGGTACTAAAATTTGATAATTGAAAATTGTGAACAAGCATGCTAAACAGACATTCGGCTTTGAACACATTCTTCTTAGGAGCTATGGAAATGGGTAAAAGTATTTCGGATTATTTTGAAATTCAATGCTAATAACAGCTCTCGTCCAATTTACATCTGTAGCGAATATAAAACAAGTAAGAGTTTCTCGTGTTGTTCAATTTCGCGTGGAAACAATTTACTTTTACCTCGGCGAGCGCCACGCCAATTGGTTGTAGATGGCGCATGAGGTGCGCGCGCCCTGTGGTCGCGTCTTCACAGACGCCATGTTCTTTTTATTTCAATTTCAACGTCGGTGTTTGTTTTTACCCTGTGGCACGCTTCCGACATTTTTATTACCGAACGTGACTCCAAAATTGATATTGAATTGCCAATACATCATTTCCTCTTGTATTATGCTAAAATAAAAACTATAACAAAAATACACGATAATGAATTATCGAACAAATTGCGGCCGTCCTCATCAATATTCCGCGAGTACCCGTGAGGGTGCCCAAAATTCGCGTTTACGTCCCACATGGCGCATGACACGAAAAAGTTTATGGCGGAACGAAAAACGAAAACTAAAACACGGTCAGCACAACTGTTCGTATATTATTGTTAGGTAGATTGTGTTGCGCCCTGTAGGGAGCCGACCGCCCGCCGCGCGGCTCTCAACGCTCTAAGCCCAAATTACTAGTTCAGCTCATTCGCTAGATTACACATCCGATTCTAGGTATTGCGCCGGTGTCACAACTAGTCGTAAGCCTAAGCCTAAATTGGGTTTGCTTTCATAAATCTGCCATTTGCGGTGCTGAATACCTATGTAAGAAGATTAATTTGACCCATCTGTATTATTCGGAATGTTGGCTGTAAGAGTCGGACAAAATTTAATCGGAATAAACATAGTGTACGGAGGATAAGTGCATTGGTATGAGATTGGCAAATTATTTTCGTGGCGACTGCTGTAGTTTTTTGTTTCGGATTCGGTTCGGTACTGTCGACTCATTAGCACTGGGGGGCGCCTCGGCCGCAGGTAGGCTCGACGCTCCGCCGTTATTTATATTGGGGGCGAACAGAACAATGTCCAGACCGATCACTTATTAATCATCTCTTTATTCAAGCCGGCTGGGTGATTCTGCCTGTTGTGATGATAACACAATGGAATATATAGATCAAGTTACAATAGGTAATTAAGGTGATGCGGCAGAAGAGTACCTAATAATTTTGCTGAACAGCTGTTAAAAATATGTGTTTGGCGTAAAAAAAAAAAAACTTGCTTAGTTTTGTATGCTCTAGCATTATTTACTATACTCACATAAGTAGTCGAGATATTTTGCAAATTATGTAAATCTTTTTATGGATCTAGTTCATAGAAGTCATAAGACAAGTTTGCAAGTTTATTTATAACCGTGAGAAGAAATGCTATAAGCTTTTCGAGTCACACCACCGCCCACACCATCGAAAGCGAGTGACATTATACCATAATATTTGTCGTACTAGAAGCAAAAGAACTGATCATTATGGTGAATTCCATGATATATGCGAACTAACAAGACACGCTGTGGTGCATTACGCGTCCATATATTAAACACGGGCTTTGCAAAAACATCACGTACTAAGGCGTTATATACAGACTGTACAGTTAATCCATGTTTATACCTCGGTAGTTAATACTAAGATTTTACGAGTTTCTAAGGCGTCGGGGTTAGGATAAGAGAATGGCCCCTCACAGCGGTGGACGTATGAAATATAGTGTTTAACACCACGCGGCATGTTCGGCGGACGCCCCGCGGCGCGAGACAGTCCCGAGCGCCCGATCAACATCGTCACCCTATGCGATCACAAAGCTCCTTTATATTCCTTTAGACTTTCTTTCTCGAAACAAGTATAAAATCTAAGCCTTTACGAACTTTGTAATTATTGTTGAGCTATCATAATGCTAATTTTATTGACACTATTGCTTACGATGGCGTAGTTTGTAAAAGAATAATTTGCAAGATACAGCCTTTTAATATTCTAAACAGTTTCAACTGAAAAGTATTTAATGGTGAGTTATGTTTTAGTTGTTGAAAATTCATATGAATTATGATACCATGTTTTTAACTTAGAATAAGAATATGAGGCGATCGATAACGGTTATTTGAAGCAATTTATATTTATATATTTTTCTTTGTTCCATTCAGCAGTAGGTATGTACTCATACCAACAAGCATATTAATTTTATAACCGTGATAAAATGTCATCCAAATATATGTATGCACTCAAAATACAAATTTAAGAACAGAAGTAGACGCTAAGCCTCATCAAGTCTGGTACCATAAGTCGTGAGGAAAATTAACGAAGAAAAGTGTATTTTCGGCAAACATGAACAAGCGATTAGCAATAGGAACCTGATAGAAACCCGTGACCATATCTACTAAGCCAGATTTTACTACCTACGAAACGTTATAGATTGGCGTAATCGAGACCTTATGGAAAATCGTATAGGTAAGGTATCCACCGTTTTCTTCATGCTACTGTTATTATATCAGTTTCCATTCACAACACCCATCAAATATTATTATCTTTTTATGGGTTGTAGGAACAATAATGGGGTGGCTGGTCTAATGACGTGGTTATGGCCACAATTTTAATAGTACAAGTATTACGAAGTTTAAATTTTTTAACGATAAAGGTTTTTTGTTCGGTTGATCTATTGGTGCGATTAAGTAATAAAAGCCAATAACGATAAGTTTGAACATTAAGTAACGGAACAGGTCAATTTTGGATCAGCTGGGTACAGTCGGTCACAAAAAGTTGTTGTACTTATCTGAGCCAGGATGTGAGCATTTGGGTGCAAAATTTAACTCTTGCATTACAAGCTAATAAAAATGTGATCTTCAAAAGGTTAACTACGTTGAACTCAAAAACCGTAAACTTTGACGGTTGTATAACTTTTTAAATTTGGGCAAAGTGTCAGAGCTTTTATTATTCTGGTGCATTAATCGTTTTATTTTCCTATTAATGTCAGTGGCATTTTTTTGTAACATTTTAAGAATTATTTCTCATTCCGCATGATTGATTAGATCACCGACATTTATCGCTAACTGTACTATCATGCCGGTGATTGTCTGAAGGCCGTTCGGGCTTCTGACAAATGTCGAAATATTATTTATTTTGTTTGAATGTCAAGTCAAAACCTAATAATACTGATATTTAATCAAAGCGACAAACATCTGATTAGATTATGCATGAACTATATTATTAAAATGTAAATCATGTGCGAATTGCATTCTTATGGTAATATTTGACGCCGTTCTAAAATTTGTATTTTGATAAAAACTGTGTTATAGGTTGGAATAGAAGTTTTTTTTGCAAGTTGCTCTGGTGAAGGGAACTACATCGAATGAACCGTAACTTATGTCTCTACATTTGAAAACGTTAGAACTTTTAAAAGTTTCGGTCTTTCAATAAAATACGAATACCTGTCCTGAAACTAAAAGACCTGTTTGAAAGTAAACGAATTGCCATTGCACTTTTGCTTTATGTTTATCATCTTCATTTGAATGATATAAAAATTTACCTCCTGCTAAACATTTATAAATCTTATATAATACAGAGCACTTAGCTTTTCATTTTCGTAGAACTTCTCTCAGGTTTATTCTCATAAAACTTCAAATTATAAGTCTTTCAAGTAAAACGTAAATAACACAACCACTCCAAGTGGGAAAAGCAATAATTGCTACTTTTAAATAATTCTCAATTTTAATTAAAACACTTTTATTACATGCTCTAAATTAATAACAGCCAGTTTTAAGCGTTTACGTTTACTGCTGGATAATCTATTTTACGATAGTTCTCTAGTAGTCTAGTAAATCATTGCTACCGCTATGAAACCTCATAAACGTAGGATGGAAATGCGCATGAGTTCACATAAGTGATTTCTGTTTTCTAGTTCGAAATGTGTACGCGGTACTGAGTGATATCGATTTGTGTACCCGGTGTTCTCGACTTGATAATTTTAAAGACAAAAAATGACTTGATACGTGATTATAGGTTGCCGGTATATAATGTTAGTTGGTGGTCCGTTTAGGGAAGCCGAGCATTAAGGTGACTTGATAGAATATGGTGTAGGTACCTGCCACGTTTATTGCCACTTTAGCTTCTTTTAAACCTAGCTGTAGATGGTTTTCGAAACTGGTATGTTGCAAACCGGATTGCAACATACCAGTTTCGAAAACCATCCAGATCTAGTTATGTCAAAATGCTAATAATTTCTCCAATATTGAGTCTAAATTTAGGAAAATAAGTAAATGATTTATTATTAATAAAAAATGACCTCATATAAATGAAGTATAGAGATTAGACAGATCTATGGCCAAAATTCGTTTCGATTTACTATGTCCATTAATCAATAGTTTATGCAAGAGAATTGGATCAGGTTGTGAATGTGATTTCTGTGCAAATGGCGTGCGTGGGCTCGGGACCGGCGCGATCAAAGCCTGCGCCCGCGCAGCGGGGCTATCGCGCGTGAGCCTTTACAATAACGCTCTTGTTTTCTTCATGTTTTTTTTTTATCTTTATGCTTTTTTAAGGTGCCATGTTACGCAAATGCAGTACATCCTGTACTTTACCGTTCATTTCATATCGTTTTATTGTCATTATTAAGGCAATTTATAGTAAAGATGTGCTAGGCACAGCTGGAAGCCGATATAAACAATTTTAGATATTATTTACTGCGATATTATTTTAAACGTTGATAAATAAAACTGTAATGCTTGCATGATGTTAAAATATTCCTAAATATATTTAAATTACGGCTATTACAATGTAAACCACAGCTCTAATCTATGAAAATCGACGTAAAACAAACTTAATTACCAAACTAACAAATACATAGTTTGAATTGCTTGTAAAATGGACCGCGAATTAACGAATCACATCATCTAGTTAACGAGTAACTTATTTGGTCTATTTGTGTGCTGTTATATCAGAAGTTAATCAATGGATTAATTCTTTACGCCCTTGGAAAACTAATTGAAAAATTGAAGGCATCACTTTCAGAAGGCAGGTGTTAGAACTGCGACGTTTAAGTACTTAATTGAATTAACGTTTTTATCTTTTGGAATAATTTTACGACAAAACAGGTCCAGAGAGTTTAAGAAAAGAATGTTTTATAATCCAGGCGATGGTCCCATATTTTTATTACTTTTTTATAGACTGAACTCGTTATTAGTAATATTATTTTGCAGAATGGGCATTATTTGCTCAGAATGTTTCTCTAGCCATGTCTGAAAACAGTTTTGGTGTCATTTTCATTAAGTTATTACTACTATTAGAACAATAATTGCTCGCCAGAAGCGTTTTTATAAAGCCATAAATGATATCTGAAGTAAAACGGCCACCTAGAGCTGTTTTGTTTGACGGTCAATGAAATATATCGATGCAGATGTTGTTTAGTGCAGTTTTATCAGCTGGTAACAGAGAATGTGTTGTAAAAGACAAGCTTAACGACAAGACTAGTTTTTTTTTGGTATATAGAGTTTAACCATCGGAACTCGGAAGCAGGTTTTTAAAAGACGTGTTAGTTGCATATGGACCCTCTCACTCACTGCTTCCCATTTTCTGCAACCAGGGGTCACGCATCGGCCTTCATGTCAAACCATGTCAATGCCACGCAATATTTAGGCGCGGCTCACATTGAATGCGGAGCGAATATAATGGCGAGCACACACGACACGTAATCGCCGCGACGCGCGATCTTGCCGTTACACAAGTTACAAATTAGTGACGCGGTTAGCACGCGACGCTAACGCGCCATGAACGCGACAAGACAGTTTTTTTTAAACTATTTAATAGCAGAAAAACGTTGGAAAATAGTTAATTGTCAGATTAGACGCGATGATTGCTTAATCTCGTTTTGCTAAACGATCGGTTAATTGCATGATTAGACCTACGTCAATTTGTTTTTCAGCTGACAGCTTCCACGTATTTCTATATTTGATTTACCTAAACGGAACAGTGTCATTCAAAGTAGATTACCTGCGAGGACTATGGGTACCCAATGCAAAATAATACTGATCAAAATGTGGATAGTACCTGAGTCATTGGCATAGCAAATACACGTCGACCACAATGCGGTCAGCCACTAAACTTTTATTTCGCGATAAAGTGAACAGTTCTCATGACTATTTTTCGCCTTGTCTTTAATAAACATTTTATCTTATTTATTATACCTTGCGACGACGTGCCAACCATAATTATTATTTCAACACTCGTTGGAGGGCTTGCATAACTAAGTACAATGAAAATTGTTGTAGGTATATTTCTAATGGAGCGAAAACTCTTCTTAGGACTTGAAATGTTGATTTCAATATTTTGTCATCACCGTCGTCCTAGCATTTTCTCCATTTTTTTCATATTCTTCTTTTCGTCTCGTGTCCAATTCATGAATATAAAGGTTAATACAATGTTTTGTATGACTGAAACATTTACAACACCTTTCCCTTTTGTCAAACAGGTGTGGTTCCAAAACAAGCGATCGAAAGAACGCCGTCTGAAGCAGCTGACCTCAATGGGGCGGGGCCCGTTCTTCGGGTCATCCCGCAAGATGAGAGGGTTCCCCATGAACCTATCTCCGGGGGGGCTGGAGGAAGGCCCACCGGGGTTTCCTTACTTCGCGACAGCGGATGGCAAGTTCGAGTTTGGCTATGGCCCGCCGTTCCACCATGATGCGCCGTTCTTCCACCCGCCGCCGGCGATGTCCTTCAATCAGCCAGGTTGGTAGACTTTCTGAAATAGACAAACATAGATGGATGCATAGAACTATGGATTTGTGACTAATTTTGACCATTCTGTTCTAAATAATCAATAATCGTTTAAACAGACACTTTTGCACACATATGTTTGCCAAATGACTAAAGACAGGAGCAATTCTTGAACATTAAACAGTTTCAAAGTCAAGCTTGATTTCAAATTCTTATTATTTCAAAATGCTGCGCACGTATCTTGTTGGCAATTTACGAATCAGGGCCAAGTTCAGCCATAATGGTTTGTCCAAATGAAACTCTGTAGACGCGAATTAACGAAGACGCGTGAATACTGACAATTAACAATTTTAAGTGTCTTTCGCGCGACTTTTAGATTATAGAAACGTTTTTGAGTTTCTTAAGTAATGTGTGCGTTTTTGTGATGACTATATTCATTACCTTCAGTTATTTAATTCGTTGTAACAAGATTTCTAAAATATTTCTTAAAGCTTTAAACAAATGAATGATGTGATGCCTGTCTGAAAAACACGCGGCATACTTTTAGAGCCATAAACTTATTCGGGAGCCTCAAATTAAACTATTAAAGGAAAATGGCAACTTTTCAAATTCGACTTCAAATACATTTACCTATTTAACTTATACATCGTTCCTAAACAAACTCGTCAAATAATATAATCACATCAATTTAATCAAATGTAATAACCCCATCAAACAATGTACCAGGCGCTTAGTAACGGAAGCAGGTCGTTTCGCAGGAATGGAGACTCTTCCCGGCGGGGAGTTTCCTGATCAATTCCCACCTCCGGACCACCTCGTGCTCCCTCGGCCATCTTCACCAGAGTTCACCTTCGGCGACGGGCCGCCCCCCTTGCACCCTGAGGGTCTGGTGTGGTAGCTCAAGCCGGAGCCGCGGGACTACCACGACTGATGCGGCTCGACAGGCTACAAAGTGGACTTTAGCAGTGTTATTCATTAACAGTTGCGATTGGTGAAATTAAGAAAGACGCAGTGTATATGTGATTTTAGTTTCTGTGAACGTTAAGGAGTTTCCCGCTTGCTTCAGTTTTGTTTTCGATGTTATTGATGGAAGAACCAGTTTGTTTTCTGTTCAGTGATTTGGTGCTATAAAGGTTAATTTGTCGATGTCTTGTGATCAGAGCAATGTATTTTGATTTGGTATCAAAGATGGCAGGAGTCTTAATATAACTTTTATGATTATGTCGGCTGTTTATCGTCAGAATATTATTGTTAATCACCCAGACGTAACCTTTCCAAAAGACAGGTGTTTATAATCTGTGGAACATAGAACAACTTTTTTGTTTACTTGTAAAATTAGAAGAAAACATTATTCTTAAGACTAATTTCTATTAGTTTCGCATAAATCATGGTAAATAAATCTTTGCTTTTATATCCTCTCAGTTAATAATAATAAGTAATCTATTTGTGAATAAACCAGGCACTGTGAATATTAAGAATATAATATGTACAGATAGGTATCGTAATAGATAATTTATTAAGTTACATAGAAAAAATAATTTATTTACAATGGGTTACATAAGCATAATTTATATAAGAGTAATTTTGGTTCCTATACTAAGATAGACACACTTTGAGCATTTTTTGGTATATTTATTATTAATTATTAATCTTACCCGTTACTTAAGTACATTCATCTTAATATTGTAAATAATCGATCTGTATATATTATTGTATTGTCTTAATAATATGTACTTAATTAGGGAATTAATGTAAGTATCATTGTACTTTTAGCTAACCATTATAGTTTTGTTTCAATAAATATTTTAAAATGAATGACACACATACGAAGAAACTTTATTATTTTTGGAAAAATCTTGTAAATGGTACAGATTTTTCCTTTTTTTTCTGTCAAGGCACATATTTGTACATTAGTGAATATAAAACCAGCGTTTTTAAAGTAAAAAATAACACAGAAATTACTGTAATTTCGAACACAACAGGAAAAACTTCCAATTTAGAGCCGAGTTTTCTCGAAAGAAACACTGTAAATAACACACACGAGGTATTTTTCTAAAATAATTTCCATACATTCAAGAGAAAATCGTGTTTTATGTATATAATAACCATTTCAATTATGTTTGGAGTCACGAACAATCATATGTGTACATAAAACGTCTTAAAATATTACAGGATATTATCTAAAATCGTGTCTCTGAAGTAAATGAAGAAAGTTTACCCTGTCAAGTCGTGGCTCTATCAAAAATTTTGTAAGACTACGTGGTGTCACATTGGCGGGACCAAAGATTTCAATTGTATAGTACGGCCAACTTATCAGTGCACTTACTAGCTTAATTAAAAATTTAAACAAAAACTGATCGTATGTCGTATTCAAAATGTTAGTTCGAAAATGGCCGTCGCACTCGTAGCAGCAGTCCTGCCATCGGCGTCGCGTCGTCGCGTCCAAAGATGGTCGCGTGTTTCTTTTTGACACCTCTGACACACACAATGTCGCAGAGACTTGACTTGATTGTCACAGAGCTCACTAATCTCACCTTTTTGCGCGCCTTATTATGGTGATGGCAACTGTAACGATTTAAATCTTTGGCCGGGACTTGACTTTTTCTCTTCCATATTTGTTTTCTCTTCTCAACCCATGGAATAAATGTTCGTGACTCCAAACATAATAAAAGATGAGTTAACAGGATCACTAACATAAGTATATACATATGTACTTTAAACTAAGTGTTAATATTTGGTACATACTGTTGTCTATCTGTATCTAGCACATTAACAAAAGTATAATGGAATTGTCTGTAAGAATAAAATCTATTCGAAAATATTTTAACGTTTTATTTACAGATCAACCTTAACCTATCCGAAATATCGCTGTGCAGAATATACCTGTGAAATTTAACATAAATGGAGAAATGTTGGTACACATCTGCTTATTTACCATTCGGGGAAATACAGGCGTGAATGTTTTGTGTGTGTAATTTAAAAAGCTAGGTTGGGCAAACTGATAACTGGTTTATCCATTGGGAATTTCTCAGTAGCCAATGTCTGAATTTGTGTTCGATTGTTGGCAAGAAGCTCGTTCACAAAATCTCTAATACCAAGGACACCTCAATTAACAAACGTTTAAAAAAAGATATGAAAAAATTCTTCATGCACCAGAAAACATACAACATGTAGATGTTTCGGAACTTGTCAACTTATATAAACACATGAAACAATTAAAATCTCATAACTTGTTTTTCTAAAGGATGACGGGAAGAAACGTCCCCACGAGGTCCCCACCATCCAACAGATTTGTAAGTGTTTTGAAGCGTCTAGTATGATAGATCATTTTTTACTATAGCGACGTCCTTCAAATACGTAGGGTTTAGGTTTTATAATAAGAGGAACCAAGGAAGCACTCCAGCACCCAGACTCAAGCTAGCAGCAGAACACCGTGTGGTTTTAGTCAGTAAGAGTCTGACAGACCCCTCCATCTACCCCAGGGTGGAGGACATTCATGAGAATTTCTACACATAAAAAAAAAAGTTTTTATAATAAATTGTTTTATTTTATTTACTTTTTTACTAACACATTTAGTTATTGTGCATTGTGCAATAAAAAGCATTGGGATATGTCGATCTTAATTATGTTTTCATATATGGTACCTAAAGGTTTTTAAAGATACCGCTCGTTATTTTTATTTTTTTTCCGATTCAGTCGCGCTATTTCCGTTCACGTATTTATAAGAGTTATATTTTAATAGACGGGGATTTTGCTGGCAGACAAGCTATTGCTTTGATGATTTTCATTTTGAGAATCAAGTATTTTTTGTGAAATATACTTTTTTGGTTGTGGAAAAAATATTTTTGTTTAAATATAAATACATTTTTGGAAAAACGTTTTTCTTGTTATTATAAAAAAACAATGGTTTTTCTAAATAATACAGGTACTTAAGGCTTTTTTGGGTCCCAATGAACATATTGACACGTATCCTATGACTGTTGTAGGGTGGGGACGGGGTTCATACAAAATCCCCCATGGTCCTTTGCGATTAGATATGTTTCCAGAATTATCCAAAGATCTGTCATAACATACTCATGTTTAGTGCAGTGCGAACGCACGATTATACGTACCTAAAAGTCTGCCACATACACTTACTAAATCAATTTGACAGGTGATATAAATGAGTCAAGTTTGTATCATTAAGTTATATTGCCTACAGTTTGTTCGTTTGATTGACTGACAAATTGAGTGTAAATTATACCGATCGATGGCCGACTTCTGAGAGCTAAGTGAAAAGGTTTGTATTTTTTTATGAGATCATATTAAATTGTAAGATGGATCTTAATTTTTTTATTTTTTTCGTCCACACAGATTAGGTTAACAAATTGCAAGAATACAAAGAAAATATAATTTATAAGCAGGATCTTGGCAATTCGCGTAGTTTTCCAAGTTTCCTGGTGTATAGGCGGCGGCGACCACTTTCATCCTAATGTAGTATACCTTCTTCTCTTTTAAGGAACAACACGCCATAAGCTCTAAATGGGAATTGTCTCTTACAGTATCCAATTTTACAACTTTTAATGAAAAGTCTGGATAAGGAAGACTATGTTCAGAAAATGTGCTTTGGCAGCAAATACGGGAAGAGTTAACAATAATCTGTCACCAGGATTTCGTAATAACTTAATTTTCAAAGAAGTGTTCATGGAAGTGCCCGTTTTACTTATATATATCTGGAAAAAATATAAATTAAAAATAACGTACAAGTCGTGAGCCTCAAAGTTGCATCAAATGGGAGCCCTGCTCAGTGTAGCAGGCCTAATATACCTGACGCTGATATTCTGCTGGATCCCTGCACTGACATAAATAAGCGAACTATTGATGGGCGGAGTCAAATTATGTTAATATAGCTGCAATATTTGAATGATGTAACTACAGTCAAGAAAAAAAGAAAACGTGCTTGTTCGATCTTTGTTAGTACCTTACTGCTTTGATTGATGAAAGGTCCTTTATCAGAATAATTATGGCGTAAAGAACATGGAATCTAACACCCAGTATTTTGAATGACTTCAGTCAATACTGCTCATCAAAAACTTATTTGCGGCGTGGAAGCCTGTACCCTAATTGCGTAATACATAATCAATCGGAATCTGAATAGTTTTGAAACAGATTGCTAATCCATTGCTTATAAGTTCGATAAAACATTCTGCTCAACAATGTAAATATCGCAATGAATGTTGTTGAACTGTCAAAATCAAACAGATTAGTCATAATCGTTTACGAAAATGTGTTACGCAATTAGGCTGCTGGTTCCTAAATCCTGAAATAGGTTTAAGGACTTTAAAAAAAGTCCTTAAGACTATTTTTGCTTTTAAGTTCAAACGCGATCAGCACACCTGAACCGCGTTCGAGAACTGTTAGTGTGAATATTCCACAACAATGATGACTCTGCCAGCTACTGTATCATCGATGATTGTTATAGTATTATTCTGTTAATTTATAACAATACACACTTGCTTTTCTGATTCAATTTAGACTTTGGCAGGATAGTCGAAATCGGCTTTACTTACCTTTTTTTTTTAATAGAAAACAGTCTGACAAAGCCTAGAACGCGGTTTCGAAGTGCCGATCGAGTTCAGTTTCATTGGTGAAATCCGCCCTTAGAAGCAATGAAAAATTGGGTACGCTTTTGCCGAGAGTAGGTAGGTTAGTTAAACTTACGAGAAAATTAGTTTCATGTCATAATTATTACATATAGATATTACTTAGTTCGTTACTACATTCTATGTCAAAATCTTTTGATTAAAACGTAGACCAAAACCAAACTAAGACTGTCTCAGACGGGTAATTTCAATGAAAGCTCATAGAAACTGTTCTACTAGAATAACGTCGCACTGTCGCGTAGTGCCTATCTGCTGGAGCCTTAACAGGGTCTTATCTTTTGATTTGTAGTGCGACGTAAAAATACTACTACTTAAGTTATTACAGATTAGCCTAGGAAGTATACTTTTGCAAACAAATAGGCAAGCTCGAAAGGAAATTACCTCTAGCAGTAGTTTGTAGAAAAAAAAATGCCATTAAGCATTTTCAAATGAAGCATTGCAGCGGTGCCATCAGGTAGTTTAAAACTAAGTTTGGAACGAAAATTGGAATTTGCGCGGGGGCTCGGGGCTCGTTGAACGACTGTGCTCGTTTGAACCAGGCGCAAGTTCGCACGACTGAATTAAGCCGCGACCGCGGAGTACCGAGTCGTAATTGGAACCGTTGTATTTGCTTGATCCGACCCTATTATCTCACGGGATTGGTTTGGGAGCAGGGCTAGCTCCTGATTATTAGGTATGTGGATTGTTAATGCTAATTTTCGGTATCGAATTTCGGGTGGATTGGAAGTTTTAATGGAATTGTGCTTGGAATGGTATTGCATTGGAATTGTTTGTTGATAGTTTTTGGACTTCCTTTAAAGCCACGACAAATATTATTGGTTCCAAGATTTGGGCTAAGCCAAGTCTTTGATGATATAGATAGATATAATACAGTAGTGCCAATAGGAATAATGACTAATATTAAAAATGTTCGAAAAAATAATGTAATTTCAAGAAGGCATAGTAAAAATGAGAAATGTAAATATGAAGAAGCTACACGCTTTAAAAGTTTTTGGAGGGGATTATACCCTTCCTTGTCGCGCGGTAAGGACAATGTATGGCGCTAGTATGAAGTGTCATAGTCGTGACGTCACTTCTACGATAGGGAGTGTCCTTGTCTAACACTTATTTTAAAACTTTTATAAGTTGGCAAGTTTTTCAGCTTTTACAATTTTTTTAAATATTGTTTGCATTATTGGGAAACAAACACTTTTGTTATTTAAAAGAAAATTTAAATCATCTCTATTCCCATGTTACACAAGCTAAACTTTATTCACGATGGTTTCATCTTTTTCTCTCATATGGAACAAGAAAGGGATAATCCATAATTTAAAAGCAATTTTAGTTGAACTTAACTAAAGCTTCCATACAAACACAGTGTTTACATTCTAATTCCATCCATAGTTGTCATTTCAGAACGCATCAAGCAAAAACTCGGCGAGTTTCTAGATATGAAGTTATTCGACGTGGTTGCCACGGGACACACTGCGACAACAAGTAGCCTAGTTTACTCCTTACAACATCAGCTATCTGGCAATGAAAGTCTCGTCAAAATTGATCCAGCCGTTTTGGAGATTAGCCGGTACAAACAGACAGACAGAAAGAAACAGACAAAAAAACACACAGAAAAAAAGTAGGCACCGTTAAACTTTCATAATGCATTTAGTATTGACAAATGCTGTTATTTTGACACAAAAAATAGGTATAGGTTTCAAACTTAGTTCTGTCACCATTCTTTTTACTACCAGTCACTTTGTATAAGATATAAATTTTGGGGTAGAATTCATTTAATTTGCGAACAAGGGAATTGGCACCTTATTATCTTTATAAAGTCATTGTTACGTACCTACTTAATTGAGAAAGAATTGTGTTCGTTTGATCCCTTGATGCGTCGTTACTACTTTACCTTTAGTTAAGCAATTAAAACGTAAGTTAAGAATTCACTCTATAAATCTTGTAGGTACTTTAGAAACAAGATTACTTGTATCATGCCACTCAGCAAGTATTGCGAAAAAAGTTTTTATGTCTGAGAGACTGGCCAGTTATTTTGAAAATATGATAATTTGTAAGTATAATAGGTACGTTCCTATTTGAAAATTCCCTCGACATTGTTTACGAGCTAATTTAAATTATTGTGTCTCTTAAGAAAATGGATCTTGTTTCGAAACCTGGTTCAGACGCATGAAACTTTGTATAGAGGCTAGTGGAGAGTACTTTGAACAGATTTAATAAAAAAAATACTAACATAAAGAACGTTTATTTTATTTTTTATGTTCGCTAAACTTTCTGAGTGTCCCACGTATTTTCCTTGATAAATAAAAAAATCCAAAGTAATCTAAAATAATTACTTATTACGGCGTTGTTAGTAAAAACTACATGTTTTCTGTAACGTATACATTTTATATTTCAAAATGTGTGTTTGTTTTGATAATACGAAGGAAATACCTTTATTACGCGAATCGCCCATTCTAACTAGAGCCTCCAAGTCCTGCTTCGGGCGTCAGACGTCAGCCTGGGGAATGTCCTAGACAAAGTAACATTCGTAACATTCGATTAGCGATGACGCTAGTAGAAAAGGCAAACGATTTATGGGTTTGGCCTATGGTATAGAAATGTCAGTTAATCGTAGTAAGTTGTAAAAGTAACACTGTTCAGAGCTTACTGTCAGTATTTTTACACTCGCAGCCTGCGGGTTGACTATTTGTAGAGGGCGTACAGTGGCCTGAGAGTGCCCCCTCCCGACCCTTGCTCGAGCCCGCGCCGCTGACCCTGAAGCTTTAAATTCGTCCCTATATCACTCAAATCCTGATCCAGCTAGTCCCTTGCTGCCCTCTCCCAGCGACGCCCTAAGCCGAGGTTCGTACCCCAAAGGGGGTGCCCTTAGCGTTGTCGCTTAGTTTTTAAGTTAGTACATAAGTTTAAGTCCTGGCTGGAGGCCTTAATTTATTAGGGCAACCACAGGCAAGTCCGTCTAAGCAGACGACAACCTCATAGGTTGACCTGCGTGATGCCATTTATAAAAAATAAAAAATAAAAGGCCTGAGAGTGCAGTACAACAATGCGTTCAGGACGCTGATAGGGATGCCGCGGTAGTGCAGGCCTCTGGCATGTTTAATTATGTATTTTTTTGTATTTAGTTTGTATTTTTAAAGTGTAAGTCATGTCGTTAATAACATTAGTTTCTCATAAGCATTTCTGTGTTACTAACAATTATATGGATGTTTTTAAAATGTGAAATAAATGAACAAAACAATAATAGGTCATAGCGGAGTATCATAGAGAAGCGATAGCGATTGTAGAAATAGCATCGCTCCGAAGTGAATGTCATTTGTCTAGGTCCTCTGTATCGGTTATTAATTAGGCGCCAGAAGCTCGGAACCCCTCCTAATGGTGAAAATGAGAGATTTTCATAATGGCCTTTGGAATATAACGAAACCGCTATTTTAGGAAACCGTAGTTTAAAACAGTACTGCTTCACAACGTTGTACATTAAAGTACATAATTTGAAGCCAAAAAGAAGTTCAGACAGATTCCATGTTCGCTACTTTGATGATAGATGCGTTACCTGAGCTCAATATTGGCAAGATAAAAGCAAGACAATTGCCTGACTTAAAACTGTCTTTCTGCTGCATGTTGATTGCGCCAATGAACATGCAGGAGCTAGTGACAACTAATTATGTATGTTCTCTCTTTCTAACAGCAGGTATCGGTATGGGTATTTGCTTTGCTTCGCGCACCGTATTATTGTGTGTACGTAGCTACTCTCATGGTTTGCGCTGTTTTTGAGTGCACTAATGTTCGTGTATGACGCGTCAATTTATAAGACGTCATTGCATTCAGCTGTTTCAAATAAAACCTCAAGCTGCTTCCCCCTAATTTTCTGATGAAACACGTTTGAATATAAACGAAAATACGGGCCCTTTAATATCGTACTTCTAACTATATTGTAGTATGTGTTGCTGACGATGGCCGAGTGTGACGAATGCGGATTGATTGAACATCGGCCGGCCCGCGCTGTCGCTACCTACTCGACAATCAATAGCTTTGAGCAAGCGGTGGGTAAGTAGTAAACATTAGTGTTTTGTAATGATATGTAATTAATAATAAAGGTTTATGTGATCGTATTCTTGAAAGCGAGATTAGGTAGTATTTGTGTGGTCTAGAGTCTGATCGGGTAGGGTTAAATATTCTTTATGCTCACTTTGAGTTTTTCTGAACAGTGATCGAAACTGAACCGTCGCGCTCGGGTTGGTGATGCTGAATTGGGTATACTCGGCGCTAGTCGGTTGGTGATGCTGAATTATAATCGTCGCTGAATATATACCTACTCGAGTCGGTCGGTGTTTACTCGGCCCGAGTCTGTCGGTGACGCTCAATAGGGTATGATCGCCGCGAGTCGGTCGGTGACGCTGAATCCGGTATACTCGGCGTGAGTCGGTCGGTGACGCTCAATCGGGTATGATCGGCGCGAGTCGGTCGGTAACGCTGAATCCGGTATAACTGTGCGAGTCGTTTGATGACGCTGAATCGCTTATACTCGGCTCCAGTTATTAGTGGTCACATCTATCGTGTGGTCATAAGCACACACCTTCTTTTTTATGTAGTATCCGATATCGATCCAGCCGACTTTACCTACTGTTAAAATTTGACTCAGTATTTTCATAGTTTTGGTACGAAAACGCAAATCATTTACCATCATGAAATCGAATGTTTCTGTTTGGTACAAAGTTCATTGTCACAGCTATTTTAATAAGGGAAATATTTAACTGAACTGCCAAAAACTGATCCACCTTGTAATGCTGTACGCTTTTTTATAATTAATACACCTCTGAAAACTCTTTGAACTTCTAATGATGCGCACTTTTTCGACCAAACGGGTTCAGTAGGGTTAGAACTGTGACAAATCACGCGCGAGCCGAATTGGTATTTGAGGTTCTATTCAATAATTCGGTTCAATAATTAGCACTTTTCCGTGACATCGCATTTCTTCTCTAATTACTTTTAATAAATATTCTTCATTAAAACGGTGTAGGTATAAAAAACTGGTCACTTATGCAAACTGTGTAAAATATCGATGTCAAATTTAGGTAATCAGTTGTTATATAAAGTGTCAGAAAGGAATTGAATATAGCTACGAGTATATATATCCCCTTAGTATTTAGTACTTATTAATTGCCGAAAAATATAAAATGTCAATTACTCGAAAGATGTTGACATTTGCATAGGGGTCATAAGGGGTCACTTGATTGCAAATGACCTCCCGTACATCCCCATTATGGATTACCAATAACCCTGTATTTTATGGCAACAGAAAGTTCCAAATTACAAGATTGTAACTACACCTTCAGAAACCCATCGTTGCCCCATCAATAATTATGAACATCACACACAGTAGCTAAGTATCATTGACCCTCGGACCACAAACGAACAGTAAACACAATAGTTCTACTCGTAACTGTCCGTTAATTAGTACTATTGTTAAGAGCAACCACACACCCCCTAAGTTATGTATATAGAGCACGCTATACCACCGACACTAGAAAATGTAGATAGTAGAAACTCATTATGATTTCTTGTTAGTTTGTAGGTAATTTGAAAACCTGACGGAATGAATTATTTTAACATTTGAAGGCAGAACCAAAATCCTCTTCATAATGAACATGGTTTTGGTAATCTCTTGTCGCTAATTTGGAAAATAAGAAAGACAAGAAAAGCTGATTTCAGTACCCGAATCTATGTACATTAATTGATGGGTTTTTTTTTTCTAAGAGTAAATCTTGAACAAGCCAACCACTTGATTAAAACTGGGGTATGATTTTTCGCGGATTTTCACAGAGTTTTGCTACGGTCAAAGGAACTATAATATGACTTTGTTTACATAGAACTCTATCAACGTTTAAATACTTAACGGCGCAGGATAGCCTTTACGTATTACGACAACGACTTCCCTGACATCATCTGTCATCACAAGCTTTTATTCTTTTTCTTTCTTCCTCTGTCTTCTTCTAACATGTAAAAATCTATTGTGGTTCGTTAGTCTCGCTAAAACTTAAAAAGGGATTAACCGATTTGAGTTTTTTTTTTGTTTTGTTCGCTCAGAGATGTTTTGTAAACAAAAAATAAAAAAGGCATTGCTTAGCATCAGCTTGTGAGTATAGGTATATTTATGTTCTGTGTTCAGAAGACAGACATCGACGCGACGTTCTGCTAGAGTGACTGTCACCAGCCAGTGTCACTTATACAACCTTTTCGGTGGTTCCAGTAACTTCGTAACAAAACTAGACGGCGCGACTCGCTGCGGCATCATACTTTAAAAAGTTTCATGTAAGGGAAAATGTTTCGAATTCCGTCGTGTTTGAATGCCGTAAGTCTCCGGTCAGTGGTAGTTTTATGTTTTATCAGATAAGGCGACATTTGGCAGCCTATTATACTTGTTTACTATTTATTTCAGCCATAAAAGTTATTAAGTTTGCTCGAGTTTATGATGAGTTTTGCTACTGTATAGTTTGTTTGTTTCAAGTATGTAATAATCATAAAGATTATTATTATAGATAGAATGGATGGATTGTTTGACTGGGTGGTGTGATGTTTGTTATGAAAATAATTTTGACCAAGTTGTTTTTCGTTGAATCAGAATCGTAACGCAATCGTTTTATGTCACAACTTTTATGTTTAATTTTCCACTGATTTCTGAAGAAGACAACGTATTGTTACATTTTAGTAGGTACGTATCCAATTTATTCTGCGGAAGTATGTTGAAATAATACTGTATTGCTAAACGCAGTACATTTAGAGTCAAAGTCAAAGTCAAAGCATTTATTTCAAATAGGCACATAAAAAGGCACTTTTGAACGTCAAATTTCACATTATAAATATTATTCATTCTATGCGACTTTCAGAGAGAAACTTTCACAACTGACATGAAATCATATGTGTCCACTCTTAGGGTTAATTTCACCAATGAAACTGAATGCGGATAGCACATGAACTAGTTTTAAGGGCTGTCAGTGTCATTATTTTCTGTGGAAAATTGAAACTAGCAGCTCTTAAACGCATTTATATGTGTTGAACGCGTTCAATTTTTCTGCAATAAAACTTTCTGTCTGTATGCCACAATGGCATTCTCAATTCGCTTATTTTGTTGCTCATTTTGATACGAGCAATGAAAATTTCAACACTTTGATTTCTTATCACCAATATGAATCTTAAAATCGTGCGGTATTTTCCACTCTGTATCCATTTCACTCCCTAGCTCACACGTGCTCACGCTGACATTTGCGTGTGCGCACACCGTCGCTCACCGTGTGATCTCGCCGTCATACCGCACTGCACGCTTCCTACCGATTTACCTAAATGTCACTGTACATACAATTTACTAGCTTTTAACCACATTATAGAAGATTAAAAATTATTGGTAAAAATATGGTTTTATGGATGTTTTTCTTATCAAGTTCCCACGGCATTCTGATAATACATAAATATTGATTTGTAATTTTGTTAGATGGAGATACTAATTGTAATGTAATAAATCATTCGATTATATGTATTGCATAACGAACTTTCACAAAATAAATGAAGGTAGCCGCAATATCAATCGGTTTTTCAAGTGTTGCAGTTGCAATTTTCAAGTAACGACTCTTTAAATGAATGAATATTTTTAAGTTTAATCAGCCTATAACGTTCCCACTGCTGGGACGCAAGCCTCCTCCCTGCATGATGGAGTGGGCCGTAATGCACCACGCGTGCCCAGTGCAGATTCGTAGATGTCACACATCTTCGATTTTTTGGTTCTAGGACATGCAGGTTAGGACATATTTTTTTGTGCTTAATACGAGATTTAACATTGTCTACATAACATTTCGGGAATCGAAACCTGGATTGAGGTCCAGGTTTAGATTTCCGAAATGTTCTCAGAAGTCGTGCTTGACTAGACCAATGACGCACAGAACACTGTCTATGAAGTTTGCCACACAAGAATTAGCCACCATTTATACAAGTAAGTAGTGCGCAACCTCTAGGTTATCCTCAGTAATCCACAATTTCTCATAAGAATTTATTTCTTAAAGGAGAAGGGTAAAACGTTACTTCTTCACTATGTGTCGTGTTCTACAAACACGGAACTGAGAGTCAGTTGTTCTTCCCAATCCTTTTTTTTTTGTACTACGAGTAGATCATAACTGGGCAGTTTCTGGTTAGGGAGATATTGAAGGTCAAACTTACCTCCATTTTAACTCTTTTTGTCATAATTTTACGAGAACAAGTTTTAAACTTTACTTTAAATATACTCCCACGATCCCCGGCTATTGCATGCACCCATAAGCAGACCGTTTTGCGCACTACCGTTAACAGCGAATTTTCACACCAAAAATAAAAATAAAAATCAAAAGTCAGTTATTCAAATTAGGCTGAGAATCAGCACTTTTCGAACGTCAAAATTACATAAGACAGTCCCCCAAAACGCCCGGCCTTCACCACTTCCTAGTGCTTTAGCTGGGAAGAAGAAGAGGCGCAACAAACTCCCCAGCAGCACAGCTGTCTGTTCGATTAGAAGAACTGGATTTTCAAAAAAATAAACGTCGTTCCCAGCAATTATTTTGGCACAAAGTTACTTAATTTCATGTACAGGATGTGTAATGACGGCTTCGTGTTGGCTCTTTTTACATCCTGTACCTACAGTTTATCAACATTATGTCGTGTGCTACATGCATAGGTTATCAAGAATAGTTGCTGACGTGTCCAGCTAGGGCGGACGTTTTATGAGACTCGGGTATATCATCTAATCATAAAAGTTCATAATAACTAGTAACGACCTTACTGAGCTGTACGAAAAGCTGTCAGCTGTGAGTGTCATTTATGCGGCGTGGGTTTTGTATGAAATGTTCTCTTTTCCAGCCATTGTTTTAGTGTTTTAACAATAAACTCAGTTTGCTATCATGAATGGAAGTTTGTTTCTGAGACTCAGAGATCATATTTTTAATCGAGTTGTGTGAGTTGTGTCGAGTTGTGTTGTATGACTATTTCGTGTTTTTGTTTTTCATTCAATAGGATTATAGGAACTTAGAGGGTTGTATTGATGATTTTAATAATTATTATTCTGTAAATAAATACTTGTTAGGGTCGCTAATCATATTTTGTTCAACATACAGCCTGACACTGAAAAACGCCTAAAAAATAATAATCGCGGGCAACTTGACGCTTCTCCCATATCCTCTTAAGTCATCATAGGCAGCTGCCTACTCCTCTAGCTAGTTTAAAGCTAGACAAAAGCTACGCTTGAAGCAATGAATTTCTGCAAGAGAAAGTGCCAATAGAGTTTTCTTGTCTAGAATCCAATGGAGTAGCGAATTAGCTTGGTGACGAGAAGATCCCTTTACTATGGCGCTGGCGCGGGTGCGTGGCAGCCCCAGCGCCAGATATAAATGCAGTTAAGAATAATATCACACATTACCCACATTTTTACAGTTTTAGAACTTTTACTGCGGAACCCTAACAAACAGGTGTCCGTTCGTATCTAGTTGACATTTCCGTGCTTTGCCATCATTAGCCATTAGGGGAAGCCTTATCAAATTATAAATGCCAAAACGTACCGCATTAACATCACTCTTATAGCTATCAGAATAAAGACCATTATTATTTACAATTCTGTTGGAAGTTAATATATCTTGTCGTGATGGTAATAAGGTTGATTTTTGATTGATTGTGTGATGTTTGTTTGTGTTTAATATTAAAGTGTTGACATTAATAGTGTATCGCACAGTTCTGCTTTATTGTTTGTCCTGTTTAATTAAGTATTTGTTAATTAAGTGGGTGTTTATGGCGTGTATGTAGGGGGTTGGGGACGTGTATTCCATATTTTAAAGTTATATTAATGGGGTTTTCTTTTTTACTTACTTTATTATGGCCAGCACCTGTTTTTCAGTCTCTGCTGGGTTCAACCTATCACATGTGTGTGCTTTGAACTGTAACCTATCTGATATCTACCTCTGTGAACTTCAAATTAAGCTTGCCAGTTGGACTCCATCAATATTTAGTGGATTCATAACTTCCGACTTTTACAGGAATCACTCGAGTGTTGTTTTTGCACGCTGAAGTGATTGCTGTGAAAGCACTTTGACTTTGGCAGCCATAGACAAACGTTTGACTCCAGTAAAAGTTAGAGTAATAAAACATCGTAGGAGTTCTTAGATCAAGTAGCATTCTTGATGCAGCTTGAAAAATAACTATATCTGTCCTTATTTCGAAGTTGTTGTAGGTATATTTTAAGAAATATAAAAAAAAAAGTTGGTAGCAAAGCTATTTTAATGTAACCCGAAATTAAGTTGCTCCCAAAAAAGAAGCAAAACTTGAAAAAAAAAGCCATATTTCATGCTGTACACACCTAGTTTCACCTGTCCGGAATTAAACTCGAAAAATGCCACAGAAATAAAATTAATTATTCTTTTTTATCTGTGGCCCACAGAAAATGTTTATGGCAGAAATTATTTGGTGTTTAGCCGCGAGAGGGCGTGGCAGTGCGTGATTAATATATTTCTATGGAAAAACATTATAATGAGTTCGCTGGCCATATCGTTGTTTTTGGGTCTTCGCTTTTGAAGACGGTTCGGTATTTTTTTTGTGGTATAGAGTTTCGGTGATATTGTTTTATAGTATAACTACATAATATGCATATTCAGTTTAGTCACGTTTGTGAATTAAGTTTTGTTAATACGAGAAGCTTAGAAATTCATCAAAAGTGTTGGACCTATTATAGGTAAGTGGTGTTCTTCATTTGTTTACTAACTTACCTTTTTTAAACCTTATTCATTATCATTTCAAATTTCTCATTTCTTGTCTTCCTATTCTTATTGTTAGACTTGTGCTAAAAACGTGTGTTTTACAAGTTTAATAGTTTTAATTAATTCATACCAGCCAGAGAGCAGTGGTGGCCCAGTGGTAATGGCCGCGACTTACGAGGTGTAGGTCGTAGGTTTGAACCCAGACAGGCGCTTTACTTTGTGTAAATTATTTCATCACCACTACTCTCAAAACGGTGAAAGAAAACATCGTGAAGAAACCGGTATGACGAAGAACCAAAAATTCGAAGACATGTGACATCTACCAACCCGCACTGGGCCCGCATGGTGGATTACGGACCACTCCCTCTCACAGAGAGGAGGCCTGTGTCCCAGCAGTGGGAATATAATAGGCTGGTTATATGTTATGTAATTCATACCGTATGAATATTTTATGCTTTTCAATTTGCCTAGCTTTTTCCCAACTGCATGAGCTCACAGGATGCAGCTGAACACCAGTATTTTACATGAACTGACTGCCTACCTGACCTTCTACAACCCAGTTACTGGGTAACACGATACCCTTTGGTAAGCCATGTCATGATTTTTTATGCCTACATAAATAGCTAATGATTAGGTGCCACTGTGCTTCTTAAAAATAAGTACCTGAATACCAGCAGTAGCTCAATTCCGACCTAAAGTTTTAAATCCTTACCATATAAAATCTTTATAGTCTAAGCTAGTATCCTATAAAGCTGCAGAACGCATGCAGTCGCTTTTATGTGCCATTGCTTTATTTATAGGCAAATAGGTAGATTCTAGGAGGACTTTAATTCTGTTTTAAGATACCCAGGGAAAGAGTAAATATATAAGTCAAATATAAAAATACCTACTTATAATTTACAAACTGACCAACACCCTAATTGCGCAACACCTTATCAATCACTATCTGAATCATTTTGAAGGTTATGTGAAAATTGCTAAGAGTAACCGTGGAGTTTCTTGCCGCCACTTCTCCATATGAAACGACCAATTGCAACCGTGCACCTAGCTTCTGACGTTTCATAAGTGCCCATGTTTTGATTTTCAAACCATTGCTTCAAATGTTCGAAAAATTTGTCTGCTCAACAACGCAATTGTGTTACGCAATTAGCCCGCAGCTTAAAATAACATGTTACAATTAATAGTCGATTTTGATAATTTTGTATCGCGTTGGTATCAAATGGCTTCAACGGATTCAGTACTCATGTGTAATGTTGCCACAGAAATTAAAGATGGCCACAGTTGATCGTACATGCCTATAAAAGGGGGAAGGAATCATAGGACATCAAAAACGTAAGTAGGTATCGATCTAAAAATAGCAGAAAACGCAGTATTTTTGAAAATCACGATGAAATTTTTATGTTTTGCAAGTAGGCTACACGAATCGATTCAAATAATCCCCAAAATACTTAATGATTACCTAAAACTTAGTCCAAAATTATATTTCCTTCTTTGACCGAATGGGTTTTTAAAAAACGATATTTCATATTGTTTTTTTGCGACCCATCTGAAGGGGACACGCCCACGGACGCTGGGAATTTGCATTCAGCTTAATCTGTCATTGTCTGGAATGCTTGGTAAAAACGAGTGTGTATACTGCTTTAGTTTTTTTCTTCGTTTAAAACAAGAAGTATCTTGTTCTTGTTGTTAATAATTGTTGGGAACTTTCTTGGGTTTTGTTGAAGATTTTCGTGGTGTTTGCGTATTATATCGAGTAGTTTTGTGCTTCTTTTGTATTGATTTAGCAATGAAGAGGTTCGGTTCAGTTGCTTGTGTATAAGGTAATTGGTAAAACGTAGTTACACAACATGAAACACACGTAGAAACGAAACGTACAGTACAAAATTTGTTATTAATGTCCCTCTGCAATCTGTCGTGCCTGCGACTTTAGCAGCTTTCCTCCGATTTTTTAAATGAATTACATTAAGTTAAAAGAGTATTAACAACTCTTTAAACTGCTTCCGAGTCGATTTAGAGCGTCGGGTCTGCACCAAGTACAAAGGGCAACTGTTGGAAACCCGACGACTGTACTGTACTTGTGTTACATACTACTACTTCAGCATCATCACTAAATAAACTAAATCATCTGTTTTTTTATTATTATTATGTATGGCATCTCGTAGTTGACCTTGAGAGGTCGTGACTACTTAACCGGACTATCCTGTGGCTGCCTTAAGCGGACTCAAAGCCTCCAGCCAGGGGCGTAAAACTACTTACATTACTAAGCGAACGCTCGCTAAGGGCACCCCCTGTGGGGTACGGACCTCGGCTTAGGGCGTCGCTGACGGGAGGACAGCAAGATGGGACAGGCTGGATCTGGATTATATTATTATTATCAGGGGAATTTAAAGCTACAGGCTCAGCTACATCGCGTACGGGACGTCGAGCAAGGGTCGGGGGGGGAGAAATTATCTGTTTCGTATTTAATTTATATAACTAAGTTTAAAGAGCCTCAAAAAATTTGGAATATCGGCGATATTGATCGACCACACCCACAATGTTTTTCTTAACAACCCTTAAGTAGATAAATATCTAAGTAGATACCTACTCTCTCAGTCTTTTCCAGATTGAAATGGAAATTACATATTTTGTACAGTGCGATCCGTATCTCTCAACTACTGGTTTGTGGAATATTCTCCATTTAATCGTAGACGAGCTATTACACTGGAGTATATGCACTCTTAATTGGTTCAACGACTGGCGGTCATAAATTTAAGTCATCTGTCAGTCAAAAGAGACCCACGGACCGTTAGTGTGTGTGTCCATTGTGCCGCACGATACGATTTTCTCGGATGAATACTCGTAACTGACTGTTGATTGATGATTCTCATTCTTTCTTATCCCCTGTGTGTTCGTTGGGTTCTGCTGCAGTACTTTCAAGCTGTTTTAGCCATCCCGAAATATTTTCTAATAGGTCTTCAGCTGTCGCTACTTATTCAGTTTTCAGCCAATAGTTTAGGTGCCCTATCGTTTTACTTAATTTGTAACTAACCTTTTCGTTTTACTGATTAAATACCTAGGATTTAACTTTTGGTTGCTTTAGCTTTATCTTCATGATGATTGGCTTAGTATGGAAAACAAAAATATACCTGCTCTGGTTAAGAAATTCGGTATTTTTGCTATCATAATTCTGAATCTCGTGCTGGACATGCGTACTATTGCAGGGAAAATATGGTTACAATAAAAAGCTTTATGAAGATTTAAACTGTACCTTATACATTTGATAAAGGAAGAAGATTCCATTAATTAAGTAACGGATGTTCAAAACAATGGAAACAGACACACGCGCGAATAAAAAAAAGCTCTTAATATTCATATTGCCGCTGCGCCCGCGGCGACTTCGCGAAATTATAACAAAATAAAAACTAAACCTCGCCGCGATTTATAATGTAAAAGGGACAAAATAATATCCACCAGCCAGTCTCGAACTCTGACGGAGAATAAGCAGTTAAGAAAGAGAGATGTTGTTAAATTGGTTAAGTACGAAAAACAATGCTTTGGAACGTGTCGAGGTAGCGAAATATATATGTTCGTTTGTCATTAGCATATAGGGACAGACGTACCGTAAACAAGATATGTAAATGATATAAGATACGTGTACCGTCGCCGCCTTGTAGGTAATGATTATTACATCTGAGCAGAGATTTTTTGTAGAAATCACAAGCTTGGTTGTTAAATCAACGAGTTGTATGTGCTTGATGATTCCGATTAAAGTTTCAAAAATGTTGCAGATATTTTTGTGGAAGAATGTATGGTTTACTTATCGTAAGTTTGGGTGAAGATATTTAGAAAATTATGTCCATAATAATGAAAATGGTGTCAGCGATATGGGCACTTGCAGCACCGATGAAATAGCTGATTGAAATTTTGCTAAAGACAAGTTTGTCTCCATAATATCAGAAAATAATTAGGTCCCAGAACAGCTTTTCCATTTTGATTTTCATAACTGCTATCTCTTATTCAGCCTATAACTTTTCCACTGCGGGACACAGGCCTCCCTTCTGTGAGAGGGAGTGGACCGTTATCCACCACTCAGGCCCAGTGGTTCTTGGTTCTTCTCACGATGTTTTCCTTCACCGTTTTGAGAGTAGTGGTGATGAAATTAAATACACAAAGTAAAAAAATGGGTTTGAAATCACGACCTACAACTCGTAAGTCGGGGCCGATACCACGTCGCCACCACCATGCTCATTACTGCTGCTACTGCTATCTATATTGTTTTAAAAAAGAAACTCTGATGAGTTTTGATTTATGTTCCACATTCCCTGAAGAATAGTTCACGTCCTGTTCTATTATAATTATTATACTGTGGTAAAACAGAACGCTAAGCTATTCAAAGCTTTTCGAACGTAACAGAGCTTAGGCCGGGTGCTGAGGCATGCATGCCTCAAGCGGAGGCGGGCTGGCTTCTATATAATATACACTGTTGTCTACCTGATAATGTGAGCTTTTCGCTTATAGCCTGAGGCAGCATCTTTATGCCACTGAGGAAAACACTACATGCGTACAAAGTAACTAATGTTATTTATTACATGAGCTATTGGACACCATAAAATTGTACTGTCATTTAAAATACACAGGTGAATGGAATTGTTCTGTTGATTACAGGATGTGGGTTAAAAATTAACTACGAAATTCCATTATTAAACTGGTGTAAAACACAATGAAAAACAATCTTTAAATGTTCTAGAGCCTAATGTAGCGGAAATAACAGCTTCTATAGCCTAAAATGTCTCACAAAGCAGGAATCTTTAAAACACCAGCTACGAGTATACGGTCAGGTGTTAAGGCGTGCGTGCCTCAAGCGAGGGCGGGCTGGCTTCCATATAATATGCACTGAAGTCTACCTGATAATGTGAGGTTCTCGCTCATAGCCCGCGGCAGCATCTTTAAACCACAGCAGGAAAACTTAACCTGCGATATGATATAATTATAACTTTTTGAGTTAATTGCCTTCTCACCAACGAAAGTCTTTTTCCTATGGGCTATTCTATTAGTATCGTCTCCCTCATCAAGATAATGGCATGACATTTAAATGTCATTGGAATTTCACGAGTTAGGATTTCAATTCAATCGAATTTTGGGCAGTAGGGGAAAAATGGATTACAAGGATCGAATTTTAGAGCAAATCTGAAAAAAAAACTTGAAAGTGTAGTAGCAGTGCTATAACAAGTAACACCACTTTTAGCATTAACAAGTTCTAAATCAGTCTATATGCCCGCAGATTATTTAAAACAGCAGCTCTAAAGCCAGGTGTTGAGGCGTGCGTGCATCAAGCGGGGGCGGGTAGTCTACCTGATAGTGTTAGGTTCTCGCTCATAGCCTCAGACAGCATCGTCTATGTATATCATTTAGCCACTGGAAAAACACAATCTGACCTTTTAACGAAGCTTGTTTTCTAAAAGTACTTAAGACAACAATAGTTGAATCCAAATGATACATGATTAACACAACACCACGTATAAAAGAGAAAGCACATTTACTATAATTAATGGCGAGATACAGTAAAATAAGATTCGATTGTGTTTAAACTGTTCTCACTGGTTTTACAGAAGTTACCCATACGAAAAACTATAAAGCTGAGGCTGGCGTGCCTCAAGCAGGTCGGGCTGGCTTACATTTATATGGAAGCCAGCCAACATTAACTCGTTTACTGTAGTCCACCACAATGCAAGGTTCTCACTTATAGCCTGAGGCAAAATCTTTTTGCCGATGAGGGAAACATACTCGTACATTCTTATTACAAGTAAAATAAAAACTCTCCTTGAAAACATTTTTGACGAAGTAGTGCTTTTAATATTACTGCATAGTCTTCAAGTTGATGCACTACAAGATGAAATAGCAAACACCAAATGAACAAAAGTGAAGGAGACAGCATTTTATTTAAAGTCAAAGAAACATCTCTTACTGACATTTCGAAAAGCCTGTTACTTCACAAAAATCTGACTTAGAACCAACAGTTATAAGGCCAGGTGCTGAGGCGTGCGTGCCTCAAGCGGGGGTGGACTGGCTTCCATATAATATTCACTCATTCACTGTAGTCCACCAGATATCGCGAAGTTCTCACTCACACCCCGAGGCAGCATTGTTATGCTACCGAGGGAAACTCAACCTGCAAATTGTTTTGTTTTGACAGAATAATGTTGGGTTTTTTGAGAGTTATTGGTTAGGATTTAAGTGTTATAGGATTGCAGATGTTTTGTAGGCATCAGTAATATGTTAAATATACCAAAACAATCAGTTTATTTAAGTGGTTACTACACTTATAAGAAGATGCAACTGCGAATTCATTTTATTGAGTTCACGACGTTACTCTGTGGTTTATTCTTTCTAGTTTCTGCCCACAGCTTCGATCGCATGGATGACGGAAGTTATCCCACTGGACAGTGCTACCGCATACCGAAACAAAAAGTAACTTATGTCCTACCCCAGGATACCATCTATCTCCGTGCCAAATTTTATCTAAATCCGTTCACTGGTTCAGACGTGAAAGTGTAACATAACGACAGAGATTGCTTTCGAATTTATAATATTAAGTATGGATAATTTTGATAATGCTCGCAGCAGCAAATGATGAGAAAATCTTGAAAAACTTCAGCCTCGCAGACTCACCGCCAACATTGGCGATACCTGTCTTGCAGCGTAATATGTTGTTGCGAATTGCTATTTGAAAACAGATGTATTATGTGTGATGTGTTATACTGACTATGAGTATTACAAGTCTGTCTGTTACCTTGTCACACCATAACAGCTTTCGATCATTGGTACACAGGTAGACCATGTACTGGGTTAGGACGAAGCTGGTGAACCAATTCTGGTAAAGGCTATCCTGCGCCGTTAAGAGGACTAAAGGACCTAAACGCAAGCTTTATAATGCCTAAAATTATATGAATCACTACAGTTAACAAAATAAGAAAAATAAATGAGATTCTTCAGGATATATGCTACTTAAAATGTGTATTAAAAACATAATACAACTAATTAGTTGTAGTTAAAACACAAATTTGTTGTAGCTACAACAAGGCTCAAGAAAATAGGTGGCTCGTTCAGATGTCAATGTATACGCTTTTATAATAAACTTCCAAGCCACGTTCAAGATCTAAGCCTTAATAAATTCAAATCATTTATTAAATGTAAGTTGTGCCAGAAAGCTTTTATACCGTCAAAGACTATATTGAAGACAAAAAGGCTTGGGACTGACCTGCTCCAATTTTTGCACACAGAATATGGTTTTTTGTTTGGTACCTAACTTTGCCTTAACATTTCATGATTATTATATATACAATGACATGAATATTTACTTTGGATAATATTATTATTATTTTAATTTCGTGTGAGGGCTTAGTGGGTAATATTTTTATATATTTTGTCTAACTCAGTTATTAATTTTAATTTTTTATATCTGGCAGTTTAAGTACTTAAAGCGGCCTACCCAAATGTCCTTTCTTTGGTATTGTTCGTCGAATCGTTGAGTTCCTTATGTTCTGAGTTGAGCTGCACGATTAATGAAAAATGCGTGCACTGACTGGACAGGCCCACTCAAATCTGTATGGTTCTTTCCTCAAAAGACCATTTCAGACGTCAATCCACACGGTCTTCACATGATCTGACCAAAGTTTGTTTGCACTATTTGGAAACGAACTTTTTTTGAGCTAAAAAAAAGATCATCATCCCTATAAATTATGCGATTGCTTCGTTTTTGATGATTTTGGTTTTTAAACCTATTGGTGTATAGTAATTTATTCCTGGTACGAGTATATCATCGTCTTCACAATAAAAATATATTGTAAAACATTTTAAAAGAGTAACGGTTGAGTTACATGCCCATTCTTCTCCATAAGGAACTACCTTTTGAAGGGCGACTAGAATCAATTCAATTTTAATGTAAATGTTGGAGTTCCAAAGTGCCTTTTATGTGCCTATTAGAAATAAATGGTTTGACTTTGACTTTGTAATTATGCAATAAAATTGCATTGCATTATTTTATCTTAGTTTCTTTTCCAGCCGACGACGACGTCACAATGTTTTTTTCTGTAAATATAATTAATTGCATCTTTTGCATTTTAAATAAAACTTTCAGCGGACTGCAATTTTGGTATCTTCAACATTATTACAGCTAAGAGAAATATGTCGGGTCGCGCTGTTTTTCTTTATGGAATAACTAGTTTTGCCCGCAGTTTGTCCCGCGTAGACGTAACACTACCGGCATAAAAACTACTATCCTTTGTCCTAACCCAGGTCATGGTGTACCTTGGGCGCGTTCTTTGAGGCTCCGACCGGCCCGCAGGTTGAACGCGTCCCAAAGGGTCATGGCCATCCGGCTGGTCCGAGGATACCGCACGGTCTCATGCGAGGCAGCGAGCCTCCTTGCCGGATTGCCGCCATGGGATCTGGAGGCAAAAGCCCTCGCGCACGTATCGGAGTGGCGCGAGGAGGCAAAACGCCGGGGTGTAAGGGAGGTATGCCCAGCTTGGGCGGAGCACCGCAGTGTCCTCGCGGAGGCGATTGGCGGCGGCGATCTCTCGCGTCCGGCCCTGGTCCAGGCCATGGTACGGAGCGAGAGGTAATGGAAAGCCGTCACCTCCTTCTGCGAAGCAGTAATGCTCGCGAAGGAGGAGGCGGAGCGGGTGAGGGAGAGAGCATTGCGCCCTCACGCCCCCACTAGCCGCCGCAGGAAACGCCCTGGGCGTCGGGAGTCGCCTGCAGATTCCCGGCCACCGTAGGCGCGGGCTTGCGGATGGCGAGCAATGGGTAGCTCGCCGTCCGGTAAGGACCAGGCCCGGGTCGACGGCGCGTTGTGTTCCACGCGCGCCTCAAAGAGATGTCAGCACAAAGTGACGGGGTCCGATAGGGCCGACGCCTCAGGGTCGCGGGTTATTCCACAGAGAAAACCATGGCCCTGGCACAGGCAACTGAAGGAACACGGGTGGGTTTTAGTCAGTAAAAGTCTGACACGAAGAGCGGGAGAAGTCATTTGATGATATCCAACCCAAAAAAAAAAAAAGGTCATGGTGTACCTGTGCACCAAAGAAGAATGACAGAACTCCATGTAATCTGGGTATCGCATTAAGACGTCGCGTGTATTCGTGTAAAGTACTTAAAATATAGATCTCGGTCAAATTAATAAAAGGGAATCATCATAGCACATTTGTTTCAAGTCTCATATTAGTTTAAACGATTGAACTATAGGTACCACCAAAATTAGCATATACCTAATATAGAAATACAAATGCAATTTTTTGTTAAATATGATATCTCGACTGATACGAGAACCGTCCTAATTGCCTTAATTTATTCAGATTTAATAAAATATTTGTTTCTTTTTTTTTCTTTGTGTAGCTTAATAAAAAAAGCTAATGCAAACAATGTAAAGCCCCTTAATTGTTACAAAAAATACACACTTTTATTTATGAAAGCTTTTGAAATTAAGCGATACCAACTGCCATTCTTCTTTGGTCGAAAATATTCATCAAATCGAAAAGATTAGTAACTACCTACTTAGCTAGCTTCCAAATTCAATTATTTTATTTCATCGTAGTGTATCGGGCATGTTCGCGCTTATCGCGTTGATGGCTTTCATGCCGTCATTCGCAAAAGAACAGTATCCCTAATCTGCAGAATGCGTGGCAGACGCAACAAAATCTTGAAGCCTGTGGCTGATAGGATTCCATCCCCGCTTTGGAGGTCCTTAATTAAATCAGTTATACAATCATCAATTTTTTTTTTCCTTTTTTAATCATTTTTTTTTGTTTTAGTTTCTGTAAATTGTACTATCTATAAGGATCAGGACATCCGAAATAAAATATTTTTAGTTATTTTATTTTATTGCGATATAAGTAACGTTCTTCACAGAGTGCATAAGCATTCATATTAATCATCTTTATTACGGTTTCGTTTTTAATCGTTATTTTTGTTTTAGTTTCTGTAATAATGTTTTGTTGTAAATTGATATAAATATGGATCATAATATTCGAAATAAAATATTTTAAACTTTTGTTTATTTCATTTTGTTCGCGCGATCACATTGGTTCGATTGGTTACCAATCACTCACTCATGCAAAGCTCAGCTTAGGCCTCGCTGTACTTATGTAGAGATGTGGTGGCCAAGTGGTAACGGCCGCGACTTAGGAGTTGTAGATCGTAGGTCCGAACCCAGTCAGGCGCTTTGCCTTGTTTAAATTATTTCATGACCACTACTATCAAAACGGTGAAGGAAAACATCGTGAGGAGAACCGGCATGTCCTATAACCGATAAATTCAATGCCATGTGACATCAACCAACTCGCACTGGGCCCGCGGGCCGCGTGGTGGATTACGACCCACTCCCTCTCACCAAGAGGAGGCCTGTGTCCCAGCAGTGGGAACATTAAAGGCTGGTTATTATATCTATATGGTAAACAGAATGAAACTAAAAGCAACTGCAGAGAGTTTTGCTTCAAATGGTAAATTAAACTCACTACTTCTTACAAACACGTGATGAGAACTTGACATATCAGTTCCCACCACATTAATACCTTGTAATTGGAATGATGACAGTTTTCTCAAAGACTTTCTGTTTCTCTTTGTTCAAACTATATTACAAAAAATGTAAAAGTTTAAAAAATTACCAAGTTATAAACATTTTAAGAAAACTGTTAGACAAGGACAGCACTATCGTAGAAGTGACGTCACGATTATGCAACTTCATACCTAGCGCCGTACATTGTCTTCTTTAAAATTACATTATTTTTATGAACATTTTTATACTTATTAGTCATCATCCCAAATTGTCAGCAATTAAAATCAACTGAATGAAAAGCATAATTAATCAAACACTGGGTACTATTGTCGTTCTTAATAGCTCTATATTTGTTAAAGCATTATTTAAATCTTCACTTTCATAGCTATACCTAATACCTACTACCGCAAATATTTTCAATTTTATCTTTCTAGAAAACAAATTAAAAGATCGCTTTATAATTTTTATGTTAGCTATGCAGCTGGGTTCTGTAGGCCTACTACTCTATTTTCTTTCAGATACTTGATTCTTAATTTTAATTATTCAGTTAAACTGATGCTTATAGTAGGGAATGTTCATTTATTTATTTTTCAACACACTTGCTCATAAAGTGGCTCTATGGTCACCGCAATTAGGCACAGAATGACACCCATAATCAAACTGTTACTTTTTCATTGCTATAACACACTAGTGAGTTACAGTTTTTTTTTTTAAATTATTGGTGGAGTGGCGTTGTTCTTAAATCATTTTCTTCGTAACTAGTACTTGTAGACATTTTAATTAATAAATAACTATAAATTCAATAGTGAAAACGAGTTGTGAAAAATGTTTCGCTATGGCGGCAAAAATTAATTAGTTTTTCTATGCGCATGCATTGCGATCGGCCACAGACTTAAGGGATGAGGTTTATTTTTTTATTTTCCGCGAATAGGGTTTGTCCCTATTCTGCCACGTACAAAATGGGGAATTAAAAGTTTTCTTCTATTACAGAGAAAACAAAAGTTATATTTGAGTGAAAGTTTTATTTATTAAACACGTACGAGTTAAAATTATCTATTTAAATAAGAAGTTGCATGAAATGAGCAAGCAACAGGAACATTAATTTATTTGTTCTATTGAACACGATATTTTTTTGAATAAAATGAGTTTTTATTGATATTTTATTCACAAGAGTGTTGAAAAACGTCGTATGATACACGTGTGTATTGATAATTACCGTGCGTTTAGGTGCCTGTAGTCCCCTTAAGACAAAAATGTTCTGAGGCGGACTTAATGCCATACGCAAATTCTAACAGTCAACCTTTGGGTGATGCAGAGACAAACAGTGGTAGGTGACATATAGAATAATAATGCTTGTGCTTCGGACATCGACGCACAAGCTGTTACCATGGACTCAGCACATGATTCTGAACGACCCTGCATTGAATTTTTTGTCGGTTATTTAAAAAAATATTGCTCTGCCATTGATCGCGTAGGTATAGCACTTTTCTGTTTTTTTTTTATTTGATGATCCATGAAAAATTTCAATGCAGGGGGTTCAGAATCATGTACTGCATGTAAAGCATTACCGTCGTGATGATACTGCCAGCTTCTTGCGAATGTGCTCGCGTACTTTAACTTTAAAGCATAATGGGTTGGTGGCATTCCTGATTTCCTGGAGGAGCGCATTCCACCGAAAGATATACTGAACGAAGAAGGAAAACTGAATGAAGTCTGAGCGGAGTGTGGGACATTGAAGAAGACGATTATGTGATGCACGTATATTTCTATTTTTTGTCAGTCATTTGCTAGATATATTAACTTTTCCTATATATAAGGCAGGTAAAATGATCCTAGACATGTAATCCCTTTTGCTGCCCATCTTTTTTTTTTGAACTTATAAGTGTATCAATAAACTGTTCTATCTTTCTTTTCTAACTGTAGGTACTGCGACACATTACAAGCTAAAAATTTCCAAATCGTAATTTTACGATCGAAACCGTTCTCTTCTCACAAACACAGAACCCTAAAACGAGTACATATCTCAAAAAATATATAAGCTACCTCTTGCCCAACCTACATGGATATTTTTTGTGAGTTCCCATCGACGCCGCCCAAAAACCGCTGGTCATCATCTACTTTCATTTCTTTTTAAATGTGTTCGATTTTTTAAATTTTAATCACAGACTAATCTTCTGTTTCTATAGACTGTTTTTTGTTTGTGTATTTGAGTTAGTAATGGTTTATGGTATAGACTGTCTAATAAGTTTGCTGAAATCGTCTTTGATGAGAACTGTGTGTTTCGGTAGCGCTGATGAAAAAGTAATTTAGTTTTTTGTGCCCACTAACACGGTAGTTTTACGCTGGTACTACTGATTGTTTTGTTAAATACTTTAAAACATTAGTTATGGTATGTTTACTACAGTTGCTAAAAATATTTATTGACATACAGTCCTGCGATAACATTGGTGCGATTGGTAATCACTCACACAAATGCAAAGCTCAGCTTAGGCCTCGCGGACTGTACCTATCTATTGAATCACTCAGCCTTCAGAGGCTTCTGAAGTTGTTAACAATTGAATACTAGGGACTGAAGCAAAACTGATCAGAAAAAAGTAAACTGTCGAAGAAAAATACTTGTGCTTTCGTACTAGAAAAACAAATTTGAATCAGGCCCTACATTTCAGCAATGAACGAAAAACGAAAAGGACCCCAGGTTTCAAACTTAGGTATATCACCCTTCTTTTTGTGTCGGGAGCTATAAAACAACACACTTAGGAACCGTTGTATACGGCTTTTGATATAATATAGCATACCTAATTATTAATTAGCCAATTTATATGGATAATAAACTGTCCTGTCCACTATCTCATATGTTTCACCCACATATCGGTAGAAAGGCAGCACCGCCCCACATAATTATAGCATGGAGTGCTGCTGACGCCCCCACGCCTTCCGAAGCTTCGCGCTTCAATGATAGATGTATTTCTACGATTATAGGTTACACTTCTTAATGAAATCAGGAGTTGGATAGAGTTTTTTTTTGCTTGAATACTATGTTAAATTATAAAAGGGAAATTTTCAAACAAAATAAATTTTGTAAAAGTAAACACTCTGTTTAGGAAACGTACCTTGACCCTTGGCAGAGTGGCCACAATGTACGCGGGCGGCATGGAGCGGTGTATGTATTTGACTAATGCTTGAAACACTCTTACCCCTCCGACCTCGTTATGGATGAGAGTTATGTGGTCATCCACATAACTCTCATCCAGGAGTACAGTAGGGCCACCAGTACAGTGCACAAGACACACAAACCGACATTCCGACCTCGCCGCCGAGGTCCCTCGCAAAGACCCCGACGTAACTGTCCCCCCCGACCCTTCCTCGACGAAGTGCCAGCCCGCGCCGTAGCTGAGCCTGTAGCTTTAAAGTCCCCAGATAATAATAATCATCTAAATCAGATCCAGCCTTTCCCATCTTGCTGTCCTCCCACCAGCGACGCCCTGAGCCGAGGTCCGTTCCCCACAGGGGGTGCCCTTAGCGAGCAGTCGCTTAGTAATGTAAGTAGTTTTACGCCCCTGGCTGGAGGCTTTGAGTTCGCTTAAGGCAGCCACAGGATGGTCCGGTTAAGTAGTCGCGACCTCTCAAGGTCAACTACGAGATGCCATCCACAAAAAAAAATACTTACCCGCTTATGTCATGACAGGCCTGACTTAGGTATCCCTGCCAGACAATAGAACCATCGCAATTTAGTATTTTTGCCATCTGATAACACGCCCTGTACTAAATGACCACTGTTAGTAATTGAAACCCCACTCCCAAGGTTTCATTAAATATCTGTAGTGCAGTAGATGCCGTAGCGTAGCCTTCTTAAATTTAAAATTACATTTATCGTTACAAAATTCAACGATTACCGAATAAAACGATCATATTGCAGCGATAAGTGATTGGTTATTGGATTATTTGCATGATTGATTTGCGATCTTTGTAGTTGTTGGCTTAAGGGTCGGACTATAAGCACTAACTGGTCCATCTTATAATGGTTCTAACATATAGATAATTGCAAAAGGAGCTAGGCTTGTCAATGCAAGCTACGTTTAGAAAAGGAATCTTTTTCATCCATTCCGTTTGGCTACCATTTTCGAATTCAAATTCATTCTTTGGTGTAATTTTTGGCACATTTTACATGAGATCTTATTAATAAATATTCAGTTCCTCAAAAATCTACCCTATAGGTGTACACTTATTAACAAAAGTCGTAATTATTATTAAAAAAAAGAATAGTCAACAAATTAAAATAATTACAACAAAACACAACTTAACTAAATTAATGGTTACAAAGATAATAACATAATGACAAAATTAAATAAATAACAATGTCAAGTACCTTATCATTTATCACAATTTATCATTTTTTTTCTTTACTTCAGGTATGCTGTATGCTTCTGAATCCTGCCTAATCCGAACTAATTTTATCAATTTGAAAGTAACTTTGTCTGTATGTTACCTTTTCATGCCTAAACCACTGAACCGGATTACGTGGGCAAAGCCGCGGGCAGAAGCTAATATAATAATATTAAAAATGCGAAAGTAAGTTTGTTTGTCTGTTACGGTTTCACGCCGAAACTGCTGAACGGATTTGGATTAAATTTGGCACACAGATATCTCATGACCTGAGTAAGGACATAATCTACTGTTTATTCTGGATCAAACAAAAATTCGCGGTCAACAGCTAGTGTTTTATATTTTACTTTAATACATGGATAGGTCTTACACCTTCATCCATTAAGCGTTACGGAGGGGGCACCCATTTATATAGACCTTAGGTACCGGTGACAGCCCAAACCCACAGGCTCTCTAATAGATAGCTACCACTTCCTACCCAATACATCATGATGTGAGAAACTGAGGCAGCCGGTCTGCTCGAGTCGGCAGGAAGAGCCCGCCCCGCCTAATTATAGCCTGTAGCCGGCCATACGCCCACCAGAACCGAGCTGGTGCAACCGTGGGAGCGGTCAGGTCTAAATATATGGTGGTGCCTCGATGTGGCCCATGATTTATTGTCGATAGACGTTTTGATAGTGATGTATAAGAAGCTTGGTTTATTTCGACGAGCACTGCAAATGTGTAGTACACCAATTTGCAGTACCTTTATATGGAAAATTCAAAAAAAAAAAAAAAATGAAAGTAAAAAAGTTTTTCTGTACGAACAAAACGCACATTACAAATACACACACAGCCAAAAGCCTTGTATTCAATCAATTAAAATTTGTCCATTGCTTGATAACAGTAAATGATATCTACGACAGTAGCAAATGCCAACAAACAAACAATCGAATCAAAAACAAAATGCCTATTGCAGAGCGGAAAAATTGCTACTTTTGAAACAATAACAAGAACAATTAGGCCGTGCGTCGCATCTGTGCAAGACCAGGTCGTAACTGAGCAAAATGCTGTGACTTCGGACGAACCTATAGCCAATAGCGATTGATTTTCAGCAACTACCTTTCGAATGACGTAATGACGTCCCCCAACACAGGACACTGTTTATTGTCAAAATAATATAAGCAGGTTCACAGATTAACACCAAGTTGAGACGACATGAGAAGCTTACAGTTCCTAACCATTACCTACAGCTAGGTTACAAAATATTTTTGGCCAGTTCTTGGGGTCCGGGTGGAGGGTCTATCTATGTGAAGTCAAATTTAAACTCATACTCATTCATTCATCATCACACACACTCTGTCAAAGGCAAAGACATTGACAATGTCATGTAATAGACAAAGTCAAAGTCAAATAATTTATTTCAAATAGTAAAAGGCACTTTTGAACGACAAAATTTATAGAAACATGGAGTTCTAGTTGGCTCTTCCAAAAAGTAGTGTCGAATGGACAAGGCTGGCTGTGGGTACTTACAATTTTCGCGGTTATCAAAAAGTATTAAACCTTGACTTAGTTATACAATTTAAAAGTTTTATTAATGCCTAGCCTCCCTGTATTCAAAACTAAATTCGGAAATTCGTATTTTTTTTTAAAATAATTGTTTAAAATAACAAATTAGACCACCGTTTCATTCAAGCAATTTTAAAATCTCTAGTTATTTCCATTTAGATCGACAATTTTAAAATGAAAATAATTGCCAACCCCTATTTCCGAATTTTGCAGCTAACTTCAATTCAATAAAACATCTAAATCTAAACCATGAATCTGAAGCCACGGACTGACCATCATCAAGTGTTTGCAGTCATTAAAGACCGGTAAACAGAAATGCTTCCCGTACATTCCTAGTAGTCCATTGTTTTATACATCTGGAAGGTATGTTTTTAATTACGACCATTAAATCCAGCCTTTCGAACTAAAGGCCCGTTACACGATCCATTTTATGCAGCACACATAAACTTCTCAAAAGTTTGCAGTGAGTTGATAGCTAAATGTTTGAACGTACTTTCCTTATTAATTCTGAGAAATATATCATTTTTCGTAAGCGTTTTATTAGTCAATAATATGGTGAGAAATACTTGACTCTAGTTGCAGTGCTCAAATAATATTTTTTATTTACCGTTTGACCTTCCGACAAGTATTCCGAGTGCACAACACCGCGATGTCAAAGAAATCATCCATTCGCGATACTTTTTTGACAGAATGCATATAAATGCTAGTTGCGCGGTAAACTCTGCTAACGCGATGTGGGATTTTGTGTGACATCAATGTGATGCGTAGTTCGCATGTGGCGGTGTAGCCGCCACACATGTATAGGCATACCTTTTGAACTGGAAACCAGCCGATCTATTCTGTAAAAATCTCACCGTGAAAACTTAGGTGAAGTGGCAGTCAATAGTGTCAAGCATCAGGGGGGAATGACTGCTCACTTCAGACTCACTTCGCTTAAGTTTTGGTTGTAGAATTACTGTTGAAAAACTGTCGATTTAGAGTTGAAAAATTGTAGATTTAGAGTTGAAAAACTGTAGAATTAGAGTTGAAAACCTGTAGAATTAGAGTTGAAAAACTGTATAGGAATTAGAGTCACCAATAAGATGTATTCATTATACATAAGTAAAAATTTGTCCTTTTGGCGAAGTCTGCGGGAACTCGACCGAATGCTGACTGAACTAGAAGTCGCCTATCCGTATCGGTCTTGAGATGAACATAGACAGAACCAAGTTTAGGTTAAATGACCTTATTACCCTGAGACCTATTGTCATTCACGGCGTCCTCCTTAAAGTTGTTTAGGGATATTTTTACCTCGGGCAGAATATGCAGTTGGGTAGGAACAATTTTGTGAGGGAAGCCGACAGGAGTATGCAGCTGGGATGGGCCCAGCATTCAAAGTCAAAGTCATAGCATTTTATTTCAAATAATGCATGCCAAATGGAAGAGTGTACCGATAATGTTTTTTTTTTGTTTTATTGTAACAACTTACCTGAAGGTTTTTTTTATTTACATTCTAAGCAAAATATTATTGTATTGTTTTGTATTCTATTCTATGGTTGGTACCAATGTGAATTCAATAATTCGCTTTCTAGTTTATCTTCTTGCCAGGTTTCATATAAATAAATTAGACAATTTAGCCACAAAACACACCAACATGACAAACAACTTTTGCTTAATTGATACCCAAGTTAAAAGTTCCAAGTGTTTCGTGTATAACCAGCCTTAAAATAAGCACTAAAGCCAATGTTTTTGCGCTAAAAATAATAACATAAATCAAATCTACGTGCCTCACGTCCGCCATTTTGAATTACCGACTAATATTGAATATTTTTACGCCGTTTTCACCGTGTAATTATAATAAATACCCATATTACTATCCTTACTTGATTTCTGCGGAGATTAAGATAGCTCATGTAGAGATTTCAAATTAAAGATAGCTTCGGTTGCAAAAATATGTCTGGCAGAGAACCACAGAGACGGAGTTACCTAGTTTCGATTTTTTTTAGGATAAATGCTTACCTACAAGTCTTTCTTTTTTTCGGGATTCAAACAACTAAGACAACTTCTTAAGACCCTATAGTTGATGTTGATGGAATAAACAACGTTACGCATTTTTGCACTGGAAGTTCTAAGCAACAACTCTGATTTTGTCACAAAACTACATTGCTTCAAACTCTGAAGACTAACAAATAAAGACTTAGACACCTTTTCCGCCCCACAAAACGACAGAAAAAGATTTACTACCAAGTGGCTGACCAATTCCGATATAAATATATACCTAATTTAGCTGCCCAGCGTTTGGTCAATACAAGCCATTGTACAGCCGCATCACGACCCCATCTACCATAGAGACATCCCACATGAAGTAGCTCCACATTGCTTCGACATCTGCGAGTGTAGCCCGCGCCTGCGCTTGGGCAAGAAGCCGCGATACCCCGTAATTAAGGCCGGCGCGCCTGCCGCCCATGTATACGCACGGCCTCACTTTTTTCTTATTTTTTTTCTTTTTCATACATTACACACCGCTTCACGTTTTATGAACGTGAAGGTATTCTGTTTTCAAATAATTATTGTTTTGTGTCGGTAAGGTTATATACATACGGACTTTTACTATCAAGTATGGTAAAGGATGTTAGGTTTATAGAAAGGAAAATTAAAAGTTTACAGATTCCAATGTCTCATAATAGGTACTGATATTACTACTACTTCTCCAACGATATGCGCATAAATAAAAATTCACTTTTTTTTTAAATTATCTACTGAACTCAAAAGGTCGACGAACCTAACCTAACCTTTGTAACCTAAAAATAAATTCATTTTAATAATAAAAAAATATGTTTATAATTTTCTGACTTCAATAAATATTCCAGATCATCTTTTGTATTTTCATCCCCGATTTCCTCACGAATTTGTAAGCATTAAAAAAAAAACAAGCACGAAACAGGAGCCTAGGGATGGGAACCGACCGACTCACTTGAAACCCTTCACACGACCTACACGTAATTAAAACAATAAAAAACTTCATGAATGGGTATACCGATATAGGCTTATGTTTATTAAAATCTTGGCCGGGATCGCTTCCCGTCCAAACATGATTTATGTGCAGTAGAAGCGGGTCGAGCCGCCTTCATTCATTTGTTTTTTAACATCGACTAACTCGTTGTTTTATTCCATTTCAGATAGGCTTGATTAGTTTTAGCTCCGATTAATCGACTAAGGTCTCTCTGGTTCTTTGTTTTTTTTTTTAAGTTCGTGGGATTAGTCTGTGTTGGGCGCGCCTTATGATTTGTGACAGCGTATTATTGTTTTTTCATTAAGTTTCGTTTGTTGAGTGTAATTCGGAATTACAATAACAATCGGGTCTTACCTCGTTTTGGGGAAATTATTTCGTTCTTTATGTAATTTTTGGTAAACTATGGTTTTTGATTAGCGTGTATTTTTAAACTTATTTGTTTAGAAGAGGATGAGATGTGAAAGACCGCGATGAATAATAGTATTCATCGTGGTGGTGGGTTTTGTGAGTATAAGGTTTTGTGAGTATAAATGCGGATAGCCGCATTTATACTCACAAAAATGGTTAGTCAACCACTAACCTATATACGTACATGTACATACATAGTTTCAATAACAAGCTATTTCGATCAAACCGCAAACCTATAGGCGCGCAGACATTGTAGATTAGATGTCATCACCACGCAGCACAACTCTCAACCTCATTACTGTGTCGAAACAATGCGGTAATTAGCCAACTCAATTACCAGATGGATATGGCAGTTAGGTATGGTTTATTACAATACTGATAACTGGTGATAGACCGAAGTTAAATATTTCCGAAGCAAAGGTAGGAAGGAAATTAACTGGACTTGAAATTAGCCATTGAAATTCAAATTCGAATAACTTTTTTTCATTTCACAAACATTGGCATCGTAGATTAAATATAGACAGGCATAAAAACGACATGATACTAGCTTGTGAGAATAGAAATTGAATGGATGTCATCAAGAAAGAAAGAATGAATAACGTTTATTTGGACACAGTTCGTGAAACACAAAGTACGGGTTTGGTCTGAAATCAAGTCACCTGAATTTGAGGACTCTGTCAAGGGGGTTCATCTCAAGCGCTCCCATGCAATTTTAGGAACTGCGTTGAAATATTTAAAAATGTTTTCTAAGAATTTCGGTAAATCACTAACCAATGCTTGAAACGCAACTTTGTTCACATTGACAGTGACAGATATAATTGACTCCACGTCATTCCGTTGATGCAATAGTGGTGTACTTGTGGCGGCGCACTATTATAAAATATAGAAAAGATCCATTTTTGGAAATGGTGGAAGCCATAAAATATGGTTATGAAAGTAATTATAGATGTTAATATTTTGGTGTTTTAATGGCTGCAAGTGTGAGCGAAGCGAGTTCGGGGTCACTTTGCGCTCTTTCTGAAGAGTGAACGAAACTGAACCGTCACGCTCGGGTTGGTGACGTTGAATCGCGTGTACTCGGATCCAATCGTAAGTTTCCACTTTTATCGTGTAGTTATAAGCACACACCTTTTTTATTTTTAAAACTCTTACAAAAAAGTCGAAGTTAGTCAGCATGGGTAGAGGTAAGTAGGTACATTCGTTTTGAGAAGGTTGCATTGTTTTTCATATTCAATCTACATCCGGGTGGGCGTTTTCACTTGCAATCACATCAAAATGTTAAATAATGCAATACAAATCGACCCACGTTCAGTTTTATGTAGGTAATTTTATTCACAAAACACAGTCAGACGCGTGGTCGAGGCGTGAATTTGTGAAGATTTTTTTTCAAAAACTCTTTGGTACTGAGACGGAGTAATAAAACTGTTCTTGCGGTCTACATTTAACTGTCAACTCTTTGGTTTTTTTCCCCATGATATTTGTGACGGTGAAGCTCAAAGCTTGTGGTCGTGGACCACATCACTCGTGGCCGCGTTCAGACAAATTCATACCCCATAAAATTGACGCGACGCTCGCTGGTACACCACCATTTTGTTTTTGTTTTGGAGAAAAAAGGCCGAATGTAAATGAGGTTTTCTTGAAAGAGGTGAGTGTTGTTAATGTTGGTTTATTTGTCTCATTTGTAGAGAGAAGGAAAGGCAGGTAGCATGGATTCATAATGTTCTTCTATTTTTTTCTAAGGGTTTCAGGCCCACCTGAACCACAAATTACTAAATGAGTTTAGCGCTAACCATCACCCTGTGTAAAATACTATCAACCGCAATTGGAATCTTTTTGAACAATTTTGCTTAACCATTTCTTTATATAATGTTCGAAAAATTTGTCTGTCAGCAACGTAAATAACGCAATGAATGTTGTTGAACTGTCAAAATGAAAGACATTCTAACTGCTAGTGTGTTACACTATTGTCCCGCTTAATTAAAACATCTCATTCTGTCCTTAGTTTATTTTCGTTCTGGAATAAAGCTTTGTTATATTATTAACTGTTTACAGTAAAAAGATACTGGCAAAAAAATACAAAAATGAGATTTTTTTTTATTCTTCTCACAAGAAATTTCAGGAGTTCTGAAGTACTTATGTATGAACTCTAACTCATTGTTAATGTTGGTCATAAATACTTTCGAACATACCATCAAAGGATTAGGGTTTTAGGCAAACTTGTGAAAGTGTTTACAGATAATTCGAAAGGAGCCCTATAGTCCACGATTATTCCACGTTTAAAAACGCCTATGGCTAAACCGGGTGTTGGTGTCATCTGACATCACAGCTGTGCAGGCGCCCGGCAGACGATCACTGCCAATTTCGAAATTGGAACGTTTACTATTCTCAAACAAAAAACTGGCCACACAGAAATTAACTCTACCCTACCTGTTTTAAGATTTAAACTTATAATTTTATAAGCTGTGCCATTTTCCAAATTTAGAATTTAAGTGACGTAACTCTTGGAAGCTATCGATAAATTACAGTTCTTATTTGTTCTTAAATAAGGTGGGTTTTTCTTTGAAGCCTTTTTTCTATTGTTTCGGTCGGTCGACTATAATGACATAATGGGTCGCGGGTTCGATCCGGCGCAATTACGCGGCACACGATCGATTATTGTGATCAATACAGGGGTTAGACGGCGGTTCGCTGCCAATTTTACATCTTTTTATATAATTTTGTTACAAACAATGTAGCTGTGATGTTAGATCGATATCAGTTATCGAAGTACTTTCTTTTTTGATCCTATTCAAGGATGTCTAGCAATATTTTACTTATTTAGTTATAATAATTATATATTTATGAGTAATGTATTTTCTAATGGCCAAGGAAACAGTTGACAGATAAAAAATATCACGACTAATTTTCGAATTAAACATGATGTATTAAATCAGCCTTATTAGTTTACACCAGTTTTTTACCTTGAATTAATAATAATATAAAAATAATTAATTGACATCTAATACCAAAAACAATAACCAATTCAACAATATCGATAACAATACGGGCGCATCACTACATTATCGACCGATCATCGACTCGGTCGCCGACACGGATCGACAATTTCGTAAATTGTGCACCGATTAGCGACCGATTACGACCATTACCGACAGACGGACACCCGATCCGGCCGCACCGATTAAAATAATCGGTAAGCGATAAAAACAGATAAAATAATTCCATGTTTTGTCTGTAGCCGGTTTTTTGTGAATGTAACCTGCGCGTGCGTGAGTTGAGACTAACCTAGCGTTTTGTCTAGCTTCTAGAATTAAGATTTTTTGCCTCTAAATTGAATATCTTCTACAGTGTATCTAAATCGTCTTAAATGTATCAAAACAATTGATGGAAGGCGCCATCACATAGGTACCTATTAATTGATTTAAGGAATTTTGTAATATCACGGTGGGTAAATTGCTTTTTGCTGTTTATATATGAGTTTCTATTCATACAATTACTTGTATTTACAAGTCCTAAATAATAACTTAGTACCTACCCGATTCTTGAGTGAATCTTAACTTTTGCACGATCATTGGAGGGTTCTTACTAACTTCTGCCCGCGACTCCGTTCGCGTGAAGCTTCTCTCATAGATCCTATGACCCTCAGGCATAATGTAAGCTCCATAAGTGACATAATTTTTTAATCGGATCAGTAGACCCGAAGAATACATACAAACTCTCAAATTTTACGTCTTTGTAATATTAGTACATTAGCAACCCGCCCCTGCTTCGCTCGAGTTCTTCGACTTGACCTTACGAATCAAATATGTGAGTTTAATATAAATGTACTTATTAAACACATGAATCCCCCGGCTTAATTTCTTTAAATGATGAGGAAAATCGCATCAAAATCTGTTACATAATTAAGAAGAGCAACGCGGTCACACCGATTTGAAAAGCGAATTTATCTAGAAATGCATAGATATAGGTAGACCTCCTCGATTTAAATTTGAACCAGCCAGCGTTGTAACTTACCCATTTTTCTGTCTGATCTCGTAGCAACCGATCTCACGGGACACCATAGTCCCTTATATAATCAGGAGTCGTACTGCTTGTTATATACACACACATTTACGGCGCTGCAAGGATCTTTAGTTTGTAACAATCTCTCCTCTTTCACCAGTGCCCTGTATATCTCTATTGGCCAGGGAAGCCTGCTTTTTTGTTTTAGTCTTCCAAACAGACCATACCTAAAAGAAACAAGTATATTTTTTTTGCAAACACAGTGTATAGCAAATGAAATGTGCAGCTTTGGCCATCAAATATCTAAATAATGAAAATAACTCTGTTACAGTTGCATCCTCAAGAGAATAAATGTGTTGTGAGTGGATGTGTAATTTTATTACATTCAAGGCTACAGAACATACTCTCTTCCATTTATCTGCTTGTTTTTGGACTCTCCCACCTACAGAATAAAAAAGCTCAGAGAGCTCATTCCAGTGATGTTCAGTTCTTAGTCGACCTTGAGCTCCTGGCAGCGGCCTTGAAATATCAATATTCCTAGAAATAATAGTATTGATTAGATTTTTTTTCTTCTTACATAATTGTACATATTAAATTATAAACCTACATAGTACATTTTTTCCATAAACTATTTCATTTTGAAACCATCGTTTTCTATAAATAGATTTATGTATTTCAATATTGCAAATGTGAGTACCATGGAGTCGTTTAAACTTCACTTAACTTAAAGGCATAAGAACGCTTAGTTATAAAAATAATTCATGGGTTCGTAAGAATGTGGTCGTGATTCCTCCATGCCTCTATTGATTAGGAAATAAGTTGAAAATACGATATGCTCTTGTAGAACATGAAAGCCACTTATAAACTGATAGCGTTAAGAGATACACTTGAACAAAACTTCCATTATGTCATTGTGTAAACAAATGAACACAAATTTTATACGAAATGTTTCGTGATTATCGTGAATTCCTACTCAACTTTCCATAAAATCTAACATTATTGTAAATTATACTTGCAATTAAATATTGACACAAATAGTTAATCATAAATTATTACTTTGTTAATAACACATAACATCATCATATTGTTAATACTTTTTAACCGCAAAAGCTCCGCGAAAATGTTGATTTATTTTTCAACTTTTCTAAATAGTTTTAAAGAACCGCAACTCACTAGAGACGCGTTTGACGTTTGACATTGACGTTTGGTTTTTTTTCGTTCTCACTTTAACTTCCTTAAAGAAACTATCGTTTTTCCTTCCGACGCGACGCTGCGGAATTAGCGTCTGGCGTGAGCTTTCGTCTTTCTCTACCATTTTTATCACGCTAACGTTTAGACCGCAGCGTGTCCGGAAAAACGTTCGGATGTATTTTGTCTAGGCCTGCAGTACCTACGTTCTTGACACCCGTCAGTTTCTTACAAAAGATTACGTGTTTTACGAATTTGATATTTATTAGTTACTAAGTTTGTCGCAGTGACAGGTATCAGTAATGCATTCTATCGACCGGATCGATCGTTGATGGTATAGTACGAACAACTTAGCTGTGCAATTATTGGTGGCAATGGCTGTAAACGAAAAAGAAAAACCGTAATCAAATGTCACATTTAAAATGTTTGTTCGAAAAACATCCGTTGCACAGCTATGTAGGTCGAAATGTAATGTTTATAAAATTGTACCTACTGAAAAACAAGATGGCGGCGTTCGATTTCTTTCACATTCCATAAGATCCTTGTAGGTAACTATACTTGTTATTATTTTATTAAATAAAAGCGACATGCAGATTAACTATGAATACATAAACCTTCCGGTTACTTAAATGAAGGCGAAAAAGTTGCGTTGTTTAGAAGAACAACGCGGTCACACAGACACATAATTTACAATATGTATAGATGACACTCGCGGGCGGCCGACTTGCATAATGTTTTAGATTTTGATTTCTGTGTGGATAATAAATAATATATCTATTTTATTAAAACTTTTACCTATGAAATCCTGAGACACAGTTCTAGAACAAGAGTGTCTTTGCGTTGGGGTTTGTGAGGGTATAACCGACATCAAACGCTTCACTTTTTGTCTTATCAGGTGTAGATTGCCAGAACATTAAAGGAGTAAAAATGAATTCATTCGTGAACCAATCCAAGAATGTTGGATTCCGGCATTCGCCATGTTTCAATCGCCTACCACATGATCGAAAAATTAAATGAACGGAGCAGATGAACGTTCATCTCTATGTTATTTTGTCGGTTACCTGTGAAAAATGAAAATTCACTCGAGTGAAGTATCTGATATCAGGTTTGGTTCAACAGCACAGTTTACCTAAACTTATGCCTTCTGGATTAATTTATAATTTGTAACAAAATTTTGATTCAAAAGTGAGTCTTTTGCCCGTTCTTCTCTATAGGTACTCACTACGCTTTGGAATCGGCTACTAACTTCATCTTTCTGACCGACTGACCTTGAAAATTCAAAAGTGCTTGTAATTGGTTTATATGAAATAAATCCTTTGAGTTTGAGTTTATTAACGGTCATCAACTCAGTCAACTGAAACTGCTAGCCAAATAGTCTCCCCCCAAGATGCTCCACAAAGCCTCAACACTGCTATAACCCAAGAACATTAACCCCATCTAATCCTAACGTCACACGCATAACCAAAATCCAATCAAAAACCTAGCATAAAACTCTTTTTAACGAGAATAGCGGCTCATGAGAGGAGTTTATTAAAGCTGGGACATTGGGGACCAGGACAGGAGACCGCCTAGTTATCAGCCGTCTAAAGGTACATTGCGCGAGTCTCCAAAGACACGTCAAAGCCTATCCTAATTTAAACAGGGCTGTTTACGTCCCCGGGGCTTGGGTCACGACGAACCGTCAGGTTGGGGTCCAGTGATAGCGAGAAGGTGAGTGAAAATAAACGGGTTGACTGGTTTTTAGGATGACTGGGTCAAGTTTTGTAAGATACGTTAGTTTGAAGGAATTGATAGTCATGAATGGCCAGGAAGCAGTGGCAAGGTGGGTGAAAGTAAGAATAAACAAATATTTATTTGCTGCTTTTAAAAGACCTTCACATAATTTATGCAGTAATATATTTGTTTATTTGCCTCTCACAGAGAGGAGGCCTGTGTTCCAGAAGTGGGAAAGTTATAGGCTGATTATGCTAAATACTCAAGATTATCAACATCCCTGAAAAAAGCAGCAACTTGGAAGTTGAAATGATATGAAACTATGCAGTTAATAGGATATCATTCGACAAACGTTACAAGGCGGCCTAGCGTAGTGTTATTATTTAATTTATACAGACCATACTTAGTTACATGCCAAGGCCAGCTGACACCATAAATCACTTAAATGCGTTTAACGCTAAACACATTTAAACATCATTCTATCTCTGTCATCTTCAAACGATTGACAAAAACAAAACCATGTTTTAAATTTGTGAAAGAGCTACAATTAATTGTGATCATAGTCTGCAATTACACAGGGATAGCACTAGCATTTTTCTTTCTTTCTTAGAAATCGGTACTTTCATTTTATTATTGTTCTTTTTTAATTGAAAGAAATAAAGAAAATACATTTGTTTAGCACAGCCTAAAAAGCACAAACTATAATATAAAGCAGATAAAAAAAGTGTAAAGTACGATGTAATGAATTAGCAGGGAAGTGTGCCTCACAGCTGCGCCAAATAGGCCGACTTCAGCAATAATGCCAGACAACTAGTTCCTGACACTGGTTTTCAACTGGACCCTCAAGTGTGAGGTGATGGATAACGTGACGTGTCTATACATAAAATTGTATCAGATATAAAATAGTAATGAGTGTGATATTGAATTAAATAGCAAAAAAAAGTACACAACTGCTGTTGGTGTACTAAAAACTATAAAACAAAATGACAAGTGGAGAAAAAGATTCCTTATGTAGATCTGCAGCCCGCTGCCACTGAAACCAGACCTCTCGCCGAACTCATTTCAGGGCTGAGCGCGCACCCGCCGCCCTGCCCCTACCACACAACCGCACTTTATAAATATTGTACTCTCACTCAATAACGACGCTGCGTGACAACCCTTGATGTGCTTCACCGTTTCCACTAGTAATTTACTAATGTATAAAGACAAGAATAAATATTTTAATTTTGGGGCTTCATTGCTATCGATATTTCACCACAAAGTCAGTTCGTATGTTGAATGATGTATAGTAGTTTATTTCTACAAAATGGCACGAGAATGCATCCTTCGAAGACACAAACACCAGAGGCGTTAGTGCGCCATTTTCGACGGAGGCACCATGGCTTGTCTGCGCGAAGTTGCGCAACTCAGTGCAACTAGCAAATCTTCGTACAGCATGTGTAGATCGTGATGCAAGGGCAGCAGCATCCACCGCAGCCGCAACCACAACAGTCACCGCAGCCTCCACAGCCCCCACACATGTCTTCCTACGTAAGGTAAGAGTACTTAATATGAGCCTTATTTTACGGACGAAAGCAGACCAAAGTTGTGGAAAGTCAAATTTTTTTATGATTTTTAAGAAGTTTTAAAGTTTTTTTTTTCACTTCTTATGATGTGTGTTTTAAGCAAGCGATTTTATTAAAGGTATGGAGGATGATATGCAGCAATACTGATATCAAAACTTATTCGAACTACTGCACGAGTTATCTCTTACAACTACTTGGTTCTCAGATCATTTAGCTGCTTCTGAAGAGTTCCTGTTATTTCATCGCCAGGCACACAATGTCAGTACACTACAGTACACCTTTCTATGAAGCTCTATGGCACTACTCTTGCACAAAAGAGCTACAAACATCCTTGCAAAGGACAATGCCAGAAACTCTATAGAATTTTGCCGCACTCAATAATAAAAGTCATTTACAAGCCTGTATTAGCAGCATAACCGTTAAAATTAAAGCTTATAAGCGTTAACTAAACATTCGTCGTAATGCCTGTAGAACTTGCGGTTTCTGTTAAAATCTTAAATGATAATACGAGTAGGTTAGGAGCAGTTTATAATTGTTAAAAGCGATTTAATCAACATATACGTTACGCGTAATATGAGATTTTGTTTAACAGGTATTTAAAACTTTATTTTTTTGTTTATCACGCGCAATGAGTAACGCGATAGGAAATTCAGCTGTTGAATGCTTTTTATCATTGATTTGTAATCGGCAAGTTCTACTGAAAAACAATGCATTATGAAAAGGTCCTTTAATCACACAGGGGCGGGATCTGGCATTGTCATTTCCAAGGTTTCGTTCGAGTATCACAATACGAACATTAGATGCTTTTAATTCGGAATGACTAACATCATTTGTATCAAACTTAGCACTTTAAATCGTGGTGTTCTTTGAAGGAAGGTCATATAAGACGGATAAGCAAGTGCCGCCGTCTATATTTGTTACGAAGTTGCGGAAATCACCGAAAAGGGGGGATAAGAGAAACTAGATGGTGACAGCCACTCTAAATGAGGGCCACTAGGTCAGCCCGCATGTTTTGTCGATGGAAGAAGACAAAATCACGGATTTCTTTTGTTCGTCTTTCATTTGTCTATTCTTCAGTCGACAAAAATGCTTTCGTATCACGCTCACGAAGAACTACTGTATTCTGTCACAATCCCGATGATATTCAAGATGCTCAATGCTCAACAACTAATACAAATTTTTCTCCACATGTTTGATACTTATTTATAAAAAAAAACACACACACGTGACTGCTTCGTTGGTCTAGTGGTCGCAAGAGCTACTGCTGAGCATGAGGTCTTGGGTTCGATTCCCAGGTCGAGCAAAGTGTTGTTGGGTTTTTCTAGCTAGAATTTCTCAGTAGCAGCACGGAGTCTGGATTTGTGCCCGGTTGATGGCAATAGGCTCGCCCCCTATTACATGAGACTTAAGCATAACTGGCGAAATGTGGGTGTACTATAGGTAAAACTCTGCCTATCCCTTCTGGGATTACAGGCGTGATGTTATGTTATGTTATTAGATACTTATAACTTTTGAACATCTAAAATAATGAGTCTAGAAACTTCCACTTAAAATCGTGGTCTAAAAAATACAACACAAATCTAGCAAATAGAAAGTGAGTGGCTATTCATGGGCAGTAGGCGTGGCCACGATGTTATTATTGGACCAATCCATTGTGACACTCGATACTGCCTACTGTAATAGCTAGCTGAGTTCTCAGAATCAGATTTTATTTATTTAGTTTATTGTACACCACAAAAATACATAACTGAAAATGAAAACAAACACTACAAAATATACAATGGGCGGCCTTATCGCTTTCTGCGTTCTCTTCGAGGCAACCTTAGAATGTACAGTGATTTGTCTGGACATAAAATGGAGTTGTCGTTGGTGCAAATAATAAGTATAAGTACTAAATTATTTAGCATATAATAAACTAATATCATATCTGTTGATAGATGGATCATAAAAGCTTTGTAAGGAAGTAATTTCAAGAAAATGTCGTAACGGGCCAGTGGTTGATGACTTGCCTCTCATACACGAGATTGTGGGTTCAAATCCGGACAAGTGTCAATGTGACTTTTTTAATTCATATGTACTTTCTGAGTTTATCTTGGATATTACTGACAACGGTAAAGAAAAACATCTTGAGGTAACCTGGACTTATAGTCCATATAAATTTGGAATCGCCAACCCGCAGTTTTGAGCAAGCGTGGTGATTAATGCTCGTGCCTTCTCTTTATGAGAAGAGGCATTTGCCCTGCAACGGGACTATAATGGGTTGATATTACTAACTATATATATACAATAAAATAGGAAAATCAAAACTGTTAATCTTGTTTTTCAAAGAAATGTTTGCGAGATCTGGGAACGATTTTAATGCCGATAATTTAAATTTATTAGCTTTTTGTCTGAATGTATGTTCCAGCATCACACAAATACTACATGATAGATTCTGTTCGAATTTTGAATAGATATTCCTTATAAGTCTGGTCAGTTTGTAGGATATCAAACATAACGCTTTTTATTATGGGGTATGAGCTGTATTACATTTTGTTCGTATTCTTTGGAGTGTAAAGACGCGCAAGATCCTAACCTTTTGGTTAGACCTTTGTAGATAGGTACCAATGTAACAGTTTTAAGTGATAATTATCACGCTATACCTATATGGAGCAAAGCAGTCAATCATGACATATACAGGGTGCGCTTTTGAGATGGGACAATACCTGCCGTACCTTAACCGTTGTCGCTACAAGAAAACAGTTTTATGAGAGTGTCCTTAAATTTTTGCATTGTTTCAGTCTGCACTAAGTGGTTTTGAATTTTTTTACAGTTAACACATTTTTTTTTTTACAAAAACCTTGTTTGGATACCAATCGATTCTGTTTCTTATAAGCATTAAAACGTCTAATGGACCAACCGATGTTTTAGTACCTACTATAAAAGTCACTTATAGCCAAAAATAACTTCCCATACATTTACATTACGTAGGAATTGGGACTGTCAAGACACCAGTCGAATGATTCCATTACTTCACTGGGCTGAATAGGGAATGAATATGGCAGATAGTTCAAGATTTTTTCTAACAAACACCCGCTATCCACCCGCTATCACCCCGCTATACCTTTACGGAGCTAAGCAGTCAATTATGACATAATTGAAGAACGGCGGGTTTAGTCAGGTTTCAACAAAGCAAATTGCTTACAAGTTCGACGACTGTTTTGCATACCTATGTTCGATTCCCGTCAATAATTTTAAATGATGTGTGCTTATTTTTTTGTCATTTTTATACAAAGGTTTTTTTTTTTGTGTACGGCGTCTCGTAGTTGACCTTGAGAGGTCGTGACTACTTAACCGGACTATCCTGTGGCTACCTTAAGCGGACTCAAAGCCTCCAGCCAGGGGCGTAAAACTACTTACATTACTAAGCGAACGCTCGCTAAGGGCACCCCCTGTGGGGCACGGACCTCGGCTTAGGGCGTCGCTGACGGGAAGACAGCAAGATGGGACAGGCTGGATCAGATTTGGCTTTTTTATACTAAGGCTTCTTCTGCCTTCTTAGGTAGTAAAAATAAATAGATTTCTATGGCTGACTGTTAATGAGAAACCCCGTGTGTTTATAATCCACTGTTATATTATTTTAGTGATAGCTGCTCGTCAGGAACAATCTGTAAGAATAACCACTTTTTTTCCTTAATCTTGAAAAATTCATCTCCTAAAACTCACCTCTACCCGTTAATAAAATAGGATATAGAAGTATGTTATTTTTGCAGATGGAAAAACCCATCGGGCACACGGCCCGTATCTACAGAGGTTCTTCTCTCTAAGAATGACATCAGTAGATCTGGCCGACTTTACGGGCTGATCCCACATCCGTATCACCTACGGACATAAGATTTGTTTGGCATCCGACCTAAGATAGGATGACACCACGATTCTAAAGCTATCCCTAGTCCCGATGTGTTATTGTCCGTCGGAAAAAGTTTATTATTCGGGTGCAGGATTCACTCCACAATTCGAAACTACTAGTATCTTCGTTGATGGACTTAGAGAGTAGGCCTTCTGAAACCCTGTCCAACCCACGGATATTGGATATCAATGATCCAACCAATCCACGTTCGCAGGATGGTTAAAAAATCTTGTTTGATTATTTTACACAAGAGTGATTGAACATTTGATTTCAGGTTTTTAAGAGCTTTTGATCGAAAGAAGGGCAATTGAAGTTTCTATATTCAAACTTGGGAAAGTAGATGCCTTATAGGTTCGTGATTCCATAATGGAACCACACACTCAATAGGAACAGCAGGGTAATGGCGTAACAATAACAACTGCAATGCCTTACTTTTGGACAGTTCTACAACCTTAATTGCGTTACGTTACGTTTACGTCGAGCAGACGAATTCTTCAAACATAATCAAGCAGTGTATTAGGAATTTTCCCAATTTACTCAAAAACGAAATTGATTCAATTGGGGTGCAGAACGTGAGCCAAGAACTTGGTTAAAACGACGAGGACGTCACAATGGAACCCACGAACCAAGTTATCTTAACAAATGTTATAAATGCGAGAGTTAGTTTGTTAAGCTTATACACTAAAACGGCTGAACGGATTCGGCTGAAAAATGGCACACTATCTAGGTAAGAATATAGGCTACTTTACATTCTGGATTGAAAACTTCTATAATTCTATATTTATTCTTAATAAGAGCCGTTTTTCGTGTCTTTCTGTTCGGTGTGACCGCGTTATTCTTGTTAACTACGCCACGGTATTTGATGCGGTTTTCACCATCATTAAGATAATTGATTCCGAAAGGTTTATGTGTACATTTCATACAGAAATCTTGATGTTTCATCATCATCATTATTTTCCTTCCCCCAAGCACAGCCACTTCGACCGGTTCTGTGCTTCCCGCATCCAGCGGATTCCTACGGCCTTCACCAGGTCATTGGTCCACCTTGTGGGAGAGCTTCCAACGCTACGTCTTCCGATACGCGGTCGCCACACCAGAACCTTTCGGCACCATCGGCCACATATTCTGTTAGCAAATATGTGCCCGCAGAGCAGATGTCGCTTGATGATTTATCAAGTCTTGAAAACTGCGCGAAGCAAGGGTGTGTTGCTAGTATTTTAATAAAATATGTGTGTAAACTAAGTCTGCACGCATGACAAACGCTGCGGTCGCCATGCGTTTTATCGCTCTTCGTGAATTAGGTGGCGATGTAACACATATTGTTGGGTAAGCAACAAGTTCGCGGTAAGCGCAAGCGCATTATTGTCAAAACCACAGACTAGTCAACGCTGTGCTTTGTAAAGAATTGCAAATTGCATTATAGTAGGAACACGTTCATTGGAAGTTTTCTTCGTATAGGCATGAAAGTCGAAGATATTATTTTGAAAAATTCGACTTAATATTTCAAAAAGTTCCTTTAAAAGATTTTCTACTGACTGAAATGCAGATTTGTAGGTACGATTTTTTTTTCAAATGCAAACAAAATTATCAACTAGTCTTAATAAGCAGAAAACCGAGTGATCAGGAAATCTCGGGCTTACATAGTTAAAAGATAAGTTATCCTGTTGGACAGTTGCATAAGTGAGCGTTTTCTTGGAAAATGACTCGCTAAGGCAACGGTCCCACAATTTTCTTGCTCAAGAAACGAAAAATGGAGAGAGTTCTCGCTGGCATCGGCAGTGTAAAGAGTGAGCGATAAACTATTAATATAAATATGTCACTGACACGAGACCTACATCCATTGATGGTTCCTGAGCGAGAAAATAGTCGATAGCTACTCGCTTCCTCGCCATCGGAGAGACAGGTAGCTAACATTGTAGGGTTTACTTAATTAGACTTTACATACATATAAACTGGTAATTTTACCAAATAGTCTCTTGTGTATTTTCTACTATAGACCTAAAATAAGAAGATGTTTATGTAATCTAGTTAGGTTTTTGTCTCAATTCTTGTCGTTAATATTACTAGCTTGTGCATAATCAGCCTATAATATTCTCACTGCTGGGACACAGGCCTCCTCGCTTCGATCGAGAGTGGGCTATGATCTACCACGCGGGCCTAGGTTAGCAGGTGTCACATGTTTTAGATTTTTTGGTTCTAGGACATGCCGGTTTCCTCACGATGCGATGTTTTCTTTCCTCGTTGTGAGAGAAGTGATTATGAAATAATTTACACAAAGTAAAGCGACTGCTTGGGATTCGAACCACGGCCACCACTGCTATCAATATTATTAGGTGCCGATGTAATACAAATAAAATGTGATGCAAACAATAAGTTCACGGTAAGTTGCAAGCTCAATTATTGGCCAACGTCAAGTATATATTCGATGGTGATTTATAAAGTTTTCAATTTTACATTATCATTCAACCTCTAGTGCCGATTTCACAAATGAATCTGAACGCGTTCAGCGCATTTAAATTGTGTTCAAGAGCTGTCAGTGTCAAAAATTGGGACTAAGCGTAGTTTAGTTTTGATCATAGTATAGCAGCACACTGCAGCCATTGAAAGCGCTTCAAAGTACTTTTAAGAATCTTTATAAAAGTGCATTTAAACAGTTAGAAAAAATACAGTATTTGGTAAGCAACTCTATCCCTGCCTAAACCTCAAAGCCATCTATATACTCGTCTGTGAAATGTGGAATGAAAACTGTCAGCACCTATTCCCACAAAATAATTAGGAAAACGTCAGTCCTCCTAATTCAATCCGGTTTTTTTAATAACTAAGCGTATGGCCTGCTATATGCTGCTCAGTACAAATAGACTGCCGCATAAGCCTTCAACGATATCACTGCAAATACTCGTAGCTGCAGATATTGCTACAGCGCCTACACGAATAAACCTGAAAAGAAACAATGTCCTTCAATCAATATTTTGAATTCTGACGAATCCAATAATGTTTGAATGCCTCGTTGGTATTTTGGTCGCAAGCGCTAGTCGTCCATGAAGTCTTAGGTTATATTCCTTTTTTTTTTATAAATGGCATCTCGCAGGTCAACCTATGAGGTTGTCGTCTGCTTAGACGGACTTGCCTGTGGTTGCCCTAATAAATTAAGCCAGGACTTCAACTTATGTACTAACTTAAAAACTAAGCGACCACGCTAAGGGCACCCCCTTTGGGGTACGAACCTCGGCTTAGGGCGTCGCTGGGAGAGGGCAGCAAGGGACTAGCTGGATCAGGATTTGAGTGATTTAGGGACGAATTTAAAGCTACAGGCTCAGCGGCGCGGGCTCGAGCAAGGGTCGGGAGGGGCGTGGATTTGGGCGTCGCGGCGGGCCTCGGCGGCGAGGACGGTAGGACGGCGATCGGATTTTGGGCTTATGTAGTGTGCTGGTGGCCTTACTACTCTCCTGGAGGAGGGTAGTGGCGTCGTCGGGGGCGATTAAAGTATGCCTTGGTCGGCGAATACTGCTAATGCGGGAGGGAGTGTAGCGGGCGGCCGCTGAGATCAAGGGGTTGGAGTGTTTTATGCCACAGTCAAAGAAGCGCTTCGATAAGCGTTTCATGAACTGGTTTATGGTAGGCATTTTAAGATCGATGTGGAGATTTATATTACGGACATAGAAGGGGGCACCCGTGACCTTTCTGAGGAAACGGTTCTGGAGGGTCTGCATCTTATGGAGATGACGTGGGTGAGCGTGCGCAAATACAACGCAGGCATAGGTCATGATGGGACGGATGACTGCGGTGTAGATGCGCAGCTTGCATTTAAGTGACAGTTTACTACGGGCTGTCAGTACAAAGTGGAGCCTGCTAAGAGCGAAGGAGGCGCGCGCGCGAACCGCCTTAAAATGAGCCTTCAAGGTAAGGTTTTCATCGAGGATCACGCCTAGGTATTTGGCTTGCTTCTCCCAGGGGATCGGCTTACCGTACATAGTGATCGGGCTGGAGGTTATATTCCCAGGTCGGACAAAATTAAATTGGATCTTTCCAGAAATTTCTCAGTAGCAGGCCCGTCTGGATTTGTTCCAGTTGGTGGCAAAAAGTATTGGCTCGCTTTGACATAGTTCTTAATCGTTACTGGCCAAATGTGGGAATACTATAGCAACACCTGTGCGTGACACTTCGGGAATTGCTGTCTTGATGTTATGCAAATAATAGTATAAAAATTAACCTCTTTTGAGGTGCATTCGTTGAGCTTCTACAAGCTTGACCACAAATTACTTCCAGCGAATACATGACTGGCAATCTATACAGGAAACCTTTTTTTCCTTTTTATGGGGTACTCGTAAAGCTCCTACCGATACGTTTCTCGTGTTGAAATTTGAAATGTATAATTGCAATAAAAATAATTAATTAATCATGTTTGCGAGACCAACATGACCAGATATTGCACAAAACCACCCTGGGTTGGAAGAAAAAGGCCCACAAAGGGAAAAAAAGGCTAATAAAAACAAAAATCTAACAACAAATTTACGTCGACTAAATTATTTTTCATAATTTGTTAAAAAGTAGACCACATAGATGTAGGAACTACTCGTTTTGTTAATTATTTCTGCAACTGTGTAATGTTTATTACTAACAATTCCATACGTATTCGAGTTTCATGAGTCACGACAAAGTTTTGTAATTAAACTTGGTTATTCGCGTGTTAAAAACTGAAAGAAACATCGCAACGAACATAAAAATAATTACATTTTTAAGTTACAATATTTTCATTTGTTATCTTAACATCACACTTAATTAAAAGTAACAATGTACTTACAACTGGACATCCGTGGCGTTCATTCATTTAGGTATTAAATTGCGCAGGATAGCGTTCGGTGGTTCATCAGATTCAATATCATCAGGATTGTGCCGAATTATGGCAGTACGTGTTGGACGTGGTACAATACTGGCTCCCCTGACAATTCTCGTATTTTTAAGAACGTTCGCGATCTCATCATTGTCAAAAATTTGTCAAAAAGGTAGGTTTATTGATTGTATTTTTGACAGATTGAGACTGAGATTAGAATGCGAAGGTTTTTGGAAATACGGAAATTGCCGCTGTGATCACCTGTCAACAGAAGACAGCCGCCACACAACCATCGACGCGACGCTCTGCTAGAGTGACTGTCAGCTGCCAGTGTCAGTCTTATACGACCTTTTTGGTGGTTCCAGTAATTTCGTAGCAAAACTAGACAGCGCCACTTGCTGCGCCATCTATATAGTTTTACCACAACATCAGAAGTACACATAAGGACGAGGGCGACACTGAAAGTTTTTAGAACTGGCCACTTGTAAACGAATTTTTGAAAATGGAACTCTTTGCCAATATTATTCTGGTATTGTATTCATTTGTCATTTTGTTAACGATTTGGCGGCAAATTGAAAATTGTCTGTGTCACGTCACCATGAATTCAACGCGAGAAAATTTGCGTACAATGTTTTTTTATGACTTTCGATGTCATTAAGTCAACAAGAAAGTTATGAAATACACGTATTGGCCTTTCACGATGAAGCCCCATCTCGTGTCACTGTTTACAACTGGTTTAATGAGGTTAAACGTGGTCGCACTAATCTCACCGATGATCTGCGTGAGGGACGGCCTTCCACGGCGACGACTAAAGATAACATCAGTGTTGTGCGGCGTATGATGGAGACTGACAAAAAAGTGGTGATTTGCACAAAATCCTCCATGAACATTTAGCGGTCAGGAAGCTTTGTGCTTGGTGGATACCTCATAATTTGACAGAGGCCCAAAAACTCCGTCGTGTTGATTGGTGACGTGAAAAGGTTCAAAGATTTAACGGAGGTGACTCAAATGCTGTGTTCGACATACTTACGGGTGACGAAAGCTGGATTTATTGTTATGATCCTGAAACTAAGAGACAGTCTGCTGTCTGGGTGTTTCCTTCCGACGAGTTGCCATGTAAAGTGAAGAGAGGACGAAGCGTGAGAAAAAAGATGGTGGCGTCGTTCTTCGAAAAACAGTTACTGCGGAGTGGTACACTAACAATTGTGTGCCACTTGTCTTGGAAAAAGTTCGGGAGAAACGACCTCGCAGTAGGATCCTCCTTCACCACGACAACGCCTCGTCGCACACCGCCAAAACAATCGACTAGTTGGCGACATCCGCGTTTTATGGACGCCGAGGAAGCACTGGCTGCGTTTCAAAATGCCGTCGAAGAGACCCCTAAGGACTAGTGTTCAAAGTGCTTTTCTGAGTGGTTCCATCGGATGCAGCGATGCATTGATGTAAATGGACACTACTTTGAAAATATATAATAAAACTAATAACTTGCTAGTTTGTTCAGTTTTTATTTTCTGAGAACTTTCATAAAGAACGTACAATTGGACAACAACGAAACAACGAATAAGAACTTAACCACAAAGGCAGAATGCAGCTCTTTTATTCAACAAATTGTTTTTTTTTTTTTTAAAACAAACTTTTTCGTATGGACTAAAAGACGTAACGAAAGCCGTCTATTGAACTTATACAAAAAATGTCTTTTGCCGCCAAAATTTTAGATTAAACGTTGTTAGAAATCCGATTTCGTATCAAATGTTACTTTTACGTCTGGTTAAAAATTATTGTCAGCAATCCGTTACGTTTTACATTTAATTTAAATAAAAATACACTGGACATTCATACACAACTGATTTTCTACGTTGTGTTTCTTTTTATAAGCTTTATATTTACTTGCTTCGTTCGTATGTGTTACATGGTTACTGGCTTTGTCAACCAGTTTTTTTTAGAATTGAAATTTCGATTTTTAAAAATAAAGCATCCAATCACTTCTTGTAGGCGTCTTAAAGTAGTTTATGCAATTTTATACCTACGGCTGCAGCAGTCACCTCAATATAAAAGGATTTATATATCTAAGAACTTTAATTTCTACAGAACTTGGGCAAACTTGGGCCTTACAAAGGCAGAGCTTTGAATTTTTTTCATCACTAAAACCTAATTTTTTTTGGTTCTTCTAAGTAATGTATGAAGAATAAAAAGATTCAAAGCTCTGCTCTACCTATTTAAATCTCTTCAATCACTGCTTTTTATTTGGTTACCGTGTCGCAAGCGCATTCTATTTCGCGACATTTTTCACTTCTGTTAACCGCGGGGTGTTATTAGCGTCGCCTACAGTGAAGTACAATGCCTCTGAGAGTTGAATCAACCCCCCGCCGAGTCTCCAATATACACACATGCTACAAAATTTAGATTATTTTAAAGTTACAAAATGGGATGTGTCTCTGTACTTGACAATTTTGTTGAGTTGTAAGGGTTACTTACTATACTTACTTAATACTACTACTACTACTATAAGGGTATACTTACTTCGTGTTATCATGTGTGGCTTTTCTTAAAACGGTAACTACGCTAACTTATAACGGTACTAACTGAATTTACAGTTTATGCAAGTTTTATGTAGGTGTAATAAGTTAAATGCCACTTATACGCAAACTTTAGGGAGCATAGCTAAACTTTTACTCTATGGTTTTATAAAAGCTACTGCATGCATGCATAATCGGCCTATTATGTTCCCACTGCTGGGACACATGCCTCTACTCTGTGAGAGGGAGTGATACGGCTCACTCCCTCTCACAGAGTAGAGGCGCATCCACCACGCGGGCTCATTGCGGGTTGGTAGATGTCACTTGTCTTCGAATTGTTGGTTCTAAGACTTGCCGGTTTCCTCAAGACGTTTTCCTTCACCGTTTTGAGAGCAGTGGTGATGAAATAATTGAAACAAGGAAAAGTGCCTATCTGGGTTCGAACCTACGACCTACAACCACTGGACTAGAGCAGTGGTTACCACTGGACCACCACTGCTCTAAAGTTACTGGCCAGTCAGAAAACTCTAAACAATGTAAAAAAAAAACTTTAACACCAGTTCACTGGTCAATTTTCTGCTGACCAATTTAAAAACAGAACCACACCAATTTTAATTTACGAACAACTGTTCTATAATATAATAAATACACATTATCTATCCTATAGCTTTTATTATAAATGGGAATAATCGTATCGATTGAACAACAAAAAAAGCAATGATGCGACTCGAGCGGGCTATAATCACATAATATGAGCAATTTGAACGATTAACATCTACCGGAAGTTGTTCGCAGGAAGCGTTGTGGGCAGGCGCGGGCGCATACTATAAAAAAAGCGAGCATTTTGGACCATCGTTTAGTGTTTACTCCCTGCTTTGTTTGTGGTTTTATATTATGTGTTTTGGTAATTCTGTATCGATTACGTATGTTATCATTGTTATATTTAAAATGGTTTTATAAGGAAAAATGTGAGCCATCGACGTCGGCACCAGCAAAGATATTTCAGGTTGATCATAATTGTATGCTCAGAACACGTACCACTACCTAGATAAGTAGTATGTACTTAAGGTGTAGGTGGAGTACATTAGTGGAGTTATTGTTTAGAATACAGTTCTTCTTACTGAATAGACAGCTCTGCTGCTGGGGAGTTTGTAGCGACACTTCTTCTCCCCATCTAAAGCACTAGGAAGTGGTGAAGGGCGGGCGTTTTGGGTGCTGATTCGCAGCCTAGTTTGAATAAATGTCTTTTGATTTTTATTTGTTCCTTTAGGCCTGAAAACGTTACTCACATTGAGTCAATTTTTTGTTTAAATTAGCATACTGCAGTCCACTGCTGGACAAACGCCTCTGCTTGCCTGCGCCACATTACCCTCCGCTTTCTGCATTCAGTGAGTCCCAGCCACTTGTTTCAGGTTGTCGGTACATCTAGTTGAGGGCGTCCCACACTACGCTTGCCAAAACGTGTCCACGCCAGGACTCGTCTGCTCCACCGGCCATCGGTCCTTCGACAAACAAGAGGGAGGCCTTTGCCTTGCAGTGGTAGTTAGTTCATGTCGGGAACTCCGCTTCTTTTCCGGATAATTTGATTTTTGTATTTATCTCCAAATCGTAATGTCACTAGGCCCACCTATCGATTTAATATGGAATCTAGGTAATATTAAATGGCTGTGTTTTTAATTGGTCTTAAAACTGTTTCACAGAGTAGCCTTGACTTTTAGTTAATTAATCTGTTAATGCAATTGTAGTGTTAATTATAACAATATCAGATCTTGTCTATACAGTTTTTAACCGTTTCATAAATCGCTATTTAATAAACTGCTGTTTTTACTTTTATAATTAATTACACAGTAAATATTTAAGAAGATGACCTTTATTGACCACGGAATCCGGAACGCCTCTCTGGATCTTCTTACTGCTTACTTAAGTGATAGGACTGAGAGAGTTGATGTTAACGGAAAAAAAAAACCTGGATCTGTAGTAAGAACGGGGGTCCCTCAGGGCGCAACTCTTGGTTTTAATGATGGTCTGGAAGTTTGAGTACTTTATGCGGTCTACCCAAATGTCCTTCCTTTTGTGTTGTTCGTCAAATGATTGAGCTCCTAAGTACTGAATTGAGCTGCATGATGTTAGACAAATGCGTGCACTGATTGGACAGGTCCACTCAAATCTGTGTGGTTCTTTCCTCAAAAGACCATTTCAGACACAGTCTACACGGTCCTCAAATGATCTGACCAACATTATTTCCGGATTTATATATACACACTTCACATTGTGAATGTGAAGACTATGTGGATTTTTGTTTTTTTTAAATGTTTTTTTTGTTCCTTTTAATCACGTCGTCGAATCGTTGAGCTTATTTAGTTCTGTGGTGAGCTGCATAATTACTGACAAATGCGTGCACTGACTGGACAGGTCCAATCAATCTGTATGGTTATTTCCTCAAAAGACCATTTCAGACACTATCAATCCACATGGTCTTCACATGACCTGGCCAAGATTTTATCTGCACTTTAAAAGAAACTGTGCCCTCTGAGTTTGTTTCGACCTTTCTTCTCAGAGTAGTCAGATAGGAAACGCAGATTCCATCTTGTTTATAGAATAAAATTGACATGTAAAAGTGTATTTGCAAACCTACTTACAGAAATTAAATCATTTAACAGGTGCCTGAAATAAGTAGGTACTTGTACGGGTTATTTTGTAGACAAAATTAAGAAAGCATTCAGATATTTTCTGTTATCATCTAATTAATCACGGAAGCTATAAAAATAGTGTATATTTCGAGTGCGTGACAAAAACACGAGCGATACACTTGCGTGCATAATCGTTGGACAGTGCACGTGGTGTGTTACATTGACGGCCAATTTAACGATACATTAATTCGGGGAACAGTGAACAAACGATGAAGTATTAACACATGAGTACACATAAACTGATAAACATGATTCGGTGGATGTGTGTAGAATCCGAAATGTGTTTTTATAGGTATTCACATTTTTTTATACACTGATAAAAACGTTCAACAATTTTTCAGAAGGGCTTCATGCAGTAGGTTGATGTCATATTAATTGACGCTATTATTATCGAGAAAACCCAGACAAATCTGTCATAGAAAAGTAAAATCAATGATGCCACAAACATCAGCTGCAGCTTAACGTCAAACAATAACACAAGCGCAAACGACCATAAAGATAAAAACAATAAACTCCACGATTAAAGCCATAATCCATGTTTTACATTACTAATCCTATCAAAGAACCAGCTTTACGTTTACCAGCACAATAACATCATCTTCATCGCTTCGTTTCCCACAGTAACCGAGAAAATGCATTCATTTTGTGCTATCTATGTCCAATTTTATCCAATTTTTAATGGCGCTACCGCGGCGGAGCGGCCAATATCGCAAATTATAGTGTTCACAGATTACGTCGGGAGTTACCTACGTGACGGGCGGTGCCTGCGAGTGGCCGCCAGTGTACACGATAACCGGTACACTGAGTGATCATGACTGTCTTATAGTGTAAGTACTACGCTTCCGCGTCGGTATATGAAAATGTGGAAAATAAATTCTTAAAAATAAACGGGTGGATTATTCGCTCCCGCAGTGTATTCGCGGTTTGCATAGGTATGGATTATGTTGGGTGGTATCGCAGCTTGAGGTCGTACAAAGCTTACATTGTATGTAGTAGTTATTTTGCTATAATGAAGAAACCGGTAGCAACTAAGTATTCAACATGATTAAGCACTAATTAAGCGGTCTTCATTTGGTATCGTGCAGTGCACTTAAGTGTCACGCAGCTGATGTAAACAAATTTGACACTTAAGGGTTCCCCCTAAAGTCCAATTTGTTTGTTGTGCGCCAGGTTGCCCACAAATTCAAATTTTCCTACGTTTTTTTCATATTGCAGGTCAGTGGCAGGTTGTAAGTTGAACAAAATATGTTTCACGTACTTAGTATATTAACGCATAGAAGGTTAGTCTCATACATACAGGCTGCCTACTAAAAAGTGACGCCACTTTGGTATTTACGTGTTAGTGAGCTGCACGTAATAACGCTGTGTTCAACAGAGCGTGACCTTGAGCACTGACTGCTCGCAGCGAGTTTGAGTTGCTTCACTTTTAGTGCGCGTCCTATAAATGATTTCATTTCTGTAAGTAGGTTTGAAAATACACTTTTACACGTCAAACTTTTTTTTTTAAACTATATGAGGTCGGCGTTTCCTAACTGACTACTCTGAAAAGAAAGGCCGAAACAAACTCAGAGGTCACAATCTCTTTTAAAGTCCAGACATAATGTTGATCAGATCATATGAAGACCATGTGGATTGGTCTCTGAAATGGTCTTTTAAGGAAAGAACCGCAGATTTGAGTGGACCCGTCCAGTCAGTACACGCATTTGGTGCGTAATTATCGTGCAGCTCAACTCAGAACTAAGGGAGCTCAACGATTGGACGAACAACACAAAAGAAAGGATATTTGGGTAGGCCGCATAAAGTACTCCAACTGCCAGATCATGATTAAAAGTAACAAAAAAAAACGTTTAAAAAACACATTGTCTTTACATTCACAATAATTAAATTAATAAAATAACACTTTACAAAGTAAATTTTCATGTATATAAGAAAAATACAATTACCGTACATAAAAAATAAATAGAATACACTAAATATTAATGAAGAAATACTTCAGAGATCCCGTGTAGAGATAGAAAATAAAACTAAAAAAAGTTTAAAACCTACCTACAAACTCAATCTTAGATAATTATCAAAGGTTCATAAATTTCCTTCTACCCTCACTACACCAAGTACCCTCATTTCAAATCTGTTCTGTAATCAAGCGTGGACCATCGCAGGCGCAGCACGTGCTCTGAGAATTACGCGAACCAGCGACTTGATCGCCGCTGCTAATGTACTAACACGTGAAATTGATGTAAAAAGAGGGTAGGCACAGGCTTCTTAGTTCTTTGTGCCTTTGTTTGGTTGTGTTTTGTGTAGAATATCTATATAAATAAAATTTAATGGCTAAATGTATTGCTAAGCGCAAAACTCGAGAACGGCTGGACCAATTCTGCATTTATATTTTTTTCAAAATAATCGTTGAAGTCCGAGGACCCAGGGTGGAAGACATTCATGAGAATATCAACGTAAATAAAGGGCGAATATCACCAATGGAACTGAATGCGATCAGCACATCTAAACCGCGTTTAAGAGCTGTCAGTGTCAATATTACACAACAACGATAACACTGACAGCTCTTGAACGCGTTTTAGATTTGCTGATCGTTGTCTGTTTCATTGGTGAAATTGGCACTTAGTATGTATCAGGTCGCTTGATAGTCAAGGGATGATCAAGGTTCAACTGATAGTTAGTTATTGGTACACCAACAGCTTCTGTATACAAAATATCAAATAACACTAGTAAACGGTTATGGGCATACACGGTTGCCAATAACAGATGAATCAGCATTCTCAAAAACAGTGATGTCTTAAGGTAAAAACGAAATGAAGAAAAATTAAGAGGCACAAACTGTACAAACAGAAATACATAAGTTATAAGTTTACATAGGTAACGAGAAATACTAATACAATAGAACTACTTTTTAAATTGTTCGAGTTGTGTGATGTCAAAATTTAAAATTCTAAAAAGTTATTTCCTGAGTCATGATATATGTCAACATCTGGACATAACATAACATCACGCCTTGTTTCCCCGAAGGGTTGGGCAGAGGTGTACCTATAGTACACCCACTTTTCGCCAGTTATGTTTCAAGTCCCATGTAATAGGGGGCGAGCCTATTGCCATCTACCGGGCACAAATCCAGTCTCCGGGCTGCTACTGAGAAATTCCAAATAGAAAAACCCAATAACACGTAGCCCGACCTGGGAATCGAACCCAGGACCTCATGCTCAGCAGTAGCGATTGCGACCACTAGACCAACGACAACATCGAGGTCAACATCTGGAGTGGATTATATATATGAATTCATCTCTCGGCTGAACCTACTGAGAGGTGAGTTTGCTCCTATATTTGTGTTGAATGCTTTAGTGTGGAATAAATGGGTAATGGGATATCTGAGTAAATTATTGGGGACATTTAGTCTTAATTTGTTCAGTTAACTAATCCCAGTCCAATTAATTGTCAACCAATTTGAAGAAGGACATGAGATCTTGTACCAGTCCACGTTCGCGCAGTTTTTAATATTATAAATAGGTGTTTGTTTGTTTGTTAATTAATATGTTATTAGAAAGGCTATATAACATCACGCTAGAACCCTAAAGGGGCCGAGCAAAATGAAAAAGTGAAGAATGAACGCTAAGCGAAAACGAATTAATAACGCGAGCAGGCGATGCGATGCGAGGGGCTGTATCTGGGAAGAAGAAGCTAGTATTTTAATAAGATACGGGTTCTGTGTGGTATAAGATATAAACAAGAGTTTTATGTAAGACATGCAGTAGGTACAGAATTAAATAAGAAAATAAACTTTGAGATAATAAAAAAACCGGCCAAGTGCGCATCGGACCCACAATGAAGGGTTCCGCAGTTGGGATGAATTTATTCCAAGAACAACTTCACTTTGCAGTTGACAAAATGTTCAACAACTGCAACGTAAGTTTGTAATCCTAAAAACAAATACAAATTAACTATTTTCGAACATTTTCCTTTACTTGTGCTGTGAGTCCTTAATTATTGCCAAATTTTATGATTCTAGGTCAGCGGGAATATTTATTTGCGAAAATCAATTATAATATATGTCGCATAAATTGCCGTGCTTTTTTATTGCGTTGACTTAGAACCTTGATTGTTTTAGACCTCCAAGGAACCGTAGACCTTCGTAGGTATACCTACCTAATACCTACCTGCCTGTAGAGGTTGAAATCTATTTCAAAATATAAATCTCTACACGTAACTGAGAAATAAGGGTATCGACAGACAGACAGCCGGACGGACGAACAACGAAGTGATCTGGATACGGGTTCCGTTTTTTTTCCTTTTGAGGTACGGAACCCATTTTTTTAAAGTAGTATGCAAACATCAACTTTGTCATATGACAAAGTTGATGTTTAATAATAATTGTTGATGTAAATATGAAGAAAAGTTTTTGGAGGGGATCAATCCCGTCATTGTCTCGCGGTACGGACAATGTACGGCGCTAGTATGAAGTTACATAGTGACGTGATTTTGTAATGATTTACTGACAAAAAAAAACAGTCCGTTTCGGAATTGGCCTTTTGGGCGAGTTCAGGACCTGAGTATATACCTTGAACAATTTTAACAACAAAAAGCTGCATAAAGTTAACACTGCAATAAACAAAAACATTCGATTATTATATCACACACTTTACAGCTATAAAAAGTAGGACATTGTCACAATAACCCAGTCAAAAACCAACGTCTGTTACATCAACTAAAGAACATATGCGCAAAAAATGACATTGACTGGTTAAAACCTTCAACCTTTTGCTATAAAACAAAAGGTTTAAATACTCGTGCGCAAGTTCGGTTAGTCATGTTGAGTGATGTGACAGGACATGCGCATAATCTCTGAAGAGGCATTTGTGACAAGAGAATATTTTTTACCCACGCGTCTATTTGTTTTCGTTAGGAAATCCTCATGGATACGTTTTAGGAAAAACAAAGAGTTCTATTGACCTACTCCTCCAATTTCATTTTTTGATTAAGTTCTTTGCGGATTCTTAACAGATCAATAACTGCCCTGGACTCATTGAGGTTTATTGTCTTCTTTATTTTATAGTAGGTGGCCACTGTAGATCCTGGCAGTATTAAAACAAGCTTGTTGCAAAAAAAAAAAAACTGTGATACTGTATTCAAATACTTTTTAGGGTTCTGTACGCAAAGGGGGCCAACAGACACCTATTTCTAAGGTTCCGTCGTCCGTCCGTCTGTATGTCAGCTAGCTGAACCATAACATGCATGAACCGTAATAGGTAGACAACCGATATTTCCACAGATTTTGCATTTCCATTGCCGGAATAACAAATACAAATACAAGAAACGGGTTTAAAAAAAAAAATATAGTGTAAAATATTGTACGGTGGTAAGAAACCCTTCGTGCGCGAGTCCGACTAGCACTTTGCCGGATTTTTACGTATTCTATGCTCTTCCCGTTCTTAAAAAACTCTAATATTTTATCTTGAAATACCTTTTGCAATAGGTACTCTTTACCGAATTATATACTATATCTACTATACTATATTACTTTGTTACGGATTTGAAATATCTTGATGAAAATGAAAATGCCAGTTTTAATCCTACGGCAAACACACTTACATCTTGAATCCATAAAACCTTTTGTTAAGACCCACCTCTCCGTAAGACTTCTAATTTCTCACAATCATCTGTAATATTTTCTAAAATAAAGAAAGGGTACATTTTCTCACATTAGCAGTAGCTTATCATCATTAATATCGGTATTACAGCGCACCCCAGCATAGTTAGCGTGGCACAATCTGTCATTCTTGACGTGTCGACGCGACGTTGCATTGCGCATGGGCAGTTTATTTGATGCTATCATTTCGTAAGAGAATGTATATTTGTACAAATACATGAATGCTACAAATAGCTTGCTTGGCCTAGCTTGTGTTTTGAACCGACTTCCAAAATGAGGAGGTTCTCAATTCGTCTTTTTTTTAACCTTTATTACGCAATATTTTCGCCAATTGTGGATCCGTTTTTAAAATTATTTTTTTAATGGATAGGGTAGGGCATGATTTAATTAATTTTGCTCTGGTAGTTTTTCAGTTAGCTACCGTTTAAACTTTTATACAAAAACAAATAAAAAATAACTTTAATTTAGGTAGTCAAAAATTAAAATAATTTTTCACTTTTTTTTTAATTACACACAATTAAAATAAGTTATTTTTTATGAAGTTGGTTGTTTTTTTTTGTAAAAAGTAAAGTTTTTACAAATATGTTTACGAGTTCGAATTACTAAAAAGAATTCCGGAATCTTGTTTTGAGCTCGGTTGATGGCAATAGGCTTGCCCCTTATTACTTGAGACCTAAATATAATTGACCCCAAGACTACTGGGTTCATTAACAACTCTGCTGACCCCTTCGCAAAATGAAATCATGTTATTGTAATCAATTAATTTTATAGTTTTTATTCCGGCTTAGATAGTAAAATATGTTTATATTTCAATAAAATTGTAAGCGGATGCAAATTGTACCTTGACGTAATGGTGTACTGTCGTAAGCTCAATGTAAGTTTCATTACGTTTTAACTAATGCTTTTATTACTAACTTACCTAATATTTAATTATCTACGATTAATTAAATTAATATGCATTAAATGTATTATAAATAATAATATTGCAAATTTTATTTTATTTATTCTGAAATCATGAAGTATATTGCAACCCGATGCAGTTGCACTTGTCTACCACATAAAAAAAAAACAAAAGGTCAAAATCATAAATTATTAATAAAATAATAAAAATTAAATAGTTTATGACCAATTACCAAAAAAAGGTTTCAAATTAATATGTTAATATCATCGTAACGTAAACTAGTTTTCTGTACTACCACACTTTAATTCTTTCTATTCCATAATCTTTAATTACACGTAATGTATGAGCGTTGCTGATCGATTCGATGCGGCTGCGTGGTAGCGCAAACGCTGCGCCTGCGCACGTCACGTGACTAACGCGTGGCTTACGTAGGTACGTCACCATAAAAAGAATCTGCATCGCAGAAGGTTCACAATAGGCGAGAAGGGAAGCAAACCCCCAATCGCAACACACTTACAATCACCATCCGAAAGATTTTGAAGTAACTTCACAATCCATTGCTTCATATGCTCGACAAATTTGTCAGCTCGACTACGTAAATAACGTGATGAATATTATTGAATGGTCACAATAAAATACATTATTATTGTGTATTACGCAAATAGGCTGCAGCTCTCGGGCAGAGAAGGGATAGGAGTTTATATTAGCTTGAAAAGCTTTTGTTGGTAAATAATGGCCTTCATGCAAAATACAAATCGTATCATCTCATTTAAAAAATGATCTTCTACTTACGAGAATATGACACAAAGTTTGAAAAAAGTGTCAAAACTCAAGACGGCAGAAAAGTCAAGTCGTAGCAAAATTTAAAGTCTAGAAATAAGTGCGTAGCAAGGCTACGAAATTGCGTAGCAAATGCTTCTTATCGCTACGCAATTAGCGAAGGCCTTAATTTTTCTTCATTATTTCGTTCGCAATAGATTTTGAACCTTCTGTCCTTTTATTTTTAACGTTAATTCATAACACCCCATGTCCACAGAGGTTCAGATTGATCTGCATTTGAGTACTTTATGATGATTACGAACTAATCTTGTTTGCAAATCAGCTTTACTTGGTGTGAATTTAAAAAAAAAGCTTGTTGACACTTTTTGATCTGGGAAAGTAAAATATACTATAGTTTGTAAGCTGGTTGTAATGGCTCCAATGTGTACACGATGACCCTTCCTGGGTGACATTTTAATTATGATGGGAAAACAGTTGTTTCACGAAAGCGGAAAATACTATTGAGTTTTTTTTTAAGTAAGTTTATTCTTAATGGAATATTGTTTCGGTTGGTCACATACACGTTGCACTAATGTATCTTACAACTTCTTAAAAACTTGAAAAAACGGCAACGTAGGTACTTACGGGTATTGAATTACCAAGATCATCTGATTTACTCGGAGTAAGAACCTACAAAACATAACATCATAACATCACGCCTGTAATCCCAGAAGGGTTAGGCAGTACCTATAGTACACCCACATTTCGCCGGTTATGCTTAAGTCCCATGTAATAGGGGGCGAGCCTATAGCCATCAACCGGCCTCAAATCCAGACTCCAGGCTGCTACTGAGAAAGTCTAGATAGAAAAACCTAATAACACTTTGCCCGACCTGGGAATCGAACCCAGGACCTCATGCTAAGCAGTAGCTCTTGCGACCACTAGACCAACGAGGCAACCTACAAAATTGTTTCCCTTTTGCTGAAATACGGTTCAATATTCATTGATCACATTGCTAATTTACCGCATATACAGGCTTAGTACCGAAACACAGTTCTTTACTTACAGATTACAGGAAAACCTATAAAAAGTTTAAAAATGACATGGTTAATTAATATTTCAAAATTGTACAAACTTACAGTTGCAGTTGGAATGTATGAGAGAACATGTTTTAGGGTTCTTTACCTCGAAAGGAAAAACGGAACACTTATAGGAAGGATCACTTTGTTGTCCGTTCGTCTGTCTGTCTGTCAAGACCCTTTTTCTCAAGGACGCGTGGAGGTATCAAGCTGGATTTTTTTACATTTACTCAGTTATACTGTCCCTTGGAGCTGTGAAAAAATTAAACTTCTAAGCCAACGCAATCAAAAGATACAGCCGTTTATGCCGCAAATTTCCGTAAATTTTCGACACTCGCATGGGAATCAAAACCTCAGGGTACTTCCCGTGAAATCTTAAAGCACAGATAGGTAAAGGAAAAATTGCGAAAACAATTTTTTTTTGTTACATCATATAAAACAAATGTTTTCAATCATTTTAAACTTACTACCCCTTTCCTCGCGAACGTAGTAGTAGTAGTAGCGTAGAGGTATTAAATTGAAATGATATCAAATACTCCGGTCTTATATACCTACAGGTTTGTACGACACCCTCGGTGGGCGAGTCCGACTCGCACTTGGCCGTTTTTTTTTAACTACAAGTTTTTTCTTGGGATCTGAGGACACGGTAGTACCCCCGCCAATACGAGCCAAAACCAAAAAGCAGGGACACTACCTACCTTTTCTCGAATCTACCGACTAACGTTACGAAAATCACTAGTTTCAGAATATGCCCGCCATTCAATGAGAGGGGTGGCGTCAAATTGTTGAATAAATTGATGTTAGTCAATTAGCTGAAACAGCCGGAGTGAGCCGAAGTGAGCCGAGTACCCTGACCACAAAACAAAGGCTCAGCGACCCCCCGGAAGCATTGAGTTGTACCAGCCCCGGGTTACAACTTGAATGTGCTGGTACAAAATAAAAACAGAGAGCGTGTTTGTCATATCTTTTTTGTGCAAACAAAATCTCAAAATGAAACGAACTTGTCACAGTTTTTGTTTCAATTCAAACCGATGAAAATGTTAATTTGAACCTGTAGGTGATTTTGACGAATTACAAAAAAGACAGAAAATCTGAATATTTTCACCACTTGAAAATATTCAGATCTCTTCCGGTCTCTTTGAAGATTTCTGCGAGGAGTTCATTTGACTACTGAGCCAGTAAAATTTAAATGCCTACCGACATGTATGTATTTATTTGGCAACATTACTTACATTTAGCTTAATTAAAAATATGCTTTCTCTTCTTTCGTATCGAAGATGCGTCTCATAATATTACTTGTGCCACAAGGCTCAACGCCTGATGGAGTGATTGGGACGTAGCCAGCTACCAAGGTGGCCACGAAAAATACGGCATTAATATTGATAATGATATGTCTTTTAAGTCGCGCTATTCCCTCTACTTGGAGCACACGCACAAGGTCCACCGCCGCCCCATTCTTGCGTTAGTTGCGTTAAATGTAAAATTTTTGCTATTCATTGCGGGTTTGAGCTGTTTTTCTGACACTCGCGCCTTTCGTACGGGGACCAGTCCTTTATAGGGGACGATATGTGCACTCGTAAAGAAAACTGCTACGCTTGTTTTTTTTTTTTTTTAAATAAAACTTCTTAAGACCTAAGACGATTTGATAATTGGACGAGAATTGATAGTGATATTTCAATGACGCGTCACATTTAGGAACATGTCGTTACATGAGAGAGAGGAAAGATATAACTCTCTGTCTCTCACACTAAATTTATCTACTACTATTGCGTGTTAGAGTGACGCACGTTTTTTTTTTTTAATTTGTAGCTTTTAAATCTAAAATCCATACTTATATTTAAATGTAAAAGTGAGTCTATTAACATCTATGTGTTGTGGGACTTTATTAAAGCAAATAAATTGATGAAACTTAATTCATAGCACACAGAAGTAGTTTTAATTAAATTATAACAAAAACGCCACGTGTGGCACAGCTAGATTGAATAGAGACGTGAAATTTGTAACATGTCTATCCAATTTGTGTTTTAATTATTTTAATAACTCAATAAGTAATCTTGAACTCCCACGCTTCACAATTCTATCTCCATATCAAGAAATTATTAAGTATCTTGATTTAGACATTAACCTGATTTTTTTATTAACAGTAGCCCCTTTTAGGCAATGTTAGGTGTTACCATTTATTTATGTTAGTGGCAATTTAGGTATAATAATAACGAAAATAATGTAACAAATTTATTTTATTACTTAATTAAAAATTGGAATCAGAGCAACGTCGTCATCAAGCCGAGCATCATTATTTTTATTGTTTAGAAAACCGAAAAATATTGTTAACTTTTGCAAGTCAGAATTTACTATTACAGAGTAACGTAACTTATCTATAATTTGCTAACACACACTCTAACGAATCAAACAACGTGTAGATATGTATTTATTTTAATAGTGAACTTTTTTTTAACCGTTTGTTGGAACAAGGCCCATGAGAGCATTTTGGGTAAAGGATCAAGTCCTTAACCAAAATGTTCTCGTAACAGTTCTGTCAGCAACAGTACTTATACTAAGATGCAAGCACTGCACATTGCCAGCATTCCGGGCGAGTTTCAACAAATTGTGCCAGCATACTTCGGGGGCACGCCCTATGTTGTGATTGTAGTAATAATAATTAGTTCAAGCGTTGAGATTTTTTTAAGGGAGAGCTTTGAAAGAACATAATTAATATTATGAATATTTTACTTGGCGGTAAACTTAAACCGCCTAACAATTAATTAAGTGTTCAGGAAATATGCAATGCTAATTAATTCCAGTCTCCTGAAATAAATATACCAACTCTGTTACGGGCAAAAACTATTCTAAATGCTTGCTTAGAACCTAACCTACAATTATTTTAGTACCTACCTATAAATAACTTACTGCCTGGCTGACTTTTGATCGACCTTAACGGCTGCTTCAACTAATGTTAGTATTTAAAAAGTTCATGATTGGTATACGCGTGTAGAAATAAACGCTTACCTATCTTATACATCTGCATTCCAAGGTAACTTCTTAATAATCGACTTACCTGTTAGCAAAGTGTAGGATATTTCCTACACTTCACTTAACAGGTGTGTGCTACGCTTGAAACCCATGCTAGAATCATCTGTAATTATTTGCATCGTAGGCAGATTACCCTGTTATTCCTACGTTAAGTTATTAAAAACGGTGAGCATATATTTAATGAACTTTTAAATTGATAGCTCTTGGCACGACTCTAACTTGTATCTATAAGTTCCGAAACAACTTACAAACTGTTTCCTCAGTCGAGTTGGGTTTGAGTTGAGGAACCAGCTGTCAAATGTAAGGTACTTACGTCGGCATATACCTTGAGGCTTCCTTCAACAAAGAACTTTTGTCCAAAACGCCTATTTTATCCGATTTTCGTAATGTATTTTGAAGAGTTTATTAAATATTGACGTATTCGCGACGTATCACCTCGACTCACACGCATTCGAGGGAACTCATAATTTCCTTAATCTGACGACAATGAATTCCGATTTTGAGCGTCTTCCGAGGCACGCCTTGAGGTCTCCTCGACATATTTATGAGTCGGTGCTAGCGTCATAACATAACCTAAGTAGAAACGCTGGAATTAGTGTACTTTTGTACAAAATCGTTCTCTGCCTCATACTTGAGTTAAAAAAATGTACTTCAATTGCTTACTTAGTAGATTTAAGTACACCTAAAGGAGCGTCATAAAGAAAACTAAAGCCATTACATGGTTGTCCATACTGTATACCAATAAGGAACGAATTCAAATAATTAAATACCAATTTGCCAGCACCCTGAGTCGCAATACTTCCCAAGTTCCCATACAAATCGCCACGCGACCCCTTTCGTTACGGCTATGCGTAGTTATCAAATATAGAGTAACGACCACTAAATCTCATCTTCATTGCAAATTAAACCTTATCTCCCTTATAACTCTGTTGTTTTTTTATTGTAGGTCATTGGGGAATTGAAGAAAATAGGCATAAAATAGATAAATAAGATTTAACATGGGTGTAGAATCGTATGTATTTCAGGGGCGTGTTCGGCGCGTGCGCATAGTTAGACGAGTTTTCCCGTGACTGTTTCAATTATAGCAAACTTGATGTTAGTCGAACTTGGATGTAGCTAAATGTTATGGTCCGGTAAAACGGAATTTTGGAGTCCAGAGGCCCTAGTGCGAGTTTCTTTTAAGCATTTCGACTTTACGCATCGACCGCTTTCGGAGCTCCGATTGGCCCTTCACCATTCGAAAGTTGCCAAGGGCCAATCGGATCGCCGAACGCGGTCGATGCGTAAATTCGAGACGGCTAAAATAAACTCACACTAGGGCCACAGTAGGGAATATCCGCCCAAGACAATTTTCAGCTTGGTTGAGTTGGCTATTAATTTAGATTTGTTACAATTGTAACATTCGTTCGAACGTCACATTCGAAAATTGCCAATTGTCGAATGTGACGTTCGAACGAACGTTGTAGGCCTTGTAGACTGTAGATTTGTAGACCATTTTTCGATTTTGTTTTACATTCATTAATTTATTTATTCCATTTCATTTTATTTGACACTGGTACTTGTTGACGGGGCTACACGTTTCACTGTAAATAGAAAACATTATAAAAGCCAATTATTTTTAAAAGAGTAACCGTACAGTTTCTTTCCGGCTCTTTTCCATAAGGAACGATCAATTGGAACGGATTGATTTGTAACATCAGTATAAAAATTGGCTTCATGTCCATCATGTGACAGCTAGCTGGCTCTGACGGCTAAACATACTCTCCAAAACCATTTTAAATCTAGGCATTGTAAGAAAATCGTGCATCGAGAATAATGCAACTGCTTTCACCTCTTACATAGTTAATACACTCTACAATTCGGTCGCCCGCACCTACATCCACGTTCCCAATAAAACATCCACAAAGCGGCGTTTACGAAATAATTATTAACAGAAAAACCACAAAAAACTCTCCGAAATTAGTTCCCGATGACAGTCAAAAAATATATGTATATTTTTTTGTAGGTTATGTTTGTAAAAAACGATGGTCGAAGCGCCACGGCCGACGCGCGGTCCCTTTTCGCCCAGCAGGACATCGCTCGTTCTGACTTTTGGTACTAAATTTCTGTGTGGCATATTTATTCGGTCCCGAGATTATTTTCTACTAGGATTTTATGATAATCGGGGTCTCTAACGAGTAATGAATTACGTTCGCGCATAGATACAGGACTTTAAAATGGGTGACAATTGGGACAGTTTTTGTCGTTCGTTTCGTTGATAACCATCTCGGTCGTGTGGGTATAGCGATTAGGAGGTAATTATCACTTTATAGTGTCGAAGTTTCTCGCGTCTAACAAACTTTTTTTAAATGTCTTCGTCCAATGTTTTGGTTAACGTCTTTTTAAACCTTGTCTTGAGTGGTTTGCGCCATTAAAAAGAGGCATGCTTAATTTATTAGTTTTATTGTAATTTTTAACATGAAGATTTAAGCATCCACCATCTCAGTTAGGACAGTTGGATTCCTTTGTGTATCTATCTGTGGCATTTTAGCCCCCAAACGGATTTAATAATATGATATAAAGATTTCCGTAGTAGGTAGATATTCAATTATTTTCCTATCTTGCTGACTTTGAAACTTATCAAGTGACTTTGACTTAAATTAACCATATGTATTGTAGACACCTACAACATGTTTGCCCTACGTATTGATCGAAAACTTTGTAGACTTGCTCAAGTCTGATGACAAAACAATAATTATCAGATTTAAGGAACTTTACGTAGAGGGAAATTGGTTGAATAAAAGTTATATAAACAAGCAGTGTTTAGTTTGAAGAAGTTTTTTGACATACAGGGTGACAAAGCAGTTCACAGAAATCTAATATTGGACTGTCTCAGAAACCTTGTTACGCCTTGTAACCTTGAAAAATAACTGTGAACGAACTCACATTTTACCTCTGAGTTTGCATTAGTACTGTCCAAATCACAGTGATCTTTATTCTCATTCTCTTAAGGTTGCTCTTCGGTTGCTGCTGTCAGGAGTTAAATAACTCACTGCTACAAGGATCTTTTTTCTTGAATGGCGTTGACAGGGGGCGCTGCTGGTCAACATTGGTACAATTGTTTTGTGAAATGTCACTTAAGGCACAACCCCTACCAAACGACCTTGAGCTTTCGATCCTTTTTCCTGTCCCGGTGTCTGCACACGCCACTATACCGTAGAATCTCAATTATTTTAAAATAAAATGAGAATAACGATCATTTGAAATGAAATAAAACGTGGATTATTAGATTTTTTTAATAACCTATTCATTAGTGTAATCCTCAAATTATAAGAACGTCACCTTTAGCAACAGATACACGCAATCAATAATTTAAGTCACTTAGTTCCAAGGAGATTTTAAATGTAGTTATAAAACAAAAAAAAACAAATAAGAACGTGCAATGTGATGATAGGACGAACATTGATAATGTGTTTTTAGATGTAGTTTATTACTCTTTATTAATGAGTAAATAGCCTCTGAATAACGCTCTCAATGTTTTTCTCGGAGTAGCGCCTTAAAATGTATTCCAAAAACTACATGACGGCATTAGTTCTAATTTTCTCCACGCGCCAAATAACTTTGTAGCGCAATGATAATCCGTCGAAATGTCTTAGTGTGCCTGATATTTTCCAACACAAACTATAAACTCGAACACTATTGCTAAGTAATGTACCTAAGAACATAGAAGTTATAGTATGACCAACTTATCTGCGCAATTATTGGTGGCGCTGGTTGTAAACGAAAATCAAAAATTCAAACAAAAACCGATCGTATGTCCGATTCAAAATGATAGTTCGAAAAACGGCCATTGCACAGATATGTTGGTCGAAATGTACAAATGTTTCGTAAGTAAATCTATTAAGTACAAAACAAGAAGACATGGAGAAAGAGAGAGAATTGGGTGAAAACAACCGAATCGAATTAAATTAAATATCTTGTTTATCTGCACGAGTATCTGTGGAAAATAAACTTATTTTTCTTTCTTTCTTTTTAAGGTTTGTACCCGAAGGGGGCCAAAGGAACCCTTTATCTAAGGCTCCACTGTCCGCCCGTCTGTCTGTCAGCGAGTAGAGTATCTCATGAACAGACATTTTCACGGAGTGTGTATTACTATTGCTACAATCAAAAAATAAAGGTGGGTCTGCATACAAGAAACGTGTTTTGTTTCGGAGTTTTTTACCTTGTGGTAAGGAAAACTTCGCCCTTTGACCGGATTTTTTCTTTACCTATTCCTCCTTAAACCGTTAAAATAACAAACTACCGTCGTAAACATTACCCCTAATGTCTGGCAGAGCATCAATACGCTATCAATAATTATCATTGGTCCAGAGCATCATCCATCAATGACTTGTATGATGGATGGTGGCACCGCGTCGCTTGACCCCGTGCGGACATTACTTATTCGTGGAGGTTGTAATTATGAGGATGTGGATGTTTTTTGAGTGTTTTAAGTGTAGATGATATAACGATCAATACTTACAGGTAAATATGTACATTGTCTCCAAGATTTGTATAATTGTACCTAGCTTACTATGCGTTCTATGGTGATAAGGTATGCATCACTACTGCCCTCAAAACGGTCACGGAAAACATCGTGAGGATGTCATAGAACAAAAAAAACTAAATCATGGTGATGTCTACCAATCAGAAATGGGTCTGCGTGGTGTATAAGAAATAAAAGAAAGATGAAAGAAAAATTGATTTATTAATTGCAGAAACACGTGCAAATACAAAAAGATAAGGTTAGAGATTGGGAATAACTCACTCACTCCCTCTCACCGAGAGGAGGCCTGTGTCCCAGCAGTGGTAACATTTGGAGCTGATTCCCATTTGTTGCAACCTTGAGAAGCACACCGCACTTTGTTCGATATTTGATTTAGAGTATACAATAGTGTCAGTTCATTTATTGAATTGTGTTTCTCTTTTATTTTTATTTTTTGTAAATTGGCACCTTGTTTATATTTATTATTGTAATTTGTTGTCATTTTATTGTGCTTTTGTGTGCTCTGGGTAAATTTTGTATCTATCTACAAGCTGAATATGCTAAATATCTTAGATATATGCCGAATACTCACACTCAACTCAATAATAGTGCCCGCTAGGCACCATCTAAGCCTGCGCCAGTAAATGTTCTAATAAATAAAACTCGCTTACAAATAAGTAACGAATCCACGAGAATACAACCTCATTTTAACTTTGTTAAACTGTATCTTTCAAAATCAACTTTAAAGCACAGTATAAAGTTAAATCAATAGGTACTTTAACGTTGATTGACATAATTTGTCGAACTCTTCCATAATAACAGAACGTATAAACTACACTAAGAAGCCCACGTCAACATATACTTATAAGGTAAAACGTCCAATTACACACTTTAGATAAATATTAAAGTAAAGACTTTCATAAAAAAAAGTCATAATATTAATATTATTCTAACGTGACAATAAAGTCATTAAATAAGCAGGCCACGTACATAATATTAAATGAAAACTATTTGATTGACCTTAGGTATAATGATGTGGAGTAAATTATGTGCCTGTCTATAAAACAAGTTTTGAGTCTCGGTTGAACTAAGTTCCTGTGACCATGAATTCAGCACAAGCACATGATCCTAGTGTAGAAATTTTTCGTCGGTTATCAAAAAATGCAATACCGGTGAAAACGTACCTACTGAAAGGCACATTTTTTTTAATAACCGACATTTTAATTTTTCGCCTTAATTTTTTTTTTTAAACGAAATCATGTTCTTCACTATAACACAAGTGTCCCTGCAACCCCGAATTAAGTATTAAATAACAGGTACAATAAAAATCAATTAACAACGTTTGAGAGAAACTAAATGAAAAAGGCACAATGAAATAAATTTACAACGTTTGAAAGCAAATGTGTCGTGGCGGTCAAAATGTAACACTATTTTCGGTCCAGTTCTTATTCGCCAAGTGTGCAAAGTATAAAGTGCGATATTGAGCTTCGTTTGAAGATCACGGCCTCCACTCACGAACACGACTACCCCAGCGGTCATCGGTTCTACGGCTAATAAAGCCAGCCACTAAAGTTTACATAATCGCCAACTTTTATAAGTACATGCTTTTATGAAAATTTACACAGGTGTGCTGCCATCTATCGGTCGGTACTAAGCAGGTTTATTATTGGTCCGTAAGTATAAAATATTCATAAACTTCCTAACTTTGTAACAAGCGCTATAAGTTGAACAAAAGGTTTTATAGCTTAGTAACTGACTATTTCCTTATTAATATTATGAAGTTTAACGCCTTTTAGTAGTGTTCATTATTTTATTTGTTGCTATTTAAAACTCAGATTCCTTTAGTGTTACCAACGTTTATTATAGTGAAATATATTATTGAATCATAGGTTTTTTTTTTATAGATCTAAAGACACGAAATTTGCGAGTTTGTTTATAGATTCTTTAACTATGAGAGGCTACAGTGCCGGATGTTGTAAGATTTGTTTTATGTTAAAACAAGAAATTTCATGCGGACCAAGACGCAGGCGGAAGCTAGTCATATCTACACCTAAAACCACTTGCATCCTTTAACGATCTTTATGAACCAGAATATATAAAAAAAACAGTTATCTTTATATTATTTATCGAGGTCAAGAGCAGGCCCATTCAGCAATTTTAAAAGCAAAACTTTAAGAACAAGCGTAAGCAATATAGGTTTTACAGTTCACTTTTTGCTTAGTGGTAAAATTTATAGACTTGGAAGAGGGACCCCGAACTGGCTATATTACCGCTCGTCATGAAGATAGTGACTCTTAGCTAAGGCAAAAATATTACTGAGGCCAAATTTCACCAATGAAACTGAACGCGATCAGCACATCATAACCGCGTTCATGAACTGTCAGTGTCAATATTACACAACAACGTGGTTTAGATCTGCTGATCGCTGCCAGCTTCATTGGTGAAATTCACCCTTATACGCTTTGAAGGTCCATAATATAACCTCTACTAATAAGCTCTTCTTACTTTTCAATGTGTGATGAAACTGCGAGATGACGTATATCATGCTAAGCAGCACAGACTACGGAGACGCCTCGGCGGACGCATTGTTAACAAAAAAACCAAGCGTGTCACCTTTCACTCGCAATACGACACATGACGTATAAAACTGACGGTTTTGAAGACTGACACAGAAGCTCAACGCGCTTTCGGCGCCACGAATTCAATAAGTACAAGACTCACTGCCGTCTCTAGACGCCGACGCTGCCGTGAAGAATCGGTATTCTTCTCATCATCAGGGATCACCAATTGCTTAAAAGGTGGGGTCCGTTTACAAAGTTAATAAGACTGTCGTGGTCCGTTTGGTAGACGATTATTAGTATCAATCAATGTAATAAAACGAAAGTAAACCTGAGTATTTTTTTCAGTAGAATAAATATAATATAATGAACAGAAATAACAATGTTTACTTACCTCGATATTTTTATTAAGAGTAATGTAAATATATCAATGGAATAATGTCATTTTCTTACTTTGAACTATATGTGTGAACTCTGTAGCAAACTGAAATTTAAATTTTACTGCTTACGGACCGCGGTCCGCCATTAGGTGACTCCTGTTTCAGACTTTGAGTGTGTTTTCTATGTACTTACAATTGCATTGAAAAAACTCTATTTCAAACAGGATAAATCCAAATTACTCCATAAACAGTAGCCAGTTTTAATATATAAATATAATTGGAAATGAATATGAATTCTTTGCCATATTTTGTACCAAAGAGTGACCAAACAAACAACAGTAATGTTTCCAACAAGACAAAGGCAAGATGAACTCTAAATTGAAACAGAGCATCAGGGCAGGAGGATAAATGAACAGCTATCATTAATCTTTCACGTTTCTCTCTTGAATCAGCACCGTCCCGTTACTCGAGGTTGTGAAGGAACTAGCAATCACCAAAAATATATAGGGACACATAGAATATTTTGGTACAGGATGTTGTACGGCATGATTTAATCGAACACCCAATAATTCTCATTTTGCGCTAATAAAAGAAAGAGAAATTGTTTATTCTGCACAAACAAAACGCACATTACAAAAATTTGACACAAATTACACACTTAAAAAGTAGCCAAAGGCCTCGTAATCAGGATTTAAAAAGATTTGTAATTGTGTCCATTGCTTTATGTCACTCAGCACCAAATACAATACACATTGCTCTGTTTGTGTTGCGACAAATGACATGAATGATGAATAAAAATATTAATGAACACTTTAATATATATAATGACGTAACAAAACATAACATCACGCCTGTAATCCCAGAATGGTTAGGCAGAAGTGTACCACAGTACCAGTCAATCTTAATCGCCTGTCAGCGAAACTGGTGCTGCGACGAACGACGCAACGCAAACGCGAAACAATGACCGCGATGTGTAAGTTGTCTGTGACACAATTACGTCATAGGCTCCAAATACAACGCCAAAGACATAGCCGCGTAAGGAAACCTACGCGACGAAGGCTTCACGCCTTTGCCAAAGTTCGCAGCTGACCTCTGCTGGTGCGGCATCGGTCGCTGAGACACAGAAGCGGAAGGTGCCGGCTGCTAAAACAAGTAAAATGGATAAAGACGGCTTTACTCTGGTTGAGAGCTAAAGGGGTCGTTCGCGACGCAGCCGGAACAAATGCGGTACCACTCCTGCAAGTGAGGATGTCCGCGCTACAGTGCCCACCATGCTCCTGTACATTTCCCGGTTAGACCCATTGACATCGGGAGCTAAGCTCCTCCAGTGTATCATTAGGAGAAACCAAGATCAAATCGGTTCCGAGGAACGGAAGTTGCTGAAGCTGTCGCGGTTGGAGTCAACCAGGACTATAATTTTTTTGTCCTACGTCCTCCAGGTTCCTGCGATGCAGAAGGCTGTCTTCCTTAGCTCAGATTTTTGGCCGGCAGGAGTTGTGTACAGACGTTACAGTGAAGCTCGACCAAAACCAAGCTCCCAAGTGTAGTGGTTTAATGATTTTGTAAAGGTATTTATGTAATGGTTTTTTGTTGCCTGTATTGAATGATTTATCATTATTATATTATCGCAAGCATTGACTGCCTCGTTGGTCTAGTGGTCGCAAGAGGTACTGCTGAGCATGAGGTCCTGGGTTCAATTCCCAGTCGGGCAAAGAGTTATTGGGTTTATCTAGAAATCTCAGTAGCAGCCCGGAGTCCGGATCTGTGCCCGGTTGATGGCAATAGGCTCGCCCCCTGTTACATGGGACTTAAACAATTGACGAAATGTGGGTGTACGATAGGCACACCTATGCCTAAACTTTCTAAAATTACAGGCGTAATGTTAAATAATTTATTCATCCAGACTTAGAAATTTTATTGTTGTTTGTTTAGATTTGTAGGAAAATAAAATCAAAACAAAACAACAATGAAGTACTTCGTTCTGAATTCAAATTATTATACGCGATAAATCTAATAATGGATGGACATGGAAATTTGCATTCGTGTGTATTCGGAAATGCGATTATTTCCGAAGGCCATTAAGAAAATAGTTGTACTGTGCTGTCGGATCAGTCACTCTGCCAACACTGCCAACTACACTCCTACATACAGGGTGGCAGGGGGACATCGATGCGCAACCTAACCGAAGCGTAGAAATTTTTCGTCCGTTATTTCATAAGTATATTTCAGAAAAGTGCAATGACCACGCAGGCAAAATGTATGGAACAGTTTTTTTTTTTTTTTTTTTTTTTAAATTACGTAATACACAATCAATTGGAATCTGAATCGTTTTGAAACATATTGCTAATCCATTGCTTCATAAGTTCCATAAAAATTCTGCTCTAAAATGTAAATAACGCAATGAATGTTTGTTGAACTGTCACAATCAAACAGCTTAGTCGTAATCGTTTACGAAAATGTGTTACGCCATTAGGCTGCTGGTCATGATAGGCGCTGGCTTCGCGTCGATGTCTCTGCCTACCAGTACCTGTATTATTACTTAGTTCTGCCCGCGACTTCGTTCGAGTCTTTAAGATATCAACATACTAAAATAAAAGCAACCTTTTATAAAAAACGCGTCGAATCGCATCGCCCGCACTTTACTACGTTTTCTATTGGCATTCTTTCTGACTTATAAATTAAAGGTTTATTACAAAAACTTGTACAACTTTAACAGTAAATCTTACATAGGAACCTATTTTTAAGTAAAAGATAAACCTGTGCTAGGAGACCCCGCTCTTAATAGGCAAATTATGAAAGAGTTGGGCTATCAAATGTGAAAAGAGTTTTTCAAATCCCACGACGGTATTTCCAGAAAGTAATGCTTTCAAACAAGCATATTAGAAGTATAGATTAAGTTCAGTTACCTACTGATCGATGCATCTTATCTACAAACGTACATCCATCGTTATAAATTCGAAAATCTTCCCAATCTCAACAAACTCCCAAATAACAGTTATCAAACCTCTTTCGAACATAACCACATAACGGCCTCTTTTAATTTCGGAACCTTACCTATCTGACTAAAGGTTGCCATCACAAAAAATAACCCATAAATTAAATAATTTATTCCCAAAGCGGACGGTTTAACGTGGCTTGTGTAATATTATAATGGAGGACAGGTTCTTTGGTGAGCGCCGCTTCCTAGCCATTAAATAGTCTAGATAGTAAATGTCACTGTAAACTAAACTAAATAAATGCTCATTTTGAACGCTTCATCGGTTTCCATAGAGTCGCCGAGACCGTGAGACTGGATTTGCGTTTTGTGAATATTTAATTTATTTATTTATTTGGTACAGAAACGGCAGTTCATACAAAAAAAAAACAGAACAATTACATAAAGGACTGGTATGTATTTTACTATAGGTATACTGTATCATATTGTACGACCACGTTGTTGTTTTGTGTGTTTTCTAGTTTGTTTGCTGTGTTTGTGTTTTCCTGTAGCGCAGGTATTACGACGTATTGCCGATTTGGAGGCGACTTTTATTCTGTCTTACAATGCGTTCATTGCTCATCCGGTGGGCACAGACCACTGAGCTTGCAAACGGTATCCAGTTGCTAGAATGGAGCTTATTTCTATGTACTTAGCTGAATCTAGAGCAGACGGGTGCGGTGTTATCATAACTAGGCATTTGTTTAAATGGCAATAAGGAATTGATAATATTGTTATTTATTGTACTGGTTTATCCAGGTGTTTTTTGTATTTTTTAATTTAACTTTTTTTCTCGTTCTCTACCTTAGTTTTGTACTATTTTTTTTTTGCCTTGTGTTGTATCCTGATTTTTTATACAGGAATGTTCCGAATTTTGTGACTTGTTAATGAAATTAGTATTATCTATAATTCGCTCAATGGGGCTTTTAATAAAAGAGGACATATTCATATCAACCGGTATTTCCAGAGACCCATAGAAAGTTTACTTCCTAAGTCAACGATCGCACGGAAGTAAAAATATCGCGGCGGGATTTTTGCGTTCACTGGAACTTCAACGCACTGCTCAGCGCCGAGAGTTGAAAATCCAACAGTGAGACGACGCGCTGTTGAAGCGACGCGATGCATTCTGTTGGTTTATCAATGCTCGGTTCAACATCGAGAGTTGAAAATTCAGTGCGCGAAAAAATCCAGCAGAAATAATATTGCGTCTGTGGGAACGCGATCTGAGAATACTTTTCTGGCTATGTATCAATAGCCCGATGCATAGCGTTTTAAGAAGCCAATTTTTCGGACTTCGCTTTTTTATTAGAAAAGCTATTAGAAATAATCATTAATAAATGGTCGATGTCTTATCCTCACTTACCAGCAATTAGCATGTTTAGTTAACTTTTTAATAATAAAAATGTGATGGTCGCAAAATGGACTTCTTAAAACACTATGCGATGTTCCTGTCACAGAACAAGTAAGAAGTGTGTAAGTATTTTGTACCTATTTCTACTTCTCATAAATGTATTTCTAGTGTTTGTCAGTGGAAACTTGTTAATGGCCTTCAATTTTGTATCGTTTAAGGACACTGTATATGTTAGCTGTAAGTTTCCCGAATTTAATAAAATAGGTAAATAAATAAATAAAATAGTTAGTTGATGATGATTATTACTGAGAATTGTGATTGACTAGCTTTTGCTCGCGGCTTCACCCGCGAAGCAAGCAAGCAGATAAAAGTTAGTGTTAATCCAGTTTATGAACTATCTGTGTGCCAAACAGCCAAACCCATTCCGCCGTTTTCGCGTCAATCCGGAACATACATCCAGACAAACAGACAAACTGACCCAAAAACCTTCGTTACTATTTTATTATACGTATTGATATACTCATAGATAAATGAAACAATTGATTCGGTAGCTAAAATGTGTATTATATATATAAATGCATATACTTAAAACAATAACATTTATTATTTATGTAAATACATTGATTGCACACTTTTTAAAACACAAAAAGCATAATAAATAAATAATATATAAACATTTTACAGCACACTATTTCAAGTAATAAAAAACTGAATTTATTTTAATACCTCCTCGTTTATTTTAATACACCATATTTTTTCCTTTAATTCAACATAAAAAAGCAATGTATGCGCTTTTATAAGTTCTAACGAAATCATATTGTTGTGAAATAATATTCCTGACATCGTCGTTCCTGGCCTCGTTGGTCTAGTGGTCGCAATCGCTACTGCTGAGCATGAGGTCCTGGGTTCGATTCCCAGGTCGGGCAAAGTGTTATTGGGTTTTTCTATCTGGAATTTCTCAGTAGCAGCCCGGAGTCTGGATTTGTGCCCGGTTGATGGCAATAGGCTCGCCCCCTATTACATGGGGCTTAAAAACATAACTGGCGAAATGTGGGTGTACTATAGGTACACCTCTGCCCAACCTTCGAGGAAACAAGGCGTGATGTTATGTTATGTATTCCTGACATGGACGTGTACGTCACACGTCCATGTCAGGACATCACGATAACACATGGAATTATGTTTACTTTTATTCTGTTTATTTTTATATTGTTCTTACTTACAACTAGTAGATCTGTTTATTAATCTGTGGATAACGCTGTGGGTAGTGTGTTTGTTACTTCTATTAACTTCTAAACTTTTAATACACTGTTGTTTGTTGTCCTTAAGTGAATACATAAATAAATTAAAATGTATGGAAATACAATTTGAAAACGCTTTTAAATTTACGTCCACGATAACGTTATAACGTGCAAGTAATCCCATACATTTTATGGACGTGAACGTTGACGTCCACGTTAATATCGTCACGTTAGAAATTATGAAAGCGACATTATTTTTTAAACTAAGAATTCAACATTTAACCAACTGACTGAGATCTCATTTCGTTATTCATATCACGATTCAAGAAGCTTTTCCCTCAATTACCCGGTTATTATCAAAAATGCCCTGCGGCATCGTTTCGTAACAATAGCTTTAAATATTTATGTTGCTAATGGAGAGATGTAGAATCTTGAAAACGCCAGTGTCGTGGGTGTGTAATATAGTCATCTACTTATTTAACGGCGCAGCTTAGCCTCTGTCGAAGTGGTCATCGTATTAGTGGTTCAGCAGCTTCAATATCATCATGATTGTGCCGAATAAATCAGAATACCAATTCTTGGAACTAAAACGTTCAAAATCTAGTCCCAATCCCATCTCAGCGACAGTTCATGTCAAAAACTTGTCAAAAATTTAGGGAAAAGTCCTACTATGTTACATGTAAAATTAAAGATATTTTTGACAAATTGAGTGAATTCAGACTGTGAACCTTCTTAAAATTACCGAAATTGCCTCTCTGTTCGTCGTAGACGTGGTACGCCAGTGGCTTCCCTTGTTGGAATTTGAGGATCTAGATTTATATTGAGCTTATATATATAATCCTCCGTTGGGGTTTCTATTCCCAATAATCCGTGTGATTCCATCTATTACCAACTTACATTCTGTTGCAGTAGAGGTAAAAACGCTGTTTGGAATCATGTCTTGTGCAGCTAAAGCCGAAAATAAGTTCCTTGTTAGTGATGGCACATACCAAACGTTGCTGAGGGTTATAAATTCCTTTCTTCTATTTATATTTGATTCAACTACCACCGATCCTTTCCCTTTCGCAGGAATTATAGTACCGTCCGCAGTGGAAGCGTGCTGGGCCCATAACCTGTTGGAATTTGAGGATCTAGATGTTCCAACTTTGACAATATAAAAAAGTAGTCTACACAAAAGTGATCTTTTTATTCGTGTTCTTGCTGTGTTAATAACACTAGTTTATTTCACTACAATCTAAACGTAAACTTAGTACATTCTGCACTATTGCCTGGAGGTGTCAAGTTGGAACATATAGATCCTCAAATTCCAACATCCCTGACATCATCTGTCAACAGATTACAGCCGCCACGCAACGCTCTGCTAGAGTGACTGTCATCTGCCAGTGCCACTCTTATCCGACCTTTTCGGACATTCCAGTAATATCGAAGCAAATCCAGGCGGCGCCACTTACTGCTTGATCTCAGACAAAAGATTTCTCAAGACATGACTCATAAATAATGGACGACAATTGGATTGAGTAGGAATAGTCTTATAGTCATATGTCATTGCAATTGGTTGTGTAACTGGTTACTTTTAAGTAGCGTCATGGACTATGATGATCGTCATCGCTCATCATCATCACCATGAGTCACAAACCGTGTCCGACTACATGTGTCTTTATTTGTTTTTTTTTTGTGTTTGTTGTTGTTTAAATAACCATAATAAAATAAAAAATAGTGTCTACATAAACACTATTATTATTATATTAAAAATTAAGTTTCCGGCCCCTTTTTCTCCATAGTGATCTTCGTTTTCGACTTCTTAACATTTCAAAAGTGCCTGTAAATATTTTTATTGAAATAAATGCTGTGACTTTGACTTTGGTCTTCATCTATATAACAGGTTTTGTTTTCTTGTTTTCTATTGGGTACTTACATGAAGTTATAGTTTAATGGGTAACTCTCAACTTTTCAGATCATCAAGAGTCTTTGGACTCAAAATGATAACCTCACTAGAATTGGTCAAATCTTGTTGAGGTGCTTTAAGTCCAGGTGGTACCTTGGCACGAGATCTTTTGGCACGCGGTATTTCGGCACGCGGTATTTCGGCACGCGTTACTTCAGCAAGTGGTACTTCGGGATGCGGTGCTTCAGGACGCGGTACCTCTTCATTATTATTTAAATTAATGATCGGCAGGGAACTTTTAGGTACATAGGGTTCACCAGTTGAAATATAGCTAACTTGCGAATTATAACAGACTACACAATTATCGTCTTCAGGGTCCCGGCTCTCAATATGTAACTCAAGGTTCTTTGGTTCATTTAATGGCATTTCCATTTCATGTATTGGTACATTCTTTTGATTGTCTAGTTTATCATTTTCCTGAGTTTTTCCGGATTCCTCATCCAATAGGTTTTCTTGCTTGTTGTTCGGTGATCCATCTAGTGCCTCTATAGTCAGAGTGTTGTTTGTTTCAAGTAAATCATCTAAGTTGTTGAGTTCTTCTTTTGTTATCAGATTATTCGGACTAAGATTGGGCTTTGGATCATTCCATAACTCAGGTTCAACTTTAACGCACATCTCTTGGTCCAAATCAGCCACTGGTGAAACAGCTATACTTTCTGTAGCTTTACTTTTCTTTTCCTTAGAATGTCCTGGTTTATTCGTGGGTGGCGATTCTACTTCTTCATTGCTTCCTTCAGAGCTCTTTTCTTCTGCAGATGTGTCTTTTGAGCCTTTTTTATTGTAAGCCCAGATTAATTCTTCATCGGCTTCAGGTATAGGCCCCCACTCATGTCCCTGGTACAGATAAGATTTGCCTCTTCTACCTCGATATCCAATTCTTGTTGCCTCCTCATGAAGCTTATCCTTTCGAGGCACGTCATTCAACCTTGCCATAACCAGTAGAGTTTTGTCCTGATAAAAACATGAAAGCATTTGAAGTTAATCTGCCTCATTGGCTTACACATCGTCATCACATTGTCACCCATATGTGTCTATACAAAATTCTAAATATTGTAAGTAAAATTAAAAGAATAGCTATGGAGTTTCTTGATTCGAATCGAGAATTCGAATCCCAGTCATCTCCATTCGAAACTTTCTTTTGGAAATTCGCCTAAAACCAGTTCTGTTTTTTTTAAATTTTAGTTTAAAAGTGCTTTTTAATGGCCTACTTGGAATAAATTATTTGACTTTGACTTTGAACAGCAAAACAGTTGGAAAATCAAAAGAAACTGAGAAATAACTAGTGGAAAAACCCAGTACCAATTTGCCCGACCTGGGAATCGAACCCAGGATCCCACGATCAACAGTCACGCTTGCGACCATGAGATAGCTGCATGGTAAAGGTATGGACCTCTACCTAGGAGGAGTTATCTGGAGCCCAAACACTCTTTATGTATTTTGATCACCTGACAATTCGTGGTATCATAATAAGCAACGCGTGTTGGTGAATTAGTAAGAAGCAACATACATTTTAATTGTAAATAATACGAGGTGGAGACAACAATACGAAAACAAATTTAACTGTATATATCAAATGCCATTCCTAGTCTGCATACGAAAATTCAATCAAATATACCCAATGGTTTAGTAACTATAGCTAGATAAAAATTGGCAAAAACCAGAATTTGCCCATCACTATTATTCAGTCTTATTGAAAAAAATCGTTTTCAATTTCGATATTAAGATTTATTTGATAGTTCCAAAATACTCAAAGGCATTAATATTGCCAGCGTTTGCATTTATTATCGTACCAGCTTTTGTCCGCGTGGAAGTCAGAAATTATACCACGGAAACGTACCTACGTTTTCTACGGATAATTACTTACTACATTATACATTTCATACTGCCGGAATTAAAAGTTTCCTACATGTTATAAACTCACAAAATCTATATTTTTTTTTAGTATAGTATCTCTACTAAAATCACTACTAGTAACGTTTCTAGTAATAAAGGTTCGCATTTTTAGTATAAGTTAGGAAATTAGGACTAGCTATTGCCTTAAATTGATCTGCGATACAGGATAGAAAGAAGCCTTCTCCAGGTCATGGTCTACCCATGTGTCAAATATCATCCAAATTCGATAAGCCGTTTTCGCGTGAAAGCGTAACAAACAAACAAACTTACTTTCGCATTCGCATTATTAGTTAAAGTAGTTTAGTCTTCTAGTCTAATTAGTCTAACCTAACAGTTTAGGTAAAACCCATTGCTGAAAGTTTGGAAATCCAATGCATTGCATTTCCAGTGTTTGCACGTATTATCGTATTTTCGTCTCAATCTGTATGTTTTTACAATTAAACATGTTATTTTTGATGTTTGACATTCTGAGAAAAATTATCCTTTATAAAAATTTAAAACGATTAGAACCTACGGGAAAAGTTTTAGGCGATTTCTGGCTTTTGTATTCAGAGTTGGTCCGAGTTTTTTCATCCTTACAAGAAACATAATCGATCGATTGGCATCAAAACAGTTTTTGTGAAAATTGCCCATATTCCTGCAGACTTTTTTTTCAAAATCTCAATTAACATCAACATTTCTCAAAAAGTTAAGGACAATCTCTTAAGACCGTTTTCCTGTAGCTACAACGGTTAAGGTGCTTGAGCTTACTGCCCCATCTCAAAAATCCACCCTGTATAATTGTATACTTACGATGCAATCCATAAATCCAAGAAGACGATTGTCTCCGGTCTGCTTCATGCGAATATCACGAGGAGTGATTTTATGTGCTCCTTGTACTACAAACATAGAAACAAATTTTTTAAAACATACACACATCAAAAGTGCTAAACACTAATGCTGTGTGTTTTTCGATCAAGCTCGTTTCTGCTGCATAGGGCGAATTTCACCAATGAAACTGAACGCACATTTATAACTCGTTCAAGAGCTGACAGTGTCAAATTTTGTATGGAATATTAACACTAAGAGCTCTTGAACTGGGTTTAATAGTGCTGATAGCGTTCAGTTCCATTGGTAAAATCGGCACTTCGGGTGGATTTCACCAAGGAAAATGAACGCTATCAGCACATAAACAAAGTTTAAGAGCTGTCAGTGTCATTATTAAATATCAATGAATAAAAGAGTGGCGTTTAACGGCGTTTTGTGTGTTTTTAAATAATGCGACCTACTATGTGAAGGCACTGGACAGTGAATAATCTTATTTACACATGTCTGTCACTGATTTAAAATAAGCATAGTTACGACTTTTTTATGTTCTTTTGTATTGTCACTTGTGTGAAAAATATTGACCACAATAAATTATTAACGTCTCAGAAAACTGCAGCTCTTTTTATTGCTACTATTTTCCAATATTTCTGACGAATCTCGCTTGGTATGAGGCCAGACACTAGACGTACACGGTATTAAAAGATCCCTGGACACCAAGAACATTTAAAATCATACCAGGAATGCACACAGTATTGGAACAATCATGATATGAGCGAGTATTTGGATCGGCAGAAAAACCTAATTGATTTAGATCAGAGGCAATCTCAATGCACAGATTTACGCTAAAATTACTGTATTGGATTTTGTCGTTCCTTTGAGGACCCAATTTGGTGCATAATTTCTGCTTATTCATGATAATGCACGTCCACAAACTGGCACAGTCGTTGTAAACACAATTGCCGCAGCTAATTACAATGTCCTACCATGACCTGCTCAATCGTCAAACTTGAATCCCATTGAGCACGCGTGGATATATCACAACGCAGGGATACACACACCAGAAATCTTTTTCTCCTGTTACAACGGACGTGGGCGGCTTTCGGCAACGTGATTTGAATGAACTCTTATTGAGTGTACCAAATTGCTGCGATTGTGATTTACGCGTTAACGGCGGGAATACAGACTGCTTTAGCATAACATCATAACATCACGGCTGTAATCCTAGAAGGTTTAGGCAGAGGTGAACCTTTAGTACACCCACATTTCGCCAGTTGTGCATAAGTCCCATGTAATAGGCGGCGAGCCTATTGCTAGCCATTTGCCAGTGCAGCTATTGCCAGTGCTGCTACTGAGAAATCCTAGATAGAAAAACCAAATTACACGTTGCCTGCCTGGGAATCGAACTCAGGACCTCATGCTCAGCAGTAGCTCTTGCAACCACTAGAGCAACGAGGCTGACTACTAATTGTTTATTTGCGCAATATTTTTTTAAATTTATCTTTTCATCACATTTTTATTTCCTTTGCCAGCACCCTAAAGCCACGCTATCTTATATTCTTACGAATTAGAGTGTAATTACTATCTATAACCACACAGTTTATCCCAAACAGCAGCAAATGGCAACCCAACAGGTGATAGAGGAGATGTCGGGACGAACTCGACTCTCCTCTCAAAGATTGGCTAAATGGAGCTGTAGATGGGGATGTAAAATAATATGTAGATTTTTATTCCTAATTAGGACTTTGACTAATTTTATTATCTCGATGACATGTTGATGACGCAATTCTGTAGTATATTTATTATAATTTGATTGATTAAATTTTCATTTGATTTGTTAATTGCTTAGAATAGTTGACAAATCTACTAATAAAGATAACCTACCTGTTTATATTTGTACGCTGTTAAGTCAAACCATGACTGTGCCATGCATAATCAGCCTTTTATGTTCCCATTGCTGTTACACAAGCCTCTTCTCTGTGAGAGGGAGTGGGCCGTAATCCACCACGCGAGCCCAGTGCGGTTTGGTAGATGTCACATGTCTTCGAATTTTTGGTTTTAAGACATGCCGGTTTCCTCACGATGTTTTCCTTCACCGTTTGAGAGCAGTGGTGATGAAATAATGTACACAAAGTAAAGCGCCCGTCTGGGTTCGAACCTACGACCTACAACTCGTAAGTCGCGGCCGTCACCTGTCTCTGTGTCTGTGAATACTTATATTTTGGACAAATAAATGATAAATCTATCTATCTAAGTGGAAGTATGAAGGATAATAATAATAATTACCTTTAGCGACAGGGTACAACCAGTACTCTCCTCTGTCGCTTCGTTCCACCAGTAAGCTTACATAATGATGATTATCCTCCATTAATATTTGACGAGCTGACCACATCACTGGTAAAACAACATTCCCGTCCAATAATCTTTTCAGATGTTTGGTATGCTGAAAAATATTAAAAAATTTCAAGTTCTCCTTTTTTTGGCAGAATTCGGAATAGCTATAGCAACAGAACCACAACTTAACTAAATTACTAGCTAACTGTGAGTCAGATTTGCGTACTATGGGTTCCGTACCACCAAAACTATGATAATATAATGTAAGTATCTATTGCAGTTTAAAAGATACAGCCCTGTAAAGACAGACAGACAGACAGCCACCTTAGGGTTAGGTGATAGGGTTCCGTTATCACTCTATGGCTACAGAATTAAAGAAAAAATAGAAAATATTGTCCAAACATTTGCGTGAAGATTCCCTAATGCTTTGGGCAAAAACCTTTGAAGATAGAGCCTTTGAAGCAATTCTTGTCTAACGGAGATGTAACAGCGTCGAACAGGCTCCCGGAAAATGTTGTGGCGGCGTAAACGTACACCTATTAAATCTCTCCAAGCTAATTGAAACACACGCCTCAGCTAATTAGATGCTAGTGTGTCTTACCAAGTAATAATTTAAAAAAATCACTTACGTTAGCCGAAGGAAAAGTAAAAATAAAAGTGGTGTGTGATCGATATGGACCCCAGTAGTAGAAAACAAACCATTTCTCGCGAAGAACGGATAAAGGATTGAACCTGCCAAATTTGGAAAACTCCGAACAATTAGTAAAGTCATCGAAACTCATTCCAGAAGGACCGTGCTTCACTTTAACTTTTTTACTGATAGCACAAACTAAATATGCTGTAACCATCAGAATTGATGTCAACTTAACACGCGAAAATATCTCGGTAAGTAACATTTTCAAAAATGTAGTATGTAAGTTAGTCCGTGAGGTTTAGTACTGAGTGTTCTTGCGATTTGAATCAACGTTTTCAAGTAAACTAAACGGCTCTGCTACTAAAGATGACTCTTTATACTCAGTATTGAGGATGTTTAATTTTCATTCGTTTGCTATTTACTGGAATGTGTTGCATTTTGACACCTGTTCGAAGAAATGGAAACACCAACAACAATGTTTCTTTTTGAAGAATTTATTTTGTGAACATGATATATTATAATAAATATAATGTAATAGAATAGAATATATTACTCTTTATTATGTACACTATGCAATATACAGATGTAAATGTAGAAATTTTACATAGAGTGACACAACGGTACATTATATATATTTTTTTGTTAATCTTTCTCTGTAACTTTTATAATACACTATCACTAAAATTTATTATCTAAATAGGTTAGGCAACTTGATTTAAAATTAAGCGAAAGTATAAAGAATAGAATACCTACTTTTTTTAAAGACATCGAAAACGAGTAAATTTTTAAGCAAATTGACTATCAACTTAAATTGCCTGTGTGTTTAAATCACAACTGTTGTTTGAAATGGTTAAAACGCAGAAAATAGATAATTTTCTAATTTTATACATCGGAGAAAAAAAAGGCCATATGCGTCTGATTCTGAACCTGCTAGAGTAGAATAATTTTGTCAGTTATAAAAAAGACTATGTACTACCCGGTCAAAATGTATGACATTTTTTCAATAACAGACTTGAGAGAGAGAATGTGTGCAACTAGTAGCGACAGTTTTCGTGGGTCTGCGCAAGCACAAATAGATGAGAATTCTATTGAGACTGTGGAAGAGGATTCTCGAAGGTCGATAGGTTGGTCCTGTCAAAATGTTTGAGAATGTTTTGCCCTTCAAGGCGTGTGAACGAGGAACACGTGTGAGGAAGATTGTTTACAAATAACCCGATGGGTTTCCTATGAGTCCACCAAACTTGTACCTTGTGAGTATTATTTAAACAGAGTTTAATTTACACATGCATTTTATTCAGCAAGTTTAAACTAACAGAGGATTTAACCCAAATTGCCTTTTTTACTATAAATTAATAATATATTATTAAACACTAATGTACGAAAAATACGCGCTCGGACGTGGAACTGCAGACACCAGCCCGTTATACAACACAATATTAAAAACCAGAAAAATTAAATGTCAATGATACCTACCTTAATGGTTCATCATCATCATCATCATCATCATCATCAGCCTATTTTAGTCCACTGCTGGACATAGGCCTCCCCTAATGAGCGCCATAGCGCCCTGTCTTCAGCTTGACGCATCCAGCATCTGCCTGCAATCTTTCGCAGCTCGTCATCCCACCTGGCCGGAGGTCGTCCTACACTACGTTTGCCGAGTCGCGGTCTCCACTCGAGAACTCGTTAAATAACTCCTTAATGGTTGTTCAAACAAAAAAAAATACGTATTTACAAAAACAATAATCAGTTAAACAACCTGTCCTGTCCTGTCTGTGTTTAAAATAGTGTCTATAATTAAGTTTTAACTATGTACTGTGCGAGTCCCAATAAATGCTTTTTCTTTCTTTTTTCTTTACATGGCTAAATCCATTACCGCTCTTGAAGAAACTGAGTCACTTGAACTACATTCAATTGTCTGTATCAATGTCCAACTTTATAACATTTAACTTGTGGCAAGCGGGTTTTGATTTTGATTTAAATAAAATATTTATTTAAATTTCAATAACTTTTCTTTAGATAAAATTAGTTAAGAAGTTTTTAAGTTAGAGTTTAAAGTTTCCTTAGTCAAATTTCCTATAAAAGTTACTTTAGTCAATGTTTATAAAATCCACACACAGTAGATAGGCAAATGGTATGCCATTAGAATAACTATAACGGCGTTATAGCTATCTTAGGTAGACGACGAAAGCGGTAGAAGCTTGCATGCCGGAGACTAGGCAGACCCAGCTGCTACTGCACCTGCGGCTGTGGCTTGGCCCGCTTGCCACAGTGGCGCCCAACGTGAATGCTTGCGCATGCTTCTCGCATCCTACGCTATGCTTGTCCCGACGCGATGCGCCTAGCTGTTCGCTTAAATCGCCTGGCCACGCGGCGAGGGACCTCCGAGAATGCCCGCGACATGTGCACGGCATAACCTCTAATTGTAAGCCGCCAAGATGGGTGAGTCGTCTTTGGGCTTACGGCTGGGAGACGCACACATCGACGGAGGCTTGCAGTGGTCTGAAACAACGCTTACGGGAGCACCCGCCTCGCGCTGATTCCAGGGTTCCAGTCTCGGAAAACAGTTCCTGACTACCGCTGACAGACATCATCGCTGCCTCCGCCCTACCGCTGGAGAGACTCCCGTCACGCGGACTACACACGCGGCCGCTACCGCCGCTGAACCTGCCATCCACGTGACTCGTGGGTGCCCGAAACCCCACGCCCGCCACGTGTTTAGGCCCTGCCTGAGCGGGCCACGTGCCTACACGCGGTCGTTCATACCTGCGTGGTGGCCACGCCTGTTGATCTCTGGGGTCGCTCCTCTACCCTGCTGCCTGCCCTGTGACCTAACGCCGGACCACGTGCTGCGGCGTAGCTAAGCCCAGGGCAGTAACGTTCCTTTCAGTTCTACGATAGTGACCAGTGGTAGTGACCTGATAACCTACTTCCCTGATTTCTGTGTCTCATGTTTCACACCTAATAAATGTGTAAAGTGAATATGGTTTTCATTTCCTGACCTACTACGAAACCCGCGTGCCACAAACTTATATACAGACTTTAAAGAACAGAAATTTGAAAAATAGCAAAGATAAGCACATTTTCCGTATTTTTCGTACACTGGTGTTTAATAATTACATTGTCTATGTATAGTCATTTAAAAAAGGCAGTTACGACCTAGACGCGTATTGCAAGGGTTAGGTCGAGGTGGCTCTAGAAAAGAATGCCTGGAAGGATTTGGGGGAGGTTCTTACACAGCAGTGTTTTGTTTGTTAAAAATCTAATATTCTCTACTCAATCCCACTGACCGACGGGCGGCATTGGGTCGTTAACGACAATCATTTTCTCGTCATCTTCCCTTATTTTTGCATCCTTTTCCGCTTGTATTTTTGCTTTTTCTGCATTGTAGTCTCTCCAAACTGGTCTTCCGGATCCTACGAACTTGATGGTGGCTGCTTCGATCATCATTTCTTGGTAATCGGTTGGTTCATTTCCTGATACGGCCATAACTATTGCGAAGTGGTGATCACAATAAGTCATTACTAAATATGGATCTTCTATCTTCATTCGTAATGACACCGTAGGCAGTTTTGTATCGGCTGTAAAATGGTTTGTTACGTCGGTGGAGAAAAGCATACTTCCTTCTACTTTCTTTTTGTTACCATGGGTTGAGTACATGATTCCGGACACCCGTGTTCAAAGTTTTGGTTATTTAAAAAAAACTGCTGTTTCATACAAAAGTACAAAATTGAAATAATTACCTGTTTTTTTATTACCGACGAAAAATTTGAACGCAGGGGGCTCCAGAATCATGTAACAAAATCCATGTTAACAGGTTCCGTTCCAGACTGTATGATAAAATGTAATGCTGTTCGTTGGTTAGCGCATCACCCGTAACGGGTGGACAGATTTGGCTATTTTTCTTTTTTAAATGTTCGTAAAATTCCGAATCAGGTATTTACAGAAATTAAAAATAAAACTAAAAACCCGGAAAAACTGGAAAATTGGGGAGTTTTGTATAAATTATGTTTTGAACAGGATGACGTATAATATTTATTATTCTACGAATTTACTCAAGTGAAAAAAGATTAGAGAAGTGTTTGTGAATGAGCCGCCATTCGTATTTTTTAGGATTCGGCGCGGTTCCCTTTTTTCAAATTTGAAAAAGGGAACCGCTATGTATACTGCGACTTCGTTCGTCTGTCTGTTTTTTTTACTAGTTACATTGTAAGCCACCGGTAGAACCTGTCTGTCCTGAGGCCGCTGTACGCGAGTAAGTTCCGTTTTCACCATTGTTACTGAACGCGTTCAACACATCTAAAACGCGTTCAAGAGCTGTCAGTGTCATTATTCTATAGACAATTATGACACTAACAGTTCTTAGATGCTGATCGCGTTCAGTTTGATTGGTAAAATTCACCCTTAGTTCATATCAGTATAACTAAGCATGTCATCATTTCTAATATTATAAATGCGCAAGTGAGTTTGTTTGCTCATTTGTTTGTTTGTTCCTCAATCACGCAGAAACGAACGGATCTGTAGTGCTATTCTGTAACCATCTCACCGTGAAAACTGAGGTGAATTTTGCCATTGATGCTGAGGATTGACCAAAACGGAATGACTTTGACAGCTCACTTCACGCAAGTCTTCGCGATGAGATTTTCACAGAATTGACGTGCTGGATCCTAATTGCATAAAACACAATCAATCGGAATCTGACTCGTTTTGAAACAGATTGCTAATCCATTGCTTCATAAGTTCGGTAAAAAAAATCTGCTCAACAATGAAAATAACGTAATGAATGTTGTTGATCTGTCAAAATACAACAGCTTAGTCGTAATCGTTTACGAAAATGTGCTACGCAATTAGGCTGCAGGTCTGGATGAAATTTGGCACACATATAGTTTATAACCTGGATTAAACTTATAAGGATACGTCTTATCCCGGTACTACGGTGCATGGTATTCTGTTCACGACACGTTGTGCTCAATTTCTGAGCATTAAGTACCTTACCTAAATAAAATAAAATAAAAACGTTTATTTGCGACAAATATGATGCGATGCACGAACGAACAACAAAAAATTACTAGGCTTGCATGAATTCACGATAATATTTCAATCGTTTATTACTAAAGTACAGTTTTGAAATCTAACACATATAGTTGCATAGTTTAAACAATCAGTTTTTGGCCGCACAGTTAAGCGTATTGGTAGATATTATATTTTTTTGTGTGTTGTTAAATGTTGTAAGAAAAGACGTTTACATTTTTGTAAATAATGATGCGATAACAAAAAAGTAAAACCAAGCTAAAAAAAAAAAACTTCGCATTTTTCTCAAACGTTTGAGCGTAAACTGTCATATTTTACTAGAATTATAATAAAGGGAATTCAATCAACAAAAGCGAAGTCTAAGAATTATAACACTGAGGCGAGCATTTATTTTTTAATTTAATTTAAACTGCATAATTTGGTGGTCATTCAATTCAACTAAAACCAAACGCAACGCTAATTAACCTAAATTGTTGCCGCGATGCTCTATTGTCATTTATCTAAAAATTGGCTTCTTACTTTACGGATACTTTTATCCCGGTAGTTATTTCCTTTGGGATAATGTCCGAGCTCAAAGCGGGCGAACCCGCGGGCAAAAGCTAGTGCCTAAATACATTGCATAGCAAAGTTGTATTTCAAACTGTAGGCACTGGAACCCTTCAGGGTCGCGGGTTATTCTAAAGAGAAAACCGTGGCCCTGACACAGGCAACTGAAGGAACACGGGTGGGTTTTAGTCAGTAAAAGTCTGACACGCCCTCCCGTTCCACCCAGAGCGGGAGAAGTCATTTGATGATTTCCCACCCAAAAAAAAAAAAAAGGCACTGGAACCCTACTCTGTAAATCCGTCAACGAAGATACGGGCCCGTCCGCAAGTAGTTCGACACTTAGTGCCAATTTCACCAAAGAAACAGAACGCGATCAGCATATCTAAAACGCGTTCAGTTTCATTGGTTAAATTAACACTTAGAAGTGAATCCTACTCCCGATTAGTCAACTTCCTCGCACGGCAAAATCATTTCGGGAGTATCGACAACTGTCAAATCGTGGTGTCATATAAATTTAGTTCGGACGCCGCACTAAATTTATGTCCGTAAGTAGTTGTCTTCTACAACCACGAATCCGTATTTTCGGCCGATATAATTGGCGGTTCCTACTCCGTATCACCTACGGACATAAGATTAGTTCGGAGCCGGAACTAAGATTGAACGAAAACACGATTAACAGGTTCGTGATGTGTTTTTTCCCGTTTGAAAATTTTAATTTGTCACCGGTTTTGACGGATATACTATTACATATGATATAGAGTTAGCGTTATCGGGCACGACTTTCATGGGCATCCAAAGGCGTGCTGACGACCAAAAGAAAATTATTCTTATTGTATAAAGCAGTCAAAGGGTAGAACTTACGTGTGACTGTTTCAGGTAAAGTGTGTTTCCCAATAACATCGAACAAGCCCCTCTTGTCGGCCGCAATCAGTAGCGCCTCACTTATTCCGTTCATTAAAAGTTTCGTTTTGCTCCAATCGACTGTTTTGTTCAACATTTTGCCGTATTTTGAATGATATTCATTTACCAGCTGTAACATGAGGTTCATGTCCCATTAAAGATCTTAAAATGGTGAGTCTCCAAAGCAAATTATAGTCACAACCCTGAATCAAAAATATTACTGACAGTACAGTCCGCGAGGCTTAAGCTGAGCTTTGTATTTGTGTGAGTGCACATATAGATAGTGTAAGTGTGACGCCGGCCTAGAGCGCGATTGGTTTAAATTAAAATTTTGAATCGGCCTGAGGCGCTGTGCGTTTCTCCATTGGTGCGATTGGTAATCAATCACTCACACCTATGCAAAGCTCAGCTTAAGTCTCGCGGACTGTACCCGGCTGTAGTTAAGACTGGTAAGACACGTTGTTTGTTTTTTTTTTTGCTTTAATAGAGCGTCGGCATCCGATGCGAACTGCAAATTAAATTAGATAACGAAAATCTGCCGCAGACGTTTTGGGTATCGATATTATTATCATAATAAAACAAAAATACATTATTTTAACGATTTTTTTGTTGGGGTCATTGATCGCAGTTATTGTATTCACTTGAAATTTAGTTTAAAACAAAAAGTTTTTTTATTGTATAAACTTCGTATAGGTATCGTTATCTGAACACGATAAAACATAATTATTTTTCCAACTCATACATCAAGTAACAAAACTACCAGCGGTCGTTGACCCAAAAAAAAAAAAAAAAATCTTTTAATTTAACGTGTTTAGATATCCCTACGACTGCGGAGTTTCACTTGCTTATTTAATTTGACCCTATATCCTTTATGTACTTAGGTTTAAATACTTTATTCCCAAAAATACAAAAGAGCCACTTACAGGAGAATATAAGATAACTTAAGGTAAACGATCACGTTACCATACAATAGTCTTAAAAATATTTTGCAGTATAATTTGCTAGTTTTAATTTAAAACCACTGAGAGAGCTTAGATCTTTTGTATAGGATGATAAATCATTAAACCAAAAAATTTTAAAGTATCCACTTAAATACTTTAAAGCCAGTTACGTGGACTACTCACCCTATTGGTTGGATACTCAAAAGCATGTTCTCTTGCAACGTCAATTTCCATTTCATCCCAAATAAAGAACGGCGTCCATTTCAAATTTACAACATCTTTAGGAGAAAATACTGCTCCAACAGCAAACTCGTCGCAAGTGGTCCAGTTCATATGGTTCAGTTTCTCTGGTTGGTCGAAAGATAACTGGAAGGAATTTTTTGAAAAGAACGGCTGCTTTCCAACGATGGGTGCCGACGGTGGCACTATGGGAGCGCCAGCTAAAGTTTTCTTTTTCGGAATAAATTGGTGCTTTGGAGGCATCATTGCATTTCTGGCTTGTATCGTCGGTAAATCATACCATTTTAGCATTGTCTGGTTGACCTCTTCCTCTGGATTTACAAACCTTTCTAACAGCATTTCGTCTTTGGGGCTGGGCTTTGCAAACATTTTTGGTATATTGGGATTTAAAAAAAATATGTCTGAACCTTTGGCTTTCCGCAGCAGTTCTAACGCTTCCTTTCTGTCTGTTGGGCTTCTCAGACTCAGTTCTAAATTATCTATGGGCTGTTTTATTGATGAGAAGGGGTCTCCGAAGCCTTCTCGAGTGATGTGGCCAAAGGGCACAGGTTCCCCGAAGTACTGTGGTTTAAGTTCCATTTTCTTCTTAAGGCGCGCATAAGTGTCATAGTTGCCAAAATCCACCCCTTCTGCAGTCTTAGCAAAAACGAAGATGAAAACACACAACAAAACGCGCATTCTTTTCTGAATTGAAATGACAAGAAACAATCAAATATCTTTTTATAGGGTTGACCGAAGTTGCAGGAGTGCTCAAGTATTTTCTAACATGTGTGTCTGTGAGGTTTTGGGTAAATCATGGGGACTTATTGTTGGTACTTATCCTATATTATATACTTTATAACTAATTATGACTAGTCTCATCTATCTAAAGTGTTTTTTTTATCTACATACACGGTGCGAAAATCCCAAGTTTTTGCGTCAATCTTATATTCGAGTTTAGGTATGAATTTTGTCTTTACAAGATACACCAGAAACAATATTATGCATTAATTACCTACATCAAAATCTGCTTCAAATTAACCATTTAAAACATTACCTAATATTCTTAACACCGAAAACTCAGTGGCTATATCAGTTTTGTTGATCAAATAAGATCCTAAATATAGGCCACGTGACACGTCTGTTTTGCCAACGTCATTTCCATGAATAAAAGTGACAAAACCCCCCTTGTTTCAACTAGGTAGGTAGTTGTTTTAAGATAAGTCATGTAAATGCTCCATAACCAATTAATATTAATAAAAATATAAAAAAATTACACTCCTAAAACGTTTAATTTTGTTTAAATTTTTACCAATAAGTAAAATGTTGGCGACTCCAGTATTTGTATAACATGTTATTCGACACCCGCGGCTCGTTTGTTTCCGTATGCAAACTGACACATTGTGTTGCTGTGTTTGACAAGACTAACGTTTACATAACTATCAGTTCCAGCTAAGTTACAGCTGACCTAAATTAGGGCGTATAATTTCATGTCTTTTTTATCAGACCGAGCCGACCAGAGCTTCAAAAGTTAGGTACAATGCTCATTTCGGCGTGTCCCGCAAGTACACTTTTTTTTCTAAATTAGGTACATTATTATGAGCTGATTTATTATAAAACTTGTAAATAAAAAAAAAACTTGGTTTTAGTTTAAATGTATTACCATTGAACTAAAATTTATTGAATGTGTTTCTTTAATATTCTGGATCCCTTAATGATAACATATACGTCCCCAGTGTAAATAAATAATTAAGCTTAAATTATTGTTGATATTTTGCTGAATGCTTAAAGTAACTTTAATCTGTTTAAAATTACACTAATTGTTTTCATGTCAGTTTTGTACATACTATATCTTAAATAATATTACTACTAAATATATTTTTGAGTGACAAATGGCAACACTAATTCACATTCATAAAACTGGCGGATATCCAAAAAACTTCAAAAGTTTCATTAATTCGGCGAAGTGAGTGAGTCAAGAACTGAAACTAGCTGGTTTTGTTATTTTTTCGGTCAGCCAGTGGCATTTTTTTGGTGATATTATAGTTAAAAAACTGCTTAGATTGTTTTATTCGACGACTTCGAAAATAAAAAAATGTGCGAAAGCACATTTTTTCATACTCAAAAAAACAGTTTGATTTTTTGAGAATTTATGTACATATGAGTTCAGCAGACCTAAGAAAACGATGTTATTTAAATAAAAATAAACTTTATGATCATTGTTGATGAATTAAAAACAATTACTATGTTCTCCAACATATAATTTAATTTAGAACAAGCTAGACATTTACAAAAAAGCAGGTCCTGTGTTCAATGCGTGTCTAAAAGTCTTCTACTGACTTTATAGGACAAGAACAATAAATATGCTTTTATTTAACATGACGTAGTTATATTCTCTCAGTTTAGTTAGGTGTACCTCAAAGCTCAATACTGGGTCTATTCTTATTCTTAGTGTATAGCAACTACTTAGCATTCTATTTAAAGGGTATCTGTGACGTACTGTTTGCTGATGATATCTCTCTCTTATCTTTTAAGCAGACAGGATTAGACTTGAGTTTGATGACATCAACAGTGCACTATCAATAGTTACTGATTGGTTTACCAAAAAATAACTTTGTTCTTAATGCTAAGAACACGAAATGTATAAAATTCGCCTTACCGAATGTTATAGGTCTAGGACCCAACATCGTCTTAGATAAAGAGGTGTTCGAAACTGTGGACTCAGCAGTTTTTCTGGACATAATGGTAGGTGCCAATCTTCAAAGGGGCTCAGCCCGGGAAGGCACAGTTCAGCCTCCTACGCCGTCAGGAACGTAAGACAATACACTCACATTGATACAGCTCGGCTAGTCTATTTTAGTTATTTTCACATCGTTATGTCCCACAGCATTCTGCTGTGGGGCAAAGCCGCTAGTATTCAAAAATATATTTGCTCTTCAAAAACCAGCTGTTCGAGCAATTCACCAGCTAGGTGCTAGAGTTTATCTGAGAGATTTTTAAAGAAATTGTATTCTCACGTTGGCATCACAATTCATCTTCGCTAACATCTTAAGTAGAGTGACTTGTAATTTGACGGATTCCTTTCAGGACCTGATAGTGTGACCCATTTGCAAGAATTAAGCACCCGATATAGCCATAGTAAAATCCAACTTTTGATCAAAGGCATAAAACTCTAACAACGACAACTTAAACGATAAGAATACTTGGTCGCTTACCTACCTACTGATGACTTACATGAGTTAGATAGAAACTCATGTAAGTCTACATGAGTTTTTATACCTAATCGACTAATATATAATATATCTCTTAAACCAAAATGGCTAATATAGTCAAATAAATGAATTTGAAGTCAATTTAGTTTCATTTTTTATTGAAATAATCTACTAATTTCAATGTTTTTTAATAGGTCATCTTGTTCTTGCCTGAGCGACCGGCAGTAAGTTGGTCATGCTCCCTTAGATGTCACTGCTTGCGGTAGAGTCGGGGGTCGGGTTGCCTCCTTCCCTCAAATATGGCGAGGGGAGTAATGGCTGATGTTTGCGTTATGTTCGTGAACGGGTGATGCTTGTTGTGACAGGACGCCTTGCTGACCATGGCTTGTTATTGTAATTAATAATTAAATGTTAATTTGTTTTACTGTGGTCACTTCGAATTACAATATTGTGAATTTTTTTATCGGTCGGTATGGTTACTCCTTATTTTTAAAGAATTTCGAAGGATTTTCTAATAAATTTCTTCGCTTTTACAAATATGCTGGCCTTGGTTCAAAGTAATAAATATGTTGACTTTTTTATTGTGTTCATGATACGTTTTTGTATATTTTAAATTTACAGCATGAAAAACAAATATAGTTTTGGAACCTACGGTAGCGAAACCGAAATAAAATTATCTTTTTAAGAGTTTAAATATTTTCTGTTCCTAATTGATTCGTCTATTAATACAAAAGAACTGTATTTTATTAATGCCGTCAATTATAGTTTAATTAAAGGAAAATATGAATTCTATTAATTTAGAGAGTATAAACATTAAAATGAAGTTCATCAAAATGCTCTGAAGTGATATTTTATAGTCATAGATGTATACATCAGTTGTATCGTATTGTTGAAACTGTGCATCCTATCGAGACACTGTGACCAAAGGAGTATATAATGATTGAATTTGAGTCTCGGTGAGCACAAAACGCAAAATTGTATGAAACTGAATGTTGTAAAATTTCGCCAAATTCACTTTTAGTGAGGTTAAGATGAATTGAAAAAGTCACACTGGTACTTAATAGCTCCACATTTGATTTGAATCCATACGTTAACAAAATTTATAGAATAGCTGCTTTAACTCGACAAAATGTTACTTATTTTTAACTGTTGGTCAGTTTTTTTTTAAAGAAAATAAGTGCCACACAGAATAATCACGATTCATCTACGTGTCCTGTCGGAAGAAGATTTTCTTCTAAAGTATTTAGTCATCATCATCTACAGCTAAATACCAGCAGCCTAATTGCGTAATACATTTTCGTAAACGATTATGACCAATCTGTTTGATTTTGACAGTTCAACAACATTCAATTGCGTTCTTACATTGTTGAGCAGAATTTTTATCGAACGTATGATGCAATGGATTAGCAATCTGTTTCAAAACGATTCAGATTCCGATTGATTGTGTATTACGCAATTAGGGTACAGGTTTCTACATGGAACCCTACAGCCCAATGGCCGGGTAGGACGATATGTATTAGGTATGTAAAGAATGTAGACTTTGTGTTTTCCTACCTGCAAAAGTACAGGGGTATTGAAAAAATAAAATCATTTGTTCCATTTGTTGTTATTATGAGTTTAATAATGATCTATTTTAAATTAATTGATTCAACTTAAACACAGTTCTTAACCAAACAATTAAGTTAATATCCAGAGTAAATATTTTATAACCTTAAACCAGATTAAACATTGCATTGAAAAATGGATTAAAATATAATTCGATCATGCCCTTACTAACCGTATTTGCCTAATTCCATAAATAACTTAAAACTAAGTCGTTTTTCGTGTCTGTTCTTTTTAAATACACAATGTATTTTGGTGATTCGCGAAGTATAATACATTAATATTTAACCTAGATAAAGCACAGAATTTCAACATGTCGCCACATCAATAGATCAAACCCGAGAAAAGCAGGTCACTAATACCAAAATAGATCAATGACGTAAAGTTAAATCTTTTACTAGCTAAGGGTTAATCACAAGAACTGCAGGTTGTGGTGCTGGTGTATTATCTCCAAGTTTTCATCCTCATCATCATCATCCATTTCGTAGGGTTCTGCGGTGAGGGTAGGAAGCGGCGGAACCGTCGCCGTGTGGGTCCGTCCGAAGTCGCTCCAAAAGCCTAATCTCTGTGCCTCTTCAGTCAACTGAAAAAAAAAACAATACATATTATGTATGTTCTTGTAGTAAAATAATAAGTTTGTTTCAGTCCTACAATCTTGTAAATCTATTTTTGGAGCCAACAAGAATAACACCTACTAGTGCCTATGCCTAGGTAATATTTATACAGATATTGTATCAAGCCTCAAACCAGTTTTGTATTCTCCTGTTCATGCTGATCCTAATCATCTATATGACGTAAATTATTCAAAACTGTTTAAAAAGTTTGTTTATGGCCATGTCGCGTTATTTGGGCTCGAAGATTAAAAGTAGTAGTAACGTAATTAAAACGACTTGTAATATTATTTCACACTTTAAATTTTGTCCAAGGCATTCGATTGCGTTCTTCATGAAACGTAAATCAGGAAACTCCGCCACTACGGGATCCGAAACACCGCTCTGGATCTTCTTACTTCATACTTAAATAATAGGATTTAGAGCGTTGATGTTAACGGAGAAAGATCTCCCGGATCTATCTTAACAATGGGAGTTCCACAGGTCTTAATTCTTGGTCCTTTCTTGTTTCTTATTTCTATTAATGACTTGCCTTACCTCATTAAGGATAATCATGATATAGTGTTGTTTGCGGATGATACTTCACTTTTGTTTAAACTTAAACGTCATCAGCTGGTCACTGACGATGTAAATAACGCGATCATAAAATAAGTTCACTGGTTCAATGTTAATAATTTACCTCTTAATGAAAAGAAGACCTAATGCATTAAGTTTAAAAAACCTCACGTTAGACAGGTGAAAACGAATGTATTGATAAAAGGCGAAGAATTGAAACCTGAAGACAGCACAGTATTCTTGGGCTTAACTTTGGATGCTAAGCTTCAGTGGGGCCCACATATTGATAAATTGTAAAAAAAGATAAGCTCCGCAGCATACGCTGTTAGAAAAATTTGTAATTTAACTGACATAGACACAGCCCGTTTAGTGTACTTTAGCTATTTTCATAGTGTAATGTCGTACGGTATTCTGTTGTGGGAAAATGCCGCCGACATTCACACTATCTTTGTTTTGCAGGACAGAGCTGTTAGATCAATTTATAAATTAAATCCGAGACACTCTCTAAGATATATATTTTAGGAAATTAATGTAATGACTGTGCCTTCTCAGTATATTTTTTAAAATCTTTTATATGCCCATAAAAACATCAATTTGTTTAAAACATACAGTGATATCCATAATATAAATACTAGGAACAAACACAAATTTGTTTTACCTACAACAAGGCTCAAAAAAAATTAGTGGCTCGTTCAGATGTCAATGTATACGCTTTTATAATAAACTTCCAAGCCACGTTCAAGATCTAAGCCTTAATAAATTCAAATCATTTATTAAACGTAAGTTGTGCCAGAAAGCTTTTTATGTCGTTAAAGATTATATTGACGACAAAAAGGCTTGGGACTGACCTGCTTCAATTTTCGCATACTGAATGTGGTTTTTTGTTTGCTAACTTTTGTTTTATTTAAATACACTTTGACATTTCATGATTATTATATACACAATGACATGAATATTTACTTTGTGAAGTATAATATTATTTTTATTTTAATTATTGTATGAGGACTTAGTGGGTTACATTTATATATATTTTCTCTATCTTAGTTTTTTTATTTATTATCTGGCAGTTTGAGTACTCAATGCGGCCTACCCAAATGTCCTTTCTTTGGTTTTGTTCGTCGAATCGTTGAGCTCCTTAAGTTCTGAGCTACACGATTAATGACAAATGCGTGCACTGACTGGACAGGTCCACTCAAATCTGTATGGTTCTTTCCTTTCTATAATAATAATAATTACCCAAAAGTAATTATGCGACCTACCCAATGACTTTTATTTGGTATTGTTCGTCGTATCGTTGAGCTCCTTATGTTATGAATTGAGCTGCACGATTACTGACAAATGCGTGCACTGACTGGACAGGTCCACTCAATCTGTGTGGTTCTTTCCTCAAAAGACCATTTCAGACATCAATCCACATGGTCTTCACATGATCTGACCAAGATTATGTCTGGACTTTAAATGAGACTGTGACCTCTGAGTTTGTTTCGGCCTTTCTTCTCAGAGTAGTCAGATAGGAAACGCCGACCTCATCTAGTTTTAAAGAAAATGTTTGTCGTGTTAAAGTGTTTGTACAAACCCCAACTTACATAAATAAAATCATTTATCATTTATAAAAGAAAAGTCCTGACTCCCCAACTGGCTGACTCACGTCCTCCCCAAACCCTTGAAACTAGAAGCAAATTTTTTGTTCCTTTTACGATATAGAGAAAACAAAGCCCAGATTTGTCGACATGACCACAATGAAATCTTCGCGTCGTTGGTCGAGAGCTCACAAGAGCTACTGCTGAGCATGAGGCCCTGAGTTCGATTCCCAGGACTGGCAAAGTGTTTTTGGGTTTTTCTCTCTAGAATTTCTCAGTAGCAGCCCGGAGTTTGGATTTGTGCCCGGTTTATGGCAATAGGCTCGCCCTCTATTACAAGGGACTTAGCCTCAAGATACTGACTCAGTTCACAGTTGGACATCGAATCCTTTGAATCCACATGCTTTCTAAGAAATGTATGTTTATAATTCATAATATACAGTCTCGGACATTATTTTATTGTCAACTTTACGTCGATCTGCCGTAGCCATTTTATATAAGCAACTGTCAAAGAATAACGGTTGTGATTTGAATATACGGACAATTTAAGATGGTTTCAATTTATTTCCCCGACTTTAAGCCCGAAGAGTTGCCAAACTTAAGTGACAGTGGGCAGGGAACATCGCTCGCAGAACAGGTGGCTGATGGGACCGAAAGGTTCTAGAGTGGCAACCGCGTGCCGGAAGACGTAGCGTTGGAAGGCATCCCACAAGGTGGACCGATGACCTTGTAAAGGCCGCAGGAATCTGCTGGATGCGGGAAGCACAGAACCGGTCGAAGTGGCGGTGCTTGGGAGAGGCCTATGTCCATCAGTGGACGTCTTTCGGCTGAAATGGTGATGATGATGATGATGACACAGCAAGTCTTATTGGGCAAGATAAAGTTCGCTTACAACTTGCCATCAGTAGTGCTATTCTGTAACCATCACACCGTGTAAACTTAGGTGAAGTAAGCGTGGAGTGAGCTGTCAGTGCCACTGATGTTAGGGATTGACCAATATGGGATGACACAGACAGCTCACTCCACTCAAGTCGATCAATCGGCAGTTTTAGTTATGTTTTAACGGCAGAACCCAATACTTAACCTAAGACAGATCGCTACTGATGATAAACAGTATAATTCTATAAGTCCCTGTCAAACAAATATCAGTCAAGATGTTAAAGAGAACACTTTGGCTTTATTAGAACGTTACAACCAGAGATTGATAGGTTTTTTCTATCCAGTACGCCAAAATTGGTAGATACGGTATCAACAAAGACATTCAAAAAGTCATCTAAATAGCACAGTGAAACTGACCGAACAAGGTCTTAAAAACTAATCACAGGAATAAATATATTACCGTAAATAAACATACAATCCATACTTAATATTTTTAATGCGAAAGTAACTCAATGTGTCTGTTTTCTGTCTGTCTGTAACCTTTTCACTCCGTGACGGCTGAATGGATTTGTATGTAAACCATGACCTGTGTTAGAACATAGGACGCTCTTGATCCTGGTAATATTTTTTCGTGGAATATATCGACCACAACGGGAGCGAAGCCGCGAGCATAGCCTAGTATTATCCAGGATTTAAAAAGACCAATCACATTGCAGTTATCCACGCAATCTGATTGCGCCCGGCTTTTTGGCTCTTGTAATAAAGGTAATCCTAGTACAAGAGCCAGGGCTACACTGATGTTTGTGTCTTGAAGTGTAAAATAAATAAATTATTATTATTGTTATTATAATCTGTACATCAAACTAAGTAACATTGAGCAAAAACTGTTGCTGGGAATAAACTTTTATTTTAGTGTGAATAATGGTGTTTAGAGCAGTGGTGGCTCAGTGGTAACCCAGGCAAGCGCTTTACTTTGTGTAAATTATTTCATCAGCACTGCTCTCAAACCGGCCTGTCTTAGAACCAACAATTCGAACACATGTGACATCTACCAACCCGAATTGCGAACGCGTGGTTGATTACGTCCCACTCCCTCTCACAGAGAGGAGGCCTGCGTCTCAGTAGTGGGAACCTAAAAGGCTGATTATGTTATGGTGTCTACGGCAGCTCGCAATGTAACTCACGAAAACATTGTGCTTTTGGGTGCACGCAACGGTATAGGAGTTGTGGGAATAAAGATGTGGGGATGACTATATTTTTATATTTATCTATCATTATCTTCTTCTTCGTTTTCTTATATAAAAATCAATTGCTGTTCGTTAGTCTCGCTAAAACTCAAATGCCTAATAAAATGCCTCGACCGATTGTGATGAAACTTTGGTTTGGAAGTTGTTGCGTGCGCGCTGAAGAAGGGCATTAGCTAGTATATAAATTAAAATCAATTGTCATAAATGTTCCCAGCCCGATCACTATGTACGGCAAGCCAATCCCTTGGGAGAAGCAAGCCAAATACCTAGGCGTGATCCTTGATCAAAACTTAACGTTTAAACAGCACATTAAGGCTGTTCGCGCGCGCGCCGCTTTCGCTCTTGGTAGACTCCACTTTATTCTGACAGCCCGTTGCAAACTGTCACTTAAATGCAAGCTGCGCATCTACACCGCAGTCATCCGTCCCATCATGACCTATGCCTGCGTTGCATTTGCGCACGCTCACCCACGTCATCTCCATAAGATGCAGACCCTCCAGAACCGTTTCCTCAGAAAGGTCACGGGTGCCCCCTTCTATGTCCGTAATATAAATCTCCACATCGATCTTAAAATGCCTACCATAAACCAGTTCATGAAACGCTTATCGAAGCGTTTCTTTGACTGTGGCATAAAACACCCCAACCCCTTGATCTCAGCGGCCGCCCGCTACACTCCTTCCCGTATTAGTAGTATTCGCCGACCAAGGCATACCTTAATCGCCCCCGACGACGCCACTACCCTCCTCCAGGAGAGTAGTAAGGCAACCAGCACGCTTCATAAGCCCAAAACCCGATCGCCGTCCTACCGTCCTCGCCGCCGAGGCCCGCCGCGACGCCCAAGTCTACGCCCCTCCCGACCCTTGCTCGAGCCGGCCCGCGCCGCTGGGCCTGTAGCTTTAAATTCGTCCCTAAATAATATCATTCCTGATCCAGCTAGTCATTTGCTGCCCTCTTCCAGCGACGCCCTAAGCCGAGGTTCGTACCCCACAGGGGGTGCCCTTAGCGTGTAGTCGCTTAGTTTTTAGTTAGTATTTAAGTTTAAGTCCTGGCTGGAGGCCTTAATTTATTAGGGAATCCACAGGCAAGTCCGTCTAAGCAGACGACAACCTCATAGGTTGACCTGCGAGATGCCATTTATAAAAAAAAAAAAAAAAAATCATAAATGTTCGTCCGCGCATCACTTCAAAGCGGCTGCACGTATTTGGTTAAGTATTTTTTAGTTGTATTTGTAATTGGCCGGACAAGGTTTGTATGAAAGAAAATATTTGAAAAAGTTTGTATGAAAGTTTGTCATTTTTGTCGATGGGATTCCCACCGGGCGCACGGCTTGTATATTAATATACTACTCTGTCAAGAAAGTACCGACGAAAGATCAATAATACATCAAATGTTGGTTATTCATCCAAATTTATTTTATAGACTTCAAAGTATGCTCCTTTAGAAACGATAAACTAACGCCAACGAATAATCCAATCATCAAAACATTTTTAAACGCTTTTTCCGGAATTGAGTTCAGTTCTCGCCGCGAATGCTCGTTTATGTCTTCTACGAGTACCGAATGAAAACGGGTGCCACGAAATGGTAATTGGAGTTTAGGAAAAAGAAAGTCGGCTGGAGACATATCTGGTGAATAAGGTGCTTGCTCGATGGTATTTGTTGAGTTTTTGGTCAAACATTCGTACACAACGATGGCATTGTGCGAAGGCGCATTATCGTGATGCAAAATCCAAGAATTTTCTATCCAGAAATCTGGCCTTTTTCGTCGAATTTGCTCTCATAATGAAAACAGTCAACATGACTTTGACTTTTGTTCGACTTTGGCGTGTCTTTTCGGTTTCGGTTCAATTGCAGCATGTCAAACTGATAAACCCACGTCTCGTTACCAGTAAATTCGTTTCTTGAATGTTGGGTCGGAATTGACTCGTTCTAGCGTGTCCTCAGCGACTCTTTTGTGATTGAGTTGTTTGAGCAAATTCAGGTCTTTTGGGACTAGCCGAGCGACAATATGTTTTATACCCAAGTGATCATTTAAAATGCTATGGATTGACTCGTGAGACAGAAAATTCAACGGCTATCTCTCCCAAACTTGAATGAGGATTTTCAGTCACTATTTCCTTCACTTTTGCGATGTTAACTCTAGTTGAAGGCGTTGATGGCCGACCAGAGCGAGTCAAATCTTCTATCACATCTCGACCGCTTTTGAACGCTTTGTACCACTCATAAGTACGTGTTTTGATAAAGTCGATTCACCGTAAGCCTTCTGTAACATTTTCAGTGACTCAGAAGGCGATGCAAAATTAAAGACAAACTCTTTGTTCGATGTTTCTGGCCATTATGAAATGCGTAAAACACATTAGATATGGTCTAACTAAAAACAGCACTGTATTTAATATAAACAACAAATGCAACTCAAACTCCGCGCCAAAATGGAAAACAGTTGGGCCAATCTAACAACAAGACATAAAAATAGAATTTGGAACCATAAACTCGATACTTTTTTGACAGAATGTATTAAAGCTGACGAGTTTATTTGTTTATTTGAACGCGCTCTCTATTACTACCTACCAGGCGGATTAGAAAAATATTTTTGCATTTGAAATCCCAATTCTTGAGGAAGGTTATTCATACGTATTTCAACATCACGCTAAGGCCCTTAACAGTCGTCCAACAAGAAAAAAAGTCAGCAAAAACGCTAAACGAAAACGAATTAATAGCACTAGCGGGAAATGCGGCTGTTATTCTAGTATACAGGGTTAAATTTAGGTCGCTTTGGAACCGAAAGCCGATCATCGAACTCGAAACGACTGGGACCATTATTTTCAAAAATTAACAATAAAAAAATCACCCACAATTCAAATTTATTGTACACTAAACTCAATGCGTAAGTGTGTAAAACGTATCGACGAACGAATTTAAACGTCCAAATTTGACAATTATACACAATACAAAAACAAATTATCATTGAAAAAAACAAATGAAATTTGATTTTTAAACAGAAAAACGAAGTCGCGGGAAGAAGCTAGATTAAAATATAAAATAAAATTTAAAATTAAATAGTAACAGAAAGGTGGAATATTGGCTTTCAATATCTCCGTAACCAGAAGGTTCCCAGGTATGGTCCAGTACAAAAATACCACAATGACGAGGAGTGCAAATAACTCTCTGCTTTGTTAAGCGTCTTTTTATTACCGTTATACTTACATAATCATGATTGGGCATCCTGTCGGCCGGCGCCAGAGCATAGCAAAGTCTATACTTGCAGTTTAGGATACCCAAGTAGCCAGGATCCACTACCTTAAGGGCGAACATCAGAAGTGGAGCTTGGGTAACTGTAATTATATATGGCAAGATTAGTTGTTTACTTATTTAACAGTTAGATGTATTCTAAACATTATCATAATTTTTACATATACAGGATGTCCCCTAAGTCGACGTCACAATAGTTAACAGTTTTTTTATAATATTTTTTTTTACACATATACACATAACGCGCATCAGGCCTGTTTTCCCTAAAAGGTTAGGCAGAGGTGTACCTTATTTCACCCACTTTTACCTACCAGTTATGCTTAAGTCTCTAATCCAGATTCCGAGCTGCTTCTGATTTATTCTAGATGGAAAAACCATATAACACTTTGCCCGACCCGGGAATCGAACCCAGAACATCATGCTCAGAAGTAGCTCTTGCGACCACTAGACCAACGAGGCAGTCAAAAAAGTCAAAATCTTTTAAATTGTACCCTATGACTAATTTGTATCTGCAGCGGCTAAACTAAGTGCGTAGATTCATTATTCGATATAAGTCACAGGAACTAGATGTTCCACCTACATTCTAAGTCAAAACCTCATGATTTCCTCGACTTCACTCAACCTCACTTAGGTGGTTTGATATTTATACTTGCAATTTTACTCCTTATCTCAAACAGTTTCCTCAGTCGAGGTGAGTTTGAGTTGAGGAACCAACTGTCAAATATAAGGTACGTGGAGCTTCCTTGTGGTAGTCAACAAGGCAGTTTTAACCAAAACACGCGTATTTTATACGATTTTCATGTCTTTTGAAGAGTTTATTGAATACTCACGTATTTGCGACGTATCACCTCGACTCAAGGCGTGCCTCGGAAGACCCTCTAAATCAATACTCATAGTTTCGAGATTACGACATAGGATTTTGGTGTTAGTCTACGAGTCGTAGTATTTAAATGTTGACCTTTGTCTTAAGCCTTTATGTTCTACTCTTATGGAATAAGGATATTCTGAAAGCCTTTTAAATTAAGATATAAAAGATACGTACACTCAAAGGCTAGGGTCGGAATTATTCTGAACATGCCTGGAGCATCGGTCTTGACGATGAGCGCGCTGAAGTCGATGGAACTCTCCATGAAGAGCACAGAGTTGGTCCAGTTCACCGGGGGTTTCATCTCAGTATCCAACTCCACTCGAAATCGGTCGACTAGCTGGAAAAACAATTATTTTGTAATTAATGGGAGAAGCAAGATATCTGTACATCTATATCTAAACACTACATCATCTATATAAAACAAATTGACTGTTTGTAACTGTCTGTGTGCCCGCGTTGTTCTTCTAAACTAGGCAACGGATATTAATGCGGTTCTCAGCATCACTTAGAATTTATTCCGAAAGGCTTATTTATGTGTTCGATACATAAGTATTCAACTTAGTTTTAGCAACAGAAATTTTGATGGTTGATGACATGCCACTGTTGCTTGCATCCGTCTAAACAGTACTGCTATTCTGTAAACAACTCACCGTGAAAACTTAGCTGAAGTGAGCGTGGAGTGAGCTGTCAGTGCCACTGATGCTAGGGTTTGACCAAGCTGGGATGACACTGACAGCTCACTCCACGCAAGTCTTCACGGTGAGATTTTACAGTATCGACATGTTGGTGTCGCTAGTTAATTAATAATTTGTAACTGTTCTTAATTCTGTCCATATAAGGCCAAAAATATAATGATTATTTCTTTTTCACATTCTGATTAACGTTTTTGATCGGCCTTCTGCTTCCGCACTTGCTGTTTAAGCTCTGACAAAAGAAATGATCCGACAGTTTAATGAGTATTACGGCAGCCATACATACTATCGTCTACTGTACTATCTACTTGTGCAAGTGTGTCTGCGCAGGTCGGCCCACATGATGCCCGGATGTTCAAGGAATTGCACATCTCTATTCGAGTACGGGCCCCGGTCTACGAGCACAGGTTTATCTCTCCTGTAGATAGTAGCGTGTATGGCATATTATAATGGGACACAAAATCAGTATCATCATCTGCCCCTTTTCCAATGTTGACGGTCGGCTTTCAGTCAATCTAACCGGATTAAGCTGAATACCAGTTTTTATATGGCGTCACTGCCTAACTGACCACCACAACCCAGTTAATAGGTAACACACCACCCCTTGCTAAGACTGGTGATCAGACTTTCAGGTTACTGCCTACCCGTAACAACAGGTAAAATATTTACAAATAACAGCCGAGACCAACCGCTTAACGACAATTTGAAAAAAAATCTGACATGAATTTTCAAAAACGTTAAATGTACAAACCACATCAGACGGCACACTGAATTTTATGTTATAACTCTCCTCGAAGTGAGGGGTCCAGAAGTAGAATATTTTCCAGTCAATGTCCAACACACTCTTAGGGTCAAAAGTGGTATTCTCCAGGAATTTCTCGCAAGAAGTATAGTTCTCAACATCTATTTCGCTGAGGTCCTTTCCAGCTGTACTTTCTTGTATCGTCAGAGAAATGAGGAAAAATATTAAAATCATAGCTAACATTGGCTTCAATCAAAAAGAAAGTCTCCGTGAAAATGAATAATTACATATATTAAAACTAATTTCACTATTACTTGTTAACACTTTCAAATAGAACAAAATTAACAAAGTTTCTTTAATTTTTGTCAAAATTTTATTTGCGTATGAATTGTACGATCGGTACACACTGAAGCAATACCTCTCGTGATCATTATTTATATGGCATTATTGTTATTGTTTGCTGTAACAGTATCCTCATTTACACATTTCAATTTAAATGCAATCTTAACTTTGTTTATTACTTCAGACATATTTTCGACAATTCTTTCAATATTAACGTTTGTTTTTGCTGTTTTGAGTATAGATTCCTTTATAAATACGTTATTAATTATATCTTCCTTTTCATTATTGGTTTCTACTGATGTTTTTTTTCTATACACATTATCTTTCATCAAGGAGCTGTGTCAGCCTAGTGGTAACGGCTGCAACTTACGAGATGTAGATCGTAGGTTCTAACCCAGACAGGCGCTTTACATTTTTTTTTCATACCACTCTCAAAACGGTGAAGCCAAAAATTCGAAGACTGACCTTAGACTCAGCAGTGGGAACAACATAGGCGGATTATCTTTCATGAGTTAAACTCGTTTTTGGTGAGAGTCTCGGGAATCGGATCCAACCGGATCCGAAATCGAAACTATTTAAGCAAGCCCGACATTTGTACGTCAGTAATGCTGTCATACTATGTATATTATTCAACATGCACTGGTCAAGGACTTTCGTCTTGAGACGCTGCGTTATGTGGGACGAGAAGATATTTCGTAGCTTCCCGAACGCTGCCCAGCCGAGCCCCTGCCGCCCCTGTCGCCCCTGGACCCATTTAGGGGGGCTGGAAGAGGGCGTTGCCCACCCTGCGCCTACGCCGGGTGCGCCTGCTGCCGATCAGGAGAGTGGACGAGATCTATCTTTCCCTTTCCGCAGCATCCTTCTGCGAGATTACTGTTTCGCAGAAGAAAACCACCGCGTCCCAGGACTCGACGCTGCCGACCATCGAAATCACTACGGTTGGCAGCGACAGGTCACTGCCCACTTCAGAGATGAGGGCACGGCGCGGCTCCTCCCAAGCGGCACACTCCCGGCAGTCGACGCAGTGGTGACACCTGGTGTCCGGCTCCCTGTTTATGCGACACATACTTTCCGAAGCACCCATGCCTCGAAAGCACCTGCGTCACCCGAAACGACAGGGAGTCGAGCACTGGCCGGACCGGCTCGATAGCGACGAGGCCGGCGGTAGGGTGCGAGAGCCTGTCCCGCCATTCCGCCACCAAGACCTCGCGAAGCTACGACCGACGCTAGGTATACATACTCGTCCAACCTCGTCCGGTCCAACTTCGAGTTTAGCGTCTCCGTCTTTATGAGAGTGGGTTTTACTCTTTCATGGGCATTTGACACGAAAGAGTCTTTAACTATAACAAATCGTAAAGAATCTATGAGAAATATTGTGTTCTTCGAAGCTCGAGTGTCCCAATCATCAATCTCTTACCCTTATCCCAATATATTTAGGCTAGGTGCAACATTTGGTTTTCTTCCATACTTCGTCATCTCAGTAGTCACTAGTTACCCGTTTTCTAGCCATATTATCTTTCACACGCGTTATAGCGTGGATGGTGGAGCGCCCATGCCGAAAGCCAAACTGGCTCTCGTCCAGGTACGGCCCCTCTCTGCACAAGTGGCCGACGAGGCGGGCTGCGATTGGCCGCTCGAACAGCTTCCCCACCTCCTCTAGCAGTACTATGGGCCGGTACGCGGACAGCGAATACGCAGGGCGCCCCACCTTCCTGAGCAGGACCAGGTGACCTGTTTTCCACAAAGTGGGATACTGGCCCCGCTCAAGGCACGTTGTGAAGAGTCCTCTTAGCTGGGGCTCCAGCTCCTTCAGAGCGAGGGCTAGCGTTAGGCCGTGAGTCTACCTAACCTAACCTTTTTTTTTTGTTTGTTCCGGGGTGGAAAATCCTCATGGATGTCCTCCGCCCTGGGGCGGGCGGAGGGGTCTGTCAGAATCCTACTGACTAAAAACCACCCCGGTGTTCCATCTCACACCTACGTCGGGGTCGCGGGAACATTCGATTCTTCCGCAACCCCGACTGGTTCCGGCCCGCCTCGGCTGGCCTCCTCGTGTTGGGGGGTAGTGAGATGTTTACGCGCGCCCCTGTTAGACGTTGCGGGGGGAGTCCCCGCAACGTCTAACAGGGGCGCGCGTGGTACACAACGCTCCGCCACCTCGGGTCCTGATGTGTGGGGGGCGGCGCACGTCGTCCCCGAGTCCGCCGTCCTTGGACCCATTTAGGGGCGCTGGAAGAGGGCGTTTTTTTTTTTTTTTAATACTGCTACCTCCAACATGATCGGAGCCTATGCCTGTCTTTGCCTATGCTTTACGTTCATTCCAGTTCTCGCATGTATGCCTCTCGTACTTTCATTCCTCATTCTGGGTCTTTCTTACATTCATCCTCATTTACGTCTTTTGGGTGGGTTTCCCAACCATTGTCTTTTCTATATCTCTACTTTCTCTTTATTTCTTTAATTCGGGTATGACAGAAAAACGGGGAGACAATTTTTATTTTAAAATTTTCTTTAAAATTACACTTCATATAAGCTTATGTCTATTAACAGTAGTTACTTATTTACTAGTCTTATATTTAATTTACAGTTATTTATATTTTATTCTTATACTTATTTTACAAAAACAGGGGAGCAGTTATATATTGCTCTTGTTTTAACATTTTAAATTATTTTAAGCTTATTCTATTTTACACCTTATTGTTATGTTTATTTCCTATTTTACATTACATTATTTGACAACTTTTATTTTATGCTAGACTCTAATATAAAATACTATATTATGACCGCATACTTTCTTATACGGTTTTATTACGTTGTATAACTATTTTTATTACAAATTTGCAGTATTCTAGGAAAATATTTGCGTTTTTGCTATTTCTTAAGTCCTTTGCATTGTTTGATGAAATTTTTAAGCCTAATACATTCTCGGCGTTGAAGCGTTGGGTGACGAATTGTGGGCAGTCAAATAATATGTGCGGGATAGTTTCGCTTGCGTCTGGGTCACAGATGCACGATGGACTATCCTTGCACTTGAAGCGGTTCAAGTACTCGGAGAATCCACCGTGCCCCGTCATAACTTGCGTGTGTAGGCCATTTGTTCCAATCCTGCGAATTACCTTGTAGGCAATTCGGACGTCCGGGAAAAACAGTTTGGTGATTGATGCAGTGTTGCTGACTTCATATCTATGATTCCATTCGTCAAGCGTCGCCATACGTATGCTTCGCCTGACGAATGAGGTTTTCGCTTAGAGTTTTCAGCGGCCTCTTTTGCTAATTGGTCGGCTCTTTCGTTTCCCAGTAGCCCTATGTGAGCTTTTATCCAGAACAAGTTTACCACCTTGTTCTGGCGGGATGCGGTTTTTAAGTTATCCCTAGCTTCTACGAACCGGGATTTGTGATTGTTTGAAGAGCCGCCATTGAGTCGCTGAAAACTCCAAAAGAAGATGCCTTAAGCTTTACTATCTCCCTAGTCGCCCTAGCTATTGCCAGGAGTTCAGCCTGGTAAACGGTACAATATTTCGATAGAGCAAGTTTAAGGGCTCTGGTCTCTGCCTCACCGTTCCATATGGACAGTGAGGCTCCAACCCCTCCTCCAATCTTACTCCCGTCCGTATATATGCGTACTTCAAATTTGTGGTTGTTATTCAATTGCTCCTGGTTCACCACACTGGCGAACTGCAAGATGTCGCGTGACGCGGGATGGGGATCGTCGATTGCGGCGGACATTCGCTCCACCTCCCTGTCCAGTGCTACCTGGGGCACCCCTCTTTTGGCTTCATACAATGATGCCGCCTCAAGAAAGAAGATTCCACCGTCGCGACATACATTACCCGTATAACCTCTGGGTGAAGTCCCCAACTGACCTTTGCGGCTCTACACAGCTGTTTATAGATCGCAATTGCCTTCTTGCAAACGAGTGAGACGTGGGTGTTAAAGGTCAGTTTTTCATCAATGGTAACGCCCAGAAGCTTTATTTGTTTCGACATGCTTATGTCAATACCCCCCATGCTCAGGCGTGGTGTGTCGTATTTTAATTTCCTTGTTATAACCATAGCGGTGGTTTTATGCGGAGCAAATTTGAGTTTATTTTCAACACCCCACGCCAGAACATGGCCAAGAGCGGCATTGGCACATTGCTCCACCTCCAGTGCGGTCTCCCCGTAAAAGACTAAGAGGACATCATCCGCGAACGCCTGGATGTAATTTCCCCTATTCTCTGCTGCTTTTAGGAGGGGGTCTAGCAGCAAGTTCCACAGTATTGGGCCTCCAATTGAGCCCTGGACACAGCCCTTGTTTGTGGTCTTGGCGTACACCTCCCCACCGTACCTGATTGTGACTTTTCGGTTCGTGAGGTAGCTGTCCATGACCCGCCTAAGATTAACTGGACACTTTTCCTCCGCCAGACGGACTCTTATGGCTGGCCACCAGGCGCTATCAAATGCTCCCTCTATGTCCAAGGACACGAGCGTAACTATTCTCTTTTCTGCTAGTTTTTTATTGACGTGCTGCATTAGAGCATAGAGGGAGTCTTCGGTGCTTCTTTGTGGCATGAATCCGTACTGACGGGTACTCATCCTTGGTTAAAGGTGGAACTTAAGGCGGGCCACCAGCATCTTCTCAAAAAAAATTCCTAATATGGGCAACAGTCCAATGGGCCTATATGCTTTGGGAGTTGTATAGTTCACTTTTCCAGGCTTCCTTAGTATAACAACTGTTGCCTCCTTCCAGGCTGTGGGGAAGTGATGGTATTCTAGGCACTTGTTAAGGAACTTTAAGAATACTTCCGGGTCAACGGAACATATGTCGGCGGTAAAGCCGTCTGAACCCGGTGCCTTCTTCGGGTTGAAGGAATCCAACGAATTTTTTAACTCTGCCATCGTAAACGGTGGCTCGCAAGGATCATTTTGTTCGTTTACGTTATCGGCTTTGATTCGAATGGATCGGTGAGCGTTGTCGCAGTCTAAAAGGTCTTCCGGATAAAACGTTTCCACCAACAATTTCACGGAACCTTTTGCATCCAGCGCATCTCCACTCTCTTCCAATGGCACATCCTCCTCTCTACGCTGCGGTCTACCGATCACTCTATAGATTCCCTCCCAGACCCCCTCCCTATCTTGTTTCCCACAGAATTCTTTCCAACTCTCGGTTTGAGCTTTGGACGCTTCTGACTCATACTCTTCTTTCTGTTTTAGGTACTCTTCTATGACCTTCGACTTCCAGACTTGGGCGGCATAGCGGATCCTGCGCTTCATGGTAGCGACTGTCTGCTTCATCTCAGCGAGTCTCTCGGACCACCACGGCAAGGTAAATTCCTCTCGGACTTTTTTGATCGGAATCGCATGTTTGCATGCCTCATCTATTGCTTTTGTCAGATTATATGTTGTTGTGTCAATTTGTTCTATGTTATTAATTTGTTCTATTTCGGCTACTGTAAATTTATTATCTATTTTCAATTGGCCAAGCTTCTCACGAAATTTGGACCAATTGGCTTTTTTTGTGTTGAATTTCCTAGTGGTTCTCTCGACTTTAATGCCCTTAGCTTTCTGCAGGAGAATTTTAAAAACAATAGCGTTGTGTCCTAGCTCGTGAGTCCTTCGTTAACCCTCCAGTCGTCTATCCAGTCCAGGATATTGTTGGAGCAAGCGGTAATATCTACGTGACTGCTGTACCGTTTCCCTCCTCGGATAGTGTCGAAGGTCGGAATTTCCCCTCGGTTTAGTATGTTGAGACTTGGTCAGCCATCGGGCTGCCCCACCATGTGCTTTTGGCATTGGCGTCTCCTCCAACGATAAGGTTTTTGGAACCGACCACGAGCTCTATTTGTTTCAGGTCATCTAAATAGGGCTCGATAGGCTGGTCTGGCTCAAAGTAAAAGGAGACAAACGTGAAGAGGGCGTTGTCCGCCCTCCGTCTACGACCAAAACCTCTTACTCCACCTCCTCTTCCCCTGCGGCCCCACCGCGTCCGCCATCAAACGGGGCGACCACGTTAAGGCCGCAGAAGGTAGGGAGAGCTTAGAGAGAGAAGTAGTACATATATCATTCCTCTTATATCCATCCACGCTCATACTTAAAACTTGATTTATTTATTAATACATACTTTATATTAAAAAGGCACAAAATGTCTCTGTCCCTTCTAAATTACTGTACCGGGACAACCATCTGGAATCTGCTGTTGGCTGCCAACAAGGTGACTGACGCAAACAAGGTCTCGGGGCAGTGATATTTAGTTATAACACATTCACCCAATTATTCGACCGCTAAATTCCAAAGAACAATGCCTTTGTGAATTCTTTGAAACCAACTGCCCTTATGTCACTGCTTAGACTCTGGATACGATATACGATACTCTCGACTATAAATTGAGTGTCAAGCATTAACTGTCAAACGTCAATAAAGTTCTGTTCCAATCGTTCGAACTACATAATATACATATTTTATGATTTTTAATTTAAATCTGATGTTATTTTTAATTAATCTGTACTAAACAAAGACAAAAAAAAGAATGCTTACTGAATATTATATTCAACGTAAAATAATGTATGAAACTCAGAAACAGAGTTGAGTAAAGTCAAATTGCAGTATGTAAAATGGAACGTCGTAAAAAGGGAAGTTGACATGCGTTCAAAACATGCTTGGTTTACTCTTGACGTAGAATAAGTATAAAGAAATATTTAAAAGTATTTTTTCCCTGCGTTTCTTTTAAAATTGTGATTAGCGTAATTAATATACAATTCTGTTAGCTGTATTTTAAGATATATTTCATTTCTATACATCGTCAGGTGAAAAATAGTCATTCTTCTTCAACGTTTGGTATCTTGATGACGAAATCTTGGGAGGCGATGTAGAAACTGTTTTAAATGACTTACAATTCATAAAAACTAAACTTCAATCCATTGGTCTTGATCTCAACCTTGCGAAATGTGAACTACACTTAGCGGACATCATCATCTCCTTAGGCCTCTAATCTTTGAGAATTCCTTTACCGTTTTTATTGAGGAAAAAATCGTTTCAACGACGTTTCGGAATAATTTAAAAATGAACATGCATTCGGCTAAAACCTTAAGACATCACGGCCTATCTTGCAGCCGAAGGGCGGGCCGCTTAGCGCGGCAAATGAGGTCATCCGACGAGCTCTTGTCACCGTCATTCCAGCTGTATTTGAACCTAATGGCTTGGCAGGCGACTAAGGCAAGAGACCGAACGGGATGTCTTAAATCCAATGGAAGGTGGGTAGGCTTTAAGTGTGGCGAGCAACATGTGTGGTACTCCCTTTCTTCTCCTAAAATAATTTGTCCGAAAATCATTATCACTTACACGTTAAATTTCAGTAGGTACCCATAATGTTCAAAACTTAGAAATATTGTTTTACATAGTTATCATTACTTATAATGCTATTTTGTCATAATATCGAGTACTACGAGTATTATAATTGAATCACATAGTTTTATAAAATGTGTTATAATAAAACTGTTTGTCCTACAACATTTGAAAAAAAAAATGGTTTTAGTGACAGAAACGAATCGCTGTAAATCCGACTCCACGCAGTCTTGTCTGCCCTACCTCTAGAGTGTAATTTAGAATCTCGTAGGCGTGGAGCGGCGAGGAGGCCCGCGTGTTGAGGAACAGGGTTGTAATTCTCGCCGCCGGTGAAGCCGGCCGGGTAAGACGAAGCTGCGGTGATGAGCGTTAAACCATCTACGACGATAAACTCACGTGGGACCGCCGGAGCCCCGCAGCGCCGAAGTCGTGAGAGAAACCATGCCTGCTGTATGTTGCATGCTCGTTTGCATGCTGCATGCTTGCTTGCATGCTACATGCTTGCTTACAAAAGCTTTGTAATACTCATTTGTTTTAAAAACATTATTAGGATAAATACACATTAAATAATTTGAATTTAGGACTTATAACTTTTATTGAAAACGGTTTTAAGTCAGTTGTACATTATTGATTACAATATTTATGACAAACGGCTAAAGGGCATATTGTATTTAGGGATTTCAAATTTATAGCATGTGACATTAAGTTCGGGCATGTTATCATTCGGACAAATGATGATTAGGACAAAAAAAAAGTAACTTTGGATAAAAAGTTAAGGAACACAATAGAGAACCCACATGTGTAGATCCTCTGACGCGATCATCAGCAAGAGTATCTACACATGCTGGGCGGCTGCGGAAAACCTCAAGCGACGAAAGTATAATAACCTTATCGGTAATTACATTTTCGAAACTCTCGGGCCGAGTGCTCATGTTTCATTCAACCAAATCTCCAAGCGCCTGGTTGAGACTTCTCGTGACGCAAACGCTGGCTTTTATCTTGGCCAGAGGCTAAGCTGGCATCAGCATAGTCAAGCATGAGTACCAACACAACCTGCGCCTTTATTGGATTGACCATAATGTCCCTATCAGACCAGATCACGATTTATCGTTAAGATAGCCTTGAATAGATTTACAAGATATGCTCTCGAGTAAAGTCGATCATCTGCATAAAGATGGTAGAAATAAATTAGTTCGTCGGAGATTGAGTTAATAATACTGCGAAAAGTAATAGGGGATAGAACGCCACCTTGAGGTACACCGGCAGACGTGTTGTACCAGGAAGAAAAGACCTCTTCAATACAAATGCGTTGCCAGTAACTGAACAGGTAACTACGAAACCAGTCAATTACCGAAATACAAATAAGCTTAGAGAGCACAGAATGCCATGCAAAACATCAAAATCAACAGTATTAAAAGCATTACTGAAATCTAGCAAAGCTAATACGGTCAGATTACCGTTTTCCATGGCTGACCTTATATCATCCGTAATTTCCAAAAGAGCTGTGGTGGTGCAATGACCAGGACGGAAGCCAGACTGGAAGGGCTTGAGGATATTATTTTTAGAGAGGAAAGTGCTTTGGCGGATTTGACTTCTGCGTTACTATTATATATATTCATACCAACACATTACAGCTTTCTAATAATAAGAGTTTTTAAGCTAAACCGCGGACAGACGGACAAGGCGAAACTATAAGAGTTCCCTAATAACTAGTGTGATGAGGACGGTTGACAGGGAAGAATAGAAGAAACAGGAAGAAACAAACGTACTGCGCTGACCTCAAATAACATGGGACGAGGACAGGAAGATGATGCCAAGGCCAAACAAAAAGAAAAACAACGTGCCAGCATTAATTTATTTCTTAAGAACGTTTTAATTCATATTCTTAACAGACTGACAAGTATGGTAACCGGGTCCGATGTCGAGGTTACTGACAATGCCGTCGATCTCGGCACGGCAGGGCAATTTATTACTGCGGGCCGACAGCGACGTCACACCCATCTGACAGTCGGCCATCAGCAGGTATTTGCCTTCGTACATCAGTTTCAAATGAAACCTCCGTAGCGGCACCGACCGCTTCTCTAGTGATGTACCTGAAATGATGTGCATAATACAAGCAAAATGACCATATAATGTTCTTACTGTTGAGACACAGGCCTCCTATCTATGAGAAGACCACCACGCGGGCCCAGTCCGGTTTGGTGCATCTATCGGTTGGTATTTCTTTTCGTTTTTAAGTTTTTGGTTCAGGTTTCCTCACGCAGTTTTCTTTCACCATTTTGTGAGCATGGTGAAGAAATAATATAAACAATAAGACCCTGCAACTTGTAAGTTACGGCCGTTTCCACTGGGCCACCACTGCTGTTCAGCAGATTATGTGGTTTTATTAAAAATCGCAACTGTGAGCACGCGTCTTTCTCGCTCGCACCATGTAAAGTACTGGTATTCAGCAGCGTCCAATAGACTGGAAGATGACCTATTAGACTGACTAAGAAGATGATGATATATATAACATAGTTGAGAAAAGGCTTGGCAGACGATGAGCAACTTACTCCCAGATTTGATGACGTTGGGCACTCCATGGAAGCTCCCCGCAGCTCCTTGGTCTGCAAACAGTAGCATTTCGTGTGTGACCTGACCCATTTGGACCAGCATCGTGGCAGCATCCCAGTTAGGATCAGTCTCCAAGTACTCATTCATGTCATTGTAAATGCGGTTGATCATCTAAACAAAGAGATGATTGTGATGTACATTAGAAATCAAAAACGAAAATAAGTTAACAAAGCGAAAAGCCACTTCTGAATAGTTTAGGTAGTTGTTGCTAGATCTCGTGAAGACAACATAATACAGTTAATATTACACCTATAATCCCTGAAGGGTTAGGCAGAGATGTACCTATAGTACTCCCACGTTTCGTAAAGAATCAGTTGATTAGTAGATCAGCATGTCGATTCTGTAAACATCTTACTTGCGTGGAGTGAGCTGTCAGTGTCATCCTGTCTTGGTCAATACCTAGCATCAGTTGGACTGACAGCTCACCCCACGCTCACTTCTCCTAAGTTTTCAAGGTGAGATGGTTGCAGAATAGCATTACAGGAGCATTGGTGGCCCAGTGGTAAAGGCCCCGACTTACGGGTCGTGGGTTGAAACCTAGGCAGGCGCTTTAATTTTTGTAAATACTTTCAGTAACATTGTTTTCAAAACGGTAAAAGAAAACATCCTGAAGAAACCGGTATGTCCTAGAACCAAAAAATCTAAGACATGTGACACCTACGAACCCGTACTGGGCCCGCGTGGTAGATTATAGCATTTATTCTACCTCTTTCTCAGTGCGTTTTCTTTGTCTTAGACTCGCACGAATAAATGATGGTAATGATGATTAATTATATTTTTGTCTTTAACTTGAGCAAAATACATATATGTTTCAAAACTAGATGAGTTCTGTGTTCCCTAACCGACTGTTCTGAGAAGAAAAACCGCTACAAACTCCGAAATCACAGTCTATTTTAAACTCCAGAAATAGATAATCTTGGTCAGGTCATATGAGAACCAACATAACATAACATAACATCACGCCTAGTTTCCCCGAAGGGTTGGGCAGAGGTGTACCTATAGTACACCCACATTTCGCCAGTTATGTTTTTAAGTCCCATGTAATAGGGGGCGAGCCTATTGCCATCAACCGGGCACAAATCCAGACTCCGGGCTGCTACTGAGAAAATCCAGATAGAAAAACCCAATAACACGTTGCCCGACCTGGGAATCGAACCTAGGACCTCATGCTTAGCAGTAGCGATTGCGACCACTAGACCAACGAGGCAATTATCATATGAGAACCATGGTTCGTTATTATTATTCGTTATTATTCATTGTTTACAGCAGCAGTTTTCGTGGTAACAGAATTTTATACATTCCTAAAAAAAAAACGAACTTAATAACAGTACAGTTTTAGAAAGACAAAAATTTATAACTAATCCATAGATGGTCATATGTATAATGGCTATCTATGAATTAATTAATTCAGAAATTATTTCAAATATCAACACAAAAAAAACCCCAGTTACAGCATTGATCATGGACATTACGGAAGCGTTCGATTTCGTAGATCACAGAATCGTAAACTTGGAATAATTCAGTCCCACCTGGCTTAAGGAAAACAAAGAAATTGCAAAAAATATGCAAATTTACTCCGCGTCAAAACATGGCTTTCTAAATATGTATCCGAAAAACATTAATGAACTTCGTTATTTTCTTAACAGCTCATGTAATTAACTCAAAATAAAATAACTGAATGTAAACTAACCGCCGGCGTAGCATTCGTGAACGTCATATCCAAGCATCGGTTTTGTGAATCTATGTTCCATGCGTAATAAATCCTCCAGGGCTCACCCAGCAACATTTCGAGTCCAAAATTTGGGTCCTTTGATAACCTAGCGCAGATCACCTCACTTTGCTGCTGGTCCTTTCCAAGAAGATGGATAGTTTTTAATGACGGTTGTTTCATCTCCTCTCTTGTCAAATGTTCTCCTGATACAATTGTTACTAACGCTACTATGAGACGTACAAACTTCAGGAGTTCCATCGCGACACTACTTTTTCATGCAAAATATTTCCCTTATAAAGAGTAACAATAAGAAAATGTTTTCAGTGTTTGTATAGCATTTCCCGACTGAGTTGAATCAACATTTATCCATGAGACCAACGGTACAATGTTTGGAAATGGATATGTTTGATTGTATGATGACTTGCTTATACAAGTAAATGAGCATATCCATTTCGAAACATTGTTCACTTTCACAACCTACTTAGTGCGACGTACTATATATTTATAGATTTACAGTATTTTTAAGAATTGACAAACACAGTAGATATATAATAATTGAAAGTGTTGAAATATGGGGAAAGATGCTCTGAATATTTGACAAAAAGAAAAGTGTCAAGTAATTTTGAACCATGTCATCATCATCATTTCAGCCGAAAGACGTCCACTGCTAGACATAGTCCAAGCTATTCCTGTTAACTTGACCAGCCCTGCGACTCTGGAGTTGAAGGCGCGTGCTACTGATGTCGGAGGAGGCTGCGAGACGTGTCCTCATCCGTTCCACACAAATGCATGCCAAGGCTCCTTTGAGGACTGCCGAAGCGATGTAGAAAACTGTTCTTATATTAAGAGAATTTCTAAAAATGCAATGTGGATTGAAAGGGACAAAATGATTAAATACGTTCAACTTTAAATCCCCGAAGAAGTGTTGTATCAGAACTGTGCGCTTTATTTTTTTAATTAATAGATCTTTTGGGTTTGCTTTGTCTTTTAACATGTCTTATACCATGCAATCACACGCAACCATTGCTCACTCTTGTCAGGTCTATATCTGTCACTTTTCTCGTTTTCTGACAGCACTACCATACAAAATACTTGACTCGTTCTGTCAAACTTGATGTTTTCTCGATAAACCCTAACATGGTACCTATTATATCTCGAATTTTGACAATTTAGCATGAGATAATCACCGATTTTCTCTTATTTAGTCGTCATCGATTTTGACTGCGAGAAGGGTAGACAAAACTATGATCAATTAAATAATCAAAAAGAAAATAACATGGCAAATTCATAATTATATTTTAGTCATCATTTTAATATGCAACATAACAATAATGTAAATACTTATTTTTAAATTACTATTTACATTGGAACAAAGTTACTTTCGGCGGCCGCGAGAGTAACTGGCGGAGGGGAGCACTATTACGTATATGAGCAATACGCATAACGCATAACGTGCAATAATAACCAGTCCCTTTGCCAATAAATGGTGATCACCGAAATCTAGGGAATTATGGCTGTATGGCAATATCAAACCTTCACAACTAAATAACTAAAATCGCTAGTTAATTTCCCAAAGTTGTTCGACAAAGCGAAGGTTGAAATTTTTTACCAATCTCATAAAACTATAAGTAATATCATGGAATAATCACCGTTTAGGTGATTGATGTAATATCAACCTTCGCTTCGTCGAATTGTGATCGTCGGCCCATTTGTCACTATCTAGTGAGTATAATAAGTACCACTAATTTTAAGTTTTAATTTTAGCGTGCCAAAGAAAAACATTAAATTTTAGTCAAAAAAGTCGGTTACAAGAAACGAACATAAAGAAGGGTGGCAGTTGGCCCCACGTAATTTTTAAATTAATGGAGTGCCATTAACGAGCTAGTTTATATTAATTATTCGATCATCTTTATAAGAGTTCTATTTAAAAAAAATTAGTTACTAGGTATTAGGAATCAAAAGTTATTAATGATTTTAATTTAGTAAAAAATGAGCCATCGTGCATTATCCGAACGATTTTTTTTTTTCGTGAATTACATTCCAATCAACACTAATGATTCACCTTCTTACACTTCAGTACAAATGATACATGACAAATGATAATGATAAATGATTTTATTTCTGTAAATAGGTTTGTACAAACACTTTTACACGTCAATCATATTTTAAAAACTAGGTGAGATCGGCGTTTCCTATCTGACTACTCTGAGAAGAAACGTCGAAACAAACTCAGAGGTCACAGTCTCTTTTAAAGTCCAGACATAATCTTGGTCAGGTCATATGAAGACCATGTGGATTGATATCTGAAATGGTCTTTTGAGGAAAGAACCACACAGAATGAGTGGACCTGTCCAGTCAGTGCACGCATTTGTCAGTTGTCATGCAGCTCAACACAGAACTAAAGGAGCTAAGCGATTCGACAAACGTTTCGCTTAGCGGTTTTTCTTCTTTGATACTTACATTTTAATTAATAAACTAAAAACATCAAAACGTCGGCGCCTCAAGGTACGCGCCCACACCAGTGCACTTAGTTTGGTAGAATTGGATGGGGTGGTCAGATTCTTAACCCGTAACCGAGACATGATTACAACTTAAACTTAGATATTTGGAGACGACTATATTTGTCATATTGGGAGCTGATAAAAGGTAACCCGAATGATGAGATCCAACCACAACTTGGCCATCGTAATGTCTGTGCTGGATGTACCTATAGTATCTGTGGCAGATCTATTTTGAGAATCAGGAGCAGGCTGATTCTCCGACCGGAGATGCAGCCTGCTCCTGCGGCAAGGGAAACCAAAATAGGAAATATTGTATCGGAATGGATAAGAACCCGCCAGGTTGGTAATGAAAACAATATCAGGGTAACTGGTAATATGACGGTAATCCGTTAAGGGGATGTGGGAGTGATGCAACTAAATGACCCTTAAAGCCCCTATGCAAATGTCAAACATTTTCTCTCTGATTTAAAAACTATTGAAAATAATTGTCATTTTATGGTTAAATATTATATGAGGAAGTGTTAGCAAGCAGATAATGTTAATAAACACATATATTATGCATTCGTTTTTTAATCAATTTTCTAAGTTGTTTAACGTAGATATCTTCAAAAAATAACATAAAATAACGAATAACTCGAAAATGATGACATTCGCATAGGGGTTTTATGTGATCAAAGGGAGGTCAATACGCTGATGTAGGAGAGATTTTTTGCAAGCAAATGACCTGAGACTTCGGATTGCCGGGATTATCAGTAACCCTGTAACTATTTTGTATTATTAGATAATGCTATGACAATCACAATACAGTATTACTTTTTGTGATTGTATTTTATCAACATTTTTCTGATATTTTTTCAGTTAACCTTAAAGGATGAAATATGTGTGCCATGATATTTACGGGCACAGAGAATGGTAGACAGTGCTCATAGAAGTTCTGCTGTTGCACGATGCAAGTGTAGAATTTCGTGAAATCTTCCCGATCCAACCTACAATCAGTGCTAAATCTCTTGATACGTAACTCGCCTATTGACTTGGATTAAAATTTTCACTGCTAGCACGTTTTCTTCCGTAACAGCCGTCAAATGGCGACCACTTCTTTCTTCATCCCCAAAGTTAGTCGACGGCGCTTGAATTCGTTATACCAAAGGTACACGGTTGCCTTAGAAGGACCTTCATCCATGAATACGTCGTAAGGGTCCTCCGGTTTCAGGCGACACTTGAAATCGTAAAAAATCATAGCGCGAAAATGTTCCCGGCGCAGATCCATTTTTTTATGAGACACGATAATTTAACTTAGCTAGCAAACAATTTGGAGGGAAATTTTGAAATTGGACGTACCTATTTTACTTAAAAATATCCATATTTTCAAAATAGACTATAACTGGCCAATCACACATACGTCTTTATTTGCTTAGAATGTAGGCACATAAAAATAAGTTGATACATTAATAATAGGATCCATGTACATCATCATCATCTTTCTAACTACATCATCTTTCACACAGTACATACATGGTTTCTTTGTGATTAACTCAAGACAATATTAATGTTCTTTCTCCATAATTAGCTTACCTACTGTCTGAGTTATTTTTTTTCTATTTGACTATATAAGTCAATTCATTTTAATTTGTTTTTTTTTATTATTGACGTGATTTACTTATTACAATGTTTTTTTTAACGAGTTGTATTGTATTATGTGGTTATCTAGCAACCTCGACAATTGATTATATTATTCTTGCCTGAGCAGAAGGCAGCAAGTTCGTCACTGCTTGCGGTAGCGTCGGGGGTCGGGTTGACTCCTTCCCTCAAATATGGCTAGGGGGGTAATGGTCCTCAAATATGGATATTGCGTTATGTTAGTGACTGGTCGTCTTTCTGACCATTGTTATGTTATTGTTATTAGTAACTGTTCTGTTTATTTATTTTACTTCAAAGGTTAGCTAATTAATCATTTGTGTGTACATGATCCAACATTGCATATGTCAGCCATCACACCCTTTATGCGTGGAGGCTTATATTTAGGCATTAAGTTGGTTTACGTTTTTATTTTTATGCTTGAGTATATTTTGTCATTGTTATTTTTGGTATATGGGTGTAGCTAGCTGACATAATTATGGCAAAGAATTTAATTTGATGTTCTGTGTCTCGTAATGTTTATTACTTTGCATAACTACTATTGTATAGAATCAAGTTTTTTCTATCTGAACAGACAGCTGTGCTGCTGGGGAGTTTGTTGCGCCACTTCTTCTGCCCAGCTAAAGCACTAGGAAGTGGTGAAGGGCGGGCGTTTTGGGCGACTGTATTATGTAATTTTAACGTTCGAAAAGTGTTGATTCTCAGCCTCTAATCTTTCCCTACTCTTACATGCACCTACATAAAAATTCAATACTTTCCACACTACAGAGTGTCCCAATCTTTTGGATAAACACAGTTATCAGAACTCGTTTGAAGTCATGTTCATATTTCGTATCTATCATTATATTTGCATCATATTTATTTGCAATCCAAAATAAATGAAAATAATGAGTCTGAAAAGGATGGTGAACAGGAGAGAATTCAAGAAACAAACGTTCTGCGGCGACCCCAAGTATTATTGGTCGAGGACAAGAATATGATGATGTAGAAAATATATAAAAATGACGCCAAGGCCATACAAAAAGAAAAACAACGTGCCAGCATTCATTTATTCCTTCGGGACGTTTTCATTTTTATTCTTATCAGACTGACAAGCTTGTAGGCCGGGTCCGATGTCAAGGTTACTGACAATGCCACCAATCTCTGCCCGGTACGGCAATTTATTCCTGCGGGCTGACAGCGTCGTCACGCCGATCTGACAGTCGGCCATCAGCAGGTACTTGCCTCCGTACATCAGTTTCAAATGGAACTTGAGTAGCGGCACCGTCCGTTTGCCTGGTGCTATACCTGAAATTGTGTGCATAACATAAGCATAATCAGCTTAAAATGTTCCTACTGTTGGAAAAGGCTGGTTAGATAATGAGTAACTCACTCCCGTCCCTGATGATGTTGGGCACTCCTTGGAATCTCCCCGCAGCTCCCTGGTCTGCAAACAGTAGCATCTCGTGTTTTACGCGACCCATTCGAACCAGCACCGTGGCAGCATCCCAGTAAGGTTCAGTTTCCATGTACTCATTCATGTCATTGTAGATGCGATTGATTATCTAAACAAAGAGATGATTTGATTAAGATTAGTACGGTCTTAGAAAGCATTAAATATTTAAATGACCACCTATGGATTAATAAATTAAATTATTTTTAAAAAATTGACAACAAAATCCCAGTTACAGTGTTGTTCATGGACAGGACGAAGGCGTTCGGTTTTGTTGATTACAGAATCCTTCTCATAAAATTAAGTAAACTAAAATTTTGTTGCAACGTCCTCGAATTAATTGAGTCATATAAAACATCATAAAAATTGCAAAAACATGTCCTACAACAAAAACAGAAAAAAACCTACTTATTGAAACAGAGAATTATAAATTACAACGTGCCCCAGGGTAGTGTACTTGGTCCGTTGTTATTCCTATGTTATATTAATGATATTCCCAAAACCATAGAATACCCCATGACTCTATTTGCCGATGACTGTACTTCAATATTAATTAGGAAAAAAAAACGTAGAAAGATTTGAAAATTAACTTAATAATAGTTTACTAAACTAGACTTGAAAACAGACATATTTCTTTCTGCTCATTCGTACTCTGACCCTTAAGTTACAAGCCCCGGATAGTTTGGAGACCAACGGTCAAACTAAAAGAAAATTGATATACAAACATAACTGTGTTTTTGTAAAATACCTGCCTGTCAGCACCTTTTATTTTCTATACGTATTATACATAAAAACACACATGCAAATAAATAAAATTAAAGTGTCTGTTTGTAATGTCAAAGTAACAGATTTTACTAAATGAATATGATACTTGTCACAAAACACGAATTTAAAATAAAAAACTGTCGTTCTGTCTCTCCGATTTTGTTTCGCCTAATCCCCGAAACGGCTGGACCGATTTTGACGGCATTTTCTCTGACTGATTGCTTATGTTCTAAGGAGTAACATTAGCTACGGCTTTTTGTCCCGGTAGCAGGTTCCCGTGGGACAACTTCTGACATCCACGTCGGGCGAAGCCGCGGGCAGCAGCTAGTATTTGTATTTTACGTCAGTGAATCCAAGCCAAGTGCTTTTTATGGAACAGCGCCTATGTGATATAAAATCGCCACATAATTTGCCGATTGTTTTTGTGAAAGATATAAAAGTTCATGGTATTTTCTATAAATAAAACAGCTGAACGTAAACTAACCGCCGGCGTAGCATTCCTGAACGACATATCCAAGCAATGCTTTTGTAAATCCATGTTCCATGTGTAGTAAATCCTCCAGGGTTTACCCAGCAACAATTCGACTCCAAAATACGGTTCCTTTGATAACCTGGCGCACATCACCTGACCATGCTGCGGGTCCATCGCCGTATGATGGACATTTTTTAATGCTATATCTTTATTCTCCTCTCTTGTCTTAAGTTCTCCTGACACCATTGTTACCAACACTACTATGAGGCGTACGAACTTCAGGAGTTCCATCGTGACACTACGATTTTATGTGACATATTTCCCTTTATAAAGACTAACAATGAGAAGTTGTTTTCAGTGTTTGTATAGCTTTTCCCAGGCTCAGTTGAATCAACATTTATCTATGAGATCAATGTTCCAATGTTTTGTAATGGATATCCTGACCTACTTGTTTATACAGATGATCACTTTAACACTCGATTTGTTGCGACGTATTGGCGGATGTTTGAATGAATCGTGAAACTTAGTATTGAATTATGTTTCGTTGAGCTCCTTAATGTGTTGAGCTGAGCTGCATGATTACTGACAAATGTTGCACTAACTAGACAGGGCCACACAATCTGTGTGGTTCTTTCCTCAAAATACAATTTCAGACACCATTCTACATGGCTTTTACATGGTCTGACTTAGATTATGTCTGGTCTGGACTAAAAATGACTCACCATGTATGTTCATAAGCTATATATAGTACCTATTTAAAAATGAAGCTTTAGGTTCTCACCGAAATATATGTGACACGGTCAACCAATGTTATTAAATTAAAGTGTACCTACTTAAGAAACAATGCATCGCATTCATTATTTTAGTGAACTATCAGAAATACTATGTATTAGAAAATTTTCTCTTCATGCAAAAATCATTACGCTTCTTCGTTAGCGGGACGTCGTCAATCTTCAAGTTTAAAATAAAAATAGTCCTCGAATTCCTTTAAATATTCCTAGCGACCCGCCCGCGCCCTGCTGCACAAGGTTTTTTCGACTTGACAAAACATCGACATTTCTTTATTATGCGCACGTTTAATATTAAATTAGACACATAAACCTTCCGAAATGAATTCTCTAAACGATGGTGGAAACCGCATCAAATTCCGTTCCGCAGTTTAGAAGTAAAAGGCGGTCACACAGGCAGACATATTTGTAGGTAAAGTTATAGTTATTACACGAAACATTAAAAACGACTAATAAAAAATATTGCCCATAAAAATATAGGCACATGAAATTCCTCGCGCAGGTCATCGCGTGTTCCGTAGCTCATTTGTTCTGCAGGAGGCGGAGCTGACCGGCCACCGATGCGTATCTCGGCATACCTGGAATAGGTAGGCGGAATATTATTACGAAGCATTTCCAGTCGTTTGTATAGTGACAGAATTCAAACCGTAATGACACAAGTGCGCCGCCCATTCACGATGAAGTAAAAGCATTCGAATTTTGAAAAAAGTTTTGATTTGGTTTTTTTTGTGGTTTTTAAACGGTTTTTAGTTATGTAATTTATTAATGTTGGCAGTAAAATGTTGTTCGTTATTTTTTTTTACTTTTTAGTAATTATTGGTTCCGAAAGTAGTAGCGGTTGTTAAAATCTTGAGTAAAATTAATCGTTTTTTATTATTATTACTTATTACAGTTGATAATGACGTTACCTTGACTCTAAACTAGGCTAGCATAGGTACTTGAAATATTTTCTTTAAATTATTTTTTCTACGATTATATAGTTCTTAATGGGGAAGGAAACTGTCAAAATGGCGCTGTCGCAGTCGTGTTCCCAAAACAAGATAATAATGCAAGGCGTGAGGTGGTTTTTATTTATTTTTGCGAAAATGGCTCTTTGTTGTTTCTTAATTGGAGCTCGGAAATTGGAGTGTATTTTGAATTACGTTTATTCAAAAAACATACATGTGCTGTAACAAACTACTGGATCCTAACTACATAAAAGGATGAAATTAGACTTGGTACCGATAGTTTAATGGATGAGATAGAAAATACAGGTAGTACTATAGTACTCAACACGGTTCACACGACACTGAAGTTTATATTGAAGGCTTGAAGATGAACAGCTGGAAAGTTCGCCCGGAGGAGGAGGATGGAGGATTCTTGTAGATTGGCTTCGTGGGCGTAATCGGTTCCGTGAAGAGAAGAAGAGGAGGAGATGGAGAAAGAGGGTATTCAGGTGTCGAAGGGACACTTCAGAGTGTCAGTATCCTTCGACAAAGCTCGAAGTAGAATATCCAGGCGATGGTTATTCTGCAGAGTGCAGACGTAGAATTCCCAGGCAGATGGTTTGTTGACAAAACCCGGACGCCGAATTCCCTTCAGATGCTTCAGCCCTTTCTTTTATAGGCAAAATATTCCTCTTGCAGAATAAATTTTAGACGATTTTTGAAGTTTCAAAATTATGTTTTCCTTCATTCTGACATCTCATCTGCCAGTCATAAAACCAGCCTGTGTGTTCAGCCAAGATGTATTAAAACCTCCACGATCGACTCTGAGCGTGTCGTTATTAATTATTTTAGATGTCGAAATTCAGTTATCAATCGTAATTATATAGAAAATACTATATTTCAGCTAAACGTATTGATAAAAATAATTCTAGTTATATAAACCAAAAAGTAATCTTCATAGACTAAAAGAGAAAAAGAAAAACAATGACAGTTTGATAATTTGACTTATGTGTCACAACAATGGAAAATGTAAGGATAAATTTGAATGTTTTATTGTAGATATTATAAAAGAAATCGTTCTTGAACGATTCGTAAAATGCTAACAAATAAAGGAATATGAAACGGGACATGAATGGATGAATGAATGATGACTAATGGTAAAAGTATAGCATACACTATAGTGCTCTGAATTAAACATTTTGATGAAAGTAATTACGAAGAAATAAGCAACATTTGAGAACTTTATTTCTGACACTTTCCATTTGAATAAATATTGATTTTCAAATCACCGAAAATAACGAAATAGTGAAATCAAACCACACTTGGCCACTTGGAAGGCAGGTGACTTCCCCATTAGCAAATGTCATTATCCTCGTTTTACGCTATTATTTAAATAGTACTTAATCTATTAAAAAAAAATACAGTTTGTAGTGTTCAATTTTGTTTATTTATTTTGTCGCTATGCATATTCTCTAACTTCGAAAAGAAATTTCCGATATGTGAAACGTGACTTCAACATTTTAACGTTTTTATACGCTTTATCTTAAGTTTCTGGTTTGTCTTGGCTGAACGTTTCGGGAGTCACCGACCGAAAAATAATTATCCCAGGGACTAACCTCAAAACCATACACCTGCACATTTTACGACCAATACTGCCTATCTGCAGATCAACAGCACCTCTTATTGCAGCACGCAGAAGGCGGAACTCACAAGCAAGGGGCGTCCCTGATTTATGGTCCAGCGCTGCGGAGGCACCTTCGCAAGAGAACCGGTCCACCGCTAGTGTTCTATGATGCCCTATTACTTATTTTGACTAGGGTACCTACGGTAGAATGTTGGATATTGCAGATATCATAGCAATATAGTGATCTAAACTGATTTTGAAAAGAGAAAAGATTTGATTTTCGGTATGTTTGTGTGTAACGCTTTCACGCTATAACGTTTTAACGGATTTCGATGAAATTTGGCACATGTGTAGACCATGAGGATATTGGCAACTTGGCACTTATTTTTGATAAATTACCAAGTTTATACTTAACTTTTAGATTTTGGTAGCAAAAATATTCTTCGAAACAGACTCGAACTATTTCGTACCACCAAGCAGTGTCCTAACATTATTTTTAGTTGAACTGCAATCATGCCTTTTAGCTGCATGCTTTTTGAAAGATTCGTTAGCCAAGTTACAAATAATTTCAGAAAATCGGTATTCCCATACTATGTTTTATTGAACTTTCTTTACATATACTAATTACCAAATAAAAGCGGTACAATCATATCTACAAGTTGTTTTATTTTACAAGTAACTTTTGCGAGGTCTTGGAACGATTGTAATGTCGAGAATTTAATTTTAGAATTTGTGTCTTTTTCGTCTGAATGTAAGTTCCAGCATCACGCAAATACTACTTACTAGAAAGATTTTGTTTAAATTTTGCATAGATATCCCTATAAGTCTGGTCAGTCTGTAGGCTATATAAATTATCACGCTATTTGGTATGGGGGATGAGCAATATTGCAATTTGTTTGCATTCTTCTATAGTTTACCGCAATTTGACGAGCCATTAGGTTAGAATATTGCTGATTATTATAGCATTACTTTTTAAATGACACGCTATACTTTTAAATGGAGCTAAGCAGTCAATCATGACATATACAGGGCCTTAAGAAAGAAAACGGTCATAGAATTTGATTAATATGTACGGTCCGCAAGAAATTAGGAAACAATTAAGCTCCACATAAAACATTTAAAAAAATATGGGATTCGAGAAAACCCTATTTTTATATATTTTTTAAAATTTTCCCAGAATTCTTCACTAAATATCACTTTTCTCTAAGCTCTCAAATTGAACAGCCTTTATTGCTATTCCATTGAGTACCTAATACATTCCTTTCGATGTAACCAAATTTTTTAAACCATCAAACAGTTAAAGTAAGAGCAAGAAGTTTAATAATCATTTGAAAAGTAAACAAAAAAACATCTACGTACATGAATTTTAACCCCCAGGTATTTAACATTTTACATTGGCATTAAGGGTACGGGGAAGACATCTTCATTTTATCAGCTTTTTAACAAGATGGAAGCATCAAAAACATATTTAGAGGTGCCGATGAAACAGTCGGTAATGCGGACTAAAGTCGAATTTGCAAATTGTTAATGTAAAAAATGCTGTAAGAAGCGAATTAATTAAGTGGTTTATGCCAAACCACTCATTTCTAACCTCCCAGCAGTCCATCACACGTAAGGGGCCTAGTTTGTCATAACCAGTACCCTTATTCCGTAATAAACAATCAATCGGAATCTGAATCGTTTTGAAACAGATTGCTAATCCATTGCTTCATGAGTTCAATAAAAAATCTGCTCAACAAAGTAAATAACGCAATGAATGTGGTTGAGCTGTCAAAATAGGTACATCAGTACCTAATTGCGTAATATACAATCAATCGGAACCTGAATCGTATTGAAACAGATTGCTAATCCATTGCTTCATAAGTTCGATAAACCATTCTGCTCAACAATGTAAATAACGCAATGAATGTTGTTGAACTGTCAAAATACAACAGATTAGTCGTAATCGTTTCCGAAAATGTGTTACGCAATTAGGCTGCAGATTAGTCGTAATGATTTACAAATATGTGTTACGCAATAACGCTGCATGTCTCAAGTCGCGGTGCGGTTTTTTCAGTTTTTAAAATAACTCACGGTTAGCTCAGTGGTCATAGTTCACTAGTACGAGTAGCTTAGCACTATCCAGGAACGCAGGCGTTCACTAATTGACGAAAAACGAAAACCTTTGCAAGCAATGGGAAATAAGTACTGAAGCCTATGCGTGTCGACCGCATAGGCTTCATCTTCTCATCTTCCCAAGTCCTGACTCTCTACATATTTTTGCTGCTAAGACCAAAACAACAAACGTAGTATACAGGGAAGCTCTATATATATGTGGCTGTTATTTTTGTACATTTATATGTCACATAACACCCACTTTACGAAAATTAAATGGCAATGTTCGTCCTGCTTCCTCTATCAACATGTCAATTTCCACCCCCACATAAGACGCCATAGGAACACATGTAAACAGAGAACAGAACAAGAATGGCACCGCAGAATCGATTAACGGTTCAAAAGCAGGGCAGACCCCAGTCAGGTGAGGCGACGTGAACACTGCCTGTCACGCGCACCATGACGCCAGAGGCGCACAACACTATGGGTACGCAGGGATGCCGCTTTCTCGTTCCTAGGGAGCAGGGACACATAGGCCGAACTTATTTTAATACTTTTGTGTAGGTACCTTTTCTTCAGAATAAAAGTCAATTTCATTTATTTGCTTTAAGAGGCTATCAGACTGCATAGAAAAGCGAGATGACACAAGCTGGTAATTTATTGCAAAAATGAAGCAATAATCTATTTACAAAAATCCATTGATTGGACTTTAAAAATTAAAACACTATAACGTTAATGTTGCTTGTATAATAATCTGAATGTATGGTTTTTAATCGTTCAAATAATTGTTTTGAGGTATCTTCGTGGTTTTTTTTCTATCCTATTAAATTATATTCGATCGTTCGTTAGTTTCTTCGTTATCGTTTCAGCATATATGCTGTTTTTTTTCTGATTTTGTTTACATAGCGTTATAAAACTTGCGTTTTGGTCCTGTAGTCCCCTTAAATGCGGAAACATTTTGTATTACCGCGTTTAAGGTCAATACATATTCTGAGGCGATGGCACAATTCGTCATTTTTGCCATGCAAATATTAATTTCTAATAAACGTTCACTACTTCACATGCTGTGGTTTACTGCTTGATGTTCAAATGGTTTTGCTTCCAATAGTTTATTCTCCAATATGTAGCGTCACCTGAATTCCTATTAGATTGTATGTTCACCACAGCTATGGTGACGCCGTACATTCTCCCATCTTCCCAAGTATGTGGATGGTACAGTTTAAAAACCAGGATTATTTTGCTCTCAAGTAATGTATGTACGGCTAGTCTTTTGGACTCTTCCAAACGTATGTACAATTGAACCTCCTAATTTTAATTCTTCAATTTGTTCAAACACTATCCCGTAAAGAACATAGTCCCCATATAATTATTTTCTTTTACTAGCAGCCCTAAACCGGTAGAAGGCGGTTCGATCGAGTTCTCGTGACGTCACTCAAGGGCTCGGAATGGATATAAATTGGCGCGGCTCGATATTAATGGTTCCGAAGAGTCTTACTGTTTCTGACTTACCTTTTGTGGCTACTGTATCCGATGATTGACTTCTGATCTTGTGTTGAAGTAGTCAATGAGTGGAGAAACATTAGGAGGAAGTTTGGTATTTGTTGAGTAGGTTATAAGTTTAGTACAACAAAATGTTAACGTCATGGGAAATTAATGATTGAGGTCCGACCATTCCATGTAGATATTAATTTGATTATTAAGTGTTTCCTCGTTGCTAATATATTTTTATATATATTTTTTTAAATCTGTCGCTTTTTTACGAACTCAAGAGACCAAAATGTATGCTTTCAAGGTTCTTCTAAAATAAAAATAAAAACCTTTAGACCGGCCACGGTTACCATATTCCAAGTTTCTAACTTAATATAATAACCGTTAGGTACTTCACAAGATACATCGAATAAGAAGAAAAGACGGTTGGAAGACATTCTGCTGACACATCGCAAATACCAAATAGCATGAACGTTTGACTGAAGCCACACTATTTCAAATTGCCAATCAACCTGAAATACGAGAATTAATTGGAATAACGAAGAGAAAAATTCAGTCCTACCCGTATTCCCAAACCTTTAATTTCGCACCCACATTATTGGCCGCAATAAAAAGCCTTCCAATTTGGACCACGTGCATCCAATCAAGTACCTACCTACCACGGCCGAAAATAACATATATACTTACATTCTAGCGAAACTGATATCACTTTCTCCACGACTTTTCCTTTCTATTCCGAATAAGTTAGGAAAACATTTTCGCCTGTGTAGTTCCATACCCTCCCATAATCCTCTACCTGCAGAGATATACCCGTACTTACCCCGCGCGAGCACTATCATCCATACCTACAAAGAGCCTCCCAACATTAAATGTCGTATACCCCAACCTAATAACGAAGGAAAAGCTACTATATCGGTTAAATAATAAAGTTTGAATTCATATGTAACGGTTGCGCCGTTACGTTGTTGATTTATGATTGGTTCTCCCCCACCATCGCGTCTCTCGCCCTGCCTCATGCATTTAAATTGCTTCATTACAGAATCTAGACGCCGGGGTGTAGGGTTGCCTGTTGGGAAAAATGTTGCCAACCTTATTTTTGTGGATTGTGTTGTTATTTATTTAGTTTAGTATTTGGTAAATAATGAGGTTTTGTTTTAGTTTTGCTGTTTGCACTGGGGTGTGATAATGAAGCGAATGTAACTGGAAAAGGGTTGCTCCAAACACAAGGACTTTGTACTATTGTCCTCGACTTGGAAATAGTTATTTGTGCAACAAGATAGCAAAAGTTGGTTTTTGCTGCGAGTGTTGATTTTGAACCCCGAATAAGCGATCCTTCGCTTCTAGGTATTCAAAGACACGAGATTCAAATAACTTTGGTCTCATGTATCCACAACTTTTCACCTCAGCAGCGAGAACATATTACCTAACGGTGAAAATATTTAAAATGATGATGATCAGATGAATTGCAATGTCGCGGATATATGTGTATCCGAACGTTTTTTATTTTTTTTATTTTTTTGGGATAGAAATAAGCCGATTCGAAGTTCTTTCGTATCGAAGTGAACATTTTGTGAGTAGACCCAGCAATGTTCTCGACATTTAAAATAAGTAAATAATTAAAATGTTACTTTGTCTCACGCTGGCAGTAAAATCGAATTTTGCTTACTGTTTTTAAACCTGCGTGAGGTGCTGATGTGAAAATTCCTTTTATTAGCTTGTCGTAGCCGCCTGCAGAAAATGTGGCAATGGGAGTCTCTCAAGAGAGTGGTCCGTTTTGCAACGAACCCTACAAAATATGAACATTATTCTCTGGTCCAAAATCAGTGAAAAATTCCTCTTCTAAACCCACTCAGCAGTGGCATATTTTGAATTCGATGCCGTATCAGTATCTGCCAACACTGTCAAAATCAGAATTAACATACTCTATAAAGCAATCCAGCTTACTAATACCTTCTTTTACCATTTACAATACTTACCCATCCCCATTCCTCCAAAAGCCACTGACTTCAGGCCCGCTGTACCACAACACCCAGCCTCGCGAGGCAGCCCTAGCGAACGGGCGGGCCGTATCTGCCCGCCGATCATTAGTTCCAGAGTGGCCAGGGTAAAATTTTGCATGCTACCGATATTTCGCCAGCTAAGCAACTCTTGTATTACTCTGTAAATATTTTTGGGATTTGAGGACTTGATTTCTATAGATTGGTTGTGGAAATAATAGAAATAAGGCTCGATTCAGTTGATATTGCGAAGAGAGTACAGACATCTATTCAGTAGCATCTATTCAGTAGCAACTGGTAGGACCACAAGCCCATCTAAACATGGCTGGAGAGAAACAACACGACTGTGATAAAAGAAAAGTATTAGTTAGTTTCTTAAAATAAACAACGCGGTATGATATTAGCAGGCCAATTCCCGTAATAAAAAACGCTCATAATCTAGTCGCACTACTTCAGCTACAATCAAATGTTAAAAAGTATTCAAAATTTATAAAAATTAGAGGTATTTTTGAGAGTTAAATTATAATGCGAACGTTCTTAATTATATCGTACGAAAATTGCCCTTCTGATATGCTTGGATCACAATTCACATGAACTAAATAGGTACATCGTATGAAGCTTCTTAGAAATGGGAACATCTTAGAAACATAAAGACTCAAAGAAACTTACTGTCTCATCTAAGCGCATGGCACTTGCGTGCCATATACTTAGTCAGTAAGGTTGGTATTTAATAAGCTCGAAAGTAGAAGAAAAAAAAATGCTGATTTCAGATAGAAATATCCAACTACCATATTAATGTTTTATAATAGTTATGTTAACGTTTCGCAATATCAGTCAGTCTTAATTTAAGATTGATCGTATATTAGCGTAAACGTTCATATAAAGCGAATTAGGCCCAAATTACACAACAATGGTGCTGATACTCTTGTACACCGCACTAAACTATCACTAAAATTCCTTACTTTTGAATAGGAGAATCTTAAAGCTATTCTGCATTCAAAAGCCTCTAAATTTAAAAATAATTATGACACAACTAAAATCGAATTTGACAATCGCGAGTCCACGTGTTTTTTTTTTTCTTTTGGCTTCGCCCTACCCCTTGAATTTTTGTTAGAGCTGGAGGCGCGCATGGGGGGAAGCCCCGACGTATTTTATATGGAAGTTTTTAATTATTGTATGGAAAATAAATAAAAAAATTACCTACATGTTGAGTTTTAGGGGTTTATGGGTTTTCATTATTTTTGCGATAGTACACACCGTTTTCATAAATATGGCAAAAGAAAAAAAAAAGAAACAGTACTGTTTTTGCACGTCTGAAGTCGAGGTGTTGGTGTATTTAAGATCACGACAACAAATTTTTTTCCACACCTTTTTATTCACGATTAAAAATAGTCAGATTCATGTTCATATTAAGTTGGACAATCAAATTTTTAGGTGAAAAACGTCAAATTAGAATAGCAATATTGGCAGTTTCACTAAACTAATAACTCAGTGTCATCGTAGTGCTGTACGACTAAAATATTAACTTCATAATGGGAAATTGCCGTTTGAGAGGATTAAACTAAATTTTAGTGATTTTTAGTCTAGTTTAGAGGAATTTGTAACAAGAGAATCGGCACCAATATTATTGTAGAAGTCAGCCAATGACCGCTGACTTTATATACAAGTTAAATAGAAGTATAAAGACCGACTTTACGGTCCAATACTGGTTGTGATGAGACCTTTGAGTAACAGCTTATGTCACATAGCAGTTATAACGACGTTGTCAAATTACTGAAACATTGTACTAGTGTCAAACAACGATTTAACGACAACCGTTTTGATTCGCAGATTAAAAATTGTATTAAAGAATATGAGAAAAAAGTAAAATGGAGTTAATTTCCATGAATACAAAAAATCTATACCGTACCTACATTATTGAATTAAGCGTTAGTTTTATAACAATGTAAATATGGGTTGATGTGAAATTTTTAACGCCCTCACCCATTTTCAATGGTTTTAGTTAATAATTATATTTATGTTATCATAATGAAGCTCCAGCCATCTTGTCTTAGTTAAATGGTAACCTCTTTATTACACTAATATAACAAAAAGGTCGCATAGACTTTTCCTTGAGACTATGACGCCTCGGCCGTATTAAGTCGACCGTAGGGCTTCCTAATCATTCCATTCCTTTTAAATAAATTAATTTTATATGACAAACCCAAATAGAATGGTTTAATATTAAAGTGTGAGAATGACCTTTACATGATTTAAAAGTCTACATTAAGTTACCGTTGGAATTCAAAATTTTAGTTGCAGGCACGTCTTAGTTAGTCTTACGACCAAAATAGTTTTGTTATATAACGGTTATGTCGCGTAAGCGGCGTTTTGTCCCGACGACGGTTGTTTGTATGGCCAAAACATTGTCTAATAAACGTCATGGCTGACACCATTATACGACGTCGTATAAGTTAGTCATGACAACGTTTACTAAAACATATGCTGAGTGCATAATTTAGTCCTGAAAACGTTTACTCAACTAATGTAATAAGACAATACAGTCACGCTACTAAAGCGTCGTAAGATAAACGTCAAAAAAACGTCTTAGTTAGCTAAATACCACTATAGAACCGTTTTATAACATGAAGCCTTAAGACAGGAATTATACGATGTTTTTGTTAGTAGGTATATATGTCAGTGCAAATTGTATAGCACAGTTGCTGTAGGCATTTCGAGGAACTATTTCACTGTAACTCACCATGTACCAACAAATACTCCATTAATTCTTTATTTTCGTGTGTCCTTTGAACTCATTCCCAATAAACATCAAAGAGCACTATTCAACCATATAAATTAAAAAATAGCCCTTACACACAAACACGCCAATTCAAATTCATAATAATATTCATGTTGCCAATTATTAATGTTCATCAATGACGGTAGTGAGCACACAGTCGATACGGATTTTAAATAAATAATTAACGATTTTCTCGTTAATTATCGACAAAATGACATTTATGTACGCGTGTTGATGAAAGCCAAATATTTACCCTTCCGTTTCGACTTTGATGTTTTGTTTTAATTTTGTACATTGTAACTATATTATGTTTGTTTTTCGTATTTATACGGAACCAAGGTAACCGACATAGCCCGAAGAATTGCCTAACTTAAGTGGCAGTGGGCAGGGCACATTGCCCGCAGAACAGATGGCCGACGGGGCCGATGGGTTCTGGAGTGGCGACCACATACCGGAAGATGTGGTGTTGAAAGACCTCCCACATGGTGGACCGATGACCTTGTGAAGGCTGCAGGAATCCGCTGGATGCGGAAGCACAGAACCGGTCGAAATATCTGTGCTTGGGTGAGGCGTATGTCCAGCAGCGGCCGTGTTTCGGCTGAAATAATGATGATGATGATGTAAGACTCTTTTTACGAGAGACACCCTCTTTATGAGTCTAAGTTTTTTTTTAAGACAGAAATATTATGCACTAACATTTCATTCATAAATATCTCGAAGTAAATGTAGTACCTACTTCGTTATAAATACGAGCTAACGATGTCACTTAGTCTGAATAGAGGATGATCAAAATGTTATCCAGGAGCTTCAAAATCAAAATATTTTTATTTCACATACACCTACATGGGCACTTATGAAACGTCAGAATCTAGGTGCATGGTTCCAATTGGTCGTTTCCTATGGAGAAGAGCCAGCAATAAACTCCACGGTTACTCTCTAAAAACAATGACTTTTACAATGTTTTCAAATTACACTGTTAATAGGTATGGGAGGACAGTGTAGGCCTGTCACCAAGTACCTTATGCTTAACAAATAGACAATGGTCTATAAATCTACAATATACAAGGCCTACAACGTTCTCACATTTACAAAATATAAAAGAATCTAAGAAATAAAAATAAACGACCAATTTAAACCAAATGACATGATTGCCATTTCAACTGGAACAAAGCTTAGGATGGAGCACAGCATTACTCACGTGCATATGTCGGGTACGCTTGAATAGTTTCGATTTCGACTGGTTCCTATGTCTGAGGTTCTCACCAAAGCGAATGTAAATCATGAATTATTCATAATAAACTTTTGACTTTGACTTTTATAATCAACCTATAATTTTCCCACTGCTGGGCCACAGGCCTCCTCTCTTGGGCAGTGGGCTTTAATCCACCACGTGGGCCCAGTGCGGATTGGAAGATGTCACATGTCTTCGAATGTATGACTTTATTACATACCGATGTCCTCACGATGTCTTCCTTCACCGTTTTGAGAGCAGGAAACAGAAACAGAACAGGAAACAAAAATAGATCCAATTAATCATGCACTAAAGTTCCATTTTGATTGTATGTGTGACTGTTTCAGAATATTAATGCAAATAACACATACATTTTAGGGAGCCTCCTCTTAAAGCAAAGGTATTTTTTTTTGTTGAATAACAACTTTTTTTAGGGAAGTGTCCCTTTGCTTGTCAAATAACTAAAGTACATCGTTTATTAAGAAGACTTACATTGCACTGACCAGACAATAAGGTGATCTTGATACTGACTGCTGTTAAACCCTGGCAGCAATGAAGTCCTAAATATTGAGGAATTAAAGCTTTAAACTCTAAAACAAACCTTTGAAACTAAAACTCATGAAAATAATGAAAACCAACGCCAAAAATGTTGGATTAATGTAAATCTCTTTAATATATATCCGTAACATTATCCCATCGACAATCGTATTTCATTTCCGACGCAGGAATGAATACATCCCACGATCCTGTCAGTCCTCCCATACATCCGCAGGGATCCCGCCTATCTTTACAATAATGAAAATAAAATAATATAATTTAACAAAAAAAAAAATCCGAACGCAGCTGTATCCATTTAGCCGCCAAACGTCAACAATTTGCCTATTTTACCTTTTGCCGCCAATCAGCGCAAAGTATTGCCACAATGCAAAAATCAGGTATCAATACCGCTACTTACAGGCCATCCAATCAAGAAAGGTGTCACATTACGACACTCTATTGTATCGTACTTAGCTGTGTTTACAAACACAACAAGGGCTTGTCATAATCTGTTTTTGGATGTGTCCTTTTCTATTTTTCGGTCTGGCAACTTTTAGCGTGAATGTTTTTTTTTTTGTTGGTGGAACAAAGAATAGTGGAGGTATGGATTTCGACGCCTTATTGTTGGTTTATCCGTCTATTGAATAGGTTTCACGGAAAGCGAAGGTAAGTCGTACTTATGTTGATCGGCTGATAATTCGTTAGTGGTGGTCTTGTGACTGACAGTTGACAGGGGCTGGGGATTCAAAAAATTTCGCTTTCAATGAAACTGAAATTCGAATAGTTATTGTACTTGTCAAGTCTTTCTGTTGACTTTAGCCGGATGAAACGGACCGCGAAACAAACAAGTACCTACGTAAGTTTTGTAACAGGCATAGTTTTGCTTTAAATCGTCGAATCTACCGATCAATCGAAAGACTTTACATTGCGCTTAGAATCTATAAGGACGTTACATTTGTGTAACAGTGTTTTTCCAAAGACTCAGCTCAGTTTTGAATGTAACATTAAACTTTAGTCCCACAAAGTATAAATTCGGTGATTCATTTGAGTATAATATAAGTAGGTATGTACCTAATATCAAATATCTTACAACGCAGATTCGTCGTCAGTTTCATCAACAACAAAAAAAAACTAATTTCGAATTTTACACCTTCCCGGTCAGTCGGGCAAAAACTTTACAAAACAAACAATACATTTATACAACAATTACATTACAAACGCGAAACCTCAAGCGTCAAATGCCGAACTTTGAAATACAAATTTCCACCACCACCTTCCAACAACCCACCACACTTTTATGCCTTCAAAACTGAGTTCAAAATCGTGGGACTTTTAATTCACCTACTTCATGTTTAACTTTGCAAAAACCACGAAAGCGGCGAAGCGTGAACGCTTGTGCAGGACAGAGGGGTCTGTCGGTTTATTTTTTCCTTAATCCTAACCGGGATTAGGTTAAAGCCCTTTTGATTGGCAGCCGCCGTCAGATGCAGGAGACGGCTGAGGTGCATCGTGAGCCTGAGTTTAGCGGAGGCTGGGACAGTAGGCATTACTTTTAAGACGAATAAACATTTTGGATGTGAGATATTTTTATCTGAGGGCGAAAACATAGATTTTTGGTATAAATCTCCTAGCTGATAGAACATCAATTATTTATCTGTGGTTTGTGGACGCTTTTTCCATATTTTAATGATTTAAGTGAAATTAAGGGAACCTTCTCCTTGTGAGATAAAACCTAGAGACTACGAAGGCCTACATTTGAACTCCACTTATCTGCAACTTCGGTAAAAAAGTATTTTTACTAAGTGTTTTCCGAATTTCGAAATTTGGTGTTGAAAAATGTGATTTCATACTTCAGAGGGCCTGTTCATATGACACTTCGACCATCTCATTACTCATTATGCCTTCAACAGTGGACTTTGTAATGTCTGGTAATGGACCGAACTCGTCATGAACTGCACCAATCATTTCAAAAGCTTTTGTAGAACCAGAACTGATCCACATCCAACTACTTCAGACGAGGTTGCAGTACTTTTTAACTTTCTTACATAGCATAACATCACGCCTGTAATCCCAGAAGGGTTAGGCAGAGGTGTGTCAATAGTACATCTACAACTTAAGTCTAGGCTAGTAATGTAAATGTTGCTCAAAAAAACATACAGGTACTTATTTTAGGAAAATTGAACACACGGTCAAGCGCTTTGTGACGACAGAAACATCATAAAGATAACACTAAATTGAAACGTGAAGGTTACCTTGAAGAGATTACATCATGAAACCATGCAAAAGTTATACCAAAAGATTGTTTTTTTTTTAATTTACACAAAATCTCGCAGTTCAAGCGCTCGAGCCGGCCGGCCAGTGTCCGCCTGTCCGCCGAGACGCGCTACAAGACACACCGCACTACAAGAGGGCCTTACGGTACTTCTTTTTCTGATCACTCACAGCATAATGTAATCAGACATGTATCATCAGCTGCAGCCATACTGCCATCATCTTTATTCCTTAAGTCTTAAGTACCTACCTATCACATTTCGCAGTCTCCAACCACACACACTAATCGCATCATATAACTTACCACTAACAACTTGCCATACAACCTTGAACACCACTTAGTTGACGTGCGAGCTGCGCAGGCGACTGAGTGACATTCGTCACGGCGCGGGCGCAGTTCTCACGAGCTACCCGGCTACCCGTGTTGCTCATAGGGATTAGCGTATGTGTTACAGGGCTGCTGCTTAGGTGCTATTTGGTTTATTAAATATTTATCATATTATGAGACTTATCTCTTTACCAGCCCTTGTGAAAGTAACAATGACTTTCTAGTATTTTAGGGCATTATTAAAAATCCGTATTTTAACGTAACGTCCTTTGCTTATCTGAGAAACTGGAAATGTTCAACACCTTTAACAGCAAGAACCATTTGAACCGGGACACTTACATGGAAATCAATAGTTTTTAGAAAGATAATTTATTATATGTCTCTAAAACTAAACATTCAACCTTTACACATTCAAACTTTATAGCCATAAAACCAAGTATTTTATATAAATTCATAAATCCAAAAAATATACTGATTAATTAGACAGAAGATGTTATGAAAACGACTGTCTACTAGGTTACAATGGAAATGGATATTTTTGCAAAATAACCGTTCGGTGGGTCCCTATATTTAAAGCAGCAACTACTTATAATCACACAAAGCATGGTGTCAGTGTCAGCCCTACGTTACGTGTCAGAGCTGGTCGACAGTGACAATTCATTCAGACCAGCCTACCTGCGCGCGCGCCTAATCCATGTGACATACGAGACGTGTACCAGAGAGTAGGAGATATGACGATGTGGCCGCAAAGTTGCCTACTACTGTGAAGCCTCTAAGAAAAAAAGAAAGATAGAAAGAAAAAACGATTATTTGCGGTAATCATGACGCAGAGAAAGAACACAACACAACAAAAAACAAGTAGGGGAAAATATGCGTCCTATCCACGCAAAACGACCAAGGGTTAAAGAAGTTATCTCGGTAAAAATTACATTTCCCATGTACTCGTATGTAATCAATGAAATTAAGAAACCAGAAGCCAGCCTTCTGTCTCTTTAGTTTTCTTGTCTGTATAAATGTGTGTACATAAATCGTAAAATAAATAAATAAACTTTACTGTAGGACTTTTTAAAATTAAGTAATTTTTTAAACACATATTTTTAAACACACACAGTGGATATAATCTTCATCCAAGGATTGCTTTAACAACGGTTGGTCCTGCGGTTCCCTTGGGGAACACCCGCGACCTATAACTGGTCGCTCCACCTTGTGAGGAGCCTACCTGATACTCAAAAATTGTTTAGCCCCATCGGCCTTCCGTCCGTTACATCTGTATTTCTAGTAGTTATTTAAAAAAACGCCGAAACAACCAGTAAGCCTTCGAATGTCTAGATGTTTTGACTTATCCGGGAAGTTCTATCATGAACAACTTAGTTTTTGCTTTCAAAAGAGTCTGAAACATCAGGCAAAAAGTGTTACCTCCTCTGTTTTCTTCCTAATCTATGTGATTAGAGCCGGGCTGACGATTTGAAGCATTTATAGGTCCGTATTGATCAGTGAGTGGATTTATTACGGGCTCTGATCGAGACGGATTGTCTCTGGCTCCCACGATGATAACATTTATTATTTTATTGTTGACATTTGACTACTTCAGAGTCGGTTTATTGTTGCTGCTGTAAATTCCTTTACAGTTCTTGTTCTTGGGATTGTGTGGGGAATTGTCATTAATACTGTTCTGGAATTATAAAAATCTAACTTTAAATTATTAGGGTGTAAGTAGTGGCGTTGGCACCCGTACACTTGCCCCAGCTAGGCTCCTTGTGATAAGCAATAAGTACGGTGGTACCTTATAAGTTCCCACGATTTACCAAGCTACAAAAATCAAAGCGCCTTATGTAATAATTGGAAACAGTGAGATAGTTTCCAATTAGATTCTAACCATTCATATTTTCAGAGCTATCTTTCTAGAGTCTACAAAGATAATGTGTGAGTGCAGTGGTTCACCCAGGCAGGTACTAAGTGTATTTAATTTCATCACCAATTCTTTCAAAACGGTGAAGGAAAACATCTTGAAGAAACCGGCACTTCCTAGAACCATAAATTCGAAGACATGTGACATCTACCAACCCACACTGGGCGCGCGTGGTGGATTGCAGCCCGTTCCCTCTCGAAGAGAGGAGGCTTTTTTCCCAGCAGTGGGAACGTATCAAAAGTAAAGCTCAAGTAAACAAACTCAAATATGAATGGAGCAATGATCATCATAAACCGGAAGCGTGCACAATAGGAGCATCACTCGAAATTAGTGCACATCTACATACAACCAACATATACTGAGCTTCCCAAACTTAAATGAAAAGAAACTTTAGTGTACGCACTTGACTTAAAAAACGCGACGAACAACTGTTTTATTATTGCTAACGATTCAGGCAGGTCGACGCTGTCGACGTAGGTCTGTAATTAAAAAACGACGACGATTTGAGTCTAATTTCAAAAAGTAAGTTATGAAGGCGCTCGTGTTTTCACCTTTGTTTGAAATCTTTTTATTAATTGTTTTCAATTTGTATGATATCCATAAAAACTTTGTTATCCTAGTCCCTGAATTGGAGTCCGGGAAGGAGAGCAAAATTGGAACACACGTCGTCAAAACAACCTAGTGTGTACACGAAAGATGCCAATCTCGGCGGATGCATCGACTTATATGGTCCATCGTCACATAATCGCGTGTTTGTATTTAAATGTCCGCGATTTGAATACAATGTCCATGCAGCTACCGAGATCGATCCCACAGACGCACTGTAATGGGCTGGGCGAGACAAACCACTTAAAACGTAATAAAACAAAAATAGACTCTATCGTCCCCACGTTCAGTCAAATTTTCTTTGGCAAATTGTGGGTGGTTTAGACATTTTTTGTTCGAGATCTTGAGGTTTGGGGTGGACAAAAATTTTCACACCATTGAAGACGTTGATTGTTCTCTTAAAGTCAATAAGTCAGTGAAACGATAAAGGAGTCCCTTTCGTAGAATTGTGTAAGGATTTCATGGACTTACTGCACATTTTAAAAAGAAAAAAAACTGTGGGCACTTGTAAGGATCGGAAAATATGTCAAAAATATCATTTCAATGATGACTAACTTTAAGTGAACGTAAAAACGATACAGCTTACCGAGAATTAACTCCACTACCTTATGATCTTGTCAAGAACAACAAAACAAAAACGTCTACCTAAAATAATTATACTTTATAACATAATTGCATTCCGACGCCCACGCCACGCCGTAATTCCAGAAATTGATTCTGACGTAAACCTTTGGAAGGACACGAGCCACAATTTACAAAAAATACTTGAACCCCGATATTATCGTAACGGCCTCAACTTCGACCACAACAATAATGTTGAAAAAAATACAGAAACAAACTATCAAAATGCGTTTTAAAATCGACCTCACACATTTAGGGGTTGTTTCCAAAAATCCACGGGGATTCTTAAAAAATAAATTTGAATACAGTAGTCTCTGGCCAGGTGTTGTTGGACAGTTTTTATTTTATTTTCAATGTGTCACAGATCTTTATCAGAAGGACGGATTTAACAACCTCGTAAGCGCGGTCGTGTCAACTTTTTTTTTCTTTTTTTGTCTTAACGCGTCAAGCCCGTCACGTCGAATTAGACAAATCTTTTTAGCTGAACATTGATTCCTGTGGGTGAGAACTTTTTTCTTTTAGCATTCATGTTGGGTATTTTGAATATCGTGGTATCGGATTCTTTAATCGAATTTCAGTGGGTTCAAGTTCAACTGCTTTCTAATGAGAATTACTTATTGTGAAAGTTAAGTCTTGAATCATCATCATAACATCACGCCTGTAATCCCTGAAGGGTTAGGCAGAGGTGTACCTACCTACAGGTACATCCACATTTCGCCAGTTGTAATAGGGGGCGAACCTACTGCCATCAACCGGGCTAAAATCCAGACTCCGGGCTGCTATTGAAAAACTCAAGATGGAAAAACCCAAAACCACTTCGCCCGGCCCGGGAATAGAACCCAGGACCTCATGCTCAGCCGTGCTTTTGACTACTAGACTAACAAGGCAGTCAAAGTCTTGAAATATATTCGAATTGCGATAATTTGTGGTGTAGTCATGATTGAAACTTAAACATACCTTTATTATGATAACCTCTAATTATGTTTGAAAATGTAATGTATCAGTAAAACAACGTGTAGCTCTAGTAATGCGGTTTATTCGGAACGACCATGACAGACCATCGCTGTGACAGACCGCCTTCTTGCAAATCATAAACAATGTAAAGTTAAAATACATGCATTACCAGTGCCTTCGGACACTAGAAAACCTGCCAAACACTGGCATAGATTATTACCACCCAAAATTATAAACATGAAAACATAAAATGCCATCAATCAAATGCTCGAACCAACTAAAGCATCCCATTCTGTCAGTGCTCGACATTCGAGCACATTTGTCAATGTAAACAAGCGATTATTTGAGGATGAACCCCAGCAAGTGACACAAAGGAATCGTTTTAATTCAAAGCCCCACTACTGACAAATTGTATCAACTGTTAAACTCAATTGGATGGTTTGAAATTTATAATTTATGGTTTCAGTTTATGTGTGATAAGGAAGGGAAAAGGCAAAATGCAAAGGCAAAACTTATAGGAGAAGAAGCAACAACCATTGGTAAGTCATTATAGTTTTGCGTAGATCTTGGAAAGAAATGCGGATCATCCCATCCAGCCAAAATGCATGTAAAATAGGTCTAACTTGCAATCCAGTTGTCTTCCATGTAGACGACAAATGTATTAATGAAACTAGCATAATCAGCCTGTTATGTTCCCACTGCTGGAAACAGGTCTCCTCTCTGTGAGAGGGAGTGGGCCGTAATCCACCACGCGGGCGCAGTACGGGTTGGTAGATGTCACATGTCGTCGAATTTTTGGTTCTAAGACGTGCCGGTTTCGTCACGATGTTTTCCTTCACCGTTTTGAGAGCAGTAGTGATGAAATAATTTACACAAAGTAAAGTGCCTGTCTGGGTTCGAATCTAGGACCTACAACTCGTAGGCCGCGGCCGTTACCACTGGGCCACCATTGCTCACTGGGCTACCACCTGCTCCAATGAAATAATGAAACTCGATTAGAACTGAAAAACTACAACGAACACCTGTTCATCATAACAGTAATATTCATAGATTTAGGGCTTAAAGACTGTAGATTTGTAGACTATTGTCTATTTGTTAAGCATATGGTACTTGTTGACAGGTCTACACTGTCCTCCCATAACGAATCACTCTGTAATTTGAAAACATTGTAAAAGTCAATTATTTTTGAAAGAGTAACCGTGGAGTTTTTTGCCGACTCTTCTCCATAGAAAACGACCAATTGGAACAGTGCACCTATATTCTGACGTTTCATAAGTGGCCATGTAGGTTTAAGTGAAATAAAATATTTTGATTTGGGTCTTAAATTTGCTAACTCAGAAGAAAGAAGAACTGAGAAGAAGTCAGATAAAATTGCAATGATCCCGCTGACTTCTTTTAAGCATATCAATGGCTAAATTTATATTCAAATAAACATGGAAGATGTTGTTTTTTTTAGGTAATGATTTCAGGATCGAAGCTCCCAACTTCTCATTTTCCTTTGCAAAGAAAACCTTATTGCTGTCGTATGTTCAATCAATACTCCGACACTATTTAAAACCCAGTTGACCCCTAACAATACATCTAAATCTGTTCCTCCTGAGACCAGTAAAAACAAATGTTCAATTCATTGTGAGCCATCATCAATAATTCTGGATGTTCCCCTAATCTTGCTGAATCTAATCATACATCATCCGCGTCGCATCTGCGTGTTTAGACCGACGCTTATAAAGTCGCCAGTGTGTTCCAACAGGGCAGTTGCTACCCTCTGCTTTGGGAAAAATATAGGGTAAGTGTGGTTGGGACGGGGACGCGGCTTTTGGGATGTTGCTACGTCTGTATCAGGGGATACATTTGCCATCCTGTGTTGTAGCATCAGTAAAATGTTTAATTATAGGTATATCATGACAAATGGCGCGTGGTCAGTGAAATTTTCATCACACCCAATGTGAACCTTACTGTCTACTAACTACCGTCGTGCTTGCAAAAGAAAATTTACAGTTTTACTTAAAATCTTGTGAGTAAATTATTTAACTAAAAGGTAAGAGCTTTTCGTGGTATATTTCTGGTTGTTGTTAGAATAACATAATGCTCATTCCTTTCCAATAAGATACAGCAAAAAGAGATAAAATTACCTTCAGCGTGCGCTACCAAAATACTTTCCCGAATATTTCTATCACAGCGGGTCTCAAGAGAGATGGGAGAATTAAATGACAATTTTAACACAGCCCCGAACTCGTAAAACATTCATCAGTTTCGCAAATGGTGTTTAAATACATATGTGGCTGGTTTGCTTTATTTTAGTTTATATTTTGTATTCTTATCTGGATAATGCCTTGTGAGGAACGAAACAGATATTGAAGAGACGATTCATTTATGGAAACCTATCGTACATCTTGTTCTTCTTCTTAAATGTGTATAAAAATCAAATGTTGTTCGTTAGTCTCATAAAAATCACAAACTGGCTCGACCGATTGTGATAAAACGTTGGTAAGTTGTTGTGTGCGCACCGGAGACCGATCCCGACCGAAAAATGCATTGCAACGAATGCTTGGGCATTAGCCAGTGTTTAATAACAAACGTGTTACGAATGCCTACGATCAAGATAATTGCTACTGTAGAAGAAATTAATAATATTTTTTTAGGAGGTACTGTAGAGATTATAGCCTATTTGGTGCTTGAATGAAACCTTAACGAATACGTTGGTAAGTAGATGGCCGAATAACGAGAGAATCAGTCATCCAAATCGGAATAGAGAGTTAGTTCTTGGCTGACAAGCCATCGACCAAGGATAAAATATAAAAACGTAAAATCGTATAATTTTCTTGGAGTCTCGTATAATTACCGAACTTATAAGCCAAAACTTTGTTTCATGTGTCGTTCCGTTACAGAGAACCCATAAGGCTTTCACAGTACTACCCGATATTATATGGGACTAACACATAACTGGAGAAATGTGTTTGTATAAGATACCTATAACTCCTGCCTAGCCCTTCAGCGAAAACATGCGTGATATTATGTTATTTAAAGCAAACATATACCCTATCATGAAAAAACACAAGAATAAAGTGCAAAACTTTTTCTACAAGAAACAAAAAAAAAGGTGCCAAAAAGTTCGTAGATGTCGACAGATTTTTTCGTGACAACCTCAATCGGTACAAAAAATATATATCAAAACTGACAGGAAAAAATGGTCCTCTAATACGGGGGCGCTAACCCTTCGCTTATAATGGCTAAAAAGACCGGTCCCATCAAAATTGTCGGTGTTAAAATACACCCCATTGTGGAACACTACGGCTTCTTAACCCCAAACTAAATAGACAATTTGGAAGCCGAAATTGTATTTATAATAGTCTTTTTTGTTGTCAATCGAGTTTTTGTATTCCTTTTTACACGATTAAAAAAGAGGTTTGATCAATTCTGCCTTTGTAAAATGGAAACCAATTTATGTAAGGACGAAATAATGTTGACAGACTCCTAACAATTGGATGGCAGACCTGACTGCCTTACAATGGATAGTTTGTAATATAACAGCGAATAGTGTAGTAAAAATTACGTCATAGGTGGCCTGCTGACAATGTTGTGCCTCTAAATGACGTCAACATAACTGTAGCTGTTGAGATAACCCCTGGTTTGAAGGTAATTAACGGAGTCGTATGAATTATTTTGTGTGATTATCAATCACACGAAATAATGTGTTTTAATAAGAGCTCCAAATTTTATTAAAAACACATTGATTTTTTACAGAAATAAATAATGTGACGATATACATTTCTCCAGAACCAAGAAATTCTGTGATTGAGTAGGTCTCAAATAGCCAAGGAATATTAAAACCTTAATAAATTCATGACGAGAACTATGAGCTGTCCTAGAATATATGATTCATGGCAATTGCTTAACTATTGTTATTGCTTTGTGCTGCGTCCTCGATAAATAAAAAAAAATATTATTTGCTAAACAAAATATTGGCTCTTCGATCCGCTTATGCTTTTACTGCTACCTCCGTAACCACACAAAATCACAACTGATCAACAACCCAATAAACATGTAGGACTCTCGCAAACACCACCAGTTGGACAAGGATGTAATCCAACAACACAACAGAACAGAACAACATATCGGTAACATCGCAACAGTTGTCTATGGTCGCCCCAGGGTAGTTCAAGAGATGAGTCCGTATGGCGAGGGATGAAACCGATTTCATTATGGTTATCTTATGCGATTAATTTCGGTCTGTTGAGGGTTTTTGTTTGTGGAAGCACTCTTAATTTATCGTTTAGTTGTCCGTATGTGATGGATTCGGTGTAAGTTTGTTTGATTGGCAATGAATTGGTTACTTCCAAAATATTAATTTCTGGTTTTGGTCACAGAACTGCACATCTGTAGATATATATCAACATGATACAAGTACGAAAATAATTCACTTAAAGTTTTCCATGCTACAGGATAAAAAATCATGTCAATAGACCACGATGGAAAGAAAACCTGCATATGCGTCGTGAGGCCGTATTTTAGAGGAAAAGTTGAAAAGCTACATTATGCTAAATCTGATCAGTGAACAAGATTAGAAAGGCAGAAATAGGGTTATAGGTTATGCTTATGCGAGAAAAATGTATGGAACTAGTGTCCTTTATTCTTGTTCCTCGTTATTTTAAACTCCTATTCCATCACCTTTTGTTGCAGTTTAAACTGAACTCTCAGCAACGTACACTTTTAATTCTCTTACTGCAATAGGACAACGGATCCATATTTGTTATGCACCATACTTCCTCACCACAGACATGCACAAAATTCTGATAAACAAAAACTAAAGCAAATTACGGAACGAAAAAGCATTTTCAAATTTAAAATTTCGAATCCGCGCGAACCCTTCGCGATTGGCGAAAAGATACCATTGGAATGGGGGTGGCATTGTTACAATATCTGCCAGTATCACGATAACGCTCGAAGGGTGCAAGCGTCTCTGACGTGCATAGATAAGCTGTAATGCTGCTCGTATCGCAGCAAGGGTGCTTGTTGACTTTATGGCATACAAAATTTTGGAAAGAGGCATTTAAATTTGAATATTAGCTCCGTCACTTAATCTAAGTCTGTTAAGTTTTTTTTTAGTTCCCGTTCTAACGAGCGTGCTATCGCTTCTAGTTCATTTGCATACCACTGTCTATGCGTCAATCACACAAATGAATCGTGGATTGATTGATTAATGATCGCCGATGAGCGTTCATTCACTCGTTCAACTGGTTTACTCTCAGGTTTTTTACTATTGACCTTAACTGATGAAATGGTGATATGATGAAGTTTAGAAATTATTTCCAGTGTTCTGTGGCGCCGCAATTATTGTTTATGCGATGAAGGTGCATTTGATTTGATCGATTGCGTTGCAAGTAATGCTGATAAATGAAAGCTTGGATTATGAAATAGCTGTTAATTATTGTAACAGTATTTAGTGCGATGTTTTTAATTTTAAATACAGGTAAAACCATAGGTATACTGGGGCCATTACAGACCATTTATGGGGTTCAAAGAGCTAACACGGATAAGTCATTATGCAAAGGTTTTGGCACATGGACATTTGAATTGACGTTTAGTGCATTACAATGACAGCCACGATTTTTTAAGCATTATCTCTAAGGAATACATAGGTATGTATCCCATCGTTGTAATTCTTCTTCGAGGCAAACAACACTGTTGTTTTTTTTCTCGACATCTCCGAGTTAAAATCGAAATTCTGATAGTGAGTTAGTTAATTCTGATTAGAATACAGTTTTGATTCAAATCTCTAGGATATCGAAAGTAAACCTGCTGATTTTAACCGAACACCTATCAGAAGTAACAACAGTTCAAATAATTAGAACTCCGTTAAAACTTCTAGTTATTTTCTGTACCGTGCGTGTCTATTAAGAGTATAACTACAGAAAACAGTTACGAACAGACCCAGTGATTAACCATAAAACAGCTCATCATATCCGCAATATCATAGGTAATTTCACCACTAACTGAGTTAAACCAAACTGAGGGACGCGACCCCATGCCATAAATCCATAGAACATTAAAACACCGCCCATTACACGAAGGAATTGCCCCAAAATGCCTCAAACATGTGTCCTATGGCGACCTGTCATCGGGGTTGCCAGCACAATGGGTAGAATTAGATTTTTTGTGTTGGCAACACGACGACAGACGCGCGCCGCGGGATGCCGCCACGCCCCACCTTGTTGCCGATTTGTTTAGAACACTATTAGTTTGTGGATTCATGAAGCGAGTAGACAAATGTGCGAGTATGATTTTTATGGTGATCGCTTTTGCCTCTCTGAGGCGGCTTAAAGTGAAAAAAGTCACTAGGTACTATTAATGTAACGGTGTCTTATCAAACATTCAAAAGCGACTAAGCAGGTTAACAATGCCTCATTTCCGTCGATCTAATCTAATTCCAAAACGATCATAAAATATTGTTGAGAGGGATTTCTTTTAGGTCTGACTAACTTAAAATAGGCGGTACGGGTGGTACAATAATTACCTACTACCAATCTCTACCTTAAACGCACGTCTTGAATGGCAATAGCAATATTTAATATGGGAAGATACTGCCTTTGTATGTCATCAATATCCTATAATATTTGTTTCCAAAGAACTCAAGCTTCAAACCAATTACAGGCACTTTCTAATTGTTAAGGGTAAAGTCAGAAAGACGAAGCTAGTTACCCATTCCAAAGCAGTATTTTCATCATGGACAAGAACGCCACAGACTGTCATTTAAATAAATAAAAAAGTTTTTTACATAAAAAATGGTGATATCATTCATGTTGAAATTAATGTATACATGTGAGAACAATGTAGAAAGTAAGTAGATAAGCAAACATAACCCCTCCGCACTTCGCTCGTCTACTCTATGACCAAAATTTTTAACTAGGCGTAGAGTTGGCATCACGCAGTCGCTACACAAGGGTAGCATTTTGTGCACCACATCACAATAATTAGCCCTTTGCTAATGGTGGGCCAAGTAAATTAATCTGTGGTACTTAGTGCACATAATGATAGAGATACAAGGTATGGCTACAAAAAGGTTAATTAGAAGTGATTTTTTGTAAAATGGATTAATGTTTGTGGCTCTTTGGGTGTATGAAATACTTAGCTACCTAATAATATTTACGAGTATACGCACCTGATTGCTCTTAATGCATTAAAATATCCGTTTATCATTAGATTTGCTCATCTTAAAAAATACCTCATGGCGAGCTAAGACGGCTCTCATGGATATCCTACGAGAATTATTTTAAGAAAAACCTCACGGTGTTTGTTCTCAACTTTCTTACTCACTCAGGCTTCCTCTCTATCGAGCCAGGGATCATGGTACTTACCTACCTTTAGTGGTCTCATAACACGTAAATGGAGGGTTTAGACAGATTATTAGGTAACTGTGTATCTAGTAATTTCCACTTGCATAATCAGCCTATAACGTTCCCACTGCTGGGACACAGTCCTTCTCTCCGTTCCACCACGCGGACCCAGTACGGGCCTGGCAGATGCTACATGTCTTCGATTTTAAGGTTCTAGGACATGCCGATTTCCTCACGATGTTTTCCTTCACCATTTTAAGAGCAGTGGTGATGAAATAAATTACATTACAAAGTAAAGCGCCTGACTGGGTTCCAACACCACTGGCCTGCCTTTGCTGCACTGTAGTAATTTCCACTTATTCCACACAAAAATACTCATATATTTAATAATCATAATCTCCATGGGACACATCAATTTTCTACTTCACATTCTCCCCTTATTCGATCAATGAGTGTTACTTGTTGAGTATTAAACTTTAAACTCACTCGACACCTCTTGACCAAATAGAATTACTTCGGTAATCGCTCTCCGTTTCAAGTAGACAGTTGTCAATCATGCGGACTGTACCTTCTCTGTGAAAACTGCTCCACAATGTGCCGATGGGGTTGATTGTAATAATTTACTAATCAATCTTATAAGTTCTTTTACAATATGGCGATTTTTACCGGAATTTTTAAATACTCTCAAAGTTCTTCAGCCTTCCTTTAAAGATTCAACCAAGTATTCTGAGTAGATCTTAAGGGGGGCAATTCCCCTAATTTTAAAGTCTTTATTTGTCAAAAAGTCCTTTAGTTTTCCTTCATTTTTGAAAAAATTTTGACCTTGATCGTCACTGAGATGAGATTTTGACTAGATTTTGAACGTTTTAATTTCGAGAATTGGCATTCAGGTGATTTTACTGTATGTCGAAGAGTTTTCAACAGTCCTTTCTAGATCTAGGCATGTAATACATTTACTTTGTGATCTTGGCTAAGCGCTTAGGATATATTTGGTAAATTATGAACTTTGTAGCTATAATTTTAAGCGTTACAAGTTTGATTCCTGTTTTGGCAAAATAATAAAAAAAAAAATGTGCAAAGTGTAACAGCTGTGTGGCGCGTACGCATGGTGAGAGGCGCGCGCGCCGTCAATATGGCGACGCGCCGGGCGGTATAGCCACAGGCGATATTTTAGGGTTGAACTATTGATAGGACAAAAATATCGTAGAAATTCTGCTTTAAAAAAATAACGTGAACTCTAAACTACCGGAAACGAACGGACAAAGTGGAAACAATCAAAGTAAAAGGGTTTCTTACTTTTTGATTACATATTCATACCCTTGTTTTATTGTAAGTGTTTTATTAAAATATGTATAGGTACCTCTTAACTACAATGTATCCACTCAGGGTGTCCACTGTAACCCAACCTAATCAACATAATAGTCTTATTTGCACTTTTAGACCGTTTTGGAAAGTAGGTAAATATACTAAATTACCTATTTACCAAAACCGTCTAAAAGTAAGTAAGTAGGTAGGTAGGGAAGATCAAGCATCTAGCACAATTCAGTGCCAATTTCACCAATGAAACTGAACGCGTTCAGCACTTTTTATTGGTGAAATCGGCACTCATTTTGTTAAGTTGGGTCGTCGATCTAAGTGCGAATTTCACCAGTGAAGTTTGCCCTGAGTGGTTTTTTTAAAACCAGTGTAGGCTTCCAAATTTTTTTCAATGCGTTTACGTTGCATGGCAAACTATCGGTTTTCCTATAAACCCCTGAACGAGCTCTATACGACTGCCGTAAAAGCCACTCAAATAGAACACGTAAAACAAAACTTTCACGACTTTCAACCTACGGAACCCTAAAAATATAAACTCAAACGCTTTTCATGTTAAAAAAATTGTAACATTGCAGAGACAAAAGCCGCCCGGTGGGACGAGCACTCGGCAAACGCGCAAAATGCTCTGCAAACTTTGCACAGTGGGCTGCCGTAGCTCCCGGCCAAAATATTGTTGAGAGCACTTCAACATGCTCGCACTGTGCCCGATAATTTTTATAATACCCTTGCAAAATGCAATGTGATAAGGGGCTTGAAATGATTATATTGTAATGTTGGGTTTTGGAATTTTATTCTATTTTGATAGTTGTTGTGTCTAATTTGTTAATTTGCGTGATAACTAGAGGCATGTTTTTTTTTTTGGCGAAATGTAGATGTACCAGCTACTTACAGGGTGTCCCATAAGTCGACGTCAAGCCGGAGTCGGGTGATAGGTAGGGTCATATAATAGTTCACAGAAAATATTTAAAATAAAATGTATTAACAGGAGTTAAAAGACCGTCTTAGGCAGTATATTTATTTTATTTTATTTATAAATGCACGTATTTTTTAATACATAGTATCTTTTTTTCTGCAGAGAAAGCATATTTTCAATCAAAACATGTTATACAGAATGTAAAAAGACACATCACATAGTTAACTATAAGTGTGCGCGAAGTAACGCACGCAGGGAAAATTATGCTTATGAGTTCATTCAACTGTAAAGTGATCGTGGGGTATATAAATTGTGTTTTAAAATTAAACTCTTGTACTTTTATAAAAAAACATCAGTAAAAGTTATAACTTTGAACTTCAATATCTCCATAACCAGAAGGTTCCTAAGTATGGTCCAGGACAAAAAATACGCTTTTGATGATCACAATGACGAGGAGTACAAGTGACTCCCGACTAAGTTAAATGTATATTTACACCCGTTATATAAAAAGTCCCGACCCACTCCCTTACTTGACTCATCAACGCCCATCAAAACTCTTGGACCTAGAAAGCGGTTGCACAGAGATTCCCTTAATGACGTAGACAACCAATCAGACCGGATTTTTTGAGCTTCCCAAAAATAATATAGGGCAGAGGAAATCGCTGGAGAAGTGCTAGTTTTCTTGTAATTTTTAGGGGTAGGTATTGACAGAGGTGTACCTATAGTCTGCCCACGTTTCACCAGATATGTTCAAGTCCCTTGTAGTAGGGGGCGTGCCTCTAAAGCCGGCAATACATGTCGGTCATAGTTGGCCGAGCGAAGGCGAGTACCAACATATTAACAGTCCATTTTCGAGCCTCGCCATTGCTCGTCAACGCTCGCCTAGCTGGCCGAGTGCAGGCGAGCGCCAACGTGTATACAGTTCGTTTGGCGTACCTCGTCACCACTCGGTATCGCTCGCTACGACTCGTCTCACTTCGGATCAGTGTCGGTTTTTCTGGACAAATCAGAGGCACTCGCTTTGTATCAATTCGCCTACGCGACGCTCGCGTTTGCTGAGGCTTGGCCAACACATATTGCCGGCTTAACCATCAATCGGGCTCTAACTTCTCCGGGCTGCTACTAAGAAATTCCTAATGGTGAAATCCAACAAAATGGATAAAATACCAATTTTAGGTAAGACATTTCAAAGAGAAATGTCTGTCTATTTACCAATTACATCAAAGGAAAGTGGTGAAATAGAGCACTCTGATTTAGTCAATTAATAAGAGTTCATTAATATTCCAGCGATAGCCCATCAGCCGATTACACGGGCGGTAATTGAATATGTTGGTACTACAGCAGAATAATAATATAAGGTAGATACAGTCCGCGAGGCCTAAGCTGAGCTTTGCATTTGTGTGAGTGCACATAGCGACGCGTCCTTTGCTTAGCAATCGGCCAATCACATTGCAGCATTGGTGCGATTAGTAATCACTCACACAAATGCAAAGCTCAGCTTAGGCCTCGCGGGGTTGTACCTACCTACAATAGTAGCAAGCAGTTATATGGTCTTATCACTGCGGGTGGTACTTTTTTTTTTTTTAAAGTTAGTAAAACTACGAAATCGTTACTAATATGCATGTAATTTTTTAATAAATTTTATTTTTACGTAACTCCCAGACTTTTGGAAGGCGTACGAGGGGCCGAAGCCAATTCGCAGAGGCACCTCAGACAATTTCAAATGGAATGAGGCACCAACCGACGATTATCCCTGTTTAGACTATCCAAGTGGTGTAGGACTATTGCAAGATCTGGAAACAAAGATATTAGATTATGGGTTTGGGTGGCTTAAGTGATTAAATTAATTAATATGTACCTATTAGAATCCTTAACTAAACTATTGACATTCATTCCACAGCAAAGGTCCCTAAAATTCTCTTCAATAAGTATTAATGTACCAGATTATATTAGTGGCAATAATAAAACATAACATAACATCACGCCTTGTTTCCCCGAAGGGTTGGGCAGAGGTGTACCTATAGTACACCCACATTTCGCCAGTTATGTTTAAGTCCCATGTAATAGGGGGCGAGCCTATTGCCATCTACCGGGCACAAATCCAGATTTCGGGCTGCTACTGAGAAATTCCAGATAGAAAATCCCAATAACACGTTGCCCGACCTGGGGATCGAACCCAGGACCTCATGCTCAGCAGTAGCGATTGCGACCACTAGACCAACGAGGCAGTCAATGCCAATAATAATTTACAATTTTTTTACTATGTTAGGATAAAAATCTGTACAAACAAAGTGAAGCCCTGACCCCTGCGCTAGACAACAACAGCGTGTTATGGCATCTAACACAGATGTTTTTACCTAGACACGAAACCTCTAACTTAGGGGAGCCACTGTCTTCCCGCAATCAAAAGGATCTGGATTTTATGTATGCAACCTGTTTTTTTTAATAACCCATAACTCTAGGGTATGATTGAGACCTTAACAAAGAATCAACTGGCATATGAATTATGTTTCAATCATCCTTGTTTTTCATTTTTCATACAAAATAATTAGACAAAGTCACGATTATAAATGTAAAACACCCTAACGTGAAATATGACAACGTCGCATTTTCTTAGCTTTAAATATGAATGATTGGTTTGAATAAAAATGCATTACTCGTATTTATCAATGAAACTTATACACCTAGGCACATCGAGAGTCTATTTTGTACGATAAGCAAACAAAATTGGCAACCTCGCAAAAGTAAAGATTCGTCATACTGGTGACAATTTTTGACCTAATTTAATTATGATTCATGATATCTCCGAAACTATACATTTTTGGACCACGTGTTCCATTAGTTTTAGTAGTATTTTTGCCTACAGGATATAACCCTAGAGTTATGGGATATAAAAAAAACATATAGTATATAGGTACGAATTTCAAGACCTAGTCAACAATGCAAATTTTAATATTATCAAAATATAGAGAGACCTATTAGCTAATGTATTGATTATAAAAAATAAAAATGTGATCATACACAATGTATAGTGAAGTACATGCTTATGGAAATATCTCCACAAACGAAGGGAGTGCTTGTGCAAACAAGAACTGTTCCCCGCTACAATCATACTTAGATTATCCTAATATCGTTTTCGGCAAGAACAGGCTGGAGCTACGAAAATACTAAACATCGGATTCGGTAGGTAAAGTAAAATGAGTTTTCCGAGAGAACATCTAAGATTCAATTTATCTTACATGTTATTCATATAGTCATCGTAGAAAATTAGATACTTACAACATGTTGTAGAAAATAGTATTGTAATAAGTATAAAATTTAGCTTCTATTGTGACTACCGGAATAGACTGGTGAGTGGTGGTTTAACAATGGAAGCAATCTGCTTCTAGTAACTGCATTCACAACCTATTCAATTTATTAGCATACTAAGAGGTTTCTACTCATACAGCGTGTATCAGAATGGTACGGTCATATTTAAGGTTGTGGTACAGACCATCCAACTGAAGAACAGAAAACAAACAACAAAAATAATCAGTCCATATAAGTCCCTTAGGTATAGGAAGTTGTTCAGTTACAAAAATAAAACTTTATTTGGAACAACTTAAGTTTACAATTTACTAAGGAAAACGAAGGTAGCCACAAAAGAAAAATACTGTGGCGCAGCTATCAACGCCCAACTCAAAAATATATACAAAGATATTGTTCCGGACTTCCCAAAGAAAGTTAACTGTTTTTTGCATTAAAAAAGAGAATTTTCTGTATGTGAAGGTAATTAAGTAGTATAAGTATAGAGTGGAGGTAGGGGAAGTATGTGTGTGTGTCTTTACCATGTTTATGATACCATACGTTGCTTAGTTTCTTCTTAAGACAAGGATTTAAGCCAGTCAGTCACTTTTCATCATAGTGTAAATATAAAATCTTCTATTTATGTCGTGATGGTCTATCCCACAGTCTTCAATATAACCACCCTTAAATGATACACGCTGTATGTACACGAAATGTAGTTGCTACCTCATTTACTGTTTTAAAATATAAAAGCAATAGACATTAATCAATTGATATCAATAACTTGATGATGCACCTCGATATTTTAATATTTATTGCCGATTCTTATCGTAAAATTGATTTTAACAATCCAATTAGTGGAAATATTAAATGAAAGCAGTTGCCGACAGTAATCAAGAATCAATTAATTGAATCTCTAATTTTTGTTAATTACGTCTATTATAACTACAAATATACTGGCTCAATGATGGATTTTCTTTACCGTTTATATTTTAATATGATGTGTCAAATTGCCACCTGATTAATCAATGTATGTTATCAATAATATAATTTAATACTCGTTGTCTTACGCCTTCTTAATTAATATTACGCGAAATAGATTTAAGAGCAATTTGTTTATATTATGTTTATCCTAGTTAATAAGCCCAAAATAGATTTGATTTCTCTTTAATTCGACTGTCTACACGTGAGAGTGGAGACTGTTTTGATTATAGATTTGAATCTATAATCAAAACAGTCTCCAAAAATACCTTATACTAAAATCGTATTACACTCTAAAGGAATTCTTTGACGATACGTAAATTTTGACATAGAAATTCATACAATACAAATACACACATCGCCTACAATTTTGACCACCTTTTTGTTTTTTATTTTATGATTATTATTGTTATCGCTATTTGTATCTATTTAATTTTTTTCTTATTTGATTTATGAATGGAAGTGGTGACCAATTAATTGTTCTTACCCTATCCTATAGTTATTATATAACGGTTACTTATTTAAATAATAAATGATGGACACCTAAAATAAACATGTCAAAATAAGTATTTTTGTATAAACTGTGCTTATACAAAAATACTTATTTTGACATGTTTAGTTTATTATTGTGACACTGTAGAACTTTAAACTGTGTATTTATATTGCTGTGCCCTAGCAGGGTTCATGTATGAAACCTCATTATACTTGTAAGAACTTATAATCATCATCGCATTGCATTCATGTAGAATGCAATGCGATGATGATTATGATTATATTTAATTCTGTAATAAGACCGCTTGAGTGTAGAGTTTGGCAATAAATCAATAAAATCAAGAGAAATCATGATAGTATCTGCATTGGTGAGGAACCAGTGGTCTAAAGAAAGTAGGTATGGTCATTGAAAAAATTAAGAAACCAAAATAACATACCGAAAAAAAAAATACGCTAGGTCTTCTGGTATTAAAAAAAAATATAAAAGTCATTGTACAAGGGTAAAATGATTTTATATTTTTAAAAAACCTAGCCAAGGGGCTCACTACGCATAGAGACAACTAAACCTAGCGTATCTAATCGCGATTATTCCTTACTCCATGGTTTGCCATGGCGTCAGTGATCACCCCCATGAATACATGATCAGGTGGTCCCGGCTCGGTGGCGCGGGAAATACCTCATCTATATGCAAGGGTCAAACAGTTATAATATTTGCAAAAATATACGCCTACAACCCTTCGAGGCTGCGACCTAGTCAGCATTGTACTTTTATTTTGTTGCGCTGAGCAAGATTAATATCTTTAATGTTTAAAGCAATTTAATTTAACTCGTTTAATGTGAAGGCCTAACAGCCGCATCGTGACTGCAAGCGTTATTACAGAAGGCTATTCATCAACCGTAGAAGAACTAAGACCGTAAAATCAAATATTCTAAAAGGCTGCCAGCAGCTTACTCCCAAACTGGTACAACATTCTAATGAAAAGACCAGACAGTACCATTCGTTGATACAACATATTCAATACAGAAACGAGAGTCTCATAATGATCTGAAGAGTGAACTTTCCAAAGCATTTCATGTTGTTGTAAATAGTCAAAGTCAAATATATAAAGTTAATTTAAGGTTGCATGTAGGTACACAAATTGGGTAAGTAAACTGTTGTACAATCAACTCATTTTTATTAAAAAACTAGGCTTAAGTCAGTAACGCAGTCACGCAGCCAATAAATAGGCTTCCTCAAGGCAGTGAGCTGGGACCAAAGTAATAAAAAACTTACTAGAACAAAGATTTTAGCTTGGGTTTAAAAAAGATATATAAACACCGATGCGCAAAACCAACTGATGTTGTAACTAATCACATAAAAACCCCAAATAAAACCATTTTTATTAGCAACACTATACATTTAATCCAAAAATAACTTATAAATCTGTTAACCAAAATATCCTACTTCATTATACCAACAATCGAACCCCAAGGATTGGGGGCAAAGCTAATAATTAGATCCGACCATTTTTGCTGGATTTTACGTAAAACTGTACTCGACACAAAGGAAACCCAATACCGACATCAAAAATCACTGTAATTTCGCACTTGGGACCGCCCCACACCAGAAAACTTAATCAGGGCGCAGAGAGTTATATTTCTGTTTCCGATACAATATACTATAGCGTTTGAACACAGATTATCCAATCAGTTAAGATAAAGGACACGTTTTTTTACTTGGCAGACATCTTGTTTCGAATTAACCGCCAAAATTTTACAGTTGTATTTTGACATTTGCGTTACAGGAATAGAGTTGTGTTTTGTTTTTCAGGATGCATTCAATGGAACCATTTCTAGAGTTGTCTATTCACGGGCATGTCGTATGCAGGAGAACCGCGCGTGGCGGTCACGTGATCGAGATTAGGCGGTGCATTCATGTCGGGCGCACAAAAGCGCGGGTCGCGGGCGAGACGTCAATTGTGTGCGGATTGGGGGAGGAAATTCGCTAAGTTCGGTCGGATTTGAATTATAAATGCGAAATAATTCTACACTATTTGCATATCCCACGGGTGCAGGACGTGTTTTTTACTATTAAAACGACACCTTTTAATGTCACATCACTGATTTTGAATAAATTAAGCAAATTGTAAATCGTAAATCTAGAATATTCGTAATTGCCATTAACATCGATATCATATAACTGTCCAAATTTAGTAGTTAATTGGATAGTTAATAAATTATTGGCAAAACAACTTGTAGATCGTGTTGTCTATGACTAATAAATATATATTTCTTAATTGGATGAAATGCGAGTCTGTCTAACAAGTTTGTAATTTTATAGCTGTCCTGGCTTTTAACCTCTCCAGGTTAAATATAGCATCATTAGATACTTGGTACTTAACTTACCTAGCTTTTAGGAATAAAATTTTGACGAAGTCCTCAAAAGACAGCTAGAAAATAACCTATCAGAATCAGGCAGACTTTATTAAGTAGCTAAACATATAATATATCATCACGACTTGTGTCCCCGAAGTGTAAGAGGTGTAAGTACCTATGGTATTGGTGTTTAAATCTCATGTACCTAAAAGGGGGCGAGTCTATTGCCATCCACGAGTCACTGCCATCCCTAAAACCAGTGACAAAACATCAGTAGAGGAACACAGACCCATCGCTATCCTGCCAACCATTGCTAAGGTTTTATAGATATGTCTTTATCTGATGCCCATCACGGGTTTCCACCTCGTCGCTCCGTAAATTCAAATGTACTGATTCTCGTAGACCACATATCCCGTGGCTTGGACATCGGTGGGCAGGTCGACTTTCTATATTTCGATTTCCTGAAATCATTCGACAGAGTTGACAACGATGTACTGTTGACAAAGCTAGGGATCATCGGTTTCTCGTCCGGTCTTCTTAACTTATTTTCCAATGATCTGCGCGATTGCAAGCAGTTTATTATACATGGCTGCTTCGAGTCCAAGCTTTATACACGCCCGGGTGTAAGTCAAGGATCCGTGTTGGGGCCGCCTCTGTTCCTGATCATAATCAATGACCTCATAGCTAATGTTAAAGTTGCAAAATGCCTGCTATATGTTGATGACCTTAAGCTAGTCGCACGTATAACTATATAACTGCCCAGAGCTCAATGGTCTTTTCTTCCGATTATTTGTGCCCGACAAACACATCGGACACCACTGCTACCAAAACTGTAGCCAGAGCCGAATCCCCAACCTGTCATTCTCTGAAGATGCTAAATGCCCTTCTGACTGCAAACCCTAAATGTGATGTGTTTGCGGATGAATGGAATAAAATAAGGCGTACATGTCTGATGTTCTGTGAGTGTATGCAAGGGAGTCCACTGTTCCATGTTAGTTTTAAATTAAATTATATACCACATAATAATTATTGTCTACGTATTCATTTACATAAATAAAAAATCCATCGGGCACAAACTCCGGGCAGCTACTGAGAAATTTAAGATGAAAACTCAATAACACTTTGCCTAACAACAATTGAAACAAATCAATGTGCATAATCCTGCCGATAAACATCAACAACCGTAACAACACGATGCAATCAAATTCTATAATATCACCCACTGAATTTACAATGACAACTGAAAGTATCATCAAACAGTGTCGGTAAACAGAGTTAAAAACAAACGACGAGTAAACAAAGACGACACCAGTGTGCAAACACTTGCTACCATCGGTACATCGATATATTGATGTCAGGAGTACCGAGGGAGGGCAAATAAATCAGAATAGATCGCGCTCGGGGGCAGGGTCCCGGGAGACCTGAACCGTGGTTAGTGTTACGATCGTGAGGAGATGGTAATAAAAGTCTTTCGACTCAGTGGTCGTTGCGTCTACAGTTGATTGTAATTTTCAAGGTGACAGAGATTTTGTAGGTTATTTTATTATTACAGGATTTGGCCTTCTGGAATCTTCGTCTGATCCCTGGGGTGACTCGTCCAGCAGCTGAGTTAAGGCTTGTCCAAAATTACCACAATGTTGTCTTGGAGGAATTAGACACATCTTTAAGAGATCCTCAGCATGAAAATCTGATTACTGGAAGCTTGCTTCTGATGCTAGGCACTGCCCAAATGTTTTTATAATGGCTTTCTTTATCTGGAAAGACTACGACGAGACTCAGTAATTCTGTAGGAAATATCTTAAAAGACTTCAAGGAGCTCAGCCACACTTCCGCTTGCTGCAACTTAGTACAATACAAATAAACATGCCTTATCCATTCCAAATGCTTCACTTTAGATTCTACGGTGAATGTGCGGTCTCGTGGGACAGAGGACGCATATTGTACTCATTTCATTATGAACACGACAGCCGCGATCTAGGGACAATCTATGTCCACAACTCGAAATGTGGTGATAGAATTTATAATAATTTGTAAACCTTGGAAAATATTAAATTATCATACAATCTCATTATTGTTATTCTCGGTGTTATATCGCATACAAGTCCATTATCCTCTTCGTATTTTTTGCACTTACCATGATTGCTGAAATTGACTCATTCCATACAAGAGATAGGAAGGATTCCTATCTAACATGAACTTAAAAGTTCTCAGCCCCTTCCACAAGTTACAAGTTAGAACTTTTCCACAATTTCCGTCACAACCAGATTCACTGCCTCGTTGGTTTAGTGGTCGCAAGAGCTTCTGCTGAGCATGAGGTCCTGGGTTCGATTTCCAGGTCGGGCAAAGTGTTATTTGGTTTTTCTATTTAGAATTTCTCAGTAGCAGCCCGGAGTCTGGATTTGTGCCCAGTTGATGGTAATAGGCTGGACCCTATTACATGTAACTGAAGCATAACTGGCGAAGAAGGTAGAGGTGTAACCTAACCCTGGGATTACAGGCGTGATGTTATTCTTCAAACAGGAATGAAAATGTTCTGTACGCATACATCAACAAAAGTGAAAAATATTTTCTTACTTCTCGTAAAACAATCGCCTTCTGAAAAATCAGTGCGTCCACAATTAATGACTACCCACACAAACCCCAAACTACTTAATATTTACCGAGTAAAATGAATTGTCCCGAAATGAAATGTGACCGCCGCTTGGGAGTGCCTTCTGGGCCAACTAGGCTTGTTGATCGTAACTAGTTTAGTTAAGGGTAGCCACCCTTGCTGCCCTGCTACCCTGATGAGTTGGTGACAGACGACACCTTGCCACGGTAACCATTGTAGTCAAATGTTTTGACAGCGCGTGTTAGCTTTCCAATTACTTTAGAGACTTTTCTGTCAGATATTTATGCTTCCAGTGGCATATAACCTATTTTTGCTATAGAAGCGGCACTGTGTGCGATTTAGAAATAAAAACTTGACACATCACACTGTCGGGTTTTTATCGGCCAAAGTTATGTAAATTATTTTTATTACGAAGTATTATATACTTCTGAACTGGACTGAGTAGGCAGATATTTATAACGCAATACTTGTTTTTTCTTTTTGAAGACGATTTGGTATCCTATCTTCTGGCTTCACTTGCCTCGTCAGACAATTTTAGTGTTTCCTCGATGATACATATTTGTGCCGCTACTTGTACTTGTATGCCTTCCACAGATGATCACATTAATTTGCTGTCTTCTTGAGAACAGATATTTATGAATCAATCATGAAATCAGATATTATTGCCGAACTGACCAGGTAATATATTAATGTTCTATACCGTACCTACTTACCAACCTGAGTACTGTCTTCATTTTATAATTTTTCTTTTATTTCATCTTGTCGTCCCAAAATCTTACTTCCAACAGAATAAGATACATGTACACTTACTATTTCCACCATTTGCCACGATAAGATAACAGATTTCCCAATGAATGTGCACCATATTTACTCATCGGCGAGCACTTATGATAAAGGGTGTAATGTATTATTTACAATGGGGTGTGAGGGGGGGTTGGGTAGAGGGTTGAGGAGCTGTTCGTTACCCGGTTCACTGGGCCATAATAACTTCAGGGAATACCCGGCTCCGAGCTACTAACACCCGTCGGTAGGATGTAAGAACGGTTGTGGTGCGGTGTTTGAATTGTAAGGTGTTAAAAAGTTAAATTAAGTATGCGTGCGTTTAATTAAGTATGACTTAGTAAACATAATCATACATAACATAATCAGCCTATAACGTTCCCACTGCTGGGACACAGGCCTCCTCTCTATGAGAGGTAGTGAGCCGTAATCCACCACGCGGGCTCAGTGCGGGTTGGTAGATGTCACATGTCTTCGAATTTTTGGTTCTAGGACATGCCGGTTTCCTCACGATGTTTTCCTTCACCGTTTTGAGAGCAATGGTGATTAAATTATTTACACAAAGTAAAGCGCCTGCTTGGGTTCGAACTCACGACCTACAACTCGTAAGTCGGGACCGTTACCACTGGGCCACCACTGCTCATCCACTTGAAAAAATTGGAAAATATTGGTGACTTAGTAAAGTCACCAATATTTTCCTGCTAAAATCACGTGTATTTGTTCTTATAATTTTATGAAAAACTATCCTCAAATTAACTCTGTAAGTACAGTTTGAAGTAAAGGTTCGAAAAGAAAAGGGTTGTTACAAAAAAAAAAGAACACAATTGTTTTTAATAATAATAAAATTCAGCAACCTATTTATTTTTATAGGTGTATTAAAACGTAAAAAGAGTTTTCGAGAAAGACAGGTACCTACATGACACTAATAAAATGTCTCAGATTTATATCGAGCTCTAAGCAGCATCGTTCAGAATACTCTAGCCCGAGTTCTAAGATCGGTGGCGTCAACATGCGATCCTGGCGTGGCGTGTTCGCGCACAATCGCTTCGGTTAGGAGTTTACATGGCCTAAACTTGCACCCTCTTCATGCGCACACATATTAATATGTTATAATTTTGTCGCCACATCCATCACGCACGCTAGGACACATGTCGCGATTACAGCTCTCTGCTCACCTCCCATTCGCTTGCTTATCATAATTCATTCTCATTCACTGCCGCTGAACTTTTATTATGTTGCCATTCAATCTTGAGCCTGAAATGTTTTGCCTAATCGAGTGATTTAATGGGAAATTCGTAATGTAAGTCAAGAGATTTTTGACTGAAATTACTGTTTTTTTATGGAGATGTTTTCTTATGGTTTGATCTTAATTGCTTAGCACTATGACTTGACCAGACTTGGTTGCAAAATGATTGCTAATGAAATAAGTGTAATTTATAATTTTTACGACATTTTAAAATAACGTTTATTTCTCACCATAAAAATTTACAAGTATACAATAGGTAAGTACATGACAAGTTTTAAACAAATTTTGTGATGATCACAATAAGCATATCATAGCATTACATTTTGTAATTATCTTATTGACACACCGACTTTTACAATGTCTGTTAATATGTGAGCACTCGGTCCCCAAAATAATGGGTCAGTCACAAAAGTCCGAATATCTCCCGAACTACGTATGCTATCATAATGTAACGAATACTGCTCGATTGGGCATTTAACGATGCAAAAAATTAATAAATTGAAACTTATGTGTAACTTCATTCTTATTCTCAAAATTAAAATAAAACAAGACATTTTTTTCTGAAACTTATAAATTTTGTAAGATTTTTTTTTGCATTTTCTTCGTTACATGCATAATTTTAATACTTCGTATTGCCTCCCCGAGCACCTCTTGCAGCTTCCAGGCGATTCGGCATGCTGAACACCAAATTTCGGAGCCGGTTCTGAGGAATGGCTTCCCATTCCTCCATCAGTGCTTGTCTGAGCCCGGGTAGCGTGATTGGTGGGGAGTTACGACGTTTTACGCACAGCTCAAGCTCGTCCTATGCATGCTCTATGGGGTTTAAATCGGCCGGCCAGGGCTTCGCGCTGGCCACTGCATCAGTTCGATACCGACCTCTCCGAGGTATTCATTTACAATTCCGGCAGTATGGGGACGCGCATTATCATGCATTAATATGCCTTCACGGTCCATCCTCGCCATGAAAGGCCCCACATGCTCATTCAGGATCCCCTCCACGTACCTCTGTGCATTCAGAGTGCCATTTTGAATTAGCCCAAACAAGTACTGAGCCTCCGCCGTGTGCCACTTTTTCCTCCACACAGTTTTGATGGAAGCGTTCCCCTGGTCTTCTGTACACCAACTGCCTACCATCATGCTTGTAAAACATGAATTTCGATTCGTCGGTGAACATTACCCTAGACCAATCGTCCAGTGACGAGTGTTGGTGCTCGCGCACGTATCTCTGTCTTGCAATTCGATGTTGCCGTTCCAGTTTGGGCCATTTGCGGGCCTTAATGGTTTCAAGTTTGCCTCAGCAAAACGTCTCCTCACTGTTTGTGTGCTTAAATTGCTACCACCAAAGCGAATAAAGTGTTTTTTTAGACCAACTGCAGTTTGAAAACGATTTCGGAGCATTGAAGCCACCAGGTATCTGTCATCCCTGGCCATTGTGCATCTTGGCCTGAAATTTCCGGGTCCCCGAAGGTGCGATCCGGTCTCTCGGTACCGCTGGACTACCCGCTGAACAATCGACAAACATACAATGTTTCTTGCTGTTTCACGCTGGCTCCGCCCAAGTTCCAAGAAAGTCAGGATTCTGGTACATTCATCTAACGTGACTGCCATGCTCCAACTCACAGAATACTGATTATGCACGTGGAAGTCGTTCACATTTTTTTTTTTTTTGTTAAAAAGCAAACATTTTGTTTTCAAAAATTTACATTTTTCTAATTTTGTATTTTTTTGTATATAAGTTTCATAAGTTTTCATCAGCCAGTATAAAAAGTATGTAATAAGAAGCGCAACTAAATAGACTTTATTCTGTTTTTTATTTCGTTGATCTAACTCTTACAGTTTTGTAGATATTCGAACTTATGTGATTGACCCGTTATTTTTGGAACCGAGTGTACGAGTGTTTTTTTATTCTTTTCACTTAATGGGGTATAGTCATTTTATTCCTGGTGCTTTGTCTTCACATGTAATTATATAATTAATGTATACAAAATATTGTTAAACATTTTAAAAGAGTCATGGTGGAGTTTCTTGCCCATTCTTCTCCATACGAAATCACCTTTTGGAAGGGGCTACGAACTAGAATTAATTCTATCATAATGTAAATGTTCAAAAGTGCCTTTTATGTGCCTGTTTGAAATAAATGCGTTGAGTTTGACTTTGAGGTACTAAATAGTGGTTGCAACACGGTAAGTTTAATAACTTTTATTCCATGCCTTACCTAGATCCTGTTATAATCACTTTGGTTATTATATATCAGCATGATCGGGATCTAAATTGTCGTCAACACAAACTTTTGTGTTTGGATTTTTTTCTAGCCATTAATTGAAGTTCTTTCGCAGGAGATCTAGCCGTTCAATACGTACCTAGATCCTTTTATTTTCAGATTTCCGCTGACAAATCCTCAGTTATTACCCCTCCATAAGTAAGCGAAGTGATAACCGATGATTGGATTTTGACCTGAATTTGACACAGATCCAAGATTCAAATCAAAACATAATCGAATCAATATATTAACGCTAAACCCAAGCCTACACGAGTTACCATTAACAATTACCGTTAAGTTAACACTGTTATTTCTCGTATTGTTATTTTATTCATCTAGGTCTGTGTAAACCACAGGTTTTCGACGAACGCTGTGCGTGACGGCAGACGCCGCCGACGTGTCGCGTGCATGCCACTCCGTGTAGCCCTGGCCTTAGGGACGGATAGCAGGGAAATACTAATTAGTTCTGAAATAATGTGGTTCAAGATAAAATAAGCATCTCGGAAAATACACGGTCTCTTGTGTGGGCTTTTCCGAACATTTTTTTTTCTTAGGTATGCAGGAACTAGGAAGTTACCATTCAATTTTTTTTTTTTTTTTAGGAAAATAGGGAATATCAGTGCTCTATACTTTCGATCTTGAGTAGACCTATAAGTGTGACTACTGGGAAAAAAACAAATTCAGATGTTGCAAAGCAATGTTTTTTTTTCTAAGTTAGTTTTAATCATGATCTGACAGTTTGAGTAACATATGCGGCCAATTCAAATGTCCTTTCCTTGGCATTGTTCGTCGAATCGTTGATCTCCTTAAGTTCTGAGTGGAGCTGCACGATTCCTGACAAATGCGTGCACTGACTGGACAGGTGTGTTCATACCCTAAAAGACCATTTCAGACACCAATCTACATGGTCTTCACATGATGTGATCAAGATTACGTCTGGACTTTAAAAGACACTGCAACCTCTGAGTTTGTTTCGCTCTTTTTTCTCAGAAAAATCATATGGTTTAACGCCGACCCTATATAGTTTAAAAATATGATTGACGTATAAATGTGTTTGTACAAACCTACTTACGGAAATAAAATCATTTACCATTTAATGATTTAGCCTTTGCTCATTAACATTATTTATTAGCTTGCTCCGGGCTCATTGGCTACAAACTTCATGCCTTGGTTAGTAAACATAGATAAGTAGTAAACCATATGCTAAAGGATAGGATAGATTACAATATACATATCCGGAATTATGTAGGGAGACGAGAGCTGACATTGCATCGTCTTGAGTCCACTTTGCGAAAACTTAATACTTTGTCCCCACTGCACCATTGTTTCTGCTAACGCTACCTGCCCACCTTCACGACAGTACACAAGGCAGCTGCCAGACGCCCGTCAACGTCAGCGGCGCGCGAATCAGTGGTTAGCATGGCGTGCGGGCGCCGATCGATATCTACCCTCCAACTCACCTGATATCAGCTAACTCAGGAAATCTATCTCAACTAGGTACGGTTGTGATCGACACGTGTTTTTAAGCACGACACGTTAACTCCGTACGTTGTTGTGCAGATAGCGATGACCAACTTTTCTGAATTATCTGAGAGTTGTTAGAAGGTCGTCAATGCTGCAGAACTATCTAAGACAGTAACGAATTGGTAATGAAAACTAGAAAATCAACACCCCGGAGCTCAATCGGCTACCCCAAACGTCTGCGTTCTTCTTGCGTTGTGCTCTACCACTTTTTATGAAATTAAGGATGTCTACTAGATAATAATTAAGCCTGACTTAGCGGGGCGTACGAACTGGGATACAATTTTCCTTCGTAATGGTCTGCGATTGCTTCTTTACCTTTTGGGAGTCCAACGTACTCCAGCGCACATCCAATGAAGGACTGCTTAAATATTGCAGGCTTTTCGAGTAGGTAGGTATTGCCATGAATGAACTTCTAAGCTAGCAGGTTCTTGAAGCAGTTAGTAAGGTCATCAACTCAGTCTATCGCAGTCCACAGCGGGACAAAGGTCTCTCCCAGGCTGCGCCACAAAACCCTGTCCTCCGCCTTCCACATCCAGTATGTCCCAGCCACCTTCTTAAGGTCATTGGTCCATCCAGCTTGGGGCGTCCTACACTACGCTAACCGATACCCGGTCTGTAAACGGCCCAGTAACCTTGAAGTTTTGAACTTCGCTGACTTTGCAGCTGCTATGCCAAAACTAGTAGACTTACAAAAACTGATTTTACATGGCTAGATAGATAATTTAGTCTTGTTTTAGTATAATAATCTTTTTTTTTTCGATACTCAGGTCAGTAATGGATACGACACCTCAAAAAGCAGCTCAAGCTGTTGCACTACTTCAAGCAGGCGATGCGCAACGTGAGGTCGCTCGAAGACTTCGAATCAGCAGATCTTCAGTGCAACGAGTTTACAGATTATACCTAGAGACTGAAGCATTCGATAGCCGTCCAGGTATGGGCAGACCTAGGGCTACATTAGCAGCAAATGATCGTTATATCCAGCTTACTGTTCTGTGAAATCGCCGCCTCAACGCAGTTCAGGTCCAACAAAGTCTGCGTGACGAATGCCAAGTGGTTATAAGTTCACATACCGTCAGAAAGGGACTTGACTTGAACGAAACTTGACTCCAAAGAGAGCTGCAACAGGCCCAGCATTAAATTAGGCCACTGTCGAGCACGACTTGAATTTGCTCGAGAGCATTGGAATTGGACGTTAGAGCAGTGGGGTATGTAATGTACTCTTCACTGATGAGACCAGGGTGAGTCTATATGGAAGTGATCGACGTCAGAGAGTACATCGTTACCATGGTAAACGTTATTCTCAGTGTTGCATCCAGGAAACTGTTGCACATGGAGGAGGATCTGTAATGGTCAGGGGCGGCATCTCGTTAACCGCACACACAGCGTTAGTTTTCATCGAACCGACGGGCCGTACGCGTGGATTGACTTCTCATCGCTACATTATTGAAATCGTCGCAGACCATGTAGGTACCTTACGCAGGATATGGGGCAGGATATGCATTAAATGCATGATAATGCCCGGCCTCATGTTGCTCATTTGGTGACCCAGTATCTAGTCGACGTCGGCATTCGTACGATGGACTGGCAAGCACGAAGCCCGGACTTGAATCCGATAGACCACTTATGGGGTAAGTATAATTTTTAATCGAGTCAGAGTTCAAAGGTAGCGCGGTGGCCCGGTTTATTTGCTGTCCTGTCTAGGTAATAGATCACATCAGTAATCTGTTTATACTTAAGTTTTTAAAGTCGATGATCATAGTATCATTATGAATCACATATTTTTAAACTACCCTTTGAAATTATTTGAAGAATATTTTGGTTTCACCTTTATAAGTAACCCTTCAACATTGGTAACAAAAATATCATTAACCTTTAAGTATAGGTTAATGATGACCTTTATAGGTACTGTCATATTATAGAAAACTCTTAAATCTGCATAAAAACACGTCAATTCCTACGTAACACTAAAACACAACGCAAATCTATGGTTTCAACTGCAAATTCGTTTACACCACGCTACCTATTATTTGCAATTTTTACCCATCGATTTCGATGGGTAAAAGCCTTTTTTGTTATCTAGAGTGTAAAAGTGTTTTAAAATTCGAAGGCTTCCGATTCGACATTTACTCGAAGTTTTAAATAAAACCAAAGAGTTAGGAACAAAAAAATTTTTAAGACAAAAGTTAGAAACGTTCAAAACCTGTCAACCGAAAATACCTGGTTATTCAGAACCGAAAATATCTGCTTTTTAAATAAATTTTTATTGCTAACACTATAAAATTATGTAATTTTTAATGTTAATTTGAATAGTTCTAATCGTAATATACAGTAAAAGGTAATAAAAGTAATGGTTAACTATACTTAGTGTATCGAAATAAATAAATAAAGTGTATGAAGCATTTGTTTTGAACGTACCTTCTCACTAAGAAATGACAAAAAAGACAAGGCTGTATGGCTCACTTCCTTTGCCTGCTTATATGAGCGAATTATAAAACAACAGGCACTTGAAAGAAGCCTTTGAAAGAATCCCGTTGTGGCCTGCCTGCAAAGAGTACTATAATTAGACGGGTACCTGCCTGTGTCCCACGCTAACATTCAAAAACTTTTACAACGACAAGTTTTTACAAATTTCTCAAAATGCGATGAAAATTTGACTCCGTCAGAATTAGTTGAAAAGACGGTTTTCTTTTACCGGTTTTCTTTATTTTTTGCAAGTTCCTCGTAGTGTGGTGAAAATTGTTGTGTTTCACTTATGGGTAAAAGTTTATAGCGTTTCGTGATTTGAAACCTTCGCGACGCTCAGGGTTCTTCTTTTAAACCACTCGCTTCGCTCGTGCTTTAATTCTAAAACCCTTCGCTAGCTCAGGTTTCAATCCAAGCACTCACGGCAAAAAAAAACTTTTACCCACATGTAAAACAAATAACTATTTTATCTTTTACAGAAAATAGTTTTTTAAAAACTTGTTTCGGTACAGTTTTAAAGGAAAATGAGTCTTATTTCGATGCAATAAGTATACAATAACGGGTATCGCACTATGTGGAGATTGAGTCGGTTTCGGGTCATAAATCCATAACTTCCATGTTTTCATAGATTTGCTCCTGATTTTTTTTTGTGTTTCTTGAATAAATGTAGAAGTTTCTGACAAAACTTGAGCCACTTTCCCATCAACCATGGTTAAAAATAATGTATGTTTAATTTCGATACCTTCTCCATTTATATTGACTAAAGTTGGTGCAAGAGCGTCCTTTTGAGCTTCAATTTCATTAACTACGCTTCTTGTCTTTTCAGGTGTCTCCTTTGAAAACTCTATTAAAATGGGCCTACAAAATCTTACTGATGATGGAACAGGGTTTTCCCACACAGTTTCATTTCTATTAATATTTATAAGTTTCAGAGGCACTAATGAAGCTATAAATAAATTAGTGTCAGAAATTAACTCACTTTCTTCAACTAAGACTTACTTGTATTCACTTTGTCCGCTTGAACCATCGCAGCCCCATTTAGAATAAAGCATTAAATGTGTTTTGCCAACTTTGTATACACCATCAATTTGTAAAATTCTTGCAATAGTGTGATCCAGCAAATCTTGAAGTTTCACCTTTGCTTTAAATTATTAATTTCTACGCTTGATCTTGGTGGGTAGCACTTTCCTTTAGCTTCCTGAATTGATTTGTATGATGGAAATAATAAGCAATTCTTCGCGATTAAGTAACTCCTCATGTTTTCATACTGTGCCATATTAAGGTCCAACTCGATGAAAATACTGAGAGCTTCGTCTTTAGAGTACGCTGTTAAATTTGCCGGTTCGTTTAGGAGATTTTGACGTATTTCACTTTTTTTTTCCATGGGCAATACTCGTAAAATTTCGACAATGAATGCTTCTTCGGTTTCCCCTTGAGACCTCAATCCCTGAAGATATGAATTCAGTATAAAATCAAGGCCACATGTTTCAAGCAACTCCTTGTTTTTTCGTCTTTGTGTTCTATCGGAACTGTCTTCGTAGGTTTTCGAAGGGCGTCCTCGCTTTCCTTTCGATGTCGAAGGTTCGGATTCACAAGTAGGTTCTTCCAGATTCACAGTAAATATGACGTCCAACCAAACGCTATTCTTGTTTAAAAATATTTGCTTATTTCTGACAGATTTTGTGTAACGTTGACGAAAGTTAGTAATATGATTTTTTTGCACACTTGCTACAATCTTAGCGATATTTGCCTCGGAAAAGTTGGTAAAATTATTCCGTATATAACTTGTTAAAGCAACAACATAATTCCCGTCACTTTCAATTAAAACAAGACATAAGTCACGTCTGGTACAGTTGAATTCACTCATTGTTGCGAGAAGGTAGATGGTTAGGTTACTACACTTTAAGTAACGACAATGACGAAAGTATATAAAAATATTGATTTGAAACGTGTGCAAAATTGTGGTAGAAAGAACGAATTATCATAGTGTGGTTATGCGGTTTACGATATGTATAATTGATAATTTATTATGTATGTGAACTAAAAAATGGTGGGAAACACTCGATACATTATCTTAACGTAAACCGCAATTAATAAAATGTCACAAATAAGACCTATAATAAGCAAGTAGTCAAATAGCATCACCTACGTATTTGTAGGATTTTTACTGTTTTATGCTATAATAGATTAACATATGTTGTGCAACGAAATTGCAACTTTTCTTTTCTTAGTTTATTATAATATTAAATTTCCTATCAAATAACATAATTTCCAGACCTTCGGCAAATTTCGGCAACTGTCAAAACTCTAATTGAAAGTTTCAGGTACGCAAAAATGATATGTCACGAGATAAATATTTCTAGTAAATATATTTACACATATATAGCATTTTTATGCATATCAGTCAAAAGTACATAGTATAAGCTTTCTGTAATGGTATAATACTTGTATAGTTTTCATTGCTAGGTGGCTAGAAAATAATCTTGAAAAAAATACAAATTCAGATCGTTTTGTGATAGTTTAGGAATGATCGTATTTAGATGATCTTTTTTATAACCCAGTACCGACCACATACATAATTTATGTATAATATAGTAGATTAACTTCTTAGCTACAGTTTGAGGTATAATACGAGTACCTGCGCCGATTTTTACAAAATGTATTTATGGCCAGGCCCTCTTAGGCACCTCCACATAGTGTATCGGTGCAACGTGTTTTACCGGACTGTACGTGTACCAATATCCGGTAAAAAATACGATTTTAATGGGTATTAGGTCAATTAGGGGTTTGTGACCAATAGATGTGAAATGCAAAAATATTTACTTTTCAATTAGATTCACCTTAATTTTAGGTTATTTGTTAAATAATAGACTTAAATATTTTATAAAATCGTATTTTATAAAACGTTATCAGTCGCAGTATGGCTAGCTGTTGAATGCGACGTGGTGGCTTGGTAGTTCACTGATAGAACTTTGAACTTACTTATTATTTTCATATAGCAAACTTTTGTGATCGCAGAGTTTTGCAGCCATGAAAATTTTGCTCAATGTAAAAATTATACAAAATACTACCAGGAATGTGTTGCCATTCGTAAACTTTAATTTATTATTGGTTGTAAAGTGCAATACTGACATCTTAATGGGTACTGGGAAACTAACGAGAATACGTACTTCTACCTTAAAACAATCAGAATGTTTACACAAGGACTTAATTAAATGACAAACTAACTAACTATACAAATGAATATAAAAACAAAATGAACACTTAGGCGTCGAAGTACTCGTCCGCATCGCTGTCATCCGAAAACGTGCCCAGAAGACGGATAGCATTGTCACGCTGAACGGCAATGTTAATTCTTTGGTCAAAGAACAATCCAGCCCTTTGGTCACAGTAAGTAGGACCTTAACATTTATACAGGACAGATATCATATAACATAAATTAACATTTAAAAAACACCATGCATAAAGACTTTAATCCCTACGTACCCACCCAAAACATACAGATGAATGACTACTGAGTGATTCCCTTTGGTTAGTGATTGCTTAAGTAATTAACAATTAACCTGAATACTGAACAGGGTATGTTTTCACTTTCATTATACACTTTTGGAACATACATTAGGTAATAAACTTACGATCAATTTCCAATCACGGTTCTCTGCAATAAAAATGCAAATGATACCAAAGGTCGAGCAAACCCCTGTGTACTGCGTCTATAAAACTGTAGCATTATGTCCACGCCAACAAGTATGTAATGCACTTTCTATTGCGGCCAATTGCTGGAGGGTTGTATCTAAATCGTCTCGACATCTGTCAATGTTTCTCTTTGGAACAGAGATGCTGGGGTATTTATATGGGGTATGTTTTTAAGGGTGGGTTGTTGATAGATAAAGTATTTTTTTTAAGTTAAGAAATAGGGTCTTACCTAGGTAAACTTAGGTCTAAGTATGGTGGCAGTGTTGTTAGGTGCATGCCTTATTTTTGCTGTCTTTACTTTAATCGAACTCAAGTGGGTTAAAAGGTACCTTTCGGCATTTCTAACGAGCATAGTGTGCTAGATTAAGATAAACAAGAAAAAAAACACAACAAAAAAACAGTACATTTTGTACATTTTAGCTAATTTTTTGGTTCTCAATTGAGTTCCGTCCCGTTCCAATAAAAGTGTTTTCGTCAGTATTTATTATTACACAATTTTATATTTGTATTTACCACCCCAGAACACTACTTGTTTCAAACAAAAAAAAAAACAAAATCAGAGTTTTGATAAAACGTTATAGATACCTTACCTTACCTTATCATATAACGTATTCTCAAAATATGATATGATATGATGAATTATGATGTGATTGATATGATGTATGTGTATGGTACTATGATATGATGTGTGATGTGATTTTGTGCCCACCGGGGCATCATCGTCATTATCGTTTGTTGGGATCGCCCAACAAACGATCAGTACGAACAAACCAGTACCGATGGAACATTCGTGTAGAAGGATATTAAGCTGGACTCATTATCAAGACGACCACGACTCAAATTAACATTCAGACCAGGAGCATTTGGGAAGTGAAGTTCAGGTAAGTTTCCATTTCTACGAGCCACACTCCTTCATCCTTCTTCCTACACAAAATCCATAAAATAAATTGTCACATGGTTAGGTGGGTAATGTTTATGGTGCTTGGCAAAACTACATGAAATGAACAATGTAGGGAACCGAAAAGGTAGCTACAGTAGGTACAAATTGGCATATCACCAAAATGGACTTTTATTTTCTTTACTAAAAGCAGATTCTACAAATGAATTCTGAAAATTGACCCAGATTAATGAAAACGTTTTTTCTGCGTCAGCTTTTCTTTCGCCCTCGAGCCGAGTTTGCACTTCAGCGCAGGTTCATTTGCAATTGAAGTCACAGCCTCTCGCCTGAAAAAAAAAAACAAAAAAAAGCGCGCACTACGTATTTGACAAATCCCCGGGAGCGGCCGAACACAAACTTCATATACTTATCTCTTTCTCGCTTCAGTGCTACGCATCTTCCATTCTGCTCCAACGCACTGATTGCTACAGGTTCTTGCTCAGAGGCGCTCCACCCGCACCACGTTTATTTTTCATTTCTTAGGGAGCGAAGAAAATAATTTTCTGTGAGCTTTGAACCCGCGGCGAGGGAAAAATGGGAAATTTGGAAAATGTAATTGGATTCTGGACTAATCTCGACGCCTCTCGTATTTTATAAGAGGGGAGTGCGTGTTGAAATAGAAATACGTCTTACTATGAATTATGTAGGTATATAAGAGCTTCTCCGTAATTTAGTATTGAAGTGCCTATTCAGTATTTTATCAAGTCCTGAAAATCATATTGTAAATCTTCCCTCCATTCCTCGTGGGCATTTTATAAATTATAATAGATGCGTGATACTACCTAATGGAGCAGTCCCTAAAAGTCAATCCTTACAATCTACAGCTACGCTATCAATAAATTACAATAATAAAACACAAAACAAACACTTATTTTTTTCTCTACCTTTATTGCTTTTAGATTTGTCCGTACTGACATTGATACTGACCCATTTTACGTTAAGCTCTGTTCCTACTTATACAAAGCGAATTTTTGAAGTGGTCAATCAAAGATTAATACGAGGGCGACTCTGAAAGTTTTTAGAACAGGCCACTTGTAAACGATTGAATAAAAAATAAGTTCAAATTTTTTAAATGGGACTATTTGCCAATATTATTGTGTAATTGTGTATTAGTCATTTGTTTACGATTTGGCGGCAAAATGAAAATTGTCTGTGTCACGTCAACATGAATTTAAGCGAGAAAATTTTCGTACAATGTTTTTTTATGACTTTCGATGTCATTTAAGTCAACAAGACTAGACTATAGACTTCGATTGGCCTTTCACGATGAAGCCCCATCTCGTGTCACTGTTTACAACTGGTTTAATGAGTTTAAACGTGGTCGCACTAATCTCACCGATGATCTGCGTGAGGGAAGGCCTTCTACAGCGACGACTAAAGACAAACGGCGGCGTATGATAGGGACTGACAAAAGAGTGACTTATCAGCAGATTCGGACAAGCTTAGGCATCGGTATGAGTCAAGTGCACAAAATCCTCCATGAACATTTAGCGGTCAGGAAGCTTTTTGCTCGGTAGATACCTCATAATTTGACAGAGGCCCAAAAACTCCATCGTGTTGATTGGTGTCGTGAAATGGTTCAAAGATTTAACGGAGGTGACTCAAATGCTGTGTTCGACATACTTACGGGTGACGAAAGCTAGATTTATTGTTATAATCCTGGAACTAAGAGACAGTTTGCTGTCTGGGTGTTTCCTTACGAGGAGTTGCCAACTAAAGTCAAGAGAGGTCGAAGCGTGGGAAAAAAAGAATGGCGTCGTTCTTCGGAAGGACAGGTCATTACGCAACAAATGTTTTTGAGGATCGCGAAACACTTATTGCGGAGTGGTACACTAACAATTGTTTGCCACTTGTCTTGGGTTCGGGAGAAACGACCTCGGAGTAGGATCCTCCTTCACCACGTCAACGCCCGTCGTACACCGCCAAGCAAACAATCGTCTACTTGGCGAAGTCAGACGTGGAATTACTGGGTCACCCGCCCTATAGCCCCGAGCCCGCACCTTGCTTTTTTTTCGAAAATAAAAGAAAAACTTCGAGGAAAACGTTTTATGGACGCCGAGGAAGGTTTCAAAATGCCGTCGAAGAGACCCCTAAAGACTAGTGTTCAAAGTGCTTTTCTCAGTGGTTCCATCGGATGCACCGATGTATTGATGTAAATGGGCACTATTTTGAAAAGATATAATAAAACCAATAACTTGCTAGTTTGTTCTGTTTTTGATTTTCAAAGAACTTTCAGAGTCATCCTCGTAATTAAGATTATTAAGTGTTAGTCGTCTTTTTTCAGGCTTTTGTTTTGTGATAAAAACTTAGGTAAACTGCATAACTCGATTTTTTTTTTAAATAATTTTCCTTCCCTTTGCACAGCCCTTGTGGTTATACCGGCACGGCACACTCTCAACGTAACGTAGCCTTGCAAAATTATCCAAACCCCTACGATCTTTAAAAGGCTATTGAAGCACCACCCGAACAATGTATGAACGGTATGTTTTTACTTTTTAACTTAATTTTTGTTTATAACCCTGCGAAACTGTCGATTATCTTAATTATTATGTTTTTCCTCATAGGAGTGAATAAGAGTATTCTTTTTGAGTGAAATAATTTTTCTTTAACCGTATCTTTATTTGCGGCTTGCTAACATTTTCATAGTATGTTTTTTTGTTTCAGTAGAAGACCGTTTCCATGACAAAATTTAAGACAAGGGCCTCATCCCGCTCTCCTTGCCTAAAGAGAACTGGCGCAAACCGGTAGTGCTTGACACTAATGATCGCATGGAGGTATGGCAGAGTAAGGAGCTTCACGGACGCTTTTCCCGGGCCCTACAAGGACCTGAAGTAGATCAACTAGCGTCCGTAGCCTGACTGCGTTTCGGTGACCTCTTTGGGGAAACCGAAGGGTTCTGTCTGTGCAATTATGGACGAAGTTATGATGACGAACAATTACCGGAGATTTATTGTGAAAGACGGCACGGTTGACATCTGTCGGGCATGCCACCGTCCGGGTGAATCAAAAGATACATTATTACTGGGTGTTCTCGTCTAGCTAACGAAGATTATACTTGTATAGACACAATCTAGTAGCCAGGATTATCCAACAGCAACTTGCTCTGAAATACAGCCTTGTGGCGTCAGAAGTGCCGTACTACAGGTATATGCGCGACCCAGTTCTCGAAAATGGAAATATCACATTGTACTGGGATCGATCCATCATCACTGACAGGACTATTATTGCCAATAAGCCTGATATAGTGGTGGTGGATCGATTAGAGCGGCGCGCAATGATTATTGACATAACGGTCCCACATGACGGGAACCTCGTGAAAGCTGAAAAAGATGTCACCATTTAATTGTGTGATGACAACATTTAGTTGAGTTACTCGGTCAATTTATTTACGTGCCTTAACATCAACAATAATGCCATAATATGACAAAAAATCCGCGCCTAGTATCGCCTAACATCTGCCACAACAAATGCCCAACGAAATGCCCTTCTTAAATTTAGATTAAAGACCATAGTTTTCACACCATACGTTTGAATCTCAGTGCCATTGGCAGCAAACAGTTTATATTCTTGTTGTTCGCACTCACACACTCATAATGTCTTGGTATACGGTAGATCAGAAATATTTGCGCCTGTATCCACCAAAAACCGTGTTCCACTTTGATGGTCAGTAACACAGAGGCGGCAGTTCTCTCCTCCGATGCAGGATCCAGCCATCAACTGCACCTTTTCTAGGTTCCCTGGTTCTTATTTTCTCTATTTTTCCAGCTGCAGGGTGCGACACATTTAGCTGCTTTACCATGGTACTTATAATGTTAGAAACATAGCCAATCTGGGCTTTCTCGTGTTGACGTATGGCCGCGGTTGCGGCTGTTACTACGTGATATTTGCTGTCTGTTACCACGGTTATTAAAATAATTACGTGAACGTTCTAAATTATCCAGTCTGTTCGTAAACTTAGCTATCTCTGCAATCAACGCTGCGTCCGATGAAACAGAAGGAGCTTGATTAATCGCTGCAATTCCACTATTGCTTCTAGTAACGGCGCGCCGTTACCATCATCGAGTCAACTAGAAGAAAGAAAAAATAATTTGGAAACATTAGCAGCCATCGCCGCGGCGATGGCTGCTAATGTTTCTAAATTATTTTTGTCAGCCACCTCTAAAACAGCTCTGACTGCGGTGGGCAAATGGTTTTGCCAAAAAACAATGAGCGTTTCATTAGTGATCTTATCTCCAGCCAAATCTCTCATTTTACGTAATAACTGAGATGGACTTTGATCTCCTAAATCCATTTCACTGGGGCTGCTGTGGTGGTTCTGCCATGTTTACGAATATAAAACACTTAAAACGTTTGCCCTTTAAATGTTCTATGATACTCAGTAAACACTGAGGCGTCTCGGTTCACCGAATGTGAGCCGTCTCATAAAATATAAGTCTAATTTCACTACACTAAAGTTCGAATTTCACAATTGTTGTTTAGGGTCACCACTGTGAGGTATAAATATGTATGTTGGTTATATGTTCAATAGGTCATCAGACGGATTGTATTCTCAGTTGGAATTTGAAATATAAAGATCACTTATTTAACTGAATAAAGTTTATTGAATATGTATATACTACACGTTACAAGATTTGATCGAGTGAACCGATCGCGCGACAAGAGACGACTAAAGTTCCCGGTCGAGCGCTCGGTGTAAAAATAAAAAAAATGCTTAGCCTAATAAGAGTCTTGTTGGTCACCCTGTGACGCAACAAAGACAAATAAATGAAGTATCTTGACTTGGCTCGCGAGGTTGTCGACATGTGGGATGTGGACTCAGCTATCATTGTGCAGATAGTCGTAACCGCCAATGCCTCGACCAACACCTGAGGAGGCTCTCGTTGGGCAGTTGGATCAAGGGCTTGATTCAGAAAGCGGTACTTCTGGACACGGCTCGCAATGTCAGGAGGTTCTTATCTCTGGAGCCCTGACCACCGGTAGCGTGGACCTTGTTCCCGATACCGGTGGGCTACTACTTTTATATTTTTAAATGTTTTATTTTTCTAATCTAATATGTGTTCTAGAGCAGCGAGGATCTCGTTGATACACACTCGATCCTGTATTGCGCGGCTGTTGCGGCATGTCGTTTAGCTAACGTCAAGTTTCCAAACTGTGACGCAGCTACTCGACCAAAACCAGCAGTACCAGCCTGGCAGTGCAGGATCGAGCGTCGAACCGATGGGGCCAGGGTACTCATCGGCAAACTATACTGCTTCAGGGAGGGCAATACACGACCACGAGTGATACGGTTTGTAAGGCGGACATTTTCGGGGACTGAAATACGCCCTCGAGAATACAAGTCCGTGTCACAGAGCTCATAGACTTCCTGAAGCAGACGAACTTTCTGCTTCAGGAAGTCGATGCATGAGCATGAGAGCATGAGCGAGCCGTATTCGACGGTATAAACGGCGAGTTGATCGATACAAGCAGAATCGCATGTTCCGATGAGAGTTGGGTGATTAGAGCTTGGGAGCGACCTGAACAAAATGTGACAGACATGTACCGCTCAGATGATGACGCCACAAGTGCATTCTGGCGCAGCATCTGGTCAGTGCCCGTAGGTCACACTGAGTTTAGTTATGCCAGAAATGGAAGCAATCCAAATTACGCCATAAGTTGTTGCCAGAGCAGACCGTCCGTTACCGAATTGGAAATCACCGGGACCGGACGAACTGCACAACTATTGGCTGGAATTGCTAATTAGTTCACACACTTGCCTGGCATCGCTAACGCAGTTTTTAACAACAGGCGCTACCCACCTGATCCATAAGTCAGGTAGTCTCACGGAAACCAAGAATTATAGACCGATCACGTGTTTGTCGACGACGGTATATAAACTTCTTACATTAATTTTGAGAGTTAAAATTAATACGCACATTGACAGTAACTCCATTATGTCTGTCTCTCAAAATGGATGCAGGAACGGGTCCCGAGGTACTAAGGAGCTACTTCTACTCGACATGGCCATTAGCCAACAGGATCGTCGCTCCCGCAAAAATATGTCGACATGCTGGATAGATTATCAGAAGGCCTATGACTCGGTACGAAATACATGGCTCATCAGGGTGCTGGAGTTGTACAAGATAGATGCAACTCTACGCACCTTCCTTGAGACGTGTATGGAGCAATGGAGGACGGTCCTTCGCTATCCGGGGTGTCAACGGATCCAGGGGAATGACGAGCCTGTATGGATTAAACGGGGAATATTTCAGGACGACAATTTGAGTCCACTTTGGTGCTGCTTAGCTCTGAATCTTCTAATCACACTGCTGGAGTATTCAGGTCTAGACTATTAGTTGAAGAGAGGTGATCAGGTCATATCTCACCTTCTGTACAAGGATGACTTGAAACTCTTTGCCCCCAACAAATTGCGACTGATGGAGCTACTGAAGGTAACTGAAACTTTCAGTAGCGCCATCAGGATGAAATTTGGTGTGGACAAATGTGCAGTCATGCATGTAAAGCGAGGTGAGATTATGGAATCCGAGAGAATTCGACTTTCGGATTCCAAACACCTCAGATCCCTCTCCTCATCCGAAAGCTATAAGTATTTGGGTATGTCAGAAGCGTTGGGTATCAATGTTACTGACCTGAAGCAATGGTTGAAGGACCGCTTCTTTGGCCGCCTGAAGAAGGTATTAATTAGTCTTCTTTCGGGCGGAAACAAGGCGCGCGCCTTCAACGGTTGAGTCATGCAGGTTTTGATGTACTCTTTCGGCATACTCAAATGGACTCAGACCGAACTCGACGCCCTGGATAGGTGACACTGCTGACCGCAAACCGGATGCATCACCCACGATCATCGGTGATGAGACTGTATATCCCGCGGAAGTTCGGGGGTCGAGGCTTTTTAAATGCGCAGACCCTCCACAACCGCGAGGTGTGCAGTCTCAGGGTATTGTTTTTAAACTCGAAGTGGATATGGACCGCGATGTGGTCGCAGTGGACAAGGGACTCACCCCGCTCTCTATGGCCAAAGAGAACTGGCAAAACTGTAGTACTTACTAGTACCTGTAGTTTCACGTGCGCTTCTATCGGGCTCTTCATGAGCCTGATGTAGATTTCTTATAGTCCGTATCCTAGCTACGTTTTAGTGACCTTTTCGGGGAAACTGAAGGTTTAGTCTGTGCACTTATAGACGAAGTTAACTTGGACGAATAACTACCGGAGATATAATTATTATGAAGGACGGGACGGTTTTCGTGTATCGGGCATGCCACCGTCCGGGTGAGTCCACCAGACATTATCTCTGGTTGTTCTCGTCTGGCTAACGGCGAGTACTTGCACAGGCATAACCAATTGGTTTAGGTGAGTAAGTAAGTGAGGGTAAGTTGCTGGTGAATAATCCTGGCTTCTTAGCCAGGATTATTCACCAGCAACTTGCTTTGAAAAAATATAAACTTGTGGATTCTGAAGTACCGTATTACAAGTATTTCCCCACCCAGTTCGAAACTGACCATGTCACGTTGTTCTGGGATCGGTCTAAAATTACTGACAGGCTACGCTAATAAGCCGCGCCACACAATGATTATCGATCGATGTTACCATTCCACATGACGAGAACCTCGTGAAAGCTGAGAAACAGAAACAAATTAAATATCTCGACTTCGCACAAGAGGTTGTAGACATGTGGAATGTGAACTCGCCTGTCATTGTGCCGTATCGGCCAATGGCCTGATGGCCAAAAGCCCCGATCAACATCTCTCGAGGCTTTCGTTAGGCGGTTGGATCAAGGGCCTGATTCAGAAGGCAGTGCTCATCGATACGGCTCGCATCGCGAGGAGGTTCCTGTCTCTGGAGCCCTAACCACCGGTAGATTGGACCCTGCTCCCGATACCGGCGGACCACAATTTTTTTAAACTTTTAAATGTTAAAATAAGGATAAGATAAATAAACGAAATAATAATAACTTTATTGATACCAACTCCTTTTTTTACAATAAGTTGTAAATGTAGGTTACAAAAACAATTGGTTGTAAAAAGGTGTCTGGAATGGCGGAAACCCTGCCTCCTAAACTAGGGGAAACATGGGCCTTAGGAGACAGTTATCTACTGTTACTTCGTGCACTAATAGTCCGTTTCGCCGCAATTTCTTTCGTAGTGAACCTAATTAAATACATGAAAGTTACCTACGAGAAATAATAGTAAAAATAGAAGGGAAACAAAAGAATTTAAATGAACAATGGAATATGAATAAATAGTATGTTTGTTGCTTTGATTGCGTGTGTAAGTATGAATGCGAGTGTGAGTGCGCGTGTTAATGTGTGTGTGTGTGTGTGTGTGTGTGTGTGTGTGATAGAGAGAGAGAGAGTGTTGTGTGTGTTTGTAAATAACTACTGGCATTCACAATTATGTTTGTGTGGGATGATTTAATTTAGCAGACCAATAAAGTGATTTTGTAGATTTAACTGCGGAACTAGCAAGGAAAGATGAGCAGCTTTACTGTTTTAGTGTAGTCCAAGTCACACAGCCAATTTAAGCTGTATGAAATTAATACTCATGTCATTGTAAAAGTACCTATATAAAATTCATGTGTCTGAAATGGTCTCCGTTCCATAGAACTGAGAAATGCTGAAGCATTTTCATTGCTGGTTTGCTGGGCAAGCCGTTTTGGTGAAAATTATGCGAGCAGCCGGAGTATGCGCAAACCCACGCCACAGGGATTCTATTGTTGTACCCACGCCAATTTGAACCCTTTTCATGTATGATATACTTCAAAAATTGCTCAAGCATATTGCTACTCAGTCTGCGCTCAGCTATAAGGTAGGATTTACAGACCAGACCGCACATAAAAGCATACGAATGTGAACATAATTTGTAAAGCATTAGGTAATGGGGATAGCTTTCGTTAATGTTTTGCAGAGCTCTACATAAATCAGGAGTATTTGTCGTTATTACCGAAAGCCCAATGATATAAACGACTATATGCACTGGTCACTGGTATATTATACGGGATATCAGACTCTGCAATAGTGTAGCTTCGCTCAAGCGCACTAATAAATGTTTGATGTTTGAGCCAAGGCTTTCCCAGACGTGTGGAAACGAGCCAATATCACCCTGTCCATAAATCTGGTCCAAATACATATCCCTATGCCATACACAGTGAAACTCTGGCAAGGGAAAGTCTGATCCGCGACCTGGGAATATTACTTCGACGATAAACGTCACTTAGATGCACATGTTAATTAAATTGTTAATAATGCTTATCGCATGTACGGCTTTGTGATGAGATCAGCCACAGAGCTTATGCACCCGAGTACATATTTATATCTATATCGATCACTAGTTAGGTCTGTATTAGAAAATGCAGTGCCTGTGTGGAACCCCAACTACAATAAATGCATTGAGTGTATAGAAAGCATACAACGTACATTTTTGAAGTCTATGTATTATCACTGCTTTAAAACCTCTTATAATGATTTACATAAAAAATATAATGCTTTGTTTGAGTTCAAGGCGAACTTTTCTTGAAACTACATTTCTGTATGACCTATGCAACCTCGTATGATTGCTTAGACATTGTTAACAAGTTGTGTTATATAGTTCCATGCCAGGGACGCGTGGTACGGTACGCGCACGACCTGTATTCGCTACTACTTACAGTCATACAAATGCCCACATGCGTGCACCACTTCGTCGCATTACGAGCAATTTTAATAAGAATTTCTGCAGTTTGGATCTGTTTGCTTTACCAAAAGGAAAGTTTAGACTAATGTTGCTTAAACACACTGCAAAATTAATGTAACACTGTTGTTCCACTTATGCTGCATTATTAACAGTGTCATAAATACTTTACTATTGATATTCCTCTTATCTTTACCAAATTGTCTCATGTGTATCTGTGGAGAACGTGGTTGTTTTCACATTTGTAACATAGCTGTATCCTATCTTTTTTTTATTGTTGTATTAGTGTATTTGTTTGTTTCCCGAATAAATTAAATTAAAATTAAAACAGACGTGCAGCACTTTTCCGACGACTGGCTACAGCACCCGTAACATAATTATTTGTTCCAACAAAAGCAAATAAAATTATAAAAAGTGAACAAGCTAAAAAAAACAAGTCTATTGTAACTTGTTTTTTTATTATTGTAAACGTTTTAAAACAACTGTTAGACAACAGCATTACCGTAGAAGTGACGTCACGACTATGTAACTTCATACTAGCGCCATACCATGTCCGTACCGCGCGACAAGGACGGGAATAATCCCCGCCAAGTTTCTAAAACGTGTAGGTACTTCATATGTAAACCATTTTACTATGCCCTCTTTAAAATACCATTACTTGTTCAAACATTTCGAATATCAGTCATCATCCCTATTCAGCCAATAATGTTCCCACTGCTGGGACACAGGCCTCCTCTCTGTGAGAGGGATGGTCCGTAATCATATATATTAAAATAATATATACTTACAATATATGTAAACATACAAATATAATTATTTATGGGTGAAAGGTGTTGAGACGACTTTACGCTATTTGTTGTGAAAATAACTCTGCAATTTCCACTTAAATGCATACCGACTGGTGGCCGTCCTGTTATCTAGAGAAAGCGCATTCCAAAGTAGAATGGACTGAATATGAAAGGAAGAATGAACAAAGTCAGAAGTATGAGAAGGACAGAGTAGGAGAAGATTGTTGGAAGAACGCAGTTTCTTATATTATATGAACACAGATATTGGAAATGAGACAAGCTAATAAGGAGCGGGTGAGTTGAGAAGGGAGAAAAGTGTGGTCAAATCGCGCAAACTTCTTCTTTGGCGAATGGACATCCATTTGAGCTCAGACCTATAGCTCGACACATGGTCATATTTTCTGAGGTTGAATATGAACCAGATACAATTGTTGAGCAATCTGTCGAGCTTATCTGCTTAGCTTGTGTGTGATCTGTGAATCGTGCCCTTGGGGCTCGTACAGACGAGCGTCACTTTGCCGTGGACAAAGGTAAATGCAACCGTGAACACTTCGGCTGTCCAAGACGCGTCCGCGGCGCGGATTTTTACGCTGGCGTGTCGATTGTAACTGTAGCTACCGACGCGCGACGCGTCGACAGCAGCCATCGGCAGGGGGCGACAGCTGCATTGCTGATTGCTGCCTCTGGCCTCGGCAAGGTTCTGCTAGTCTGTTAGAGCGCTGGTGTGGTGCTGCGTCATCCTACATAATATAGGTACCAGTGATCAGTGCAAATAATCGTATAAAAGTAATGTCCGACGGAAACACGATTTTCAGCCGAAACAGAACCTTCGGCTCCTCTTCTAGTTTCGGCCGAAACCGAAATTTTAGAAGTTAAGATAAAATTAGTTTTTGTGAGACCCGTAGTTTTTCGTAATTTGTTACAAATAATTTGATTAGGGGCTGGATTTAGCAGTTAGCAGATTTCTTTATTCCAAAGAAAATGAAATTACTTTACAAGATTATATGTGAATAAATGAGCCATAACTTAATTATGGACCTTAAAAGACATGCTACAATTGTTGAGCAATTGTAGCATGTCAGTTCTCGAGGGTATAATAGTAGAGCACAAAGGGGTTAAAGCAGTGTCATATGTCGCAGGTGCAGTTAAAACAAGAATCCTGCATCGAACTCGCCCAAGACGAAGGCGTAGTCATTAGTATCTGCCCTCAGGACTATATGTCCGATGTCACATAGCGCATCGACTTCCTGAAGCAGAAAGTGTATACATGGGCGAACCGTATTCGTAGGTATTAGCGGCGAGTAGAGCGATATAACAGAATCAAACCTTCCAGAGCGATGAAAGGTCATATGTTTCAGATCAACATGCTGTTGGGAGAGTTATTCTTAGGGAATTTAAAGCTACAGGCTCAGCTGCAGCGCAGGCTGGCACTTCGTCGAGCAAGGGTCGAGGCGGACAGTTACGTCGAGGCAAGGTCGGAATGTCGGTTTTTGTTTCTTTTGCTCTCCTGGATGAGAGTTATGTGGTCATCGGTTAGGAAATGCCCTGGGACGGCAGACTTTACTAATTGTGGAGGGGGTATAACGGGCGGCCTCGACAACCAGGGGGTTGCGGTGATTCGCGGCTGATTCAACTGCTTCGCGATTAGCGATTCAATAATCATAATTTTCTAAGACCGACCCGTTGTTCTTTTCGTAGGTATCCAAAGAAAAAAAGTAGTTACTTTGCAAGATTTTCTTTGAGAACTGACAAAATTTCAAAATAAGATTTTGAGTGAAAAAGGTTCAAATTTCAAAATGACGATTGAAAAATGAGCCCTAACTTAAATCTATAGCCCTAACAGACATGCTACTGTTAACTTTTGCGATTAGCGATTTAGTAATTATTCAGATACTCGATTAAACTCTTTACGCCGGATAATTTTAGCATTAGCTAAAATATTTAATATTTTTTTTCCATCAGATTGATATTTCTAGCCATAATGCTTTATCTCTCCTCCAAAAAATTCAGCATCGTTAGAAAACGAAATTTTTAAACCATTCTCAAACGGAACGAGTCGCTAAAACGCTAAAACGTGTTTTTGCTTTTGTGACCGAACGCAGTCGCTAAGATCCATCTGCTGTTGCCCTTTCAGCTTGTATCAATCTTCCAGAAATGAATGAATGAATGAATGAAATGCACCGACCCCAGCGTGGTTTGACCAGACTCGATTAATCGAATGAACCCCAAGATTTGCACTAGCCCTTGAAGCCTCATGCTTCATGGTGCCACAAAGACCATTGCATATCAAGGAATAGACCGGGGGGCGCTTTAATGGTAGGGTGGTGGACGTGCCCTTAGGATAGGAAGGAGAGTGAGAACCAATCGAGTAGTGCACCCTAAAATTAGCATTGGAATAGTGGAGAGGCGGGTGATATTTGTCTGTGGGAGGGCATCTTTTAACGACGTCGCAGCCGGGTTGATTCAGGTCGAGCTTCATCGGTGAATCTTCTAGCGGAGTTCAACTGGTTTCTCGGCTGTTTACTATGTCACAGCTCTTCTGTGCTAAATGTTGCTGTTTTCAAACTTTTCAATGTCTTCGTCTGTGGTCTCGCTAGTAACCGTTTCCGGTTTTTGTATATCTCGTTCTTGATCTTCTACCGTGTCCATCCAATAATTGAAGCGCTCTTGTCGAAATTTTGTATTTCTTGAGCTCTCGTTCAAGTCTTGATCAGCTGTTATTCGAAGTATCCAAAAGTAGAATGGGCACTGTTGGGAATCGAACCCAACTCAACACATTGCGCATGGTCTGCACGCGCAGGCAGAGTGTTTAGCACGTCATCGGCAGGCTGAGGCGCAGCGCGGTAACGACACTTACTTCCTGACACGACACTGTCTTCATCGCGGCGGACGATACTCCTCTTACTTTAGTTTCATTATTAGCTGTTTGTCCCCCGCGCTAACATTGGTCCTTCAAGGATCTCGTCGTGTTAATTTCAAACGAAACGGTCTCAAAAAAGCAAAAAAAAAAGGCTCTTCAGTTGCGGTCTTCAGCGAGGACAGTTCCAGCAGGAATTATCAATACCTTGTTGAAGAAACTTCGCGTAGCACTGCACACGCCCAGAGGACGAAGTCATCCAGACGTCGACCGGCGTCGGGCTTCGGACCCGTCGAATGTTCGACTCGTCTTCGCGGGCAAAGAAGGACGAAAACTGCAGACCATCGTTTATCCAGTGGATGGTTTAGACATTTATTCGTTATTCCTTATTTATTCGTTTAATTAGTCTTATTTCATATGTTTAATTAACAATATTCAAGTAAGTGTTTTCGTTTGTCTTCAAGTCTTTTAGTGGCAATCATTCTTATTAATTGCCTTATATTTTTTCGAAAATCACTTCTATTCTTATAACGCTAGAATATAACGGTTAGATAATCCACCTGTTTACGCAGTTCCTTCACATCACTATAACAGCTGATAACTCGGCGACGTGCTTCCCTGTTGTCTTCGCATCAGCTGTTCCTTAATTCGCGCCTAGTCATTCATTATCATAACACATCATCGCTATGGCTAACGAAACTGTTGAAAAAATAGTAAAAAAACGCACATGTAACGCACCGTTTTTAGTAACTTACTAATATGCGTAAGATTTCATAGTTTTAAAAAATGATACCTGCTGCTCCCGCGGCCTCACCCGCACAAATCCCGATCCCGTCGGAGCATCGGGACAAAAGTACTCCATGTGTTAATCCAGTTCATAAACCATCCGTGTGCCAAATTTCATCCAAATCCGCTCAGCAGCTCTTGCGTGAAAGAGTAACAAACATCCATACTCCAATATCTTAGCGTGTTGGTGGTAAATAATAACATATTATTACTTGTGTTACAAGGTATTCATTTTTGTATTGTGGCATTGTTTACGCTGAGCCAGTGATGGTAGCAGACAGTAGAAAAAGAGATTGCAGTTTTATTAAATCATTTTGGCAATTTTGTCTGCAATTCAACGCAGGCCTGTCATATGTAAACTAATTGCTGTGCTACCTGTTAAAGATTACTTATCCGCTCTTCGATAATTTCCGGAATTCATTATACTCTTTTTATCTTCTTATCATTATTCTCCTATTACTTTATCATTGCTTGCAAGTTATGATTTCCATATATTATGGCTACCTGCCTCACTCAAATAAAAGCTGAAGAAGTCTACGCTTCAATCCGGACAGCATGTTGGGAATCGAACCCAACACAACACATTGCGAGCGGTCTGCACGCGCAGGCTGAGTGTACAGCGCGGCTTCGTCGCGGCGCGACATTCACTTTCTACCAAGACGGAACAAAAAAAACTCATTCGATCACTAAATGTTTTTGCAGCACTTAACACTTAGCACTGGGACCGACCATTTGTGACAAACCTTTTTTTTTTTTGCTGACACCCTCGGGTAACGCTACCTGAAGCAAATTTTTGTAAGCGTTTTGCTACAAAATACTTTTTAAAACATTTTAAAACGATGCTTCAATTTTAATTTCCAATTCATTGACATAGGGTTTGTAGAGCTATAATACATAATTTCTAAAATAACAAGTTATGGTGAAGGCATAGAAGTAGCGCGATTTCAGTTAGAGAACTGTTCAGGGGCAGCGCGTACCTAAGAGTTTACATATACAGCTTCGAAGGCAAATGCCTCAAATATAAGGAACGATCTCACCAGGTTAGCTAGCTCGAGGTAGACTCCTCAACCGCAGGCTGGGAATCAGGAACGCACGTATACCACTTTTGCACGGTTTTAAATTATTTTAATTTCGACACAGATGCACAGGCAAACAAATCGCGCCATATGTTGAAAACACGTCCGCCTCGGGCAAGGGTCCCGGGCCTCGTCAGCTTGTATCAATCTTCCAGAAAGCGAATAAATCCCTACTCGCTGATACTAAAAGCAGTATGCCTGCTAAGAACCTAAATTAATTTATAAGTACACTTATTTTCAGAGTTTTGTAAAAAAAAGGTGAAAACTAGGTGTCTACGCTGTCTGTCGTTCGTATTCAATCAACACCGACAGATCTAAGAATGCCGCTAGTTTCGGTCGATAAATTTCTCAAGAATGATAATGTAGCTTTTATGGTTTTTGTGATCTATGTACTTAATGTAGTGTGAACATGAACGAAAGTAAGACGACTGCCTCGTTGGTTAATAATGGTCGCAAGCGCTAATACTGAGCTTGTTTTGAGTTCCATTTCCAGCAGGGATAAAAACCGGTACGGATATGGGTTCCGGTTCTTACAAAGGATAATTTCGTAACGGTTCGGTTCAGGTGCCGCCGGTTTGTTTCTAGTTCCAATGTACTTACCTTCCCGTCCCGTCTCACAAAAACTCCCACCTCTTGACTTGAAACTTCGTCCGTTCAGGTCCTCAGTAACGGTTTTTAGGAACCTCTTCAATCCCTGATTCCAGGTCGGTCAATATAAATAGGGATTTTGCATTTCTCAGAAGCAGCCAGGAATCTGTATTTATACCCGGTTGATAGCAATGCGTTCGCCCCCTTAACATATGGGTGAACTAGTTACAGTTACATGTTACCCTTAAGGGAATAAAGACGTTATGTTATGAAAATAAGGTAAAAATTTTAAAACTAGAAAAATAAAACAATAAATACTTCATTGTAAATATTAATTTCCAATATTATTTTATGCTTATGGTAACCAATGATACAATGTTACTTTCCGTGAACGCGGTACGTCGCGTATTATCGCTATACGTAAACCTAGCCATTGGCATGTAATATCACCGTAACTGCCAACGACAACGCCCATGCGAGACATAAAAATGATATCTCATATTGATCAACTCTCGCATAAAGGCAGCTTACAAAACTAGATAATATCTATCTTATAATTAACGCTAAAAAATCACTCATCAGTATGTTTTTTTTTTGTTTTGTCTAAATTTTGATGAACATAGACGTCACAAGTATATTTTTTATAAACAATTTTTTTTTCTATATCTAATTGTCTATAACAGAGGCACACAATGCTTAGAATCTAGCTCGATATTGTGGAGCTCACGGTTCCAAGTAAAAATGTTACTCGATAACAAACTTACTCTAACAATGTAGTCCGTGGAGTTTGTAGCACTCGTCAAATTTTATCGCCGCTTTATCGACGCCAGTATTACATAAGACGGTCTATTTCAGTCCTGACGGGCTGTAATATAAACTATTATAAATCTTTGCACCTTATCTGATAAGTAAAACGTATTTCTCAACTAAGTCACACTGATATACTGGCGTCGTTCACAAAATTTGACAAGTGTGTACACAAATTTTCTTAGTAGTTACGCTATAAGGTCATTCTTTCTTCTAAACTAATACAATAGGCGGCGCTCCGACCTCGCTTACTGTGACCAGAGTCGGTTATCTTACACACTAACGTAGGACATAACTGTTTTCTTATTATGTACAGGCTCTGGAACTAAACAGATATGTCACCCCATTTTTTAATTTAAATAAATTATAAAACCTTGAATTTCTTTACATTTGGTGCCCATTAACATCTGTATATATTTATTTTAACTGCCTCTTTACAATATTGTCTTTCCTTATTATAGTTGAATGTTAGTAAATTAAAAAATGGAGTTCTTTGTAACGAATATTTGAGATGTTAGTTCCGTAACTTTATGGTATGGGGGCCAGCTGCGAGGTGAGTCGCACGTCTTAATCAAAAGCTATTTGGATAAAAGCATGTTTAATGAGTGAAACAGCGGGAGAATTGACTATGTGACATTAAAGATGTCTCTATGAAGGAATTAGTCAGACAAGTCTGCATGATGCAGACACCAAAATGCTGCTAATTTGATGGACTATCCTCTACATAGTACATCTCTATTCCAATCACAAAGTCCACATTTTATAATACTTTCACATAAATCAACCGATGTCACAGAATTTACAGATTAAACCTACAAAGGGACTAGAACTAAAAAATACAACCTAAGCAATTTTGAATTGTCATGTAACTAAAACGTAGCTTTCTGGAGGAATATTACCTGTTTAAATAAATAAAATTAAAATGCTATTTACAACGAATAAATTGCGGAAAATATGATCATACATACATAAATATACTGTATTAGGCTGCAATATCACGCTAACTTTGACAATAGCTATACAATCTGTGCTTCACATTGTATATCTATTGTGCAGTAACAATACACGGGTAATAAAAATATACTTTCACGCAAGAGTTAAGTGTGATATTGCAAAATGCTATTTTACAAGTTTCACCAATAATTTCAGGATTTTCAGTCAATATTTTAAAATGGGAGCCTCTTGTGGTCCAAATGGTCTTCAACTAAAAGAGCAAACACACAACTAATAATAAAATATAATACCGATGCAACAGCATGCAATAAAATTAATATATATAATATAACTTTAATAAATGTTACTTGATTGTGCAGTGATAAATGTGCTTTCTCATAAAGAAACTATATGTTGGCACAAGTCATTGTTTTGCAGAATTTAAATAACAAATCATAATTAACTAATGATTACGGATTCAATTTGAACATTTCTCTTATGACTTAATTTTGAGTACTTTTCTTCTAACCAAATCTCTTTCCTAATAATATTTTCCTAATCAGAAATCGTATCACGTTAATAATAGTACCAGGGTAGGCGTCAAGTCTTTGCAAAAATATCTACATTAGGTTGTAGAAACTGTGTGTTGATAGCATAGTTTGATATGTTGTGCGAAAGATAAATAGTACAAAATCTTCAAGAAACTAACATTATTTATTTTTAATTTCACACTGTTGTAACATTCTAGAAAACAAACACACCAAATATTAGGATAAATTGCCGATTAGAATTAAGTACTTGAGAAGCTGTCATGAAAGAAGAAGACATTGTTGATTGCAGGTTATTTCTAGGGTCGATGATGTAGAACTAGACTAGAATGTGCTAACTTAAAATAACAACGTGTAGCGAACGTGTCGCGTGGCAACCGAACTGTACGCGGTATGCGACCAACACACCGTCACTCACTATAATATATCACTGTTCAGGCAGCGTCCGTCTGCGCGGGCGCGGGCTCCGAGACGCCCTCGTCCTCGGATCAGGTCTTTCGCAACTCTACCAGCTTCACGTCCTTAACGTGCAGGTTGTGTTTCGATTTGGCCGCGAATTTGATGACCGCCTGCGTTGAGACGAGAGGCACATGTCGGAGATCCAGTCTGTAGAGATAAATATTAATTCAGGTAAGTCCCTATGGTATTTACAAAAAACTGTTTCCGTTGAGATTCGCAAGTAACCGACAGCTCAAAGAATTGTCAAACATAATCGCTAGTGAGCCATCAGGGGCCCTATTATGAACTCTTATTTCCAGGCAGTTTACGGCGTAAACAGAACTGCCTTGCAATTTCGTATTATGAACTCGTCAAACAAGCCAGTCAGCGGTCACGTGGTCACCCTGGCCGAATATTGCCTGGCAATACCGTATTACGAACGTTCGTTTGACATTTCGTTCCGTATAAGAACTGTCAAATAGTAACCTCACAATCCATTCAGTTTACGCTTCAGAGGAGCTTTTACTGAATTGTTTAGGGTTTATTTGGAAATTATTAGAGTGTTTTCTATATAACATAAGAAAATATAATCATGTGTGACGAAAATGAACTGTTTGAGTTCCCGGAAAGTGATTCTTCTCGGCAAACTTGTGAATCAACTAATAAAAGGAGATGACTTCGTGACCAATCTAATGCGTTCGACATGGATGATGTGCAGTTCACGACTTGGGACTGAATCTTTGTAAGCAGCTGAGGCCTCACATGTCATGAGACGTGTGAACGCACGCAAGGCTAAGAATAGTAAAATGCACTTTCCACTAAATAAATAAAAGGATAATAAACGTATTATTGAAATCCTAACAACGGCCTTTCCTTTTGGTGTTCCAACTTTAACCCATAACGGGCTTACAAAATCCACGGATTTATCCGTGATAACTAAGGTAGTTGTTTTTATTAAGTATGAACTTTACGTAAAGTTTTAACTAAACATTATTCTCATTTTAGGTTTTGGTTGCATTATCATAGTATGCTACTGGCTCCTACCAACGCCCTACTGGTGATATAGGCTCTCATTCAATGTCCCAGCCAACATTTTCTATAGTAGATGCAAATTCACTGAGATTTCTTCAGACTTCTTGGAAGTAGTATAAAAACTCCAACAATCTTTCCAGTTGAACATAAGTTAGGTAACGTGCCGACGAGGCGAGGGCGAGAACGCTCATCCACTATTAAAATAAAACTTACATTGTATTAATATTATATCATGATAAAAACATGAATATTAATTGAAATACTCAATAACACTTTCGCCATCTTTTTGTTTATACTCGTACTCCGTAAATCTTAGAATGGATCCTTCCATTAAACAAACAATACGATAGTGTTCTTTCATAATGTTATTGTTATTAACTAATGTTTGTCAAACAATACTTTCATTGAAGTTGTCGAATTCCCCGCTGACCTTCAAGTGGAATACGTTCGGAAACCTCACGTTACAATTTGCAAACAGGAAATATAATATAAATTATTATAATCTAGAATAGCACAATATAAATTGCGTTCATATTTTCACCTACTATACTAGACTAACTAGTTTAATATATGGTATTTATTATTTTTATCATAAAATACGTGATTTAAACAAAACCGTAACTTCCCTATAAATATATAATTGGGTTTCTGAACGTTACGTCAGAGAATTACAAGCCAGCCATAGACAAACTACCCAGCGTGAAGTCGCTCAGAACTAGGCATGTCATAATACGAAATTTAACCAGCCCGTGAAATGAATTGCATGGAACTTGCCTGGTTTTTTAAAAGTTCGTAATAGGCCCGCAGTTCCGCGAGCTGCGAGCGATATGTCCGGTATTGCTCGCAGCTCGCAGAACGGATGGCTTGTCGGGTGAGTTCTGAATTGCGCCACGCCGGGATGCGAGCGACATCGTACCGACGCGGCGCAATTCAGACGAAGCAACAGCGAAGGTAAAACTCAACAGGGTGACGACGCGACTCGTTAAAAGTTGAGTCGTAGACGAGATTGAATATGATGGGTAATTTACCGCACGAGGTTGGGGCAGCGCGCCAGATGGTCGAGCGCGGCCTCTGTGAGCAGCCGGCAGCCCGCCAGCGACAGGCGCGCCAGCCCGTGGTGCGCCAGCTGCGCCGCGCCCGCGTCCGTCAGGCGCGCGCACGACGACGCGTCCAGCTCCACTAGCTTTGGTAATGCCTGGAACAATATTATCAAATACATACAGCATGTAACAAAAACACTGTCCGATCCAATAAAGGCGTATTCCTGGTTAAACATACTAGACAAAATAATAATAAAATAGAAACTCAGAAAAACCACGACCACCGAGAAAAACAACAAACAAAGTTATTCTTTTTTTTTTTATGAACCATGCGAAATTAATATGGTAAATTTTCATAAGTTGACAACACTCCACCGGCCGGCGAAATCTTTTCACTTTTACCAATTTTTTTATCTCATAGGACACCGTCTCGCACTAGCCGCGCTGTAGGCACTCTTTTAACGAGTCCTCGACCCTTTGATATAGCCGACTTGTTGCCTACTGGCAATCTACCTGTTTGTTGCCAGTTTCACGTGAAGATGGCTTTCGATCGGATGTCCGAACGTATCACGTGCCGCTATCGTATCGCAAACAATGTCGTATTCCAATCAGAAATATTTTATTATTATGGGTTTTAAAACTGAGTGTTATTCGGAAATCGAAGTAAGAGCTCGGATTATGGAAGCTTTGGACTCACTCAAATCGTACACAAGTGCGCTGCGAAGAGTACGTGCAAATTTAATAAAAATGTGTCGAATGTGTATTAATGTTGAAGGTAGACATGTGGAACACGATGGCCGAGGTATGCAACAAGTAAATGTTTTAATAAACTGATACCTACAGTCGGCACGTTGCCATAAGCACATCACATTATCTAAATAATAACTGTTTCTTGATTAACAGAATCAGGTCAGAAATCAGGAACACTATGCGTCAATGCCTACAATAAAATATCAGCTGATATCGTAGGTTTCTTTAGTCAAAAATTTTTGTTTTGCGGCTCGGGACAAAGCACCGCCTCGCTGAGGCGCCTTCTTTGACACGGAACTGTAGGTGAACTTTGTCGAGCGATCAGTGTTGCCTTTGCTATGATTATTTTTAATTAATTCAATTAATTGGGGAAAAATAATAATCTCGAATCCTTTACGTATTTGTGTTCACAGCGTAGCAAGATTTTAAATGACTTTAAAAAACATATTTTTGTTTTGTTTAATAGTATCATCCAGCCGCATAATCCTTCCAGAATACATTCTCTAAATGATTGTGAAAACCGTATCAAAATCCGGCGCCCAGTTTAAAAGAACAACGCAGTCACATAGACAGACACAAAAAGCGACTTATTTATTACGCTGCAGGGTCGACCAATGGGTAGGTTACGATTGCCCGGAGTTAGTTCGCAGATTACATGTCGAGACCCCTCCGTGCCTCGGAAAGCACGTTAAGCCGTTCGTTTCGTTTGACTGTCGTTACAGATACGCTCAAAATTCTACCAACCGGTATTACCAAAGGGTATCGTGTTATCCAGTAAGTCTGTGGAGGTCAGATAGGCAGCGGCTTCATGTAAATACTGGTATTCAGCTGCATCCGGTTACACTGGAAGCCGACCGCAACATTGTTGGTAAACGGCTAAGTAGATTGATAGTATTGCTAGCAGGTCCACGTTACCTGCACGACGTATCGCATGGCGACGTCGGTGATGTCGGTGCCGGGCAGGCGCAGCACGGCGAGCGCGGCCAGGCGCGACGGCTCGGCGCGCGTGGTGGTGCCGCCGCCGGGCCGCGAGCTCTCGGGCGGCGCCAGGATGCCGCGCAGCTTGGCGTCGTCCAGCGCGCGCGCGAACGACAGGTCCAGCGCCGTCAGCGGCGGGCACGCCCCGCTGCGCAGCGCCAGCGCGGCCTCGGCGGGCGAGCCGGCCAGCGACAGCGAGCGCAGCGCCGGCAGGCGGGCCAGTAGCCTGCAAGGCAATACACAGCCTGAGGTTAACTCTTCACTTTCATAAACACTTTATGGCGCGAGCCAATTTCCCACTTAATATTTCCACTGAAGAATTCACTGATGGTGGACTCTTAAACATTTTGTTTAATAGGGTGCATTCTAAAAGTTGAAAAGTTGTCAATGTGGCAAAGAGCTGTCAAATATTAGGTTGTACCTATGAAATTGCAGTTTTACAATACTGACAATTTGAAACATAATTTAAGTATAGCTTAGCAATAAATTCTAAATTCAAATAAATGTTTTTTTTAATAAATATGGAATACCATTTTCAAATTCAGTCGTTTGTTTATTGATTAGTTTTTTTTTTTACACATACACACATTACATTAATTTGTATCTTTTTCATCAGGGAAAAAAAAATACGAGTTCCGACGCGATATCAATGCCGCACAAACGGCTCGCAACATTAATTACGTGGACGGAGTGAACACTACAAACCAACGCACGACTCGTTATTGGCTAATCGCTCGCAGCGGGGACGAACGCTCGCCTCATACGGCACAACAGACGGTCTCTAAGCTACAAGGGTTGGAAGTTTTGCGTCATCCACCGTACTCACCAAACCTTGCGCCAACAGACTTCCACTTTTTCAAAAATTTTGACAACTTCTTAACAGGGAAAAAATCCAATACCCGAGGGGCAGTTCAAAATGTATTTGAAGAGTTTGTTGGCACATAGCGTGGGTGCATATTTAGAAAATAATTTTATATAAAATCATCTGATTTCAGGTAAATACCAATTATTTAAATATTTCAAAACAGCGAAATAATTATCCATATATATGGATAATTATTTCGTTGTTTTGATTTCATAGATTTGTAGTTATCTACAAAACTATGAAATATGGCTCTGTGGTGAACTATAACATCATAAATTGCAATAATTAATATCGAGACACAAAATATTTGGTTTTAGGGGTGAAAAACGCACATTACACCTAAAACTGTTACCAACACCTGAACCCGTGTTATAATTGCAATTCATAATATTTTAGTGAAAGATATTTCATGTAGTAATATTAACTTGAATAAATTAACTAAAACAGCGAAATATTAAATTCATAAATGACATTTTAGTGCATTATGGATATTTTATTTTTATTTGTGAAATATTTTATAAACGTAGCAACTTACAGAATACACGCTCATAATTGAAGAAATCGCTGATCCCATTGCATGTTCCCAACCTCTAATCCTGACACTAATAGAAAACAATCATCATAATTTAGGAGTATGAACTATAATTGTATAATTACCATGCTAGTTGCCTCCTAGCGAGATGGCACCACTCAAGCCCCAGAGACAACGGCTGTCGCCTGGCGATGCCGGCCAGCTGAGCGGCCGAGACGCGCACTTGCACAAATGACATGCTGCGCCACAGAGAGGGATCCATCTGGAAATACAACGTGAATATTATGATGTGATCAACATTTCATCGAATTTACTGGTTCCATGGGTAGGTAGTCCGATTCAAACTTCATGGCGGCACGGAACCTGAGGCGAGTCGCTGCGCAGTAACAAATTCATGTGTCAGCGGGGGTGAGGTACTGCGCAGCGAATAGCGCACTTCACAGCTGCCACAGTTTATAACAATTCCAACCGTTTTTTTTTTCTTTCAGTCGAAATCGAAAAAGAAATTTGGCCTGAAATGCATAATGCATTTTCGCCAATTATAGGAGTAAGCACGGAATTTTCGGCATGTGTGTCGCTACGCATAGACACTATAAAAATTAAATTTAGCCTCGCGTGCATCGTCGTTATGCTATAGTTTATACAGTTATTAGCTACTTACAGAGTACTCGGCCCAAGCCTTGCAGACGAGCGCGCAGGTGGCCAGCTCGTGCGGCGTGAGCTTGGCGAACACGCACAGCATGGCCTCGCGGTCCAGCCACGGCGAGCCGGCCGGGTTGCACACTGCGCTCAGCGACGGCGCGGGCCGGATCGGGTACATCGGCTTCTTCATGATCTGCGAATTGATATCAGTTTTAGGACAAGGCTAAGAGACATTGGGCGAAAGGACATCTTCAGGGAACTTTACACCACGAGGGGCTGAAGACTCATTGAGCTTGTACTTTCATCTTTAAAAGTTCCCATAAACTCCATTAGACTTGCTAAACACTAGTTCGTGTCGGGATTAATAATTGAGTCAGTAATATGATTTTCTTCCTTCTCTAGTTGGTGGCCGGACCCACCACCACCTACCTTACTATTAACCATTACGGGATTTTTCCATCAAATCGAACCTCCATCCGCCATTCTCCTAACCAAAAGCGATCGTCACAGTCGTAAGTACGCTATCATCGCGCTCATTTATAAATATATGACAACTACTCGCGCGATCAATCAAGTCGCGTCATAATTAGCGAAGGTCGCTTTAGTTAGGATACGTGTTAATAATAAACATTTCCGACTAACTTTCCTCACCTTAGCGGAGTGGTGTGTGAGCTGCAGCGCGAGATGTGCCCGCAGCGCCTGCTTCTTGGGCGCCTCGTCCTCGTCGCTCGCGCGGCGCTTCTTCAGCGCCGGCTCCCAGGCCTCGCCCTCGCCGACAGGGTTGCCCTCTTCCTCGCGCTTTATTTCTGTAAGAAAAGGTATATGGCGATTAAGTTTACCGTAGTGAGAAAACTAGTATTTCCTACAGCCAAAATTCGAAGACGTGGCAACCCAGCCTGAGTCCCAGCAGTAGGAACATCTCTTAATTTGATTGAATTCTAATGATGAAAACGAACTACTTTTTCAAAGAAACATAAGAGTGAAATATAAAACCTTTGCCGCCATAACCAATCGATTAGATGATCACTCAATTCATATCGTTTTTAGAATCAGCCGTTAAAAGCATCGTGATTTTTAAGTGGAACTAAAAGTTATTTTACTCCTGTAGATGGCGACTAACAGATTTCGTGAAGAGAATGTACTATATAGCGTCAAAGCTATAATAACAACACAACGAAAATCAATCTGATTATTAAACTTCATGATAATGACAATATTTCGTCAATATTACTCAAATTGTAGCCATGACTGTCGGCCTATTTATTTATTTGGCCTATATTCAGCAGCGGACGTTTACTGAATGATGGCATGTATTTACCGTCCTCAGACTTGATATGTGGAACTTCATTCTTGCCTTCGTTATCGGAGCCAGCTTCTGATTTGATTTGCGACTGCGATGTCGGTGCTGGCGCCTTATTCTGAAAACATTCATTCAATCATAATAATTATGTAAATTAGTAAGTGTCTACAGGTGTATATTATACAATACTCAGTATTTCGAAATGAGGAAGCTTGGCGAGCCAACATTTGGATCGGATAAGGTTATTATCCTATCTTTATCTCACTTTTCAAAATCTGGCTCAGATTAGTGAATCGGCGGTGTCCAAGGTGCCGATGATTGGCAACGAATAGCGAATAGAAGATAGAAACTAGGAATTGACGGTTTTTTTCTTTGACAGCTCTTGGGGAAGAAAATCAGATTAAATGCTGTAGAAATGCGTTCCTTGCGGAGCATGTGCGGTGTGGTGTGACTACGAATGGTAAGCTGAGGAATGATGTTATAGGCAGCGGTGCGGTTTAAAAGAAGATGTAGTGATAAAATTTGAAAAGAGTATGCTTAGATGGTTTGGTCATGTTGAGAGGATGAATGACAGAGACTAACAAAAGGTTTACAAGGCAGATGTGAGTGGAAACGCCGGGAGGGGACGCCCTAGGAGGACATATAGTGACCTTATTGGTGATGTTCTTCAGACAGGTCAGCGTGTATGACCAGATGTTTGAACGTGAACGAGGCAAAAGGAGTATGTAAGGATCGTAGCAGGTGGCGTTCTGTGGTTTCTGCCTACCCTCATGGGAAGAAGGCTTGAGTGTATGTATGTATATTGAAAGTAGTAGTTTTATTGACACGGGAGCTACATCTATTGTTTGTGTCTTGAGCGAGAAGATAGTCAACAGCTAGTCGCTTACTCGTCGGCGGTGGGGTAGGTGCCTAAATAAGGTTCGTAGTTTTATGTTATGGTTTTACCTGTATGCCATGACTGATCTGTCCAACGTCGGAGCCCACACTCATTCGCCTGAGGTCCGATGACTTCTGACGGGCGCGGAAGTGGCGAGGCTGAAACAAAAAATGTTCGTTAAAAGTTTTGTACATTTGCTGTCCTCGCCCGTGTGTTCCGTTGCCGTACGATTTAAGAATAACTGTACACGGCTTATATATATTTATTCATAAATCCATAAAATAATAATCATCTATTAATTTAAATAGTAATAGACTTTTATTACCTCTATTGGTTGCATTTTTACGATACATGGCAAAGAGAGAGAGGGGGGGGGGGGGTGCCAAAATAGACAAAAAGTCAAATCATTTATTTCAAATTGGCACTTTTGAACGTCAACATTTACAACAAAAAAAAATGACACACACACACTTTTATGAAAGAAATGTCTTCCTACCTTGTAATCATGGTTGAGTCCCATGGTGGTGCAGGTAGGACACTCCCAGGAGTTGGGCAGGTCCTCGTTGATCTGCCCGCCGGGCGGCACGCACGCCGGGTGCACGATGCTGTAGCACACGGAGCACTCGCGCAGAGATGACGGACCGTTGCGACCTGCGGAAGAATAGTCTTAGTATATTGTGGAAACACGTTTTCCTAATACGTCACAGTTGTATTCCCCGATGGTGTAGGCAGAGATGTTTTGCTAATTGTGTAATGAAGTGCAAGCCTATCAATTATAATCATAATCAGCCTATAATGTTCCCACTGCTGGGACACAGGCCTCCTCTCCTCGAGAGGGTGTGGGCTGTAATCTACCACGCGGGCCCAGTGCGGATAAGTAGATATCATAAGTCTTCGAATTTTTGGTTCTAGGACATGCTGGATTCCTCACGATGTTTTCCTTCACCGTTTTGAGAGTAGTAGTGATGAAATAATTTACACAAGTAAAGTGCCTCTGGGTTCGAACCTATAGCCATGAACAATACACAAATTCAAAACTTATGGCTGCTACTAAGAAATTTCTAAAAAAACTCAATTACAGACACATAACTGGTTAATAATGACATTAAAAAAACAATTTAAAAAGTGTAACTATCCAATCCAATAAAACCTAAGATTTTTTGGATATCTTGACTTCTTACGCAAAAATGGAAATATATTACTTTTGTTTCAAGGTCTTTATTGCAATATAATTGATACGGTGTCGTTTTCGGCGAAAAACCATGAGCGACCAAAAAAAAAATGTCAGGCGCATACTTTATAGCTTTCTGTGAGGCAGTGATTCAGAAGTAGGGCCAATGTTACCAAGAGCAGTTGATTACTTACCATTGTTGCCTTTAGCTTGTGGCGCAACAGGCGTCTGCATCCAGCCGTCAAGATGGCATACTGCACACGACGCTGTAACTGGCAGCATGGGCTGTAAAATAGAATGAAATAATTCACTTGAAAAGTACTATTTAATAGGAAAGCTTCATGACCCAAAGCTCAAAGCCAGAAAAGTTTTAAAGTTTATTATTATAATTTATTTAACAAGGGTTTCTTTGGCTGTAGAAATAGAATTGGACGACAAGAAAGTATTGCACATGTTAAGATATTTTCCTTTTATCTGTGCAGGCCTTTCGCCCTCTACAATATTGTTAATCAGCGTCTGTTGGCTTTATTTTTGAAACTGAGGTTCGGTATATCGTTCAGTATTTTCGTAAACGATAGTGTAATTAGGTGTTTATAGCTCAACACTCACGCACGTAAACATAGTGAAACAAAATGAAGTTTCTTTTACTTGTATTACTATTATTGAACAATAATGAATGTTACCTGTAGGCACTGTCGCATGACACAGGTCTGCTTGGCGCGGCCCAGTCCTCCGAACTTGACCATATCGTGACAGAACACGCATTCGCCGCAGTCCGTACGCTGGCACGCCTCACACTTCTTACATCTGAAATTATTTACAAATTAGTTAACATTATTTAAATCGTTAATTGTTTATTGTATTCAAATTGAGAGTTTTTGGACTGCTCTGAACTTTATGTTATAATAATATTAATACAGCCTATTAAAGTCTCATTGAGCCTCTTCTCATTCAGAAAAGGCACGAGCATTGATCACCGCGCTGTTGGCGTGGTCGGGGCGCGCGCGCGCCGGCCCGCCGCGGTGCAGCCCGCCGCGCTACATGTAGCGAGTACGTACCTAGTGCGCCTCCTGCGCGGCGCGCTGTTGGCGTGGTCGGGGCGCGCGCGCGCCGGCCCGCCGCGGTGCAGCCCGCCGCGCTACATGTAGCGAGTACGTACCTAGTGCGCCTCCTGCGCGGCGCGCTGTTGGCGTGGTCGGGGCGCGCGCGCGCCGGCCCGCCGCGGTGCAGCCCGCCGCGCTACATGTAGCGAGTACGTACCTAGTGCGCCTCCTGCGCGGCGCGCTGTTGGCGTGGTCGGGGCGCGCGCGCGCCGGCCCGCCGCGGTGCAGCCCGCCGCGCTACATGTAGCGAGTACGTACCTAGTGCGCCTCCTGCGCGGCGCGCTGTTGGCGTGGTCGGGGCGCGCGCGCGCCGGCCCGCCGCGGTGCAGCCCGCCTCGCCCGCCGCGCCCGCTCGACTGCCGACGCTCCGTAGACACCACGTCGTCGGGACCTGCAGATTATACAATATTATTGATACAAAACACTAACGCCGCGTATTCAATAAACCGAAGTTTATAAACAATTGTTTACTATGGATTTGAAAAAAGAGCAAAAAGTTCTCACTTGAGCACAGCTACCGGCCCACCCAAAAATGTATCCTTTAAACCAGACTCCAAACGTTAACCCCAAGATAGGACTAGCTTTAAAGATAGATTCTTTTTCCTAACGACTACACTATTTTATATCCAGTTTCATTAATATAAAGCGATCGTGTACGATGTTACAAATCTAACTTCAATAAATACAGGGTGTTCCGTGAGTCGACGTCAAGCCGAAATCTGGTGATAGATCACAAGTCGTAATAGTTATGAAAAATATTGAATAAAAATCTTTGATTTTTATTTAAAAAATTACGGGCATTTACAAAAAAAAACAAGAAAATCGACTGCCTGTCTGTCGGTTTTTAACTCCTGTTGCTACAAATGTCAACTTCTTTTACATATTTATCTGTTAACTATTATGATCCGACTCCTGCTTGACGTCGCCTTACGGGACACCCTGTTTATAAAATGCCACTTATGCTACTATGTATGTCCTGCATTGTATTATTAAGTGAACAATAAAGTTTTCAATAATTATTATCTTTTCTTATGCCTTACCTTTAAGTACAGGCACGCCAGTGACAGCCAGATGTTGTTTATCATGCCTGTGCTGCTCCACAAGCGTGCGTACATCTTTGACCAACGCAATCGGGTCAGAGAGCAGTTCCGGCACAGACTTGCGAGCCGCAGGTAATTGGTGGAGATACATTACTATTGCCTGGAAATGAAGAGATAAAAGTTATAAATAAGTCTCGAGAAAGTCTCTATTCTAATGAAAGCTCAAAATTTGAACTGGAGTTACAGCTGTTCGAAAAAATTGATACAAAAACAGGCCGTTCACGGCCTAAATAAGTTTCATGAGCCGTCTTTACAAGTTGGAAGAGGCCTATATATGTCCAGTAGTGGATTACTTAAAGGTCGAGTTGACGACTTTTACGTGAAGCAATTTCTTCCGTTTGTACTCCAAGTATCGTTATTTTAAATTGGAAAAAAGTTAGTTTCCGCTTTTATATTTTAAGAAAACGGAAAAGGTTTTTTCAATGGTTTGCGGAATATTATCTCTACAAACTTCCATTTCAAATTAGATGTCCATTTGTCTATTAAAAGCGGGTTTCGGAACTTTCATTTTTTCAGCACAGACTAACCTGTGCTGAAAAAATGAAAGTGTTTGCTTTTTTTGTAACATGTGATGTTTCTCACCTTGAGGCCATGCAGCTCGTTCTGCGTGAGGTGCACGTGCTCCTTGGGCGCGGCGAGCGCGGACTGTCCCTCGGGCGCGAGGTGCGAACGGCCCAGAAGAGCCGTCACGTAGCGGTCCAGGACGTACCACAGCATCTCCGTGAAGAATGGGTAGCGGAACTTTTGTGGCACCTGGAATTGTATGACGAATACAAATTAGTTTGTTTGATTATTTAAAACAATAATTATTGGAAAAAAATTGCGAGATTTAACAATTAAACCTTCTAAATACAGATGAATGTCTTAATAAGGAGATGTTTCAAAATGGGCCGGTTCTATGTACACAACCAAAAACCACTATCAAAAAAAAGAAAAATCCGTAAATTCGGGAAAAATATATTATTATAACTCATTTAATGACTGGTTAAATGTGGTAGTTAATTGATATTCATCAATAATTTTTATCAACCTTCGACATGGCACCATGGCGGATTAAGTTACTCTGTGCTTGAAAATAATGTAATTCAACCATAGGTCTAACATTGAACATAGAGAGAGAGAACTGTCAGCTGTCTTATCAGTTTTACTCCAGTCACTTTCGTCATGTCAAACGTCATTAATCAATCAAAATGACAGCTTACCGCCCTGTCGTTTGTTTTTTTTTGTGTTGCAATTTAAAATATAATTTCTTGTGTTTTACCAGCAAACAAAGCCTAAAGTAATTATATAGTTGTAAACTGTTTAAAATGTGCTTCCCTATTGTTTTGGATAATATACAAGGACCTGGCCCAGCTTCCATACATTTTGGAACATCTCCTTTAGTGAGGTATTGTAGGAATTTAACCAGAATAGGGTTTGTTAACATTTTCATCTCATAGTTTTGGGACAGATAGTAAGGTATTGTATTAGTATTCGTTTGGGTTAGTATTGGTGGTATTGGCATTCAGTAACAAGAGCATTGCCTCAACAGGCTGTGGAGATTATTGGAGGAGGCCGATGTCCTGCAGTGGAACACTTTCGACCGAAATTATGATGGAAATACGCTACTTGTATATCAGACTAACATTTGATCATGTGATAGTTAACAAGTTGACCAGTTAACTCAATATTTCAACTTTCGTCACAATAGGAGCGGTAGTAGTTAGTGAAACTTATGCTTGTTTACCGACATTATTTTCAACTTTCGGCGCTGAGCCCCTGAGCTAAATTCAAAATCGGACAGTGCGCTTATATTTAGGCATTGATTTACGTGTCGCATAGCGTTAGCGAAAAGGGCTCTTGTCCTCTTAGTTCCGCAAAGTTTCCATCTAGGATACTGAACATAATCTCACCTTAGTAACATCTTCAACTTGAGCAATCTTCAGTTGTTTTTCAATACCGAACTGATGCAAGAAGTTACCACCAAAAACCAAGGAGTCGCTCGGTGTGTATACTGCGTGGATCCAGCCGGTCGGGATGAAGAATGTGTGGCCAGCTTGCAGCTAAAATGTTACGAATTATAAATATAACATCTATACTAATATTATAAATGCGAAAGTAACGATCTCTTTGTATGTTAGCTTTTTACGCCTAAAAGTCTGAACGGACTTGAATGGCCATCACCTGGGTAAGGACATTGCATGATTTTTATTCCGGTAGTAAGTTTTCGTGGGATAACTTTTAACCTCAACGAGGGCGAAGACGCGGGCAAATGCTAACATAGTCATAATTTTCGATGTAGTGAAAAGTTACGTTTGTCAAAATACCACTAGAAACCAAATTAATAATATTAAACCTGTAATATTCAGGAGTGGGCCGTAAACCGTTTTTAAATTCAGTAGGAGCATAATAATTATTAATCATTTATTTTCTCTTCATAAAGCTGACTTAAAGTTAATGCGTACAACAAATGTTTCAGCTGTATTCCACCTTTGTGAGAGACTGGTGCCTGATATAGGTTTTTGGACAAAAACCTGTGCTACAGGTATGATACATAAATTAATCATTTGGCGAGCATACTCTACTACATGGAAAGAAAGAAATAAAGAAAGAAAAATTTTTATTTGCACGCAGGTCGTAAAGCACAAAATACAAATGATAAAAAAATAACAACAACAATAGTGTGTCTCACGGCTGCGCCAAAAGGATTCATTTCAGCATTAATGCCAACAGATGCTGTCTGACGCTGGTTTTCTAATGAACCTTCAGGGACAAGTGACGGGGAGTACAAACAGTTTCAACATGCCTAATATATACATGGGAGTTATGAACTGGCGAAATGTGGGTATATTATAAGGTACTGCTTAACCCTCCGTGGCTTACAGGCGTAATGTTATGTTCTTGAATCCATGTCATCGATCGAACCCTAATAGTGTCAGGTTTAAAAATCTTTTACTCCTTGATTAGCAAAAAAGTAACATTATAACATTATGAAGATATAAAAGCATCATAGTTAATTAATGTTACAATTTACGAGTTCCGACCATATTTTTATGAAGCTATTAAAACAATGATTGCTGTGTGAACCCGTCGCTGGGTACGTGGTGATCCGCGTCACGGAATCACACGTCTACGTTGAATTCCTATTTCAGTTCTCGACTAACAACCGATTACCCTTAATGACCTTCAATTTAGCTCAGAAGTAAACCAATCTAAACTAATATTTTATAAAGAAAAGATTTGATTTTTTGTATGTTTGTAACGGTTTTACGCTAAAACAGCTCAACGGATTTGGACGAAATTTGGTAGACCATGACCTGTATCAGGACATAAGATATTTTTGACCCCGATATTCCCACGGGATCGAGACTTATGAGAGTGAAACCGCAGGGCGCAGCCAGTGTAATAATATTAACGATTATAGCTCTAATACTCACATGAACTCGGATGCACTTCTCGACCGTATCGCCAAAGAAGACATCGGACTGTTTGCCGGAGAGCACCCACTTTTCATACAGCTGCAAGTTCTTCTCGGTTGGTGGGATCAGCCAAAATACTTTGGCGCCTGAAATATGAAAGAAACCATTTAAAAACTCCTTTTAACTGAAGTAATGCGAGAGAAAAACACGATCGAATAACATAAAAACATAACATCACGTCTGTATACCCATACTTCACAATAGGTGCAGTTTAGGGAGTACAATCTCGTCCAAATTTTGCGGGACTCAGTCTCGTTCAATTTTTGTACGACATCTCGCGAGATTGATTCTCACATAAAATATCAACATTAAGTAACTGATATATTTGTAACAATATTATTTACTAGCACTTCGCCGCGACTTCGACTGCGAGGATTTCGAAAAAAAAAAAAAAAAGTAGCCTATGTTCATCAGAAATAATTTCGGCTTCTAATGGTAAAACAATTTTTCAAATCGCTCTAGTAGTTTCGGAGCCTATTCAATACAAGCAAACAATCAAATCTTTCCTCTTTATTATAATAGTATAGAAAAGAGTGTCCATGAAGTTTCTTGCCCTTTCTTCTTCATAGGTACCTACTACGCTTTGGAATGGGCTTCATATTTCTGACTGACAATTGACAATTCAAAAAAGCCTGTGGTTGATTCTGATGATGAATGCTTTGAGTTTGAGTTTGATTGCAAGATTGAGTGGGGCGGTGTTTTCCATTTAAAACACAGCATGACAAAAGTTTCATCTGACTGACAAATTTAAACCTCTACTTATTTCATTACATATGCAATTGTTATTACTTTTTAATTACTGACTTCATTTAAATGTGTTATTTATTAATTTTTATGAGTTCATATTTCTTTTTAATTATACTAAGTAATTCTTTAAACTAATTATAGCAGCGGAAGGCTGATTTAACAAGCTTACCCAAAGAAGTGACTATAATTATGGTTTTAATACCGAAATTCCTGATGGTAAAGTATAATTACGTGTATATTTATAGTGAAAATAAAACGGATATATTGTATGCCACATAACATGCATGTTTTATTTTTATCTTACATGTTGATAATCAGTAAACGGAACTCATAGCATTTGCATATGTTGTCAGTAAAAATACCCAATCTCGCGAGACTATTAAGCTAGTCTCGTGAGATCTCGGCTAGGTCTAAAATCTCGCGAGATTACATTCCCTAGTACAGTTTCAAACATTTGCCGTAAACATAAAATAAATAAAATAGGTCATCATCTGTTTATTCACAGCTTTTTATCCGTAACTTCTATGCTTTGTATACTCGAATTTAATGTGAAAACAACGGCTTACCTCGCAAAATATGGTACCAAACAGAGGTACCTCCAAAATCAATGTGGAAATCTGTGTAGCAGCCTTTGACTGACATGAGGCAATACTTCTGCACTTTAGGATACATCATATCGTCCAGAGCGTTGGTTGATTCCGTCTGTGGGAGTTTTAAAAACGTTACTAAGTACAACAAAGTTCATGTGAAATTTGGTACTCGACGACACACACAATGCTATACATTACTAGTACTTATTTATAGTGGACCTCGCTGTCTATAGACCTTCCGTACAATGAAAGGTCAGCTTATACTAGAAATGTATAGGTTAATATTATGTTGTCATGTGTACTACGCAGATTGCTGAAGTCAGTGTACAAATACATTGTAAGTTTTAATACTAGGAATTTAGCCCATTAGTATATTGTTCTGCAATTCTGTTATAAAAGGAAACCTTGAATGTGTTATGAATTTTGTAGTGTCTACGTCGTCCTACGTTTTTGTCTTACTTGAAGGGCATAAGTACAAAAGCGCGCTAATTCAAATTTAAAATATTTTATTTCACATAAACCTAAATGGGCACTTATGAAACGTCAGTGCTAGGAGCACGGATCCTTCCTATATTGGTCGTTTTCAATGGAGAAGAGCCGGCAAGAAAATACACGGTTACTCTTTTAAAAAGAGATAATAGATGGGAGAACAGTGTAGGCCTGTCAACAAGCCTATCATTCTGAAATGATTGTAAGTACTTGGATCTTAATAAATGTTCCGACATCGTCGTGCTCGCGTGCGGATAGACCGTGTAACACATAGGTCGTGTCGTGCGTATTCGCGCGTGACACGTAAGTATATGTTCAAAACCCATTCATATACTACATAATTATGATTAAAGATACAAGAAGTAGCCGTAACTCTTCAATGCAACCTTTACAATGGTTAAGTAACAATATCCTTTGTCTTTTTTATTTGTTTTGTTTATGCATAGATACTTTTACGCAGTTCAAGGTCAAAGTTCGGTAGGCGAGGGTGAATGTAGTCGAATCCACCCGGTCACCCGAAATAATCCGACCTCTAACGATCTCAAACGAGTTCGTCCCGTCCAGAGAGCATATTTTCCGCCTGATACTTTCAGCACTCTTGCAAAATATTATTATCCTATAACGGATTTCGTAGTAAACATTTTCTTTTAGATAGCAGAAAATGTTAACTGTTGTCACTGAGTTTTGCATGTAAAACTAAGTTTTTGTTGTTTTATGGTTATATATAGGTTGCAAAAGTTGGTTTGTTTTCACATATTGTATTTGAAAATAAATATAGTATTTTATATTTTAAATATAGGTACATAGATTTTGATTGATTTTGATTAAATATAGAACATTAGATTAATTTCACTCACATCAGAAATGGCTAATAAACACGATATCAAGGCGAAATAAGTCAGACATCGTACGAGGGCTGCACTAAAAGTATCGGGAATGGAATATTTCCACTGTTCCTGTCGTATTAAAATCTTTTTAATTGAAAACTCCTTGGTTTTCAAAATCGAATATCATTTATTTATTTAAAAAAAGATTCTCGGTCTTGTCACAAGGTTTTGTCAAACTTGTTTAGTCGTTGAGAAAATGGAATTGACTCGAGAAAATTCAAGAGCGATGATTTATTATGACTTTCGAAGTGGTTTAACACAAAAGCAGTGTGTTGACCGGATGATTTCTGCATTTGGTGATGAAGCCCCATCCAAAACCACAATTTATCGCTGGTTTGCTGGATTTCAACGTGGACGTGTCAAGGCTCAGTGATGATCCCCGTCAAGGTCGTCCAAAAACTGCAGTCACCCAAGAAAACGTTGATGCTGTGCGTAAGCTGATTGAGGAAGATCGACATGTGACATACCGCGAAATTCAGGCAACTTTAGACATTGGCATGAGTCAAATACAAATAATCTTGCATGAACAATTAGGTGTAAAAAAGTTGTTTTCCCGATGGATAACGCATTCGCTCTGTGAAGAGCAAAAAGCGGCTTGCGTTACTTGGTGCATCAGAACTCTCGAAAGATTCCACGCAGGATCCTCAAATGCTGTATACAACATCGTATTAGGTGACGAATCCTGGATATACGCGTCCGAACCCGTCACGAAAAAACCAGTCACGAGTTTGGGTGTTCGAAAATGAGTTAAAGCCAACAAAAATTGTTCGTTCACGGAGTGTTGCAAAAAAAATGGTGGCCACGTTTGTCTCCAAAACCGGCCATGTTACGACTATTCCTCTTGAGGGACAAAGAACGGTTAATGCAGAATGGTATGCTAGCATTTGTTTGCCGCCGCATCATCCTCCATCACGACAATGCGAGTTCTCACACCGCCAAACAGAACAAAAGAGTTTTTAGAGCAAGAAAACATAGAATTATTAGACCATTCGCCGTATAGCCCCGACCTAAGCCCTAATGATTTCTATACTTTCCTATTATAAAAATAAATTGCGTGGACAGAGATTTTCATCACCTGAAGAAGCTCCAACTTCCGAATGGAATGGTTGCTTCAATGATTGGTTCCATCGTATGGAAAAATGTGTCAAATTTCGCGGAGAATACTTCGAAAAGCAATAAATACATTTTTAAATAGTAATGTTGTGTCACTTCCTTGATTCCCGAAATTTTCAGTGCCGCCCTCGTACTAGTAAATAACCGTACGTCAGCAATGAAGTGATCTTTTACCCCGTTAACTATCCCGGCATTCACTGCCCACCGAGATCGATCAGATAATAATTAATATTAAGTACATTGCTGTCGTAATTTTTTTTTCACACCAAAATTAAAGTCTTCCTAGCAATAATTTGTACTTTCTTTGATGTACAGAATGCGTAGATAACGGCTACATGATAAGCCATTTCAGCGGCGGTACTTTCATAGAAGCCAAAAAGCCCAGCTTGCCCTAATAAAATTATAATTCACAACAAAAAACGTAAGCCTATCAAAACAAAAACTACACCAGTCAAAGAACTCGAATTCAAACATTCATGTCATAGGAATAATAAAAATTCGAAATTCTCGCGTATTCTGCCGCGCTCACTAGGTTGCCAGATGTACGCACCCGTTCAACTCCATTCATTCAGTAATCAACAATATTATGAATAACAATTAAATTCCGCGCTATCTCGTTCTGGCACTACTCAATGCGTTCAAATGCGCCGTCTCGCTCACACTAGTCGGCTTCAAATAAGGCTTGCCTCACCTATGTTTGTCTTCCAGTTTTCGCCTACAAATTGCTATAGAAACGTTTACATTTGTTGATGTATTGGTAAGTACATAGAAGCAGATTTATATGAAATTAGAAGCCTGGCATTTGATAGGCATTACGTTCGCGCAAGTGCACTAGCCGCGTTGACCGCGTGAAGTGAGTTGCGAGCGCGAACGCGAACGTACGCAATGACGTGACACGATACATTTTGTTATTATTTTGAAAGTTTTTTCTAGGTGGTCGTGGTTATGAATTCATTTTATTATTTATAATGATGTGATAGTGATTGCGGCGATGTCATTCCCTATGATTTTATAAGCAAATATAGTGATCTCTTTTTATCAAAATGTGAATTCGGAAACTGTCGCCGACGGAAAGGTACCTACCATACATTGAGTTTCCTGATATTAAGTGACTTTACTTCACCGCAACCATCCTTTAATTATTGTATGTATTTTACGGAAACAAAAACAAGTATTTTTTCATCGAACGAAAAAGGGATTAAACAAGGTACCTACTCATTCGATTGTTAAGACAGTCATGAGTATGACAAAGTTAGGTAGCTTATGCAGTTTAAAAGACAACATTTGTAACACATGAATACAGTTGTTTGCAGTTGAAGTTTTGGTAAACCACTGGAAAAAAAACATCTCATTATATCTTCTAAATCGATAATTTGGAGGCCATCTAGTGGCTTTTGATTGTTTTTTTTTGCATGTGAGAAGTGAATTATGAATTTAGGTATAAAGCTCCGGCAACGCGATGTGGTAATGCGCATTCATTTATATAGATGGCGCTTATGGCAATTACGTACTTGAAATATATAGCTTCTTAGATAAAAGTGTTCTACCCAAAATTATAAGTCGGCGTGCCCTAATTTTGACCCCTAGGCACGCCACTGGGCCATTTAACACCCTGTAGGATAGGATGGTTTAAGTAACTACCAATATCATCTGCAAAAGTGACCATCATCCTCATCTCCCGGCTTAATGTTGCTTGCCTTCGGTATTTTACAGACTGTATCCTGCGCGCACTGCGCAGGAGGTCTACGACCTGATCCCACCATTATCTTCCCACGAAGAGAAGCGCTGAGTGCGCATCTTTTCCAAGTTTAATATACGCACGGCCAAAGAGCCAGGTCGGTGTCAAGAGCAGCACCCTAATTGCGCAACACATTTTTAATCACAATTCACGAGTTTTGAAGGATATTTCTAATCCATTGCTTCATGTTTTAGAGCAGTGGTGGCCCAGTGTTATCGGCCCCGACTAACGAGTTGCAGATCGTGAGTTCGAAACCAGGCAGGCACTTCACTTTGTGTATATAATTTCATCACCACTGCTCTCAAAACGGTGAAGGGAAACATCGTGATGAAACCGGTCCTAGAACCAAAAATTCGAAGAAATGTGACATCCGCCAACCAGCACTGGGCCCGCGTGGTGGATGTCGGCCCACTTCCTCTCAGAGTGCCTCCCCTCAAACATTGGGAGCGTTATAGGCTGATTATGTAGGTATATTTTTAATAAATTCGTCTGCCCAAAAACGTAAATAACGCAATAAACGTGGCTGAACTGTTTCGCTTTTTTTTTAAGTACTCCTAACCTATGTTCTGCAGCAGCACTTTACCTGCTGATCCTTAAGATGTCTTGGCCACACGGTATCCACCCAGTCGATTAGGCGCACGATGCGAGGCGCCTGCACATAGTTCTCGAGCCGAGTGTGCGAGAACTCCAGCGAGATCACGTTGAGCAGACGCTCTTTGTTGGGATCGTCGTAGTAGCGCTGCCAGTCCTGGGTGATGAGAGAATACATGTGTTAATGTTACTGTTTAGAACTGTGAAATGTTAAATTATCGCTGTTGTAAATTGTCGGGTATTGTAAACAATACTACATTATATGTATAGTACAGATCAGGGACTTAAAAACACCTTCATAATGTAAAAGAATTATAAGTGTTACATTTTGAATTGATATCAAATATCTAACTCTTATAAATGTGTTTTTCAATGTGTTAAACCACACTCTTATAAATGTGTTGATGAGGATAATGTCTTAGCTGAGGAAATGTTTCAGTTTATTAAATTTTGACTATAGTTCGTGTTAACCTGTACCTCGAAGTGATAAACACTTAAATATTAATCGCCTTTTCTTCATGCATGTAAAAAATAGCGACATTTAGCTAGTATTTTCATATATCTGGCGGTGTAGCGACTTTATTTTTCCCTACGCGGCCACACTGACATAACCAGTAATCAGGGTAATTCACACTTAATTAAACGTTTTATGGTGCTAGTAATCCATGTGGTCGTGAAAGCATACTCATGGGATAAAGGGTTATTGATCTCCTTATATTCGAAATTGATGAAAAACAAAAATGATGCAACTGCAAATGCATTGAGCCATATCCGTAAGCCAATATTATTTATAGAAGCAAGAGAAAAACACATTAAGTTACGTAAGTTTCAGCGATAAGCGATAAAAGTTGGCCTATTTCGCTCAGTGTTTTAGAGGATTTACAAAATGTATATATTTTCATCACTTATCAAGCAGAGCAGTAATCATAGTTCACGCTTAATTAATCGTTATAATGTGCCAATAATTAATGAAAAGACATACTCATGGCTTAAAGAGTAGCTTCTAAATCGAAATTGAAGAAAAACAAAAAGGCTACAATAAAGGTACCATAAAAATGTAAACTAATATTATAAACGTGAAAGTAGACGCAGTAGTAGAACGGATTTGGATAACATTAGCAAACTGTTTAAACCGGTAGTATGTTTCCGTACGATAATTTCCCAACTAAACGCGGCCGCAGCCGTGGGCAAAAGCTAGTGTTAAAATAAGTTTTCGCCTTTTAATAATAAATAGTTCATGAAAACAGTCAAGGACCCCAATGCGGTTAGACTCAGAATCAGTTTTGTCACAACTTCGCAAAGATTCACATCTTTAAACGTTCAATGAATTTTAATTATATAAATAAATTTTAGACCTCACTGGGCTCACGTGATGGATGACCCACTCCCTCTCACATATAATAAGCCTGAGTCTCAGCGGTGGGATATTATTGTATAGGCTGTTTAGGTTACCTATGTCTGTAATAGGGATGATGCCTGGTAGCATAGTAAAATGAGATAATCGAAAAAATCTGTTAAATCGGTGTAAATATGAAGAAGATACACGCTTTTAAAGTTTTTGGAGGGGATTATTCCCGTCCTTGTCGCACGGTACGGACAATGTACGGCGCTAGTATGCCGTTACATAGTCGTGACGTCACTTCTACGATAGTGCTGTCCTTGTCTATCACTTATCTTAAAACGTTTATAACTTGGCAATTTTTTAAGCTTTTTCACTTTTTGTAATTTTGTTTGCACTATTTCAAAACGAAAAATTTATTGAGATAAAATAAAAAAAATTGTCATCATCCCTATTCAATATTCACATCTTAAAACATTGTATGAATTCTAATTAAATAAATGAAATCCTCACTGGGCCCTCGTGATGGAGAACCTATTCACTGTGAAGATGAAAAGGCTCCTACAAACAGGCGCGACACAAAGGCACCGCTCGTCGCGCGAAAGTTGGTGCCTTTGTGTCGCGTGCGATTCACGTCGCGTGTCACGCCAGTCTTAGGAGGCCTAAGTCCCAGCATTTGGAGCATTACAGGCTGTGTAAGTAATGTTATAATCTAAATGTAAATAAATAAAAAAATATGTACAAGAAATATTTGAATGTGTTCTAAATAATCATACACCGTTTAATCAGTAAACTTAAAAACGATTGATTAAATGTCAATGCATCTCGCATTCCGGTTTGATGTCACACCCACATCATCTATATTTAGCCGGTCCGACTATAAAACCGCACGCCGGGACGCTGACGGCAACAAATTATCTGTAATACGCGCAAACTCTTATCAAATACAGAGGTGTGTCTTGAATTTGATAAGTCACAACGCGTAGGTATGATTTATTAGGTTCTCAATTAAAGTCAATCGATGAATCTCTGTGGAATCTGTGATGATCATATTATTATTATATGAGAGTAATAAGAAAATCTTTAAGATGCACTCTATACCTCTTAAAAGATGTCGTATTTACTGATTTATCAGAAATATTATCAATGTACCGTCCTTTCGGGCTGAGGAGAAAGATGGCTTATTTAGACCTTGGCGATTATTGGCTACCCTCGAGGCTACTAACTAACCCCGATTCGATTTAACTTTTTTTTAGGTTGCCGATATCGAACTCTAAATATTCATGTTCAGTAATTAATATTCAACTTCAATCTGAAAACCCAAAAAGTTTCCTGTTCAGAAAAAAGCACAGTATCAACGACTAAGCGACTCTATTTGCAAAAGAATTCTTCATGAAGTTACATAAACAAAATTTACAACAGACAGCGAGAACAAAACTACACATTGCGAAAACGGCAATACATTAAATAAGAATTGCAAGTAAATTCAGTCTCTTGAGTTTTGACTCCCAGTCCCAGTCCGTTGTTGGGCCTTGTGTAAACAAAGCTCAGATACGACAATCGACGCGACGATGCGATTGCCGCCGTCAACTGTAGATAGTGATTGATGACCGATTTGAGAATGAAATAAGTGGGTATAGTAAAATATTAAAGCAGGCTGTTGGCTATCTCCGTCTATTGTTAAAAGACATGTCATGCTGTGACATAAATGTCGCGCTTGTTTGGTGTAACGAATGACATATAATATTTTAGTAAACAGATGACAGGCTTATGATGGTATAACACGCGCAACTGCAACCGGCATGAGCGTAAACATACAGGTCAGTTTAGATTAGACCAAGCGAATGCGCATTTTATCCGCACTCTTCTGAATTCTTTTAATGTAAAAAGAGATGGAGCATTCTTTCGTTGGTCTATCATACTAGAATGTCAAGAATGGCAATAAAATAATGCTCTTGTTCTTCTATGTTCGTTGTGATCCCTACACTTAAGAATGCGATAACAAAGGAAGGTAATTAAGTAAATTATAAAATTTTGTTAGGCCAGGACGATCTTGCTGTTTGTTATTAGTTGCATAAAAACACTATATTACAATAATTGCGTTCGCATTGCATAAATATAATATGGATGTGTAAAGGCTCCCACAAACAGACGCGACACGCGTTGCCTTTTTGTCTCGCAGTCGCGTCTTGCCAGCGTGGAGGAGCCTCAAAAGCGCGACATTCTCGCTTCAGTGTTTATTTTATTCAATTCCCTACGGCACGATTGTAGTCGCAGACTCGCAGCATAAAGGTTTATTCATGATTTTCATTAATTTTCGCTCTCTTAAAACCAACAAACAAACGACGTTTTTATATTTATTTCAGTTTACACTTCATAACATTTTATTACTGTGGTAGGTACATGATATTATTGAATTTCTTTTCTAGGTCAATACCCCCAGGATAAAATTGATGTAGGTAAGTTCCTAGTTATTTTCAAAAATTGATACGTAATCTCTACGTAGGTACTTAATATTTTTACTTTTATCTCTGCCACATATTTTGATAGATAAACAGGTCAGCGATGTTCAATACCAGTATTACTCTTTTACTTACAGGTAACAAAATTGTCTTTTTGCGAATATTTAACAGGTGAGAATTTGAAAAGGGCTCTAGTTTTAAAACGGAGACTAACTTTGAAGGGTTTGAGGAAAAGTGACCAGCTGCAAAATACTGACTTGCAAATACTTATTTAGTCTCAATTAACTTAAAATCATGGTAACAATAATACATCCATACGTAACATCACGCCTGTATGCCCAGAAGGGTTAGGCAGAGGTGTACCTATAGTACTACACCCACATTTCGCCAGTTATGTTTTAAGTCCAATGTACTAGGCGGCCGAGCCTATTGCCATCAACCGGGCAAATAATCCAGACTCCAGGCAACTACTGAGGACTTCTAGATAGAAAAACCCATTAACACTTTGCCCGACCTGGGAATCGAACCCAGGACTTCATGCTCAGCAGTAGCTCTTGCGACCACTAGACCAACGAGGCAGTCACAATAATATAGGTGCAATTAGACACTTTGGGGCTTATGAATGATGTAACCTTACCTGCCTTTACCACTATGTCACAATTTATATGGATGAAAAAACGAGATTTGAAGTCTAGTACTTCAAATCTCGTTTTTTGTAGGAAAAGTCAAAAATCCCTGTGTTTACACTATTAATGCGTAGCGTGGTGTGGGTTTGGGACACCCCCAGCTAAATGGACTGGCGACCTGCAAAAGGTGGCTGGGACACAGGATACAGAAGGCGGAGGATAGGGTGTTGTGGCGCAGCCTGGGAGAGGCCTTTGTTCAGTAGCGAACTGCGACGGGCTCGGTTGCTTAATACTATTAATGATAGTACAGTATAAAAGGGCTAGTGTGCGCAACTCAACTCCACGTCCATGCGCGTATTTTGCGTACTACTATTATACATTTAATGATAACCTGATAACCCAGTGTTCTTACCTTCATATTCATCTCGATGTTCTTCTGTGTGTTAACATCCATGACATCGAGCATGCGACGCGATCCGACGCACATCCTCACATCGTTGACCGTGAAGTTGCTGGTCGGGACCCTGCAACGAAACGAAAATGTTTAGCATTCAAGTATTTGTTTTTTTTTTGTTTATTTAGGTCCTGCGCAGACACATCACACATCCGGCGGGTTCACGCCACCTTCTTAAGGGGGCTATTTAATAAAATCGACACGCTAGTGCTTTATAAAACAGCACGTCTAGATAAAATATGTCAATTTTGTTATTTTAAAAGACTCCAAAGAAAAGGAGGTTATATTGCCAGTGAGTGTTTTTTTTCATGTATGCACCGATATCTCCGTGATTACTTGGCCGATTTACGTGATTCCTTTTTAATTTAGTAGAAGACGCACACGCTGCCGTCACAATACCGCGGATGGATTTTTTCGCGCATTGCATCTTCTACCGTGCTTAGCGTCGAGAATTGAAAATCCAAAGTGTGTTTTTACGTTGTTGACACGACGCGATGCACTTTGTTGGATTCTCAAAGCTCTGTTCAACACCGAAAGTTGAAAATCTAGTGCGCGAAAAAATCCCGCTGCGATATTTTTACGTTCGTGCGAACGTGGTATAAAGGTCACGGTACGGATGAGGGTAACGTGGTCTTGCCAGGTAGTCTGTCCACCTTTTTCGAGGACTTGCCTACACTACTTCTACAAATATAAAATTCATCGCCGCATCCTTCGCCGGTTGTTCTGGCGGTGCTTGGGAGAGGTCTATTTCTAGCTTCAGCCGAGATGATTCACTAGCATCAATCACTAGGTATTTTCAGTTATAGTATGATAGACATGATATAACTAAGTTAATTAACTTTAAAAGGAAATAGTTTCTCAATTCGTCAGAATCTTAATTATTTCAGCAGATTTAGAAGCTTGATGACGCGGGCTGTGCACGTTGTTCTTACATGGTTTGCTGCACTCTGCTTGCTTAACTACTCATGTTTTGCTCCACCTGCTCTTTTTGGCACTCAGTACAATTGTAAAATAATATTGTGTATTTTATGTGGCGGCAATATTCCTTTTCTTTCTTTCAAACTGCTTGGTAACAGGAAAAGTACTGAAATATAACTTTACTCTCTTACTCGAAATAATAGTATCAAGTTCTGAGAAACGCTTCTGAAGCTTCAGGGGGAACTTTGGAGAATTTTGTAAGGCAGCTTTCGCTGTAAAAAGGCAACTTGAACCGAGTTGTTTACTTTATTGATGTGACATAACCACAAACAGATTGGCCCTTCTGTTGAAGTAGTTATGACGCCACGTTTCATTTTTTGACTGCTTCGTTGGTCTGGTGGTCGTAAGCGCTACTGCTGAGCATGAGGATCGATTTCCGATACGGGTAAAATATTAGGTTTTCCCCAGTAGCAACCTAGTCTGGATTTGTGGAACAGGCTCGCCCCCTATTACATGGGCCTTAAACTTAACTGGCGAAATGTGGGTGTACTATAGGTATAGTTTAGTTAGGTACTACACCTCTGACAGTACCCTTAGGTACTACAGGCGTGATGTTGTGTGTTATTTTTAAGGATGGAGGTTTTTTTGCTGATTTATATCCTTACCCATTTCAATAAACTTTTGCATTCGGATAAGTATTCTTAGGGTGATTTCGCCAATGAAACTGAACGCGAACAGCACATAAACTACGTTTAAGAGCTGTCAGTTACATTAATTACTTTCTTTGGAATATTGACACTGACTGCTCTTGAACGCGATTTAGATGAGCTGAACGCGTTCAGTACCATTGGTGAAATCGGCACTTCAATAATGTGCGGAACTTGTTTGTTGCAATGAAAACAAAACAATTAAAACTCGATTCAAAAACTTCGTAAGCACTTTTAAAGCTTCCAACACTTTTCAGTTTTGAAATGTTTTATCCTTATTGACGTCAGAAACGAAACCCTAAACAGTCACTTTAAGTAACAGAAACGTCAGTTACAGATTTAATAAGTAGATATTTTTTTACATTCTTAGAGCTATTACTGAACCTACCTACTACTGTAATAAATACAAATAATAGAAAATTTTGTTTCTATAAATTAAATGAATTTAGGCTACAAAAAAAAATACTTTTATGTTTATTAACCATCACAAAAGCACAGACAGAGGATCTAAATAACATCACGCCTTGTTTCCTCGAAGGGTTGGGCAGAGGTATATCTGTACACCCACATTTCGCCAGTTATGTTTAAGTCCCATGTAATGTGTTTGTGTGTATGTAGATCTACTTGTCTGCAAATAGCTACACAATACATGCTATTTTATGTTTATTAATCTAATTTCTAATTTAGCTTTTTACTTTCTAATTACTTGTCAATTTAATAAATAGGTACAGTATTTATGCACTTCCTAGCCTGAAGCACAGATTCAACCTAGTTCAGCCAAAAATGTAAAGGAATTGTGAGTAAACCGGCATGTACTAAAACCAAACATTCGAAGACATGTGACTCCTACCAACCCGCACTGGGCCCGCGTGGTGGATTACAGCCCACACCCTCTCGAGGAGAGGAGGCCTGTGTCCCAGCAGTGGGACAGACAGGAGTGTGTGGCTGATTATTATATGATGTCTTTTATTTTTATTATAAAGGGGAATGCCCACCGTCCATAGCCACTTCGGCCACGAGTGCACACATTTTAAAGTATGTGGATAGGATAATATGCAATTTCAAAAATTAACTGGTCCAGGACATTAGTTTAAAAAAAGTTAGGGTTTTTAAGATAAAATAGTTTATAATCTTGATTAACATAATTGTTTTACAATCATTGAATATACAAGCCGGGGTTAAAATAATCGTCGGAATCCATTAAATAAGCTTGTTGTTCAATGAATCCGCAAGAAAATAAACATAGGCAAATGTAAACAATGAAAGTAGATTCTGCAGGTTTTTGTGATTTGACACCTATCTGTGTCTTGACATGACAGCCGGCCGACGTAACTTAATGTTGCCACACACACAAAAAAAAAAAAAAAAAAAGACGATATCGATATTTTATTCGAATCACAATTTAATACAAAATCATAATCACCACTGAAACCCCACTGAAGTTAATTCACTTGTTCATTTAATATCAAAAGTAAAAACATAATATATAATAATAGATCGTATAACAAGCATTACGGAAGTGATATTGAAAAAATCCATGAAAACATAATCGATTATTTTGTGAACGAAATTGAAGTGTTGGGAACACTGCTGCTTTATCCATAATCGTGAATGTCATCTAACTTTTCAGTACTTTTTATTTATGCAAAAATGTTGCAATCTTGTTCGGATAAATGAATTGTTTAGTACATAGAAAGATGTATATAGAAATTACGATGTTTTTTTTACATAAACTTAAGTTATTGTGCCTTTCTGGCCAAAAATGGGCATCCGCCTTTGCTGTGTCCGAGCTCTTCGCTCTGCATCTATTTATGCATAGTCGCAGGAGCTAAGGTTCAAAAGTCATCAAAATACTCAAGTCTATTGATAGTGACCTTTCGAGTCGAAATATGTATATTATAGTTCGGTCTAGGGTTACCATCCGTCCGGATATGTTCGGAACTGTCCTACTTTTTGCCCCCCAAAGGTCTTTGTCATTTGTCAGGACTTATCGAAGAAAGAGGATTTTATTTAGAAATTCAATAAATAGCAACTGGGAAGAATATCTATAAAGGAGAATGCCAAAGTTTCCCACAAGACTCGGCCAGAACCGACAAAGATGAACTATATGTCAAAAAAAGGAAAATAATTATAGAATTACATGGTATAATTAGTTTTCTATTAGAAGAACACCAAACAAAGTTAAAGATCTGTAAAGTTGACCACTTAATACTTCTGATTTTAGCAATGAATAATACAGGTTCGGGTACCGTTTTAAAAGCCAAATACGACTACGTATTTAGTAGAAAATCGGAGTCCTGAAACACAGCAATAAACAATACAAAACTCAAAAAAACACGGAAACACTTCGTCGCTGGTGATATCACGCGGGAAAAGTAAATACAACTTTTTGACAGTGACAGATTCAAGTTAAAGTTTGGTGTTGCCAGCATTATAGGAATAAACTATGCGAAACGGTATCGATAATCGAATTGAATCTTTTTTAATTATTACTTAATTGTAAAATATATATTTAAAAATGTAACTAAATGCTATTTATTGATATAATAATATGTTTAGTGACATAAGTAAGTAATTAGTTAACTTACATAGTCCTATAGTGATATTTTCGCAATCGATTTGCAAGAGCAGTTTCGTATCGATATAAATATTTTGGTATTGGTAACATTTCTAATTGAAATGGTAGATTATGAAACGTGTTGATATATTGAATAACTATTTAAAATGAGTTTTCAACGGTGGGCTTCTACAGATTTTATTTATATTGTATAATTCTTACTGTTTTTTATTATCAATTATCATTATTATAGAAAGTCTGTCGGACGCTACCCATGTTTCGAGCCTAATCTTGGCATTGTCCTTTAATTTTTTAAACTTTCGACAGTAATAATTTTTTTTTTTAGTATTTGTTTTAAGAACCGCCTCTCTCGGGTCCGTAGCTTAGGCCACCAGTGGTCGAGGCACTTGTGGCCGACGCACACATATTTTTTTTACACGTTTCTTGTATGATAAAAGTTTTGCTCTTTTTCTTATTCTTTGTTTAAACTTTATTTTATTATTATTGTTGTTACAGCGACAGAAGAAATACACACTGAAAATTTTAACTGTCTATCTATTACAGTTCACGAGATACAACCCGCTACAGACATACGGACGGACGGACGGACAGCGGAGCCGCAACAATAGGGTTCCGTTGACACCATTTGAGTACGGAACCCTAAAAAGAAAGGTTCAAAAGTAAAATGTCTGGACCCTTTTTTGCAATATTCGGGATAATTGTAGGACTAATTATTTCGAAATGGTAACCCTAGTTCGGTCTCCCGAGCCGACGCACCTTTTCCCAGTATCGCGTTTCATCTGAACTGAAAGGAAAGCTTTTGCGTAAGCAATTCTTAGAAGATATTATGCAAATTGTGAGAATATCTCGTTTGAATGATACAGTACAGGTTTCTTAGAGTTTTCACGTTGGAACAGATGATTGGATTTATGTGAATATGGTTAAAGGAGTTGAATTTATCCTGTGCTTTCACAATACTTTTGTACTCACTATAGAATCAGACATTACAATAATAATAAAACGACGTTCTTTGCGACAGTTCGATTCTTAAGATTTAGACCATGTCAAAAACTAGTCTTCTTCTTAATAATCCGATGGCAACAGGGTTATTAGAAATGGGACTGTCTTTGTAACTTGTGCATTCAGAAAGTGCCGATTCTCAGCCCCATTTGAATAAATGAATTCAACCAAATTCATTAGGAGCGAGAACATTAAAGTTTCACTTGGGACTAACCCTCAGGCCATAGGGATAACATGGTTTTATCAGCGGATGAAGTTTGAGGATGTCAATAGCCTGGATTGTAAGGTTGTTCGGTCCTGTTCGAACTTCTCCGTTGTGCCTATTGTGCACTCTAGTAGTTGAGACGAAAGCAAATCGTCTAAGATTATTTGCTTAGCATGTCGGTTAGTACTTTTGGTATAATAGTGCATTGTCCAAACAGTAAGGATTTACACAATCTCAACATGAATCAAACAACGAACCGAACAATCAACGCTCAATTTAGTTTTTAGGGTTCCGTAGAATCCGTAGCCAATTGGCCGAAACAGAACCATTATAATTTCGTTATTTCCGTCTGTCAGTCTGTTCGGATGTGGCACAGCCATTATACTCGGAGACTATTAGGCCTGTATCGATGAAAGTTGGAAAGAACATTTATTCTGTGCAGACAAAAATATAGTTGGAATGACGATTATTAACTGAAACGAACGTATTTAATATAATAACGATTGAGGATTGAATAAGTTAGATTCAGGTAAAAATTTAAATAAAAGTTTGAATTTAGTAGTTTTAGTTTTAAATATTGATAGAAATTTGAATTGAAATAGTAGGTTATGTCATGGTTTATTCTTTTTAGTAATACATAGTGTGCAAATAACAAGTTATACTATGTTAATATAAACGTCAATAGGTATTTAACTCTCTGTTGATTGAACCACCATTTTCATAATGCTTTTTTCATTATTATATCTTTACTAATACTACTATTATATAATCAAACCGATGATTTTCTCTGAACATCGATTTTGATTTTCTACGTCAATGTTTCTTATTTCTCAAACATGTCATCGGCTAGTTTCTACGAGTCCGGTGAATTGTTCATAGTGGCACAGGTAAACATAGGCGTAGGTAGGGTACTGTTGAATGCCTTAGTTAAGGATTAAGATGTTTCTTTTTGCCATCGACAATGAGAAGAGTGTATTGGAGAAATTGTAAAGTGACATTATACACAGCGACAGTTTTATAAAAACAATTCATCTTTGAATACTGACACTAACTAAAGCTAGCATAGATCGTAGTCTAATTATGCTTCATTAGAAACGATTCAAACATTTCTATAAAAATAAAGAATTTCAGTAATTACGCTTACTACACACAATTTCCCTGAAGTCGTATCCCTCTTGTAAACATGTCGTTTATCTTACATTGCACTTGGAATTTTTCATTTCCTTATTTTTCATCGGTATTATCTAGATACTAGATGGAACGCCAATGCGTTGAGAATCATATACTTTTGTGAATAAACTAGTTTTTTTAAGATTCCAGATATTTTATTTCATCTGGTTAACGCCACTCTGTGGGTACTGTATCGGTTTCCATAATTATTGCAAACTAGCCGCCCGCGACAGACGTTGTCCTGTCCTAATTTCAATAGAAAAAAAAGAGGTAGTCCAGTTATATTTCAATCCTGTATACTGTTCCATTTTTCTTTAATTAAAAACCTAATTCGGAATTTAACGAATATTTTATAACAATAAAAATCCAAATCGGCCCAGACGTTCTGAAGTCAAGTCAACGAACAGCATTTAATATTGACTTTTCCGATGTTGTGCCATTTTTAGCAAAATCTTCAATCTGCTGCATTTCACGCGACAATGTGGAATATTTACGAAAGTAGTTTCATGTTGGAATATTTTCTTTCCATACATAAAACTCACAGCTAAGCTTACACCGATCCTTAAAAGCAATAAAGATTACGTTACAGATAGCAACATGGAACGTGTAAGTAAAATTATATTTTTGCTTGCGTAAACTTATCTTTAAGCTATTTCATACATACAATATTATTGTATTATCTACTTCTATCGCCAACAATAAAAGTTGGGTATAAAATAAGGAACAACTGTGAGAATTGAGATTCCTTAACCTTATGCCAATAAAGAAAATATTTTTTGCTTAAATTGAACTTCTTATATATAAGAAATTAATACATTATTAACTACGCGACTAAAGTTTAAATGAACTATTTAAAATTGAAGTTTTATGGGACAGGACTATCATGTGAAATCGTAGGCTACTTAATATGCAAATCACGTTTATTGGCGATCCAGCGAGCCAGTATCGTTAACAACGACAACTAAAAGGCGAAGGTGGTTCGAACTTTGTGCTTTTTTATGTTATTTACAGTTTTACGCTATTGTTAACTCCCTAGGGTGGGTAAGGACAGAAATTCTGTTTGTATTTAGAACTGGCAATTCTTGGAAAGCCGAAGGGGATGCTGAATAATTAATTAGTTCCGAAGTAATTATCTAAGACCACGTTCGCACAGAAGTAAAAACATCGAGGCGGGATTTTTTTCGGGCACTGAATGTTCAACGCACTGCTTAGCGCCGAGAGTAAAAAACGCACTCAGATGGATTCTCAATGCTCGGTTCAACACAGAGAGTTGGAAATCCAGTGCGCTCTAAAATTCAACACGGACAACGAACATGGTCTGAACCTTCAGACTGCGTGAGATATTCTGTTCCTCGCGTGGCGGTGAAGGCAAGAAACAAACTATGGAAACTTCTCATTTGTAACACCCAGTTGCATTCTTCTTTATATCTTCTTCCAGCGTGAGCCCTAAGACTTATTGACTATAGCGTAAAGATATTATTATTTTTCTTTTGGTTCGACTACAGAACTTTTGGGTTTGTAGTCGAACCAAACGAAACAAGCCTGAACGAGTCATAAGATTTAAAACGACCCAAAACAATTATTTAAATACAAAAAATAACGGCCGAGATGGATTCCGTACTAGCGTACTACACACATCAAAAAAGTAAGCAACACATAAAAATTTCAATTTTACAATGTGTTTTCGCGTTAAATCCTTAGTATTTCTTATTTATATGATTTTTTTATGCTTTTTGAAATTAAACAACAACTGTTTATTTTATTTTATTTATGATCTTAATTAACAATAATTACGAGTAAGTACGTAGTACAAACTAAGGTGCCTAATCAACTAAACTTGAAACTAAAATTAAATGGTTGTACAAAAATTGCATAAATTAATACAAAGTGTGGCCTCCTCTGATATTGAGAACTTGCTGACACTGTTAATATTATCCTGCGGCAATTGCTTCCAATGAAATTTTAGTAAGTCCATCAGTTGTTGGATGGTTATCACTCCAAGTCCTTTAAAACAACAAGTCTCTGGAGCATGTCCCATGCATGCTCGATGGGGTTGAGGTCTGGCGATTGTGCAAACCAAGGTAATACCAGGATATTTTCCCTTGCCAAGTACTCCCGTGTGTACAAAGCTGTATGCGAACGCGCATTGTCATGCATCAACGTGAAATCGGAGCCAAGCGTTTGTGCGAATGGACGGACTAAGGCTTTAGAACATCCTCAACGTAATTTACAGCGTTCATGTTACCATATAAAAAAATTTGCTCAGTTTGTCTGTTCTTCATAATACCCGCCCATACCGTAACTGTTAAGCCGTTGTATGGATGCACTTCCTGAACGCACCTCAGTCTTTCAGTATTTCCAGGACGACGGTACACTCTTACCCTTCTAGTATCAGGCTTGAACCCAAATCGAGACTCATCTCAAAATAAAATTTTATCCCATTGTTCCCGGGTCCATGTAATGTGTTCCCTACACCATTCATTTCGACGAGCGCGATTCCCGTGACGTATCGGTGGGCACCTAATTGGCCGTCGTGCTCGTAGGCCATACTCATGCAGTCGATTTCGCACAGTTTGGCAGCTAACAACAACACCACTTGAATTTTGTAGCCTTAAACCTATCTCTCGGGCGGTTAACATTGGCAGTCTTGCAGTCAGTTGTATGTATCGATCTTGCCGTGTGGTTATACACCTTCCTCGACTTGGGTGTTGCTCAGCACGATCTCCCGTGTTAGTGCAACGCTGATGAAGATGTCAAATAACGCTTCTGTTGATACTAAAATACCGAGATACCTGAGATTGACTTCTTCCCGCTTGCAACATCCCTACAGCACTTTGCATTTCATCTGCGTTCAAATGACGTCGCTCCATGACGTAAAAAATGTCTCTAAATCCAAATTTGTTCAAAACTTTTTTCAAATTATTGTTTAATTCATAAAATTGATACAGAATACTAAATTTTACTAAGCAAAGAAAACGCTATAAAATTCGAACAAATGCATTCGCTTTTGAATTTGTGAAAAAAAAACATCTGATACTCGTTTTTTTTTCAGCCAGTACGTCCTCTAGATCAAAAAAGTTTACATAGGTAGTATTACCTACTTGGTAAGAAATGATATAATAATTGATTAATTATTTTAAATAGTATGTGTTGCTTAGAGTTTTGTGATGTGTGTATATTTATTTAGCACACCTTTTTTTTAACAAGTTTCTTGTGTGGGATTATAATAAAACCCTGATAGGGTTGGAAAAAATCATGATTTTTTTAAAAAAATCGAATAAAGCACGATTTTTTTTAAAAATCCTAATTAATCACGATTTCTTTGATTTTTAATTTTATAATTTAATTTAACTTTATTTTGCGCAACACGGAACGCGCCCTCAATGGATTAATCCCCGGACACACAGCGGGGATTTCCCTTTTGTCTGACATGTGAATGCAAACAGAATTCACACTGACAGACGAAGAAGAAGAAAGTGCGTTGGAGGAAGCACGAAATAACTATGATGGTTAAGTTTTGCTACCATTAAGTCAAAATCAAAACCATTCAGAGTTGTGATGTTCGCAGAAGAAATAGTAAAAAATGTGACTAAAATATAGTATTTAACGAAAAGGAACAGTCAACATTTTTTCCAGTGGTGTAGCAAAAGTTTGGGGTGATAGCTTCTTCAGCTGCTGTGGAAAGAGTGTTTTCCACCTTTGGAATTGTTCAGAGCTAATTAAGAAACCGAATTGAAAAACTAGTTTAGACGACCCTCGTTTAGGTATAATTTCTAAATCTGTTTTTTTTTGTTGATTTTTTGACTTTGAAAGAAAGTGAAATTAAACATTTTTGATTAAATCAATGATTTTTAATGAAAAAGTCATTTGATTTAAATCGTGATTTAAATCAAAATTATTTATTCTTGCCAACCCTGATTATTATAATTATGAGAATTGAAATAAAGTAAGGACGGTTGAGGTACGGAACCCTAAAAACTAGCTACACCTATGAAAGTCACTACAGAAATATTCAGTTCTGTTGGCACAATTCGACCTGAAAGGACCTAAAATAAGATTTACAAAAGGCGTGCTCAACTTCTCAGTCAAGGAAAAATTGTATAAACAATCACAATGCATTACATAAATGCGTGATAATTTTATTCTGCTACAGCGGTTTCGATATGGCGGCCTAACGCAAAAGTGATAGCAATCTATCCCTCTGATCGCACTCGTAATGTGAATATTATTATAGGCACCGGCGATTCGTAATCGATTTGTTTCTCTTACAATCTATTATCGACAACAGCAGAACGCCAATTGATATTTTAGTTTAAATGCATTCGTTCGTTTCAACAGAAACACAGTGTGAGTCTTCATAATGTGCACATATTGAAATGAAACTAAGCTTAATTTTATCGACGGAAAAATATGAATAATAAAATAAGTGCCCCTACCTGCTAAAGTATGGTACGTAGTCGAGTGCAAGGCCTTTCTTTAACAGTTTTTATGAAATGTGATTGAGTTATGAACGTGGTATTTTTACTTTCAGAAAACTGATACGATGGAGAATAATTTTGAATAATAAAAAAGGGTAGGTAATCGGGGCTTTGATTAAAAAATATCTGAATTCTTAAAAAAAAAACACCCCTTAATTTTCAATTGACGGAGAGTTTTTTCTTAAGTTTTTATTTTATGAGGACGCCCTGTTATTTCCAGTCATTACTGAGTTTGTTGATTAACAAGTTAGTTAAACCGATTTGTTTACACATGTGTCACAGCAGCGAACAAGAATTGAGAAAAATGTTTTTTTTTTTACGTCGATAAAATTAGGCTTACGTTTCCCTCATTTCAATAGGTGCACATTATACAGACTCACACTGTGTAATGGTTGTACCTTCTTACTAGAGGGGCTTGAGGCTTAGTAATAACAGCCGCACGGGCCGAACGATCAGATTAAGCTACGCTTGTCGCGGTCGGGCCGAGGATGGGTGACCATCTTTACATACGGAGACCCCGTGCCTCGGAAAGCATGTTAAGGCGTTGGGGTCCCGGCTATCTTTCATTCTAGGATCATTGACAGTAGTTACGGGTCGTCAGAAGGCCCAAAGTCTGACATCCAGTCTTACCCAGGGGTATCGTATTAACCAGTAACTGAGTAGTGGAGGTCAGGTAGGCAGTCGCTCTATGTGAAATACTGGGATTCAGCTGTATCTGGTTAGACTGGAAGCCGACTCCTACATAGGAATAGGCTCGGATCACCTTGTTACTTCAGTATAATGAAGACATTTAAAAAACCTTGTCGGTCGCAAAGAGTACTACTACCAATGATTTTAATTTGTGAATTAATGATAAATTAAAATGACTAATATAACAAAAACAAGTAAAATAAATGCTTACGACATTCCTGGAATAGATTAGGGCGCTACCAAAAAAGGTCAGAACGAATGCACTTTTTTACCACGTCAACGTGATAAAAAAAAGCGGCCAAGTGCGAGTCGGACTCGCCCATGAAGGGTTTCGTAGCAGCAAGTAACATAGTATAAAAGTTCTTGTAGTTCGTTGTAACTTTGATCGATGTTTTAATTATAGTGTATTTTTTTAAATTGCGGTTTACGATATATGACGTATTAAAAAAGAACTACTTACTAGATTTAGTTCAAATCAATGTTCGGTGGAAGTTTGCATGGTAATATACATCATATTTTTTTTTTAGTTTTATCATTCTCTTATTTTAGAAGTTACAGGGACACACACACACACATTTTACCACTTTGGAAGTGTCTCTCGCGCAAACTATTCAGTGTAGAGTAAAATGATATTAGAAACCTCAATATCATTTTTGAAGACCTATCCATAGCTACCCCACACATATGGGTTTGATGAAAACAAAAAAAATTGTTTCAGTTCCAAGTATTGGGGGAACCCCCAATTTTTTTTATTATTTATTATTTTTGTGTGAAAATCTTAATGCGGTTCACAGAATGCATCTACTTACAAAGTTTCAACAGTATAATTCTTATAGTTTCGGAAAAAAAACTGGCTGTGACATACGGACGGACAGACAGACATGACAAATCCATAAGGGTTCAGATTTTTGCCATTTGGCTACTGTACCCTAAAAACGTAAGAGATAACAGATCCCAGTCTGGCGTTATCCTATGTAATTTGTAACTTTGTAAGTGTTATGATGACGCCGCAGGATACCGACTTAGCACTTAGGCCGGTACGTATTACACAATGACAATCAAGTTATTCGTCAAAATACTTTGGCAAAGAATTTTCAAGGTCAAGGCCGAGACTTTTTAAACATGTTTTAACCCTGTTTTATTTACGACGAGGTTCGTTTATAAACCAGATCTGGTAAAAAACAACTAACATATTCAGTGAACCCTTACTTACATGGTTCCCTGCTCGTTCAAGATTTAGTAGGTACCTATATATTGGTGCAGATGCAATTATCGAATGTTTGCATGTCTCTCATCAACTGACTAAAGCACAAATTACGGAATAGTACAACTGAATTGTATGGTCTGTTTCAAGATTAAGTGATGAGAATGTAAACAAATGGATCAAAAAACGTACCCCCAACTGAGTGCTTTGATTTGATTATTCGAACATTGAAACCCGAAATTCTAATTCCAATCATCTTAAAGATGTTTTTTTTTCATTATGGTTAATTTTTATACCTCAATTTCCGTCGATAAAAAGAGATATTCGTTGAACCCTTCTAAATACTAATGAATGTATTGCTTAAAAATTATTCCCTACAGTGAGTGATTGCGTAAGAGTTTTACCTGAACAGAGTGTGTGTCTGTATATCTAGGGTTGCCAACTTTTTTACATTAAATACAGTATTTTTAAAGCCATTGCCTGTAAAAATACAGTAAATGACGAAAAAGTTATAAAAATATAGTAGCAACCTATGTATAAAACAAAAGGCATGTTCTTTTCTACTTTGAGCCTTTGTTAGCAGGTTTTTTTAAATATCTCATTCAAACTATTCAAAATTTCTTTATTTCACCTTTTACGAGATTAATACTTGCTCTATTGCGATCTCGCCATTTTATATTCATCACTGAAAATGCGCTCAGTAATGAAGTATACATCTATAGAAGAAACGATACTATTATGAAAATCTATGAAACGTCAGAACCAATCAGCAACAATTGTCTTGTTGCCATTTTTTAGCAGTAGATATAGCAACACATAAAGATAGAAAGAGCAATAGCCCGAATTTTATTGAACTGATTTATTTCGGAATATTACGGCTGCGTTTCGATTGACACATAATTTAATAAAATAATGTTATTTTAAGTTTTCATCGAAAAATATTCGTTTCGCCAATTTTTTTTTTGTAGATTTATAGTTTTTAGGCCTTTGATACAATAATACTATTTTAGATTTGGGATACTATAATATACAAAAGAGTAGAGAACGTTCAGTCTGATTTAAGTCTCAATCTGTCAAAAACCTTTAGCTAATTTACCAACATATTGACATTGATTGTCGCTGAGATGAGATTGCGACTAGATTTGGATTACGTTCGTAATTACGGGTGATTATTTGTCTTCTGATACTTTAAGAACAGACAGTAGACGTGCCTAATTAATAGATTCCTATTAGGTTAGATAAGTTCCAATATCCCAGTAATTGTGGACGAATACAATCGTGAGATAATAGGTGCTGAGATAGAACACTTTTACTTTATGACTTAGTTCAATAAAACAATAAACTAATTTAAACCTGAGAAATTTTAATGTCGAGAGAAAATGTTTGAGCTTTATTTTGGCTTGTTTTTCTCTTTAGCTAAGGGTAGAATGTGGCTTGAAAACAAAAGGTCAACTTGAAAAGGAAGGTATCTTATGTTACCTCCGTATTCACTCTATTTACATCTTTTGATTTAGAACGTTTGATAAACACTGTCATTTCGAAAGATGTGCAAGTAAGGTAGAGAGAACTCTTTACAAACTACCTTTAGAAACTACCTGCCCAAGCCAAGACGAATTTCTAAGATACATTTTGTTTGGTGAATTCAAACATGGCTAAAAGTGAGCGGCACGCATAGAGTTATACATACTAGTTATAGTTTTTCTATCGTTTTTCATGTAAACAACAGTGCGACCCGACCATAGACAATAGCATGTAGTTCGCACACATATTCATGGCATGACTGCGGATCAACGCGTAGAATCAAAGTAGGTTAGTGAAGTCCCGATATGCGATACCACTGCTACTCGTGGTATCACTGTAATTATTTTCGTCTGTCATACGTTTCATAACGTCTAAACCTACGTATATGTAACATGATACTAACTTACGTTAGTCGATTACGCACTCTCTTAGTCCGCACTCCATTGAAAGAGCACTAAAGCTCATGGTATCGTCCGAACGCCACTGCATAAATTATACTTAAAAGTGAGTTTTGTAATTTTACAAGATGTATTAAATGGCAAATGTAATTTAGTTTGAAAGTCTGCATTGTCTATGATGACCATTTATGATCATGCCTCCCGGACGCGTTCCCACTTCCCATAATTATTTACAGCAGGTGTACTTTAGTAGTTCAATAACTACAGGTTGATGATAATAACTCAGTATCAATGAAGGGGCGACCCTGTCGTTATCTTTCGCCAAAATACGTAATACATAAGACCAATATTTCCGCCATTATAAATTCCAGTATTATTAACATACATCGATTTGTCTTATATTGGTAATCCGATTGTTTGCCACGACGTGAACGAATCAAGTGTGCACATTTTCTACACCAAGAAAAAGATGGTAAATGAAACTAATCCAACTGGCAACTGGCCGAAAATAATGGTAAAATGAGAAAGGTAAATACAATGCTGCATGGACTATAAAGTACACTAATTATTATTTAAGAACAGTTTAAAAGCTAAAGGACTGACTCATTGTAAACTTTCTTAGAAGAAAGACATTCAGTATAAATATCAACATCACATAAGTAAACCCAATTCCTAAATTAAAAACATTAAGAAAAATTCAAGTAAGTACATACCTGAGTCCCAATCCAAGTTTCTCCTTGAACAGCAGCGGAGTAGTAAATCCATTCTTCTGTAGATATGAAACGGTCAGGTCTGTTCCATGCATATCCAGCACTGCACCGGAATGCTCAAATCTTGGGCTCTCCAGCTTGTCAGCCAGGGAGAAGCCCCGGCCACCTTCAGCCTCATCGTCACCCAGGGCCCACTCATCGGAATATAGCTTGCGTTGTTTGCGTTCACGCTAGGGAGAAGACAAGAAATGTTTACTTCTTTATCTTTGATGGAATATTAGTGCACTACAGTTTCTAAGATCCTAAGTGCTTACTTTGAATTTGCCTTTTAGTGACATTATTGCTGACCTATTGTTTTCTCAATGATGCGGCAACTGAAATGTGTTTGTATTTTTGAGAAGAACTTTGTTGTGCAACAATTCTGATTATTGTGTCAATTGTTATGATAGTATTCCCTTTTCAACTTAAAAATGAAAACATGTTGCATAACTTCTTCTGTCAGCTGATTGGGATGCTCTATAGTTCTGTACCTATATATAGCAAATTTCTGAGGCTATAAATTACCACACTGTTCAAACAAAACAGAACGCTAAAATAATGACTATTGGTGTATGAAAATGTAGGCAGCAAAATTAATTTCCCAACCTTATCTAATCTTGATTTAATAATTACCATAATCACATTGGTTTTAACACCATGAAATATAAGGTTGCTTGGATAAAATATTTCAATGATAATGTAGGTTTAATGTAGGCCTCATCGGTAAAATTTCTTCAGCTAGAAAAGTCGACAATACGGCGCGCTGAAGTGATCAGTGACTTTCACTTTTTAACACCTTTTGTGGATGAATTTCCTTTATCGTTTTCGATCACGTACAAAAAATGCATCTGCAGACTTTAGCGACTCGCGTTACGAAGTAGGTTATTTTTTTCAGCCAAGGCCAATGAAATACAAGTAAAAGAAAAGTGAACCTAACTTGTTACAATAAAACTTTTGACGCGAGGGCTGTTTGCGGTCTCGGCGTAACAAAGAACGCTCGGTCGTTCGACAATCGTGTCGTATCCTATTTAATCAATAGGCATGTGTTTTAGACGATAGACTCTCGCCTAGCGTGTAATTGTTCGACGAAAGATTAGTCAAGTAATAATGTAGATTGCTCGCGAGCAGCGAGCGGACTCGGGCTCGACGTGTGTCCGCAGCGCGCACGCCCCTGGCCGCCTGCTCTCCGCCAGCCCGCGGGAGGGAAACGCCTTCGACATCGACACTCTGTCCCTACCAGATGCCCACAATGCCTCGTGCGCCGAAGACGTCGATGGCGCGCGCAATTTATTGTCACGTCGTTTATTATCATCGCCACTGAATCGCAATGCCGCGATCTCCGGAACTATTATAGATTTTGACACCATCTCGCATGCGCGAATGCATACGCCGCCGCGTTTTAAACTCGGCCGCGGCGTGATCACAAAAACTGAGTCCGATGACCCTCAATGACTATCATCACACACAAAAACCACATTCACAATAAGATTCCTATCGTCATCCCGTAACTTTCGTAAATCGATACACGATGCAGCGATGCACCATTTCATGTTTACGTGATCCCAGATAAAGCCACCATGGCGTCACCCGGGACTTAATACGTAAAAATCTAACAATAAACACTCACCAGCTGTCTTGGAACTTGTTTTTTAGCATTCGGCAGTGTTTCCGACATGTTTATGTTAGTCAGAAACACTGCACCACGAAATTAACACTATTTTACGTAAATATTTTACACGGAGCACGAGAAAAAGTAACGCAATCCACCATTTGCAATAGTCGACACTGCTGCCAACCGTGCGACGAGCAATCACTCCGGTAAACTACTGCAGGTTGGTACAATGTGAAATGCCCTATTGGTTTATTTATGAAACAAGATGGCGGGAGCGTTCAAAACATCGCAAAATCATTGTGTTTTACGTAAAATCTTGATATTTTATTATTAAATGTAAAAGTATTTTGATATGACTCGTTTCTTTACAAAACTAAGAGAAACGCAAAAATAATGCAATATGTATTGTACAGATGATTTAAAATATTTTCAAACTTAGGTAGAGCAACAACTAGTCACAGACTTAGGTCAATTGACTAAATTATAGTTTATAATTAAAGTATGTTTATGCCGAGCTCATCATTTTAATACATTGTATTCTTTAAATTACTTTAAAAATAATAGATATAAAGACATATTACGTTTTTTAATTATATTTAAACGGTTTACTGGTTAGTACTCAGGCCAGAGAGGATGGCTGATTGTTATTTAGGCAGTCATTATCATTTTCATGAATGACGCAGCTTTCAGGGTACACTAATATTACTATAGTGTTTGAGTAGAAAAATGCGGTAAACAGGGTTCTGAGTTGTTCTGAGGTCTCGTAAGATTGTCTACTCACTTTGATTGCTGTGTGGTGATTTCCATGATAAAATTAAAATAATTATGAAACTATATTTTTTATTTACCCCGTTTAAATTTATGTGCACAAGAACCTTTACAATATTTTTCATCGTTCCTTTGAAGTGAAAATATTACGGTCGGCGGAAACATCGAGCGGATGTAGCACTGGTCTACAGGAAGTAAGAATGTTAGATGTGTACAGGTCTTCATAATACATAATTATGAGTCATCCTTTTATCGGTTTCCCTTCATGGAACATTTATCATTAAACGTTCACTTATGTACTGTAGAAGTACAGAATGACCAGTATACTTTCATCGGTAGTAAATAAAAATAAATTTATGAACGAATATTTTAGTTTATGAACTAAGTACTACTTCATTTTGTTATTTTCCTTGATATGCTTGCACGCAAAGCTATTCAGAACTTCAGATATGCTGAACGGTGGAGAGTTCCTGCTTCCCTTACTTACTTGATCTTCGCTGATCGTGTGAGTTCTTTCAAGATATTATTGAAAATGATTGGAAATTATGATTATATAAATCTTAAATTATTAATAATACAAACCATATTTTATGTTATTAATAAGAATAGAAAATATTTTATAGAATTTGTTTAACCTATTTTGAATAAATTAACAATTTTATTAGATTGAAAACACTGTGAATTTAATATTTCTCCTCTTCGGTTGATACATAACACTCGTGAAATTAAATATTATGAATGCAGGGGTAGAAAAAACTGATATGACCCCATTAAGAAATCATGTCGTGCGGTACCAAGTACAACTACTTATCAAACCAAAAACATAGCAGTTTGGTGTAAAAGGAAGGCGTAAATCAGGGTTCTGTTGGCCGGTACAGTTCGCGAGGCCTGAGCTGATCTTTGCATTGGTGTGAGTGCACATAGCGACGCGTCCTTTGCTTGCCAACCGGCCAATCAGACTATCAGATCAGCCTGAGGCGCTGTGCGATCGCGAGCGCGTTCATGCTATCACATTGATACGATTGGTAATCACTCACACAAATGCAAAGTTCAACTTAGACCTCGTGGACTGTACCTCACTGTTAGGAATCTTGGGGTTTTTGAAATAGGTATAAGACAGCCTGTATGACGCCTGACTTTATTTTTCGGTCGGTATGGTCAGCAACGAAATTTATCAACGATGTTTGTAACCAACTAAAAAAAAAGGAAGAAAGTCAATGTCCAATCATTTATTTTAAAATAGGCACTTAGATGGCATTTTCGAAAGTCAACAATCACAAAAAAAATAATTGAATTGATTCTAGTTGCCTCTTCAAAAAGGTAGTTTCGTGGAGAAGAATGGGCAAGAAACACCACCGTTACCCTTTTAAAATGTTTTACAATGTTTTGTACTAATACATGAATTATTTAATTATAAGTGAAGACGATGCACCTAGAACAAAATTACTAAACCACAATAGGTAAAAATAATTAAATATAAAGAAATGGCTGGTAAATTAATTATTTGATAGAAAGTAGATGATTTGCATACATTTTTTAACAAGTAATGTGAGTAAAAGTAATTACAGCATCAATGTAAAAAATAAATGAATCAAATGAATCATTGTGAAATGAAAAATTATACAATTCAATAAGCAACCACTTTGATTTTGTCTAGCCTCTAGATTTTCCTATGGAGCAGGACCAGCATGTTTCCAAGCATTCTTATCTAGGATAAAATCTTCTTATTTGTATTATATGCTAGTTTACAAAGTGTACTTATAACATGTGTTTTAAATTTTCTTTCCTTTAATTGCAATATATCACAAGGCATTTTGTTGTAAAATTGAACACAGTACCCCATAAAAGATGTATGTACTTAAGATAATCTGAAAAATGGTTGATCTTATTTATCTTTACTTAAAGTGTTAAAATTATGTATATCAATTATATTATTAAAAAGATGCAGAGAGAGAAAAAGGGTGGGAGGCATTCTGCGAGTATTTTTTTCCATGTACGAGTATTTACACCGTTTTATCCGTGATTACAATGCCCATTTGCGTGGTTCTCTTATCATTTGATAGAGATTTATTTTTGGTTGAGATAAGTACGAATGTTTTGGAGAGTACGGGCCAAACCCGAATGGAATTGAAAAAAGTTGGCAAGAGCAGTTTTAAAACAAAAAAAAAAACAGTTTTTCATCATTTTCCTGACCTTTTCCCAATGTATTTGGGGTCAGTACAACATGTCTTTTTCGTCCATACTTGTTTAAAAGTCGTCATGTTGGTAGTCACCCACTTTCTAGCCATATCCTTGCACACAGTCCATCGTTTCTTTGGTCTTCCCCAAATAGCCATCGACATTCATCCCAAAACTTTCCTCACGACATTGGCCTCAATAACAGGCTAACAGCCACTGGTACCTATACCTTTTTTTATGTTGGCACTTGTTTTTGTTTTGAAATATAATATTTTTGGCAGTTTTATAAAATATTAAAATGTAAGTACGCTGTATTTTAAATAACACATGTGTTTTAAAAGAATAAAGGAGTTATTAGCGGAAGAAACTCAACAAATTGATTGTAATTTGAGGAAAAAAATATTATAATTTGGAGAATACGAGTATGTATTAAAAATCATCTCCCTCGCACATCATTTATTTGTCTAAGTTTTCCCCGGAAACTAATTACAGGAAAAAGGGTACCTAAGTAGATAACTATGTATTAGTTGGTGGCAATTTTTTTTGTAATTTAAGTAATATATTGCATACATAACACCACGCCTAACCCTTCTGGGATTACCAGATGGGTTAGGCAGAGGTGTACCTACAGTACACCCATTACGAAGAGGTCCCATGTAATAGGGGGTGAGGCTATTGCCATCAACCGGGCACAAGACCAGACTCCGGGCTGCTACGGAGAAATTCTAGATAGAAAAACCCAATAACACTGCGCGACCTGGGAATCGAACCCAGAACCTCATGCTCAGCAGTAGCTCAAGCGACCACTAGACCAATGAGGCTGTCAAAGCAAGATATTAGTTAGATTTTATTATAGAATTTAGAATGTTACACAATAATACCGGTATTATAATTATTGATAACAATGGTACTGGAAGTATCATCTGCCTAGACCTCTCCCAGCTATGTTGGGTCGGCTTCCAGTGGACTTATCAGGATGCAGCTGGACACCAGTATTTCACATGGAGCGACTGCCTGGGTATATGACTTCCACAACCCAGTTGCTGGGTAACACGATACTCCTTGATGAGACAAGTTGGTGGACTAAAAGGTCGCTAGTACAGATTCCAGGTTTGAAATACCTGTAGTCCAAACCGTGTTCCTCTAGAATGTGACCAATTCTTAACACTGCACTAAGTAGCCTACAGACATTTTCTTGCGTTCGTGTATTTAGTAGGCGTCTGCAACAACACGGGGATGACAAAGTAATCTTAGACTAGTAGGCGCTAGAAGAGATAAAATTACCGTCATTTATCTATTTTCTGTACTGTAAACACTATAGTAATACTAATAATGCTGAAGAGTTTGTTTACTTGAACGCGGTTATCTCTGGAACTATCAGTCCGATTTGAAAAACACTTTTTGAATTAGATAGCCCGATTTTAGAGGAAGCTTAAAGGCAATCTACATATAGCTATTAACATCACGCTACGACCCTAAGTAGTCGAGCTAAAAGCATAATCGCTTACGAAGTGGCGGGCCGAAACTCATGTCATATAATTATACTTGACTAAGTATAATATACAGGGTCAAATTAAATGAGTTACAGAAACTTCACAGCCGTGATGGATTTACTGAAGAAAAACAAACAAAAATCTAAACTCGTCGTTTCAATTAGATTCACTACCAGCGGCCGTTGACCCCGTAATCAGCTGTCACAACGTGAAATTACGCATACGCCTGTAATCCGTGAAGGGTTTGGCAGAGGTGTACATACAGTACAGAAGAAAGAGACAAGATAGAGTGTAGTAGATTTAAAAATCTTTATTTTATTTGATTGTCATTAGATATATCGATTAAGTCTGTCTCAATCTAGCCTCCGTCATCTTCGTGACTACAAGCTATCCAGTGAAGCCCAGCTTTCATCTGGGAAAATTACGTGCTTAATTAAACAAACATGAAAAATAAATAAATAAGAATATTTAATACTTGATCATTATAGATACAAAAAAATGTCTATTCGCAACGAATACATCCGACAGAGCTAAACACACACAAAGTTATCGACATAGCTCTAAGAATTAGCAAGCTGAAGTGGCAATGGGCCGGCCATATCTCGCGAAGAACCGACAACCGATGGGGTAAACGAGTTCTTGAGTGGAGACCGCGACTCGGCAAACGTAGTGTAGGACGGCCTGGCCGGACGACCTGGCCGGATGGACCAGGTGGGATGACGATCTGGGAAAGACTGCAGGAAGATGCTGGATGCGTCAAGCTGAAGACGGGGCGCTATGGTGCTCATTAGGGGAGACCTATGTCCAGTAGTGGACTAAAATAGGCTGATGATGATGATGATACAAAAAAAATGCAATATTAAGGTCAGCGACAAAAGTCGATTAACACTTCAATATTTTTACTTGACTAGGTATAATTTAGGACAAATTAAATTAGCTAGTGAAGCTTCACAAACGTGTTGTTTATGGATATACAGTGAGAAAAACAAAAAAAAATCGAAACTCATAATTTCAGGTGGCTTCACTACCAGCGGCCGTTGACCCCGTAATCAGCTGTCGCAACTTGAAATTACACATATCATAACGCCTGTAATCCGCGAAGGGTTTTACAAAGGCGTACCTACTAAAGTTGATTACCACTTAAATTTTTTAAACCATTTTTATGAACAGTAATAAGCAGTACCTTTGTACTCAAATTTTAATTATGTCGTGTCCCTTTGTATTTTACTGTGTGTATATACATAATAGAATAAATAAACAAGTCTTTGCTATCTCGACATCTTATTTACAGTCAAATGCACAAACTTAAATAGACAAAGTTGTCTTAGGCATGGGGTCTGAACTCGAACAAATTATAATTTGTCTTGAAAAAGAATTATAGATGGCAGCATAGGTAACCATTATGAAATTAACAATAATTAAAAAGCGATAAACGGCAGAATTTTGGCTGAAATATGATTGGTAAAAGTCAAAACTTACTTGTTAAGTGCTGTTGTATCTATTTCCTCGCATAATGCACGTATTTTAAAAATAAAATAGAAAGTAAGACTTTAACTTCAATTCGAACCTTTTTATTGAAATCTATTAATCATTTTGTTTGGAGCTTTTTGCAATACTTGGAGTTTGACTCAAATGGTCAGGACTATGGATGGCTCTTCACAGTTTCCAAAATTTTGTTGCTTGTTTAAATTACCTACTTTATTTTTTATTTTTTTACATAGAAAGATAAAAGGAATTTAATAACATGTTATTCTTAACCCGGAACTATTAAACTCTATATAAAAACGATTGCACGAAACGTTTTAAATTAGGTCGACTTCTAGATGGCGTTGTCAAACTGCAGTCTCTGGCAATTAGTGAGTCGCTGATGCTGCCATCTGTTGAAAAAATGGACGACGAAAAATTGCCAGCTCAATTGCCAGACTTAGGGAGGTTTCATTTCTTTGTATGGCATTGGGTATCTGTACGTAGTATTATATTGTCTGTCTTAGGTAAGAGGGTCATAAAATTCTTAATTTTTGTGTAAACTCTAAAAAAAACTTCAATTGTGAATTTGACCAGATATAAAAATAGTACACCCACACTTCGTAAGTTATGTTTTAAGTCCCAAGTAATAGGGGGCGAGTCTATTGCCATCAACCGGGTACAGATCCAGACTCGGGGCTGCTACTGAGAATTCTAGATAGAAAAACTAGAAAAAAATATGATGATGACATATAATATAAAAATATTTAATCATTTTTAATTTTTTCACTGTAATATGATTGCTGAAACTTGACATGTTTGATGTTGGATGAGAACAAATTTTGTAATATATTTTCATCATTCATCATTTATTGTCTCAATTCGTATGTTTAATGTGTTTACACCTAGTTATTTATGTGCATGCTGCGGTCTGCTGTAATTGAAGGACCACACATAAAAGAACATTATTATTATTGTGATTTATATTTTTTTAACTATCCTTTGTTGGAGATACCAAATAAATACATATTATACAATTAAGTATATAGGGAATTTTATAAAAGTATATAAACACACACCAAACACATACTGATGTACACATAATATTTAAAAATTTTTTTTTTTTGCCTCCTGTTCCTCCAACATAATGAAAGTACAAAGGGCACAAAACTATATAATAAATCAAATATCCAACGCACCATGGTTTATCAAGACAGCAGAGATCCATGAAATCCTCAATATTCCGAGGGTTAACGAGGAGATAAGTACGCATGGTGACAACTACAAATCCCGACTGCTAAAGCATTCAAATAAGCTCGCGGGGTAGCTAACAGTCCCAGAGAGCATCCGCCGATTGAAAAAGCGGCGGGACATTTTCGACCAGAACAGTCAGTCTGGATAATGACTTCGAATAAATAGGGCAAACTCCATTGGGAGTAGAGCCGACATGCGAACAGAACCATCGCATCTGCTCATAGTCGGAAAGACTGATCGCATGATAAAAACGGAAAAAAAACCAGTTTTTTTTTTATGTTTCTGTGGGGTTAATAGACTTTCGTTCGTAACTGTACCTAACATGTAATAATTAAGTTATGTATAAATTATAATTTTCTTTTCATTAAACTTTGTACGAGGATATTTGTATGTAACTTATTGTACCTATCCAAGGCATGTAATCAAATACATACTTCCTTCTACAATTTATCCACTACTTTTGTCATTACAAGTACGTCGATAAAGGAATTAGGTATAGTTATTTGTTTAAGTTTAGTCTATTGCTTCCATAATATGAGAAAACAAGCACCTCAATTAAGCATTGACAAATAAGAGCACATAATTTTGTTGTTTCACATCACAGATACATTAGAAAACTTTTTCTCATTTCACAGAGACATCGAATTCCCATCTCTCAAAGTAATTCTATAATACTTCATAACTGGATCTTCAATCACATGCTCACAGTCCACCGCTCCATTTTCTTCCAAAAACTTAGTGTGACCTCTAAGCCAATCTAAATACAACTTTAAAAACCTATCGTTAGGGTCTATGTCCGTGTGCCCCAAGCAGAATATCCTATAAGCATCTTCGCCATACTTTCCGATACCACATAGGTCACTTGCTCTGCGCCATTTTGAAGAAACAAATTGATAACTGAGCTTCCATATCATATGACCCCTTTTCCTTAATCCCAGGTTATCAAAAAATCTTTCTAAACGTACTGGAGTGTCGTTTAAAACGTGATAAGGTGATAGGTACTCCTCGAAAAAGGTCTTCATGTATGGCCTGGCAGTTTTTCCTGAAGTTTTCGTTAAGAATATTGTTGCTATTAACATCGCCCAGGGGTTCGAGGAGAACTCTTCTTCAAGTACATAATGTGGCGATACTGGCACTATTCGTGGCGTGACGTTGAAAAAAGGTTGTATTACTATAGGTTCTTGTTCTTCCATGGTAAGTTGTGATAGACTGAGTTCTTCAGACTCCATGGACGCCTGACTCAGATCTTGAGAGGAGTCCAATGATTTGGTTGGTGAGAAAGGCAGCTGTAGTATTCGAGGAATAATAGCAGTTACGTTTTCCTCTTCACTGAAGAATCTGCTGATACAATCCGAGTCTTCCATGATTCTGTAAAGAAGAAAACGAGAGCATAAGCATAATTAGCCTAAAGTGTTCCCACTGCTGGGACACAGGCCTCCTCTTCGAGAGTGGGTTGTAATCTACCACGCGGACCCAGTGCGGGTTAGAAGATGTCACATGTCTTCGATTTTTTGGTTCTAGGACATGCCGGTTTCCTCATAATGTTTTCCTTAACCGTTTTGAGAGCAGTAGGTAGTGATGAAGTTATTTACACAAAGTAATGAAAATGAAAAACTTTTATTTCGACCAACAAAGGGTCATAAGCATAAAAATTACAAAAATAAAAATAATGGCATACACTGAATCTCGATTGGTCAGTATGTGAACCAGACAGCAATGGTTCAGATACTGGCAATCGAACCTCTGCGCGAATGCCCTCAGGATGCCGCTGGAGCTAGCCCGAACCCTGCGCACCAGGGATGTGCATCGTTTTCGCATAGTAGAGTAAAAACAGTCTACTTGCGACCCGGCGAACATCCCTGACGCGCTGCAGAATCGGGGCAGCCCCATCAGCACCCTGAATGCATTATTATAATGCGCATGGGTTCGAACCAACAACAAGTCAGGGCCGATACCACTGGGTCACCTCTGCACTACTTAAGGACACGAGAGCTAAATCTAAAGTCACGAATTGATACAGTCTTTTTTAAATTCAGTGTAATTTTGAGAAAATGAAAAAAATAATTGAAATCGTCAAAAAAACGGGTTTGTGATTCATGTTTATCATTGAAGAAAGTCGAATTTGACTAGTCCTAAATTGACACAATTATTTTAGCTGCTGTTTTGATGTTTCATGTAATTATTTAAAGTAATCTGTTAGGTTTTTTTTTTCATATCGTGTTCAATAGTTACAATTTAAAAAAACTGAACTTGTGTTAATCGACTTTAGTTTCGGACTGTACCAGCACTGCCTATTTTCTCAAGAGATCCAGGTATGCCAAACAAGTTTTTTTACCCATCTTAAAAAGCTGTCATAGCTGCAGGCTCAGGATTTTTATTAAAGTAATTTTTGTTAAGGATTTTCAATTTGATTTCAGGGGTTGTACCTAACTAGCGTTGCCAATTCACGGACATGTGCGGGAAACCAGGAATTAATTTGCGGGATATAGCAAAACAAAAACGGAGTTCCCGCATTTGTCTGGCCATATCCCGCATATTATTTCAACATAAAATCCGCCTAAAAATATACAGAAACGAGAAAAAACAATAGTTATATTTATCTATGAGTTTGACTTTTAGCGCATTATTTGAGAAAAGTAGTATACAAGCCCTGGCCGCATCTAGGCATTGATGGATTACCGTAAGTTTGCCTCGGCTTCGCCTCGGCCCACATTTTTGCGTTCGTCCATTAATGGCTTTTTTGCAGGACGCTGAAGTAATGTAATATTTTCAAAGTAAATATTCGCATTACTGCCAAATTATATTTGTCTTAATTCTTCGCTCTATTTTTAGGCGTAAATAAGTAAAATGTAGTAGTTTTCACAAGACAAGGCATTATCTTTTTCCAAAAAACATGATGACATTCTGAAATATTTATCTAATATATTACGATATTTCAGAAATCCAAGAAACTCGTCACTCGTCCGACACCCAGTATAAGCGCATCGCGCCGCACGGTACCCGCATTATATTTATTTGAGCCGTGTTTCAACCATACTTGTAACGGTTGCAAAGCGGCCATAGTCATCCTTGTTAAAAGACTCATTCAAAACAGTGCACAAAATTTACGAAAAACCTTTGGCGTAGATCACAATTCTAACTTAACCTGACCCATTTGGTCGTTCGCGTGCCCTAGCTTAGTTGCTGCGACCAACTCGGCTCGCAAATGCTTGGTCACAGTTCTAACCTAAACTAATCCGTTTGGTCGGGCACCCCAGCTAAGTTACTGCGACCAATTCGGCTCGCGCGTGCTTGGTCACAGAGTCCAACTTAAACTAAAACGTTTGGTCGGGTACCCTAGATTAGTTACTGCGACCAACTCGGCTCGCAAATGCTTGGACACAGTTCTAACCTAAACTAATCCCTTTGTTCGGGCACCCCAGCTAAGTTACTGCGACCAATTCGGCTCGCACGTGCTTGGTCACAGTTCCAACTTTAACTTATCCATTTGGTCGGGTACCCCAGCTTAGTTACTGCGATCAATTCGGCTCTTGCGTGCTTGGTCACAGTTCCAACCAAAACTAACCGGTTTGGGCAAGTACACTAGCTTATTTACTGCGACGAATTCGGCTCGCGCGTGGTTTCTTACAGTTCCAAACTAAACTAGCCCGTTTGGTCGGGTACCCTAGCATAGAGTTACTGCGTCAAACTGTGAGAAAAGGTCAGAAAGTTATGAATGGCTATATTTTTGAAAAAGTTTGCATCTTATGTGCAAAACTTTTTAGATGTTCATTCAATTTTGACTTCCAAGAAAAGCGCTACTTAGTAAAAAAAAAATTTTTATCTCGGTAGTTGGTCTTTGGTTATGTATTTTAGTTTTTCGATTTGCTCGGAAGTCGGTGGCGTAAAACGAAAATACAAAAGTATTTTCCGAAATTAAAGTTATTTTTCACTTTGTAGTGTTTTTTCCACATACATTCGAATACCACTACTTACTATGTATATAACAGTGACAGGTAATTATTATAACACCATCTATGTATGCACTAACTGGAAAAATGAATATTATTGAAGCTAAATGAAAAAATAACCCAAGCAACGTTAGTATAATTTATATGGCATACTGACCCCTGAAGCATAAACTCCATCCATACCTATCCATAAAAATAAAAAAAAAACGAAATCGATCTACAATAAAATTGCCGGAGATATCGTGTAACAAACGTACAAAAACACATACAGAAGAACTGAAAACCTTTGATATCGGTTAAAATTATATAAATTTGTCTATAATGAGAAACTTAAAGACAATCAGTTTTTATTTCCCATAAATTAAAATAAAGTAAATAATCATTTATTTCAGGAATTTTTACCATGTTACATAAACACATACATAATGAGGATTCGATACATTAAAACCATTGCACTACATAAGTTTACAAGTAACGTTTTCAAATCAACATTATTCTAAGCAGACATTACGACTGCAACCAACACAGTGTAGCTAATGAGTTTATGAGCCGAATCCTCAACTTGAGTTAAAAGTAACGAACAAGTCACAAGAACTAAGTTGTTTGGTTCGTAATAAGGAGCGTTCACAATGAGGTTTGTTAAAAGTAGGTAACGTTCTTAGGCGGCGATTTGATAATGAGACGAGAATTGGGAGTTAAATTTCAAGGACGCGTCACGTTTAGGCACATGAGAGAGAATAAAGATATAACTCTCTTTGTATCTCACACTATAAATCTCTCTTATTCTTTTAAGATGTTTCACCTTTTACCGTGAATGATTATTATTTTCACAAAATCATTATATCTTAGTCAGCCTGTAATGCTCCCTTAATCCACCACGCGGGCCCAGTGCGGATTGGTAGGTGTCACATTCGAATTTTTGCTTCTAAGACATTCCGGTCTCCTCACTATGTTTTGTCCTTGACCGTTATCACAAAAAAAACAAAAACCCATCTACGAAAACACAAAATTAACCGAAAAGAGAAAAACAAGCCTTTTTATCTATTGAACTTTGTTTTGTGTAAGTTTATCGCAGGCAGGGACAAACAAAGGTTACACCATATTTTAGGTTATTGGTTTACTATCCTTGGTTTAATATCTGTGGTTTAGTTATTACGTTTGTATGATGTGCCTGTAATTAGCAACAACAAAATATTAAATGAAAAGGTGATATTTTTTGAAGTTGGTTGTTAAAAAAAAAAAACTCTTTTTAGTTGTGATATCTAACCTCACACAAAATTGTTTACCATTACTTGCTATGAACACAATAACAGAAGCTACCCCAAAAATTACAAAAAGCAGTGTTAATAAAATATACAGGGTGGAAGGGACATCGACGCACAACCTGATACCATGAATTCAGTACATGATTCTGGACCCTTTGGAGTTGAAATTTTAGATCGGTTATAAAAAAAACACTTCTATTTCATAGAAAAGTGCAATACCTACGCGGTCATAATCGTAATGTAAGGCAGAGCAATTTTTTTTTTAATAACCGGAAAAAAAAAACAACTCTAAGGGGTCCAGAATCATGTACTGAATCCATGGTATCAGGTTGTGCGTCGATAACCCTTCCTCCCTGTATAAGAGACCACCCGCAAGATTCCTCTAACAAAATGAAAAAAGATTTTTCTCGGTCCACAATTGATGAAAATATCAACCATAGGTACATAAAAAAATCAGACGAGCATACAAGGTTGTCCTCCTTTTTTGAAGTGTGTTAAAAAAAAAAAAACATGATTCGTTACGGTTAAATATCGTCTAATTTAAATGCACCTTAAAAAAGGTCAAGCGAGAAACGCTGATTAGGCGTGAAATATTGCCGGGTAAAAACATATTCTTTGTTATCATGTTTGTCATTTTAAACATTCCCGAGTAAACCTAATATTTCATACTCATTGCTCATTTTAAAGAAATCCATTTAAATGTATTTATTTTTGAAGAGTATTTTTGTTTCCGAGTGACTGTGTGGTAGTAAAAGCTCGTTTATACAAGATTTATAGAGCGCCCTTTTTTCTTTGCAACGACCTTCTTTTTAGACGGGCTCGCTCCTGAACTTTCTATAGTATAGTATTTAAGTATTGAATCTTCTATGAATTTCAAATATGGTTGCTTTTTCACTTTGAACAAAACCCTGAAGATCACACACTATAGACGGATGCGGTAAGATGGTGCTTCTTCAATCAATCTGCCAGACTTTTCCAAGCCATGTTGGGGTCAGCTTCCTGTCTCACCGGATACAGCTGAACACCAGTATTTTATATGGAGCGACTTCCACAACCCAGTAACTGGGTAACACGATACCCCTTGGTAAGACTGGTTGTCACACTTTCGGGCTTCTGACGACCCATAGCGACTGTCAAAGTTCCACGAATGACAGCCGGGACCAACGGTTTAACATGGTTGCCGAGGCACAGAGTGGTTTTAGTACCTATTTTAAGATGGTCACCCATTCACGGACAGGCCGGGGCAAGAGTATCTGAACCTGAGTCGACTGTAAAAAATTTCACCACCAATTGCATCCACCTTTGTACGTGTTTATAAGTGAGTGCATTTAAATGTTTAAAAAAAAATTGGTAAAAGTACATTGATGATGTTCAAAACACCAAACAAACAAGTGACATTTTTTGAAAACGCAGCTTAGCGACGAAATTATAGAAGGAATATCTGATAACAAAGCTTACTTGATTAAAATACCTCTGGCTAATGATTAACAGATGTCAGGCTCAAGTTAACGCTCACTTGAGCACGCTATTAAGTTGGTATTAAGAAGATTACAAGTGTTACACGCGTTCGCTCTAAGTTTGCCGGTCCGTGAAATGAGCGTCCCCTCCCCCAAACCGCTTGTCGCACCGCAGTCCTGTCCTGCTGCTCCGTAAGCAACGTCATCGCAAGCGTGTGTGATTGTTATTCGGCACCATTTTCTTCAGTTTTCTCGATAATAGGGATGATGACAATTATTTCTCATTTTACACAAAAAAAAAAATGTTTTCAAACAGTGCAAACGATAATATAAAAAGGGTAAAACTTTAAAATATTGTCGAATTATAAACGTTTTAAAACAACTGTTAGACTAAGATATCACTATCGTCGATATGACGTCACGACTATGTAACTTCATACTAGCGCCTTACATTGTCCGCACCGCGCGACAAGGACAGGAATAAACCCCACCAAAAACTTTTAAAGCGTATAGCTTCTTCATATTTCCATCGATTTTACAGATCTTTTCGATAATCTCATTTCTACAGATGCCTTATTTGAAATTACATTATTTGTTCGAAGATTTATAATATTATTTTCCAAACTATTGTTAGTCAGCGGCAAACTTAGAGCGAACAGGATTTACTTTGAAATCCGAAGTCTCGTCATTAAACTCTATAGACGCCTGTATTTCTCGAAGGGTTAGGCAGAGGTGCACCTATAGTACACCCACATTTCGCCAGTTATGTTTAAGTCTCATGTAATAGGGGGTGAGCCTATTACCATCTGATACCGGGCACAAAGCCAGACTCCGGGCTGCTACTGAGAAATTTCAGACGAAAAACCTAATGACACTAAACCAGCAGCCTAATTGCGTAACACATTTCCGTAAACGATTACGATTAATCTGTTTGATTTTGACAGTTCAACAACATTCATTGCGTTATTTACAATGTTGAACAGATTTTTTTATCGAACTTATGAAGCAATGGATTAGCAATCTGTTTCAAAACGATTCAGATTCCGATTGATTTCGCAATTAGGGTACAGGAATCGAAGAATGGAACCTCATGCTCAGCTGTAGCGCTTGAGACCAACGATACTCAACTCTTTAGAAGGTAGATACATCAAATTCTAATTACTTAACCCACAACTTGTTCACAGAAAGCATTAAATAAAGATGAGCATCCACGATCTTAGATCACTGTGAAAGTCTCATTACTGTCGGTCAGTGATTCTTAAGTGTTGCGCGTACGCAAGATAAGAAACTGGTGTATTGCAGTGTTTTTACAACCAGCAAATAGTCAACAACATGTTGGAGTTATTGCAAGTGTTGTGTGTGGAATAAAAACAGCGGCAAACTAACAATGGTAGAAAAAGTATAACAAAAGAATGCAGACAATGAAAGTGAATAATTACCTAGGCGATCCAGATTGTAGGTTTCTTTTTTATTTAGTAGCGTTCACAACTGATTAAATGAATGGGTATTCTATTCATGCAGTTTTTTTTAATTTGTAATATTGGCAGTAAGTAGCCTTTCAATTAAAATCATAGCTTCCGATTGGGTACGATCCCCCACGTTGTTTATATATGTTTGCCTTCTTAATTATGAAATATTTATTTACCTTACACCACAGTTAATTATGTTTGCACGAAATCATTTTCCCGCTTTATTTTTATTTTTCTCGGCGGGAAACGCCAAACGTGCTTTGTTGGCAGGACAATGAAATATGAACATACAGTCCGCGAGACCTAAGCTGAGCTTTCTATTTGTGTGAATGATTTCCAATCGCAACAATGTTATCGCGCGAGGGCTGCACAGCGGCTTAGGACGATGGTCCGATTGGCCGATTGGAAAGCAAACGACGCGTCATTATGTGCACTCACACAAATTCGAAGCTCAGCTTATGCCTCGCGGACTGTACATAGTTGTTGACCGTATTATGGGTAAGGTAGGTCGGTGTAATCATAAATCATAAAAATAATTTATAATTATAATTGTTAATGGCTACAACACAACCTACATGGGAACGTGATTTTTACAAACTCTTCATCTGAATGTTGAAATCAGTTAGTTACCCAACTAGAGTTGCCAACTTTTTTACATCAAATATTGTATTTCGAAGTTATTTATTGCCTGTAAAAATAAAAACAATAAAGTAGTAGTATTTTTTTAGTTTCAGTGCATTTGTTGCTTTATGAGCCTTTATTAAACGGTTTTTTTTATGCCTCGATAACTATTATAACACTATACATTAAAGTGAGAAAATACCCATTAATTCAGTTTTTATAAGATTAAACTGACCCTATTGCGCTAATTACGCCTTTGTATTAAATTGAAATACGGTAGTTGCGCCTATTAATTTTTTTATTAAAAAAAAAAATAGTATTGAGGCCTCCGATTTAGTAGGATACTTTAATAAATAGTAGGGTTGGCAACCCTAATTTACTTAGTCTATATTTACTTAGTTAAGTTTTAGCACAGGTTGTAAGTTGCAACAGTTTGTAGTAATTTCCGGAATGTTTACTTACCTACTTATGAATAATTTATCAGCTTTAATTTGAAGGAAATAAGATAATAGTAAGACTAATGAAATCATACGAACTAAAACTAGGAGATCCAAGGTCAGGAAAGAAGGTTGACACAGGCTGACAATCAATTAGGCGAAAATTCATTATACAGGGCAAATTAACAAGCGAAACTACGCAGACGTGATTTGATGAGTATCAATATGTGAACACAATGAAACAAAAAAGAAGTCGTTCTTTTTTGGGGTCAACGACCGCTAGTAGTGTAGTTGTTTGGAGTATGATTTGAGAAAATATTTTTTTATTATTTTATCATGTTTAGATATCGATACTAAGGTATGTAATATCAGTGGGTTTTCAATATGGGAATTTATTTCTGATTAGGTCCCACTGACATTAAGAAAAAGGCATTTAAAATCAAATATTTAATTGCTTTCTAAATTACAGCTCGCTTCTGTTTTACAAATCAATAATTTCTTAATAATTCCATTAATCGAATATTTTAATTACTTAAGATATTGACCAAAAAGACTACGATTTAAAGTTAATAAATAACACGACGATTTTTTTTTCTAATTCCGATATTCCGATATGCATCCTAATCGATACCCATAACGTCTGCGAAATTTACACAAAAAAAAAATGATATTCCAAGTTCCTACACTACCTGCCATACCCATCACGTATTCGGAATTTCGCTGACTAATTTAATTTGACCTTGTTTTTAAGGAAAATCTCTTGGACACAGGCCTCCTCTCACAGAGAGGAGGCCTGTGTCATGTGTCCCAGCAGTGGCTCCATAATAGGCTGATTATGCATACTCCTTAAATCCTTGATAAATAAAATATGCGACTGAAAATATTCGCAGGTATTAAATAACAAAAATGTATTAATTTCTAGAACTTCATGAATTTTCAATTTATCATGAAAACCTTTGCAACGGAATTGTTTTAAAGGGTTTCCAGCTTCGCGTCACAGTTATGACCTACGTTTTCCACGAATTTGCTACCGATGTCAAATGAAATTGAAAAGTTCTAGGAATTTGTAATTATCTTTCGGTACTGAGGTAAAGCGCTATTCGACATGCATTTTTTTCGTGTTTACTTCCCAGTCATTTTTTCATCGTACCACCACCGAAAAAACAAAGAAAGTGAAAAATAACTTATATTTCCAATTTTAAACGTTTTAAATATTTGCCCAATTGAGAACCTCCTCCTTTATTAAATACGTTTTTTTTTAAATACATTCTTTTCATAATCATAATAATCATCATCATATTTTATTTGTGTAACAGAGGTAGTGAATACAGCTCTTAAATTAAAGTTCATAGGTCGCTATGCGTACAAATATGGTTGCATTCGAACTAAAAACAAAATGTAACGATTTCTACAGTTAATGCCTTAATTAATAAGCATAAATGATGTACAATCAGTCACAATATTCATAAGAAATTGTTTCTGCAGTCAAATAAAAACAGTCTACATTAATTTATCATTCAGGAGTTCATCAGTCGTATATTAACATTTTTCAATTAATAACAGTGTTTTATTTTTTTTTAATTTTTAATGACTCCTTAAACAGTTTGCGTATTGGCTACGAATCGCGACATCTCGTTACGTTGACACTTTTTCTAATAACCTGATTTTTTATATATTTTATGAATGTGGGAAAGTTGTAAGCCTTGTAGACTGTAGATTAGCAGACCATTGTCTATTTACAATTAAGCATATGGTACTTGTTGACAGGCCTATACTGTCCTCCCATACCTATTAACATTTAACATTGTAATTTGAAAATATTGTAAAAGCCTATTATTTTTAGTAACCATAAAGTTTCTTGCCGGCTTTTCTCCATACGACCAATTGGAGCTGTGCACCTAGCTTCTGACGTTTCATAAGTGCCCATGTAGGTTTATGGGGAATAAAATATTTTGAAGTTGGTTAAAAATAATCGATACTAAATAGTTCATAATTTAAACTAACTGAGGTCGTTGACCCTAAAAATATTTAAATATTATATTATATATTACCCATCCCGATACACACTTACCGATCCCGTCTGTGGAGTTTTGCTATCTAATTTAATTTGACCTTGTAGTAGTTCATAAATATTTCACAAGCTCATCTAAGTACAATTTTTTTTTTGCAGAAATGCATCCCTTAATAGCACAACAACAATAGATTTCTGGCGCTATAAAAGTCACACATAAGCACAGGCACGGTCTAAGAACATGCCCATCCTAAATAACTCAGTCCAGTAAAGGTCACCATTCACGTTCGGGTTTATCCAATCCTACTGACATGCTTGGCAAACACACATCAACAACTTAATCAAAGAATAAAATAGAAAACTGATTATTATTTAAACCATAAATTACAGTTATAGGTGTAGAAAAAAAACCGGTTTTGACTGGTCATAAGTGAAAAAATACAGCCCCCAAAACGCACTCCCTACACCAGCAGCCTAATTGCGTAACACATTTTCGTAAACGATTACGACTAATCTGTTTGATTTTGACAGTTCAACAACATTCAATGCGTCATTTACATTGTTGAGCAGAGTTTATTATCGAACTTATGAAGCAATGGATAAGCAATCTGTATCAAAACGATTCAGATTCCGATTGATTGTGTATTACGCAATTAGGGTACAGTTTCTTGTAGGTATTTGAGCCGAAACAAAAAAGTGGTGAAACTTTTCCGGCAACACGTCTTTGTTCCAGCGTTTCATATGATAAAGACAAAACTATATCCACCTCTACATTCATAACATTATGTTATGTGTTTAAAGAGCATCACAGACGTCGTGTGTCGAAAATGATGAACGAGATGCTATAAAAATGACAACGTTGCTAATACTGGATCAGGCAGACGCAGCAAGTTCGACAGATTTCCTACAAACTGGGCAAAGTTTAGTAAAACAAAAGGGTGCAGCTACGAAATAGCTGTGGAATGATAAAAGGACCAGCTTAGTCCCTATTCCGTGCAGACAAGGCGCAAAACAGAATAAATAGGCACGCATAAAAACATAATTATAGTAAAGGGAAGTACAAATGCGGTCATACCTGCACATCCACCTTAATTTAAAGAACGCCAGGCTCTGATCAATTTGTAGGAAGGTCTGTTTGCAATAGGTATATTTATGTTTGTTTTATGATGTCTGTATCTGCCTCCACTGGTAACACTGTAGCTATTTTGTTTGCAATGCGGAAACAAGTATTAGCATCTTTGGTTCTTTGTTTAATATTATGTCATGAAAATTCCTACCTAGTAAGGTATTAATGATTAATTTAGAACTGAGACCCTTTCTTGTCCGCTTTTAGGTTAGCGTATTGCGTTGCGATGAAGTAGCGAAAACGAATCCTCGTGTCTCAGACACCTCGGTCGACATCCAAGCTCCGCGGCGACCGCAGGCCGAATGCCGGGAATGAAAATAAAAGTAAATGAGCATAACATGCTCTCTACCAACATCACGAGAGCGGGAGTTTCTGCGCATGCTCGCTGAAGACATCCGCTTTCCAGTTTCCACACAGTTTGTCGAGTGAGGCACGGGGGCAAGAGGGATTCAGTGCGATTTAGCCAGCCATTCAAACCGCATGCTTCACGAAACAAAATGTTGGACGAGTCTAATTCTCTTTGTCTTCGGGTTAGCGGAATAAATTGCGTCTTAAAACATAAGAAAAACCTGCACCATTTTCGTAATAATGGGCCAGATAGAAAGTAGGTATAGATTTTTCGATGTTAATAAGTACAGGATGGTAAAAATAATGCTTTCCATAATGCCGTAATAAATGTGGGGGGAAACCCCAAGAGACAATCTAGCTTCATTTTTGGTTATTGTTCATAACAGGATACACATTTAGTGTAAAACACATAATATGTCTGAATATTTTATTAGGACATTAAGAGTGGTTTTAAATTATACAAGGAGCTATATTTTTTGGTTATGATACTGATTCAGGTCGTAATCGTAAGCATCATTAAGAAACCAGTTTTAATATTAACCATTTATTTTAAAGACCTTAAAAACCCATTTTGTTAGTTATTTCATACACGTCACAAACACAAATTTTGATACCTACTAATTATTAATAACGTCGAATTAATTCATGGTATTAGTCGTAGTAATTCTTAGTATTTATTTTATTTATTAATCTCCCCCTTCATTTTAAAATGAGTACGTTACTAGGTTTTTATCTGCCTTAAACTGCAAGTCATGTACCTACTGAATCTATTCGATACAGTAAATGTAAGAGGTTTTTCTGGAACTCGTAAAAGGTTTTTTACTGACCTGATCCACTAAAAGGCACGATGTTTACATGATAATAAGTTAAGTTTTATATTTTTTTAATAAAATTATCTATTCTCTAACAATTACCTTATATTTTTTGCTAACTTGGTAACTTTCAATTAACCAAGAGTACTTTGTATGTAAATTACATATATCTACGGTGGGTGCGGTTTACGACCGTGCAAAGGCTACCGCAGACAGGCGCGAAGCTGCTCTGATAGAACAATTTCTATGAAAACTTCATGGAAATAGTTTTACAAGAGTCGCGTCGTGCCTGTCTACGGGAGCATCAACACGTACTTATAAATCGTGTACAGGTATGACTGTACATATTTCAAATTAGGTTCAAGAATAGTTAAGTAAAAACAAATAAACACAAGTACACACGTTTATTATTGGGCATGACTAGTAGGAAACGAATGAGGTTTATTTAGATTCTGTACAGTTAACGTAATAATCGATGATCGATAGTTAGCTCTTTCAAAGGGAATTCAAAGGCTTAAGTACCTCCTACCAAATAATCATTATAAAATTTTAAGTTCTTTGTAAATGACTATTATCTTAGTTAATAATAGTAATTTTCAAAGAAATGACTATTATTAATAATAAAATATTTTTTATAAATAACTTTATATTATTATTAACATAACCACTTTTTATTGTTAATAATAATATATTTTACCATATTTACATAATACACAAGCTAACGGCCTTAAATAATAAATAATATGAACATGAATATAAAAAAGAAGGAAAAGAATCTTAAGGCATCGAAAAATTAGTCCACATCGCTGTCTACAAGAAAAGTGTCCTAAAGGCTGGCAGAATTGCAGTTTAGGAAAGTCATAAAATTTTACAGTGTTTGTAAATATGTGAGCACAATGTACCTATCGCGTCATTCATTTATCTGCCTTTGCTATATTTTTAGTTCTTCTTACCACTTGTGGTATAGTATTTTTATTCTTGGTGCATCGTTTTCACATATAAAAATATAATTAATGTATACAAATATTGTAAAATATTTTAAAAGAGTAACGGTGGAGTTTCTTGCCACTTCTTCTCCATACGAAACTACTTTTTGGAAGTGGCGCCTAGAATCAGTTATATTTTTATTGTAATTTTTGACGTTCAAAAGTGCCATTTTATGGGCCTATTTGAAATAAATGCTTTGACTTTGACTTTGCAGCGTTGTATGGCGATGCTTAATAGGCCAGCCGGTCACGTGACGAGTCGACCAACCGCTTAGCAATGTCTCGAAAAACCAACTGGGCACTCGGACCACATGGCCCTAGTGTTTCTTTGTAAATCAATGTGGAAGAGTATTAGGAAGTCATTCTACGAAATATGTAGCAGCAGTAGCAACAAAAATCAAATCAATCTGACTTGCCGTTCCTGAACGCTGTTGATTTTGGCGGATTGTCTAACAGATACAGCAAGTACCAGTATTTAACGTACCAGTATTTAACAGATACAGCAGTACCAGTATTTAACAGATACAGCAGTACCAGTATTTAACAGATACAGCAAGTACCAGGTATTTAACAGATACAGCAGTACCAGTATTTAACAGATACAGCAAGTACCAGTATTTAACAGATACAGCAGTACCAGTATTTAACAGATACAGCAAGTACCAGGTATTTAACAGATACAGCAGTACCAGTATTTAACAGATACAGCAAGTACCAGGTATTTAACAGATACAGCAGTACCAGTATTTAACAGATACAGCAAGTACCAGGTATTTAACAGATACAGCAGTACCAGTATTTAACAGATACAGCAAGTACCAGTATTTAACAGATACAGCAGTACCAGTATTTAACAGATACAGCAAGTACCAGGTATTTAACAGATACAGCAGTACCAGTATTTAACAGATACAGCAAGTACCAGTATTTAACAGATAAAGCAGTACCAGTATTTAACAGATACAGCAAGTACCAGGTATTTAACAGATACAGCAGTACCAGTATTTAACAGATACAGCAAGTAACAGTATTTAACAGATACAGCAAGTACCAGTATTTAACAGATACAGCAAGTACCAGTATTTAACAGATACAGGTAAGTACAAGAATTTAACTTAGAGCGTCTGGCTACCTGACCTCCACAACCCAGTTACTGGGTAACACGATACCTCGATACCACGATAACCAGTCGGAGGGGTGGTTGCAGGGTGTGGTCTAGCGGGATAATTGCGAAGCACACAAACAGTAGCAGTGGCTTTAATTTTGACAGTTCAACAACAATCATTGCGTTATTTACGTATTTAAGCAAACTAATTTTTCGAAAATTTAAAGCAATAGATTTGCAATGTCCTTCAAAATGATTCAGATTGCAATTGATAGTGTGTTTCTCAGTAAGAGTGCAGGGTGCGTGCGAAGAGGCTATTTGAATACACCCCAGATAGCCATTGATGAGCACAAAGCCATACTTAATGATCTTGTTCTAAGCTGTAACATTGCTACAAAGGAGGAGTGCAATTGCTACAAAAGTGCGGGTTCTGTTCAGAGATCCAGGAGTCACACCATTTTCGTAATTCGTCAAAAGATTCGATAAGTCACAAAACCTAAACATGGTGAAGATTCCAATATCTATTGATTAAAACCCTTATACAAAAACCAAGGAAGCTGGATGATTTATAGAAGGTAAAGGTGTTTATATAATAAAGGTAGGAACGCATTTTTGAATTTGACAAAAACAATGTTCTGTCACAAAAACCCGAACATGACGAAGACTCTTAAGTTTATTATCAAGGCCCGAGGATAAGAAATACGAAGGTTGATTATAATCATGTTTTCTGTGTCGTTAGTACCTAAGAACCTAAAGGTGGTCGTAACTAGCAATGCTGAGAGGAATGTGTACAAGCAAGCTGAACGTTGATCTTCCCAAGTTAGATGTAAAAGTCAGCGTTGTGGGAACAGGTTATTCAATGTCTAGCTCGCTACCTACATAGCGGCTAACAACCTTAAGTCGACGTTCGCACGGACGTAAAATATCGCGGCGGGATTTTATCCCGCACTAGATCTTGAACGCACAGCTTAGCGCAGAGAGTTGAAAATCCAACAGTGTGTTTTTAAGACGCGCTGTTGACGAGACGCGATGTAGTCTATTGGATTCTCAATGCTCGGTTTAATCCCGAGGGTAGAAAATCCAGTGCGCGAAAGTGGATTTACAAATGGTAAAAGGAGCATGCGAGCGATCTTGAAGTGTAGATGGTACTTGACTTTAAACTGACGAGCTGCCATCGATCGAAAGCTAAGCTACGCTTGCCTCGGTCGGCTCGTGGATGGGCATCCATAACATAGAATAGAGCAGAATAGAATAGACATTTATTTTGCAAATAGGGGTAGCACATAATAGTAGTTATGACACATTAAAGCATAGCCATATTTCACCATTCGGCATGCAAATATTTACATTATCACTTTCTTAAGTTAAGTCCTCAATCCAGTTTTATCTATTAAACAAAATAACGTAGTCTACTCTTAAACAGCACTGCTGTCAATTCTTTCCAACCAGTTGTTAATTTATTGTAAATGATTGGGGCCATACAGTAAATACTTCTGCGCACCAAAGTAGTTGGACACGGTAATTCACATAATTTACTATTGTCACGCCTATTTCATGGGAATACATTAGCTAGACTTTCAAAATGACTTGGAGTTTGCTTCACAAACATAGCTACTTCGAAAATATAAATACAAGGAAGTGTCAAGATATTGTACTGCTTTAATAGAAGGCTTGCAACTGTCTGTAGTTTTAAGGTTTAAACATTGATCGGAGAAAGCATTTTTTGGCCTTAAATGCTGTGTCTTTATCAGTTGATGGCGCCCAGAAAATGACACCGTAACGTAATTGGAATTCAAGTATACCGTAATTGGAAAGCCGTAAGAAGTGTTTTGATATCAACTATGGAGGATAACCTATATAAAACCTAAGCAGATAGTCGTATTATAACCAAAAATAAAAATAATTTCAAAAATGCCTCAAATTCAATCATCAAATTATTATTCTATTAATCATAAGCACATTCAAGTACTAAAAAACCTGAAAATTAGTGGTAACTTCGTCATGTTTTTTTATCAAGCAAATTAAATATTTTGTTTCTGTTCCACAAAAAGTTTGTAAATATCATGTAGTTACTGATATTATTTTTCATGAATATCAATTTCATGAAAAATCAAATTGAAGAAGGCAATTTTGTTTAATACCCCCTCTTAATTTTTTACACAATATATCTATGTGTGCTTTCCAATTTAAATTGTAATCTATCTGTAATCCCAAAAATGTAGTGTTACTTGATTTTGGAATGTATGTAAAAACGTTACGCCCGGCGTACGCTGTTTAAAGTGTATCTTTGTCTATCTTAAATTTCTATTCAACAAATGTTTGTCTAGCTAGTAATATACTAGTAGTCAAGAGAATTATTTATATCATTTTCAAATGTAATTGCATTTTTACAATGGATCGTTATGGTGCATCAGCAAACATAGTCAAAAGTTGTTCCATAGACATGGGCATGTCATTAAAATATATTGTAAATAAAAAGGGACCAGACAGTTTCCTTGTGGAACACCGAAAGCGATTTTACGTTCTCGTGATGTTGATATATCTTCATGTTTATTTTATACATTAATACGACTAATTTCAATTATTTGCGTTTTGTTTTTTAAAAACGATTTTACAAGTTCGAGCACGATGCCTTTAATGCCGCAGACTTCTCAGCAATGTATCGATTATCTACAAAAAGGCATAAATTGCCATATTAATGTTTCTGGGTTGCCTGAATCTTTATTTTTCTTCACAAAGTATTACGTTTCAATGTAGTCATATAATTAATTGTAGATTTATTTCTCAAATATCTTTGAAATAACCGGTATGAGTGAAATTGGTCTATAATATGTTATCAACTCCTTATCTTCTTTCTTAAATAAAGGTTTAATTATTGATGTGTGTAAAGCTTCTGGATATACTCGTACAAATACCGAGATTAATTATCTAACTTAAGTACCGCGTATCTCAGCTGACACTGACTGCAATACTTTTGTAGCGATTCCTCAATACCTACATTGCTAGTATTTTTAACGACATTTTTATTTTATATACTCACTCAGAAAGTATTGCGAAAATAAGTTTTTATGTATGAGAGACTGGCCAGTTATAGTCTATTTTGAAAATATGATTATTTGCTAGTAAAAATAGGTACGTTCCAATTCCAAGACTTCCCTCCACATTGTTTGCGAGCTAATTAAAATTATCGTGTCTCATTAAAAAATGGGACTGCGCCGGGAAAATTTTCGCGCTATGATCCGGTTTCAGGCGACTCTTGAAATCGTTTTTCACGATTTTCACGACGACGGACGAATCGTACCATAGACTTCAAATGGCATTCATGGATGAAGGCCCTTCTAAGGCAACCGTGTATCGTTGTTATAACGAATTCAAACGCGGTCGACTAACGTTAGGGGATGAAGAAAGAAGTGGTCGCCCTTTCAAGGCTATTACGGAAGAAAACGTGCTACCTGTGAAAACTTTAATCCAAGACAATAGGCGAGTTATGTATCAAGAGATTCAGCACATACTGCAGGTTGGATCGGGAAGCCTTCACGAAATTCTATACGTGCATCTACGTGTGAGAAGGATAGTTTCACGATGGGTGCCGCACAACCTCATTGATGCTCAGAAGCAGCACCGGGTGGAAAAGTGCCGTGATATGATAAACAAATTTGAAGCAGGCTCGTCACGGCGTGTTTACGACATCATTACAGGTGATGAGTCTTGGATTTATAAATACGATCCAGAAACGAAGCGCCAGTTGACGGCTTAGGTGTTTCAAAACGAATCAATGCATACCAAAGTAATCCGATCTAGAAGCGGGGGGAAGATTTTGATCACGAGCTTTTTCAATTTGTCTGGCTACTTGGTATCAATTCCTTTACGGAACCAAAGATGCATCAACGCTGAATGGTATACTACCAAATGCTTGGCAGAAGTTTTCTCTGTTGTGAGCAACAAACGACTAAACACAGGGCTCCGCGGGCTACTGCTCCACCGCACATTGCTCTGTTGCTCCACAGACAACGCGCCTTCGCACACCGTGCCCAAAACGAGGGACTTCCTGGACAGCATGCCGGTCAAACTCCTTACAGCCCTGACCTAGCACTGTATGACTTCTTTTTATTCCCAAAAATAAAAAAATCTTCTAAAAGGGATACAATTTTCGTCGCCCGAAGATGCGCTGTCAGCGTTCGAGCAGGCTGAAAACGAGGTGTCTACGGCGAACCGGAAAAAGTGTTTGGAGAACTGGTTCAGACGCATGAAACTTTGTATAGAGCTTAAAGTCAAAGTCAAAGTCAAAGCATTTATTTCAAATAGGCCCATAAAAAGGCACTTTTGAACGTCAACATTTACATTAAAAATAGAACTGATTCTAGGCGCCACTTCCAAAAAGTAGTTTCGTATGGAGAAGAAGTGGCAAGAAACTCCACCGTTTCTCTTTTAAAATGTTTTACAATATGTTGTATACATTAATGCTTAGTGGAGAGTACTGTAAAAGTAAAAGGTTTAATAAAAATATATTTACTTTGAACCTTTATTTTTATTTTCGCAAAAAATTCTGAGTGTCCCACGTATATAAAAGAAAAAAAGAAAAGAAAGAAAAAAAACCTTTATTTGCGGTAAACATGACGTAGTGATAGAACACAAACACCAAAAAGAACAAGTTGGGGGAAAATATGCGTCACATCCACACAAAACGGCCATCGCTCAGCTGTATATCGTGTTGTGTGCTAGGTGACATAAACATTGATTTTTGTGTTACGGATGACATGCATTCCTTTGGCTTAAATTCAGCATCTATTTTTGGATGTATTTTGTCTACGAAAAAGTCATTATAAGCATTAGCAAAATCCTAAGGTGTGCTTTTAATTTCATAACCAGCTTTCAAGTTTTTGAATCTGTTGTTTGGGGATATTGTATTTTATCTGATTAACAACTTGCCGCAATAACTTGCTTGAGAGCAGTGGTGTCCCAGTGGTAACGGCCGCGACTTACGAGGTGTAGTTCGAAGGTTTGAACCCAGACAGGCACTTTACTTTGTGTAAATTATTTCGTCACCACTGCTCTCAAAACGGTAAAGGAAAACATCGTGAGGAAACCGGCATGTCTAAGAACCAAAAATTCGAAGACATGTGACATCTACCAACCCGCACTGGGCCCGCGTGGTGGATTACGGCCCACTCCCTCTCACAGAGAGGAGGCCTGTGTCCCAGCAGTGGGAACAAATTAGGCTGATTATGTATGTTATGTATGAAATAACTTGCCATATAGTCTTTGAATTATTCTGTGCTTTTGTGTAAGATTAAAAAAATTATTATGTAGTTTAGAATAAGTCGCGAGTTTCCTTTTTATTTTTATGGTTAGGTTTCAATCTAAATTATCATAAAAGTATTCTTTGTATATTAGTGTAGTAGTTATGTATTGATAAATTCACTTTATACTACATCGGGATTTTCAGTACGGTAGATCTCCGAAAATAGTTTACACAAAGAGAATATACTAAAATTTAATTTTACTATATTCTCTTTACTTTAATCCCGGGTAGTCATATACCAGTATTTCATACTGCATACATTGGATACTGGGCACTGAAGTAGCTGCGCTGTATTGGCTGATAATGCAAACTCAAATCCGTCCGTATAGGTCCTTTTAAAATTAAGCGCAAAATTGTCCACGCATGTCTTGCTAGCCATTCGAGTTGGCTGTTTAAAATCAAGCTTAAAGTTGAAATTAGGCTGACATTCCAGTGTAACTGAATATCCAGTATTAAAATATCTACGTTAATCGCCTGCAATTACAATATTCTTAGAATGTCAGTTGGATACATGTTTGAGTAATTTTTCAAGTACCAAAACAATAATTTATATTCCTAGCATTTGGTATTCTATAGATACTTATGACTTTTCTTTTAAAATAAATAAGCTCAGCAGCACAATACTCAAAAACCCCTGGTGATGACAATTTTGCTAATTGAGGTACTTCCCTCCATTCGTGGCAATTATTAATAATAATAATACATGCTCATCATCTCTTTTTTTCCTGTCTGCTATAACATGCAGCCAAACTGTAATTAAGGATAAATAGTTGTTTTTCGTTATGATGAAATGCTCAGTAACACATATAATGTGTATATTAATCGGGGGGCATGTTATTGGCCCCGTCAAGTCGAGCGCGAAGCAAACACTGCCGTACCATCCTTTGACGCTCCAAAAAGAAGAGAGCAGAAGTCAGCATTGTCAATGCTGAATATATGTGTTGCATTATCAACAACAGCCTAAAATGAGACACTAGCGTCCCATTACAAATACCAGTATGGGCTATTATCTCGCTTAACAAACATATGTAGTTACAACAGATTTAACATTACGTGTAAACAAAATTGACTTGTACCCACTAACGTATAAAGAATATTCTACGGCCAAGTCACACAACATTAACTATAATAATAAAGAAATCGCAGTAAGGAACCTTAGAATTGGCACGACTTTGTCTAGATTTCATTACTTTTTAGAGATAAACAAGCAGCTCCATCGAGACTTGGCTAGTTTTTTTACAGAATGTTTTTGGTGGGATTTTTATCAGATAGCTCGTTGAAGCATACCGTAAGAGCATTAATTGATTTATTTAACAAACCTGCAATATTTTAGTGCTAAATGTTAACATATTTATTGGAGAAAAAACCATTATTTTGTTGTGTTGAGCGTATTTTCTTCTAAGATTTCCAAGTGAAGGTTGAATATGTCCTGAAAAATTATTGACATGCTGTAGTTTTTTGGCTTCCGAACTTAATATAGAATGGTGATTAGCTTAAGTTCAAATTAGAGTATTGATGCGCTATATTGTCCTTACATAGCATGTTGTTGAACGTTTCCTTTCTTGAGTTATATATAAACTATAATATTATATTACTCAAGAAAGTAAAAACTTACTTATAAATTTTGACAAAGTTGTAATTATGTTTGTGTTCTGTATACCCTTAATGCGTTTCTCATGTATGTAATTATTTAAAAATTACCTTTTGTAATTTTAAAATCTTCCTCGCCGATCATTATTAAAAGGAATTATTCTTTGTGTAATTTTTCAGTTGTATCTTTATATCCTGTCGAAGATGCTTAATACTAACATTTGATGTTAGATAGTGACATATTTTTGTTAAGTAGTTAAATTAGTACTTATTATATATCATTAACCTTTTTGTTTTATTTACTTGCGACGTTATCTATGGACTCGGATTTGTAGTGATATTATTTTGTTCCTCGTAATATTTTGGTCACTTTTTCTTTGGCTACTATAGCAGAATCAGTCTGTGTTTAATTATCTTTACGAGACTCCTTACCTCGGAAAGCTTGTTAAGCTGTTGATCCCGGCTTTCATTCGTAGAATACGTTACGGGTCGTTAGAAGCTCAAAAGTCTAACAACCAGTCTTGCCAAGGAGGTATCGTGTTACCTAGTAACCGGTTTGTGTAGGCTGCTAGCTGCATCCGGCAGAAGTAAAATGGTGAGAGAATTTGGGGCTGTCTTTAAAACAAATACAACCCACGTTCGTCCCATGTCTATTTCGATTGCAAGTGCGAATTTTTTGAACGGCGATCTACATAAAACGGAGCTTGCCGTAGGAGTAAAATTGTAGAAATCATCACGTATCGAAAAAGGTCTTATGCTCCTCCATGCATGAACCTTTTTTGTTTTTAATTACAGCCAACTAGCAATAAACAAAACAAAAACGTTTGACAATTGAAGCTTGACACCATAATAAATGGATCTGTTAAATTTTATAATACATTTTATACAGCGAAAGGAAGTTTGTTCCAATCTGGTGTCCCATAACAACTCCCGAGTTTTTTTTTGTTTGTTTCCCTCTCATTGTCTATCTGATGGAAAAAGGCTTTCTCTTTTTCCATCTTAATCCCTTTATCATCATCCTCGTGCCTTTTAACTATCCCAATTTATTTGGGCTCGCCGGAACATGTCTTCCTTTTTCAAACACTGCTATTCGACGTCATCTCCGTCGTCACATCCTTTCTAGCCGTATTATCTTTCACACAATCCATCTGTTTCTTTAGTCATCTCTACTCTTATAACCATCCCGATTCATACTCAAAACTTTCCTGACGACGGTTCTCTATTCCTCCAAATAAATCACTTTAAGTATTTTGTGCGATTTCGGAACTTTTTCCCTGAATTTTAGGACCATGCTACTTCTCTGCCCTTGAAAGTAAGTCCAACAATAAACTTACTCAGCAGACAGAGATGCGCCTTGGCTTTTGAATTTCTTGGCATTCAAAAATCGTTAAAAAGAAATAACATGGCCATGGCATTGCCCTTGGTTGGCTGTTGACGTCACAAGCCACCGTTGACACATTTGACATTCGTTTGTTTTTGTGTTCATCAAAACATTACTTAAATATATTTAGTGTAGGTTTTCACTTGCAAATTTAATTTCACCTTTGAATGGCTATAAGTGAGAAACAAGGTGCTGTTTAGTGCCTACCTTTATCGCAGACTCTAAGTACGTAGTTCGTACTGATACCTTTTGTAGGTCACTCTTCAAATGCCCTATTCAAGAAAACAACTGTTTAAATAACTAATATTTCTAAAACAATATTAATACCTATTTATTTATTCAGTGTTGTGTTCGTACGGAGTTCTTGTAAGTACCTAATCATGGAACGGTAAATACTCGGTAGTATCAAACATTTTCCTTTTGAATAACATCAATTAATGTGGATAATTGATTGACGTACCTATGTACCGAGATCAGAGATAAGCAAACCTTTTTGGTTTCTCTAAAGATGATGAGATAATGCGCAAAGAAACAGGAAAGACCCGGCAAATCGTGACTTCTTGCCTTATTAGTATAACAATGAAATGTGGCAAGTAATAATATTATCCATAGGGATTTTTTACTTGGAAAACCTATGTAATCATTTTACAAAAGATGTGTGAAAACCTATGAGAAGTTTCATTCATCAGATTCGAAGAAAATCGCCGGAGCACTAACTTGTTGAGCTAACATCTGAGTCGATGACAAACAACAGTGATCAGATACATAAAGGAACAAATTATCTCTATTGTCTCCAATCCGCTTTTCCACGTGAATGCTACCTCGATTTATCGATATTAATTGCGTGAGAGTTCGTGTCCACATGGCATGCTTTTTCTTCGGTTGTGCCGCTAGAGAATACAACCACTTGCTTTATTGCGAGCGGCTGCATCGTCGCGGCAGCACGCACGACGGTCTCCTCCTCCTCGCGCGTTATCCACGGTAAAATCGAGAAAAAAATAAAAACTATATACTGCCGATAGCATCGATAAATTAATTCGATTCGTTCCGACCGGCTGGCCGGTTTTGAAAAAGGAACACTGTTTACAAAACAATTTCCTCGATTTGCGTTCGGTACGCGAGTGAATTGAACATCGAGTTAGTTTGAAACTATATCGAGTGTATAGTTGTGTACGGAATCGATGTTTGACGGAAGTGCGATCGTCGCTGAACTGAACTTGTGCCACGCTTCTGGAAGGTCAAGGAACACAGGTGGCGGACAGCTGCTCATGCGTCGATCGATATTATGATCGCAAGCAGATATTTGTCTAATGCACCGAATGGTAAGCTATTAAATAATGACTGAAATTTTAATTTGTTTTATATTTATTATGATATCAACACTTATTGAATGTTGATATTCTAATCTTGGCATAAAGGCCTCGTAGCCATGCCATATACATTCAAAAAAAAAAAATGATATTCTAATCACAGTATTGAACATCTGTTCAAAACCAAACTGTGGTTAAATGTAACTATAACTTTGTCCTACACTAATAACAAACTATAAAATGTTTATAACCTGTTCAATGCCACGAGCATGTAATAATTCATTAAAATAATAACCGCAGCTAAGTAAAATTCTCTGCACTTAAAAACATTATGTAGAGTCACATTAATAAGCGTATCGTAACAAACGTTTTCTTAAAAATTTGTTAACAAAAACACACATACTTTTTGAAATTTTAAATATTTGTTGTTTTCATAATATGAAGACAATACACAAGGTTGTTAAACTGGATAAACATCCACTTATTGATTTTTATATGACGTTATTTGATTCTATAACATATGACTGAGTTTCTTTGTCACGATCAAGACCAGGCAAAATCTTAATTAAATGTTACTTATGATTCTTATTTGTTATCATACCACTGTCTACAGCATCATTAATCATGTTAGTGGTCAATATCAATCTATGAATATTAACAATTTAAAAATCTGTCCCTATGAGCCCCAATATACGTTTTAGTACTTCCTTTAGCACACTTATCCCTAAAGCAAATACAATGTGTAGGAATCCACATAATTATGAAAATATTTCAGTGTTACTGACTGTTTCTTTCGTTGTAGTTTTTGCTACATTATCTGTAAATAATTAGGAGGCTCACACTAGAGTTACTACGAATGAAGGTTATAAGGGCAATGGTCGAGGACTTTTATTATTCGTAGGACATAAGATATTGAAAGCTTCACTAAACAATTGCCATTCAATAAAGAACTCTCTTTCCAATCTTAGTTTCTCGTCTACAAGTTCTTTGTCAAGTTTCTGTTAGATAACTTTGAACGTAGTAACAACGTTGACAGCTGATTGTCTTATAGAAAGTCTGTCATTCCTAAATAAATATAATCCTACTCATCACACATGGTCCCAGAAATGGTCCAAGAAAAACAAAATCGTCCGTAAACGGATTTCCTGCATTTTAAGTGCTCAATCAGGCAGTTCCGTTTAAACTATGAACTTATTAAGTACGACCATGACTTTTTTACTTGTAACATGTTACAATGTCAGTGAAGCCTGTCCGACCCATTGTTTTTGCTGAGACCTCTTCCGAAGGCCCTGATTTATATCGATTAGATGACGTTGCCTTTCATTATCTGAGTTCCCTTGGTTCTGTTGTAGATGGTGCTATAGAAATATGTAGGTACTGTAGTTTTTTAATCGAAGATCTTCCACTTTTTGTCTTACTCCATCTGTTCTTAGGGTGTGTTTTATGACAGCCGCGTGGGTAAGAATAAGGAATTGGTCAATCACTGATGCAAATAAAAGTTTAGCCACGTTATGAAGTAGAAAATCGGGATTTGCATTCAAATGTCACAATGACAGGCTCAAGAGAGACAGAGAGAGAGAGAGGGAGTTCTCCGTAAGCCGTAATGAATGTAATGATGACTGGTCAACAAATCTATGCTGATTTGTATGCTTCAGAAAAATGGGAGTGTTTGAGTTTCTTGACTTGTTTCGTAATATAGGTACATATAAACAAGAATAATAAACAGGTTTAGTAAATAAGAATTCTCGTTTTGAAATTGATTACTTCGGACAGGCAACGCTTTCTACAAACTGATATGAGCAAGCCTCCCAACTTGAGAATAATTTCACATTGAGAACATTGTCAACAGTGTGTAAATTTTAACAAGATCACTAGCCCTAGCTAGTTCTGGCTCTAGCCACAGACGTAAAGGTTAGAAATTGTGAATTAGAATTTGTGAGTTGGTATTTAGGGTGTGAATGTGAGTTAGAATTTGTGAGTTGGTATTTAGGGAGTATTCTTCGGAACTACTGATTCGATTCCAAAAATTCTTTAAATTCACTAACAGGAAGCTACAGTATTGTCGAGTTTCATAGGATACAAGAAATTTCACGAGGTCGTCGATAAGGATCTTGAAAGCACACATTAGATAACCACATTCAAAGCACGTGCTAGTATCCTCAACATGTTCTATTAATCTTTGACACGTCGTACAACCGTTGAAGTCTCGTCGCGTGATCTCGTCCTATAAATCCAGCCATAAAGTAAATAGAACTTCACACATTATAAAAACATACTTAAAGGCAATTATATATTTTGCAGCATTAATTGCATATCAGGTTCAGAAGAAATTATTAATTGACTTAATATACGATACGACGTGTTACACACACGATATACAAAATATACTCCTTTTTAGACCCCCCCTATTCCCTTCCCTATTACATGGGACTTTATCATAACTGGCGAAATGCGGGAGTACTATAGGTCCACCTTCTCATAACCCTTCTGGGATTACAGGCGTGATGTTATGTTATGTAGACCCTTATTTTAAATGATGTCTACGAAGATATCGGTTATCTTTGATGTACAAAATTTTATAACCAGGAAGTTCTTGCAGAGTTAAATCGTCAGGGTCTCGAGACGGAAACTGCCTTTATGATTGATTTTTGACAAGATAACAGCACAATAACACAAGAATTTACGAGATACTCTACGAGTTTTGGTCATTAGTTTGGTTTTACTGCAAAATATTAGGCAATAATTAGTGAGCTTGGTTTAACTGCCAAAATCATAACGCGTAACGTACAGGATCCTAAGTTTTTTACCTGTCTCGGGGGTTTTGCGAATTAATGAATAAGGCGTGAAAAAAAGCTCATCAGATAATACAGCCTGTTTATCTCGGGTCACCTGAAGACTTTGTACGAGTTAGGCGCAAAAAACGTATCGGCACCGACACTCCTCTTTCTCGCCACTAAGCTGTAGCAAAAAGTTGTGCGGTTCGCACAACTCAAGTTTTTTGAATTAGTGACGTTGATTTTGCGCATTAAATCAATAATGATGTAGCTAATGCCTTTACCAAAATCCATGTGAATAACAAACTAATTGGTTTGGCTCTTTAACATAACATCATAACATCACGCCTTGTTTCCCCGAAAGCTTGGGCAGAGGTGTACCTATAGTAGGTACCTACCTACTAGGTAGTAGGCACCCACATTTCGCCAGTTATATTTAAGTCCCATGTAATAGGGGGCGAGCCTATTGCCATCAACCGGGCACAAATCCAGACTCCGGGCTGCAACTGAGAAATTCCAGATAGAAAAACCCAATCACACGTTGCCCGACCTGGGAATCGAAACCCAGGACCTCATGCTCCTTATTTATTTATTTATAAAGGGTACACCAACAGCTTCTGTGTACAAAGATCAAATAACACAAGATAACGGTTATGGGCATACACGGTTGCCAATAACAGGATCTTGAATCAGAATGATTGAAAAGCGGTGTTTCTAATTTTACTCTTGTCGGAATTGAAGCAAAAACAAGTTATGGGTACGTTTGAATGAAAATTACCTTTAAGTACAAGAAAATTATACGACTTAATATTAATATCGAGACAGCCAACATTTCCGCAGTAATAACGTTTACTTACAATAGTATATTATCTATAAACAAGCAATAAACCGATTTACCTACATCGATGGAGGAATATTAACATTGTTGAACTCGTTGAGCCTTGTCCGACAGCACGTCTCACGGTTGATGGCTTTCACACTTCCGCAGATGCTCGTCTATATGGCCGTTAATTATATACTCTGGCGAGATTTTTAATAAAGGCCAATATGTTTGACCGAACATGTAAAAAAAAAAAACTCGCAGAATGCAAACACTCCTCCTGTTTTGTAGTCGGTTAATTAGTAGCAGTACACAATATGTGTTAAAAAGATCGATAACTAATAAAGAACGTTTAACGATTAGTGATCGATGGTTCAAAAGGAAAGGTTTCAGATGCGTAGGTACTGTTGACATACGCAAAAGAGGAAGGCCTTTCAGGATTTAATTATATTGAGCCACAGTGAACTATTTAAAACAAGAGAAGCTAAGAAGTCCTAGTTTCAATAAAAACAATAAAAAGATTTGTATTTTAGGGGTCAACGACCGCTGGTAGTGATGTCACATGAACATAAGAGTTGAAAAAATCTGTTTTATCGTGTTAAGATATCGATACCAATCACGTTTGTGAAGTTTACACAAAAAAAAAAAGTTTTGTTGTTGTTTCATGTTTAGATCATCACGTCGGCGGAGTTTCACTAGCTAATTTAATTTGACCCTGTATACATTCTTCACAGATACTAATGCGTACATAAGCAATTAAGACTTCGTAGACCACCTCTTAACAAAGAGTCACTGACATCAGAGGTGAAAAAAGTTCAAAGTCGAATCATTTATGACACAAGTGCCTATTTGAAGCACTTAAAAGGCACTTATGAACGTCAAAATTAACAAAACAAAAATAAAAGATTCTAGTTGCCCGGTAGTAAAAGGTAGTTTCGTATGGAGAAGAATGGGCAAGAAACAACTCCATCGATACTCTTTTAAAATATTTTCTACCTATAAATTAACCGTCTTATTCTTAGTAAACCCATTCGCTTCATATACCTATTTTAGCCATCGTTCTGTTTTGTCCCTTTCTGACAAGTTAAAATGAATTTTGACAAAAAGGGACAAAACGTTTCGATAGCTTAAACTAGGTTTATTAGGCTAATTGATTTGTTTTCAATAAGACGGATAACTAGGTGGTCTGTGAAGACGATGCACCTAGAATAAAATTACTATATGTACCACAAAAGGTAAAAATAATTAAATATAAAAGCCCTGTGTCCAGCCCCCTAACTGCGAAACACACAATTAATCACAATCTGTATCATTTTCAAGGATATTGCTAGTCTATTGCTTCGTATGTTCAAAAAATTTGTATGCTCAACAAAGTAATTAACGCAATGAATATTGTTGAGCCGTCAAAATGAAAGCGATTACTTCTGATAATTTGTTACGCAAGTAATCCTCAGGTTTATCCTAGTACAGGTATCATACTTTGTAATACCTATATTATTCTAAAATTTATTTACTTTTAGATTTTTTCATGTTACCAATTTTTATTTATTTATATTTTATAACAGGTAAATTAATTATGTGAAATATACATGGTGCTCACATATTTACATATATATGATAATAAAATAGTGAAATAAATATATGCTATTAATATATAATAAAATAGATGATTTTCCTAAAATTTTAAATTATACAAATAAATAAGCAACCAGCACAGCCTAATTGCGTAACACATTTTCATAAACGATTACGACTAATCTGTTTAATTTTGACAGTTCAACAACATTCATTGCGTTATTTACATTGTTGAGCAGAATGTTTTATCGAAATTATGAAGCAATGGTTGAGCAATCTGTTTAAAAACGATTCAGATTTCGATTGATTGTGTATTACGCAATTAGGGCAAAGTTTGATTTTGTCCAGACTCCTTGATTGTCATAAGGGGCAGGACCAACCTGTTTTTTTTATATATTATACCTATCACAAGGTATTTTGTTGTAACATTTAACACAGTTCCCATAAAAGATGTACCTGTGTACTTTAGGTAATCTGAAAAGTTGTTGATTTAAATATACACAGTAAAATTCCATACGACGAAGCTATGGAAGTAGCTAAAATAGACCAAACGCGCGGTTTCTTCATCTGTTAACTGTCTTATCTTTCTAACAGCTTAGCTTAGGCCGAGCTTAGCCTCCCCGCAAGAGATGTTACATGAGGTCCCCATTGTAATTACTCGTCTAGCGTGATTCAATAATTAAAAAAAACTAAAAAGAATCGTCATCATGACTAGATATACCATGTGTGTCAACGAACGGAAGCAAATGCCTTGATTTGAAGACACAACACCAACTTTCAAGTTAATAAACCTGTCTAGTGACTATAAATAATTTAGATAAAATCATATATATACTGCTAGTTACTGCTAGTTCAAGTCCAACTCTATAGCTAAAATGTCGCAGATTTAATTATTGCAGTGCATAGAACTATTCCGATAAGGATCAACGATCGCCTTTTAGGTAAACACGGTAACAGCGAATGCACACGGAACTTCGGTATCGATAACTAAACGCATAAAGAGTAATCGAATCGAAGCACGATGTTGTAGTTCCACACCACATGTCTCCTAATTTAAATTAAAGAAATCTCTACGACGGCGTACAATTGTATGCTTAAGTAAAGCAAGTTCGCATGACATGTATTTTAAAACCGTGACTCTGGCGTCATCAAGTCACCGTCAACCACAAAATTTATAATCCAGTAGATACCATAGCTAACGAAGGACCACGAATTATATCTGTAACATTATACCGTTCGTCATCATTGTATCGTTCGATAGATTCACACATTCTAAGAATTTTGAAAAAACGAAGGACACATAAATATAAACCATTTGGGTCCAAGAGTTACTTGAAATTAACTTCAAAATAAAATGTTTATAATGAATGGCGCGAAACGTATATGTTAATTAATCACGATTCCAATATAAATGCCAATACGGTCTTCATCGTAAGCAAAATCTATTAACGTGCTACGGAGTTCGTACGAATACATTAGTAAGCTCACATACTTACTTATTTATATTCATACATTTTGTATCAATTATTGTTACGATAATTTTATCGAATAACATATAATATTATCATTAATCACGTTGACTATTGGTAAAATAAATGTGCCCATTATTCAATTAAAGAGTCTTTTATAAAAGTAGACATAATCACAAAGACAAAATCTCTATATGATTTTTTCTTCGATAAGTTGTTCTATCATCTCATCTATTTATAATGGTTGAAAATTACACGATTTGGATATTTTTTATATAAATAAAACCTCAACTAGTTTGAGCTCACACTTTTAAAAGTTTTTTGCTGGATATGTTATGTTTTTGGCCTGAGAGAGCTCTCGACTTAAAGCAAAACCGGAATATAGTAATAGGGTTGTTGTTTCATTTATGACCTTCACTACAGGTAAGACCTGGATAAGACTTACACACACTATGGAAGGTAGCACAAAAGGGAAGCTTCATACTCAGCAGTGGGTTGAAGAAGCTGACAAAGATTATGATGTAGAATTTCTACAGTTGTCTTAAATGCGAGTTATTTTCCGAGATAATCCTCCAATAGAGTGTTGAACCTATGTTTCACCCAGGTTTGCGAAGTTCATTTTGGTAGTTTGGCCGCGAATCCTTTCCGTCCTAATGATAATCTAGACTAATATTATAAAGAGTAAACATTTTATTTTTTGTGTATAATTTGTTTGTTACGATGAAATTTGACACATGGGTAGATTATGACCTGATATAGGACAAAGTTTACTTTTTATCCCGATATTCCCACGGTATTGAGACTTATGCAGGTGAAACCGCGGGGCGCAGCTAGTAAATCTTCAAGTGTCATTAATATTCTTAACTACCTTTTGCCCACGGCTTCGCCCGCGATGATTTTGAAATTGTCCCACGAAAACGTAGGTAATCCCAGAATAAAAATTATCCCATGTGCTTATCCAGATTATAAACTACCTGTTTGTCAAATTTGATCCAAATCTGATCAGTCGTTTTTGCGTGATTGAGTAACAAACATCCAAAAATATAAACTTTCACAATTATAACATTACATACTCGTATTATAGTCTACAGTAGGATTCGCGAGTACCCAACTATAAAATCAAACGAAGTTAAACGCAAGTTCTAGCTATCAGGAATGCAGAACTACGTTGGAAGTTTCAATCATGGCAATTGGATCGTCGAATCAATCAAGCAATCTGGGTCGTCAATTAAAGCACGGAACATTAACTAGTCAGATTACATTTGACCTTTGTATTGCAGAATTATGAGTACTTACATATCGCATTACCTCATGGATATCGTGATAAGTATTTCTCTTGCAAAAAGCTTTGTTTTTTTGGGTCTTTTAAGTCCTTACAAATCATGCTCCTTAAAGATACACCTATAAACCCTTCGGAGTATTACGTTTAATTTGTAAGCTTCCTGACCTGGGGACCTACTCTCTAAGACTGTCAACGAAGATTCGGGTCCGTATGAAAGGAATTCGGTACATCGGAATGAACCCTACTCGTGTTCATTAGTCGTGTTGTCATTCCTTCTTAGTTCGGGCCCCGAAGTAATCTTGGTTGGTAATACGGAGTAGGAGATACCAGAAACTTCGGCCGAAACTACGTATTTCGTGATTAAAGAGTAGACCCCCCTGATGTTCAATACACATTGTCCTTGTAGTTAACTCACAACTACACACACACACACACACACATACACATACACCCACATTTCGTACACAATCGCACAACTCTCCACAACGTTGTACTCGCCGCATGATTGTATACGGTGTAATGCTATAGTACGCCCAGACATTGTTACTCGGGGTGGAGACCTGGTGTCCTGAAACACAGGTTCTTGGCCTAGCTTAGGCACCAGTCTCCCACAACATTGTAATGTGTATTAATAGCCTAATTCTAATCAATGTCTACTTGTAAACTTTCAAATATTGTGGTGAGAAACTAAATAAATTTTATTATTATTATCTCCTTTATTACATATAAAAACTTATAAATTAGAATTACCGTCAGTATTTCCGTGGCATATCTATCCATCATAGATGAGTAATTTTTCATGCTCATTTTGCTGGCATTCCTCCTGATCCACTCTTTATGCAGGTCAAGGATAGTTAGCCACCTAATCACATGCATGTAGTACCTACATGTTTTAAGTATTTTAACTGCCTGTGAACAAACAATTTGGTTGACTCTTTCAGATGCGGAAGCTATATTTGGCCTTAATTCTTACTTAAGTTCTCCCAAATGATATTGTAATTTGTGTTTTGTATACTAATTCGTTAGGGGGACTTGCCAAACTTGAATACAAAATCGATGCACAATAGGAAGAAGTTGCATTAATTTTATTCATTCAATGTTAATAAGTGGGCAAGGTCGGATGCGTCACTGTGCTAGTGTCTCTGAACATTAGGTGAGCGATATAATTCATAAATATAATTGGTGTATGTGTTTCTCGCATAAATTAAACAAGATGAATGGAAAGATACTCGGAGAAAGACCTATAAATATGAACATCTTTTCGGAAAGAAACAAAACAAAACACAGAGTTGACCGAGTGCTATTTTAATGTATCGTCGACTATTACAATGTAAAGAATTAATTTCATTTAGTTGCGATTGTATTTACCCATGGCATTCTAAAGTACTTCATCTTTAATCACCGAATTCCTTTGTTCCAATGCTAAAAGTTGTTAATAATCTTAATTGTTCTATTTCTCTACTATTTTCTTTAGCATTCATTCGAAATCATCATCATCATTTTCTTGTCCATAAATCGTTTTATTATTCACGGCGCAAATTGTACTTTTCTTCATAATTAGTTCTCTATTAGTTACCAATTCAGTAGTCTTAATTGTTCCATTTCTCTACTACTTTCTTTAGCATCCATACGAAATCATCATCATCATTTTCTTGTCCATAAATCGTTTTATTATTCACGGCGCAAATTGTACTTTTCTTCCTAATTAGTTCTCTATTAGTTACCAATTCAGTAGTCTTAATTGTTCCATTTCTCTACTACTTTCTTTAGCATCCATACGATATCATCATCATGTTTTTCTTGTCCTTATATCGTTTTATTATTCTCGGCGCAAAATATACTTTTCTTCCTTATTAGTTTACTATTAGTTATCAATTCAGTAGTCACCCCTTTACTTACCAAGTCATCTTTCACAGAGCCCGACCATCGTTTCTTTGGTCTTCCCCTGCCCTTATAGCCTTTCACATTCATACTCAAAACTTTCCTCTCAAAAGTCCATACGATAGTCAGTATTAAAAAAAACTGTAACTACTTATTGTAAGTCCTATACGGTACAGTAGGGTCAGCAAACCATCAAGATCGTCGGCAGTGCCAGTCTGCGAGGGGGAGCATAATAATATCACAGCGGTTGCATTGACACCATTACATTTCCGGATAAGTTCAGTGGTCTATAGATAGATTGACAAATAAATACAACGAATACCGTTCGTGAATCATTTTACAAGGGAGCTTAACATAGATTCCGATAGCAAACAAACATTTCCATATACATATGAATATTATATACACATGGGGCTTGTGGATCAGTTATAACAGCCGCACGCGCGGGTCGATGGTTCAGGTTACGCGTGCTGCGGTTGCTCTGTGGATGGGTGACCATCTTTACATTTCAAGAAAGGACGTTAAGCCGTTGGTCATCCGTGAATCTTTGACAGTCGTTACGGTTACGGTTACGTCAGAAATCCGAAAGCCTGAAAACCAATCTTACCAAGGGGTGTATAGTATGACCTAGCAACTGGGTTGTGGAGATCAGATTAGCAGCTCCATTTAAAATACTGGTATCCAGCAGTGAAGCCGACCCCAATTCAGTTGAGTAAACGGCTTCGCAGATGATGATATGAATATTATGAATACGTATAGCTTATTGGATTGTGTGCAAGACGATGTTGCTTCGAAGGAAGAGAACTAAATATGAGGGTCTGAGTGAATTGTGACGTAACGACGTAATCCCAGAAGGGTTAAGCAGACGTGTACCTATAGAACACCCACACTACGCCAGTTATGCTTAAGTCCCATGTAATATGGGGCGAGCCTATTGCCATCAACCGGGCACAAAACCAGACTCCGGGCTGCTACTGAGAAAATCGATATAGAAAAACCCATTAACACTTTGCCCGACCTGGGAATCAAACCTAGGACCTCATTCTCAGCAGTTTGCGACCACTAGACCAACGAGACGTATCTATGGAAGAATAAGACGAGCAGCCCCAAATAAAGTGGAGTACGAACGAGGATGGTGATTTTAAGAACAATACGACTGGAGTTGAAACATAATCTGTTGGTCGTCTAATGAGGAACCATAAAGACGCTTGATTCATAAAGTGGAGTATTATGTTTTGATCATTATATCAATGGTTTTGATTAAGGTAACGTTTGGCAAAACTCATTAAAAGCCTGATATTACAATATTTGCAAGTCTTGCAATCTTTTTCTTTCAGTGTATCATCAAGACAGTATAATCTAAAAACTCGCCAATCAAAAAAACTCAGTACAATATCGTCTTTAAAAAAGCAAAAATAGCACATAATGACATAGTAGATGGGTTCAATGTGTTGTTACGTTCATAATTAGTATTCTGCAAGCTTCCGCGGCATTCTGCAAGCTTGTAATTATGACTAATTTCCACTGTTTTGATTATCCGTTTGCAAAATAATAAACAATTTTCGTTCATCTAAAGATAATGAGTCTTTTTCGTCTCATTACTTTTTATTCAGACAGACTTTCAGCATTTCTAAAGAAAAGAGTTTGAATTTGAATATCGAAATATATTTAAAAAAAAATGCCATAGAGAAGGCACCGTTTGGACCGTTGCGTTGGAGCAGCTAGTGAACTCTTTTAGCACGTTATCGGTGTCCAACAGCTTTTAACAAATTCAACATAATACACCCTCAATTACACAATACTGAAATGATATATCATTTGATATAATATTTGCCCAGCACTTCTTATGACTCCATATTAAATCAACAACCTCATACAATAGTGTGACTAACTGTTAGTTTTCCTACACAAGCAGCAGCGATTTTTCCAGTTCCCCTTAAATAGTGTTTCCTAGAATAAGTTCTAATGAATGGTTACATCATTAGACAAATCATTCGATTCGGAGAAACCTAATTTAACCTCACAATAGCTGTATGTATAGTTTTCTACGATAACTTTACAAGGTAGGTGCATCATTATTCGCTTGGGAGGAGGAGCAAAAGTCTTTACGTCAACATTTTGTTAGACTTTGCTCTTAATTTAAAGGGGCCATAGGAACCATGGTGAGAATTCAGAAAAAGTATGAAGTACTTTACTGAATTAACTACAGACAGTTACAGTCCCTTGCTTGTTTAATTACTCGCAGGCCTCATGAAAAAAACTACACAATTTCGAAACACTTGAGTAAAGAAATAAGCGGGAATCTACAAAGCGTAAGGACTTACAATATAAGACACAACCGCATTTGAAAGTAGTTTGTCATGCTGCAAGCTAGCAATCCATTAAATTGTTACATAAAATACCTTTTGAATATTTTTTTATAATTTTTTATTTTTATAAATGGCATCTCGCAGGTCAACCCTATGAGGTTGTCGTCTGCTTAGACGGACTACCTTTTGAATTGAAGTTCGTTTGTTATTTAAATCCGTTTAAGAACAAGCCAAAGTCTTTTCTGATAGAATATGCTATTATACACTTGATGAGTTTCTCAGTTATGTGTAGGTATTTCTAGACTGTTGTAATTTAAATAAATAAAAATTACATGACATACCTAAAATACATATATGTATTTATTTTACTTATTTTTTTCTCTTGACATTTGTATCGGTGTAAATGTACCTAAGTATGTTAATTGAATTGAATTTTATTTTTTACTAGCACTTCGCCCGCGACTACGTTCGCGTGGATTTCAAAATAAAATAAAAAAGTAGCCTTCAAGACGTTCAACAGACATAATTTCGGCTTCTAATGGTAAAACAGTTTTTCAAATCAGTCCAGTAGTTTCGGAGCCTATTCAATACAAACAAACAATCAAATCTTTCCTATTTATAATATTAGTATAGATAATAAATTATAACTCTCGTGTTTAGAATTTTTTCTTTTGTACTAAGAAGATTGTATTAAAACCTGTCACGAAGATTGTGTCAAGTCATGCCTATTCATAATTATTTTTATATCTTCAAGTCTTAATGTTTTTACTGATTTTATTTTTTACATTTCGAACCAATGTAAAAATGTTAATTAAATAAATAAACTGAATTGATTTGAAATTCTCTAAACTTGATTGTGTTCATTTGATTCTGTGTTTTTCCAGTGATTTGAATTCGAAACATGTTAGATGATCAAAGTCCACAAGTCATTTTTTGTCATCATGATGCTTCAAAATATATAGGCGTATTGGACTATGTTCCTTGTAAGCTTTGTTGTTCAATCAATCAAGGTTCTCTTAGCTTTAATGGAATCAATTTTCTTTATTCAGTGGTTAAAAAAAAGGAGCTAAGTCTTGATGATGATGCATCAAAATAGGCGCGTTGGTATTGTTCCTCGATTAATTGAAGTTTCTTGTTCACTGTTCAAAGGTTCTCTTGAACTTTGATAAAAGGTATTCCAGTAGTTAGAATTAGCAACGCTCTTTTCTACTACTAGATTCATATAAACTAATAATATTACTTCGGAACTACTGCTCCGATTCCGAACATTCTTCAACTAAAGGCAAGCCAAGGCCGAGCGTGTCTTAGGATATAGTATCACGCAAACGTAGTATCTACCAACCCGCACTGAGCCCGCGTGGTGGATTACGGCTCACTACCTCTCATAGAGAGGAGGCTTGTGTCCCAGCAGTGGGAACGTTATAGGCTGATTATGCTATGCTATGCTAAACGTAGTCGCGGGCAGAAGCTAGTTTTTGAATAAAAGGCATTTTCCTCGTGCGTTTTTTAATAAATATTCCAGATGAACCATAATACGCGATCTCTAATATTTTATCATCTGTGTTTACGAAAAAAAAACAATAATCATGTTTTTCTTATCAAGTCGCCTGACACTCGTGATGGCAACACGTCAACAAAACGTGTGATGTCACAGTTAGCATAAAAAGTCGTGCCCTTCAACTGCGTGGGAGCATCGTAATTAACGTGTAGTATTTAGGTGTTCACTACACAATGTCAAACAACCCACGTTTCAAACAAATCCTTTCTGTTCTGAAGGTGTTAAGAACTGAATGGCATTAAGACGACACATCAGTTTGTTGAACAGATTGAACACAGATTTTACTTTTTTGTTATTATTGTGTTATACTCTTTATAATGTACCCATGTAACAATGGTAAATTCTTTTTTATTCATCTTTATTAACATATATTAATAATATTAATCGTAATGGTTTTAAACAACTTTTAGGAAAATGCTGCGAAAAAATCGGCAGAGTTCATTTAAACAGCTGTTTAAGTGGTTGTGTTTCCGAGAGAAATTGTTTTACGAGGATAGTGCATTAACAATAATAGTAGGCTTGGTACATAAATTACATAATACCATTTAATTTTATACGTATTGCTAGAACATCAAAGAGCTTTATGGCTTCTTTAATAACTAACTTTGGTTAATAATAGTTATTATTCTTTGCTTTTCTTAATAGTTATAATAATATTATTTTTATTAGGTACAGCATAAACACGATTTCCAGCAACGATAAAAAAAAACATTGACAAATTAATAGATAAAAATAAAGGCAATAATATCAAGGTCGAATATTAAAAATCTCTCAAAAGCTGGGTTCTATAATATGAACAAAATTAAAAACATTTCAATAAATTACAGCTAAGAAAATACATTTTTAATGACGCATTAGGTCCTAATATTACGAGAAGATAAATATTATTACAAATATTCTGTGTCAATAAATAATATTTTTCATGCAATTTGAAAGTTTGAAGTGTAAATAAACCGAAGTTGAAATTAGGATTTGTGGCTTTGTTCTAGGAATTTAAATGAATAATCTATCTCATAAAACATAACATCACGCCCCTATTCCCAGAAGGGTTAAACAGAGGTGCACCTACATTTCGCCAGATATGTCTAAGAGGCTGACAAGAGCTAAAGCGCGGTCACTGTCAGACTGCATAGAAAAGAAAGAGAAGCGCGATGACACAACGCTGGTAATTTCTTGCAAAAAAAATTAAGAAATTATCTATGTACAAAAAATCTATTGATTGGACATCAAACATAAAACACTATTACGTTATTATGTTGCTTGTAGAATAATCTGACAAAAAATAAGAATGTTTGCATGTATTTGAGTATGGTCTTTAATCGTTAAAAGATTTTTTTGAGTTATCTTCGTGAGTTTTTTCTATCGTATCAAATTAGTTGTATTATGTTTGCAACACACTGGTGCCTCTAAACCCATAACATAACATCACGCCTTGTTTCCCCGAAGGTTTGGGCTAAACTAGACTATAATCACTAAAATTTGGTTGAATCCTATCAAACGACGACTTCCCATTCTGAAATTGACTAAAGTGACACAACTTAACTATATTTTAGTTTGACAGCACTAAGATGGCACTGAGTTATTAATTTATTGATAACGGCAATTTTGCTATTCTGAAATTGACGTTTTTCACCTAAAATTTTGATTGTCTAACTAAATCTGAATACGATTCTGACTATTTTTTTATCGCGATTAAAACGCGTGGAATAAAATTAGTTGTCGAATAACGATCTTTATGGTCGTTGATTCACAGCAACACATCGACTTCAGGTGCAAAAACAGTACTGTATCTTTTTTTTCTTTTCTTTTGCTTATATTATAAAACGCCATAAACCGCTATAACTCAACATTTAGGTACTTAATCATTTTTCATATTTTCTTTAAAAAAGAGAAAATTTCCATATAAAACACGTCGATGCTAGGGCGGGAAGCCTCTCCATAAGATGCAGACCCTCCAGAACCGTTTCCTTAGAAAGGTCACGGGTGCCCCCTACTAGATCCGTAATATAAATCTCCACCGTAAACCAGTTCATGAAACGCTTATCTAAGCGTTTCTTCGACTGTGGCATAAAACATCCCAATCCCCTGATTTCAGCGGCCGCCCGCTATACTTTCTCCCGCATTAGCAGTATTCGCCAACCAAGGCATACCTTAATCACCCCCGACGACGTCACTACCCTCCTCCAGGAGAGTAGTAAGGCCACCAGCACTCTACTTAAGCACAAAACCGGATCGCCGCCCTACCGTCCTCGCCGCCGAGGCCCGCCGCGACGCCCAAACTCACGCCCTCCCCGACCCTTGCTCGAGCCAGCCCACGCCGCTGAGCTTGTAGCTTAAAATTCGTCCCAAAATAACATCAGTCCTGATCCAGCTAGTCCCTTGCTGCCCTCTTCCAGCGACGCCCTAAGCCGAGCCCTTAGCGTGTAGTCGCTTAGTTTTTAGTTAGTATTTAAGTTTTAAGTCCTGGCTGGAGGCCTTAATTTATTAGGGCTACCCCAGGCTACTTAAGCAGACGACAACCTCATAGGTGCCAGGTGCCAAACAAACAAATAAAGGCGGGAAGCCTGCGCGCCTCCGGCTCTAAAATAATTCACGGGGTAGGGCAAACAATGACCACGTTGCAAGCCAAAACAAAATAAAGAAGAAACCACTTGGAGTCGCGATTGTCAAATTCGATTATAGTTTCGTCGAAATTATTTTAAAACTAGTTTTTTTTTGCAGAATAGCTTTTAGATTCTCATAACCAAAAGTAAGGAATTTTAATGATAGTTTAGTTAGTTTAGTTCGGTGTACAAGAGAATCGGGACCACTATCTAACTAGCATATATCCTGAATAACACCATAGTTTTTAAAGATTTTGTTAACTGCAGTGCATCATAATACTTTTAGACCTGTAGTCCCCTTAATTCCAATGTAATAGCCATCAACCGGGCACGAATTCAGACCCCGGGCCGCTACTGAGAAACTCAGATGGAAAAACGTAAATATTAACACTTTGCCCTACCCGGGAATCGAACCCAGGAGCTCATGCTCAGCAGCAGCGCTTGCGACCACTATACCACACAATCTCTCTCAGTCTGTCTGTAATATAATTTTATTGAATAATCTTCCAAAAACTTACTAACTATTCGTGTTTAGTCTTCCAAGTACGTCCTCCCGAAGAATTAAGAAGTTGACATAAAAGCTAGTGAAGAGCCGTCTTCTATTCATTGTCTGAGAATTCTGTAATCGGCTTGTTTGGGCTCCGTCGCGGAAAAACAAAGCGAAGTGCTAACGAAACACCCACATTATATTTGATTTAGCCTTCTTTGAGAAAAATCAGTAACTCGATACCTAATTTATAAAACAAATTACGTTACGCAATGTATGCCAAATCGATTTCAGTTTTAATAAAAAATTATTTCTTTCCCGAATCATAAAATAATGTGACTTGTTGTCTTCTTGCGTGTGTGAAGCTAGGCGAATTTCACCAATGAAACTGAACGCGATCAGCACATAAACTACGTTTAAGAGCTCTGAGTGTCATTATTGTCTGTGGAATATTGACACTGACAGCTCTTGAACGTAGTTTAGATGTGCTGATCGAGTTCAGTTTCATTGGTGAAATTGGCATAGTGAATCCCTAGAACTAACCTGTAAATCTTAACCTAAGTTTTGCACGATTGTTTGTGAAACAACATTTTCTTACACATGGTGCACAATTGCACATAACAACTCCGAAAAAAAGGTTTCTGTGAGAAACCTTTTTTTCGGAGGGATTGCCCCTCATGGATAACTCTCCGTCTTGGGAGAAGGGAGGGTTGTGTTGGACTCCTACCGACTAAGCGCGATCAGTACTTTTAAACCCAGTTCAAGAGCAGCCAGTGTCAATTCCATAACAATTTTGACACTGACAGCTCTTGAACGCGGTTCAGATGAGCTGAACTCGTTCATTGTTATTGGTGAAATCAGCCCTAGGGGTGGATTTTACCAATGAAATTGAACGCGATCAGAACTTAGACTAGGTTTAAGGCGTGCGTTTTAGATGTGCTAATCGCGTTCAGCTTCATTGGTGAAATTGGCACTAGAACTCCACGCGGTTTCTTCCACACCCTGACATTGAGTCAAGGGCCCGGGAGATATCCAAGCATTCGCGAGTCACAGAAAACATCCTAGCCAACATTCAGATACAAATTAATAGTTTTGGATTTTGCTAGTGGCCGTTTGCTTTGTTAGGTACCGGCCTCGTCTTAGATGCATACTAATTGTGATAAACCTGTAATCACAAACTCAGACAAGCTTGGTCTTAATACCAAAAGCAAGGGTTGAGCGAATTTGCCTTTTATGGTTTTCGCTTTAAGGATTACTTTCCTGGCTGTTCCGCATCAGTTCTTACAATTTAATGTGAATATGTCACCAACTTCCCCTTTCTCTTATCGTGTCCATACGATGTTGCTATTCATAAATTTAGTCGCAAATCGATTCTCTATACATCGAAAAGATATTGGTATGTGCACTAATCGATATCGTGCGGATCCAATTGCTTTTAGATTAAAGTTCAAAATATCGATATTCTGTTCGTGAGATGGAGTTTCGATTATGTGAATAACGTAAATACAGTAAAAAACTGTTGCTTATTTGATATAAGAAACTCCATGGTCACTCTTGGTAACTTTTTATGCTTCCAATAATGACTCTTCAAACTGCAAAATATAACCCAAATAATATTTTTTTTTCATCTGACAATGGCATTGTGACTTGAGACTCTATTAGAATAAAAAGTCTGTTAAAAACAAGTGTTTATTAAGACTTATTTAATAGGCACTTTGCACTATGTCATCAGTCGAAGACTTAGTAAAAACTTCATGGTTATTATTTTTTGTGATCAATTTATTTGATGCTTTGTTTTAATCGTAGGTCCAATTATTACTAAGTAACAACGTTAACCGTCGTCAGGAGTAGTCTCCGGTGGAAAGTGCCGGTGTCAATAATATAGTAATGCATCATAAAGAAGACCATATTTACATCATAGGAATAGAGCCCAAACTGGCTGGAACTCCAGGGCTACGAGCTGAGATAATAATTTTCGAAAATATATGGTTAAATGCCATATTTGGCCGACATGTTGTAGACAAAAGTGGAATGAGAACGGTAGGCAAGAGTTCAAAAACAAAGACACGTAAGTTAAACACTTTCACTCAATCACATCTCTAATATGACCATTAGAAAATTCACAGATTTACAGCTGCGGAAACATAAATATATCGTAAAATCTACCAGGTAACGATACATTTTCCTGCAGAAAATGGAAATTCGTGTAACGGCCCGAGCGACGTCCATAATCAACTTAGAGCGCGCAACTCGCCGCAGCCCGGCCATGAATTTAATTAAAACGTTCAACCAAGATCGTGCAAATTTGAGGTCTACGTATATGGAAGCTTATGTAAAAGACTGACTGAATTAGTTAAGTCAGGATTGACATAATGGTTTTATTATCTGACGTAATAACGTCATACTCATTACTTTGACTGACCTTAGTTTCAGGGGGCAATCCTTATTAAAAGGTGTAATAAAAGGACCACGACAATAAACGGTTTTAGATGTTGTTATACCTTTTAAAAGGTTTCAACTTGGAATTATTTTAAGAGACTGAGAAGGCTAATTTGAAATGAAAATGTCGACTTTGACAACTTGGGCTAATGATGACTGATCAATCGACGAATTTTGCTTCCAACTTACAGGACGAAAAACGCCTGTCCTCTTAATACGACGCAGCAGTTTCCATTATTTTCTATTGAGTGTACTTCGCTATATAAAACCTACTATTTCTCAATGATCAGTTTGAAAACTTTTCTAAATAGAAAGGTAGAGGCAAGTATTTTTCCTTAACTACGACTTCGACGATCACTGAGCCCACCCACGGCTATCAAACGTAAAACATGTTTGAAAAACACGCTAGAAATGTTAAACAATTGTTACATTTGATTACAGTTTGCTATGTTACGTCTAACGGATGTCGCGTATGTGCACTACAAACTAGTTATAGTACGGCCCACTGTGCAATTATTGGTGGCGCTGGTTGTAAACGAAAATCAAAAAGTTTAACAAAAACCGATCGTATGGCCCCATTCAAAATGCTAGTTCGAAAAACGGTCGTTGCACAGATAAGTTGGTCGAAATATATTTGATGACTCAATCAATGTTACTACAATAACAATCCCCTATATCCATTGTATACTACGGATATAGGGGATTGTTATTATAAATCCTTCATCATCATCTTTCTGTAATTTTTCCTTGTTCTCTTGTGATCCGTCCAACTCCTTTTCTTCTTCTCTATTAACCGTCACGCTTTCATTTACTTACTTTTCTTGCATATCATTCATGACACTATCTTTTCATCGTTTCTTTGGCCTTCCTCTCCCTCTCTCTTTTAGTCACAAGCGTTTCATCCCTCTTCATCACATGTCCATACCAAGACAAATGATTCCCTTTCAACTTTTCTGCCACGCCACGTCTATATCAGTATATTCTATACGTTTAATAAATTAAAGTCGCTATTCGTGTTCGTCCGTGTGACCACGTTGTTCTAAACTAGGCAACGGATTTGGATGCGGTGTTCACACTAATATATATAGAATTTATTCCGGTTATGTGTATGCGTGTGTGGGTTTAATATTAAAAATTACTTAAAGAAATCTGCATGTTTTGTCCAGTCGTAAAAACAGTGCGAAGGGTGTTCGGGACGCTAAGTCAATCCTACTAATCTTATTAATTCTACTTCCTACTATCCTACTAACATTAAATATGTAAGTTTTTGAGGTCACACAAATTTGGCACACAGGTGGTTTATGACCTGGAATAACACATAGGATACTTTTATCCACGCGGGACAAGCCGTGGGCAAAATCCAGTTATAAATCATTAGGTATACTAAGTAGTTACATAGAATATACTTATTTGAAGAAACTTTTACTTTTTTGTGGACTAGTTGGTGTGGGGTGGGAACTGCCCTACTAACTTCGATTGAATCTTTACCATCGGAAGTTCTATAGAAAAAATGTGGGGTAAAAACTTTTATTCCAATAATGTCAGTTAAGTGATGGAATGGAAGGCTTGATGAAACTAGACTAAACTCTAATGTTGGAGATGGAGTGAAGTTTGGAGTGATTCTTTACTACATACTGTAGAAAATAACTACAACCAAATCATATACACATATCTCGCGAAATCTACCGTCTTCGAAGCAGCAAATTACAGCCTCAAGCAGACATATAATTAAACAAATTATAAACTACATTTACACGAAGTAACCTTATGGTTCTACCAACAATGACGAGATCATTACAAAGCAGAAATGTGTTTCGTAACGTTATGTAATGTAACCTCGCATGCCTCGTTGGTCTACTAGTCGGGTTCGATTCCCATTTCGATCATCATTTGTCGACGGAAGAATAGACAAAATGACAGATTTATTTTCATCTTTCATTTTGTCTACTCTTGCGACCTCAAACAGGACATGACTCACTTCGACAAGGAAATCATCTTCTGGATGGACACGGCTAAAGAACGAGATAAGATCAAAAAGGCTGCTAGCGGGATATACAAGAAACCTGAACCGGATAGTAGCGAGACCTCAGACAAAGATATTGGAACAACACAGCATTACAGAGACCGGCTGCGACGTCGTTAAAAGATGCCCTTCCATAGACAAATATAACCCGTCTCTCCACTAGTCCAATGCTTACGTTAGGGTGCATACTCCGTAGGCTCTTAATCCTTCCTATCCTAATGGCACGTCTTCCCTACCATTACAGTGCCCCCCGGTCTATTCCTTGATATACAATGGTCTTTGTAGCACCATGAAGCATGAGGCTTCAGGGGCTAGTGGAAATCTTTGGGTTCATACGATTAATCGAGTCTGGTCAAACCACGCTGGGGTCGGTGCGTTTCATTAATTCATTCATGTCATTTTGTCTACTCTTGCGTCGACAAAACTCGTTTCTACGGTGGTCAATGTCGTCTTGCAACGCTTGCTGGCGATATATGGGTGTCCTATAGGTAAACCTCGGCCTGACCCTTAGAGGTAAGAAGGCTCGTTATGTAAGTAAAAATCGGTTCCATTTTTAAAGATACATTAAGAGTCAGTTTATGCCCAACAACACTGATGGGTATTTCCCCTTGAGAGCAGGTAGGTAGGAGTTATATTTACCGATATTTGTTACGTCATGCAGTCGTGAGGATGGATTCGATTCCCGCACGGAACAAATATTTGTACGACCTACAAATAGTTGTTCCGGGTCTGGGTGTCATGTGTATGTGAGTTTTAATGTTTGTGAGCGCACCCACGATACAGGAGTAATTCATAGTGTGGGGCAACGTTTAAAAAAAAAAAAGCTTAAATTGTTGTCTTGTATTCTGATTCCGATACATCCGACCACATACATACATACATAATCTCAAGCCTTCTTCCCATGGGGGAAGTAAGAAAGCACAGAACGCCACCTGCTACGATCCTTACTTAATCCTTTTGCCTCGTTTTCGTTCATATAAGAATTATGTGTCTTGACTTCTTATAGGAAAGAATTTGAAAACTGAGGACGATATAAGACTAGACTGTACTTAATCTAGATATCAACCAATAGAAAATAATATTATTTAGTAAGGGGATAAAGCGCTATAGTAAATCCCGAAGGATTCTAGAGCTCTGAGTGAAGCGAGTGAGACAGAACACTTGAATTTTGAGTGCAGCGAGGGATTCAAGCTCGCCCAAGACGATGACACCTTTATCCCCGAGGAGTATAATACTCTACTTTTCGAACCTATAACGAAATAATAAAACCAAATGAAACTGTTTTTTTTTTTTTTTTGTTGTGGCAAGCGGCCTTAGCCATTGTTGCCAGTGTCGAGTGGGGTATGAAACTGTTAAATAACCGGATACCCTTATTATGTGCAGTTTCATACACAATTATAACTAAACACATGCGATTTCATCAAAAAAGCAAAAAAAAAATGTTAGCACCACAACAACCGGTCAGCTGTTGCGATGACATACCACCATTACCGCCTCAGACAATGTAGAAACAGCGGTTGGCCGAGTTTAATATTATGCAGAATATTCAATAATTTTGGACTAGCCCATACCAAGAAAACAACTGTTTTTATTGTTGTCATTATTTTTGTTTTTACCTTTTTAATGAATAGTCACAAATGAGGCCTACAATTCCATTAACCTCAATAAAATTGCATTTTATTTTTGTTCGTCAACGGCAACTAAACCCTTTTAAATAAAAACTCTTTGGTTCCTCCAGCTATGCTTCAAAATAATAAAAGTTTTTTTTTTTTGGGGTAAAAGTTTTAACAAGAATCTTTTAGTGCAGGTTCCAAATTCAAATCAAACTATGCAACAGCAAGTCATAATCAATTTCAGTAAGTACAATATTAATTCCCGGCTAGATAATGAGATGCAATAAGTTAGCGTTTCCATGACATAATTAGATATTGGTGCCGATTCTCTTGTCACAAATGCCTCTAAACTAGACCAAAATCACTAAAATTTGGTTGAATCCTGTCAAACGACGATTTCCCATTATGACATTGACTAAATTGATTTATTTGAACTATATTTTAGTTTGACAGCACTCAGATAATAATGAGTTCCTATTTTAGTGAAAATGGGTATTTCGCTGTTCTGAATTTGACGTTTATCACCTAAAATTTTGATTGTATAATCTATATATCTTGTATAATCTGAACGTGAATCTGACTATTTTTAATCGCGATGCTGAGGAATAAAAGCTGAATAAAAGCTGTGGAATAAAATTAGTTGTCGTGAACTAAATTTTACTTCAACACCTCGGCTTTAGACGTGCAAAAACAGAACTGTTACTTTTTTTTCTTTTCGATTGCTTATCTCAAAAACTGTGTGTTTTACATGGAAGTAAAAAATTCCGTATAACACACGTTGAGGCTGCGCCCATGCGCGCCTCCAGCTCTAACAAAAAATCACGGGGTAGGGCAAACATGTTGCGAAGCCAAAAAAAAAACACGTGGTCTAGCGATTTCCAAATTCGATTTTAGTTGTGTCAAAATTATTTTTAAATTTAGAGGTTTTTTGCAGAATAACTTTAAGATTCCCATAGTCAAGCAAGGAATTTTAGTGATAGTTTAGTTTGTTTTGTTCGGTATCCAAGTCAATCGACACCAATGGAGAGCAGGTGGTGTAAAAATTGATTTCTATTCCTTTCATTATTCATTCAATAAGGTGACGTTATTTTTTTTCTTAATCATTAAACAAGCCTAGCTATTTAACTCCCATCACTTTGGTCTAGCCTGCAGCAATGCGCGATCACACTTTCGGATAAAAATATTTAACACATAATGGAACATGCTGCAAATGTTAGGTATACATTAAGAAGAACAATACAGTTTCTTTTATGAAATTGAAAAACTTATTTTCAAAAGAAAACAATACATTGGCATGTTTGCTGACAAAACAATGATTCATGCTGATACCAACCAATTTGACGAATACAAGGCCAATAACATGGAACGAATGTGTATGAAAAGGCTATGTAGACAGGTGCAAACTGCATAATTATACTGTGTCAGATTAAAAAATGTTGCCCTACATAAAAAAATATTTGGATCCTGGGGTGCGTTTACAAAACTAAAACAATTTAATTACTCTAAATCCAGATTATTTCCATTAGATTACCTTTTACTGTTATTTTAAGACAGATTTTTAAGTTTCATTCTATCAGTTTCTGAACACCATAACATCTTATTAATAATCATGTATGTACTGTAGAGGTCGAGGTACTTAGTATTTATGGCTGCCCCATGAAGTCTTCATGGCTATTTTATAAGTTGATGGCATGTATAATATTAATGATTCATATTTAGAAGAATATTAAAAAAAAGTTCAGAGTCAGCTTGGAGAGCTGACCGCCCAAGTCATGATGTAAAAACTATACCTAGTTTCAATTCTCCGAATTATTATGAGATAATTATTACTTAACTAGCTGCGCCCCACAGTTTCATCCTAGAATTCTATGTCCTAGTCCAGGACATGGTCTACCTATGTGCCAAATTTCATCCAAATACGTTCAGCCGTTTTGGCTCTAAAGCGTAACAAACTTACTTTCGCATTTATAATATTACCAGATGTTGCCCGCCACTTCTTCGTCTGAAATACAGGATGAAAATTAGCTTATGTCCTTACCCAGAACATGGTTTATCTGTGTGCCAAATTTCATCCAAATACGTTCAGCCGTTTTGGCTCTAAAGCGTAACAAACAAACAAACTTACTTTCTTTACCTGCGAAATTGCCGCTTAGTATACAGAAAATTATTTTTTTTTTTTTTTTTTTTTTTTTTTTATAAATGGCATCTCGCAGGTCAACCTATGAGGTTGTCGTCTGCTTAGACGGACTTGCCTGTGGATTCCCTAATAAATTAAGGCCTCCAGCCAGGACTTAAACTTAAATACTAACTAAAAACTAAGCGACTACACGCTAAGGGCACCCCCTGTGGGGTACGAACCTCGGCTTAGGGCGTCGCTGGAAGAGGGCAGCAAATGACTAGCTGGATCAGGAATGATATTGTTTAGGGACGAATTTAAAGCTACAGGCTCAGCGGCGCGGGCTGGCTCGAGCAAGGGTCGGGAGGGGCGTAGATTTGGGCGTCGCGGCGGGCCTCGGCGGCGAGGACGGTAGGACGGCGATCGGGTTTTGGGCTTATGAAGCGTGCTGGTTGCCTTACTACTCTCCTGCAGGAGGGTAGTGGCGTCGTCGGGGGCGATTAAGGTATGCCTTGGTCGGCGAATACTACTAATACGGGAAGGAGTGTAGCGGGCGGCCGCTGAGATCAAGGGGTTGGGGTGTTTTATGCCACAGTCAAAGAAACGCTTCGATAAGCGTTTCATGAACTGGTTTATGGTAGGCATTTTAAGATCGATGTGGAGATTTATATTACGGACATAGAAGGGGGCACCCGTGACCTTTCTGAGGAAACGGTTCTGGAGGGTCTGCATCTTATGGAGATGACGTGGGTGAGCGTGCGCGAATACAACGCAGGCATAGGTCATGATGGGACGGATGACTGCGGTGTAGATGCGCAGCTTGCATTTAAGTGACAGTTTGCAACGGGCTGTCAGAATAAAGTGGAGTCTACCAAGAGCGAAAGCGGCGCGCGCGCGAACAGCCTTAATGTGCTCTTTGAACGTTAAGTTTTTATCAAGGATCACGCCTAGGTATTTGGCTTGCTTCTCCCAAGGGATTGGCTTGCCGTACATAGTGATCGGGCTGGGAAGGGGGGGTGGGACTCGACGACGTCTCGAGAAGAGAACCGCCTGACTCTTATCGGGGTTGACCTCGATTCTCCATTTCCGGAACCAAGCACCTAAGACGTTTGCGGAGGTTTGGAGAGTACGAGCTATAGCATTGGGACAATGACCGGTATAGTAAACGGCAGTGTCGTCGGCGAAGAGAGCCAACTGAGCCTTTTTACTCTGTGGGATATCGCTGGTGAACAGCGTGAAAACTAGAGGAGATATGACGGAACCCTGAGGGACACCGGCGCGAATAGGGTGAGGGGACGAGAGTGCACCCTCGATGCGATAGCGGAAGGTGCGATTCGACAAAAAGTCTCGTAAGATGAGTACGAGACGATCTGGCACTCCTAGTTGGTAAAGCTTGTATAACAAGCCGTTGTGCCAGACTTTGTCGAAGGCTTTCGCTATGTCGAAGAATAGCACACCCGTCGTCGCGTTACGCTGCATACCGGCGCACAAGTGCTCTACGATACGGTGGACCTGGTGGATACTCGAGTGTTGTGGGCGGAAACCAAACTGCTCGTTGGGAATGAGGCTCTTTGCTTCGGCGTAGTCTTTGAGACGCTTATAAATAAGCCTCTCGTAGATTTTGCCGAGAACGTTGAGTAAGCTAATGGGACGGTAGCTGGAGGGCTCAGACTTTGGCTTGCCTGGCTTTGGGATACCGATGACTGTTGCTTCTTTCCATGCTTGTGGGAAGATGTTGTTGCTCATGGCGCCATTGAAGATGGCGGTCATAAGCATTATTAGCGGGGCAGGAAGGAGTTTGTATACCTTATTGGTAATACCATCCGAACCGGGGGCCTTACGAGCGTGGAGCCCTTTAATGATGTCGTGCACTTCGTCTGGAGTGACGGGAGGCAGAGGATCATCAGGGTCTTCGACGGGAGGGAGGGAGGCTCTTCGTTCGACTTCAGCGTCGACCTTGTTCAGGTGAGCTTGGTCTACTGGTTGGGAGCTGGGAGAACATTGGGACTCTAGGCTGTCGGCAAGACATTCAGCCTTATCGGGACTGTCGAAAGCGACACTATTGTCGGGGCGGATGAGAGGAGGCATAGAGACCTCTTCTGAGGAACGCAATTTCCTCTGTAATTGCCAGAAGGCTTGATGAGTGGGCTCGAGTTCGCTGAGCATCTTGTTCCAGCCCTCAGAGCGAACCTCCCCTATGCGTTTCTTTACAGCACGCTGTAAATGGCGCATGTGGGCTTTGTTCGCGTCACAAGGGAAGGAGTCGTAGGCACGGATGGCCGCGTTCTTCTCGGTTATCAGGTCACGTACGTCAGCAGGTAGTTTCCAGCGATGGTCTTCCATCACCGGAACTTCCCGTGAACAATCCGTCAATACGGATTGTACGTGCTCTGTAAACGAGTCGATTGCGGCCGTCGTGTCGGCGACTGACACTAAGTGATCGGGGATGGTGTCTAAGTGAGGCGACGTGGTGGATTTCAGTCTTTCGCTTACTTTCCTCCAGTCGGTTATCGTCTGGGTCTGAGGGGGGCGGTTGGGGTCGATCGGGCCCGAGTAGGGTGCAAGATGCATGACTACAGGGCGGTGGTCAGAGTTTAGCTCGTGGAACGTCTCAATCGATTGCAAACGGAGGTTCACATTCTTGAGCAGCGCTACATCGAGAACATCGGGAAGGTGATTAGGATTACCTGGGAAGTGAGTCGGGCTCATTGGAGCGATGACGTCAAAGTTAAGGGATTCGCCTAACTTGGAAATGATCCGACCTCTGGTAGAAGTCGTGCTACTATTCCACGCCGGGTGTTTGGCATTAAGATCCCCCGCCAATATGACGGAGTCACTCATACCGAAGAGGGCAGTGAAGTCCTTTTGGAGCGAGATGGGATCCTCCGGACCATTGTCTGGTGGAATATAAGCAGAGATGATGGTGATCGGTTGATGACCAGTCATGCCTAGCCGACAGATAGAGGTCTCCAGATGGGAGAAGAGAGAAGGTGGGTCGATAGGGATGCAATACAAGGATTTCCTAAAGTATATTAGTGTGCCGCCCTTGTGGCATCGAGACCTGTCATTGCGAACTAGTTTATAGTTGGCAATATTCGGGTTTCGGTGATGCGGTTTTAAAAAGGTTTCCTGTATGAGGAGGATGTCAAGCTGATGGTCGCGGAGGAAAGCGGCGATCTCATCGCGTTGACCTGAAACGCCATTTGCGTTGAAGAAGCCTAATTTAAGGGATCGGGGTTTGTTACTGTTTACTCTCGTATTATCCATTGAGAATTAATATTTGAGTGAGTGTAGAACTTGCGCGATCTCGGGATACGCGCTGAGGATTTCCATAAGGCGGAGTGCGTTGCCGTTTGCAGCAACGATTTCTTCCGCCATTTTGTCCGCGGCGGTGGTGAAGAGAGCCGCGTATGTACTAAGTATAATTTGGGCGCTGTTTCGGCCCTGGGTTCCCTGAGGTTTCGCTGGAGAGGCCGTAGGGGCCGCGGGGGCTACCAAAGGCGCTGGGATGGCGGAAGCCATCAGCGCTGGAAGTTGAGCGGGTTGCGCCTGTTGCGCGGGGATAGAGGGCACCGAAGCTGCGGGAGCCTTCAGGTGATTTAGGTTAGCCCAGGGAGACGGCCTCTGCGGACTGAGCCGCTCCGGCATCAGCGCGGAAGGAGGCTTTCCCCAGGGGCTTTCCCTGTGCTGGCGGTCGCTCGCGCGTTTCGCGAGTTTCGGAGAGGAGGACTTCGGGGCCTTAGGACAGCCCCGGTAATTTGCCGGGTGTCCCGATTGGCCGCAGAGTACACAGCTGGGAGGCTCTAAACATAGTTCCCTATCTTTAGGGCGGGTACAGTCGACGGTGCCATGCTCTCCTAGACACTTGACGCATCTAGGGGTCGCGTAGCAGTTTGACTGCGAGTGTCCGTATAATTGGCAGCGATGGCACTGACCAATCAAGTTGGCTCGGTAGGGCTTCTCAATAGAGATGCCCGAGAGCGAGCACACCGACTTCACCTTGAAGATCGGGTGGTGACCTTCCGTGGGGTCACAGATGACAAGGACCATGTCGTACACTAGGCCCTGTCTCGCTTTGTGTAAGCGATGGACGGCGGAAACTGGAATGCCTTGTGCGACAAGGTCGGTCTTAATCTCCTCGGTGGAGATTTCTTGGGGTACGCGCCTAATAACGACGCGAGTGGGGGTTTCCTCCGGAAGGGAGTACGTATGAAAGGAATAGTTCCTTTCACGCAGGGCGCGGGAGAGATCCCTAAAGTCCGCAGACGTAGGGACGGTCACTTTGATCCCCTGGAGGGTGGATCGGGCGTTAGTATAGTTGATCTTGCGATCAACACACATTTTAGAGATTTCAGTCCATTTGGACTTTTCCTGGACGTATATCGGGGGAGGGGGCTTCTGCTTCCTCGCGGTAGGAGCGGGTGGGCAAGCCATAGGGCTGGCGGGGCGACTGGCCCGCGGACTAGGGGCGGAAGTGGAGCTGGACGGTAAGTCGTCCTGTTTTTTCTGGGCCTTGGTGACCGGGCCAGCGGGGGCGGAGGATTTAGCCGCCTTCCTCTTGCCTCCTTTGACCACGACTTGGAAGTCGTCATCGCTGGAGGAGGAGGTGCGGGCTTCATCCTCGGAGAGTGGGACTGACGTGTCCATGCTCTCCGGGCGAGTCGTGTTTATTGCTGCGGCGCGCAGCTGCGTTGTCTCTGAGACAATGGCGGCCGGAACAATGGCGGCCGTGACAATGGCGGCCGGAACAAAGGCGGGCGAGACAATAGGGGCCGGATTAGCGGCCGGAGTATTATCTGCCGGTACAATAGAGGGTGAGACAATGGGGGCAGAGATATTGGCCGGAACATTGTTGTGCGGAACAAAGGGCGGAATGCCTTGTTCGTATGCAGGTGGCGATAGCGGGCTCTCAAGCGCGTCGCTGAAGTTAGCGAGTGCGCCTTGAGACGGAGTGGGACTGGAAACTTGGCTTATTTTGGCGCCATATTTCGCCAAAAACTCGGGGTCCTTTAATAGGACCTCTTTGAGGAACGCCAAGAGGACGGCGTCCTCCATGATCGGAGCTATACAGAAAATTAAAAGTAGTTTTCATATAAATATTTTTTATTTCTATCAATTACAGTATGCACCCATGCTATCGATGCATCTCTGCCAGAGCGGTGGTAATTTTTCAATGCCTTTTATGAAAAAGTCAGGTGTACGGGAGCCAACAAACTCTTCAAAGGCTGTGCTTCAAAGGGCGTTGTTCTGCCTCTCGGGCCTCGGGTATTGATGTTTTTCCATGCTAAGAAGTAGTCCCAATTTTGTAAAAAGTAAAAGCCTCTTAGCGCAAGGTCTGGCACAGACATACATACATATATAAAGAGTAGCAGACCAAACATTCGCTAAAAATTGCGTAGCCATTACGCACACATAGGGAATGTTGTTTTTTACAGGACCGGGCTGAGGCCGATTGCCGCCGATATACTTACTGAAAATCCGCGAAAATCGATATATTCTGGGTATAAGAAGTGTAGAGTACTTTTCAATAAAGTCTTAACGAATAAAGCCACCCATCTATTACGTTGGTTATTGTAGAAGGTGACTGGGAGTATTTTAAGAGGACGATTGGCAGCAGTTCACTATCTTCCTTTTGACGATCGGCTTGACGGTATATATACACATACCGTTGACATCAGTATCGGATAGAAGAACTGGCCCTGCAGTCTTTGACCCGCATTCCCAGCTTGGTGGGACCTAGAGCTAAGGTGTTGGTATGCCTGAAAGCTAGTTTATGAATACATCAGGAATTATGAAATCAAATAATGAACTTAATGAATATTTGAATATTTTTATTTTACTTGTTTTGAAATATGTAACTCCTTCTTTTAAGATGTTTTCTTTGAGACCAATTCGTCTCTGAGCATTCGTTCATTCATAAATTGCAGATGATGTTGCTTATCAATATGTCGGCGTGGGGTAGACAATTTACGCGTCAAATTTTGTCTATGATGAGTCAGTGTAAGAACAGCTGACAGAACGAGATACTATTTACGACTTGTCGCTCGCTTAGCAAGAAAAGGATAAAGAATCATATCCATCTATATGTATAACTATAACTAGGGATTAATGTTTGGTCTGCTACTCTTTATATGTCTGTGGGGTCTGGTGAGTACCTACGGAGGATGACGCAATACTTGTAGCTTAAAGACCATCTGTTGTGCCGTATGAGGTCGAGTGTTGTAGTGTAGGAGCAGTGGGGACGAGCGACTAACCAATAACGAGACGTGCGTTCGTTTGTAGTGTTCTTTCCGTACACATAATTAATGTTGCGAGCCTTTTGTGCGGCATTGCCACCGAGACGGAACTTCTATTCCATAATCATAATTACTCGTATTTTTTCGTGTCTATATTTATGAAAAAGATATAAATGTAGTAAAAAAACAAAACACTAATCAATAAACAAATGACACAATCATACTACACACATATTATTTAAACAAAATCCATTTGAGTTTAGAATTTATTGCCAGCCCTACATAAATTACCTTTCCAATGGCCAGTATTGTAAAACTTGGCAACTTCATAGGTAAAGACCTAATATTTATAAAATAGTTCGGATATATAGTTTAGAAAAAACAAACTATCCATTCTTTCATTGATCCCGGTAACATAAGAGTACGGAGCTCTTATAGTATAAAGTGTAAGTACCTTGTAGTATTCACTTAAATCATAAAATAATTATATGTACAGCAATATACCTAAACAGTATACTTACTGGCAGCGGAGCCAATTCCTTGACCAAATTGAATGTCACCTTTACTAATAGAAGGGATCGTCATACTAATTAACCTTTTTCATGTTTTCTCAATAAAATAAATAAGTAACCAGACACGGCACGGCAAGGCACTCCGGCAAGGGACTCTTTTTTTAATTGAAATCGACCGAAAACAAACATGGCCGAAAATGGATATTAAAGGCCATAAACTGTCGAAAGCCGAAAACGCAATGGTCGAACTCTGTTTTTTAAACCATGATGTATTCAGTAGGTACTTTTGACAAAACTTTGACATTGGTCTTCTAAAGGCCGAATTCAATAACTTATTTTCAGCGAAAGACAGATCGCTATTGATGATAAATAGTATAATTCTATCTGTCCCTGTCAAACAAATAGCTGTCAACATATTATAGAGACTCATACTTTGGCTTTGCAGGGACGTTAAAACCAGAGATTGATAGGTTTTTCTATCTCCAGTACGCCAAAATTGGTGATGGATATGTTATTGGGTTCGGCCGTTCGCGGTAGTAGGTAAAGCCACGATGGTAATAAATAATTATTGACTGGTTACTAATCTCTTTTGAAGCTTGCATAGTAGTAAGCAAAAGTGGGCGGGAGGGCACGTTGCAATCCGTTTGAAACCGGTTTTATCGAGGATTTGTTTTTAATTCTCAATTTGGTTTTCCTCTTCGGGCTAAAGTGCATCGATCGGAAAAAACAAGTTATTCATCGTCTAATTAATACTACAGATACAACTCGTACAATAATTATGATATCTGATAAAAGATTATGATCAGAATATTACATTCGGTTTTCAAAACTGGGAGTCGATTTTATAAATTTTAATTTAAAACAAAGGATATAATACAAACAGAAACTATACCTACGGACACTAATAATAAAATAATAAATGAGTAAACAACTATTGTAATCGTACATATTAAATTCAGTGTTTAAAATAAAATAAAACAACCATCACCTTCGGCGAATTTTGTTGCTTAAGTAATATGTACTCAACCTACTGTTTATTAATTTATTAGGTTCTTCAACAATGACTACACCTTTACAATTTGTACAATGCAATCCTAAGTCGAAGCGCGCTATTACGTACTTGAAGAAAAGCGCAGATAATAACACAATCTTCTAATATATAAAATTCTCGTGTCACAGTTTTCGTTGCCATACTCCTCCGAAACGGCTTGACCGATTTTGATGAAATTTTGTGTGTATATCGGGTAGGTCTGAGAATCGGCCAAGATCTATTTTTCAACAAAAAAAAAAAAAAAAGAAGCAAAACAACGTTTGCGGGGTCAGCTAGTAAATAAATAAAAACAATTAACACATCGTTCGAATAAGACTATTAGCTTAATTGATTAGAATAAATTACAAAGATTAAATAAATTATATACTGGTATTCAGTTGCATCCGGTTATTCTGGAAGCTGACTCCAACAGAGTTGAGTAAAGTCTAAGCAGATTCACAAAGATTAAAATAAATTAAATTAGACTTCTTGGCAGTTTACGTGGTACGTGGAATAACACCCTAATGAGCAAATCGGGACAGTTCAGAGAGCCTGTTACTAAGAAAACGAAATTTAGTGCCTCATATTCCTGCGTTTATCCAGCGACACCATCTTAAAATACTTACTTATGAGAACTCGCCCACGAGCGACAATCGTTGAGCGATTATTTTGTCGCCGAATATAACTTGAATACAAGGTGTAAGGGCAAACACCATTATCATTTTAAAGCGTCAGTGCACTCATCATTATTAACAACTTTATCTATGGGATCAACATAAAATAGCGAAATAATAAACAGCTGTTCAATACATTTATTGTTGCATAAAGACTCTTACATACAGGCGCGAAGCGACATCGCGACACATAGGCACCGCTCGCCTGCATTTAAATTTAGTGAACACGCCTGTTTGCGGGAGCCTTAACTCGCCAAAATTGAGGGAACAACGAACAGCATTTATGTTTTTCGCGATTTTAGGTTTGGTGCCATAGTAAAAGTTGTTCATGATGATGAGTGCAATGACTATTTAAGAGGGTAACGGTGTTTGCCCTTCCAGCCTGTATAACAGTCAGAGTTCAATACTGAAACGCCCACGTGCTACAAAAAGACGCTCATTATAATTCATTATTATAAAACTCGCTGCGATTATCGGAACTACAAAAGTAGTACCTACGTGGGCGAGCTCCCTTAAAGGTGAAATGCCGTAAAAACCGTTGTTGCAGCTGTTCTATGCGCTTGATGTGACTCAGGTGACCATCCCTAATGTCGTAACACACTTCAATCACAATCCGAAAGTTTTTAACGATATTGCTAATCCATTGCTTCATAGGTTTGAAAAATCCGTCTGCTCAACAACGTTAATAACGCAATGTACGTGGGTGAACTGTCAAAATGAAACCTATTGCCCCGCCCAACCCCAGCCATTTAATATACTTAGTGCTGAATGCACAAACCGTGCGAAGCCAAAAGAAAAAAAAAAAAAAATATACTTAGTTTTGACATTAATATGTTCGACGTTTAACTTTTGAAATATTAATAATGTCGTCTCCGGTTTCGACTTCGCAAGCGGTCAGTTTTTAAATTGAATGCTGAGCGACCATTCAATTTAAAAAGTGACCGCATGATATTTTTCTTGCAAATTTGATTTACGATTGCTTTTTTTTTGGTTTCCAAGAAATCCTCCAAAACAGCTCATAGTTATCTTTATTCATGAATCTTTTTATTTCTTAGAATTACAGATTTCGGAATCAATACAACAGTTATAGACAGAGAAAACTTTACTGATTGACTCTGTCATTAAATATAGGTTTATTGTTTTCTAAGAAAACATTAGAATTTGAAAACAAGCTACGTTATCGAATGCTAAATATATTACTGAAATAATAATCCAACCAAAAACATTCTGTGAAAAACTAGCCAAGTCTCGATGGAGCTGCTTGTTTATCTCTAAAAAGTAATGAAATCTAGACAAAGTCGTGCCAAGTCTAAGGTTCCTTACTGCGATTTCTTTATTATTATAGTTAATGTTGTGTGACTTGGCCAGGATTCAGACCTTCGATTTTTAACATCAAATGAAGCGGCCCACCAAGTTGAATTAATTTTTGTAAAGGCGGTATGTCGATCTCTAATAGTTTGGTTGGGCTCATGTGTTTTCTAATCAGGGTCACCAGGTACTCCAGATCTTCGATTATCCTAGTTTATATAGTTTTCCCTTTATGTGGCCATTAAACCCTAACTCTGTACCAAATTTCAGCTGTCTGAGTTTATGGGAAGTACTAGTTCTATTCTGATGATCATGAGTGAGTGAGTGTGTCATAAATGCGAAACTTTGCTTTCGCTTATCTTCGGACCTAAATGACCTACAGACTTGAAATTTTGGATTGTAAGTATGTGATTATTGCTTACTGGATGACGAAAATTTCTGCGTTCTGGTCTTATCCAGAGGTTCTCAAATAGGGGCCTGAAAATGCGGCGAAATGGTTCCAGTAAAGGATGGTACGGCAGCGTTTGTTTCGCGCTCGACTTGGCGGGGGCACTGCCGTGCCCTCCGACCCGATAATGAACCAGTATTCTGTTATCGGAGTGTACAGTCAACAAAACAAAATAGTAACCAAAAAAAAACTCGAACATAAACAAAAACCACATCGTTTGCTTTACAATTCAAGTTTCATGACATCACTTGTATCAATCTGTCTTTAGTTTAAAACGCAACTATTCGAAAGCATAATAGTAAATTGTTAACATGATGCAAAGATGTACGTGCCTTTTTTTTTTTTTGGTGGGAAATCATGAAATGACTTCTCCCGCTCTGGGTGGAGCGGGAGGGCGTGTCAGACTTTTACTTACTGACTAATACTCACCCGGGTTCCTTCAATTGCCTGTGCCAGGGCCACGGTTACTCTTTCGAATTACCCGCGACCCTGAGGCGAAGATGTACGTGCCTGTAATCCTTTTGCCGACTGTACGTTCTAAGTTCAAAGACAGACATACATCCGTTACTGTGTCCAGCCAGCTATAATAACGCGGCAGGTCGGACCGGTCCACCAACCGAACGAAGGTTTTTTTGCGACTTTGAGCCAATGATGCGATTTACTATCAACTTAAAGTATGAAAGGTCATTTGTGAACGAACCGTTATTACGGTTTTCATTGCCAAAGGAATTGACTGTATAAGTTTTTGATAATGAAGTGAATTTTGTTGAACCGTTATCTAAGCTTGCACAGTGACACTTCATCAATTACGCAAAGGAAGAATGCCCATTTTTCACCTCACTATGTATAGAAATGAAGTAAGTCTTAAAATTCAGCTAATGGAATTGTAGGTATTTATTACGCGTATCAGAATGTTAAAAGAAACACAGTTTTTTTTTCTTTTCTTTAAGCTTATTCTATTCTAGGGGTAAACTTATCACCCTGTTTTGAACGCACCTCAACTACCCTTTTTTACGACGTTCCATTTTCAATACTGCTACTTGATTTTTTTCAACTCTGTTTCTGAGTGTCATACATTATTTTCGTTAAATGATAAATGATATTGTGTAACATTCTAAATTCTATAATAAAACCGGACCAATATCTTGCTTTGACTGCCTCGTTGGTCTAGTGGTCGCAATCGCTACTGCTGAGCATGAGGTGGTGGAGCCCGACTTGAGTTCGATTCCCAGGTCGGGCAACGTGTTATTGGGTTTTTCTATCTGGAATTTCTCGGTAGAAGCCCGGAGTTTAGATTTGTGCCCGGTAGATGGCAACAGGCTCGCCCCCTATACATATACGCCCCTATACAATATGTCACAAAAACCCTGTCCGATCCAAAAAAGGCGTATTCCTGGTTTAACATACGTACTAGAAAAAATAGTAAAAAAAAGAAACTCATAAAAACCAAAAGCTATTGATTTTTTTATTTTTAGTTACCATGCGAAATGTAACACTAAATATGGTAAATTTTCATAAGTTGACAACACTCCACCGGCCGGCGAAATCTTTTATTTTTTGCCTATTTTATTTCAAAGGACACCGCCCTGCAGTAGCCACGCTGTAGGTACTCATAACGAGTCCTCGATCCTTTGATGTAGCCGACTGGTCGCTACTTGTTTGGACACTTCGCCAGTCGCACGTGGAGATAGCTTGCGATCGGATGTCCGTACGTATCACGTGCCGCTATCGTATCGCGAACAATGTCGTATACCAATCAGGAATATTTGAATATGTTAATTTTTATTTGTGAGTGAATGTGTGATTCGGAAATCGAAGTAACAGCTCGGATTGTGGAAGCTTTCTAGTCACTCAAATCGTACACATGTGCGCTGCGAGGAGTACGTGCAAATTTAATAAAAAGGTGTCGAATGTGTACTAATGTTCTAGATATATAGAGGTATGTAACAAGTAAATGTTTTAATAAACTGATACCTACAGTGGGTACATTGCCAAAAGCACATCACATTAACTCAATAATAATTGTTTCTTGATAAACAGAAGGTCAGAAATCGGGGTCATTGTGCATAAGCCTACAATAAAATATCAGCTGATACCTACGCGTAGGCAAAACGTAGATTTCTTTAGTCCGACATTTCTTTGGCGGCTTGCGACAAAGGATCGCCGCGCTCAGGCGGCTTCTTTAACACGAAACTGTAGGTGAACTCTGGTGAACCCTGTCGAGCGATCAGTGTTGCCATTGGTATGATTATTTTTAATTTTTTAAATTAATTGTTTTCATTGGGGAAAAATAATTTTATCGTATCCATTAAATGATTACGTATTTGTGTACGCACTACGATACCAATACCCTTCAGGATAGGACAGGGTTTTCGTTACACCCTGTATATACTGTAGGCACACCTCTGCCCAACTCTTCGGGGAAACAAGGCGTGATGTTAAATAATTAAATAAATAAATCATGCAATAGGTAATTGAGTTCGCACGATTGAAACGTTTTTTTTTTTGACATTTGACAGTTAATGCTCGACACTCAATTTATAATGACAATTATCGAGAGACTAAGCAGTGACATATGGACAGTTGGTTTCAAGGAATTCACAAAGTTAAAATAAATTTTAGACTAAACTTCGAGCGTTAAATAATTCGTTCTAGCGCATTTATTTCCTTATATTATTTGGGTAACGGCAAATCCTAACCTAAAAAGTAACATTAATATTTTTTGGACTTCGTAGCGTTTAAATCGTAAAAATGACTATATGACATTATTTTCTAAACATACAGGTAGTCTTTCTACTATACCTTATAACGCATAAACTTTCATTATCAGGTTTTTAAATGTATGAGAAATGGGCATTGTACTTTGATGTAAGGCCAAACAAAAAACACGCCCTATCCCCCTATTTAAGCAATTCCTAGCATGCAGCTTGTGTGTAAGAGCTAAGAACTTAATAGCCGTCGTAAAATTCTGCTTACTCTATTGACTGTCATGATATGCATGCACATACATAAACAAACATGTTTTAACGAGAATGTCCGTGCAAACTATGAACTCAACAGCGCCATCAAATGCATAATTCACGTTGCAACGGCACATAACCGCGACTTGTTATTATAAATCACGTATGACAGAACAGCGCACGCGCACGCATTTCGTCATTTAAAAAAAATGTATAAATACTAAGGTAATGACTGCATGACATATCTTGGAAAGAGTCTTAATCCTCATGGATACCCTCGATTTGAAAGAGGATATATGTCAGACATTGTCGAATTAAATCCGCAGAGGATTTAATTCGACAATGTGAGAGGAATGCCCAAAGGCTCCAAGATCACTGATGCAAAGAGAGCCGTTGACGATTTGCCAACCTTATCTACTATATGACATACTCGTAGTATCCTGCTATGGGCAAAAAAAAATACTACAACACATCTACAATATTTTCAATACGAAATGGAGAGAGGACCGTTCTCACTTATAGTGTCAACATTAATCGATGTAACTAAGATATATGTAAAAACATTATTATTTAAAAGAGTGTCCATGGAGTTTCTTGCCCGTTCTTCTCCATAGGTACCTACTACGCTTTGAAATGGGCAACTAGCTTCATATTTCTGACTGACCGACTCCTTGACAATTCAAAAGTGCCTGTAAATGGTTTAATTGAAATAAATGATTTGAGTTTGAGTTTGAGTTTGACCGCAATAGGGCCAGTATTAATCCCATTGGTATTTCGACTCCTTGATTCAGATTTTTGGAGTGTATTAGTGTTAGTAATCGTTTTGAGACACGTAAAGGCTAAAAAGTATGAAAAAAAAGGTTAACTTTAGTATTAAAAAAACAGTTGTTCCACCTGCAATTCTTTAGTTAAATCTGAAGTACGCATAGGCTTGTACCACAGATATTATAATACTACGTACAGATACCCAATCCCATACAAAGAAATGACACCTCCCTAAGTCTGGCTATTGAGCTAGCAATTTTTCGTCATCAAAATGTTCAACAGATGGCAGCATCAGCGATTCACTAATTGCCAGAGACTGTAGTTTTAAAACACCATCTAGGAGTCGACCTACTTTTAAAACGTTTCGTGCCATCCTTTTTAAATAAAGTTTTATACTTCCGGTTTCAGAAAAACATGATAATAGATTTCTTTTGTATTTCTATGTAAAGAAATAGATTTAAAATAAGTTGTTTGATTTAAATTTGTGATTATAATGGTTATTTTGAAGAGAAGACAAATTGAGTAAAACGCCATCTATTGCAAAGATCTCTAAACAAAATTATTAACAGATGGCTACGTTTATCATTATATGGGTTCGAATTGAAGGTAAAAGCTTAATTTATGTTTTTTTGTTGAAAAACGTGTGTGAAAAAAGATAAATCAGCATTTAAAAAGGAAGTCTTGATTTTACTAATCTTAATTTAGCCAGAATTCTGCCGTTTAAATCTTTCTAATGATTGTTATTATTATTATTTTTGAAGACTAATTATAAAAGGTTCTAGTTGAGACCCCGTGCTTGTACATACTTCCCATAATACAATTTAATTCATAACTTAGTAAGGGTGCTGAGTATTCACAACGGTTCGATACGATACCGTTCCGAATCGAACAACAATCTATGTTATCAAAAGAGTCCTCTAAAGACTGCTTACAAAACAAAACTCGAAAATGTCGTCAGTTCAATTTAAATAGACGACTTCATCCTTCCTATACCTATTTGCTGTCGGGGGCAGGGCAAAAACGTAACATTTTCGATTCGACAACCTATCGTATGTAGGGATTGCAATCCCGCAACTCACTCAATCCCGCGGGATTGATATGCGGGATTGATCAATCCCGCGGGATCCCGGGGGATCCCGCATATTTGAAATTATTCACAGTAGTTCAACATTTTGCCCCATTTGTATGTAAGATAAAGTTTTTTTTTTTGATCTTATAGGGCTATAAGATCGAAAAATTTATACTTTATCTTATTTAAAAATATGTTATAAAATCGAATTGAAACTACAGGTTTTTGTTAAAAAAAACACTAATTATTAATTAAACATGTCGTCTTACATTATGCAACAAAAATTATTGGTTTTCTAACAAAATAACAATGAAATTATAATTAAGTGCGAGTAATTAGTAATCAGCCTTATTAGACCTTAATTTTTAAATGTTTAGCATAAAAAGTTGTGTTAAATTTTACCCTTACATCTAACAACAGTTGTATGATGTTTGTAATTCAGTCTTAATAGTCTTATTCATATAATGACTAATGCACGCAAAACTTCACGAATGTTTTAGCGGTAAATTTAAATTTGCGGGATCCGCGGATCCGCGTTTTGAAGGTGCGGGATCCAGCAGATTAATAAGTGGAGCGGGATCCCGCGGGAATGCCGGATCCCGTTTTGCGGGATTGCAATCCCTAATCGTATGGTTGTGAAAAGTTACGCAAGTTGCAACACCTACCTGTTTTGTTAACTAACATTAAGTCAAGTGTACCTACAGATATTTAACCTATTAAATGTTAACATTGATAGTTGATATTCAAATTCATTTATTACATAGAAATGTCTTAAGTGTTCTGGTAGCTGTTACTGGATCAACTCACGTTTTTTATTTTAAGACAAATTAATAAAATAAACTGTCCTACTGCCTGCACGAGACGCTTACATATACTGTGTAACAGTTTGCTTGGCTTTAGGTTCATAGAACTGCACAGCGCCTCGCGCCGGCGACTAAGCGCAAGGCTCGCTTCTTGGGAAGGGTAGTAACGTTAAATGCCTAGGTTCTTCGCTTGGTCTACCTGGCCTTAAATAAATAAACTACAAATAATACTTTTTTACCGTAGAGGCAATGGCTTCGAAAATACCATATTCGATATTTAAAAAAATCTAAAACAATATTCGATTCTCAAACTATATTCGTTTTTTTTTCTTAATCTCTTGTCATAATGCCGCACTGCTATAGGTGCTGCCAGATTTTTGAAGATCTTCGAGAATCTAAAGTACGAGTATGCCAAAGGCCGCCTCATTGATCGAAGGGCTAACCAGCAATAGCAGTGAATTTAACGACAGATCGGTATTGAAGATAGACAGTATATTTCTATCTGTCCCTGTCAGACAAAAATCTGTCAACGTGTTATAGAGACGCATACTTAGGCTATATTGGGAGGTTAAAACCAGAGATTGATAGGTTTTTCTATGTCCAGTTACGCCAAAATTGGTGATGGATACGTTATTGGGTTCGGCCGTAACACATACAAAGGGGCTTAGAATCTTAGATCCCCAGCCAATTCAATCAATGGACTAATTTGTCGTAAAAGGCTAATCCGATTTAATATGACATCTCAACTCAGCCTATTGCAGTCCACTGCTGGACATAGGCCTCTCCCAGGCTGCGCCACAACACCCTGTCACTTTCCGCATCCAGCCTGTCCCAGCCACCTTCTTAAGGTCGTTGATACATCTTGCTGGGGGGCGTCCTACACTACGCTTGCCGATACGCGGTCCCCACCCCAGCACTCGTCTGCTCCAACGGCCATCGGTCCCCCGACAAACAAGAACAGCCCACTGCACTCTTCAGCTTGCCTACAATCTATGGTCAGTAACTCCAGTTCTTTTCCGGATAACTCATTCCTGATTTTATCTTTCAAAGTAATTCCGAGCATAGCCCGCTCCATAGCGCGCTGAGCGACCTTGAATCCACGTTTCGGCACCGTAATATGACATTGAGACAATAAAAACAACGTAGTCACAGAACGTAATAAATACTTACCTATGCATTAGTTAGATAATTCATAGTAGTATTCTATGACGTGTGTACGTCCTAATAAATCAAATAGACACAATAGGAAATAAGAAGTAACTGCAGATTGCGGCGATGAATCACAAAAACTTATTAAGAAAACAATAGTTTGGAAGTCGTCCAATCATTGCCTTGTCATAACCCCTTCATTGAGCACTAATAATGCAAAATTAACGATATTGTTTTTGGAATATCAGATTATTTATATCCAGCTAAATCACAAGGAAGAGGTGACGAGCAGCCGTTTTGTGACCAGCCTTATTCTGTTGATTTTGACGCTGCTTGAGGTTGAAACGATTTGATATAGGAAAGTACCTATTTCATAGAATTCTGTCTCCACCAAATGATGTCGATGCGAAGAGTCTGTTCAGGTTCACGACCCAAATGTACTTAATCCATAGCAGCGTCTGCAGCGTGTATTTTATTATTATTTATTTAGGGTATGATAGGATTGTCATGCGTATTGTGGTTCTAAAAGTCCATAATAAAAAATGAAAAAATAATGCTAAGGTACTCGATGTACAAAATAAAGAATACGAAAAATGCAGGTAACAGGGCCTCGTCCTATCGACACGGAGTGTTCAAGTAGCCAGACTCCCACAGCCACAACTTACAATATCTGTAGCAGACAGAATGTGAAAAATGCAGTTTATAATTACGCCAGTCTAGATCTATGCGTACAGTTCACATGCCGACATTACCTGGCGACAAGGAAATTGTTGTTAATTAGCAATACTCCGCTATTCGTGACAGAAACCATTATAATAAATTATTGCACCTCAACTTAACAATAAAGGCTCGTTCACACCGGCGCGACGCCACGGTCGCGCACGATTCTGCGATATTATATCTGTAGAACAATTTCTATGAAAACGCGCGCGACAGTTCACACAGGAGCGACCTGTCGCACCGCGACACTGTCGCAGCGCGTCACCTTTGGACCATTCTGTATGGTGTAGCGGCGATATCGCGGCTACATCAAGTAGTGCACGCGACACCAGAAGAGAGTATATATGGTGATGCAGTCCAAATTGAGCTCATTAGTAGACGAACTTCGTCAGAGGACGAAGGCACGTCTGTGCGTCTTCTGTGGGGTCCTAGGTTCGATTCCCCGGTCGGTCGACACAACCCAACCTAACCTCACGTTTTAGTAAAATGAAATCATAAGCAAAATAGTATGTCATTGAAATAATATGACCCTTATGTCATTGTCATAAGGTTTATAAAAAGAAATATTTGATTAAATTAATTGGAAACCCAAGTACCAATCAACCAACCATTTGAAACTTAAAAATTCCTCGAAAATGTCGATCATTCTAATTTATACTTTATTGCAATGGCATAAGACTTACATTTCAATGTCTTACTAATGTTTTTGGCGGCATGAGACGTGGTCAAAGGAGTAGGTACCTTTTTGAAGATGTTTAATTTATAGGTAAGAATCATTAGGAGTTAGCTTACTTATTCCCATTAAATAACGCTTCCCATGAGGATTGATGACATAAAAGATACATAGCGATACAGTAATGTGTAGGTATTTATTAATTTACTAATGCCCGTTTCAACAATCACTAGACGACAGATTCCCAAATGAATTACTAAGGTAGGTACTTGAGGATTTAAACCTAAAATTCTAATTTTAAATCACCTTGGGGCTGATTTTTCAATAGTAAGTAAGTACAGGTATAGCATAATAATTCGTCAGAGAACTTATATCGGACGTAATAATAATACGGTGGTGTGATATATTTTCTACACAATGCCTTGCTATGATTCATATTAATATATATTATAGCTACGTCTGTGACGGGCTTTAATGTTGTCAAGCCGTCATTTTTATTCCTCAGATAAAAGTTTCAAATCTAAAAGCCAGAGCTAACCAACCGGGCGCCGTTTATCCTTTGCACGCGCGCTTCATGAGTAGGTAGGTGGTATAGATCGCGCCAAACTTCTAGACGCCTCTGATACAAAATGCGATTTTAGAAAAGCAACTTATTATACTTATATACTAGGCTGGCGTTGACCTCGCGTGAACTTAAGCGAAACAGCTGAGCTGGTAGCTATTTCAATTTTTTTATGCAAGTGTATTGCTGTGTGAGTTGTACAATTAAACCTTTAAAAAAACTGCACAAAAATGCCAGTAATAATTAAGGAAAAAGAAGACGAAAAATTTCAACTTTGTGCCCAAAATAATGTAATAATAAATAATAAATTGAGGTTGGGCGTCATTTCCGTTCACCCCGTATTGGTGCAGTCGTCCTGTATAGGTCGACTAGGTAGATATAGGTCGCCGGTGGTAACATTTTGACCTTGACCTGAACTCGTAGTAAAGAAATAAAAATAGGTATGTTTGTGACAGAAACTTATTAGAGGCCAGCATAGGCTAGCTACGGGGTAATTGCGTAACACACTAACAGTAGCAATGGCTTTCTTTTTGAACGTTCGACAACATTTATTGATGTACGTTGTTGAGCAGACAAATTTTTCGAACATAATCAATGGATTAACAATATCCTTCAAAATGATTCAGATTGTGATTGATACTGGTACGCAGTGTGTTACGCAATTAGGGTGCTGGCCTCTTATTCGGCTATATGCGGGCCATTGTGCCTAGTAGTATATTAATGTTCCTCCTACTTGCGGGTTACGGGCACGTGAGTACATTACAAGAGGCGGCGGCAGCGGCGGCGGCGGCGGCGCGGCGGTGGCGGCGCGGTTTCTCTTTGAAAAAGATGCGCGCGGTGTCCGAGCGAATACAGCTTAGTATTGCATAATTATACAATACTAAGCTTTTGGAAGGATTCAATGATAACAAAAATGATTGCAAACTGCAGGAAGTTGTTTATTTGTTCAATAATTTATTTGGTGTTCTTCGGCATTGCAGTCAGCGGACTTGCATGAAACTCATAATTAATTATGTAAGACATCCGAAATAAGTAACTGTTCAATACATAATATTGTTTTTAAAATGTTTAATCACAAACAAAGTAAAAAAAAAAACAATAATATTACCTACCATAATTCTAAATGGGCGGGCGTCGCGAGTTTAAGCTGTCTGCGTTCGTCGTACTTTTTAGCCTGTTCCAGAGCGGGCGTCCGATTCAACGTAAGAGTGATTGGGCTCCGCTAGCAGTCGATTACATGATAATATGAGCTGTGCGTGAATCAGTTCGAGTTCAACGTATTCAGCATAATTTTGTAAGAAAATCATTCACTTAGATACTAAAGGAATTAGTTTGATAAATAAATTAAAAGTAAGTACTAGGTAAATTCCAATATAGTTACAAATATCAACTTTTAGATAATTTTACAAATGATAATTAAGTAGCTGAGTACGAGTAGGTACCTACCTACTGAAAGTACACTTTACATATGAATTATTATAGAAATTAAAGTAAATTTTCCGAAATCACATAAATTAAAAACTAAAACTTAATTACTTGAAGTAAATACACTTCCGAAATCGCCAGTTTCGTCCTATTTCGACCGACGCGGGAATCGAACCTAGGACCCCTCGCTCAGCAATCACGCACAGACCTGCCTTCGTCCTATGACGAAGATCGTCTACTAATGAGCTCAACTTTTTGTTTGTTTGTTTGGCATCTCGCAGGTCAACCTATGCGGTTGTCGTCTGCTTAAGCGGACTTGCCTGTGGATTCCCTAATAAATTAAGGCCTCCAGCCAGGACTTAAACTTATATACTAACTAAAACTAAGCGACAACGCTAAGGGCACCCCCTGTGGGGTACGAACCTCGGCTTAGGGCGTCGCTGGAAGAGGGCAGCAAATGACTAGCTGGATCAGGATTGATATTATTTATGGACGAATTTAAAGCTACAGGCTCAGCGGCGCGGGCTGGCTCGAGCAAGGGTCGGGAGGGTGAGCTCAACTTGGACTGCATCACCATTTATAGTCTCTTCTGGTGTCGCGTGCGCTACTTGATGTAGCCGCGATATCGCGGCTACACCATACAAAATGGTCCATTGGTGTGGCGTCGCGTCGCTAGCACTACAAGTCGTGGCACCGCGACGACTTGTAGCTCCAGTGTGAAAGGTGTTGCGGCGCGAAAATGTCGCAGAATCGCCTCGCGACACGTCGCGCTGTGGCGTCGCGGCGGTGTGAACGAGCCTTAAAACATTTAAAATGCAAAACTAAACATTTTCAGGGATCCGTACCCAAAGGGTGACAACGGAACCCTATCACTAAGCCTCCGCTGTCCGTCCGTCTAGCGTCTGTCTGTCAGCGGCGGTCTGTATCTTATGAACCGTAATAGGTACTTAAACACTTGAAATTTTCAATTGCCGCTATAAAATTACTTTTTTTTCAAGAAACGTGTTTTTTTCAATATGGCGTCCGACTCGCACTTGGCCGGTTTTTATGTTTTCTTTTGCTGTTATTGCTATTCCTATAGTTTTTGGGAAAAACATTCAACTTTCTAACTAAAATACCCAGGCTAGGCGTGCGTTAGTGGCACTGGCTGAGGACTGGTTTTGCGGGTTCTTGTCTATCTCGCGTGCTAACTTAAGCCTATTCCGTTTTTAGAGACGCTTTAGACGCGATTTAGAGACCACGTACGCACGAACGTAAAAATACCGCGGCATAAAACATTGTTCTAGTCCTGTTTTTTGATAAAACAAACTCTATAAAATAAGTTGACATAACCATAGATTACCGTCTCAGCTTCCAACAACACATTGAAACACTATTAATTAGGTATATATATGTATTATATATATAGTTTAGGTATCTTTATATTTAAATATTTATTCCTAAATGTTTTTTTATAAATTGCACCTACCAATGTTTGTCTCTGCATCACCCAAAGGTTCACTGGTAGAAAATGCCTAAGGCATTAAGTCCGCCTCTGTACATGCATGTGCGAAAGTATTAAATAAATAAATAAACACTATTCAAAAGAACCAAAAAATTATATTGCATTACCATTTGGGGCGGTACCTCTAAAACATAGATGATCAATTTAGAGAGAGCGCTAAGAGCTATATTAAAAATGAGTTGCTTTTTCCCAATCCTCTATCCAACTTTACCAGTACTGCCAAGTGCTAACGGTCCGACAGTTGTTTATTCTCATGATTGTACAAAAAACACTCTGAACTTCCCTTAGATCACGATTTCCCAACACAAAATAGACGAGCAATAAATGTTTGCTCAATCTACCGCTATAACACCAGTTTCCCCCAAAAGTTATTCTGTTTTCTTGGCATACAAAAGCTATCTGTAAAAGAAAACTACACATTTGGCTATTGAACCTTGACTACCTACATTGCCACTACAAACTTATTTTAAACACGTGTCACACTCTTCTTGACACATTCTTCAGAATTCTTCATTACCCCATTTCCATGCATAATATTTTGTTATGCTTATTCTTATTATATCACGTAGATACCTAAGGACGTATCAGTGAACAATATGCGTAATTTGTATATTCCTTTGAATTTTTTGTTCGACTGTTTTTCTTTGATTTTATTTATTACATTTTTAAGTTCTGATATTTGTTCTGTTTGTTCCAGTAGTAACTTTAAGTACTGCATTCAAATTGATAATTATAAATTCCCAGGTCGGGCAAAGTGTTATTGGGTTTTTCAATCTAGAGTTTCTCAGTAGCATCAGGAGTCCGGATAATAGGCGCGTCCCCTATTACATGGGACTTAAACGTGACTGGCGAAATGTGGGTGTGCTAGGTACACCTCTGCCTAACCCTTCGGGGATTACAGGCGGAATGATATGTTATATGTAATTATGGATTAGTCAAATTCGATTTTAGTCATTATAATTTGCAAGTTTCATAAGTATCATTAACAACATTTTTTTTTATTTTTCTGTTAATTTTGTAGGTTCTACTTTTACTTAAATACTTAATTGCAATTTTAAACTTTTATTATGATAATGTAAAATCTTGCTTGACTCTCTAAAAAAAAACGTATATCTAACCGTATATGTATCTGAGAGAGCCGGATGATCTGTTACTCAGTACCCTTCTATTACAGACACCTTTCAAGTTATTGTTAGGTAACTTTGATTTTTGCATGGACTAAGTACCTACCTTTTTCTGCCGAAGGGCTAAGTTGCAATGATACCAGGGATTTAAAAACAACTTCATAAAGGTTACATAATTATAAGTGTTACATATTCAGTTGAAAACAGAATCAAATACATAATATGTAACACTTATAAATGTGTTAACCCAAAACACTTACTAAAGTGTTCCAGTATTATATCTGTTACTGATATAAAAGCAAATGTAACAGGTAAACGCGGCGTGGCCATAATAGCCTCAATCCTAACTGGATTGAGGCTATTATGGCAACGGCGCGTCTGTCTGTCCGCCGCGCGTTGATGCGATTCCGTGCTATTATACTTAGTACTGCTTATTTGTGTTACACATATTAACACATATAAAAGGTTACACTTTGATACCGTAACATTATTGTATCTGTTATAAATAGAAATGTGTTTCTTTTAAAACAGTTTATAAAAAAGTCCCTGAATGTCAAGTCAAGTCAAGTCAAAGCATTTATTTCAAATAGGCCCATAAAATGGCACTTTTGAACGTCAAAAATTACAATAAAAATATAACTGATTCTAGGCGCCACTTCCAAAACGTAGTTTCGTGGAGAAGAAGTGGCAAGAAACTCCACCGTTACTCTTTTAAAATTTTTGTATAAATTAATTATATTTTTATATGTGAAGACACCAAGAATAAAAATACTATACCACAAGTGGTAAGAAGAACTAAAAATATAGCAAAGGCAGATAAATGAATGACGCGATAGGTACATTGTGCACACATATTTACAAACACTGTAAAAATATATGACTTTCCTAAAATATTAACTAGGAATAAGTCAGTGTGTGAGTAAGTAAAAAAAATAAAAAATAAAAAATTAAATTAGCAACCAGTGTGATTTTGTCTAGATACGTCAGTTCATAAAAGAACACGAAGTTACATAAATAAACAAACAAACCATGATGCATGCTGCATGTAATAGTATGAGTACAAAACAAACTATACATTATCGTCTGAATACGTCGTAGTAATATCACGAATTTTTCACATGACATTTTTCTGCTATTGTGTGGATGTATACGTAGGTACAATTTCCATTACCTAAACATTATCTGTGCCGTAGTATTATATTATCTGTGTCTGTGCCTAAACTAACCTATGTTCGTTCGTCGTTTAACAATCTACGAATGGCATGACATAGAATATTGAATAACATATTTTAAACTGGGCGGTAAAAAAAAAACAGGTAAATTAAAATGAAAACACAATTATAAAATTAAAACACAATTAATACGTACTTTTTTATTTTACGGATGAATCTAAATCTTTAGTTTTAAAAACAGTGTAAACTCCATGTCACGTCACTCGATTTAACGACAAACTCCCTAAAGCGTCGAAAAACTCGTCTTTGGTTGGTACATAATCGTATAACTTGTTTTTCATACAATGATACACTCCGCATTACACCCACTCTCAATAACGACATCAATTAAGTAATAAAAAGTACCTTTTAAGTTGCCAAAATTAGTGAAAACCGCGCAGCTGTGTACGTTCTTTTATCGCTTTATTATCCTAGCCCGTAATAAACTCGACTGTCGGCATCATGCAAACCAAACTTTCTAAGAAATTTGTTCTTTTGTTTACAAATTGGGATTGCACGTGTAGACTGTCGTTGACCATTACTAACAAGTAGTAGTGATCGACTTAAAACGTTATCATATTCGTAGTTGCTCGCAAACTTTCAAACTGTAAACATGGCTAGTAAAAGAAATCACTGTGTATTGACGAAAAAAATTTACTGATACGTGCAATAGAAACGGGAGAGAAGATAAGTGATGTTGGCAGACGCTTTGGATTTAGCCGCTCTACCGTGTCCACGCTGTGGTAAAATAATGAAAAAAATCTCCAAGCAGAGACGGAAGGGAAATCTTCCAAAAAATTAAAGAAGCCTAAATACGAAGATTTGGATCAAGCTACACTATCATGGTTTCACCGACAGCGCCAGAATAATATGCCTATCTCGGGGCCGATCGTGAAAGCTAAGGCGGAGAATTTCGCTGAAGAACTTGGTTTAAATTCTTTTAAAGCGTCAGAAGGATGGCGCGGAAAATTCAAGCAACGTCATAATATCAACTATGGTAAAATAAGTGGAGAAGCGCGAAGTGTTGGTACTCTGAAATTTAAAGGGGAAAAGTGTATGGGAGGAATGCTCTTCAAGGAACGTATTATGGTGCTTGTGGCTGCTAATATGGATGGTACAGATAAAAAAAGCTGATAGTAACAGATAAATCGAAAAAACCGCGCTGTTTTAAGAACATTAAAAAATTGCCAGTGACTTATAAAGCTAATAAATCAGCTTGGATGACCAGTCAACTTTTTGAAGAAGTAGTGCGAAAGTGGGATTCAGAATTAAAAGGACGAAAAATGTTACTTCTTGTTGACAACTGCCCTACCCAACCGTTTATATCAAACCTTCACAGAGTTGGCATTTCTATCTCCAAATACCACTAGTGTCTTAAAGCCAATGGACCAGAGTGTGATTAAAAGCCTCAACACAAAGGTCACTACCGAAGGAAATTATTGATGGAATCTGAGGGTAAAACTTATGTTAATATGCTGCAAGCAATCAATTTTTTATCAAAAGCCTGGGAAGATGTGACGACACCCACAACTATACAGCACTCTTAACTGAGTGGATGCAACAGTTCAACATGGCAGGAAAATTTAAGGAAAATCATCAAACCTACATCGAAGTAGACGACTGCCTACTCACAACGGCTTCACTCACTGGCAAATAAATTTTGGATTCAGTGAGAAAAATTGAGGTTCAGGAACAAGAAGATGCGACGGTTGAGCCGGAGCCTCCGCCAAGCAATAAAGAAGTTCTAGAAGCGGCAAATTTATTGAAAAAGTACTTCCTTTATCACCAAGATGCCTCAATATCGCATGATGTGAATTAAATAATTAAAAAAATACAACAAAATTACTGTTGCAGCCAAAGACGTCAGACAAAAATAACAGAATATACACAACAGCGTTCAAATAAGATTATTTTTCATGTACTTAACTACTAGTGTAAAATAAACTTTTTCTTTTCCTAATTCTGATTTGTCTTCTTTCCATTTAACGACAACTCTCTATAACGCCATAAAATGTACAGTCCCTTTAGTGTCGTAAACGATAAATCGAGTTTACACTCTATGTATATTTTCAGAAAAAATATATGTTGCCAAATATGTACTACCTAATTTACGTAAGCTTGCATTTGTTATCGTCTTTAATATTTTTATAACATATTTTGGACCAGTTCTAGCTTAATAAACGGTATCAGTTTCCTGTTATCGATGTTTTATACGGCAGTTATTTTTATTAACATAAAATATAATTATTAGAAAAGGGCTATTATTATATAACCAGAAGCTCGATTATGACCGCAGTAGCAAGGAAGTAGCTCAGGGCCACTTTCATCGGGCCTTCGAGACCGGAACACTTTTCATAGACAATCATTATAGGATGATGCAAGATTATGACGGCTAGGCGGCTGCCGGCATAGACCAACTGAGCGAACTTACGGATTGCGGATATTACTATGCAAATTGAATTAAGCATTTATAAATTTTATAGCGTAGTGGCTAGCAGGATTGGTGTGAATAAATAATTTTGATTGAAATCATGAGTTAATTCACGATTTAAATCAATCTATGTTTTCAGTAACAATCAATGATTTAATCAAAAATGTATAATTTCACTTTCTTTCACAGAAATCAACATTAAAAATCATATAGAAATTATAATTAAGTTACAAACTAGGGTCGTTTAAATAAATCTGAGAAGTATCATAAAAAAAACATATTTCATATTGAATAAAAAAACTAGTTTTCCAGCCTTTTCAATTCCCAGTCGGTTTCTTAATTTGCTCTGAACAATTCCAAAGGTGGAAAACACTCTTTCCACAGCAGCTGAGAAGTTATCACCCTAAACAATTGCTGCACTACTGGAAAAAAAAATTGACTGTTCCTCTTATATATTGTTCTGTGACATCCACTCTGTGGTGTCAAATTTTTTACTTTTTCAAATACGTAAAATTAAATAATAAAATTTATAAAATCGTGATTAATTAGGTTTTAAATCGTACTTTATTACCTAGTTTTTTATAAATCACGATTTCATCCAACCCTGTTGGCTAGCAAAATAATATGATTTGTGTGATATTTACTTATTATGCATAACATAATCAGGCTATTATGTTCCCACTCCTGGGACACAGGCCTCTTCTCTGTGAGAGTGCGGATTGGAGCAGTGGTGACGAAATAATTTACACAAATTTAAGCGTCTGTCTGGGTTCGAACCTACGTCCTACAACTCGTAAGCTACTGGGCCACCACTGCTCTCACACTTCGCTCTATCATAAGACATAATTGCACACTATTAGTTCTTTCTAACAAGCATACAATTCAATGGCGAACAAGCATACAACTAACAATGAATTATTTTTTATGTAATAGATCCTTGATTCAATATTATAAACAGCTATGGGAAAGTTTACCAAATATAGTTCTATGTTTTAGCAGTGAAAGCATTACACTCCTATTTTTGGGCATTGATTTTGTAATTATTATCCTCTTTATTTATAAACTTTGCTAAAATTCTAGAGACATTTATACATCAAAAGTGTATGGATAAAATAGTCACTAAAAGGTCACATGATTACTTATGTCTAAGCAAAGTTTATAAATACACCCCATTAAGAACAGATAGTTAAGCAACTCTTATTTTTTACTGCTTTTTAATAAGAAACTAGATTTAAAATAGATTATATTCTAGTATTCAGCAGCATCCTATAAGGTTGGAAGCCAACCCTAATATAGAAATAGATCTCTTTGTCTATACTTCAATCTTCCATGCATTATTAATGTGACTAGCAACACAACATAGCATTGACAATATGGACCTCTGCCAGCTTCACTAGGTTGGCTGAAATAAAATATACCGTTACAGTATATCCTGATTGTATCCAAATGCTCTATTAAGGAAATATTGTCTTAAGAATATCCTCATTTGATTGCTTTATGTTTCAGAAATATCAGTAGTCTCGCTTTCTAAAAGTCTAGGTTATTGTTTAAACTGATAAACATACATGACAGTTTGCAAGTTAGTGTGTACATAAATGTTAAAAAAAATAATTATGTTTTAAAAATCCCTTTTGCTTTTTTTGAATTTTTACGTTTCTGGTTGTGTTCTATTATAAATTCCCTGTGCCACCATTGAATTGTTGAACACCATTTTATATTTTTAGTAATAGTTGTAATTAAACGTAACAGATGCGAAAAGAGTTTAAAAACGGTATTGCTAAGAACTTTATAATTATCTTGCACAACTTTAAATTAAATGCGATAAAAACGTCTTTGTTAAGTTTTAGTTCGTTGATACATAGGTACTAGATTATGAAAACCTATTTCCACAGTCAGTTTCAATAAAACAAAAACTAAATGTGCCATGTAAGAAAATGCAACTCAGAACAACTTTATTTATTACTCACCAACGAAGTTCCGGGCACGTTTAAAATCCACGACGAAATTCCAAGAAATTTCAATCTGTTTTAAGGCGTAAACACAAACTTGTTTTCGAATCTATTTCAACTTTAATTTACAACATAAAATGTCTTTAAATTGATATTTTATGCTAACAGGAAAGCAGTAAACATACAACTTGTTTGGTAAACAGCTGTGTTGTGACAGTGACAGCTGACAGATGACAAGTGTAAACTGTCACACGTATTTGAGTAAACAAAAATGTTCAAGAGGTCTTTCGTTGTCTTATTCGTCGCAAACCAGGATTATGTTGCATAAAATTATAAGTTTATTTGCACAAAAAAGCTCAGGCTAATCAAAATGAAGGGATTTTCTCGTTGTTATTGTAAAGTTTTTTATTCTTTTATTTCAAGTTGTGTGGGCTTCAACGAAACTAACTTCGTAAATACCATTTAATTACTTTTTTAATTCCATTGATTTAAATAATAGGGTTTTTAGAATATAATTGACACTGGTTATAAAATTTGTTTATTTTAGAGCATGAGACTTAAATGTTATGATGATTATTGAGGAAAATACGAAATTATTTTAATTTCACGTTGTTGAAAATCTTGAACAAAATAAAAAATAATTTTTATTCTTTCTTTCCAGATTCAATCATCATGTTCTTCAAGTTTCCCCGATTATGATATTTCCTACTAGCAAAATGTTGGAAATACCAGATAATGTGAGTATATCCTTACTATCTCCTTTAACTCCTAGCAATAATCTGTATTGCGGTATTACAAGTTACAAAGCATTGTATAACAGGCTGGGGCAATGACTGAGCAATTGCTTTTAGCGCTCTGTCACGGGTTCGATTCTCGCTCTAAACAAACATATTTAAATATATTTGTTAACAGATGCCTACAGATAGAAAGAAATAGAACTCACTTGTGTTACTTTTTTCTTTTATCAAGTGCCCTTGAGTGGTTGTAATAATAGTCACCAGTACATCTTACAGCTCTCATTTTGCTATGTCTTTAATTGGAAGACATCCAACCTTAGTTCTCGATCGAATTTCATCGATTATTTTTATTCATGCGAATCTGAAAATGGTTGCTTATAAAACAGTGTTTTGTGTTTATTAACTTATGGTGAGTTTAGCTATTAAGTTCTAACATGAAGTGTATTTATAAGGGTCCTTCCTTAGTTTTTATTTATAACGGATTAGTATATAATACAGAAATAACTTAAAATACCTACTTACGCATTGACGCATGCGTGTTTATTTACCCGCAGTCAGTTGGAAAGACATACTTTAGTTTATATTTAGTTTTATACTAGCTGTTGCGGGTACTATAAATTTCATCAATTTTAATACAACTATCTTCGATGAGAGTATTTAGCCAATGACCTTCTCCAGGTCTCAGACTCGGTACAGTAGCGATGGAGTGAAAAGGACTATCTTTTAATGGTCTCTTGTCAGTAATTTTCTGTATAGTGAACTATGATTGAGCATTAAGACAGCAGGTAAAGCGCGATTACTGTCGGACTGATATGAAAGAAGCGCCATGACACAACGCTTGTAATTAATTGCAAAATATGAAGCAATTATCTATTTACTCAAAAATGAGTTGAGTTATGGAAGATAACAAACAACCAAGTCCTGTATTTAAATGTGATACGTTATTGTTATAAATTGTACCTACGTACCTACGTTGATAACGTAATACGGATATTATGTTGGATGATCATTTCAAGAGGATTGTTTACATTTTTTTTTGTATCGAGAGAACTTTTCAAAAACGTATTTTGAATACAACTGTGTTCTCAGAAACATGTTCAAGATTCATTTTTTAATTCGCTACCACAAACTACGCAAAAAGACAATATCACATATTACCTTTGCCTTTTAAGTAGGTAGACGCTTAATTTGAAATTACCATGGTTGGGAGCAATTAGCTTAGCTGCAACCAATTAGACAATTAACAAGTTCTTTGGCAGTACGTAATTGTGTATTTATTTTAATTAGTAAGTACATACGGCTGTCTGTTTCCTAAATAAAGAAGGTTTCTTTATTTGCACAAACTTAACTAACAATGCGATCACTGTTCGGGACTAGACTTCGAGCAAGTGTAGGTAAATATTGCCATAAGCATTTAGCTAGCATTTTATCTAATTTTTAGTCATTAACAGTACCTACCTTACGCCGTTTCAGGGTTGCCAATTCGTCATTGTTTATTTTATGGTAAATTAAACATAATGTTGTTCATATTCATGTTCATTTTCATTTCATTTCATATACAGCGTGTTCAAAAATCTTGTCTGATCGGAAATTACATATGTAAGAGAAAAATTAAGAATAAATTATAGATCAGAAATGTTTAACTCAAACATGCATTTTCTTAATGATTATAATGAAAATAGCATCCCGGAGTTTGGATTTGTGCCCGTTTGATGGCAATAGTCTCGCCCCCTATTAAAATGTCGGTGTATTATAGGATGGGACCTATACCTCTGCCTAACCTACCGGGGATAACAGGCGTCATGTTAAATGGCAGGAAAAAAAAGAGCCATTGTTTAGCCAAATTTTAGTATACTCGAATCGCTTTAGCGTGGCCATAGTGGTCATTGCGCTTTCCTTAATATCTCTCCGTAGGAACTCAAACAATAAACTGTCTATGGTTTTTCGTTTTTGGGGCATATTGAAGATCACAATAGACATGGATTCAGAACTTTATTTTCAGTTTTTGAAATAAATAATGCTAGAAAATGTACGTGGGTTCGTACGGACGTTATTAAATCGCAGCGCATTTTTACGCGCACTAAAGTTTCAACTCTCGATGTTAAACCGAGCGTTGAGAATCCAACATAGTGCATCGCGTCGCGTCAACAGCGCGTCGAAAACACACTGTTGGATTTTCAACTCTCGGCGCTAAGCGGTGCGTTGAATATCCAGTGAGCGAAAAAAATCCGAATCGTTATTTTTACTTACATAAGCGGCATATAGTGACTGAGATTTTTTTAATTATTGGTGTCGAATAAATACTGACATGATATTCCTCAGATCTGACCTGCACCCTAATTGCATAACACACAATTAATAACAATTATCACTTTGAAGTATATTGCTAATCCGTTGCTTCATATGTTCGAAAATTTTGCGTGCTCAGCAACGTAAATAACGAATTGAATGTTGTTCAACTGTCAAAATGAAAGCGATTACTACTAATAGTGTGTTACGCAATTACCCCGCGGGTTTTATTTTATACACACTGTATGTCTGTCTGTATGGTAATTAATGATTGTACGAAATGTGGGAAAATACAGAATTTTACACATACAGCAGTACACAGAACTCCCACTGGCGCTATGTCTATTTGGATGGTAAAAGGGTCATTTAAGTATCAATTATCTAACGTTACATTTATGGGACAAATACGAGTACATCCCATATTTTGGTAGCAAATTCTCCGTAAACCTCTCGTTTTTCTATGCTTATCTGTTTTCTAAACTTTCAAATAAGAACAATACTATTTTGTCAGTTTTTTTTGTTTTTTATAAAATTGGTGGGGATATTCTAAACATATCTATGTTTATCTAGGTAACTAGTGTTTCTTTTTTCAAACAACCTTTCCGTTTGAAATATTGCATGTTGCACTTGAAATAACTATAATAAAACATACTTTCATAAGTACATCATCAGTATTTTTCCTATGAAAGTATGGAAGCGGCTTCATAAAATATTACCCGAGATGTCAGGAACGCAAAACTAATCGGGTGCATAGTATGGAAGCGACTTAGGTAGGTAGATATGCATTCGATTCCGTAGTAAGAAAAAAAACACAAAATTTGTTGATTCGACCGGAACCGCGAGATTTTTTCGATACAAAAGCGCATATTAGCCAACATCTCAACGTTCCCACTGTTTGGACACTGGCAGTGAGTGGGAATGGGCCGTAATCCAGTTCGCAGGCCCAGTACGGGGTTAAATAAGGACAATAGAGGAAACCTCTTGCAAAAATGTAAGGAAAGCAAATGGTAACCAAATGTGTGTGTAAATAAATTTAATAATATCAATCTGGTGCATCAAAATATTCAAGGGTTTTTAAACAAAGATTTAGAAGTAGATTTATTCCTGAATTGTAACAATATAGATATTCTTCGTGTGACAGAACATTGGCTTAAAGGCCACCAGTTTATATTCAATTTTAGTAATCACCAGGCCAACCTGGTGATTACTAAAATTGAATATAAACTGTATACCCATGTATAGCATTTACTCTGCTGAACGAACTACCAAAGTTCGTTCAGCAGAGTAAATGCTATACATGGTGGCTCATTAATATTAGTAAATAACCAGATCAAATTTAAAGACCGTAAGGATATTGTGTGCCTCTCTGTTGAGCGAACAATTGAGATAGCCTGTATCGAATTGGAGCAGTTCATTATATTAAGTATGTACAGACCGCCTTCAGGATTGTATGATTGTTTTGAAAAGGTTATGGATGAAGTGTGGAACAAAATCTGTAATTCCAATAAGTCTATTATCACTTGTGGTGATTTTAATGTTAATTTGTTAGAAAATTCTGGGTTAAGTACTAGAATTATAAGTTTGTTTCAGTTTTACAATCTTCCTAAGCAATTTTTGGAGCCCACTAGAATAACTCCCACTAGTGCCACATGCCTAGATAATGTTTATACAGATGTTATACCAACCCACAAGGAAATTATTAATTTAATAGACTCAGATCATTGCGGACAGTTGGTCACTATTTCAAATATTAACAAAAAAACTAAAAAAAAGATATCACTGTTAATCCAAAAACTAATAATCGTTTGGAAACATTTAAAACTAAACTTCTAAGTAATTTACCACTTTTTTCAACCAATGATGACTCTAATCAACAATATAATGCTTTTTTCAAAATGTATTGTACACAATTTGATAATACTTTCATTGCAAAGACATTTTAGTAATGCTTCCTTCAGTGACTGGGCTACCATTGGTATACATAAAAGTAGAAAACGACTTCATGAGTTGTATGATGAACGGACTTGAATATACACTGCTGAATTTAATTTATATGTTAGGAATTATTCAAAATTATTTAAAAAAGTTTGTTGTATGGCCTAGTCACGTTACTTGAGTTCAAAAATTAAAAATAGTAGTAATGTAATTAAAACGACATGGAATATCATTAATAGCGAAACGGGAAGGTCATGCAACCGAAGTAGTGACTTCAGCCTTGATATTGATGGCAACATAATTAAATCAGATTCTCAAGTCGCCGCGGCCTTTGAAAATTTCTTTGCAGAGATTCCCGTATCGACTACTAAATCTCTGAACTTATCGCCCACTACTGCAGAGTCTTTGCTTAAAGAAAACGTTCCAGTTTGTAATTCTGAATTTAATTTCCAATATGTCACCTGTAGAGATATAATTAAAACCTTTCACACATTAAATGTTAAAAAGACCGCAGATCTGTGGGGTAATTCTGTGGACGTTGCTAAGTCAATTATAGATATTGTAGCACCTACTTTAGCTGTTATTTTTAATAATTATATTGACCGTGGTGAGTTTCCTGATCTTATGAAAAACAGTAAAATAATACCATTGTTTAAATCGGGTAGTACATCTGACCCTACTAATTATAGACCTATTTCAGTGCTACCTACCTTTAGTAAAATTTTTGAAAAACTAATTTTAGATCAAATGCAAAGATTTTTTAATAAAAACAAATTACTGCATAACAAACAGTTTGGTTTTACAAAGGGTCGTTCGACTACTGATGCCGGAGTTGAACTTTTAGGACATGTTTATAATGCATGGGAGGACAAGTGCGATGCTTTGGGCATCTTTTGTGATCTGTCCAAGGCATTTGATTGTGTTCTTCATGAAACATTGATCAGGAAACTGCACCACTACGGAATACGGAACGCCTCTCTGGATCTTCTTACTTCTTACTTAAGTGATAGGATTCAAAGAGTAGATGTTAACGGAAAAAGATCACCTGGATCTGAAGTTAGAATAGGGGTCCCCCAGGGCTCAATTCTTGGCCCATTTTTGTTTCTTATTTATGTTAATGACTTGCCATACCTCATAAAGCATAATCATGATATAGTGTTGTTTGCAGACGACACTTCACTTTTATTTAAACTGAAACGTCAGCAACTGGTTACTGACAATGTAAATAGCGTCCTCGCTAAGGTAGTTAACTGGTTTAATGTTAATAACCTACTTCTTAACGAGAAAAAAACTAAATGTATTAAGTTTACGATACCTCATGTTAGACAAGTAGAAACTAGTGTTCTTTTAAAGGGTGAAGAGTTGAAACCCGAAAACTCCAAAGTATTCTTAGGCATAACTTTGGATGCCCAGCCTCAATGGGGCCCCCATATAGATAAATTGTCAAAAAAACTTAGTTCTGCAGCATACGCCGTTAGAAAAATTCGTAATTTAACTGATTTAGAGACAGCGCGATTAGTTTACTTTAGTTATTTTCATAGTGTGATGTCGTACGGTATTCTTTTGTGGGGAAATGCCGCCGATATTCAAACAGTTTTTGTTTTACAAAAAAGGGCAATTCGTTCAATTTATAAATTAAGTCCCAGACACTCCCTCAGAGACAAATTTAAAGAGTTTAATATAATGAGTGTGCTTTCTCAGTATATTTATGAAAATCTTTTATATGCACATAAAAATATTAATCTGTTTAAAAAATACAGTGATATCCATAACAAAAATACTAGGAATAAACACAAATTTGTTGTTCCCACTACCAGGCTCAAGAAAATAGGTGGCTCGTTTAAATGTCAATGTATACGTTTTTATAATAAACTTCCTAGCCACATTCAAGAACTAAGCCTTAATAAATTTAAATCTTTTATAAAGCGGAAATTATGCCAAAAAGCCTATTATACTGTCAAGGACTATATTGAGGACAAGAAGGCTTGGGATTGAGCTGCTCCAATAAGTTTACACAGACATAATTGATGTGTAATTTGCTATTTTTACATTTTTTTCTTTTAATGTTTTTTTTTCTATATACGTACCTTTTTATCTAAACAATGACTGTATAAAGTATAATATTGTTTTAATTTATGTGAATGTGAGGACTATGTGGGTCATTGCATTTTTTTTTCTTCTTTTAATGATGATGGTCTGGCTGTTTGAGTACTTTACGCGGCCTCCCCAAATGTCCTTTCTTTTGTATTGTTCGTCGGATCGTTGAGCTCCTTGGTTCTGAGTTGAGCTGCACGATGATTGACAAATGCGTGCACTGACTGGACAGGTCCACTTAAATCCGTGTGGTTCTTTCCTCAAAAGACCATTTCAGACACCAGTCTACATAGTCCTCATATGATATGACCAAGATTATTTTCATATTTTATTTACACTTTGACATTGATGCACTTTATTTATGCAATGACATTTACTTTGTAAAGGTTTATACTATTTTAATTATTGTGAATGTGAAGACATTGTGGATCTGTTGTTTTTTTACTGCATTTTTTTATTATTATTAGTTTTAATCATGTTGTATTGTTCGTCGGATCGTTGAGCTCCTTAGTTCTGAGTTGAGCTGCACGATGATTGACAAATGCGTGCACTGACTGGACAGGTCCACTCAAATCCGTGTGGTTCTTTCCTCAAAAGACCATTTCAGACACCAGTCTACATAGTCCTCATATAATATGACCAAGATTATTTTCATATTTTATTTACACTTTGACATTGATGCACTTTATTTATGCAATGACATTTACTTTGTAAAGGTTTGTACTATTTTAATTATTGTGAATGTGAGACATTGTGGATTTGTTGTTTTTTTACTGCATTTTTTTATTATTATTAGTTTTAATCATGGTCTGGCAGTTTGAGTAATTTATGCGGCCTACCCAAATGTCCTTTCTTTGGTAATGTTCGTCGAATCGTTTAGCTCCTTTAGTTCTGTGTTGAGCTGCATGACAACTGACAAATGCGTGCACTGACTGGACAGGTCCACTCATTCTGTGTGGTTCTTTCCTCAAAAGACCATTTCAGATATCAATCCACATGGTCTTCACATGACCTGACCAAGATTATGTCTGGACTTTAAAAGAGACTGTGACCTCTGAGTTTGTTTCGGCGTTTCTTCTCAGAGTAGTCAGATAGGAAATGCCGATCTCACCTAGTTTTTAAAATATGATTGACGTGTAAAAGTGTTTGTACAAACCTATTTACAGAAATGAAATCATTTATCATTTATCAACTCATCAGTTGCATTGCCATTTCCTAACCATGTTCGGGTCGGCTTCCAGTCTAACCGGATGCAGCTAAATACTAGTATTCTACCATGGAGCGACTGCCTATCTGACCTCCAAAACCCAGTTACTGGGTAACACGATATCCCTTGGTAAGATTGGTTATCACACATAGCTTCTGCCTACCCGTAGAGACCCCTCGGTAAGACTGGTTATCAGACATAGCTTCTGCCTACCCGTAGATACCCCTCGGTAAGACTGGTTATCAGACATAGCTTCTGCCTACCCGTAGAGACCCCTCGGTAAGTCTGGTTATCAGACATAGCTTCTGCCTACCCGTAGAGACCCCTCGGTAAGACTGGTTATCAGACATATCTTCTGCCTACCCGTAGAGACCCCTCGGTAAGACTGGTTATCAGACATAGCTTCTACCTACCCGTAGAGACCCCTCGGTAAGACTGGTTATCAGACATAGCTTCTGCCTACCCGTAGATACCCCTTGGTAAGACTGGTTATCAGACATAGCTTCTGCCTACCCGTAGAGACCCCTCGGTAAGACTGGTTATCAGACATAGCTTCTACCTACCCGTAGAGACCCCTCGGTAAGACTGGTTATCAGACATAGCTTCTGCCTACCCGTAGAGACGCCTTGGTAAGACTGGGTATCAGACATAGCTTCTGCCTACCCGTAGATACCCCTCGGTAAGACTGGTTATCAGACATAGCTTCTGCCTACCCGTAGAGACCCCTCGGTAAGTCTGGTTATCAGACATAGCTTCTGCCTACCCGTAGAGACCCCTCGGTAAGACTGGTTATCAGACATAGCTTCTGCTTACCCGTAGAGACCCCTCGGTAAGACTGGTTATCAGACATAGCTTCTGGCTACCCGTAACGACTGTCAACGACAGCCGGGACCAACGGCTTAGCGTGCTTTACCGAGGGACGATATGTAATGAATGGTCACCCATCCACGAACCGTCCGTGGTTAGCATAGCTGAACCTTCGATGGACCGATGCGGCTGTTATTATTTTGCGACGAGCTCTTTTTGTAGGTATTTAGGTAAAAGACAAAAAAAATATAACCGACTTCCTTTGTATTACACCATAAACATAAAGATGTATGTACTACTTGAGGTAGGTACAGGTTTGTAATTTGTCATGCCTTTTCAGCCCTGAAATTATCGTGAAACTGTAAGTATTCATTGGCTGCACAGGCATTAGTGTCGCTCGTTAAATCGCCTACGGTTTATAAATACACCAGTGTGAGATTAACATCGCGATCCGTTGCACGAAAGTTTAACCTTATTTAACGATATTTTGCTTGCTTGCTTTGCGTTATTCGTGAGATTATAATAATATGGATAATAATGTAAACAGCCTAAAACCTTGATTTAAATTGACTATTTATAATAAATCTTTGCGATTATCAATTGCAAAAAGATTTATTTTTTAAGTTTGTGTTGGAAAAGTGTGGTGTTCTTTCGAAAAGGCTGCTCATAGGTAAGAGGTGTTTAATTTCTTCATAAATACGTATGTACATAAACTCACGCCTTCTCCCATGGTGGTAGGCAGAAACCATATCAATGAATTCTCCATGGAAAATTAGTATATGTTCTATTAAATAGTGCAGAAATTTCCTCGCAATGTTGGGTGACATACTTTGTAATCACAAAAATTACGCGTCTGTTTGTCTTCATTCAATCGCAGTTTGTACAATCCGCTTTTTTGAAAACTGAATTAAAGTACTGGTTGGAAATCTACTTAGTAGGTACCTAACTATAACAACGTATACTGTTCCTCATCATTGGTCTGCGTATTTAGGCAGGACAGGCCATTTTCCCAGTTATGTAGGTAGGGTAAACTCAAAATCTATAGCATACAATTTAGGCTGAGAACATCAAAATGAAATGAGACAGTCCCCCAAAAAGCCCGCCCTTCACCACTTCCTAGTGCTTTAGCCGGACAGAAGTGGCGTAACAAACACCCCAGAAGCACAGCTGTCTGTTCAGTTAGAAAAACTTGATTCTATATATATGAATAACCACGCCGAGACGGTTTCCTTCCAGTCTTTATACGGTTTCTTTTGATATATTTAAATAACGCATCATACTCCTAATACAAGACTTATTTAAATTAATTATTTACATAAGTGGGTATTCCTAAGCAAATAACTTTTAAACCTCGCACATGACGGCCTGTTATCAACTACCTACTCCATAATAATCAAAATATTTACTTTTTAATCACATGTTGGAAACTGCAAATATTTTTCAACAAAGTTTCAGTTGAAAAATGTTCATTATGACAAAGATGTAATATTTAAAAATTTTTCTCTTCTGTCATTTTTAACTCACAAGAGTGAGTTAAATATTATAATTAAGTCCAATAATTAAGTATGCAGACCTGATCGGCCCAGGACAGTGGCGATGACCGTCATACCTTATTCATTGTTTTGTGTTGCTAATTATTTGTGACCTAAGTACTTAATTAGTTAAGCCTATACCTAATAGGTAAGGGGGCGTCCATGTATTACGTTAGGCGATTTACGACAAGAGGGAGGGGGCTCCCTCTTGGTTACTCGACCACCACAGATTTATTTTAAAATACGTATGTTTTGTGTAAATACATTACACAATACATCTGAGATTTATTTAAAAAAAAAACATAATTTTGGTTTATTATTCTTATTTAAGACTAATTATGAACGTAGTCTAGAATCACAGTGAGAAAATCAACCAAAAAAATACTTAAAGAGGATCTACTTAAGTTCGTAAAAGAATATTTATTCTAATTCAGTCCACGGGGACTCATGTGTGGTCTTTGGAACCAACATGTCGATGGGATTTTCAGTAAAAAAAATCATCTGTTCCTTAGATTGAAACCGTTGTCGCTTGCACACAGAAGCTCAGTAGGTAGTGGAGAAACATGTTTTACTTAATTCAACCCACTTTTGACGATTTCACATAGTTTTTTTGCGGAAAAAAAAATCCATGATGTTTGCCAAGACCCCCCCTCTCCCCTACGTGAAATTGGGTGAAATTCGGCTCGACCCCCTCCCCCTAAACGCCTCACGTTATTAATGGACGCTCCCTAATGTTAGGTAATAAGTACCTATTTCTAAGTGTGTCGATTATGGATACATTAATTGTCTGATCTTGTTGAGAGATGAATGAAAGGCGACTAACAAAAGGTAAATCAAGGCGTGAGAGTGTGAGTGGAAACCGGGAGCGACGCCCTAGACAGAAGGACATAAGTGACTTTATTGGTGACGTTCTTCAGAAAGGTCAGGTACGTAGTACTCGTAACCGGCGTGTGTATGACGTATGTGTGACGGCATCCTAGAGCGGTGAATCCGGAGGGGAGTTAGGCCCGGTTTCCACCAAAGCGGAGAGGAGCGGAGATGAGAGGAGATGTGTGTTTTGAATAACCAATCAGATTTAGTTATTTCCACATTTCCTTCGGTGGAAATGCATCAAGCGGCGAGGAAAAGAGACGTCTCAACTTTCTACAGAATTTTGTGCCGTGAGCAGACAAGCGGCTCGGCAGAGCGGAGAGCCGGCGTGGACCGCGCCCGCGCTCGCGCATCCCGTTCCCCGCTGCCTTCTCCTCGCGCAATTGACTGATTTCGAGGTCTCACAGCTCACATCTCCGCTACACACAGCTCACATCTCCTCTCCGCTTTGGTGGAAATAACCTGCCAGCTTCGTAGCACATCTCCTCTCGTCTCCGCTCCTCTCCGCTTTGGTGGAAACCGGGCCTTATGTGGTTATCTACACCGCCAGTCCGCCACATGCAAACTACGCATCACACTGACGTCACGCAAAATCCTGCATCGCGCAAGCAGAGTTTACCGCGCAACTAGTATATACCTTTACAACGTCCCGACTTCAATCGTCGCGCGGTTGCCTTCCAGACACACCACCCGTCTGGTCGGAGGATCCTCCCTTTTCTATAGAAGATGAGTCGACTTTACACCCTGTTCCTCATACCTCTTTGAATGTATCAACGTAAACGAAGGAAAAGGTGAACCTAGTAAGGATCGAAACAGGTGGCGTTCTGTAGTTTCTGCCTACCACGTGGGAAGATGGCGTGAATATAAGTATGTACTGTATGTTGTAATTGTTTGGTACCTAGGTATACATACTTTGAAATGTTGTCCACAAAGCTCAAAGGTCCTACGATTAGGATTTAATTGTGGAATAGGCACTTACGTGTCTAAGTGAACACACACACGAGGAATTCGTTAAGTATTCTACGTGTTTTTTTTTTAAACTGGGTAACGTAGGTAATTTTTACACTAGAAGCGGTGTCTGAGCAATGGTAAGTTGTTGTCACATTTACGTTATCGATTTTATATACACATAATTTGAGAGTTTACATACATGTCCTATTTAAGAAAGCTGGGTGATTTGTAACTCGGGACCCTTCTGTCACGGACACCTTTCTCTATTTAAGATTGTACATTCTAATAATCAGTGCCTGCAATATGATGTTGAGATAAATAAAGATGCATGATTACTATTATAGCGACTCATAGCAGCACCAGCAGCAAACTCGAAGAAAAAATTATTAGAGATGACATAACAAAACAGTTTATAACATCAAAACGAAATATAACTAGCTAATGAGTTATTATTATGACTGACTAGGTGCGAATTAAGGAACCGCTGATGCGAAGATAACAAGGAATCACGTCGCCGAGTTATCAGCTGTTATAGTGAAGTGAAGGAATGGCGTAAACAGATGGATTATCCTAACCGTTATATTTAAGCTTTATAAACATATAAGTGACTTTAGATAAATATGAGGCTACGAATAAGAATGATTGCCACTAAAAGACTTGAAGATAAATGAAAACACTCTTTTAGTTCTCCTTGGCCCGACTTCGTCACCTGACTTCGTCCCCTGGGCGTGTGCAGTGCTACGCGAAGCTTCTTCAACGAGGCATCGACGATTCCTGCTGGAGCTGTCCCCGCTGAAGAACGCAACTGAAGAGCCTCGAGTTCGAAGTTTATTTTTGAGACTGTTCCTTTTGAAATTGAGACGGCGAGATCCTTGAAGGACCAATGATAGCTCGGGGATCATCTAAATCGTGGACTACTGTATTTAAGGCAAGGGTTTAATGACGAGCTTAATATACAACAGTACAGGACAAACAGCTAATAACGAACCTAAAGTAAGAGGAGTATCGTCCGTCGCGGTGAAGTCAGCAGAAGCGAGTGGTCATCGGGCCGAACCGTGTAGTCGCCGCGACGCGCTAAACACGCCTGCGCGTGCAGACCATGCCCAATGTGTTGTGTTGGGTTCATACCCCGTAGGCTCTTATTATCCTTCCTATCCTAAGGGCACGTCATCCCTACCATTACAGTGCCCCCCGGTCTACTCCTTGATATGCAATGGTATTTGTAGCACCATGAAGCATGAGGCTTCAGGGACTAGTGCAAATCTTGGGGTTCATTCGATTAATCGAGTCTGGTCAAACCACGCTGGGGTCGGTGCATTTCATTCATTCATTCATTCATTCATTCACATAATTTGAGAGTTTACATGCTTAATACTATAGCATGCTTTTTACTCGTATAAATATAAGCAAAGTTACTTTATGGGAAACAAGCTTCTGCCCGTGTGGATGTCGGTAATTATCCCACGGGAGCGTGCTACCGGCACAAAAAGTACCTAGCTTTGCTTCTTCCTCTGAATGCCATTTATCTCCTTGCCAAATTTTATCGAAATCTGTTTAGTAGTTTAGGCGTAAAAAGGCATTCAGAGTTACATTAGATTTTATAATAGTATGGATACAAACCATATCATCAGGATTTTTATTCTAGTTTCCTTGAGTCTTGTATCTTGTTTATCAAGCAGTTTTATTCCGAGTAGGTACAGCTGTAGCGATTTTGGTAAAAGTAATGTTTATACAGTGGATTATATACGAGATACGAAAAAAACAAAGTTTTTAAAAGCTTTACGACAGGGCGCACAGACAGGTATTTGGCCCTAAAAGTCGGACAAAAATATTTTTTGCGTTTTATAGTATTATTAAAGTATTTCGTTCTATTTTGAGGTATAATAGAGTAAAAAAAAGGCATACACTATTCTAAACAAATTTTATTTCTAATTTTCATCATCTTAAGAGGTATTTTCAATACTAATATTGCAAATATCATTTTCCTCCAAAAGATTCATGCCGCCTGATGATGCATTCAGCTAAAAGAGGACTCTTTCGCATCCCAGAAGAGCCTGGATATAAAATAAACTAATTTTCATAAATTTTTCAAAAAAAAACAATACTTGGTTTTTTGAGTCCATGCAAAAAATAGAGGGGTGCGTTAGGGTGGCTGTTTTACGTATTTTAGAATACTACAGAGTCTATTCTAAAACAAACCATATACATTTTTACTTAGAAATGCTCAGAAATACTTTAAAACGCTTAAAGATTTTTTGAAATGCGTATTTTATAGGACTTTTTAAGAATTATTTACTAATGGAGCTAAAGGTACAAAAACTCCCTCTTTTCATAACAAAACTAAATAAAATAAATAGTACATACCTGGTTGTGTAAGATACATAGTAGAAATTCACAAGAAATTGACTTTTTCACCATAAATTTAATATTTGAAAACTATGAAATTCGAGCGTATCAAATAATTACACGACCACGGCAAGCGAACTGTAATTTCCGACTAAGCGCATGGAGCGGGGGAAAGGTTCTAGCGCGTCGGGTTCACGCTGAAGGTTCCTAGGAGGAGATACCATTGTATTTCGAGGAATAATAAAAAACGGCGTCTAACTGAAACAAAAAAAAATGGATTTCGCCCGACTTTTAGGGCCAAATACCTATCTGTGAGGCGCCGTCGACCCGGGCCTGATCCCTACCGGACGACGAGCTACCCATTGCTCGCCGTCCGCAAGCCCGCGCCTACGGTGGCCGGGAATCTGCTTGCGATTCCCGACGCCCAGGGCGTCTCTTGCGGCGACTAGGGGCGTGACGGCGCAAGGCTCTCTCCCTCACCCGCTCCGCCTCCTCCTTCGCAAGCATTACTGCTTCACAGAAGGAGGTGACGGCTTTCCATTCCCTCTAGCTCCGTACCATGGCCTGGACCAGGGCCGGACGCGAGAGATCGCCGCCGCCGATCGCCTCCGCGAGGACACTGCGGTGCTCCGTCCAAGCTGGGCAGACCTCCACCATTTTAGGACAGGGCTGCAGCACTTTGCGGGACATTATACCCAGCCGTAATGACAATAAAACTTCTATTGTCTCCTGTTCAGTTTCCTTCAAGCGATTATAATCTTATTGCATGTCTAATGAGAAATCTTCATTTCATCAATTACGGAAAAAAAGGTCATCCTCGGCCATTTTTCTACCACGATTCTACTTTGATTTATTTAGGTCAAAGTCAAAGTCAAAGTCAAATCATTTATTTCAAATAGGCACATAAATGGCACTTTTAAACGTCAACATTTACATTAAAAATAAAATTGATTCTATCTTTACAAACAAACTTAGCTGCTAACAAGCTTTGGAGCAAAATCCTTTTAACTGCACATTACAATACTGATTAAAATCAAAAAGTATCTCATCAGTCATCAGAATTGACTCTAGTTGCCCCTTCCAAAAGGTAGTTTCGTATCGAGAAGAATGGGCAAGAAACTCCACCAAACATGTAACAGTTATAAATGTGTTAACCCATAACACTTACAAAAGTGTAACAATCAAATATTTAACAGATATAAAAGTGTTAACAGTCCTAATAAGTGTAACAGATAAACGCAGCATTGCCAAAATAGCCGCAATCCAGACTGGACTGCGGCTATTTCGGAAATGCCGCGTCTGTCTGTTTGCTGCTTATTTCTGTTACACATATAAAACGTCACACTTTGATTATGTAACATTATTATATCTGTTACATTTATAAATGTGTTTCTTCTAAAACAGTGTTAAAAACACTTATTACGCTACATTAAAATACGGTGCGTCCCGGCGGCGGCGGCATGTTTTCGTGGCGCCCGCTACCGCCCGTGGTTTGAGCCACAGTAGAACAATCATCAGAATTTGTCAAGTTTACCCAGTAAACAATCACCGTGTGCATTATTTTTTGCTTTTAATTTGATGGCAACTTATTTAGATAGCATAAAATGTAGGTGAGCAAGTATTTGTCTTGCTCTGTTTTTATTTTAAGTTTAATGAACCTTATCAAAAAGACGCATGGGTCGATGGGTTCGTGGATGTCTGGTGGTCCCGTCTACAAGAGGTATCGTATTAACCAGTTACGGGGTTGTGGAGAAGACTTAAAAGACTGGAAGTTCATTGGTAAAAGTAAGAACATAGTTGGTAAAAAGTTCTCAGAGGTAACGTTAATTATTTCGTCCATAACTTTTGTAAATTGTAGGTACGCGTTATCCTTGTCCTGCTTCATGCAGGGCGAGAATATCACGTACCTACGTCTAAATGTCACTTGAAATTATCTGTGAATGAAAAAGTTAAATACAGTTAAAACAATTGACACTGCATCGGAATTAATTAGGGAATAACTATGTGAATAATCCGAGGACTAAATCGGTGGGTATTGTGACATAAGCGCGACATGTCCAGGTCGGGCAAACTGCTATTGGGAATTTCTCAGTAGCTGTCTGAATTTGTGCCCGGTAAGACGCCTTTTTTTTTTTGGGTGGGAAATCATCAAATGACTTCTCCCGCTCTGGGTGGAGCGGGAGGGCGTGTCAGACTTTTACTGACCAAAACCCACCCGTGTTCCTTTAGTTGCCTGTGCCATAGCCACGGTTTTCTCTTTAGAATTACCCGCGACCCTGAGGCGCCGGTAAGATACAGTTAGATCTCGTTGCTCCATTTACGCAACTTATCAAGCTATATTTATATCAAAATTTTGAAAGAATGCCAAAGGCTTAAGTCAGTATTGTTAAAAACCTTTGGCATGCTTTCAATGTTATCTATTGTTTATCTCTCACAAATATGTCTTATAGGAAATGTAAACTGAAGAGCGGAACGACCTACACAAGCAAATATTTGCTTAAAAGGTGACTCCAAACTTAACAATTAATTTACATAAGTTGTTTTTTTTTTTTTTTAGTAGTCAAAACGACACTAAGTGAACAACAAAAAATAACATCACGCCCGAATTCTCCTAAGGTTTAGGTAGGCCTAAGGTGTAGGTACATATAGTAAACCCAGATTTCGTATGTTTAAGACTCCGAGCTGCTGAGAAATTCCTGATAGAAAAATCCAATAACACTTTGCCCGGCCCTGCAGGGGTTGAATTCTATAGAATCTCACGCCCAGCAGCAGCCCTAACGACCAAAGAGGCACTGAATGAACAAAATGTGTAAAATATTCATGATTATTTTTAATATTCTTAAGTATGAACGTAAACGAGACAAAAGTAGTAGGTATGTAAGGATCGTAGCAGGTGGCGTTCTGTAGTTTCTGCCTACCCCTATGGGAAGACGGCGTAGTTCATGTATGTAATTTCCATGCTTTTCTATCGGGGTAACATTTGGACAACAATAAGACTGAGCTCGGATTTTACAACACGTGACACATGAACGATAAAATGTACACGTGGTTAGTAAAGTTTACATTATAAAACGGAAGCAATTTTCACGAATAGTTTCATTGCTCCTGGCAATAGTTTATCCCTACGACATTTGTTTCTACCGTCGATATTGGATTTATTGACAAGCACGCGTAAGTATGACTGCTTTTTGTCAAATGAAGAATAGACAAAATTGCAGATGTAATAGACAAAATGACAGATTTCTTTTATACACTGTAATTTGTCTTGTCTTCCGCGACAAAACTCGTTGCGTTAGTGGTCATGCCACGCGTGCTGATAGTGTGAGGCATGCGGCCGCGATGACCGGCGAGTAGGTACTTGCTGGGTTTTCGCATCGACAAAAGCTATCAAAGAGAGTATTCGCTCACCGACGCTCGCTTTGGCGGGCAGAACACTCGCTGGGACACTCACACGCTTGGTGCACTAACAGCGAGTTATCGCTCGTTGCCCTCGCGCACTCGCTGCTAACTCGTTTTCGTCTACTCGTTTCTCGTTAATCACCGGCGCGGCGGCGGTGGGATCAGGTGCCTGAGCGTGCATTCGAAGCACAAGCACATGCCTCGCACTATCTTGACCATAGATGCACAATATTTCTATGATCGCATCTTTATGTTCATAGAAGGATTCGCTCATTATTGAACATGGTAAAGGCCCTCATTGCATAATCTGTTGCTAGATTGGATCATTGTATGATTGGACAGTGAAAAAAACTCTTTGTAAATATTTAGGGATTTCCTTAGATAAGTAGATCTTGTTCCGCGAAGAAGGAAAGTGCGATTCTTTTTTTTTTGACGGAACAATAAACTCTTTGGTTTTCCTCAATTGTTACAAATTGGTAGAGTACTACTAACCTACTTGTTACTGAGCATCGTTAAAATTTCGTATTCAAAACGGGTGCTTACGCAATAGATACATATGGGGAAACACAAATAACTACAATGAAATACGTTTTTTACTGCGATCTCGGTCTTTCCCCCTTGTTGTCTAATAACTGCAATCCGATATTGTAAAAATAAGTTTTATAGCGTTTGGCAGAATGTAAATGCTATCATGGCAACCCGAAGTCCGCCGCCCGTCTGAATGATTATTTCTGTAAGTAGGTATGTACAAACACTTTTACACTTCAATCATATTTAAAAACTAGATGAGATCTGCGTTTCCTATCTGACTACTCTGAGAAGAAAGGCCAAAACAAACACAGAGGTCAGTCTTTTTAAAGTCCAGACATAATCTTGGTCAGATCACGTGAAGACCATGTAGATTGATGTATGATATGGTCTTTTGAGGATAGAACCACACAGATTGAGTGGACCTGTCCAGTCAGGTCAGTGCACGCATTTGTCAGTAATAGTGCAGCTTAACTCCGAACTTAGAGTTCAACGATTCGACGAACAATACTAAACAAGACATTTGGGTAGGCCGCATAACCTACTCAAACTGCCAGACCATGATCAAAACTGAAACAATGACCCACAAAAAAGTAAATCTTGACTTAGTAGACTTTACATTTTCATGCCATTTCCGTAGGCGGACAGAAATAGAGCAGGGCGCCACGTGCTAATATGTAGGCACATAGAAACTCCTTTTTCTATATTTAATAATGATCTAAGTACAGATCATTATTACAATGATGTTAACTCGAGTCAGTTAAAAAAGATTAAGTAGGTACTTTTTATAAGTTATAATTCCAAGTATATTTTCGGGTTTTCCTAAAATCGTCACTGGCCAGTGGCCTTCGATATTTTTTTTTCGATTATTATAATTTATTAAGCTAAAAATAGACACATCAGACCAATATATTTGTAGGTTGTGTTAATTAACTATGAAAACACTCGATTCGTTGTGTTTTTTTTTACTACCACTTCGAAATACACCTGTACTTAAATGTTTTGGTGCGTAGATCTATTTTTAAGATATAAAATTAATGGTACAGAAGAGGCATGTGTGGTGTTACACGAAAGAATAGAATAAGAAATGAATACATTAGAGGAAGTCTGAAAGGGTAAGTACCTACTGGTAAGAAAAGTTGTGTGGAAATCGGTTGTCATGTGATAGGGTGAAATGAGGAAATTGTCGTGAGGAATGTCGATGGCCAATAGGGGAAGACCAAAGAAACGATGGATGGACTGTGTGATTCATGATATGACAAGAAAGGGAGTTACTACCAAGATGACAACTGATAGAAAAGTTTTTAATAAAAAAATACATGTTGCGTCGACCCCAAATAAATTGGGAAAAGGGCAGAAGGTGATGATGATACTGGTTATTGTTTTTTTTTAATTCTCAGTAACTTAAAAGCATGAAGGTCACATACATACTGCCAAAAAGTAACAAGTGGCGTGCGGTATATACATTTTCGTATACGGAACAAGTTTTGCAACATGACTTTAACTTTACTATATTAAAAATCCACCCAAATATGGTGTTAGTAGGGCTGTAGTTAACAGTTTGGATAAAATGGAAAACTTGCTGAAGTGGTAACTACACTACTTTTGCATCGAAGCACTGCGGAACTTGGCCCGGTTAGACTTTCCAAGCCATAAGTTGTAATTTCCGTTCTCGATCGAGTCTTCCGGCATGAACGGGCTTGAACGACTCGAGAAGTTTTGAACGAGTATTTACCTATGTTTTATTTGAACTTCGAATCTACGAATTCAATCACTCTCTTTGACGTTTACTTGTATTAGATATGGAAAATGCGCTATAAAAAAACGTTATGGTTAATTGTCGACTTCCACGTCGTCCACGGCATCCATAAAGTTTTAAAAGCGTCTTCATATATTTCGATACATTTTAAGTACTTTCCTGTCATCATAATCATAGAATTTATTTGTCAGAATATGATACCATAACATAACATCACGCCGTTAATCCCAGAAGGGTTAGGCAGAGGAACTATTAAAATGAAAATAATGTTTGAGTCTTCATATTTGTACACTTATAAGAAACTATGCTTAATTTTGTCGACGGAATATAAAAACTAAAAAAGAATTTTGGAAATAGATTTTTTTTAATATTTGTTCGTTGCTGTGTCCCCCTTGTTAACAAATTAAGCGGTTTTACTGTTAAATGAAAGGATCTATAACGATGATCTCACAAAATCAGTAATGATTAGTAATATCCTAATAACAGGGCGTCCTCATAACATAAAATAAAAAGTAAAAAAATGAGAATGAAGGTGTTTTTTTAACAAAGATTTGGTAGATTTTTATCAATTTTTAAAATACTTGTAAAATTTCTCTTTAAAACTTTGCCTACCTTTTTTATTACTTTAAATTATTCTACATCGTATGAGCTCTTTAAAAGTGAAAATTCCTCGTTAATAACTCAATCACAACATGTCCAATCAACCGTTAAAGAAAAGCCTTGCACACGGCTATGTACGAAACATTATTAATTGTATTCATTTTAAATTTCTTTTTTTATATTTTTTGCGTCGATAAAATTAAGCATAGTTTCCTTTATTCACTATGTGCATATCATGAAGACTCACACCGTATAATAACTTAACCTGACTAACACTGTTAAGAAACGCGTTGAAAAAATCCTCCGCATCGCTGTCGTGCGGTACCCAAGAGACTAGCGGCATTACCACGTTGAATGGCAATGCGTGCTCACGGGAAGTGTCAACTAGGCGTTTGGAGATTTCGTTGAACAATCCATGAGCACTGTCATCTTACGAATTAAGATTAGTCAGAGGTTGCCAGAATGTGATGATACATTCTGCCAAGTGTGGCGTGCAAATGTTAAGTAGAAAAATACATTTAATACAGGTCAGAGATTATTAGGTTGTTGCATAATTACGAATTAAAATTACAATTGGAGGTATGTCGGTTAAAATAATATAAAAACATTCATTTTATTTAGGATGTGAAAGTATCATAAATGTCAGAGTATCAAAGATATGCTACAGTATAAAAGATTAAAATTAGGACGTCAAAGTATCATTCAAATAGTCGTTTAAATTTTAATACATACAATTATACGTAACAAGTCTTTAGTTTCTTTTTAAATGCATTTAAAACCTCTTTGATTGATTTAGGCAGTGTGTTTTATGTAGTAAACTTGCGGGGGCTATGCAGAATATTAAGGATGCTTTTCCACATTAGGGCTAAATGATAAATGATTTTATTTCTGTAAGTAGGTTTTTAAAAACACTTTTACACGTCAAACATATTTTAAAAACTAGATGAGATCGGCGTTTCCTATCTGACTACTCTGAGAAGAAAGGCCGAAACAAACTCAGAGGTCACAGTCTCTTTTAAAGTCCAGGCTGTTTTGGCTCTCCATCCGCGTAAAATAATTATTTCTGATTCCGCCTTTAGATGAGAAAACAAAAAAACAAATAGCTATGACAATTTCAAAAATACTAAGCCGGTGAGTAGTGTCAGAATGTTGTACTTATTTTTACCCTACTACGGCGAAGCAAAAAGGAGGGTTTTAATTATTACTGGTTTGTATTTTAAAGTATGGTTTACAATTGTCCGATACTTACAGCCAAACATGGCTCTGATTCAGATGGATCGCTTTTGCGCTTTCAACGCTACTTATCTGTTTGTAGAGTTACCCGAAAATTTAATAAACATGACATAACAATCAGCCTATAATGTTCCCACTGCTGGTACATAGGCCTACTCTCTTTTGAGAAGGCGTGGACCGTAATTCACCTTGCGGGTCCAGTGTGGGTTGGAAGATGTCAAATGTCTTTAAAATTTTGGTTTTAGGACATGACGGTTTTCTCACGATGTTTTCCTACACCGTTTCGAGAGCAGCGGTATTGAAATTAATTAAACAAAGTACCTAACCCGCCTGACTGGGTACAACTATAAACAAATATAATTCCGTATCCTCATACAGATGCACATGCGTGGACAATAAAGGCTCCCACAAACGGGCGCGACTAATTACGTTAGAAATTATAAAAGCGCACATAAGCTACCTTATTTATCCCACTTCATTATCTGAGTAGGTACGTTCATTATCTTCACTTGTTACGAGTTTGCAAGTTATCCCTGTAGCTATGTAGGTATTTCATAAATCACAGATTTTTTTCTAACTAGCACCAAAACCATATTTCGTACACTACTAGAATTACAAAAATTCCAGAAAAAATCAGAACATAATTTTTACATTACCCAAATGTGGACAAATCTTGGTTTTCCAAACAGTACCTCCACCGCTTCAAAATAACTGCCAACGACAACTGTCCCTGCCGCGACAACACCGTACGGTCTCAACCGCCTCCTCAGGGATTGTCCCAGATTCGCCATGGATGGATCGCATGCAATATGAGGCAAACTCTGAAGGATTTCGTATCACACGTCATATAACATCGGGATGCTAACACGAAAAGGCGAAGTCTTGGCTGCCTAATACCAAATATATATTACATATTTTTAAGCCAACTCAAGAACTTCAACTGCACAAAAAAATAAAATAAGCATTATTCATTTATTCTAACTACGTATCATTTATATTTATCACTTAATTAATCCATGCATAATATTATAAATTAGAAAATAACTCTGTCTGTGTGTTACCTTGTCACGTCTAAGCCACTGAACAAATTTCGATTAAATTTGCCAAGGAGATAGATCATCCCGGTCATATATCACCATCGCGAGTAACAAATGCATAAAAAAGTATACATAATATATGTATCAAAGCGCAGTACCGTTAAAAAAAATAGTATCGCAAACCAAAAGAAACAATAAAAAGAACAAATCAAACAATTAAAAAACAAAAATAGGTGGAGTCTTAAAGTGTCAAATTTAATTGCAAACAATAGTAAGTACTCGTATCTATAAATAAACTGTGCAATATATCATGTGTTTTATGTATGAATGAAGAGAATGTTCAATGACTTCCGTTGTCAGACCTCTGACCAACTGGCGACAAAGTCGGCTTTCCTCCATTGTGTATTATTTGTACGCCGCCAGACTAATAACCAGCCTGTGATGAGTCGAGCATTCACGCGGGAACATCCCACTAGCCAAGAAACTCGGTAACTTGTAGATTCCATTAAACAGATTCCGTCAGACCCGTCGTCAGTACACTAACATAAATTTCTGAGGTCTTCCTCCTAACACTGGACGGAGCAAAAAAAATGAAGTTGTCACTATAGCGGTTAGTGTTCACAAAAATTATCTTTTTTTTTTTCAACCTCACCTGTTTTCTCCGAGAGTACTTCAAAAACTACCCAACAGATAATGATCACAGCAATACCATTAGGTACCTAATTTTATTATTGTGTTTGGAACGTATCCATACAAGTACACCCGCGGAAATTAACATAAGACACTGTTATGTTCTGAGGGTACACCGCACCCTACTACTGCAGTTTTACGTAGGTAAGGTTTACATAATCGGCCTATAACGACCCCTTTTTTTTTTTTTTTTTTTTTTTTTTTTTTTTTTTTTTTTTTTTTTTTTGTTCCCGGGGTGGAAAATCCTCATGGATGTCCTCCGCCCTGGGGCGGGCGGAGGGGTCTGTCAGACTCTTACTGACTAAAAACCACCCCGGTGTTCCTTCTCACACCTACGCCGGGGTCGCGGGAACACATTATTCTTCCACAACCCCGGCTGGTGCCGCACAGTGGGTCGAAACTATGATTTTAGTGACTTAGGGCTCAACTTTGCTTTTTTACTTTTTTCCTCATGTGGATGGATAGAGCTCATTAACCTCAACAATAATTGTTCTGATGTATTTTTTCCTAAACTTTATACTTTGGGTAGAAAAATGTGTTTTGTTATTTTTTTGTATGGAGCGGATCAAATAACCTTAAATTCCTGCTAAGTAGCGTGTGATCCCGCGTTGAAACTTTATTTTTCATATACCTTGTCTAGTCTATTATCATTTGATGCTATTAACGTGTGCATAAAGTTGCAACTCTGCCAAATAAATGGATCGAAAAAAATGAAAAAATATATAGAATAAAAAGCTACATTTTTTACTTTCGTAAGTTCTTTTAAGTTAAATTTGATATGGAATAGTAAGTAAAAGCACGTAATAATACACATAGTTACTTAACAACTAACAACAATACATTTAAAAGGTCCCTAATTAGCTTAAATTTACTAATATATGTAGTATTAGTAAATTTAAAGCTAATCACACTAATCATAATACATTTAAAAGGTCCCTAATTAGCTTAAATTTACTAATATATGTAGTATTAGTAAATTTAAAGCTAATCACACTAATCATAATACATTTAAAAGGTCCCTAATTAGCTTAAATTTACTAATATATGTAGTAGTAGTAAATTTAAGCTAATTAGGGATCTATGAATTTCAATTTCTTTGTTTTAATGACTTTAACATGTTTATGAAATGTTATTTTAAGTTAGATTTAATACTGAATAGTGAGTAAAGATAGGTACATAATAATACAAATTAGTAAAGGTAAACTAACATTACTACAACTAACACAAGCAAACTAAAAACTAACTATAAACAACATCAAACATTACTATTTCCTTTCAATTATGAGTTTGACATTTATAAACTAATAAAAAAAACAAGAAACTTACAAACTACCAAAAAATCTTATTCACTATCGCTATGACTATCTTGTAAATTATCTACATCAATAAAATCTATATCGGATTCTGTGGGAAAAATCAGCAGAAGCTCTTTGACTTTTGGAGAGAGAACCATTATATTTTGTTTCACCATTCGAGGTCTTAGACTTGTGATCTTTGGATCAGAAGACAAAAGAAGATTGTGTATAATATCCTCATTTGTCGCCGTTCTACTTACCTTTCTAGAATGACTCTCTCTATATTTCCGGAAATCTTTATTACGAGCTTCCGCTGCCTCTTCCGACAGTTTACCTATAGGTATGGCACCAAAGTGCTTAATTATATCACTCCCATGTACTAACAATTTATGTATACTGGAAGGCATATAATACCAGGGATATAAGTGAACGTACAATTGTGCAGTATCTCTACAAAATTCGGAAAACTTAGAAAGATCCACGCTCTCTCCAGATGCAACCGTCTGAAGAATCACATGAAACCTTTCTATTAAATCTTTATCTATTCCTGTTATGCGAGCTGTTGTTTCTGCATCCCTAAAAAATCTTCTGGCAGTATTGCCATCATTGGTTGTGCCTACTCCTTGCTTGACTACGTCAATAAGTAAACCGCATTCTTTCTTAAACGCTTGCTGTATAGCGCTCTTTCTGAGTGACATTTTTTCTTTGTCATCGCCCCTGCAACTCCATTTTTTGAAGTCCAAACGATAAGCTGCAAACAAAAAGAAATATCACTTAAATAAAAATCTCACAAGTAACTATATAACGTGAAAAAAATTATGAACTAATAAAATTATATTTACCGATATGAAGTAAGCACTCCATGCTTCTTATCCAGGCATGTAAAGATGACATTCCATACTGGAACACTTCTTCGTTGTTCTCTTTTTGAGCAAGTGACTCTAAATTGTTCATCTCTGACGGTTTTGCTTTGCAGATATCACAGACAGCTGAAGATGTGTCTGACAAATATGACGATATTTTGCCGTCTATCATCGTCAAGTGCAATTGATGCTTAACTTCAACTTGATTGAACTTGATTGGCTGAAGTGTTTCTATTTCTTCGGTTATGCTAGCTTTTATAGTTACCACTGTTGACTGCGTTTCTTTGGTAAATTTGAACATTATCGGACGGCAATAGAAAGTTGATGAGGGTCGATCGTTTTCCCAAACAATTGTTCCATCACATTGTTGAAGCCTTATAGGAACTAGACTGGCCATGAAGATAGTTGAGTCATCAAACTCTGCTTCAGTCTTTTGTTTATAATTACTTTGACCTGAGGCTCCATCAAAACCCCATTTGCTTATTAGCAGTAACTCAGTTGGCGAATCCAAATCTAAAGTAATCACTTCTAAAAGCCTAGATACCGTCAAGTTGAGTAAAGCTTGCAGTTTAATAGCAGCTCCTTCTTCAGTTATAATTATGTCTTCTTTCCCTGGATAACATTTTGCCTTCGCTTGTTTTATTTTATAATAAGAAGGGTATAAATCAGACCTATTTTCACTTGCTGCTTCTCTTAGGCTTATATACTGCCACTTACTTAATTTAAGTGAAACTAATAAAGACAGTGCCTTATCGGGTGAATATGTACTACTTTTCGGTTTACTTGTACTTAAACACTTTAACTTTTTCTAGATCTTCGGGGTGATTTAGTAAATGGTTCATAATTTTTCCTACATCCTCATTTCCGGTGTTTCTTAAACTAGCAATTGTAGTAGCTTTAAGTTCATCCGGGGATAACGAAAGCGATTGGTTAATTTGATCAACGCGTCGTCGTTTTTGCCTGGAGCCCAATTCCTCGAAAGGTTTTCGAGGTGTAAATGTAGATGTCGAAGCTTCTGTAGTAGATGGTGGTAGATTTTCGACATCTTCAGTATTACAAATCTCGAGCCTTTCCTGTTCAGTGTTCACAGCTTCAGGTATCATTCCTTCGGGCCAGTTTATTGCACGTTCCAACCAATCACCATTTTTTCTTACAAACTGTGCTAACGTGCGACTACTTCGTTCCCATCTTGCTCTTATATTTGAACAAAAGCGCGTACAGAATTTTTGGAGCTCAACACTGTTCTCTTCGGTCACGTTTATTTTATGTTGTAGGAATTGAAAGAATTTTTGACTATCCGACAGTGACTTGACCTGCTCTCTTAAAATCATAAATAAATCTAAATTGTTAACTAAATTATCCATTATAACGAAAAAGGGACGATCAGAATCACGAGATGTTAGTAGTAGTACGAATAAACGAACACTAGTTAGTATATAATAAATTATGGTCATTTTATACTTCCAGAATCCAGTGACAAACAATGTTTACTAATTTTTCTACTACCCTCATTAACTAATTATCCTAATTAATATTACAGTAATGACTAAAAGTGAAAAACATTGTTATTTTATAAGGTAAAAGGTTAAGCTAATTACAGTAATTAAACACACAAATAGAAATTAATTGATTTCATATCCACATTTTTAAATAAAGGTCCCTAATTAGCTTAAATTTACTAATATATGTAGTATTAGTAAATTTAAGCTAATTAGGGACCTTTTAAATGTATTGTTGTTAGTTGCTAAGTAATTATGTGTATTATTACGTGCTTTTACTTACTATTCCATATCAAATTTAACTTAAAATAACTTACGAAAGTAAAAAATGAAGCTTTTTATTCTATGTATTTTTTCATTTTTTTCGATCCATTTATTTGGCAGAGTTGCAACTTTATGCATTTGTTTATAGCATCAAATGATAATAGACCAGACAAGGTATATGAAAAATAAAGTTTCAACGCGGGATCACACGCTACTTAGCAGGAATTTAAGTTTATTTGAGCCGCTCCATACAAAAAAATAACAAAACACATTTTTCTACCCAAAGTATAAAGTTTAGGAAATAATACATCAGAACAATTATTATTGAGGTTAATGAGCTCTACCCATCCGCATAAAAAAAAAAGTGAAAAAGCAAAGTTGAGCCCTAAGTCACTAAAATCATAGTTTCGACCCACTGTGTGCCGGCCCGCTTGCGCGGGCCCCGTCTCGGGCGGGGGGAGTGAGGTGTACTCCCCCCGCAACGTCTGTGGTCGGCGCGCGAGGAACACTACGCGCGCCACCTTCTCGGGTCCTGATGTTGGGGGGCGACGGATGTCCCCGAATCCGTCGCCCCTGGACCCATTTAGGGGGGCCGGAAGAGGGCGTTGTCCGCCCTCCTCCGACGCCCGGTGCGTCTGCTGCGGGCCGGGTCGAGAGTCGAGATCTCTCTCTCCCTTTCCGCAGCCTCCTTCTGCGAGATGACCGTTTCGCAAAAGGAGACCACTGCGTCCCAGGACTCTGCGCCGCCGACCATCGCGTTCACGACGGCCGGCAGCGACAGGTCGTTGCCTACTTCGGTGATGAGGGCACGGCGCGGCTCCTCCCAAGCGGCACACTCTGCCAGCGTGTGCCACGCCGTGTCCTCCCGGCAGTCGACGCAGTGGTGACACCGGGCGTCCGGCTCCCTGTTTATGCGACCCAGGTACTTCCCGAAGCAACCAGCCTATAACGACCCCTTACGTGACTATTTATTACATAGTAAAAGACTTGTGATGAGAGGACGAACACAGAATACTTAAGTACCTACCTACCTACTTCCCTATCTAATTAAATATTCGGTTTTCGTAACATCTGGACCTATTTGATAATTTGGGTGGTTTTCCGCAAAGAAAATACTCATACATAAGGTACCTCTACCCACGACTCTGGAAGCAGGGTGTAAATAATGGGCAGTACCTACCGTCTGCAAATTTTATTATTGCGATCATCAGATCGTCAATTAAAATTGCGATGCTTTAAGTGCTCAAAATATTTTTAGCAGTGTATGTTTACGAAACAAACACTATTACTGTACCTACACGTTGCTAATTTCAGGCCCATAACCGATTATTAACCTGAGGAAAACTGTAATTTGGTCATGAAGATAGCATCTCTGCTTACGCCTCTCGGATATATCAGGCGTGACGATATGTTAACAAAACTTACGTACCTACTATCTGTAGTCCAAATTGAAATACTAACGACCACACACAAGTAATCATTCCGAAGCGTGGTTACTTAAAACGTCGATCTTCTAACGCGGAGTCAGTCAGCATTTCCCTGTTGGTGCGCATGCTCGTCACTTCGAAATGTCAATTTTTCCCGACCTTTGGACGGCGGCAAAGTTCTATTGTCTATGTGAATTTCGAATTTTTAAACGAACTCTTTAGTTGTAACTCTAATACAAAATCGACTATTTTAGAGTTGTTTGAATGAAAGTGATCTATTGTGTTCTGTGATTTTAGTGAATTATGCAAATTATAGTGAGATTTTAGTGCATTTATTTTTCAGTGGGTTTTGTCACCGGTACGAAATGAAGGAAAAGGTGAAATATTGTGTACTTTTTTTCAATTTCTTTTTAGTTCAAAATATTATTATCATCGTTTTATTTTAAATTATTTTACGCGTAAGTGTGTTAAACACTTTTATCTGGCTGCTAGACAAGTAAAGTGCGACCGACACCTAGAATGGTAATTTATAATTAATGACCCTACAGATTAAAAGGAGATAAATCCTAAAATAGAACAAAAATTAATTCAAAGGAAATTACCTAGTTCGGTTTTTAAACAAGCTTTAACTTTTCTAAATTATAGCAATGTCAACCGGCTACGTGCAGCCTTGCTGAATGTAACGCGTGCCTGTTTTTTTTTAACCTTATCTAACCTATTCCAAATGCGGAGTTTATAAGTAGTAATAATAACTAATAACCCTCCACCAGTCTGTGGTCATCACATAGGAACTTGTTATCCCAAATCGGTTGGGTAGTACCTACTAAATATCGCAATAAATTACTTACAAAATAACATCACCAGTAGGCATAATGTTAATTGTTACATAAACCTCTACAATACATGTACATATTTGACATTTTACGATAACGCTTCCGGAAAACTAGCTCCCATTGCGCCAACAAAATTCTACGACTTATTAGTACTTTTGATCGAATTACGGAAGTACAACAATATAAAAATAAAGTTGATAATTAAACAATTAAATTATCTATGCCTATCATAGGTTTTCGTGCCAGCACAGCTGAAATATAACTAACCACTTAAACCTTTTGAACGGCAGCCTTATTGCGAAACACATTTTCGTAAACGACTAATCTGTTGTATTTTGACAGTTCAACAACATTCATTGCGTTATTTACATTGTTGAGCAGATTTTTGAATCGAACTTATGAAGCGATTGATTGTGTATTACGCAATTAATGAGTTGCATTCCTTTATTTTTGAAAACAAACAGCTTCGTGAATTGGGTTAAATAAAAGTCATTGAACCCGAGTGGGTTGAATGACTTTTAGTCTTTGGACCAATAAATTGGTGCTTTATTAAGTTGATCATTTGCTAGCACATTTTTTATAATAATTTTGAATGTGAAAGTTTTGTTACATTGGTAAGAATGGCACAGGCCACATTCAAGTCAATTTAAGACATCACCCGGTAAATGGTAGCTCTAGTACATAGTACTCAGAGAGAGAGAGATTGATTATAATACAATTTCAAATGGTTGATTTAGTGTTTATTTAGTGTTGGTGCGGAGCAGGACCACCATTGAGCCAGGCATTTTATCAGGGATGTAATCCTCTAACTTATGCATAATCAGACTATAATGTTCCCACTGCTGGGACACAGGCCTCCATTCTGTGAGAGGGAGTGGGCCGTAATTCACCACGCGGGCCCAGTGCGGTTTGGTAGATGTCACATGTCTTCGAATCTTTGGTTCTAAGATATGCCAGTTTCCTCACGATGTTGTCCTTCACCGTTTTGAGAGCAGTGCTGATGAAATAATTTACATAAAGTAAAGCACCTGTCTGGGTTCGAATGATCCAACTTCGCACTGGGTCACCACGGCTCTCTGGGACACCACTGTACCATAACTTATAAAATGCCTGAAATGACAATGAGTATGTCAATTTGCCCACCACGAATAGTGGGAGAGAAGCTTTAGTCAAATTGGTGATGTGATGAATACTTTAACCACCTAATCAATTGCTAATAAATTCATATTACAAGATTATCAAATGAATGAATAAGTAAACTGAAACACTAGGACGCGGACGGGGTGATCGTAGTGACCTAAACCGCCAAAAACGACGTTTGCCGCCAAAAACGTAAGCTTTCGATGGATGCGCACCGTGCTATTTCCAACTTATAACATAATAACTGGCAAACTACTACAGCCATACCAAAATAAAATAAAACGTTTGTATATCTGAAACTATACAAATCAATTTAAATTATACCTAAATTACAAAAACTAGTCCAAAATACAACAAAAAAAGTTAAATTTGAGAATTCGGGTTGAATTTGTGTAACATATTTTTTCATAAGTATTACGAATGATTTTGTAGTTTGTGTTAATAGAACCTATGTACCTATAATTAAACTAGATTATATAAAAACATTTAAAACTAATAATTTCATGAGTGCTTGACTTCCTGACACATTATTAGACTAACGCGTATTTGTAAATACAATATTTATTAAAAAATAATTATAAGACTTATCAGTACTGATGACTTAGATTCATTCTACGCAGACGGTGAGTACGTGCGTAGTAGGCACGTATGCACCTAATTACTTATGTGCTATACATACCTACATAGTGGTCCTCCAGACCGAATTTAGGCCATGGCGATTAATCTCAGCGAAGACCAGCCTTCGGCGCGGGAGATATTATAGTGCACAAGTGTGTGCGCAGACACAGGTGCACTCTCTCATCCCTCACTCTCATAGTCCGGGACGGCAATCCCACACGGAGAGATATCAGGCGTATGGCTAAACGTGCTTTCCGATGCACTGGGTATCACAGAACTTCCTAACTCCGGGCTGTTTCTAAGAAATTCCGAAATGAAAACCCAATAACAATTTGCCCGACCCGGGAAACAAACCCAAGACCCCACGCTCAGCAGTCGCGCTTGCGACCTTAGACCAACGCAAGTGCACACACAAATCCATAAACTCAAGCCATTTTCCCATGGGGGTAGGCAGAAACTACGCTACTAATTATGCGCTAAAGCGAACTTCAAAACATCAAAATCCACGAATTAAACAATTTGAGCAAAGTTGGCATAGATACATTAAGTGTTTTTTAGCGAGTGATTACTGTTTGCGCAATAATTAACTAATATTTGTTCGGTCTCGAGACTTCACAACTACCAGCAGATTCTAAGATTGAGATAAAGTGGTACAAACATGTGTTTGTTAAACAACATTGTTAAAGTTTACACAAACGAATGAAGGACTGTGTGTTATATGGATGTTTGCTATAAGATTCCATTAATTGTTACGACTGTCAAATCAGGAAAGTTTCTAACATGGTGTGGTTTGGGTCAATATAATAGTTATTATGTTATGCCCATAAATATTGCTCAGAGGGTCTAGACAAAGTGACATTCTATCAGCGAAAATGATGGTAGAAAAGTCTAAAATGTATGGGATTGACATTGTTAAGACTGCCAGTTGTCTAGCCCCTCATCATGCGTACCATGGCCATCAGTGAAACGAAAACTCGTTTCTACGAAAAAATTACAGATGAAAAAAAGAAATATATTTGTCTATTTTATCTGTACAATTTGTCTATTTTTCCTTAGACAAAACCCCTGGATAATATCCTGGATAGAAGAGACAGTTCAGAGTTATAACAGACCGTAGCAACGCCGTCTCCATGAGCTTTAACTGTTTTCCAAAAGTTAAAAAAGCTGCCTAATATTCTAGACAAGGCTTAGGCTTGTTTAAATTGCATCTAGATCGCGTATTAGCCACCGCAATGGCACTGGCCTTTCTAAATCCATATCTTGCAAATAAACTCAACGATCAACAGTAAGTCAGGAAAAGCCTAGGCTGAAGAAAAACGTAGGCATTGGCTACAATTATGTGCTAGTTTTCCTTTTCCATGTGTATAAGTAATAGAGGCCTGAGGAAAATGTATGTGAGCAATAATAATATGCGTTAGGCCGTACAACGTGCATGTCTAATTAGATCAATTAAATCTTCGAAACTATAATTTCCGCATGGTTACATTACTAGGCGAAGATTGTTTATTTTTTAGACTGCGTGTCGCGCGGCTACCGGTGCCTTTGTGAAGCGCCTGTTTGAAGGAGCCTTCAGACGTGTCTCTGCAATAACTACTATTTACTGGATATCGCTGCGATTGTGGGTCAGCGCGCGCGCATCACAACACATGTTAATTACTAACTTGTGTGACATGACACGATGGATGATACCATGTGGTTGCGATTGAACATCACGAACTTATGTCTGATGTGGAGATGACGCAGTTGCCAGATTAACAGCTCCAGTACTTAGTTAAAGTCAGACAATTTGATGTATGCATCGCCAAGGACTCAAACTGTAACCGTAGTTAGTGGTTTTTGTTGTTTGTGTTTTAAAAGAAACACAATATACATGAAACAGAGAAAACAATGTTACAGAATCCAAGTGTACATTTTATAAGTGTTAATATGTGTAACAGAAATAAGCAGTTTTAGGTATAATTGCACGGTATCGCAACACCGCACGGCAGACAGACACACTCGGCGTTTTTGGCAACGCCGCGTGTACCTGTTACACTTTTTTAACACTTTAAATATATATATTTACAGTGTACAGATAAATTATTTACTGTTACACTTTTGTAAGTGTTTTGGGTTAACACATTTATAAGTGTTACGTATTTGATGCTGTTATTAATTCAAAATGTAACACAGCGTTCTAATAGCGTCGTTCCGAATAAGTATTTAAATTCCAATTTCACCAATGAAACTGAACTCCAAATATATTGCTTCAAATAGGATGATGCTTAAAATATATATAATATCAATCGATAAAACCTTGACCGTCACCGCAAATCATCTTAGATAATCTAAGATCTGACAAATCGGATTACGTGTACATGTAATCCTTGGCCTTACAACACATGACGTATAACATTTTAGCATTTTATTGAGGTAGTTCAAGTTTTGGCTAAGTTATAACAACCGCACGGTTCGATAGATCGAGTTCAGCTATGCTTTCCGAGGTTGGTCCGTGGATGAGTGACCATCTTTACATATCAAGATCCCTCCGTGTCTTGGAAAGCGCGTTAGCTGTTGGTCCCAGCTGCCAACAGACGTTACGGGTCGTCAGAAGCCCGAAAGTCTGACAACCAGTCTTACCAAGAGGTACCGTGTTACCCAGTAAATGGGTTGTAGAGGTCAGATAGGCTCCATGTAAAATTCTGGTATTCAGCTGCATCCGGTGAGACTAAAACCTGACCCCAGCAAGTAATAGTGGGGAAAAGGTTTGGGAGACAATGTTAAGTGCAAATTGTAGCTGACTAGTAGATGATTACATTTGTTTCCTCACAAAAACCCTGCAGCATTAATTGCGCAACACTCTTTCGGCCAACCATAGAGATAAGTTTGCTTCATTGCGTGTAATTTGCTTCAAGTATTTTACGACTTTCGTATTGCGTAACTCCAGTATCGATAAGTTTCGTCGTCGATAATTTTCATCGTTGCAAACAGACGAGATATAGTGAACGATAGGCAACGAAATTCTGCTGCCCTTACCTACAATACCAATTTATTTGGAGTATATTCATTCCAGCCTACATTCCACCATCTCTAACATCCGTGGTCTCTGTGTTCTCTTGCTTTCTAGGCAAATCATCTTTCACACTAACATCTTTTCTTTTGTTTACCTCTTAAAACTTTTCTTGTCACACAAAACACTCTTGATTTCTTTTGTTTATTACTAGGTGTACTTCCACCGATTTTTCATTTGTTTCCTAAACATTATGGAAATGTACGACAGAGCCGTAAATGTGCAGTTAACAAAGGATAATAGTAGTCTATGTTCAATTCTGCATATGACATTATGCAGGAGCACGTATCTGCTGAAGTATTCCTAGCAATAACATCAAGGAAAATAGCCTATAGTCTCAGTTATTGTGTCGCCACTCGCCATCGATAACTTTTATATAGAAATTGTAAATGCACCATGAAAGCGTTTTCTAGGGAACTTAACAATATCGTGACAAAGCTATAGGAAAAGCTCATCTAACAACATTCACGATCACTCAGCACCGGCTGTTCCTACCCCATTGTTTCGCAGAGCAGAGAAACTTTGTATAGTCAGTCATTTTGCCTTCTCCTGTTCTTCTTCAGGGAAACCCAACCCAGTCTTGTTCGTCTTAGTCAAACTTCTCCAGTATTCATATGCCAACATTCTGAAAATTTTAGTACCTTCCTAAGAAAATATTTTAAACAATCTTAGGGTCTACACAAAGTAACACTCGTAACATTTAATTAGCAATGACGCATAGCTATGCTATCGAAATGTCACTTGATCATAGGTCATAGCGTAGTATCTTAGTGAAGCGACAGCGATTGTAGAAATAGAATGGCTCCGAAGCGAATGTCATTTGTCTAAGCGGTATTCTTTTGTGGGGAAATGCCGCGGATATTCAGACAATTTTTGTTTTACAAAAGAGGGCAATTCGTTCAATTTATAAACTAACTCCCATACACTCCCTCAGAGACAAATTTAAAGATATTAATATAATGACTGTGCCTTCTCAGTATATTTATGAAAATCTTTTGTATGCACATAAAAATATTAATCTGTTTAAAAAATACAGTGATATCCATAATATGAATACTAGGAACAAACACAAATTTGTTGTTCCTACTACCAGGCTCAAGAAAATAGGTGGCTCGTTTAAATGTCAATGTATACGTTTTTATAATAAACAAGGACTAAGCCTTAATAAATTCAAATCTTTTATAAAGCGGAAATTATGCCAGAAAGCCTATTATACTGTCAAAGACTATATTGAGGACAAGAAGGCTTGGGATTGAGCTGCTCCAATAAATTTATTTTATTTTTATTATTATGATTTTTTCAATATTTGTACCATTTACATACACAATGACATGTATATATTTACTGTATAAAGTATAATATTATTTTAATTTTGTGAATGTGAGGACTATGTGGGTCATTGTATTTTTCTTTTTTTTCTTTCAGTTGTTTTAATCATGGTCTGACTATTTGAGTACTTTATGCGGCCTACCCAAATGTCCTTTCTTTGGTAATGTTCGTCGAATCGTTGTGCTCCTTAAGTTCTGTGTTGAGCTGAATGATTACTGACAAATGCGTGCACTGACTGGACAAGTCCACTCATTCTGTGTGGTTCTTTCCTCAAAATACCATTTCAGACATCAATCTACATGGTCTTCACATGACCTGACCAAGATTATGTCTGGACTTTAAAAGAGACTGTGACCTCTGAGTTTGTTTCGGCCTTTCTTCTCAGAGTAGTCAGATAGGAAACGCCGATCTCATCTACTTTTAAAATATTAAATGGTTGACGTGTAAAGTGTTTGTACAAACCTACTTACAGAAATAAAATCATTTATCATTTATAAGATCTCGTGTCTGTTTTGTAAATCTATCGTTATTGCATTCCTTATTCATGTTTTATCTACTTAATCATTATATTATTATGATGTGCATGTATTTAATTCCAAAAGTATGAGTGCTACATTTCGTAGATGCACTCCGCACATGTGCACGCGTACTATAATTGTCCCCTTTGTGTGCACCATTACGTTCCACGTTCGTGTAGCCTCGCGTAATCAGATGAAGAAATAATAATTATTATGTAATTTCGTACCATGCCCGTGCATTATGGCGGAATGTTAGAGTATGAATCTCCTATGTATGTCAGTCGTGCGCTGAAATTGTTTACATGAAGCCATCATTAAGGCTCCCTCAAACGGGAGCAACGCGACAGCGCGACACAAATGCACCGCTCGTCGCGGTGACACGCGGTGGCATTGTGTCACGTTGTCGCTTCGCGCCAGTGTTAATGAGCAATGTGATCTTCAGTTTGACTTTTTCAGAAGATGGCCATTTTCTGTTGGTGGTGACTAGGCGTTATTTTGTAAAGTTTTTCGTTACGCATTTGACACAAAGGCACCGCTCGTCGTGCGACACGTGGAGCCTTTGCTTCACGTCGCGTCGCGCAAGAGTCGATGAGCTTTTGGAAGGATTTTTGAAAATGACAAGCCAGATCCTGCCCCCGCTATTTACAGGAAATGTCAATTAATGAAAATAATTGTAATGATTAACGGACCTTTTCATAATACATTGTTTTTCTGTAGAACTTGCCGATTACAAATCAATGATTAAAGGAATTCAACCCCTGAATTTCCTAGTGCGTTACCTTATTGCGCATGATACACAACATAAAAAAGATTTAAATACCTTTAAAACAAATGCTCATATTACGATTTTAATAATTATGATAATGCGTAACGTACCTATATATTGTTTAAATCGCTTTTTAACTATTATAAACTGCACCTAACCTATACTCAATGTCAGTATTGTTTTAAGATTTTGCAGGCATCAGGAAAAATGTTTAGTTAACAGTAATAAATAAGCTTTAAGATGCTCCATATTCCAGGCTTGTAAATGACTTTTTGATTTGCGTGGGGCAAAGTTCTATAGTAGAGTTTCTGGCATTGTCCTTTATTTCCATTTTGGGTTATATAGAATCTTTGTATACGTTTGTATAGAATCTTCTCAATGAATACTCAATAATTTATTTGCATTCAACAATGTGTACCTAAGTGGTAACTGAAAATTATATTTAGTACATAACACCCATTGCCAAATATTAATTAAGTAGGTAATAGAAATAACAAAACAAAACAAAAAAAAAAAAAAAAACATGGCCAAAATAAATAAATAAAAACAAAATTAAATCAAAGTAAATAAATTAAAATTAAATCGATTCAAGACAAATTAATAACAAACAAAATAAACCAAAATAAATTGAACAAAAAATAAATCTTGTCATTGTAGCTTAGGGGAAATCCCATCGGGCGGACGCTCGGCTTGTAATCCCCTGAAAGAATTAAAAACGCTACGTGCCTACTTGAAAACAGGTATTTGAACAGTTGTAAGGAGTTGTTGTAGACAGTATGAGTAAGTAGTAAGTAATAAAGATAGCTAGTTGAAGAATTCTCAAAAACATTAATTCATGAAAAACAAACAATAGTCATTCCATCAAAATATGACAAAACAAAGAAAACAATATATAATGTACACAACATAAAGAAAACAATTAAAAGATACGAAGAAAACAGATCATAAAGTAAACCTAATTAGTAGGTAGTAATGAACAACTATGTACATTTATGCTCGTGGTCATCTTGTACTTTTAAGGCTCCCGCAAACAGGCGCGACGCCACAGCGCGACACAAAGGATCCGCTCGTCGCGTGACCTGCGGTGCCTTTGTGTCACGCTGTGGCGTCGCGCCAGTGTGAAAGATCCTTTACCTGATTATGAAAGAAATATAGACGCTTAGAAGAGTTCACGTGTGTCAGAAAACGATCGGTTCTCGCCTAAAAACAAATTTGTTAATGTATGAGCCATTTCATTGAAATCGTTTAAGCACAACAGTAAATTAGTATCTAGTTATTTATTTATTTAATGACTGCAAAACTCTTCTGTGCTTTTAAATCGAAGTGTATCAATAGATTATACAAAAAATTTAAAACAAAAGAGCAAAGAACAATGCCCACTTCCCATATATTTGAAAACCTGATAATGAAAGTTTATGTATACATATAAGATATAGTAGAAACACTACCTGTAAGTTGCGAAAGTAATGTCCTAAGGTCATTTTTACAATTGAAACGCTACGAAGTCCAAAAAATATTAATGTTACTTTTTAGGTTAGGATTTGCCGTTATAAACAAATAAATGTGCTTGAACGAATTATTTAACACTCGAAGTTTAGTCTAAAATAGTAATACTTACTTAAAAATACATATCTATGTTCTAAAACGTCTTTTTTACTTTGTGAGTTCCTAAAAACCAGCTGCCCTTATGTCGAGCAAATAATGTCAAACGTCAAAAAATACGTTTCAATAATCCTAACTCAATTACATATTGCATGATTCATTAATTAAATAATTTATTTATTTTTAATTAATCTGTATTATAAATTGACTAAAAAAAGAAATAGTTACCGCGTAAATTAAACGTACAATAATGTATGAAACTCAGAAACAGAGTTGAATAAAGTCAAGTAGCAGTGTGTAAAATGGAACGTTGTAAAAAAGAGTAGTTGAGGTGCGTTCAAAACATGCTATATGTTTACCCTTGATGTAGAATAAGCATTAAGAAAAATTAAAATTTAAAAAAATCCTGCGTTTCTTTTAACATTGTGATAAGCGTATGGAATATATAATTTAATTAGCTGTATTTTAAGATTTATTTCATATCTATACATAGTCAGGTGAAAAATGGGCATTCCTCTTTTTAAATATTATACGAGTTTAGTTACCTGCCGACCTATTCTGTAGTGCTATTCTGTAACCATCTCACCGTGAAAACTTAGGTAAAGTGAGCGTGGAGTGAGCTGTCAGTGCTAGGAATTGACCAAGACGTGATGACACTGACAGCTCACTCCACGCGAGCCTTTACGTTTTTTTTTTACAATATCTCTTAGTGAAGACTCAGGTGATGACACTAGACACCGCTCGTCGCGCGACATGCGGGATTTTGTGTCGCGCCAGTCTGATCGAGCCTTGAAGTGAGCCATCGCGTCGTTCCTCCTGATTAGTCCAGCATGTCGATTCTGTTAAAATATCACCGATAAAACTTGCGTGGAGTGAGCTGTCAGGCCTGTCAGTGTCATCCCGCCTTGATCAATCCCTAGCATCAGTGGCACTGACAGCTCACTCCACGCTCTCTTCACCTAAGTGCTCACGGTGAGATGGTTACAGAACAGCACTACTGATACGTCCTGATACTAGGGGTGACACTATTGTTTATTTTTAAAGAATACACCGGCTGTAGTCGTCTATCCACGAAACGCACGCGCTCCAATGCCAATGTCACTCGATAATCACCGGCTAAGCAGCTACAATCAGTGAAATTACAGTTTTCTATCGTTTTCCCACAGCAAGGTGTCACGGCTCGTTGACGACGCGTCAGCATCGTTTAAACATAGTTTTACATAAGTTTAGTTCGTGACATCATTAGTGAACGAACAGAACATTTATCGTTCAATTTGATCTCTGACGGCTTTGTATGAATAATTTTCGTAATAGGTGAAAAACATTTTGAAACGTGCGTAACATTGTTGGTGATTATTTTTTAATGGGTTTATGAACCCAATTAAATAGCTGATATAATGATTTATTCTATGAACAACACCACTTAACATACCTACATCCTGCCTCAATTGAGATGTTTCACATTTTTCGTTTAACTTTTTGCTTCTACACCACTTAAGATTATTTTAAGGGGAGTGCATCTTCAGTTCCACGAAGCTAGCTTGATTATTTTTGCACTTCACCTCGGATATGTTAGGTTAACGTTGGTATATTCAAACAAGAAGTAACTTTGTCGACTTATGGAAAAGAAGCGTAGGATGCAAGAGCGAGCAAAGCGAACTCGATAATTATTGTATCTCGCCTCGAATGGGATAGGTTTTATTTTGTCCATGCGTACAGAAAGGGGACTAACTGTGTCGATTCATATTTATAAAGAAGCTTACGAATTAAGATAGAGTAGGATGCAAGTCTAAACGAAGCAAGCTCGATAATCTTAGCACTTTGCCTAGGGATGTTTAGATTTCGGAATAAGGAGTTCGGTACTTTGTTGACTCAAAAGCTGTAGAATTGAGAGATTGCAGAAAACTTTAGGATCTCGCCTCGAATAGGTTAGAAGTGCTCTTTTATTGTATTATGCGTTTTTTTTTTTTTTTTTGTTGTAACACCTACATTTTATTTTGAAGCTAGGGAGGTGCAGGTGCACCCTCTTGCACACCGCTCACGGCACCCATGACACCACTCCACACTACACTCCACTACCGACATACTTCACTTTTTCTTCCAAAACGAATTTTTTGTAATAGGACAACGATGATTGAAGTTTATCCCACACTGTCATAAAAGGGGCCACTTTCTTCGTTCGCCTCATCATTAAATTGACCAGAAGTTTCCTGGACATGCGACTTTAACCGCACAACGCCTTGTCTTGCGAATCCCGCGACCTTCACCAGGTCGTCGATCCACCTTTGGTTTATCTGTAACTCCGAATACTAACAACACATTCTAAATTCCAGATATCAGAAGCGAGCTTCGTAACGAGCGTCGAGGAGGCGACCCGCGTCGACCAATGCACGCAGACGCCGCCGAGCGGCAAGGCGCGCCCACGCACCCTGCAAAGGTACCACACATCAGACCACATCTACGAGAGATCTCACAGAACCTACCGCCTCAAGCACGAACCCAGGCCCAAGAGCCTGGGCCTCACAGACTCGTACCCATTCATTGCGAAGCCGCCGAGCTATGACTATCCAAAGTAAGGTTCAGAATTACAATATTTAGGCTTATGTGACTAACTTTTGAGGGAGAACGTTGTCTGTTTGTGTTGTGATTTTAATTTTTGTGTTGACAGTGCAATGCCGATTGTGTTATTTTGGTGGTATAACATAATTGAAGTATCTACGTTAACTTTTAACAACAACAAGTCATTTTGTCTGTATTTATAATACCAACTTATTAGATTCTGTCGCCCGAACCACAGATAATATAATACTACGTACAGATAGAAACCCAATACCATACAAAGAAATGTCATCTCCTTGAGTCTATTGAGCTGGCTATTTTTCGTCGTCCAAATTTTCAACAGATGGCAGCATTAGCGACTTACTAATTGCCAGACTAGTTTTACAACGCCATCTAGGAATCGACCTACTTTTAAAACGTTAAGACATAATTAGATTTGTCATACTAGCTCCTTACAAATTTTTCATAATCCTTAGTTTTCGTGCACAACTAACTCGGGTGTCAATCAAAGTTAAAGTCAAAGCATTCATTTCAAATATGCACGTAAAAGGCACTTTTTAACGTCAACATTTACTATAAAATAGAATTGATTCTATTCGTCCCTTCCAAAGGTAGTATGGAGAAGAATGGGCAAGAAATTCCACCGTTACTCTTTCAAAAAACTACTCTTGTAAATCAATCACGTGATAGACACATGGTGCTCACAGATTTTTTTATACATATAGTAATAACTAATAGAAGCGATATCTGGCAAAAAATCTGGCACTTGCAAATGGAAATCTTTTAAGTCTAGCGAATGTGGACTACGAGAAAGCCTTCGACACCGTAGAGACCTGGGCTGTCCTGGAGTCCATACAGCGATGTCTCATCGACTGCCGCTGCGTCGAGGTGATGAGATGTCCTTATAAGGCCGCAACAATGACCGTCCAAGTAAAAGAACAGAGCAGAAAAAGAAACCAACTGAGTCGAGGTGTAAGACAGGGAGGCGTCATCTCTCCGAAACTGTTTACGCGTTGGAGGACGTTTTAAAAAAATTGCTTCATTGGAAAGGACGGGGGCATTAATATCAACGGTCAGTACATCTCGCACCTACGATTTGCAGATGACATTGTCATCATGGCGGAATTTCTGCCGGAGCTGAAAGTGATGCTGAACAGCCAGAGTGATTCGTCAAGGCGGGTAGGTCTTGGGACGAATCTGGGCAAAGCAAAACAATGTTCATGTCAACCCGAGACCTGTAATCGTAAACGGCGCTACCCTCGTGTTTCTGCAAGAATACATATATCTAGGTCAAATTATACAACTGGGGCGGCACAAATTTGAGAAGGAGGCAACCAGAAGAAAACGTTTGGGCTGGGCGGCATTCGGGAAGCTGCGCGATATCTTCGAGTCATCGATCCCACAATCGCTTAAGACAGAGTCTATAATCAGTGCGTCCTTCCCGTAATGACGTACGGAGCAGAAACGTGGACACTCACCATAGGCCTCATCCACAAATTCAAGGTTGCTCAGCGTGCAATGGAGAAAGCAATGCTCGGAGTTTCTCTGGTGCATAGAATTCGCAACGAAGTCATCCGCCAGAGAACTAAAGTCACCGACATTGCGCGTAGAATCAGCATGCTGAAGTGGAAGTGAGCCGGCCATGTCTGTAGACGGACAGACGGTCGATGGAGCAGACATGTGCTAGAATGGAGACCACGTTTGGGCAAACGTAGTATGGGACGCCCTGCGGCACGATGGATTTATGATTTGAAGAAGGTGAATGGCAGCGGATGGGTGCGGACTGCTCAAGACCGGGATGGTTGGCGTTGTTTGGAGGCTTACGTTCAGCAGTGGACGGCAAATGGCTGATGATGATGATGATGAAGTCTATGAAAGCCGATTTTCAGCCCACCGTGAGGCTTCAGATCCTAGAACGATAGTTTTGACCCCGTTCGTACCGTACCGTTCCGAACGGTGTCCAAACTAAACGCTAGTTTGGATCGCGACGTGGATACGGAACCGGTGTACGCTACGGACAAAAGAACATATTTGTATGCAGCTTAAGCTAACTAACTGTCACTGTCACTGAATCAAAATCGGTGAAATACCGTTCAGAGCAAACATATTTTATTTAAAAATAAAAATTGAAATTTCAAAACAAACCATGGAATCAATAAATGTTTATATTTGAAAAAACTGTAAGTGTAAGCTTTTATGTATTTATCAAAAAAAAGACGGTAGTTTAATACAAGTTAGCAACATCGTCTACCCGACGTTTATTGATCGCAAAAAAAGTCTGCAAGAACAGTCGTCAATCGTCAGTTTAAATATAATTTGGAACATTATTACAGCCATTACTTCTAGTGACGTCTATAAGGTAATGTTTTCTATTGTTAATGATCTAAACTCACAAAAAACTGTCACACTTAAGTATTCAAAAAGTATTTAGGTAAATATTGTGTCCGATGCGCAACGAAAAACTTTTCAAAATAAAGCCTAGTCACCATGATCAGAAAATGGCCAATCTTCTGAAATAGTCGAACTGAACATTTATTTCGGAAATATCGCTGTAAGTAATACCACTGTGGGGAAAACCCATAAAAAACCGTTGTCCGTGTAGGCAATAGATTACCAATACGTAGTATGAGATGTTAAAAAATCACGTTGTCGATCTCATAGGTCAAAGTTTTGCGAACATGATTATTTTAATTGTGGACTTTTCCACTGTCCAATCACGAAACAAAAATATTCGCGAAAGAGAATCACTTCTTCTGTCAGATTTTTTTCAAGAAAAAAAAAAACATTTCTGGAATGGTTTGTTTGCTGATTTGGCATTAGGGGACTCGCACGTATGAGTATTTACTCTTTAATTTATTTCAAATTCTTCTTCTGTAACTAGATAATATCATGCGGTGCAAAGCTCTTGAACTAGGTTGTGCAATACGGTTTTTCTTTGTGTAGTTAAAGGTATAACTGTGATATTCAACGAAAACAGTTTAGCCACGAATTATGTGAAGAAGATAGCTTCATTTTGCACTGTGCAGTAACACTCCGATAGGCTGCCGTTGCACCTACAGGGAAACGGTATTAGATTGAAACATTTTGATCCGCCTTCACAGATTATGGCAAAAAATTACAGTTGGTCGGCAAGAAAATGGTCAACTTTTTTATGCCAAACAATCCTGCGGGGTAATTCCGTATCACATTAACAGTAGCAATGGCTTTAATACTGACAGTTCACCAACATTCATTCCATTATTTACGTGGTGACCGGACAAATTTACGTAATAAGGGTGCTGTTTCTGGATTTAAAAAAAAACTCTTACGGGGTCTTGAAAACAATCGGCCATAAAACCTACTTTAGCTATCGTACTGTTTGGTCCCTTTCTGTCAAGTTAAAATGAAGTTTGACAGAAAGGGACAAAAGCCGATTGTTTCTTTAAGAATAAGGCGGTTAGTCTAAAACGGGTGCACTGCCACATCCCTGTTATGTCTGCTTGTCTGCACGCCACTGTAACCAAACAAGTCTTGATACACTTTCTAACAACTAACTACTTTGTGTCACTTACAATTAGAAGTATCTACAGTCAGAGAAATTGAATGTCAATCAAATTAACACCCTACGTCAATTTGCCATGTTATCAACCATATTTTTTTTTTAAAAGATTGTTGTTTATAATTTGAATTTTACTCACTGACAATTTAAGTTCCTAAATTAATTTCCCTGACGTAACCTAACCGTAGTTCTGATACAAAAACACAGCTAATTTATTCCTCAATTTGTTCCCAGATTCAAGGTCAGCGTGACAGACAGTCCCACGATATCAGTGACCCCACCCCACAGCTTAGAATACGTGTGTACCAAAGGAGGTACTAGTCCTAACGGCAGTCTCACCCCCAACGGGATGGCGTCCAACAAATCAGCAGCCACAGTGTTGTTAAGCCCTGGCTACTTGCAGGGTCACTGTCAATGTAACCAGTCTATTAAAGTAAGTTCAGAAGTACACAACCTACACTTATAGGGAATCCCAGGGCCAGTCCAGCCCTACTCACTTATGGTTGGTCCCAAAACTTAGTACCCGATTTTCAATTAGACGATCTCTTTGTAATCGAGAATGATCATGATAAATTAATTAATGATTGATGACTATTAATTACTAGTTGTTCACACTGTACAAATATAGCATCTAAATTTCCGATTTCCGTGGATTTTAAAAATCTTCTAAAAAATCTTCCTTACAAACTTTGTTCTCACAATTAAAAACACAAAAAAATAAAAACCCAAATAGGTGCAGCCGCTTTGAACAAACATTTTTGGCAATTGTTCTTTTATTTATGTAGGTAGATTTGTGAGTTTCGTAACCTATCAGAAAAAAGACGTGTGTGTACTAAATTAATTTTGATTTCGCACAGATGCAAAATTAACATGATTTGAAATAATCTCAAGTTCAAGCCAGAAAGTGCAAACATTTTAATTTTCACTTACCTAAAATATCTCCGTCGTTATTTGGAAAAAATAAATGCCTTCATTTTCGTAAAATAACTAGAACTTTTAATAAAGAATAATGGAACCCCAATTAAAAAGGGCTGGAGTAGGAGGTTGCTCTACGAATTTTACTTCGTAATCATCGTATTTCCTCCACCCCCTTACCAAAACAAAAACAAAAAACATTTTAACATTATCATTTTATTTTTCAACTCTCTATTTCTAGAGTGTAAGCGAGGTAGCACTGGCGATGCCGGTGTCTCCTGGCTGGAACGAGGAGCTGCCTCAGGGTCCTGAGGGGCTCTCGTGGCGAAGACTTCACATGTCCCGTGCCAAATTGAAAGCCACTGCCACCACCTCGGAACTGCTTTCAGGTAAATAGACGCTAATTTTATGCATAACTGCCACCGTTATAACGACTTGACCATACATTGAGATCTAGTAAGAAAGTTAAATATTAATGTAAGAAATACACGAACATTCAGGAATAAATTGTCTAAGGGCGAAACCCTAGAATATGTCTTGACCTCATAGTAAATTTTGGATTTTTTGACAGTTTTTCCATACTAAAACTAACTGTCAGACGTCAATTTTATTTCACGGTTTAAAGATCTGAATTTGGTAAAATCAGCCCTAATTGTAGTGAAAACCGCATCAAAATCCGTTGCCTAATTAAAGAAGAACAATGCGATCACACAAACTGACGAAAAGCGACTTTAATCCCTAATACCTATGTATAGATGTACCTATGCATAGAAGAATTTGGACTCACCCAGAAGTTAATAGTTATTTATGCTACAAGTGCGGAAAGTAGGTGATTTCCGACGATTGTGTTTCGGTAAAATACAATAACTTTAGACAGATCGTTAATAATGATAGACAGTACAATTCTATCTGTCCCTGACAAACAAATAGCTGTCAACATTTTATATTGTCGCATGCTTTGGCTTTATTGGTACGAGTCGGAAATCATCTTACGAACGAGTATCATACAACGTTTTACTAAGAATTGTGCGTGGAAAAAAAAGTACTTAAATTAATTTATTGATCAAAATCTAAATCTAGAGTCATTAATAACGCGTTTGATGAAGTATTAGTTTTATTGTAGCTTTTATATTAATGAAAATCTGAATTATCTAATTTGAAAAACTTTTCTCAAATAATAAAAACTGCGTCGGGCTGACGGAGTTAAAAAAAGTAACTAACTAATACATATGTCCCACCGCTGGGCAAGGCAACACAGGGATGAATGGAACGCTTCGGCCGATCTATACAGGGTGACTTTGCTTACCTACTTACTTAACTTGTAATTCAATTTGAGAGATAAGTGACACTAATGTGAAAAAGTGTCACTTTCCGCACATTTTGGCTGCGCTGCACTTATTTGTAGCCAACCCATCTTGTTTATCAGTCGTGTGAGGTCCTTACAGTTGTTTATATTACTTGTGGTTCTGAAGCAAAACTCTTTACTACAATTCTCGAAAGGTGATCTAAATAGACGACGAAATATTTTTTGTAATAAGGAAAAAATACTTTTGCTTCTTGGGACCGTTCTTAAATAATAAGATAAATGATGCTTTGGACATATACCAGCTAAATAAGAAAAAAATGTTAAAGTGAAATATTTAAATATATTAGTAAACATACATAAAAGAGACAGAAAACTTAAAAAAAATACTTAAATAGTAAATCTCTTTTATACTCACCCTCTCACACTTTTTCACACAATTTCACACAACTCACCTAGAGGTTAACACTCCATACACCGTTTTGATTATTTTGTTTTAAACTTTTTTCTTTTTCTGTGTAATGAATGATATACCTCCTTTCATTAATATGTCTAATTAAGCTAGTAATGTAATGATCACCTTAAGGAAGAGCGCTGATGTCTGAGATACAGATATCTTTATATCTAGTTCAGACACAGATGCCTTCATTCAGTATAAATTTAAGAAAACTTGAATGTGTCCTGTATATCTGTTCAAATGTAACATATGGTCTGTGTCAAATATTATATTATATTATAATTTGGCTGCTTGGAAAAAGCTCTTTTCGAGCAAATTAATTGTAAATGCCTGTTATGTCAGAAGGTAAGTTAGATGCCAAACAATTAAAATTAGAAAGGACATCTGATGGAGTTTGATATTTTTCCTTGTGCAAGCAGTATTTCCCGATTAGTCAAGGAAATTGAAAAGGGACTTCTCCAACTGTTTGATATGCAGCGCACTTTATCGAGGTCAGAAGAGGGCAATGTCGCATTCGCGCTTGTATAGGTATACATGCATCCTACGTGAGTAGATGTCAATTATCAGAAGACAAAGGAATTTCAAAATTCCCACTACAACATACAATTCAAACTAATTAATTGTTTCACCGATTCTTATATCGAGGGCACGAAAACATTCAATAGAAACAAACATGAACAAAATGCCTTCCAACTTTCAGGCTTCGCGATGGTCGCCATGGTGGAACTCCAGATTAACGAGCCGACCAACGTTCCTGAATGGCTGTTCGTAATGTTCGCGGTCTGCACGACGGTTCTCGTGGCAGTACATATCTTCGCACTGATGATATCGACGTACTTGCTGCCGAATATTGATGCAGTTAGCAAGATGGAGATGCCCAGGGCGCCAGCGAGTGCGTTGAGAGACTCTCCTCATGAAAGGATGAGGGGATTCATCGAGCTGGCTTGGGCTTTTAGTACTGTTTTAGGTAAGTGTTGGAAGATCTTCAAATACTTTAGGTTGGCATGGAGCAATCCCATCGGTAATTATATCCTCCCGAAGTCACGAGCGAATTTAGGTTAATTGGTGGCCAACCTCATATTAGATTAGGATGAGCCAAGAACATGAGATATTATAGTTCACAAGTGTGTGCGCATACGACGGTGCACTTTCTGATACTTTTTCTCTGAGTCCGATGGGACGGCAATCCGAAACGACCGGGGAGAAGGATCAGGCGAAGACCAACGATACCTTAATGTGTAACCCGATAGAATTTCTATAACATCTTGATTTGAAAACTGGGAAGCAGACACCTACTAAGCATTTAGGTTATCTTGACCTATCACGAGATTTCCGCATTTAAACTAGTTCAGTGTACACTTGCAGTTATTGGTAAGATAAATAAATACTCTCGTTGATATTCGATCCACGACTCGCCCATTCTGAAAGAGAAGAAAAAAAAGTAAGTACCTATAGTGAAATTGATGCCAGTACCTAATTCATGATTTTTTTCTGCATTTCCAGGTCTCTTCCTATTCCTGGTGGAGATAGCGATACTGTGCTGGGTGAAGTTCTGGGACTACTCGTTCGCGGCCGCCACCGCCGCCACAGTCATCGTTATACCAGGTACAGTGATACCACTCGTCATTCTGTGAGTGCTCCCTCTGTCTCCTTGTCTATTTCTGTTAGTCTGTGTATCAGGTATGTTATACAGTCATTAACTTCATTATCCATTTTGTATTACATAACGAAACGTACCTAAACCTGCTAGCACAGAAAATAAAACTTTACTGAAAAGTTTATGTGAACCGTGCGAAGCCAAAAAAAAAAGTTTGTGTTATTGCTCCGTTTTTACCTGACTACGGCGAAGCAAAAATGAGGGTTATGATTTTGACCGGTATGTATGCATGTATGTGGGTAGGAATGTTCATCTGTTACCTTATAAATTCTAAACTACTTATCATAATTCGAAAAATGAATTTCCTCTTCGACTTGGTTTTTTTCTTCCCACCGAAGTGCCCCCTTGGCCACTTCCATGACTACCTCATCTAACGATTATCTTTCTTTTACAGTATTAATCGTCTTCGTGGCGTTCGCTATTCACTTCTATCATTCTTTGGTGGTACAGAAGTGCGAGACTTCGGACCAGGACATCGAGCAGCTGGAAACCATGAAGAGAGACCTGGATACTGCTACCGTTAAAGTTAATATGTTCTGATTATGAGACAACCTTGAAATAAGTCCATTGACAGCTAAAAATAAAAGACATTTTGATAAGGCAATGGACTATTTCTGATTGAGGGTTCAGGACCTTTTTGCGTGGTCATATTTTGTCCTGTTAAAATATGAAAGCAGTAATATTATCGCCTTGCCATTACGTTGCGGTCAGAATCGTGTTTTGAGCGACGAATGTCGAAATATCGCTTATATAGCGATAGCCTTGCTGACATTCCTCACGATAAGGCATGCTAAAAAAGCCTGTACTTATATTTTTATGTAGCTTTGCCGAGGTACAGTTTTCTTATAATAATTGTTCCCTGTGATAAATGACCTGGTGAATCTTTGATATTATAATCTTTTAAGCGCAAAGTGTCCCGAGATATCGAATATTATTAGATTTGTTACAAACGCAACGACTTGTAAACGAATTAGATTTCGATATTTTAAGACCTCAAAGTGACAAAGTGAAAGATGACGAAATTAGTTTTTTTTTTGTAAAGAAAAATCAGAAATGCTTATAAAAATTAAGTAAAAAGTTGGTCTGGTACCTAGTTTCTCCAATTTAAAAAAGTATTGCACACAGAAGATTATCCTATTTCTTGAATTAACGTAATTATTATTAGCACTTGCGAGTATTGTGTGACGTAAGTGCAAGACTACTCACACAATTTGCGAATCTTTTAAGTGCTAATTACTAATGAAGAAATGTGGACAAAACACATGAACTACGTGCATGATCAACCTTCATAGACGTGTCATATAATAAAACTATAATTATCATTAAAATGTGAAATCTGTAGAGCAGATAAGCGTAGCACATTACAAGTCTCAAAGACAATTAAATTATTATATGAAATGTGTAAATATTAAAAAAAGAGATGACTTTTATGTAGATGAAAAGATAACTTAATTTATATAATACTTAACTATTGGGAGTGTTAACATTTTCAATAGTACAATCTGTAAAGTCAAATCTTTAAATTTCTACCTTATGTCAACGTCATAAGGTTCAAAATTGACCTGCTTTTGTTTTATTTTTATATATTTTATGGTGTTGACTGCGTAACTGATATTCAGATTATTTGCTAATAAAGATCTTATTTAACTAGCTAGGAATTTCAGTAAATTTGGTTTGAAGTAATAAAAAAGACAGTTATTTTTTATATTTTCTCCAAAGAGTCTTCCAGATTTTTATGTAATGTACAATTAGAAAGACTGTAAGGGAAGAATCTAAATGAGAAATAAATAAGTACATATAATATGTTTAGAATCATTAAAAGTGTGGACCAACAGTGAATGTGTACTTGGAACAGTTGAACCAGTATTTAAAATAAGAGACGTGAATTTGTTAATATGAGTATTTTAAGAGATAAATAAACGAATAAAATATTATGTTGAAGAAATTGTTTTTTTTTGCACCAACGTAGATGGCAAGTGAATGGATGCGCAAGAGTCGGCGACATCATCTTCAGCAGCATTCTAGCAGTTCACTGCTGGACAAAATATTAATGACAAACTGACAATAAGTTAAATTAATTAATTGAAGTGCCAATAAGTTTTAACTAAAAATAAACTCTGCCTCTTTGGTATATGGTCGCAAATTCATTTGTAATTGTTCATGAGGTCGTTTTATTGGACCAACTTTTTCAGTAGCAGGCCGGAGTCTGAATATGTTCCCGTTTGATGGCAATAGGCTCGCCCTCTATTACATGGGACTTGAACATAACTGGCGAAATGTGGGTATGAACCATACTATGCCAGAGGTACATCTGTCTGACCCTTCGGATAAGAGAAGAATAAACTTCTTCTGTCGATGTCAACACGTATATCATAAAAGTTAGGAGGTTAATGTCAGAGACACGCCTGTACCCGAATCGCGTAATACAAAGGCCGCATTCCGAGTTAGACCATAATCGCTGACAGCGCTCACATCGATAATTTGCGTTCCGATTTAGATTTCAGCTGAGAGCTGTCAACATTTCGCTCACAATGATATTTATATAGGGCATGGTCGGCGTTATCGCAAGATGGCGCATGTCATGACGTCATCTATGACGATTCACATGACATCGTTATTGCGCTCACGCTAATTCGGTACGGACGTAAGCCCGCTCAAATCGATTACATCTCAATTCGGAATGCAGCCATAATCCATCGTTTTGAAACAGCACCATAATGCGTAACACATTTTCGTAAACGATTAAGACTACTCTGTTTGATTTTGACAGTTCAACAACATTCATTGCGTTATTTAAATTGTCGAGCATATTTTTTTCATACTTGTGAAGCAATGGATTAGCAATCTGTTTCAAAACGATTCAGATTACGATTGAATGTGTATTACGCAATTAGGGTACAGATTACTAATCCATCGCTTCAAAACACGATATAAAAATCTGTTCAACAATGTAAATAACGAAATGAATGTTGTTGAACTGTCAAAATTAAACAGATTAGTCGTAATCGTTTACGAAAATGTTTTACCTACTCAATTAGGCTGCTGGTTTAGAGAAGATATTTGTATTTTGATTAAAGATGTTACAATAGGTACTTGACATAATTATAAATGTGTTACATAACTCTCAATCTTAAAGCTCTTTGCTTTCTGTGGTTCAGTGGCGAGTGTATCCAGAAGCACAATTTCGAAAATGCCAAATTAGTTTATTTATCCCCTCAACTGATCAAGATGAGACTCAAAACAAAACATCTTATCTGTCATTTTTGACGCTGTCAAATGGTTGGCTCATGGTGATATCAAACTAGGATGTCATGACGTCATCTATGACGATTCATGGGAAATCGTTATCGCGCTCACGCTTATTCGGAACGGGTGTAAGCACGCTCAAATCAAGTACAGCGCAATTCGGAATGTACTAGGTTGATGTGATTTCTAAAGCCAATGGTGGATTCACATGCTGCTCATTCGGTGAACAAAGGGTTTCGGCAACAGTAATAAAAAACCAAAATAAACATAATTACCTTACATTTATTTCTAAAGACAAACAAGTAGAAAATCTTCCATCCTTACACACACTTCTAGCACAACTTACAAACCAGGCCTTAGAAAGTTCTTGTCAAACATCAATGCTTCTCTGAACGCTTCCCGGGGCCCCTGCAACTGTGGGCCCGCATTATTGTGGCCCTGCATCTCTGTGGGCTCCACAATACGTCTCTGTTTTGTAGTTGCATTGATATTTGACAATCATATCAATATACAAAAACTAAACCTAAGAATACATTCAAAATTATGTGTGATTAATATTACAGTGTTTTATATTTAAAGCAAAGTACATATTTAATAGCTCAATTATTATTTTAAATTGAGAATATTGTTAACTGATAGGTTTATTAGCATTACAAACATAAGGCCTTTGGCAGACGATGGGAAAGGCGTTAAACTTTTTTTGAGAAAATGGTAAAAGTATGTGATATGCTAGTGTTCAGAGCACAATCCTGCGTTTGCTAAAGGTACACACGGCTCATTTGATCTTTCGTAGATATTTTCACAGAAAGCTTGACACACATACATGCTTATTTTATTTCAATTATTCAAGAATATTCAAAGATACACAATTTAGTAGTTAGTACATTTGGCTACACAAATTCTAGAAAGTAAATTGTCGACAATCGCTTATGCACGTAAGTGTATTTTTCTTTACTTGTCTAATTTGGTAATCTTCTGTCAAGCCTTTCGGCGTTTACAAGCGTGTTGTTATACGTTAATAATATGTTTAATTTAATATAGAGTTCCGAAACTCTGGTTTTGTGAAAATAAATGGTAAATTCGAAGGTGTTATTAATTCCATGTGTTTTTTTTTCATGCTTACATACGTTCATACCATACTTCCTAGTGTAATATACTCAAAAAACATTACAAAATAGATCAGGCAAAGAAAAATACACTGCATGTGTAACTATAAAACATTACAATCAATGTTCTACACTTATTGAAAAATGGGGCATTTTTTGTGCACAATTTTACTTACTATGTTAATATAAAATTTCGTTCGATTTTGTGATACATAACAAGACTATTAGATGCAAAATTACTATTATATAACAACAAAACAGTCACCTACCTATTTTGTATTATTAACATGTATAGCTCGCAAATAGTACGAAGATTATATCCAATAAGTTCCTGTAAATATATCTGTAAGTATCATTCAAAATATTATTACACAAAAAAATTAACTTTCATAATCTTGGCAAAAGTAGAGAAAAAAAAAACCAAGCAAACTAAACCTACCATGCAAAACATAGATACTTAACACATTAACTTGATATCGACTTACATACAATCTTCATAAAGGTACACAGTGTCAGAGTCTTTCAACATATATTTTACATCAGTATCACATGTCAACATCTTCTATTGTTTGGTGGGCGGAAACTAAAAGCCCATTTCTCTTCGGCTCCTTCTCTGCATCCTTCTTCTCATCCTCTTTTAGTTTTGCTAGGATACTCTCCCTGGGCTTCCAAACTACGAGTGACATGTGCGGCTTCTCCAGTCTACAAATAAACGAGAGTGATAAGTAAATAATGTGAATCAACCTCATTATTCGAGAGTGAAAGTGTAAACCAGTTTTTAAATACAGTTCGATTTTGGGGAAACCCCATAGAAAACTGAGTTTCTATAATAGAGCTATTTGCTATTTTGCTATATGGTTATAATCCGTCTGGATTTGTCTTGATATTTAAAGCCGTTTGAGCCACCGTCCGGCGTCGAAATGTGTCCTACTTTTTGAGCGAAGAAGATTTTATTTTAAAATGAAAAAAATAATCGTTACTGCTCTCAAAACGGTGACTGAAAACTTGTGAGGAAACCGACATGTCCTAGAACCAAAATATTCAAAGACATTTGACATCCACCAACCCGCACTTGCACCGGGCCCGCGTGGTGGATTATGGCCCATTCCCTCTCACAGAGAGGAGGCCTGTGTCCCAGCAGTGGGAATATTATGGGCTGATTAAGTAATCATTACTGAAAAATAAAATCCTGGCTTTTTTCAAGACGTTTCAAATTTCCAAATGACGAACGACACGACATGACATGTGCAGATACAGCTGCCGGCATTACGCGAAACACCGCACATGACCACAGTTCAGTGAAATTACTTTTCAACTCTTTCAGAAATATGCATCTTATTTCTTGTGCCATAACTACGATATTGGATACTTCGCGGTTCTCGAGAAAGTACCGAAATGCTAACAATCAGCCTTTATGTTTGCTTCAACATTTCAAGAGGTTATGCATCTCAAAATAGTTTCACTTTTCGCAGCAATGTGATCATGAAACACGTATATGAGTTTTTGTCTGTGAAGCAATGAAAGTTAAAGCTAAAAAAAAATTGTCATAATATGAAACTGGAATGCAACCCAGTGAAACATTAGATTAATTATCAACTTAATTGAATTGAATAATGATACACTCACATGTTTCTTTGTTGACCAAAGGATTAACTGAGTAGTCATAAACGGTAATTTTGAGCTACAAGGAATTTTTTGCAAATGTTTACTGAGTTGATCACAAAATCTCAGACCATGAGAATTTCAATACAATAGAGATAAGGTCAATATAATCTAGTCTTTAAGTCAAGGTTCAAAGAAATCACAAAGTATTTCATTGTTGATTTCATACAATTATGTATTGTTTCTTTGAATTGTTTGCAATTGGTCAATTTGACAAAAAGTAAAAAAAATAAAAAACTGTAGTAGCAGGAGGAGCAGGAGTATCCAGTTTACTCCATGAGGGTTTTGGAAGTGCCACTAGTCAATCTGTCTAGCCCTTTCCCTACTATGCTGGTTTCAGCTTCCAGTTAACCGGATGCAGCTGAATACCAGAATTATACATGGAGGGTACAAGACCCCCCTTGGTAAGACTGGTTGTCAGAGTTTTGGGCTACAGCCCACCTGTAACTACTGCCAAAGAATTACGAATGACAGCCCGGACCAACGGCTTAAGATGCTTTCCAAGGGGCGGTCAATATATAATGGATGGTCACCCATCCACATACCGCGGCAAGAGTAGGGTTATCTTTGATCATTATTTTGCCACAAGCGAAGAAGTGAATGAGAAGAAGTGCTACTAGTGCTGGCTGTTTAATTGCAAAACAACAAAAGGTGTAGTGATCAACACTCAAACAAAATTAATGTAAAGTGAATGAACAAACAGATGACTCTTCAATTCTTAATCAATGCTGCTTTGCCTAAGAAAACTTTTGTCATACAAGAGTGCGAAAACAGTCTCATATTTCTTGTAGGACTGATGATACAATAAGACTGCCACCATTGAGCCACCCTACGTATATGTATGTATTACATTTATATCTGTAATTTATAATTACAAGCTTTCCCAATTCAGAGTGCCAGATCGGCCTTCCCTTCACCCTAATTGCGCGGGTGTCCCTCAGGGCTATGTGAAACCACCCTTTTTCTTCACACTGTTCACCAGCGATATCCCTAAGCCATTTACGTGTGTATTGTGTCGTCGGGTGTCCATAATATAGAGATTCTATTCTATGTCTCACCTGTCAATAAGCGCTGCAGGCAGCAGTGGTTCCTCCTGCAACTTCTTCAACTCTTCTGACAGAACTATTGTGTGACCCTTCAGCTTCTCGCTAACAGGCTCCATGCCTACATCCATTACTTCATCAGCCGCTAGTGAGTGCTGAGTGTATTCTGACGATATGTGCATGCTATTCAAATGGGCGGCCATTTTCTCTTCAGTTATTAGTTGCTTTGCTGGTCTGTGAGCAAAAATAAACTATATATAGTAATTCTAAGCAAAAACCTTGTTACTTAAGAATAAAACAGTTCTTAAAAAGGACATTGTTTCGTTTTTAGTCTTCTGTGAAGTAAACAGAACTACAAAATAAAATTGTGGGAGGTGTATTTTTGTTTATAATGGTTGTACACAGCTTCAGTGATTTTAGAAAGAAATTGACGCGAAGAGCATTTGTTTGAAATAGGTTTCCATTAAACGGAAAAGAACATACCATTGGACAAAAATGCTCTTTTGCTGTACAGTGTTTTTACATATCTCGTTAAAGTACCACGCAATTTGTAAAAATCAAATCAACAGAGTACTTACACGGCCGGTTCTACATCCAGACTCTTTCTCTTGCAGTGGATTACAGGGCTGATCTTCTGCTCCAATGCTGGACGCTGACCCGTGAACTGCACTAGTTGGGGCGGTGAAGACATGCCCCATGGCAGCCCCTGCACGTTCCACGGTGCACCCGTAGGCGCAGGCATTGCGTGCGGCTCCGACATCTCACGATTGAAAGGCATCGACGACGCCAGTGCTTGATGAGCAAACATTTGTTTCGCCAGTTCATCTGACTGATTATATGGATAACCGGGATACCCATATATATCCATTTTCACTAGAGTTAAAACTGCACAATCTCAACCAAAAAAATCTCCGATTACCTGCACTTCCAGGAAGAGATTTTACGTTTTTTTAATTTTTTTATTAACACTCTCACAACAACAAACTATCGAGTATCGACACAATTGACAGCTGACTTTTTAAATCGTAGAGAAGGTTCTTGAAAATTCCATTTTTCATGTAATATTTTTTTATGCGGTAAACCTCGTTTAGTCGATTACTATTCTCGTCAATAGTAAACTAGACGATCAGCGCTTTGCCTCGCATCACTTCTTCGTCGTTTTGCTTCTATTCTCGCCAATACTGAGGAACAGACTTGTTTGAAACATGATAGAGGTGGGTAACTCCGGAGGTACTGTTCCAAAGGAGCCGGTTCCGAACGCGGATACGTAAACCTTATTTATTCCTCACTATCCTTACCGGCACCGCGGTACCAAATGATTCTGGAGCGCGCGTTAACTGTTCACTCGCTCAAGTCACTCGGAAGTACTCGGAACACGTCGTATCGCTATAGTACCTTGGCACTATGACATTAGTAGGGACACAATAACAGTACGGTGCGCTCTTATTTCAATTGACTTAGAGTTAAATATGGATTGACTGGCACGCATAAAACGTGATTTTTGTGTCATTGTAGAGTCGCTCAAAAGACAGACCACGCTTATTAACAAAATTATGTATGTGTTTTATTTATTTTTAGAGAATGTTTGTATTCTTCTGCAAACTTTAACAGACCATACTATCGCATTAAGTATGCACTTGTAATGATAGTTGTAAAATAAATAAATAACAGTTTTTTACTAAAAACTGTTATTTATTTAAATAAAATACTTCGGGGAAGGAAGTAAAATAAAAATAATACGCTGTACGAAATTTAAATCATAATATCAATAAAATAACCAACTGTTCGATTATTCAAAATGTGCCAAATTATCCAGTGAAGCAAATGAATAAAATGTTCTGCGAAACCGGGGAACCAAAATGAGCGAGTGAGTGCCGGTGCCAAAGGAATAAATAAGGTGAACCGGTACCGGGCCCGGAGTCGGAATAAGTGAATCAATTCACTTGCCGGAATAAAGATTACCCACCGCTAAAACATGATCCTTGGATGGCCGAGCCGGGCTTGGCTTGCTTTTGGTCGTTTTAGAAAACGCAATGGGACGAAAACTTATACAATCGACTAAAATCAATGTTTGAAAAAATAAATTTTGCTTGTTGGTCCTCACTATTTGACAAGTAAACCACGAAGTCAAGTCAAACAAAAAATTAAAAAATAATTTTGCGCCTTTCACTTTCGTGTTTATAGTAAAATCATATTTATTTTGCTAAATTATGTTCTCATTTTGTGTTAACTTTAATCAGATAATGTTGTGTATATAACTATAAACAATGCTCGTACTTTTTTAAAAAGGAGTGTAATAAAAACTTGCAAAAATGGGCTTGGACTTTGATGTCTTTGAATTTTGCAAAAAACTGCGGCAAAACCGGCCTCCGCCGTATCAGTGTCCTTTAGAAAAGTGTGACAAGGTGTACAAGAGTTTATGTGGGCTACAGTATCACTTGGTTCATTATGATCACGATAACCCAACCCCGGCGACGCCAGCGGTAGCTAGTCACCGGAAGAAGGGTAGAGGCAGGGCGGCCGTGCCAACGGGTGACATCGCTCTTCAAAGTCCACCGAAAGAGGCTCTGACTTTCGCTGAAGCTCAAAAAGTTGTCCAGTTTGAGATAGATGGCAAAATCAGCAGAATTCCAATTGACCAGCCTTTACCAATTATGTCACTGGATGAATGGGAGAAGACAAATGCTGGTCTGGAGAAACCTTTGCCCATTGTGGAACCTCCAGCTGAACCTCATGTCAAATTACCTGAAGCAAGCTTCAAGGTACGGTGCATTGGTTTTTGTAATAATATTATTAGATTTTTTATTCCAAATTCATGTTTGCCTTTCATTAAAAATGATAATTAAATAACTCAATTATACAGTATTTTTTATTGGTAGAGACTTATAGTTTTTATGTCTTCTATGCAGAGCCAGATTGTCTAATTTTAAATTGGTAAAATGATACTTCATATTTGCCTGCAAGTCGTCTACAATGAAACCTAACTTGAAAGGCTCATTTCAGTTACTTATTTTATTAAGTTTACATGCACAAAATTGCAGAATAACATCTCAAGGCATGTGCAGTGCAATTCGCAAACTAAAATATTACAAACACCTACAAAAGTTGGATATGTAAAAGATAATTCAAAAGTTAATGTAAACACATTATTTCTAGAGAGATACCACTAAATAACACCAAGGCCCTCTGTTGCATTATTACTGTAGCTACTAACACAGATATTTATCAGGTAAAATATTTTTTTACAGTTTTCTGGTGTCACCTAGGGATTGGAATATACGTCTGAGATTCTTGGCCAAGTCAAAGTTGTGTTTCTTCTAGACCTTCCATATATTTATCTGACTTTGGATTAATCATCCTCGAAGAACTATACACTTGAGAGCACTTCTCGGTTTTTTTTTTCAACTGACCTCACTATTGGAGTCAAATTTAAATACTGTAGGAAAATATTAATGCGGAATACCAAGAGATTTATTTATGCTGGATCTTGGCTCATATTATACACCATTCCTTAGTTTTCTGGCCATTATTTTATGTAGTACAAGATCATAAAACTAGCTTCAAACCCTCGGATGTATAAGGTGCCTACCATCAACTGCTTGGCTAGTCAGCTTAGAAATACCAGAGAGCAGAATCAGTAGCAAATTCAGTCTTAGGCACCTAGTACTTGTTGAAAGGCCTACTAACAACTACTAGGTACTGCAATTTGAAAACATTGTAAAACCAATTATGTATTTTGAAAAGAGTACCCGTGGAGTGTCTTGCCGGCTCTTCTCCATAGGGAAAAACCAAATGGAACCGTGCACCTAGCATCTGACGTGTCATAAGAGCCGTGTGGTGTTTGAAGTCTGGATTTGTGCCCGGTAGATGGCAATAGGCTCGCCCCCTATTACATGGGACTTAAACATAACTGGCGAAATGTGGGTGTACTATAGGTACACCTCTGCGCAACACTTCGGGGAAAAAAGGCGTGATGATATGTTATGTTATGTAAGAGCCCATTTAGGTTTATGTGAAACTAGCACTTCGGCCGCGACTTTGTCCGCGTCAATTACGAAAAAAAAAAAGTTGGCTATGTTCGTCAGACATGATTTCGGCGGTTTTACCATTAGGTAAAACAATTTCTCTAATCGGTCCATTAGTCTCGGAGCCTATTCAATACAAACAAACAATCAAATCTTTCATCTTTATAATATTAGTATAGATAAAATATTTTTATTTTGATTGGTAGTAACCTCTGCTTACTAAACTGGCCAACTATCCATGGCTCTCGAAAATAGTAAGACATGTTTCTTTTCTTTACCTTAAATGATATTTGCATGAGAAATCATTGCGCTAGTTACTAATTATTATTATTATCCAAGACCTAAATATTTAAACCTGTGAATGCTGCAAATAAATGATTCTGATCTACAATTTCATAAACTTATGAACAGGATTTGTGTGATCTAAAAACTCGAATTAAATCTAGTTAAAGCTGTGTAGCTTGGACCAGATTTAGTTTGAGTTACCACATATGTGGTATCAAAATCTTCATTGATTCATTAATGAACATTCACAGATTGATGAATGTGACATAGATAAGTAAATTCACGCCTTTTTCCTTGGAAGGGCTAGTCAAAGCTACACAAAGCCACCTATTACAATCCTTACTACACTCCTATCATGAAATTTTGTATCATCCCACTTCCAGCTTGTTGATGACTACAATGAGCGCGTATGTGACGCCCCAACTCGACCAAACGCCTACATTCGCTTCATAGAGAAATCTGCCGAAGAATTGGACGGCGAAGTCGAATATGACGTGGATGAAGAGGATACGGCGTGGCTGGCCATAATTAATAAAACGAGGGCCAAGCAGAACTTGCCTGTGGTCACTGTTGATACGTTAGAACTGCTCATGGATCGATTGGAGAAGGAGTCTTATTTTCAAGTAAGCAGTTGTGTACTTATAATATACAGGGTGTCCCAGAAGTCGATGTCAAGCCGGAATCGGGTAATAGGTCATAATAGTTAACAGAAATTTAAAAAAAAAAGACTTTTGTAAAATAATCTTAAAAAGAAATTTAAAAAAAAATGTTAATATTACTAGAAACAGGAGTTCAAATTCCGTCACAGGCAGCAGAAAAGTTTGAAAACAAAAACTTTTGTAAAATAATCTTAAAAAGAAATTTAAAAAAAGTTAATATTGCTAGCAACAGGAGTTAAAATACCGTCACAGGCAGCGATTTTCTCGTGTTAAAAGACAGAAATGTGCTCATTTTAATTATGACTTTACCTATCACCCGATTCCGGCTTGATGTCGACTTCTGGGACATCCTGTATTTGAGCTTTTTATACAGATAAGATCAATGCTTTTTAGAGGCAACACCATGCTGACCAGTAAGTCTATTTTGTGGTGGACACCTACCAACCAACATAGATAATTAAAACTTCTTTGTAATGGTTTTTTTTTGTAAAAAGGCACCAAGTTTCCTTAAAGCCATAATAATATGTAATTATTGATTCATTGTCAAATTATACAGTAATGAAACCTATGGTAGACTAGAAATGTTGCCTTCGTTTAAAACAAGCATTCAAGTTAAACTTCACTATGTTGCTTTCATAGGCATCTCAGAATGGCCAGCAGACAGCAGCCACAGTGGACGAGGATGCGGTATGCTGCATCTGTATGGATGGCGAGTGTCAGAACACCAATGTGATTTTATTCTGTGACATGTGCAATTTGGCTGTGCATCAGGACTGCTATGGGGTAAGTCATAGTCTTCTTTTGAGTTACTTTATTTAAAACTAGTTTTTGGCCGCGACGTGAGATTTCCTGAGCGCCCGACGACTCAACCTGTCGCATTGCAACTCCTGCCCGCGCTATCACTTCGTTCTTTCTTACTTGTTTTTATTTTGCACGGCTCCTAAGGGTCATGTCGAACAAAAAAAAAACAATAAATCATAATATTTTTTCAGTCAACCAGTAGCTCTAGGCTCTACATACATACTTATGAACAAGCAAATGTTACCTCTTTGTATTATTAGTATAGAAAAACTTTTGTAAGTACTGTTTGTGATTATAAGAGAACAATAAAGAATATTATATTACATAACCTATATTTGATTAGGTATATCAGTAATCCGTCTTTTCTTCTTTCCTTAAAAAAGTCTGTGTCTTGAAAGAGGAAAGGAAAAGTATTCATTGGGACTTGAACAGGTAGAACACAAACGAAATATATATAATGACAAAAACTTAGAAAAGTTTAAAGAAATAAATAAATAATTGGATATAAAAACGTTTTGGTGTTTTTAAATTTTGATAGTCCAAATGCTTAAAGTATACAGTATTTGAAATAGCTTTTTTGTCCACAGCTTAATTATTCACCAATTGTTTTATTATGGGTATGTGTTATACGTACGTACATTGGTTAAATTTGGTTATAACTAATAATTGAATGATTCTTGGCATGTGACAAAATAAAACATTTTCAAGCAAGGCAAGTTCTGTCATCCTTGCCTCTGTCGTTCCCTGCAAAAGCTGTATATTTCATATAATAATATAAACTTGTTCTAGGTGCCCTACATACCCGAAGGTCAGTGGCTATGCAGACGGTGTCTGCAATCACCATCGCGTCTTGTCAACTGCGTGCTCTGTCCCAACACTGGTGGTAAGTATTCGATAAGTAAAGGAACTTTCCACCTTATCAATTACGAATAAAGTTCATATTCTATTGCTGTGTAAGTGGTTCTGAGTGGTTTTATCTCGTCGTTGCCAAAGTAAACTGGCCTGAAGAGAGATGAGGCACAGGGTGTATAGTTCACTCATACTTTTGGAAAAGGGAGGATCCTCCGACCAGATGGATGTCGTATCTGGTGGGCAACTGCCCGATCTCTTGGAAATCGCGACGCCCCCGCAAGGGGGCGTGGCGAGCGGTCCCGGGGCTTCGCCCCCCGGCCGCGGATGCATATTTTGGGGTTGTAAATACAACCCCCTCGTAATGTTCGCAACAATGGCTTGAGGAGCCTGTTGGAACGCAAGCAATATTACTCGCGTCCCTGTGTGTGATTGCTGTGAGTTTTTCTGTAGGAGCGTCACGACGCTTATAATGAAGCGCCGCTTTCTTCACGACATCTCGGCGGTCTGTCACCGCCAGGTGAGACCTCTAGTTACCTAGAGGAGGCCCGGCGGCGACAACCAGCGGCAGAGATGCCGACTCGACGCGCCTACAGAGTAGGTGAATGGTCCCCGCCCGTCCAGATCACAGAGCTAGCCGTTACTGTCCGGGCTAAGGGGCCGTCATGTGTGTGTGAGCGGTATTGTACTGTGTAACACCGCTCAGTGTCTATATAAATCGCAGCCCGCGCCGCGCATTTATGTGTGTATTTAGGTGCCTGTTTAGTGGCGGATGTCTGTGTTTGTATACGTAGCGTGCCTATATTAACCTAGGACACGTTACGCAACGGGTGTATATTGTGTGTGTGGAGTCTTATTGTCACAGATAAGCTGTGTGTAACCTGAATTACAGCTTATCTGGGCGTCAGTCCGGTGCGATGGAGTCGTGGTCCGCTAACAGGTCGCGGGGGAGGGGTCTCGCGTCAGGGGGGCGCGCATGCCACGGCGCTATCTGTTTGACATGAGGCCAAGCAGATGCGTCCGCACGCGCGAACATTCCTTTCGCGAGGCGCCCTACAAACTCATCCAGGCCCTCAATCCCGAGGTCCCTCTGAATGACATCGTTCCTCACGAAGCGAGGGGCGTCCACTATGGTCCGCAACGCTAGACTTTGCTGCGCGCGGAGCAGCTTGCGGTTGGACTCGCTCGTGAGGGCGAGCCACGCAGGGGCGGCGTACGTCAAGATCGGGCGCACGTACTGTTTGTACACGCCCAGCTTGACGCGCACCGGGATGCGGGATGAGAGCACTGGTTTGAGGAGGTTGCGGGCGACCCTCCCCTGTGCGGCGACCCTGCGGACATGTGGCCCCATCGTGAGCCGCCGATCGATGGTGACACCCAAGTACTTGACTCGGGGCGACCAATCGATCTCGACTCCTTGTAGCTGCAAGGGTGGTGGGAGGCGCGCTAAGCCGGTGACCATGGCCTGCGTCTTACCCACGTTTACGGACAGCCGCCACTTTGACAGCCATTCCGGGAGGAGGTCTAGGACGCGCTGCATTTTGACCGCCGCGTACTTCGCATTGAGCGATGTTGTTATGTACGCGGCGTCGTCTGCATACAGCGCGAGTGTCGTGTCTGGAGTCGTGGGGATGTCGTCCGTGTAACGTGAGTAACACGCCGGCGATACGCAGCTGCCCTGCGGGACACCGGCGCGCACCGGGCGGGCGCTAGATAGCGCACCGTCGACCACCACCCTAAATGTCCTGTTGGAGAGAAAATCAGAGACCACCTTTACAACGCGACGGGGCGCGTCTGACGTGGCCAGCTTGTAGGTCAGACCGTCGTGCCACACGCGGTCGAAGGCCTTCTCCATATCGAGGAATACTGCCACCGAGTATTCCTTCTTATTGATAGCAGCTGCGAGGTGGTGCAGTACCCTCGACAGCTGGAGCGTCGTGCTATGCTCCGCCCGAAACCCAAACTGTTCCGGTCGCGGCTGTATATGTGGCTGGAGATGTCGCAGCAGGAGTGCTTCGAACACCTTGGAGACCGTTGGCAGTAGCGTGATTGGCCGATAGCTCTCTGGCTTCAGGGTGTTTTTCCCCGCCTTGGGCAGCATTATGACGCGCCCCTCCTTCCACGCGGCGGGAACGGTCCCGGTGCGCAGTATCGCCGTGAACAGGCGCGCCAGCGCCGCTACCATACGGTACGGCAGGTGGCGCAGCACTGTATTGGTGATACCGTCAGCACCGGGGGCCTTTCTGGGCTTCGTCTTTAGGATGGCGCGTCTAACTGCGCCAGGCGAGAAAAAGATGGGCTCTTCGGAGAGGGCTATCGGCGGAGCGAAGTAGTCTCCCAGGTGTTTCTCGACTGCTGCGACATGGTCGGTATCGCAGGTCGGGTTTGGGCTGAACTGACGCTCCAGGTGCTCGGCGAAGACCTCCGCGCGGTCCTCCGCTACATATTTTAGCGCCCCGTCGTTGTTGAGCAGCGGTCGCACCGGGGCTGGGGTGTTCGCGAGCTGACGGCAGAGTTTGTGTATAGACGGCCAGCTGTCTTTTGTGGCGTCTATACGTACCTCCCAGTCCGCGGCGGTGTGTGCCAGTAACTCGGCCTTTACCCTTTCCGCGAGACGGTTTAGCTGGGTCTTCATTGTGGGACATCTCGTTTGCTGCCACTGCTTGCGGAGGCGCCTCTTGTCGGCGATCATCGCATATATATGTGACGGTAGGGGCGGCAACAGCACTCTCCCCTGCGGCTGCGTTGTTGTCGCCGTTTCCAAGGCGCTTTGGATACAAGCAGTGACGTCGTTCGCTACTGTGTCTACGTCCGCGGCGGTGGCAATGGGCCGAGTCGGCGTGGTGGTCTCTATTCTCTCTACAAATTTAGTCCAGTCCGTGATTCGGCGTGGCGCTATGGGCTTCAGTCGGGTCGGCATACCCGATAAGACGACGAGCACAGGTTGATGGTCCGACTGTAACTCGTCGTCAATCACCTGTTGTGTGATCTGGCAATGTAGCCCTCGGTGGACTACGATGTCCAGCACGTCCGGCATGTAGCGTGTGGCGTCCGGGTAGTGGGTAGGCGTCTCTGGACCGGACACCGAGTAGCCGAAGGCTTCCGCGTCCGCGAAGAGTCGTCTCCCCTCGGTATTCGTAGAGTGCGAGTTCCACGCTGGGTGCTTGCTGTTTAAGTCCCCGGCGAGGATAGTTGCGTGTGTTGTATTAATGAGCGCCCGCAGCTCTGACAGGTCCAGTTGGACCGCGGGCGGCTTATAGCAAGCGTAGATGTTATGGTCCTCGCCGGCTATGTGCACCTGTACACCCAGCGCGTAAAAACTATTGAGCGACGGCAAGGGGAGCTCTTGATGGACGACTCTTCGTCTCACAAGCACTGCCAGACCACGATAGCGGGTGCTTTGTGCCGACCTTTCGTCCTTCCTGTAGACGAGATATCCCGGGAACCTAATCCTGTCCCCAGGTCCCAGGAAGGTCTCGCTAATTAGCGCTACGTCGATGTTTTGTTCCCGAAGGAGGTGGCGGAGGGGGGCGACCTTTTCCCGTAGGCCGCGGGCGTTCCAGTGGATCACCCTCAACGATCTATCCATTGTAGAGTGACAGCAAAGTGGCCAGACCGTCAAGGATGACTGTCTCCACATCTTGACCCTGCCTTATGGCCTTAATAAGGTCCATCAGAAGTTTGATGGCGCAGGTCGTAAATTCTTCTTTCGTTGTGTGTTTAGCGCCAGTAGCGCCACCACTCGTCTTCCCGGTGAACTTTATCCTCGGTAGTTCCTTTTCTTGCCGTGGCGCTATGCTGGCGCCAGCGGTAGGTTCGCTATTTATTGCGACCTGCGCCCTGTTTAAGGCAGGGTCGGCCTTGGGGGTCTCCTGTGTCGCCGGGGGTGGGGGTTTAGGCTTATTCCCCTTCCCTTTACCCCCACGTCTCTTTTTCCTCCGCCCCGAGGAGGTGGCTTGTCTATCCGTGGGCTCATTGGCCGCCGCCATCAGCGTCGTGCCATGGGCCTCTTCTTGTGGCTGCTGTGTCTGTCCGGCGGTCACTTGGGGACGCCGTGAAGCGGCTGAGATGGCGGCGGTCCCCGCTCGCCTGTTTCGGGTCACTTCCCGAAGCACAGGGCACTTCATATTGCACGCGGGGTGCGGGCCTCCGCAGTTGACGCAGGTGGCCGGCTCTTCCCGCGGGCGCGGGCAGTCACGTGCCGCGTGCTCGCCCCCGCATCGCACGCAAGCGAGCGGGCGGTGGCACTGGTGCGAGCTGTGCCTAAACTGCTGGCACCGGTGGCACTGTGCGGGCCCACGTTTTCCACGCCAAGCCTCTATTTTGACACCCCGCATGTACATGAATACGGTGGTGTCGTATATGGCTCGGACGTCGGGAGTCTTTTTTAATACTGCGTGAAACACGCAGCCGGGTCGTCCTTGTGCGCCTTTAATATGGCGCACATACTCCGGCTGGTATCCCAACGCCCGGAGTTCCTCCTCGATCTCCTTGGGGTCCGTGTCCGCTGGCAGCCCCCGTATGGCGATCTTGAGATCTTTTTCTGCTGGCAGCGAGTAGGCAAACCAGGATACCCCGCTGTCCTTTTCCAGGCCAGTCAGATACCGCTGGACCAGCCTGTATTCCTCCTCGCTGTCCGGGGTGAAGCGGACTCCACCCCCGTATGGACGAGCGTTCGGAGGCCGGCCCAGCTTGGCAGCGATGGCCCGGAAGTGGGTAGCCCAGTCGGGTAGCCGCTCTACTACCAGCGGCGGGTACCTTAGTTTCTTAGGCTTCTTCCCCGGTTGTTGCTGCGTTGTTGTCATCGCGGCGCCGGGGGTGGTGGTAGGGTGGGTGGTAGATGCCGAGGGGGTGGGAGGTAAGATTTGATCACTTACCCCTGCGGACTTCGGTGATGTCGGTGTCGGTGCGGGAGGCGAGCGGCGCGCCGCGTCAGCGAATGTAGGCGAGCCCGGACCAGGCGGCGCGCTTTCGCGCGGCGGGTCAGGGTGGTGCCGCTTCGGTTCCGTAGCCTCCGGCGAGGTCCTCTTGCGTCGCTGGGATTTGGGCTCAAGCTCAAGCTGGAACCCGTAGTCGAATCCCAGCGACGGTGTCGGCGATGGCGTCGATAGCATCGCTGCGTCGGCAACTGGTCCCGCGGTGGGTCGACGTCCGGATCGCGGTGTCGTGTCTCCAGACACGTCGTCGCGACCGGACGCGGCCGAGCCAATGGACGCCATCGACATGCTCGAACCCGCACGCGACGAGCATGCCGACAGCATAGCGACAACTGCCCGATAATTGTAGTCGGGAAGTTATATACATGCTAGCTGCGCGGTAAACTCTGATTGCGCGATGCAGGATTTGTGTGACGTCAGTGTGATGCGTTGTTCGCATGTGGCGGTGTAGATGACGCCACATGCCCTTATTTACTTTCCTTTATGACTCAATATTGTTTGTCTTTAGGTGCGTTCAAGCAGACAGACCAAGGCACTTGGGCGCATGTGGTGTGCGCGTTATGGATACCTGAAGTGCGATTCGCTAACACAGTCTTTTTGGAGCCGATAGGTGAGAATTTATATGCCATGTGCATATGCATTTGGTTCCCGAATAATTGTTATTTTTCCATATTTTCAATCTTAAAAATATGTTATTAACTATTAAAACATGTGCACAAAATCCAAGGCTTTCTACCTTTTCTGTATTGTTTTTTTTTTTCAAACAACGTTAGTTGTTCCAGATATTTTTTATGTGTATTCGCGCAAAAAATCGCGTTATTTGAGCAACGCAAAGTATACCCTATTTTATTGCTATAAAGTTCATTTGTACAGATACACTAAGTGTAGTGCCACCATCAATTCTTGCTTTTGACTGTTCAATATGACATTTTAATTACTTCACAGACTCAATCGAGATGATCCCACCGGCTCGATGGAAGCTTCAATGCATGGTGTGCAAACAACGTAGCGTCGGCGCTTGCATACAGTGCCACAAAACTAGCTGTTACTCTGCCTTCCATGTAACCTGCGCACAGCAGGCTGGGTGAGTCCTTTATTGTCATCCAAAAGAGAGTTTCAGATTTCGAAAGACTGCTGCTGTTTTTAATTCCGAACGCGGCGTCACAACTTTGACACAGTTTCGCGATAGTCATTTGTCTTATCAAAATATACTACGTCTTGTCTCCCTGCTAGTGAAAGACAGTGACGGCACTACTGGTCTGCGGTCTGCGGTCGAGCGGCAACCGGTGCTTTCATAGAGTTACATAGAAATCAGTGGTGTCGCTGCGGTCTGTCACAGCTATTGCAAGAAGAGCTCCTTTACTCTGGAGTTATTTGAGAAAACAAGCTGGATGATTTCCGCACTATCTGTTGATCTTGCAAGCCTTATTAATCGGCAACAAAGCAAGTCGATTTTAAGGAGAACTAGATAATGTTTCCCGACACCAGCTCAGTGGCTTTTGCACCTTGCAAACATGAATAATACCAGACGATTAATGTCTCATGGCCTCTTCGCATAAAGAGAAGGCATGAACACCACACTTGCTCAATGTGGAATGGTAATTTCAGACTTATATATATTAGAAGTTAAGGTTTAAATTGTATGTACTAAGCCGTGTGATGGTTTCAGTCTGTACATGAAGATGGAGGCGGCGGGAGCGGGCCGCGACCCCAGCCAGCCAGTACAGGTCGCCAAGATGGCGTACTGCGACGCACATACTCCAGCGCACATATTACAGGTAAAGCCTCATTAGAATAATGTAATATATCTTTATTTTTCTTTCATTACAAAGGTTCACATAGTTATAAACATACATAGGATTTTGACAACAATGCACATAATGTGATCCTTGGTGAGAGTCTGGCGTCCGTACTAGGAAACCCTGTGAGACGGATCACCATGCTCTTACCACGAAATATGGCCCCATGTTCCGGCGCTCGAGCCGAACCCTAGTGAAGTAGGCTCGCCAGTAGTTGCGCTCGCGCATTTGGGTGAGTATTTAAGCATAGTAATTATTTTAATCATTTTATCAAGACAAACTCAACCAATTGTGCTAACTTTTTATTTATATAAAAAAAGGGAAAAAAAACGTTTGTTTTGTAGCTATGATATTGATTAAACACACAGAAATGGGATGACTGTTTTTTTTTTCTAATCAGCAAAGGTAATCAAATAGTGTTATTAAAAGCGATTGCATGTCCGGCACATCCTTAAATGAAATAAATATTTTTATCTGAATTTTAATACACTGCTTTTTGTGTTTCCCATGGATTAAAAAAAAAACCAGTAAGCGCGGTCTCTGTCGTATCAAAGCGCCTTAAATCTAATTAACAAAACAGTAGTCAATAGGGATGATGACTTCTAATTAAAATGTTAGAAAAAATAATGTAATTTCAAAGAAGGCATAGTAAAAATGAGAAAATCCATAAAATATGTTAAATCGATGTAAAAATGAATAAGCTACACGCTTTAAAAGTTTTGGAGGGGATTATTCCCATCCTAGTCGCGCGGCACGGACTATGTATGGCGGTAGTATGAAGTTACATAGTCGTGACGTCACTTCTATGATATTGCCGTCCTTAACTTACACTTATTTGAAAACGTGTTTATCTTGGCAATTTTTAAAGCTTTACACTTTTTATAATATGGTTTGCACTATTTGGAAGCAAATATTTTTTTGAGTTAGAAATAATAAAAAAAATCATCAACCCTATTTTCAAACTAGACAAATTATTTATTGATTATGTGAAAAAACACATGTTTAAATAAATTATTAACTAAGAAAAATAATTGAATAATATAAAATTTGGTATAGTGTAATGCGTGTGAGCGTGCATGTGAAGTGTAAGGAGAGTTAGAAAATGGGTGTTTGTTACTTAATTACGAAGGAAACAGTGCTCTTTGGCATCATAGTGCAACTTTTGTGACCAGCAGCCTAATTGCGTAACACATTTTCGTAAACGATTACGATTAATCTGTTGCATTTTGACAGTTCAACAACATTCATTGCGTTATTTACATTGTTGAGCAGATTTTTATCGAACTTATGAAGCAATGTATTAGCAATCTCTTTCAAAACGGTTCAGATTTTCTCTGGAACTAAAATAGCATTTTTTTTATTTATTTTTTATGAAAATGCTATAGTATTGTATCTTTCCAAAATCACCATTAAACAGGCTATCTTTTAAGTTTGTTGTACAAAACTGCCACATTTTTTTTTTCACCACTGTGGGTTAATGTTATGCGAAAAGAAAATCGTTCTGTGTAAATTTAAACAAAAAATACTAATTCTTGAAAACATTCTTGTTTTTGCTAGAAAAAAGGCTTATCAATGAGTAAAGTAATCATTAACGAATAATTTTATGTAAAACAAAAATTAGAAGAGGATATTTTCATTACGAGATGCTTAAAAATCTGTTTCAAGGTAGAGATTTTTCGATATTTCGGAAAATTTTGTAAAACTACAAATCCGTAACATATATTGTGTTGTTTTGGTAGGTATTGACCCAAGCTCTCACCCCGTGCAGTATGTCGTGCTATTTACTGGACACCCTGTATATAAATATTCATTCATAAAATCAATTGCCACAAATGTTTGTTCGCGCGTCACTACAAAGCGGTTGCACCTATGTGGCTCATTCTTTTTTTTTGTATTTATAATTGTCAGTACAAGGTTTGTATGAAAGATAAAAAAAAACACCGGGAAGCTCGGGAATTTGGATGCTATTTTGTATGAAATTTACCCCGGGCACGAACAGCTAGTAATAATAAAAAAAAAGAGAATGATAATTTTTATATCGTAACTGCGATGATGACTACTATACAAAATATTCAAAAAAATAATGTAATTTCAAAGAAGTCGTAGTAAAAATGAGATAATGTTTTTTTTTCAATCTATGTAAATTTGAAGGTGATACACGCTACAAAAGTTTTTGGAGGGGATTATTCCAGTCCTTGTTGCGAGGTACGGACAATGTACGGCGCTACTATGAAGTAACATATTCGTGACGTCACTTCTACGATAGTGCCTTCCTTGTCTAACACTTATTTTAAAACGTTTATAACTTGACAAATTTTAAAACTTTTACTCTTTTTATAATATCGTTTGTACGATTTCGAAATAAACTTTTAATTGATACTAGAACAAAAAATAAAAATAATGTCATCATCCCCACACACACCCCACGCGAAATGACTTTGGTTTGTCCTGTTTCACTCAGCAACTGTGTTTTGTTTTTGTAAAGGAATGTATAATATGTTTGACTGCGTTGGTCTAGTGGTCGCAATCGCTACTGCTGAGCATGAGGTCCTGGGTTCGATCCCCAGGTCGGGCAACGTGTTATTGGGTTTTTCTATCTGGAATTTCTCAGTAGCAGCCCGAAGTCTGGATTTGTGCCCGGTAGATGGCAATAGGCTCGCCCCCTATTACATGGGACTTAGACATAACTGGCGAAATGTGGGTGTACTATAGGTACACCTCTGCCCAACCCTTCGGGGAAACAAGGAGTGATGTTATGTATAATATGTACATATTTCTGTTATGTGTTCCCCCATTTGCCAGGAGCGTCGAGCACAAGAATCAGAGGGAGATACAAAATCAACCGATCTGACAGCGATTCGGCTGAAAGGCAGAGAGAAGATAAAACAAGTATGTGATGGAAAAAAAACTACCTCGTTAAAAGTACATGCACTTTTCTTTATTTTCTTCCAATTTTCCAGAAAAACAAAGATTAACACTCAAATACTCGAACGTCACTAAACTGACAGACATTCTTGAATCTCTGGAGATTCTTGAGAGAGCCATGAGCAATAGGTTTTTAATTTTATCATTATAATACACACACAGGACACTGTTTGCATGGTCGTTCTGTCGCAACGAACTTTAAAGTGACAGGTGTTAACTTTAGGGAATACCGAACTATCACGTGTAAAACAATCCGTAGAAAGTCGGTGGCTGAGAATAACGCATTACCTATGAGTTTGACATTAAATATTTCGACATAAACAAACCACAAAAATCGGTCACCGAGAAACAACGGTCTCGTCTGCAATATCACCAGCAACTTAAAATAGAACTCCGTTTGAGTATTTGTCCGTAAAGCTTTATTATTTTTTTCTTTCACAATTTCACGTAAATTTTCAAACACAATAAAATCTTTGGCCATAATTAAAACACCCTCATGCCCCCAGGCCCGTCGCGTCCTAGCCCTCAAACGCACATGGGCCCCTGTGGTCCTGGTCCCCACATTGCCAGCGGACAGGGTCGCCGAGGTGGCCGCCCTGGCCCCAGGGGCGCCGGCTGCGAGGGCGCAGCTTATGAAGAGGTTGTTGGCTTACTGGACGCTGAAGAGACATAGCAGGAATGGGGTGCCGCTGTTGAGGAGGCTGCAGAGTCTCACGAGTCATCATGGTTAGTCAATAAAGAAAATTGCCAATTTTCTTTGGCTGGTTTTCTTTTATTTATGTTAACAAATTATACTTTCTGGTTTCCTCGGATTTGATCGGACCTCTTTTTCAAGAGATAGTCTCGCGACAAAATCTTATTGCGATTAAACTTGTTAACTGTGTCTATTTTCTACCAATAAGGATTTCTTCTAATGTCCTACATAAATCAAAATGTCAACTTTCCGCTTCCAGATTGTTTGGTTTGGTACCTTTAGATTTAAAATCGAAACCTGTGAAACCATGCTAACGCATGCTTATCAAATCATTTTGTTTTTGTTAACAGGAAGCCGAGGCATACAGGATGGAACGGTCAATGTAAGAGAGCTGTGCAACCAGCTCAAGTACTGGCAGAGGATACGACAGGATTTGGAGAGAGCCAGGTGATATTTCATTTTAATTACAATGGCTTTTATTTATTTCTATAGTGTAGTAGTAATTTCTATAAAATTGTTATTGTTCTGTGGCCAAAAAGAGCAGCACTTACTTTAAACAAAGATAGCGTCCATGCCACGTCTATCGCGCGACTCGAAAGGCAGTATTATCAATCCTGCTTTGCGGTCCCTTGGGTCGCGTAATTTATGCCGAAACTGAAGGGTTAGCTATGCTTTTTCCCACTCTTTCGTTACGAAATTGACGTTTTTACGGTAACTTACACAAGTTCTTTCCACCAGATTACTCTGCGAGTTAGTACGCAAACGCGAGCGTCTAAAGGCGGAGTACACGCGCGTGTGGGAGCGCTGCGTGCTTCACTCGCTACAGCCCGAACGTGCCGCGCTGCACAAGTTACTGCGCATGCTGAGGCAGAGGGATGCCAGCGATATATTCACTGAGCCTGTGGACCTGCAAGAGGTATGTTATCTAAAGGCGCAGTACTCGCGCGAGTTTCACTCGCTGCACAAGTTACTGCGCATGCTGAGGCAGAGGGATGCCAGCGATATATTCACTGAGCCTGTGGACCTGCAAGAGGTATGTTATCTAAAGGCGCAGTACTCGCGCGAGTTTCACTCGCTGCACAAGTTACTGCGCATGCTGAGGCAGAGGGATGCCAGCGATATATTCACTGAGCCTGTGGACCTGCAAGAGGTATGTTATCTAAAGGCGCAGTACTCGCGCGAGTTTCACTCGCTGCACAAGTTACTGCGCATGCTAAGGCAGAGGGATGCCAGCGATATATTCACTGAGCCTGTGGACCTGCAAGAGGTATGTTATCTAAAGGCGCAGTACTCGCGCGAGTTTCACTCGCTGCACAAGTTACTGCGCATGCTGAGGCAGAGGGATGCCAGCGATATATTCACTGAGCCTGTGGACCTGCAAGAGGTATGTTATCTAAAGGCGCAGTACTCGCGCGAGTTTCACTCGCTGCACAAGTTACTGCGCATGCTGAGGCAGAGGGATGCCAGCGATATATTCACTGAGCCTGTGGACCTGCAAGAGGTATGTTATCTAAAGGCGCAGTACTCGCGCGAGTTTCACTCGCTGCACAAGTTACTGCGCATGCTGAGGCAGAGGGATGCCAGCGATATATTCACTGAGCCTGTGGACCTGCAAGAGGTATGTTATCTAAAGGCGCAGTACTCGCGCGAGTTTCACTCGCTGCACAAGTTACTGCGCATGCTGAGGCAGAGGGATGCCAGCGATATATTCACTGAGCCTGTGGACCTGCAAGAGGTATGTTATCTAAAGGCGCAGTACTCGCGCGAGTTTCACTCGCTGCACAAGTTACTGCGCATGCTGAGGCAGAGGGATGCCAGCGATATATTCACTGAGCCTGTGGACCTGCAAGAGGTATGTTATCTAAAGGCGCAGTACTCGCGCGAGTTTCACTCGCTGCACAAGTTACTGCGCATGCTGAGGCAGAGGGATGCCAGCGATATATTCACTGAGCCTGTGGACCTGCAAGAGGTATGTTATCTAAAGGCGCAGTACTCGCGCGAGTTTCACTCGCTGCACAAGTTACTGCGCATGCTGAGGCAGAGGGATGCCAGCGATATATTCACTGAGCCTGTGGACCTGCAAGAGGTATGTTATCTAAAGGCGCAGTACTCGCGCGAGTTTCACTCGCTGCACAAGTTACTGCGCATGCTAAGGCAGAGGGATGCCAGCGATATATTCACTGAGCCTGTGGACCTGCAAGAGGTATGTTATCTAAAGGCGCAGTACTCGCGCGAGTTTCACTCGCTGCACAAGTTACTGCGCATGCTGAGGCAGAGGGATGCCAGCGATATATTCACTGAGCCTGTGGACCTGCAAGAGGTATGTTATCTAAAGGCGCAGTACTCGCGCGAGTTTCACTCGCTGCACAAGTTACTGCGCATGCTGAGGCAGAGGGATGCCAGCGATATATTCACTGAGCCTGTGGACCTGCAAGAGGTATGTTATCTAAAGGCGCAGTACTCGCGCGAGTTTCACTCGCTGCACAAGTTACTGCGCATGCTGAGGCAGAGGGATGCCAGCGATATATTCACTGAGCCTGTGGACCTGCAAGAGGTATGTTATCTAAAGGCGCAGTACTCGCGCGAGTTTCACTCGCTGCACAAGTTACTGCGCATGCTGAGGCAGAGGGATGCCAGCGATATATTCACTGAGCCTGTGGACCTGCAAGAGGTATGTTATCTAAAGGCGCAGTACTCGCGCGAGTTTCACTCGCTGCACAAGTTACTGCGCATGCTGAGGCAGAGGGATGCCAGCGATATATTCACTGAGCCTGTGGACCTGCAAGAGGTATGTTATCTAAAGGCGCAGTACTCGCGCGAGTTTCACTCGCTGCACAAGTTACTGCGCATGCTGAGGCAGAGGGATGCCAGCGATATATTCACTGAGCCTGTGGACCTGCAAGAGGTATGTTATCTAAAGGCGCAGTACTCGCGCGAGTTTCACTCGCTGCACAAGTTACTGCGCATGCTGAGGCAGAGGGATGCCAGCGATATATTCACTGAGCCTGTGGACCTGCAAGAGGTATGTTATCTAAAGGCGCAGTACTCGCGCGAGTTTCACTCGCTGCACAAGTTACTGCGCATGCTGAGGCAGAGGGATGCCAGCGATATATTCACTGAGCCTGTGGACCTGCAAGAGGTATGTTATCTAAAGGCGCAGTACTCGCGCGAGTTTCACTCGCTGCACAAGTTACTGCGCATGCTGAGGCAGAGTGATGCCAGCGATATATTCACTGAGCCTGTGGACCTGCAAGAGGTATGTTATCTAAAGGCGCAGTACTCGCGCGAGTTTCACTCGCTGCACAAGTTACTGCGCATGCTGAGGCAGAGGGATGCCAGCGATATATTCACTGAGCCTGTGGACCTGCAAGAGGTATGTTATCTAAAGGCGCAGTACTCGCGCGAGTTTCACTCGCTGCACAAGTTACTGCGCATGCTGAGGCAGAGGGATGCCAGCGATATATTCACTGAGCCTGTGGACCTGCAAGAGGTATGTTATCTAAAGGCGCAGTACTCGCGCGAGTTTCACTCGCTGCACAAGTTATCTGTGGACATGCAAGAGGTATTTTATCTAAGTCAAAAGAAACTGAAGTTTCGTACATATCTGGTGGACGGGTGAAGTTGGACCCAACGGGGGAACTTATTTCATATTTTTAGATTCCATATTTATGCAGTTCTCAAGTTTGTTGATAAGTATCGCTGTCATTAAGACACGCTTATTTTAAATTAGTATGAGGTCATAATTTAAAAAATAGTTTTAGCCAATTTTTTTGTATATCATTGAAAACTGTCATAATTATATTTCTCAGGCATCCTTTTGAAAACATTTTAATAATGTTCCTAACCTACATTTATTCCTCTCAGGTACCAGACTACAGTACAATAGTGAAACACCCGATGGACCTGAGCACTATGGGCAAGAAGCTGGACCGCGGCGCGTACGCAACCATAGACGATATAGAGGCGGACTTCAAACTCATGATAGAGAACTGTCTCACTTACAATAATAAGGATACTGTGTTTTACAAGTAAGTTATTTTGAAGTGACTAGCACAGAAAAAGACATAATACTTGTGGAGCCGATGTTACGCCTAGTTCATTTTTACGCTACGTAATTAGATGCACATTATTCATTCAGAGAGAGATTATTACATGCTCTCAATTTATTTTACATTTGAGTCCATTGTGGATTCTGGAGTTTTGAATATCCAAGATGAGATTTGAATATACTTTCAGAGACCAATTTTTTTTGGGTAGAGATGCGTAAATGATTTTTCTTCCAACTATGCTTTAATTTCATCACAATCACACTAAAAACTCAGTACAAGCGAGTCTTTAATGCTTTAGAGCAATAAAAATGTATGAAATTTCATTATTGCACAGTTTTTTTTTTTATCGCACCAAAAGGTACTTTCAATGGATTAGCTCTATTCAGCCAGCCGATATCAATCCTTTTTTTTACGTACTGATTATTCGTTTCTATCCAACTTGTTCCAAATTTAAATATAATTTTGCCCAACAAAACTCTTAACCTTACGTCATGGGGTCTCAACTAGAACATTTTATAATTAGTCTTCAAAAATAATCATAGATGGCAGCATAGGTAACCATTATGAAATTAACAATCATTAGAAAGCGATAAACGCCAGAATTATGGCTAAAGTAATATAAGTGAAAATCAGGACTTCCTTGTTAAATGCTGATTTATCTATTCACACTCGTTTTTCAACAAAAAAACATAAATTAAGCTTTTAACTTCAATTCGAACCCATAAAATGATAACAGTGGCCATCTGTTAATCATTTTGTTAAGAGCTCTTTGCAATAGATGGCGTTTTACTCAATTTGTCCTGTCTTCAAACAACTATTATAGTCACAAATTTAAATGAAACAACTTATTTTAAATCTATTTCTTTACATAAAAATATATAAGAAATCTATTTACATGTTTTTCTGAAACCGGAGTATAAAACTTTAATTAAAAAGGATGGCAAGAAACGTTTTAAAAGTAGGTCGACTATTAGATGGCGTTGTGAAACTACAGTCTCTGGCAATTATCTGTGAATCTCTAATGCTGCCATCTGTTGAACATTTTGATGACGAAAAATTGCCAGCTCAATTGCCAGACTTAGGGAGGTGTCATTTATTTGTATGGGATTGGGTATCTGTACGTAGTATTATAATATCTGTGCTTACGTTTAATAATTGCTCAAGTATAACTTTTAATTTCAATAATTAAACTTCTATTTTAACTGTTTGATATGAGTTTCTTTTATCTACTATTCCTATAGGTAATAGTTGAAAGAAAAGCAGATTATGCACCTCGCCTTAAGTAATTTATAATAAATTACTTTGTGCTCGATGCAATAATCTACTATTATTTCTGTAAGTAGGTTTGTACAGACACTTTTAAACGTCATCGTTATTTTGTCCATCATAGTTTAAAACTAGATGAGGTCGGCGTTTTCTATCGGACTACCCTGAGAAGAAAGGCCGAAACAAACTCAGAGGTCACAGTCTCTTTTTGGTCAGATCACATGAAGACCATATGGAATGGTGTCTGAAATCTAAACTAATATCGTACAGAGGAAAGATTTGATTGTTTGTTTGTATTGAATAGGCTCCGAAACTACTTTTTTCGAAATCCACGCGGACGATGTCGCGGGCGAAGTGCTAGTGGGAAAAATAAACACACAGATTGAGTGAACTGGTCCCCGTCAGTGCACGCATTTGTCATTAATCGTGTAGTCTCAGAACTCGGGAGCTCAAAGACTAGACGAACAATATCAAAGAAATATCAACGATAGCTGTAATATAATGATGATGAGGTGGATTTATATAATTATGAAAACGCAAAATTCAGAGCTGCGATGCAAATGTGTGATTACATATGGGGTAGCTATAGACTATGGGCTTTAAAAAATTTACTAGAAATATTAAGCACTCCAAAAAGTCATGTGTTTATTCTAATATGAATCCCAATTTCCAGGGCCGGCGTAAAAATGCGCGAACAATGCATACCGCTATTCCGTCAAGCTCGACGTGATGTGCGTGAAGCTGGCTTACAAGCGCTGTGTGTGGGCACTGACGGCAGTCCGCGCACGCCTGATAGCCCGAACCGGGCTGTGCCTAGTCCTAGGAGGAACAGGTATGAAAAAGGTCTCATCAACTGAGCCCATATCGCACATACTGTTTTTTTTATTATTTAAAAATTTCCTACGATTTCATAATGTTGTAGCAGGTTCACATCATAACAACTACCCTTACGACTATAGAGGTATGAGCCACAGGGTGTAAAGTTCACTCATAGTATAGTAAAGGGAGGATCTTACGACCAGACGGGTGTCATGTCTGGTGAGCAACTGCCCGGCGATTGATGTCGGGTCGTTGTATAAGTATATGCTAGTTGCGCGGTAAACTCTGCTTGAGCGATGCAGGATGTTGCGTGACGTCATTGTGATGCGTAGTTCGCATGTGGCGGTGTAGACACAACACAATTTAAACTCTACGGAACCCAAATAAACAAAAGTAATTATTTTGTATGTTCTATTCTGTTATTCAGTATCGCAAGTCCGCGCCGCGCGAGTCCGCCTCGTCGCAGTGTGAGTCGCGCCGCAAGCAGGCCGCGCTCCAGCAGTGAGAGTGAACGGGAAAGGACGCCAGGTTATTATGATTTTAACTATTAAAGGTGTAAAAAGACACTTAACGAAACCGAGAGTCACTTGTACTCCTCGGAACCTTCTGGTTACGGAGATATTGGAGGTCAAAATTCCAACTTAAACTGAGTATTTTTTTTTTTCGAAAACAAGTTTTTAATGTTATAAAACAACTTTAAATACCCCACTACCGTACCGTTGCATGCACTCATAAGTATAATGTTTTGCTTGACATTTCACCCAGCGATTATTTTAATGCAATGTTATTTTGTTTGACGTACATAATGCTTAGTTGTCGGCTATGTGATCTTTTTACACCCTGTAGATTCAGTTTGGTCATTTATAAGTGACGTGACGTATTGGAAACAGCAGACCACGCGAAGTAAACTTAAAGTAAGTAACGACGATTTCAAAAGTGAAAATACTTGTTTCACACATAATAATTACTTCGTTTTATAACTTGTCTTGCTTTTGCCCGCGGCGCCGCCTGCGTGGAGGTCGGAAATTGTTCCACGGAAACGTGATACCAGGATAAAATAAAGTATCCTATGTACTAACACAGGTCATGGCTTTTCCTTAGGCCTTTCATCTAAATCCGTTCAGTTGTTAAGGCGTCGAAAGGTAACAGACAGACTGATAATAATGTTTTTATTTTATTTTTATTTATAAATAATACAGATTTAAATGATCCCAAACGTCTAACATAAGAAAAGATGATTCGTTTTAATGTTATCACCATAAGTTTGGAATACTCCTCTACCATGTAGGTTAGCCAAGTTATTTATAACTATAAATTGTAATAACTTTTAACAGAGTAATTTTAATAAAATAACGACGACAATCGAAAGGAACTAGAATTAAAACATCGTTCGAATTTACGTTACATTTACGTCGCTCCGGTTCAGGATAGTGTAAAACTCAGTTCGAACAAGGGATGTTAACACGTTCTGTCTAGCTCCATCTGTTTTCCTGTCAAAAAACTTTTTTTTTTTTTGTAATGTTATATTTAATATGTAACGTTTTGTGTTTATAGAGAGGTGTAAGGAACTCAGCGTGTCGAGGGCGCGCAGCGAGAGGCGGCAATCCAACGCGATGAAAGACTCTGATGATGAAAATATCGCTGTAAGTATTATATTTCCATACACACGGCACACTTTTAAGCCAAATGTGAAATTGTGTTGCTCATTTTATGTGTTCAGAATCAATAAATCTGTCATCAACAGGAAGTTTGCCTTTACGATCTAGGAATAAAATTGTTTCTCTGATTTTAAATTCGTTTCCTTCTCATATTTTGCGTAAAAGTCTAAGATGTCAAAAAGAAACACATGATATCATTGGTAACATGTAACACGAAATAAAAAAGTGAATGTTCTTAAAAATGTCAGTGTTTGCCTTAAGGGTCACACAGTGTCTGCGCCAAAAAGTTCCATTCCAGCCATCGATCACTATGAAAGAACTAGATACACAATGCCATGCCAAAGTTCTTTTAAAACTGTCGCCAATTGTATTTACGTAATTTTAGTTTAAATAAGTATACATACATTAATGTAAATTCAACCTTAAACACAGTGTTTAAAGTTGTATTCACATAAAAACTATCATTTTTTACGACCGATACTCACTGGTCAACATACATCAAAACAAATTCATCCTTACACGCATGTTTGTTGTTGCCAGAAAAAAGCAATAAAATATTGGACAGGTCGACTCCACTCATTCTTTGTCCTAGCAAGGAATGAGTGGGGTCGAACAGTCCAATATTCTTTTGTTTATACCGTAATTATAAGAATATGGCTTGAAGAATTCTTCGGATCTTTGACGTGCCGATAACTGATATCCAGTCTCCACACTTCACTGGATCTGGAGGCAAGCTAAAAAAACAAAATCAAACCTCACATCTTTAATTTTATAACATGCTCTTAGTCAAAATTAAATCTAAAAAACAATAAAGTGGTCTACGAAAAAAAAACAATAGCGTCTCCAACAAATGGAACAGAATCAACGCACATAACCCGAACAATTTATGTGGGCATGCGACGGGATAGTATAATTAATTCGTTTAGTAAGAGTATTTACAATTGAGATGGTTTATAAGAGTCACAGTCACAGTTTATAGAGGTCACAGTCTCTTTTAAAGTCCAGACATAATCTTGGTCAGGTCATGTAAAGACCATGTAGATTGGTGTCAGAAATGGTCTTTTGAGGAAAGAACCACACAGATTTGAGTGGATCTGTCCAGTCAGTACACGCATTTGTCAGTAATCATGCATCTTAACATGGAACTTATTGGAGCTCAACGATTAGACGAACATTACCAAAGAAATGACATTTGGGTAGGCTGCATAAATGACTCAAACTGCCAGACCATGATTAAAACTAACTGAAAGAAAAAAACAAAAATACAACGACCCACATAGTCCTCACATTCACAAAAATTAAAATAATATTATACTTTATAAAGTAAGTATATACATGTCATTGTTTATGTAAAAAAGGTACAAATATAGAAAAATTGCTACTAGATAAAAAGCGCACCCAAATGCTTAAGTGGGTGCTCATTTAATGAGCACATTTTTGTTGCTGATTGTGTATCTAGTTCTTTATTCGTTATCGATGATTCCAGCATTAATGCCAGACAGATGCTGTCCGACGATGGTTTTCTAGCTACTAAAATGACATATAAGCTTCGTCCCATGATATCAGTTCCACACAAACAAACATATAATTTGACTCCACTCTATGATGATAATATTATATAACAAGTTAATATTGCTATGAGCAGTCGTGCCGGGCCACCTCCCCCGCGGCGTCCCCGCGCGTCCCCCCGTCCCGCGGGCGTGCGCGCGGGCGGGCGCGCGGGCGCGGGCGGCGCGGCGGGCGCGGACGGCCCACTGCGCATGCGGACCGCGGCAGGGATAACGGTACGAATCCCACTTAAATATCAACTCCCCGTTTCTGAGGATTTTTATTGTTCTGTACACTGTGTCATGGAAGAAATTTTGTTAAACTGATTACTTTGTCCAATGAATGTTCAGGATGCGAACTATTCAAATTCTAGCAAGTTCCACTTTAAAAATAATGCTTGATTCTTTCGTCCGGGGTATTAGAGTACCGGAGCATGGTCTATGTAAAAAAACTTTTTTTCAATATTCAATATTGTAAAATATTAGTTATGTAAAAGTCGACACTTTACTTTTATTTTCCACTTATACTTTCCAGGTACTTCGACTTGGCAGAATTTCGTCATGTTGTTGATAGAAAGACATCAATCTTACAAATATTTAAATTATTTTTACAACTACAGATACACCAACGTCTGGATCCGAGACACCAGTGCCTCCAAAGTCAGTGGAACGCACCCTTAAACTGGCCACCCCTGAAAAGTCACCAGTTAAACAACAAGACATAACGCCAAGTTAGTAAACAATTTCCTTATATGTTCAGTGCGATTTGTTCAGGGTCCGCCTTGACAGAGCAATCTTCTCCATTGTCCATATTTTGACAGATTATAGTATTTTTATGTCATGTATGCAACTTTTTTGATAAATTTTGTTTTTGTTATTATTTTAGTTTTATAAAACATGCTGTTCAATATGATTTTTTTTTAATTTATATGTGCGATATGTCAGTAAGCTCTTTTTTTTTATTGTTGTGAATAAATAATGTCAACTTTTTTATTTCTTCTTTTATTAATGTTATATTAGTATCAAATTAAACGTAAACAGAAACATTACAAAAACCTCAATAGGTTTGTCCGGAAGTTGAATCACTTTACTTTGGTTTACACAGGTGATAGTAACCATTCATAATTGACTTCATTGCTATTAAAAATACTTGTAATAGGTGCGAATGTTGCCAGTTACAGGCCTGGGGCTAATGGGTGCACTTAGGAAGCCCACACTGCTGGTGTCGCCATCTACCGTCGCCGCGCCACCCAAGAGCTTCGGCTCTGATGGTAATTATAACCTCTTTTCACACTTCAATTGGAACTACACTATAATCGATTTACTATTACGGAATAAATGTTGTTTTTATTTTGTTTAAATTGATTTTTGTAATATCTGTAATATTTGATTTTGATAAAGCCTGAAAAAAAATTCTTTTGGCTGATGATAAGGAAAAAAAAACCTTCCTATCTGCTGTATTAAAAAAAAAAAACAATTGATCATCAATTCTAGAATGATGCAACTTTCTTTCAGCGGTTTATTCAGCCTAAATCAACATCTCTTTGCTATTTATTTTACTTTTAAAACATTACGAACAGCGTCGTTGCCGACATTATCAGCCAGTCTGGGTCGCTCCAGCTTAGAGCCATCGCCAAAGAAGAAGGGTCGCGGCAGACCCCGGAAACAAGATAAGGACAAGTCCACATCCTCACCAGACCTGTTTAGGTACATTATACAAGACGGAAATATCTGTGGTTCTTGAACCTCACTTTTGTTTTTTTTGCCTAAAACCCGTTTTTCGTTCATACAAAATAACACAAGAACTGTTCATTTGTCAAAAATCAAAATAATAGCAGGCCCACAGGTATTTTCGTTAATTTTATTGCACGATTTTGAAACTGATCTCGAGCACAATTTTTGGAGAGGGAAAATGCTACTGAAGGCAAGAAAAGTATGTAAACTAGGCTTTAGAGAATTAGTTTTTTTTTCTATTTCATTGCAAATGTGAAATTTGAGATTTCATGGAGAAGATTGTGTCTCTAAGCGGACCTTGGCTAAACTGCTTACGTTTTGGTATAACAAAAAAAGCTTTGCACCGCTTATAATATGTATCAATATTGAATATTTTGAAAACGGTGTCCGTGAAACATAACGTCTAAAGGCCAAGCTGCTAAGTTTTTAATTGAATTTATTCAAATTTGTCTCGGTCATCCATAGAAGTTTCTTTTGATTGGTGCAAAACTATTTTGCACGAACTCGCCGTAAACAATAAATGTATAAAAATATTTTGATGGGTCCTTTACACCAGAAGAGTTCTTTGCCTGGATAGGAACTTATCGAAAAAAAAAATGCCCAGGGAGTCTAGTTTAATAACTGTATTCGAGTTTTTGTTTTTTTGCTTGAGTTAAAGCATTGTGAGTGCCACAATTGACTGGCGAGCCTCGCTTATGATTCGACGTATGATCTTCTCGCCTCTCGATGTTAGTAAAACTCTCCTCATGTAAATGAGTCGTAATATTATCTACGTCGAACATCAATGACGCACTGAAAAAAACTGTATATAAAATGTGATCAAGTGGCATAGTACAGTCTGGGAATAAATTGTTTATCAAATTGACACACTTCGTCAATTTAAGTTGTTTGTCAATTTGCTAATGCTTAGTTTCGCGAATTCCAAGCGTCCTTAATGTATGAACAGCTCTACTTAGCATTTCTTTTTTCTTATAACTCATTACATTATATTACCTTATGATGTGATCAGGTCGTCACAAAGCGGCGAGGGCAGGAGTATGTCGACGCCGGTTGCCGCGTCGTTCTTGCAATACCGCGGCCCGCCAGGGGAGGTCGGCTCTGACAGTGACCTTGCGCTCTCCAGGTACTGTTGATAAAGTAACATAAACCAAGCATAGCATGAGTATGTTCCTGCAATACCGCGGCCCGCCAGGGGAGGTCGGCTCTGACAGTGACCTTGCGCTCTCCAGGTACTGTTGATAAAGTAACATAAACCAAGCATAGCATGAGTATGTTCCTGCAATACCGCGGCCCGCCAGGGGAGGTCGGCTCTGACAGTGACCTTGCGCTCTCCAGGTACTGTTGATAAAGTAACATAAACCAAGCATAGCATGAGTATGTTCCTGCAATACCGCGGCCCGCCAGGGGAGGTCGGCTCTGACAGTGACCTTGCGCTCTCCAGGTACTGTTGATAAAGTAACATAAACCAAGCATAGCATGAGTATGTTCCTGCAATACCGCGGCCCGCCAGGGGAGGTCGGCTCTGACAGTGACCTTGCGCTCTCCAGGTACTGTTGATAAAGTAACATAAACCAAGCATAGCATGAGTATGTTCCTGCAATACCGCGGCCCGCCAGGGGAGGTCGGCTCTGACAGTGACCTTGCGCTCTCCAGGTACTGTTGATAAAGTAACATAAACCAAGCACAGCAAGAGTATGTTCCTGCAATACCGCGGCCCGCCAGGGTGGGAGGTCGACTGACAGTGACTTTGCGCTCTCCAGGTACTGTTGATAAAGTAACATAAACCAAGCACAGCAAGAGTATGTTCCTGCAAAACCGCGGCCCGCCAGGGTGGGAGGTCGACTGACAGTGACCTTGCGCTCTCCAGGTACTGTTGATAAAGTAACATAAACCAAGCACAGCAAGAGTATGTTCCTGCAATACCGCGGCCCGCCAGGGTGGGAGGTCGACTGACAGTGACCTTGCGCTCTCCAGGTACTGTTGATAAAGTTACATAAACCAAGCACAGCAAGAGTATGTTCCTGCAATACCGCGGCCCGCCAGGGTGGGAGGTCGACTGACAGTGACCTTGCGCTCTCCAGGTACTGTTGATAAAGTAACATATACCAAGCATAGCATGAGTATGTTCCTGCAATACCGCAGCCCGCCAGGGTGGGAGGTCGACTGACAGTGACCTTGCGCTCTCCAGGTACTGTTGATAAAGTAACATAAACCAAGCACAGCAAGAGTATGTTCCTGCAATACCGCGGCCCGCCAGGGTGGGAGGTCGACTGACAGTGACCTTGCGCTCTCCAGGTACTGTTGATAAATTAACATAAACCAATCATAGCAAGAGTATGTTCCTGCAATACCGCGGCCCGCCAGAGTGGGAAGTCGTCTGTTAGTGATTTGCGCTCTCCAGGTACTGTTGATAAATTAACATAAACCAAGCATAGCAAGAGTATGTTCCTGCAATACCGCGGCCCGCCAGGAGAGGTCGGCTCTGACAGTGACCTTGCGCTCTCCAGGTACTGTTGATAAAGTAACATAAACCAAGCATAGCAAGAGTATGTTCCTGCAATACCGCGGTCCGCCAGGAGAGGTCGGCTCCGACAGTGACCTTGCGCCCTCCAGGTACTGTTGATAAAGTAACATAAACCAAGCATAGCAAGAGTATGTGCCTGCAATACCGCGGCCCGCCAGGGTGGGAGGTCGACTGACAGTGACCTTGCGCTCTCCAGGTACTGTTGATAAAGTAACATAAACCAAGCACAGCAAGAGTATGTTCCTGCAATACCGCGGCCCGCCAGGGTGGGAGGTCGACTGACAGTGACCTTGCGCTCTCCAGGTACTGTTGATAAAGTAACATAAACCAAGCACAGCAAGAGTATGTTCCTGCAATACCGCGGCCCGCCAGGGTGGGAGGTCGACTGACAGTGACCTTGCGCTCTCCAGGTACTGTTGATAAAGTAACATATACCAAGCATAGCATGAGTATGTTCCTGCAATACCGCAGCCCGCCAGGGTGGGAGGTCGACTGACAGTGACCTTGCGCTCTCCAGGTACTGTTGATAAAGTAACATAAACCAAGCACAGCAAGAGTATGTTCCTGCAATACCGCGGCCCGCCAGGGTGGGAGGTCGACTGACAGTGACCTTGCGCTCTCCAGGTACTGTTGATAAAGTAACATATACCAAGCATAGCATGAGTATGTTCCTGCAATACCGCAGCCCGCCAGGGTGGGAGGTCGACTGACAGTGACCTTGCGCTCTCCAGGTACTGTTGATAAAGTAACATAAACCAAGCATAGCAAGAGTATGTGCCTGCAATACCGCGGCCCGCCAGGGTGGGAGGTCGACTGACAGTGACCTTGCGCTCTCCAGGTACTGTTGATAAAGTAACATAAACCAAGCACAGCAAGAGTATGTTCCTGCAATACCGCGGACCGCCAGGAGAGGTCGGCTCTGACAGTGACCTTGCGCTCTTCAGGTACTGTTGATAAAGTAACATAAACCAAGCATAGCAAGAGTATGTGCCTGCAATACCGCGGCCCGCCAGGAGAGGTCGGCTCTGACAGTGACCTTGCGCTCTTCAGGTACTGTTGATAAAGTAACATAAACCAAGCATAGCAAGAGTATGTGCCTGCAATACCGCGGCCCGCCAGGGTGGGAGGTCGACTGACAGTGACCTTGCGCTCTCCAGGTACTGTTGATAAAGTAACATAAACCAAGCATAGCAAGAGTATGTGCCTGCAATACCGCGACTCGCCAGGGTGGGAGTTCGGCTGACAGTGACCTTGCGCTCTCTAGGTACTGTTGATAAAGTAACATAAACCAAGCATAGCAGAGTATGTTCCTGCAAAACCGCGGCCCGCCAGGAGAGGTCGGCTCTGACAGTGAACTTGCGCTCTTCAGGTACTGTTGATAAAGTAACATAAACCAAGCATAGCAAGAGTATGTGCCTGCAATACCGCGGCCCGCCAGGAGAGGTCGGCTCTGACAGTGACCTTGCGCTCTCCAGGTACTGTTGATAAAGTAACATAAACCAAGCATAGCAAGAGTATGTGCCTGCAATACCGCGGTCCGCTAGGTGAGGTCGGCTCTGACAGTGACCTTGCGCTCTCCAGGTACTGTTGATAAAGTAACATAAACCAAGCATAGCAAGAGTATGTGCCTGCAATACCGCGGTCCGCTAGGTGAGGTCGGCTCTGACAGTGACCTTGCGCTCTCCAGGTACTGTTGATAAAGTAACATAAACCAAGCATAGCAAGAGTATGTTCCTGCAAAACCGCGGCCCGCCAGGAGAGGTCGGCTCTGACAGTGAACTTGCGCTCTTCAGGTACTGTTGATAAAGTAACATAAACCAAGCATAGCAAGAGTATGTGCCTGCAATACCGCGGCCCGCCAGGAGAGGTCGGCTCTGACAGCGACCTTGCGCTCTCCAGGTACTGTTGATAAAGTAACATAAACCAAGCATAGCAAGAGTATGTGCCTGCAATACCGCGGTCCGCTAGGTGAGGTCGGCTCTGACAGTGACCTTGCGCTCTCCAGGTACTGTTGATAAAGTAACATAAACCAAGCATAGCAAGAGTATGTTCCTGCAATACCGCGGCCCGCCAGGGTGGGAGTTCGGCTGACAGTGACCTTGCGCTCTCTAGGTACTGTTGATAAAGTAACATAAACCAAGCATAGCAGAGTATGTTCCTGCAAAACCGCGGCCCGCCAGGAGAGGTCGGCTCTGACAGTGACCTTGCGCTCTTCAGGTACTGTTGACAAAGTAACATAAACCAAGCATAGCAAGAGTATGTGCCTGCAATACCGCGGCCCGCCAGGAGAGGTCGGCTCTGACAGTGACCTTGCGCTCTCCAGGTACTGTTGATAAAGTAACATAAACCTAGCATAGCAAGAGTATGTTCCTGCAATACCGCGGCCCGCCAGTGGAGTTCGGCTCTGACAGTGACCTTGCGCTTTCGATCTCCAGGTGACGTTATGGCATTATTGTGAAACTCAAGCGTTTACCCGCGGCATCGGTTTTCTTATCTTCCGTACAGGTACTGTGCAGTTAGCTTTAGTCACTTCCCGGCCTATAAACTGTCTGTACACAAAAATCACGTCGCAAATGAACCTGTCCTTCGTTCACGCAGCACAGGTTCATTTTGACATTTATATTATTAGTAGAGGTATTTTGGAAACGCTTAGACGAACACCTTAGGATGAAGCAGGTTTCTATATAGGCTATAATTTTTTGGTAAGTATCAACTTTTATCAGATGCAACGTCATTCTGTTCGCGTTTTAGCCGAACAGAGGTGGCTGTTTCTGTCAGTAACTACTTTTCATCCTTCAACGGCGAACCTGTTAAAAAGTTGGTGTCGTTTGGTCACCGACAAAACAGCCGTCTGCATTCGGCCTAACGCAAACAGACTGACGCTTCACTCGATGAAAAGTGATTAAAAACATAACAATAATATAAACATACTCAGTTATATGCAATTGGCCAAAATGAGTATAGTGTCGGTCGTCTACGATACCTCTTTCTATGTCTGTTAAGATATAATAGTAGTTCCGGAGGGTGTTTTAGTTATCTTAATGTTTAATTTACATGGTGTGGTTTGTGTTGCAGATCGTCGTCGAGCAGTTCGGCGTGGTCGCAGTCGTGCTCTTCGTGCACGCACTACGAGGACGAAGGCTCCCACCACTCCTGCTCTATGAGTTCTACTGACGGGTGAGTACTAAGTATACGCAAAAATTCCGTGTATTTATTTAAAAAAAAGAAGAGAAAATCTACTGCCTGTGAAGGTCTTTTAAATGCTGTTGCTACCAACTTTTAAAACCTTTTACCTATTTTTTTCTGTTAACTGTTTTATTTTTTTTATTTGAGATGGGTTTGCTCTTGACTCTAGTCTAGGTCAGAACTGACAGAGACAAAGTCTACGATGGAGTGAGCTTACCCAGAAGAAACCTGTTCACTCTAACTTTGAAGAGATTCGGGTTGATGACCCGACTCCGGCTTGACGTCGACTTACGGGACACTCTGTATAATCGCTGGCTAACTGAGCTCGCGTAATGAAAATGTTATTTTCCGGGATGATATACATCGACAATACCTTATGTCCGGTTTATATTTCTTCTTCCAGTTCCATTCGAGTGTGGTGTAGGTAACAATGGTCGAAGCCGGTTCAAAAAGTGCCATGTTTACAAAGTGCAAAGCAGTGTGTTATAGAGAATACCCCTCCCCACTCTAAGTTAAACAAAAGAAACATTGTCACCGAAATTTTATTCTCCCTCATGAATATTTTTGTGTGTAGTACAACGCAATTTGATTTTAATTTGTTTTCGGTTTTTTTCGATTTATTTATTTATGCACAATGTTATTTATATCTTTATACATTTTTACTTTGTATAGATTATCGGAATCTAAATTAAATGAAATAATAATATAGGACAGTAATGTTGTAATGCGACGAGAATGAGAGTTGCCGAGAATCGAGTTGTATGGCGACCGATTGGAGAGGTCTATGCAGGCATATTTTGCTTGACATATTGATGATGAGACCGGTCTCCCTTGCAGCTCTAGCTTCAACGAGGCGCGCGCGGGCAGCAGCACGCCCGCCCGCCGCCGCCGCTCGCGCCGCACTGCCGCGCACGCAGACGTGTCGGACAGCGAGCCCGCCACGCCCGGCAGAGTGAGTTGTAGGCCTTATGGAAGCTATTGTCTTGTTAGCTATGTTGAAATTGGTATTTCAGAAGTGAAAGAAAAAAAAATGTGCGGTCGGGGGGCCGCCGTCAGGAACGAAGTTCCTTACTCAACACACACTATGTAATAGAAAGAGAGAGAGAGAGAAAGTAGCATGGATGAGGCGTAACGCTTGTTCTTTACGTGACGATTTCTGCAGTCAACTCATGTCGCAACTTCGTTCCAAATAACATATCTCATGGTAGATTCTCCTCGTGGGTTTCAAGGGATTGCACAGTCCATTACCGTGATCATTCAAAATTGAATTACATAATTATGTGTTTTTCAAACAACTTTAATCCATGTTTTAGTTTGCGCTACAACTGCCTTTTATGATTCATCAACATGTTTTATATAATATTTTTTATTAACCTAACATGAAGTTGTCAAAGTCCTTTATATTCAAATTAACAACACTTGGAAACAAGAATTTGAATAAACATAATGTAAAGTCCGGACGCGATGCAAGATGAATTTCGTACGTTAACCTGTTATTACTTGTCTCTGTCACTCCCTCGTAAATATAACAAGTCTCGCTCGCACAGATGCAATGGCCGCCGTCCTCAGGGATTGTAAATCTTTTACCTGACACTGTAAGGTTTGCTCTTGTTTGAATGAAGTTTTTTTATTTAGCCTTGAGTCACGACATTCCTTGGCTTGCTTGACATAATTCAAAATTTAAAAAAAACGAACTAACGGGATTCCATCTTGAGATGCGTTAGTGATCGCTCAGTTTTCGGACACAGTTATCTCAGTTAGCTATCCTTTGGTTGTTGTTGTTTGTTAGTTTTTGTTATCTTGTTTTAATTGTAAAGTGGTTTTTTTTTAATTTGTTATGTTTTCTTCACTTTTTTTAAATGGAACCATGTTTTATGTAAACCGCACTTAATACTTAAATGTTTGTGACCATTGTCAGTAGGTAAAAAGGTCATTGAACGAAATTCTTCCTGCTCCGCGGCTGGACATTAGGCTGTCTGTTGGAACATTCAATTTAGCACTTATCTGATCTGACACAACACACTCGAGTTTAATTTGTCGTGATGACTGAATCCAAATTGCCATAAGTCTTTCAATTGGGAAGTCTGAATTTGCTAAAGCTCAAAAGAATAACACGACAATGATGTGTTACTAAACAGGGCCGAGGAACAAGATCTTCAACGTCAAAAACCCCCGTCAAGTCCGCGCATGCGTCGACTTTACAACTGGAACCGTTACAACTCGTCTGGGCCAAATGCAGGTCAGTCAAGTCAGTAGCTGTATACCACATTCATTTTATAATACTTCCTATGTAGCACAATATTTAGTTTCGATATTTATAAGTTTGTTGCACGTTTTCACTAACACTACAGGACAACTTACTTTCGGCAATGAGCTGAGTTTTGAAAATCCAACAGTGCATTACAGTACAACTATTTTCTTAAAGAACCCTCGGAAAACTTCGTGTTTGCTAGAATCATGTGCTGCCGAGTTCATGGTTACAGTTTGCGCACTGGTTTAAAACTATCCTGTAGAGTTGTTAATGCTCTATTAATGTAATTTATTTTAAAAATGGGAGGAAAGCTGCTTAAGTCGCAGGCACGACAGATTGCAGAGGGACATTAAGCACATAATTTTACAGTACATTTAGGTCTCGCCTAGTGTTAGTGAAAACAAGTGTCAGTATATTTTTATGATTCTTGCCTATTGCCAACTATGTTGGAGACTTCCAGTTAATACTGATGGGTCTGAATGTTTCCGTATTTTACGCGCAACAACTGCAGTCCCCCTCCGCATTTTAAATTAAATTTTGCACTTTTGAATAATAATTAGTGAACGAATTCTTCCTCCACTTACTGCCATGAGATCACAGCAAGTCAAGTACCGGGTTTTTCGGTAGTCATTTGATCACGATAGCAAAGCTTTTAAAATCCTTTTATAATGATTTACTGCCTCGTTGGTCTAGTGGTCGCAAGAGCTTCTGCTGAGCGTGAGGTCCTGGGTTCGATTCCCAGGTAGGTCAAATTGTTATTGGGATTTTCTATCTAGAATTTTTCAGCAGCAGCCCGGAGTCTGGAGTTGTGCCCGGTTGATGGCAATAGGCTCACCCCCTATTACATGGGACTTAAGCATAGCTGGCGAAATGCGGGTGTACTATAGGAAGGAGGAACACCTCTGCCTAGCCCTTCTGGAATTACAAGCGTGATATTATGTAATTATTTAATTTAGTATCGCATCCGTACTACGAACCAGCTTTAACCTCAAACTTTTTAACAGAGGCTACCCTTGGTACCCGGCTCTAATCATCGACCCGAAGATACCAAAAGGCTTCATCTACAACGGCGTCCCGCTGCCGGTCCCCCCTCAAGACGTGCTCAACCTCAAGAAGAACCAGTCACACGAGCCCATTCTGTACCTCGTACTGTTCTTTGACGTCAAACGCACTTGGCAATGGCTGCCACCCAATAAGCTTGAAGCTCTAGGACTCGACAAAAGTGTCGATCAAGCGAAATTAATTGAATCCCGCAAACCAACGGACAGGAAGGCCGTAAAGAAAGCGTACGGTGACGCCATGCAGTTCCGTAAGCAGGTTCACGGTGACGATAAATGACAAAAGTTTAAGTACAGGTCTCGCCGGCCTCCGCGACATAGAACCTTCAGCTTTGGCCACTTTTCTACAATGCACATACGTACCCCAGACACCACCGATTCCAGTGACGATTGAATTAAGTTTTTTCGCTTTATTTTATGCTTTTATTGAAGTAACCCTCATTCCATTTTATAATTTGGGAAGTGTAAGGCATTGGCGTGATTGACTGTGAAAAATGAAATCGATTTGGGACGATACAATGTTTAACTTAGGAGCAGTAGAAAGGATGTAACTAACTCGAATTTCGGTAAGATATTGTATGATATATTGGTAGGTCAACAGTGTAGTTTTAACACTCCATAAGTGATGTAATTTCGATAGGATTATGTTAAATGAAGGAAGAATGATTACTGTATACGATTATAGTTATATGGGCATGTGAAGATGCACTGCGTTTGTCTTCAATGATTTCTTAAAATAAAATTCTAATTTATACGCGCGAATGTATTACGTCAACTTGCGTTTCATTCTGTCCCACATTTATATTGGGGCAGCTATAAAGATCACAGCACAACCGCCAATGAAATCGTTGAACGCAGGACGCAATGTGTGGAATTAGCATCATAATGTGCAGCTATAATAAATTTAATCTCTTAAATCTTCTAATTGTGAAATATTAAAATATATGAAATTAACCAGTATTTGTGAAAAATTGAATTTAAAATGTACCCAATTTGTATCTAGATAGATGGTCGAGCTTAGTGAATGAATTGTATCCATATAATTTATATTGTAGAGAAAAGCATAATCATGTATACTTTACAAATTATTGAATATTGGGATGTAGGATAGACTTTGATAAAATAAGTTATGTAAATAGGTTGCATGCATGTGTGTTTATGAGTGTTTTCGGAGTGGTTTTTATGAGCTCTAATTGGCTGACAGAGGTCACAAACCTATATGCAGTACCTGGCCGTAAATATAGCACATCTATCTTCAATACCTACCAGGACGTTATAGTTGTAATAATACCATAAAGTCTAGGCGAAAATTCATGGAATTCGAGGAAACCCAATTTTCATGAATTTTTATATTTCTTTGTACCTATTATCCAAATATTCGAACAAAAATATTCTAAACATCAAACAGTTAAAATGAAATAGGGAGAAGTTATAAGCAATTTTCAAAAAAACATCTACTTATATATACTTTCACAACAGTTATCTCAAAATTTTGCTATGGCAATAATGCTAACAAATTACGGAAAAATATCTTCATTTAATCGACTATATAAAGAGGTACAAAAAAAAGTCTGTCGGGTCAGCTAGTTATTGATAAAGAAAACTTCGGTTTTGTAGAGCGGCGTCTCTGTCACACCTACCTCTGTCTCTTTCTAAAGCTTGATGTGTCACATTTTCGTCCGGGTATTGTGTTGTGGGAAGGTTTGAGCTCCAATATACATGTAGTGCTAATAAGTAAATAATTCACCATGAAAATTTAGGTGAAAGGAGTTTGAAGTCAGCTGTCAATCTCGAGATTCCCTAGCGTCTGGTATGATGACAGTTCACACCACGCTTTACCTAAATTTTCATGGTGAAAATTGAACAGAATAGATCACCTGATCTTTTTGTAATTTTTTTGCGATAATATGAAACTGTATTGACATGTCTGGCCAAGTTTAGGCACTATTTCTATAAGAATTGTATAATTTAAAAGTTGTTATTGTTTTATGCATTGCCTGTTTGTAGAAAAATACATAAAAAAGTATTTCAATTAACTTGTATCATTTATAATTGCAATCTATGAAAAATCATACATCCAATACATACATAAACTCACGCCTTCTTCCCATGGGGGTAGGCAGGAACCACAGTACGCCACCTGCTACGATCCTTACATACTCCTTTTTACATCGTTTACTTTCATACATCTGGTCATACACGCGCCGGTTGCGAGTACTACACAACTTGAAGAACATCACCATTAATCATACATGCAAATGACCAAAAAAATCTACTTAAACATCAGATAAGTGGTTTTTAAAAAAGCACATAAACATTTGTATAGCTGACTGGCAAAGCAAAAGAAGGGTTATGACCGCACCGGTGTCGGACCTGATGTTTGTGTGAAGGCTAAATAGTTCTGAGCATTAAAACTATTGGCCCTTATTCTACATACATTTTATTTAAATTAAACCTGCATCATATATTTTTCATATTCCATTAATGTCTTGCAGTTCATTCGTAGTGTTTGTCCCACAGGTATACAGGGCCAGGGGTTGGTCTTACATTTGCTGCGGCCTTGGGTGCTCTGAAAACATTACATTGAAAAAGCAATTTTATAATGTACACTAAAAAGAATATGACCTATTTAAAAGTAAAAGCTTTGTAGCAATAGAATGTGCCTGTTGCCAATGTTCCAAAAATGGCAAGTAAGGTACATATTTGGAAAAGGTTTTAAAATCTTGGGTAACTTGTTAACTCATAATGGGCAAAAATCAAAAAGCAAGTCTGTTACGGCTAGAATACACAGCTTATAGATTGAACCTTTCCAATAAATTAGAACCATACAGATTCACTACATCACTACCTTTGTAAATGACTAAATTGACATTTATATTCATCTACAATAGGTTTTGCTTTAAAATTATATTTACCCCTTGTCATCACTAGCCGCTAGAAGCTTCTTCGTAAGGTCCATAGGTGGTGCCACTTCACGACGTCCATCCCGTGTGTAGTAGTAGTTCTGAGAATGCCTGCAAACAAAAATTAGTCTTAGTAGATGTCTAAATATATAATTACCTAGTCTTGAACTCTTGACTAATAGCATAATATGATAATAATGATACGAATATAATTCGAATTAATATATACAGTAGGGCCTCGGTAATCCGGACTCTCGCTTGTTCGGTGATCGCTGTAATCCGGCCGGGCAATGGGATTCGCGGGGGAGGCCCGGCGGCGTGTAAATCTTTAAAATGGGCTGAAGGTAACTCAAACTCAAACTCAAAGCATTTATTTCAAATAAACCCATTACAGGCACTTTTGAATTGTCAAGGGGTCGGTCAGTCAGAAATATGAAGCTAGTTGCCCATTCCAAAGCGAAGTAGGTACCTATGGAGAAGAACGGGCAAGAAACTCCATGACGAATTTGATAGCCACGAAGTTATGTTTCTCCGTCGACTTAGAGACCGGGCTTTCGAAATGAAGTGCGAAAATTATAAACAGAAGAGTATTACAGACTTTTTCAAGAAGAATTAACTAATGTTTTATTTTAACTTACTGATTTCCTTACATAGTTGTAATTTTGAACGTGTACATTTTGTCTATATGCTATAATTTAAAAATTGATTAAAGAAACTAAGGTTAAACATGTGTTTTATTAACATTTAATATGGCATACTATAATCCGCCTCGATAATCCGGAAAGGGTCTTGTTTTTGCCTCTCCGGATTAACGAGTCCCTACTGTATATAATTTAAAATGATGATTATAATATTACTACTTCTTTGACGGTAACCTCGTGAAATCCGAGAATAAACAAATCAAGTATCTCGATTTGGCTCGCGAGGTTGTCGACATGTGGGAAGTGGACTCCGCAATCATTGTGACGATAGTCGTGTAACCTCTAGAAGTAGGAGGTAACATTTGATACTAACTTGTGAGAAACTCCATCAGGAATCTGCGGTTGGGGCTGAGTCCTGTTCGCCAGCAGCGGCTCGAAGCGCAGCGCGTTCGTGTGTTTCCTCTAATATAACAAACAATACACCTGTTTACAAAAACCTTTCTCATTACATAATGGACCAAAACAAAACGATAGATACTCACTCCAAGAAGGAAATCCCTAAGTTTTTGCATTATTGGCGATATATCGCGAAAGGCTACGTTTGCTTTACTCATTTTAAAATATTATTCTACTAGTAAATTGAGGATATTCAACACTTTTTCGCAATTGCGATTTTCACACAGAAGATAAAAACATCTGATTTTGAAGTTTAAATAATGACGTGACGGAACGTCAGTTTGACACTGACAAATTGTGTTCGTTCGGAATCGTTCGTTCACTGTTCCGGAAAGTTCACAAAAGAGTTGGACAGAGCTGTAACACCCAGATTTCACCAGTTTTGAGTCCGTGGGGACGAGCTATTTGTCACTTAAATGAAATTACGTACAATGTTCGATGTTGACGACGCTTGACGAACGATTATAAGCGTCTGTCAAGCGTTTAAAGACCGTATAAATACCTACTAATATCTGATCTGTGATAAATACCCATATTCTAAGTCAAAACGTTAAATATAATTTAAATTAATTAAAGTATAATTTAATAATAATGCAATACTAGTTGCAATTTTACTTCCATCTCAAACAGTTTCCTCAGTCGAGATAAGTTGAGGAACCATCTGTCAAATATAAGGTGAAGCTTCCTTGAGGTAGTCAACAAGGGAGGTTTAACAAAACACGCGTATTTTCCGAATTTCTTAATGTGTTTTGAAGAGTTTATTGAATATTGAATTGACGTATTCGCGACGTATTACCTCGACTCACACTCATTCGAGGGACCTCATAATTTTCTTTCGGAGGTCCCCTCAACAGTGGTGTAAGTCGAGTAGCTTCCAAGGTTAAGACTTAAAATATGGGTGTAAGATTCGATAGAATAAAATAAATCCTTTTTTTCTCTTATTACCTTTTCGTTTTTATAAACTTGTTAGAAATAAACCTTATTTTGACATTGACAATTATAAGCTCTCGGTAGAGAGTAGTTATATTCTTTGATTTTAAGTATTAGATATTTTATTAGTTTAATACTTATAAAGTTGGTAGAGTAGTCAAAATTACTGGTTATTTTCTAATCTTTTTGCAGACCTTTTATGCAATTATGGCTAAATATATTATGATTGCTCGAAAGGTATGCAATTTGCTTGTAAGTTTCAAATATTTATTTTTATTTCATACGGTAACACTCCTATAAATATCCACGCAAGGGACAATCCGGCACATCACTCACTCGCTATCTACGTAGAGTATTAATTATCTCACACCTTTGAAAAAGTGGCGTAGCTGGTCTTATAGGGCAAAGCCCTGTATCAAAACTTTGTCGCAGCTGGTGCTACGAAGTTCCAAAGTAGGGTTAACTGGAGCATCCATACGCGGATACTAGGTTAATCTGTCATTGTGATTTTAGTAAGGAAATGTAGGAGCGAGCGAAGTGAGCTCGAAAACTGTAGCTCCCTGACTTGAATAGGTTGAAATTTCTATGTGATCTGACTTTATTAAATGAATGCTGAAGCTGGAGAATTGAAACCCTCCTAGGCGGCCCCGTATCACCGATAAGGCTATAACGCGGTAGCTACGGCCCTGCTTTGAATCAGCACAATGGTAGATGCCTGAAAGCGTCATCTCTGGTCAATGTCATCAATTCATAATCAGCCACCGTGTGAAGGTCGTCGATCCAGGGTTGAAACCTGTGGACCTGTGGCTTGACCTAGGTCCTACACAGAGTGCCTTACTCTACTACTTTAGATTTATGGTCTTCCCTCAAAAACAAATAATCACATTGGTTATAGTCAACCATACCTACAAATAAGGCTGCTCATCAGTCCTACGGGTATAATCACCTGCCCATTGTCCCTTGCGACAACAGTGGTGGCCCAGTAGTATTAGCTCCGATTTTTAATTTCAACACCACTGCTCTCAAAACGGTGAACGAAAACATCGTACGGAAACCGGCATGTTATAGAACCAAAAATTCGAAGACTTGTGACATCCGCCAACCCACACTGGGCCCGCGTGGTGGATTATGGCCCTGTACCAACTTCTTACAAACCAATCCTTGTTTCAGAGAAATAACTCCATCCCATCTACGACCATTACAAACATTAATATATTGCCAAACCCTTTCAACAGTTTAAACATGTTACCGTGTACGCCAGAAAAGTATGTTTTTTTTTACTTTAGATACTTGTTGATTATGACTTATTAGCTTCTGCCCGCAACTTCTTTCGCATAAAATTTCTTGTTTCAACATAAAATTCTCATATATCCTATGACTCTCGGAAATACTGTAGCTTCCCATTTGTGAAAGAATTTTAGGAATCGGATCAGTCAGGAATTAGTTCCAAAGATTTACTCCCTAACTACAACAAAATCACAAATTTTTCCTCTATAAAATAGTAATCTATTTCTACTGTTCTTAGTAACGTCCGCAGTTCGTCGGATAGCGTAATGCTTCGCAATTTGCGTATGGCCGTGACCCCCAGCTATGGACAGGAATCAAATATTTATGAAGCTGTGAAGACAAGTACTTGTTCATCCCCTCTCGCAGGCGATCCCAAACGCTTACGAAATTGCCAGGACATAAGGTTAGATAATCATGAACTGTATGTGTACAGTACCAATTTCACCAATGAAACTGAACGTGATCAACACTTAAAGTGCGTTCAAGAGCTGTCAGTGTCAATATTCCACAGAAAATAATGACACTGACTGTTCTTAAACGTAGTTTGTGAGCTGATCGCGTTTAGTTTCATTGGTGAAATTTACCCTTAGTAAAATTTAATAACTTTATCGGTGTTTAGAATAGAAATACTTCTAAAGCGTGTTACTATCAATGAGAGAAGACCACCGGTTAAATACACATCGTGGGTAGAAATAACGGTGAAACGCGAGACTATCATTTTTTTTTTGTCAATTTGATTAATATGATCATGTAGAAATGACGACTAAGGGCTGTTTTGACCAATGAATTAGAACGCGATCAGCACATACAACGTTTAGGAGCTGTCAGTATCATTGTTTTCTGTGTAATATTGACACTGCCAACTCTTGAACGCGTTTTAGATGTGTTGAACGCGTTCAAGAGTACAGTTTCGGTCTAAATCGGCATGCGACGGCAAGCCACGAAATCCATGATTGAAAAATGTTCTCCATTTCCAGAGCGGAAGTACTTGAAAAATGGAATAAGACACCGAAACCAGACACTCAAAAGGAGTGGATTAAAAATATTGTGTACAACACCTTAGTCTGGTAATACATTGATTAGACTATTTTTTTTTATGAAGAAATCTTATCGTATGAAATGATATGGAAGTAATATTTTGTAAACCGTTAAATTTCTATGCGTCTCTTACTCGTAGTCTCACTCCTTTTTTCATATATTGTACCTACATGCTGATAATAACATTTTATAAAAGTAAATTGGTGTTTTATTTTATTCTTTTAGGGAAACTTGTGTAACGCCTTGATAGAAACATCCTCCAATTTTAGATGCGCAACCTACACGCTGTTAATTATATTATTAACAAGAAAATGTGTGTTTCATTTATTCTATTTGGGAATTTTACAGCTATCTGCGTCCTGTCTACAGCTGCATATACTCACTGACGCATCCGAAAAAGCTTATGGGGCGTGTGTTTATGTTCGCAGTATTTCGAGATCCGGCTCGAAGGACCAATGATAGCGACGACAGGTCGTAGTGGAGCAAAATGAAAACTGTAGTGGACTGTATAACATGCATGTTTAATAAGAAATAAAAATGAATTATTTACAACGGTCGGTTTATAAAAAAACAAGATTGTAATTTAGACGTTAAAAAAGACGCGTACGCGCAGCCGTGCGTGGAGGCGTGCAGCAGCTGACTGTAGTGGCGCGCGGGCCGCGCTCGGCCGTATGCCGGCTGGCTCCCCGCCGTCCCCGCACCTCTCTTTCACTACCGACAGCGAGCGGCGATGTTGCGGGAGTTCATTATGAAATTGAAGGCCATTTATATGTTTCTACAGAAAAACACCAAGTGCCGATCCGCGTGTCAGAACGTTAATAATCCCCTCCAGAAACTTTTAAAGCGTGTAGCTCCTTCATTTTTACATTGACTAAACATTTTTTTTTCGATAAAGGCATTTTTCTTATGCTTTCTTTGAAATTACATAATTTTTTCGAACATTTTAATATTAGTGGTCATCCTTATCCTTATTAGTCAATAACGTCTAAAAATTCTGAACCATTTTGATACGTATGAACAGATCGGTCGATTTATTTTATTTCAGGAAATAAATCTATATAATATAGACTGAATGCACTTGGAAAGTTGGCACCAAATAAAACAAAGTTTATTAAATATCGATATGTATATTATTTATATATTCCACATAATCATAAAGTCATTGCTTACATACTAATTATGTACATAAATATACATCTAAAATATAAGTCAATCTTATACATTATAGTAGTCATTATCATAATTTAACCTAATATTCGATAGTGATGTTTTTCGTCTTGAGATACTCGTTGAGCGCATCCTGGCCTGGAACCAAATGATAAGATACGTTAGTTAGGTATGACGATGAGTTTATCAATGTAGGTAGTTGATCATTATTGATGGCAATAAACTCAGTGCTTTGTTATCGCAAAAAGTAGTTGGAAGCTCAAGAAGGTATATTATTTAATACTTTAGGCATAGCTTTGTATGTTTTGGGTAAAGTCTTGACAGGTCGAACGTACGAAACATGTTCAAAAAATGATGTTATTTATTCAGTAAAATACAGCTTTGGGGCGTTTGATACGCCTTTTCGCTTCCATACAAATCATGTATTTCCTTTTCTATTATAAACAGATTTTCTAAACCGTTTTTAAGGATCTGATAACAGTAACGACAAGGGGGGTGCTTTTTTTTTTTTTTTTTGCATTTGTTCATAGTTTTCTCTTTTTTTTGTGTTGTATTTGACTGTGGAGGTTCGGTAGGCAGTCGCTCCATGTTAAATAGAATTTGCTGTATATGTATATGTAAATGGTTTAGATTGTTCTGATAATCTGATAGTGGTGATACATACCTAAATCCTTCCCGAATCCAGACTGTTTGAACCCTCCGAAGGGCGCGGCGACGTCGGTCTTGTTGTAGGTGTTGACGAACACGGTGCCGGCGTCGATACGCTCCGCGAACTGCAGCGCGCGCGACACGTCGCGGGTGAACACGCCGCTTGCAAGTCCGTACTCTGTGTTGTTGGCGCGCCGGATTACGTCGTCCATGTTTCTGTGGGAGAAGGATAGCAATTGTAAGGTAAACCATCGTGCTAGTGTTGTCTCACTTCTGTAACAAAATGACAACAATTTTTACAAACAAAGGACGAACAACAGACTGCGAAGTGCCAAGTGAGCTGGGTCCTGGTTGCTATGACTTTTACATAATGCAGGAACACTGACTCCCAAGTCACAGGTATGAACCTAGTTTGGGAGCCAGGGGACCAATGTTTAAGATACTACTTCTGTATATGGTAAACGTTATGTCTGTAACAAAGTTGTATTTTTTTTTAATAACGAGAATTATTAAGAGAATAAAGGGAAGCGCCAGGTTGCCCACGAAATGCAAATTTTTCCTACTTTTTTGCAATTTGCAGGTCAGTGTCAGGTTTAATTGTTGAACAAAATATAATTAAGTAACGAGTATGTATTTATTTATATAAAAATTGCTTGCTGCACTTACAGTAAACACCAAAACGCCCAGCAAGCCAACATTTACAAAAAAATAACTTCACTCAAAAATTTCAACAAAAACTTCCATCTAAGTTCATATAATCCCATTGAATTAGTATTAGGATTTAACAGATCCTTTAGACTTTTTACTATGCTTTCTTTGAAGTTACATTATTTTTTCAAACATTTTTAATATTAGTCACCATCCCTATTTGAAGAGTGTTATTTTTTCTGCATGATTCTACATGATCTACTATTCAATGATCTTAAGATTTCAGACTTAAACAAAGATATTTCGATCTTTGTTTAAGTCTGAAATTTTAAGATCAGAAAGGTCAGTGAACATAACTTGTGGAGATGTTAACTTTAAGTTATTTAGACATTATAATTACTTACTTGCTACTAAACTTGCTGATAATCATGATGGGTCCGAAAGACTCCTCCTTAGCGATCCACATGTCGTCAGCCACATCAGTGAAGACTGTCGGCTCGAAGAAGTATCCCGCGCGGTCCACACGCTTGCCGCCTTGGACGAGAGTCGCGCCTTCTTTCACGCCGCGTTTGACGAACTGTAGGAGAAAAATATTTTAGAAACATCGCGCCTGTATTTCTCTTGCCGACCTTGGAGTCAAACCTAGGACCACGTACTAACACACAAACTAGGTCACGTTCAGCAGCTGCGCTTTTGATGGCTAGTCCCACGGGACAGTCTTATCATATTATGTATGTTTTTGTTTCTTTCAGACAACGCCTAACTCTGAAGAAAGGACCCCTCACAGAATGTTAGGAAGAAGTCGTTTTGAAGTTGATTTGGCCGAAATTTTGAACAATATAGCTTGTAACATGCCCATTGGAGTCAATTTGGTGCAAAAATATTATGGCTAGTTTTAGGGATGTAGCCATTTTTTATGGTGGTTTGTTTTTTATGGTGTTATCGGTCCAGTTGAAAATCAGCGTCAGGCGATTTTGCAGAACTGGGCCTTGTTGGCGCTTTGAGGCACACGTCCCTGCTAATTTATTACATCGCACTTTACACTTTTTTATTTAAAATCTGCTTTATATTATACTGTGTGCCTTTTAGTCTGTGCTAATTATATGTTTTTTCTTTCTTTCCTTGTGTTGAATTCAGAAAGTTGGGTTATATGAACAAAAAACATTCACGTCAACCACAACAAGTTTCAATTAATATTTTATGGTTTAAAACCATATCACTATGTCTGTATAGCTTGAAGGGGTCAGGGGGACAAGTCGGCCTTCGGCCGATTTTGCTGACACTAGGATTTGTTTTTTTTTCCTAACATTTCGTGCACGGTGAATTTTGTGATTGTTTTTCCCGCAGCGAAATAATTCGTCTTGATAGTACAACCAATGTATAAAAAAACATATTTATATTTGTGAAAATAAATCTTATTTTGCTCTGAACATTTACGAATCCGTCTTCACTTTGCGTTTCAAGAGTACCTACGTTAAGTCTAGTGGATTACTATTGTTTCTCAAGCTTCGTTTAGTACTACTGAGAGAAAATCGTTCTGCCACGGGAAAACAACCATTAAAATTTCACCGTGTATTTTGCACTAATGACAGTTGTCTCGTTTTCCTGGCGGATTAGTACATTAAACCGCACATCCATAGTAACAATTTGATACAGACTGAGCCTTTACATCGTAACAGTATGGGCGGTTTTCGTAGTTCAAGTGTTGGTTTCGGTTTGTGTTTGACCATTCACAAAGTTTCTAGTACTGTATCCCTATATTTCTTCAGCCTATCCATTTCCAAAATAAGCTGAATACCCAGTACTTTACATATAGCGACTAACCCAGTTACTGGGAAATACGATACCCATTGGTAAGTCTGGTTGATAGACTTTCGGGCTTCTGACGACCCGTAACAACTGTCAAAGGTTCACAAATGACATCCGGGACCAACGGTTTAACGCGCTTTCCGAGGCACGGAGGGGTACGCAACGATGGTCACCCATCCACGGATCAACTGCGACAAGCGTAGTATTACCTAATCGATCGACCCGTCCCAATGTTTTTACCTACTATAGTATCAATAAAGATTCAGACCTCAATAAGTTTATCCATATGCGCTTTATGGTTCTGTGGTCCATGCGACGTGCCTCTATGCATCGGGTCGCCGATGCTTATCTTCTTGGTCTCGGCGACGACGCGTCGGACGAACTCGTCGTGAATCGTCTCCTCGACGAATAGCCGACCGGCTGCTATGCAGTTCTCGCCTTTGTTGAAAAATACGGATGCCATGCCCTGATAAAAAAAATTGGTTACAAATTAGAAATGATAACTCTCCATACGTTCCTCAAATAATATCGTATTATCGTTTTTCACACAAGTTCAAGTTCTCATTTAGTCGCAGTTTTTTGCCAGCTATTGTAATGAGATTAAATTAGCAAGTTTTCATAGAAAAGTGCAATACCTACGCGGTCATAATGTACGGAAGTTATTTTTTTACAATCAACATAGAAAAATCTCAACCCACGTTGTTCAGAATCATGTACTGAATCCATGGTAACAAAAGGGCAATTACCGTATTTTTAAGAACGGTCACATTATAATCTGTATCATTCTGTCAAAAATACAATCAATTTACATAAATTTTTGACAAGTTTTGGACATTGATTGGCGCTGAGATGAGATTGCGACTTGAATTTCAACGATTTTTTATGTACGAGAATAGAGATGATGACTAATATTAAAATGTTCGAAACGATAATGTCATTTTAAAGAAGGGACAGTAAAAATAAGACAATCGAAAACATCTGATAACATAACATAACATCACGCCTTGTTTCCCCGAAGGGTTGAGCAGAGGTGTACCTATAGTACACCCACATTTCGCCAGTTATGTTTAAGTCCCATGTAATAGGGGGCGAGCCTATTGCCATCTACCGGGCACAAATCCAGACTTCGGGCTGCTACTGAGAAATTCCAGATAGAAAATCCCAATAACACGTTGCCCGACCTGGGGATCGAACCCAGGACCTCATGCTCAGCAGTAGCGATTGCGACCACTAGACCAACGAGGCAGTGAGCAGACTAGATCTGATAAATCGATGTAAATATGAAGAAGCTGAAGTTACTCGTTTTAAACTTTTGGAGGGGATTATCCTCGTCCTTGTCGCGCGGGACGGACAATTAATGGCGCTAGTATGAAGTTACATAGTCGTGATGTCACTTCTACGATAGTACTGTCCTTGTCGAAACTTATTTTAAAACGCTTATGACTTGGCAATATATTAAGCTTTTACACTTTTTATAATACTGTTTTGCATTATTTAGAAACAAACATTTTTCTGAGACATAAATAATAAAATTGTCATCATCCGTATTGGCCTTCTGGTTGCACGCCACCCTGTATTTACGTAAGGACCTGTAACTTTGTATATAAATAATAAGTTATGAGAGGACAAACTAGGGCAAAGTCCCGCTCATCCATGAAAACCTTAAAATTTAAAAGTCTCAAATATAGACCTTAGTTGCATTGTTATAAAGATCAATTTTGCTTACATTTCTGACAGCCTTGTCGAGATCACAGTCTTCAAATATAACTAACGGTGACTTGCCACCCAGTTCCAGGGATACTTTTTTCATGTTCGAAGCTGCACATGATTTCATAATGGTTTGACCTGAAAATAAAAAAAATTATATAAATTATGATTCGGTTTATTTTTCTGTTGGACATTGGCAGAATATGTCAATAAATAGCCCGCGAAATTCAAATATTTTTTTGTTTTTTAAATTGCAGGTCAGTGTCAGGTTGTATGTTGAAAAAAAAGTATGTGTTTACAGAATTATTATAAGCAAAATAATCAATACAACCATTGTATATTAAAAAAAACCAAGTGGAAGTGCCCACGAAGTTATTCATAGGCGTTTAAAATTAAAATAATAACAACCTTCGCCCGTTGTAATAAGACTTAATTTTGTATGAACAAAAAATTCAACTTTGACGAAAAGCTTATTTGTTGCTCATACAAAATTAATCTACATATTTTTCCGCCAATTGTGACACACGCTGTTAACTGACGGGCACTTCCACTTGTTTTTTCTATTCCGTAAATACAACCTTCTATGTTCATATTATCCCATTGAATGACTGTTACATGGTAATTTGCAAAATTGACAATTACAAAAAACTTAAGAAAATTAAAATTTAGCATGCTTGCCTGACGATTCCCCTTAAATCATCATGCTCATAGTTTCCTAGCAGCCGGCCAAACTATTTCCCTCCAAGTTCAGTGCAAAGTCAGCCAAACGTTGACGTGTAATTTTTTTTGCCGACTGATCTTTCGCCTGTGGGAGGACACTCCCACGCATCCAAACGGCCCTGGGGTCTCAAGTCGAACAAATTATAATTTGTTATGAAAAAAAAAACAGAGAAGGCAGCATAGGTAACCATAACATAATTATAGAATTAACAATAATTAAAAAGCGATTTATGGCAGAATTTTGGCTGAATTATGATTAGTATAAGTCAAAACTTCCTTGTTTAGTGCTGATTTATCTATTTCCACTCATATTGAACGTATTTTAAAAAAATAATAAAAATGAAGCCTTTAACTTCAATTCAAACCTTTATAATGATAAAAGTAGCTATGCTTAAATAATTTTGTTATCTACTACTTTTATCCATCTGTAAATCATTTTGTTTAGAGCTTCTTGCAATAGATGGCGTTTTACTAAATTGGTCCTGCCATGACAGTTTCCAATATTGTTCATTATTTCAATCAAACAACTTTATTATTTTTTACATAGAAATATAAAAACGGCTTTATATATTTTTGTTTTCTATTGCGTGTAGCATGTTTGGCCATTCTTCTTGCTTCGGAATCCACAAGTTTAGCCATCAACCGTACATTATTGTACAGATAGAATAGACAAAATGTCTTGTATTAATCTTTCATTTTGTCTATTGCTCCGTCGCCAAAAATCGTTTCTATGGTGGTCACGCGTGCTCATGTCTATTTACCTCTTCTAGACTGCTTTGCTCCGGGAGAAATGTGCGTTTCCGCGTATAGAGTACATACCGACCTCCGTGCTGCCAGTGAAGCCAAGTTTCCTGACCAGCGGATGGTCAGCCAGCGCCTGCCCCGCCAGCGCACCGCTGCCCGCCACTATGTTGACGACGCCGGCCGGGATGCCCGCGCGGACACACAGCTCGGCGAACTTTAGGGCCGTGAGGGGACATACCTGTGGAGGAGGAAGCGGATTTTGAGTAAAGAGTGCCTTGTGAAAGGTATGCGAAAAAATTACGAATGGTTGGAAATATTTATTTATTTATATTTCCACAATCACTGCTATCATTACAGGAAAATTCCTAATGCGGTAGAGTGGTCCTTATTATACTATCTTAAATAACATAAAACATGACTTTTGTGAATTCATTCAGAGAGCAGGAAAATAAATCGATATCAAGGCAAACAAAAGTTTCAAAGTTTCAGAAGACTTATTTAGGGAGTACCCACATTTATTTTCTGACTCCTGTAACACAGGTATCTAGCTCAGGAGTCAGGGCTTCAATTGTAAATGTAACACCCTCTTTAATTCCATAAAACATTTTAATTATACTACGTATCGACGAGGAATCGGCTTGTGCTGGTCACGTATCACCAAACTTGTCGCATTTAGTTCGATGCGGTGTCGAGACGCGTCGTCCGAACTTAAAGGTGGCGAACAACGTATTTTTTCTCTTTTATTTCAAGAACATACGAGCTGTTTCTGACCGGCTCAAGTCGACTGCGAGTCGATTAGTGTGGTCACTCCCTCCTTGGTCTAGTTGAAAACCAGCGTCAGGCTAGTTGTCTGGCATTTTTTTACTGAACTGGACCTTTTTGGCGCATCCGTGAGGAACACTTCCCTGCTAATTTATTTCATCGCACTTTTCGCTTTTTATTAGATTTTTGTTTTATTTATATTAAATTGTGTGCCTTTTAGTCTGTGCTAAATAAATGTAGTTTCTTTCTTTGTTCTTCATTTAAACTGTTGTCAAAAGAAAAGTTTAGTGATTTGATTGGAGGTAAAGATAAGGGCCGTTTGCCCCGCAAGTCGATTCTGCAAAAACCTCACCGTGATTACTTGCGTGAAGTGCGTTGTCAATGTCATCCGTCTTGGTCAATCCCTAGCATCAGTGGCACTGACAGCTCGCTCCACGCTCACTGCACCTAAGTTTTCACGGTGAGATGGTTACAGAATCACATTAGAGGAGTGGGATTTCAAGTACCCAATAAAATTAAACCATGTACCTAATAAATAAGTTCTACAGCTCAGTACTTACAGCTGCGGGTTTCATAACGACGGTGTTGCCAGCCGCGAGGCAGGCGGCCATCTTCCACGACAGCATCATTAACGGATAGTTCCACGGAGTGATCAGTGCGCACACGCCGATCGGCTCTTTCCTTGTCATAGCCAGATTCCTGTAATTTATGATAGTTAATTATAAAAATATAAAAAGTGCATAGATTGCAGGTAGGTATTTAAAATAAGTTATTACAGTAAAAAGGACGATGCCTTGAATTAGTCATGCAAAATAAAAAGTGTATGTAAATCTTAAAATAGTTCGTTTTTTATATAAGTGTGACACAAAAATGTCTACATAATTCGAAGTTATAAAACCTAGGTATATGTAGGTACGTATTACATTCCATTGATCAGAAAACAGATTTAAAATTCATGTTGAACTAATTGTGTGCATATGAGAGCAATGTGTTAGTTAAGTATCACTATTTGAATTGCAGCATAGTTTTTATATCGCCGCTTCGTGTCAAATGCTCAAACAAATGCTGATCATTGGGTGACTCTGAACTTCACGGAAATGGTTTTAAATGATTGTATTTTATTTGTCGCAAGCTTTTGCCAGCGACTTCTTCTAACTGTATTTCGTCAGTTTGAACACAAACATCCAGGATGTAAAGTTAATTATACTTTATTATAAAGTATAATATTATTTTAATTTTGTGAATATGAGGACTATGTGGGTCATTGTATTTTTATTTTTTTCTTTCAGTTAGGTTTAATTATAGTCTGGCTGAGTATTTTATGAGGCCTACCCAAATGCCCTTTCTTTGGTAATGTTCGTCGAATCATTGAGCTCTTTAAGTTCTGTGTTGAGCTGCATGATTACTGACAAATGCGTGCACTGGCTGGTCAGGTCCACTCATTCTGTGTGGTTGTTTCCTCAAAAGACCAGTTCAGACACTAATCTACATGGTCTTCACATGACCTGACCAAGATTATGTCTGTTTTCCGTCAACGTTTTGAGAGCCGTGATGATGAAATATTTTACACAAAGTTAAGCGCCTGACAGGGTTGACAGGGGAAAGTACGAACCTACAACCTACCACTGCTCTTGATGCTCTTATATTGTTTATATTTACCTGTTGGGTCTAGCATGGTTGATCGGTATGGTGGAGCCCTGTATCTTGTCGCACCAGCCGGCGAAGTAGCGCCACGTCTCTATGGACATGCCGACGTGTGTCTTGAGAGCGAGAGTGTAGACGGCGCCTGAGTCTATGGTTTCGATTGTTGCTAGTTCTTCTTTGTGTTGCTCCATCAGGTCTGCTAGTCTGTAGGTTAAAAAAAACGTTTATACAACAAAATACTAAGAAAGGAATTCGGAAATTGTAAAAACTAAACGTAAACAGAAATTGACCTCCAAATATTCTTCGACATTAAATTGAAATGCTAAAAACTTACTTTCAGATTCTTCAAAGTTTGCATGAAAAAAATATGAAAATATCAAGTATTTTTTACTTAAACTCCATAAACACTGTCTAATTAAATACGAGAAAGAAATATTATAGCCAACAAAAAAAAAAAAACTGTTAGTGACCTTATTCTTCAGAAAGGTCAGATGCATAGTACTCACAACAGGCGCGCGTGTATGACCAGATGTATGAACGTAAACAAGGCGTAAGGATCGTTGCAGGTGTCGTTCTGTGGTTTCTGCCTTCCCCCATAGGAAGAAGGCGTGAGTTTATGAATGTGTATGTATAGTATTAAAGTACTTACTTAAACAACAGCGCCCCTCTCTCCCTGGCACTGATTTTCGACCACTCTCCTTCATCAAACGCTTTCTTCGCGGCCTTAACTGCTTTATCGACATCATTAACCGACGCACTCTGCACCTTACATATAACGCTCTCATCCGTAGGATTGATCAACGTCAACGTCTTCCCGCTATCTGAGTTCACGAATTTACCATCAATAAACAATTGAGTAGGGAATTTAATCTTCATTTTGTTACATTCCATTTCTACGCCATCATAGACAATTTCTTGGTTCGCTGAGCCACCTCTAGATTTAAATACAGCTATGTTAAAGAATTCTTCGAAAGTAGTGTTCATGTATATGTCTTCGTTTTGCAGTTCCAGATTAGCTAAGTCTTTTACCTCTTCTACTAGTCTGACAACATCCATGGAACCGGCTCCTGATGAGAAGAAATCCGTGTCGTCATCGATGTCGATTCGAAGGATAGCCTTCCATATGTCGCGGACGTTTTCTACGAATTGCTTCTCTTCGGCTGTCAGTTCTAGTTGTACTTTATCTTCGTTTGCCTTGAAGAAGTTTTGTGCAGCTATCATTTTGCCGTTTACTTTCAGTCTTTGGATGTTTAGCTGTAATGGAAAGTTATGGAGTAGACTGATTAAAGTTGATTGATAAAGAAATAATAATTCAGATGAAACCTCAGCTGTAGCCGGCCAGATTCAAATTTTCTTTGGTTTTTGCAACGAAAATTTGGAAATTTGTTCCACCTAAGAATTTTCATGACAAAAATATTCCCAAAGATTGCCAATTGATACGAAATTGATGATTATTATTCAGTAAATATATTATTCTTACAGTCGTGCATCACATTTAGATCAACATACGACGTAAAACAGAGCTGTAATTTACAAAAAACCAAAGCAAATTTGACGGGCTACAGCTGAGGATCCACCTTATAATAATATCAGACTGGCTGAAGGATAAACATTTATGTAATTCCAAGGATGAACAAACCACATTTGCCCTACAGTGAGAAAATATAGTGATCAACCATAGCGTAATTTCGTTTTCCTACCAACAGTAAAGTAGCAAAAACAATCTTAATACATTGGCTTAAACTCAAACTCAAACTCAAAGCATTTATTTCAAATAAACCCATTACAGGCACTTTTGAATTTTCAAGGGGTCGGTCAGTCAGAAATATGAAGCTAGTTGCCCATTCCAAAGCGAAGTAGGTACCTATGGAGAAGAACGGGCAAGAAACTCCATGGACACTCTTTTAAATAATAGGTCTTAGGTCTGGTTTTCGATAACACAGCAAATACTTTCTGAACTTCCTGGCAGTCAAATATAGACAGCGAATCTTTCCCATATTCCACAGTCAAATATTAACTACGTTTCTATACAAAATACGACATACCTTAACTCCATCATTAGCAGTAATGAGCAGCCCAGCATCGTGCACCACAGCTGGTTTATTCAACCCTTTAATAACTAACGCATCTCCCTTCGTTTCATACTCGTCGACCCATAGAGCCGAGCCGTAAAACTTGACCTCTATGGTCTTTTCACTATCTTCTTCGATGCCATCTTTAGTCTGTGGTTTTATGAAGGTCGTCGCGCCGGGGGAGGAGTCGAGGCCTCGGATGAAGTTGTGGAGGGCAACTCCACCTTTTGACCAGTCGATCTGGAAGGTTAAGATTGGATGAGTATGGAATAAAGACGCAATTGGTTTGAGCGGAAAGCATTGCGTCGCATTTAGTTTACATAATCAAGAGATAAAGTTAACGGAGGTAGCCAAAAAAACATATTTGTATTCTCTTGTATATCTGTGTTGTGTCTACGGTCGCTGATACGCCAAGAAAAAAAAAGGTTAATTACAATCAAGTCGTAAGTTATTCAGTGCAAAGATACGAAAAAGTAGTGTGTTGCTAGATAAAATTCGACACAAAATAAATACATAACATCACGGCTTGTTTACCCGAAGCATTGGGCAGATACCTATTTATAGTACATCAATATTTCGCCAGTTATGTTTAAGTCCCATGTAATAGGGGGCGAGCCTATTGCCATCAACCGGGCACAACTTCAGACTCCGGGCTGCTACTGAGAAATTCCATATAGAAAACCCAATAACACTTTGCCCGACATGGGAATCGAACCCAGGACCTCACGCTTAGCAGTAGCGTCCACAACTAAATAAACGAGGCAGACAAATGAAAGCGAAAGTTAGTTAGTTAGCGAAAGTTAGTTAGTCGGAAAGCAATACCAGTAGACAAATGAACGTTATAACAATATTTTTACCTGATGTGTCTCTGCTTTGAACAGGGCCGGGTCGTAAGTGGCGCCCTCTTCAGTTTGTTTGATTCTAGGCGCGGATTCATTTGCTACCATGTTCACAGCCTCTGCTAAAGCTTTAATACCTGTTTACAAAAATATTTGTTAGTATGTTGGCTATCGCACATTTTGTTGGGTTAATTATGCCACAAAAGTAACAGGACTTAATTAGATTTAGAAGGTAATCATGGGTGTCTTAAAAGTTTACTAATATAGGATATTATGTTGAGAAGCTCCACTAGCATCATGTTTTTTTAAAATAACTTGTGACAAATGATTTTATTTCTGTAAGTTTGTACAAGTTTGTAGTTTATACAAAATATTTTTAAAGCTAGATGAGGTCGGCGTTTCCTATCTGACTACTATGGGAAGATTCGACGAACAATACCAAAGAAAGGACATTTGGGTAGGCTGCCAGATAACGATAAAAACAAACTGAGAAAAAAAGGACTACATTAAAGAGTCCAACGTCTGACAGGGTGTGCTGGGTACGCAGCCTCCCTACCGACCTTGCTGACTTATCTTTTCGCTACGACATGTGTGGTTATCGTATAACTTTAGCCGATGCGAGAGAAGAAAAAAAACCTGCAGGTAATTTTAATTTATCTTACCCTCAGGATACAAGTATTTGTTGTAAATGGAGTCGACGGTATCTTCAATGCCAGCAGGGAAGCTCTTCTGCAGCAGAATGGGGCCGGTGTCCAGACCGTCGTCCGCCCAGAAGATGGACAGGCCGCAGGTTGTGTCGCCTTCTATTAGGGTCCTGTTTGATTTAAGATAGGTTTTAAAATTATAGCTGATACTTATAATGAAGTTATGTATGTGGCTAAAAACAGATTGTGCGGTGTTTTATTATTATTACTAAATATTTATTTTTTACATACATCTTTGACATTATCTTCTTATTATTTGACATTATATATACCTACAATACGAATTTCAACTCTTTATTATCGGCTTTTGTGAACAGGATATATAATCTCCTGTTATGGGGTATTATTACTACAGGTTAAATGGCAATGATGTCATTTTGTTTAAATAGGTTTTTCATTATATTTTTCATTTTTTAGATTATTTTAATGTTTGTGAATGTGAGAATGTTGTAGGCCTCGTAGACTGTAGATTTGTAGACCATTGTCTATTAGTTAAGCATATGTTACTTGCTGACAGGCCTACACTGCCCTCCCATACCATTAATCCCACCATTACCATTAATCCCACCATTACCATTAATTGACTTTTACACTGTTATTTGAAAACATTGTAAAAGTCAATTCTTTTTAAAAGAGTAACCGTGGAGCTTTATTCCGGCTCTTCTCCATAGGAAACGACCAATTGGTACAGTGCACCTAGCTTCTGACGTTTCATAAGTGCCCATGTAGGTTTATAAGAAATAAAATAATTTGATTTTGTTTTTCTTTTATTTTTTGTGTTTGATCAATTCTGTATAATACACTGACGAGGCTCAATGCGGTGGGGAAAGAATCATTATTTTATGCGGTACGCGTAGCTTGACCACCACGGAATAGAAAAAAAAAAAAGTGGAAGTGCTCGTCAGTCAACCCGCGCGTGTCACGATTATACGGAAAAATATGTAAACTAATAACAACCTTCGTCAGTTTTAAGCCATAATTTTGTTTGGACAATAATTAAGCTTTTCGTCAAAGTTGAGTTTGCTGCTCATACAAAACTAAGTCCTATTCCAAACTGTCGAAGGTTGTTATTATTTTACATGTTTTCCGCATAATTGACGCGCGTAATAGCTGCCTGGGCACTTCCACTTGTTTTTTTTTACTCCGTGTTGACCCCTATAGAAACGAGGTTTGTCGGCCGAAGAATAGACAAAATGACAGATAATTAAAATAAATCTGTAATTTGGTCTAATCTTCCGTCATGGTCATGCTACAAGTGCAGATCGGCAAATAACAGAAAACTAGAAGAAGAAAGCGGTTGTGTTGAAGTTGACAGCCGCTGCTTTTAACCTTTTATCACCGTTTGGTCTAAAAATTTGCCCTCCACATTTGCCACAATCGTAAATGTATACCGCGTGAACTCGTCACCGCGAAAAGAAACCAGTGTAGACTTTTCGGATCTCTCAACTATCTATGTTGTTATCCAATAACAATCAGGCAGGCAGATTAACCAATTGAAAAATGGAAAAAAAATGTAGCGTGCCTATTGAAACCGCTAAACAGAAATAATATGCCAAAATTACCTAATTATAGCCCGCGATAGGAAACAAGTGGTTAGTCCATTCATTACATACGATGCAACGTTCTATAATTTGAGTAATTTTGTTGCTAATGCTGGGTTACCAACATGAAACCATGACTAAATAGAATTCGCAGAGTACTTTGTAAACTTGGCCATGAAATTGGCAACGAATGTTTACGTTACTTGTACATGCGAGTCATGAGATTGATTGTAGTCTCATTTGAAACACTTATATCCTATTAGTATTTTTTTTGCAGTCACGTAGACGATATGCAAAATGATGTGGCATATTTTTTGTCTTTTAGAATGGAATAAAATAATGTTTATTTTCGCTGTAATAGAGCCTACTAGCATTACCTGCAAATCTGGATTTGCAGGTAATTCTACTAAGAATGTCTTGAAGAGAACGAAAAATCCAGTTACATTTAGCCTGAGTTGGACCCCACGTTCAGCAGTCGCTCTTGCAACCAGCCTGTGTGAGAGCCAGAGAGGTCAGAAATACAGAATAGGGGTTATTGAATATTGATAAGTAAAATTATGATAAATTATAGATACGGGCAAGTTTATCAAGTCATGAAACGTATTCAAAATAATGTATTTAATTATGCTGGCTCATGTAACTAATAGGTAGTCATTATATTATATTACGCACAAATTCGTAAACAAATAGTTGTCGTTTATATCGTGAATCGTATGTTGCGGTGTATTGCTCATTGAAAGTAAGCTCTTCCTGTTCGTTTCGTAATTTTTTACAGCACAAACACTGAAACGATCTTTTTGTTAATGACAATGTTTGGCAAAAAAAACGCTAGATATTATAAATGCTATAATAATTTGTCTAATTTTAACAACTATTTATGTCCATAATTAATTGTTAAATTAATTTAAATGTCTATATTTTTATTTTCATGTTAGTAGTAGCTTCAATTTGATATTTGTGATCTTCATTTTATCCTTTTACTGTGCCTCAACAGGGTTCATATTTTTGTGCCTAGCTTGAAGCCTTTTGGCACATCTTTTTTAAATTAAGAAATGCATTAAATAAATGAATGAGTGAATGAACTAAAGTGACGGCTGTCATTACCGAGTGGGAATTTTTACAGGCATATTCCAGATTAGTGTAGAAAACCTATTAATTAAACTGTAATTAACAAATGTGTTGCCATGATGTAATTATGTCAATCTATTGCGTTAGGTATTAGTTTATTTAATTGCAATTTTCATTAAAGAAGTGTTTGGTAAGTGTATTCAAATGTTCGTCGTAAAAAATGTAAGATCATTCTCACTGATTACTGGGACATTTCAAGTTAAGATCATCATGCATCGGTCACATTCACAGATATCTAAATGCAACAATCCTAAAAAACCTAACAAGTGATTCTCGCTTTATTAGCAAAAAATATACGACAACGTAATAAAATGTTATCTTAATGAGTCGTAACAAAAACACATCTTTTGCTTATTTACCTACCATCTTAATTCTGCCCACTTAATTTAAAAAAATTGTGGGCAGCTTTTAATAAGCTTAGCGGAAAACCTCAAAGACCGCAGCAAATTGAAAATTCTAGACAAGGGAATGTTGAATACCGTGTTTCTATAGTTTACCTACTGGTTGTTAACGGTTTAGTTGCCCACAAGTCATTCCTCTGGAGCAAAAAAGCAGCAATTTTTATTTCATCGACCATTTAAGTATTACGTAAGCAGATTTTTTTGTAATTTTCACCCCCCCCCCCTCCAACTTCAGCTGACAAGGTTTCCCTTGTCAGCAAAAGTTTTTTCTTCTTTTAAAGTTTTTCAAGAAAAGGGAAAAGGTAGTACATAAAATATAAATGAATTAAATGCCCGTTTAATATTTAAGCAAACAAACTACTAACATCGTCTTTACCTAATATTTTTATGTATATTCTTAACAATACACCCCCGTCCCCCATAAGCATCTCACCCCCCTTCCCGCTTCGGTGCTTACTACTTAAATGGCTCCATAATAGCATATTGTACTTTAAAATCTTCATATGAACCGTTGCACACAGCCATCCTATAATTTACAAGTCATTGCTGGTTTAAAAAATCGAAGACAAGGCGTGACATCAACCTGCACTGGACCCTCGTGGTAGATTACAGCCCACTCCCTCTCGAAGAGAGGAAGCCTTTGACCCAGCAGCGGCTGATTATGCTTACGCTTAAGTTGATTAAGATTACCGACGAGTCAACTCTTAGGAACAAAAAACACAGCCCCTTTTATTCTATACCTACAAGCATTTTAACTTAAAATCTGCAAAGGGACAGTTGCAAACTCCCAACGGTAACGCAAAAGTAATCGATTCTAGATAGGTACTAGGCATTAGTGAATGTGATAATCGATGTTGTAGCCTGTGGGTAATCGATTTTAATGTGCTGCAGTCTGTTGCAATGTGAATGCAATCGATCTTGCGGCTCGTAATTACATAACGTTAAAGTTTACGTGTTCCGAGCTGTGATGACATAGTCAAGTCCATTTCATCATTGGACGTGGTATAGCGTTTAGAAAACGTTGCGAGAGGCAGATTTACTAATACGTACCATCAAAATATTACTTTTAATTAGTACATATGATAGGTTATTTTCAAAGAAAATCTTATCGCTATTTCTATAATGATATCGAACTGCACTTTATTAGGTATATCGACTGTTTCGGAAGCAGTGTCATGACGATGCGCATGCGCACTGATATTGGTGGTAGGCGTTTGGCATCTATGAAGAGGCTTACTGCTATGAATAACATGATTTCCTACGTAATAATTATACTATTCTTGATTTAAATAGATTCTAAGAATTTTTACGGCTTAGTTTAGGAATTGCACGGTTATCTGCGCTATGCATTCATAGAGTGGCCGTGGGTAGCAGTGTATGATCCCGCCTATAACGGGTGTGTAGGCTCACTTGTACTCACTATCATTGTAATTTTTCTTTTGTACTGGACCATACCTTATGGTTAAGGAGATATTGATGGTCAACATTCTGACGTTTTTTTTTTTTCGAAAACCAGTTTTGTATGTTATAACACAACTTTAAATACCCCCCTGTACCGTTGCTTGCACCCATGAGCATAATGTTTTGCGTGCGTCACGTTGCGCGCTATCGTAAAAAGCGATTTTTCACAGCAAAGATAAAATGCATTTTCCAGCAATTTTTTTGTGATATTTTGGTCTACAGAACGAGCAGTTATCGGCTATGTGATGGGTCTTTTTACCCCCTGTATTTTCATTCAAAGCCAAGCTAAGTATACACGTGCGTAGCTTTCCACGTGCTGCTTAAATATTTGGTGGTCTGTTAAAGCGTTGAATGTTCTGTTGCTGTTTACGCGAGTTCGCGAAAGTCGTGTTGAGTCGTCGTCGTGACCAAGTAATAAATGGATTGACTTACCAGTTGATAGAAGAAGCTCCTCTATGTCTGGGCAGAATACTGGGGTGGTAGCAGATGCTCTCGTACTTGGGGTGCGTGATCACTTCCATGGGGATGAACTGTGTGCAGAACGGTAGGACGTTGATGTCTGCGTTCACCTGTTGATTGAAACATTTTAAATAAAGGTTTGAAGTTTACCCAAAGTCTGTCTAACAGGAGGTTTGCTTGGCTCGCCGCCAATTTTATGAGACATAGGTGTCATTTTTGAAATATTATTACATTTGTGGATTATTTTTCAGAGTCTGGCTCTCGCGGAATCGCGCTGCGTGTTTAGCTCTAAATTTATTGTAATTCAGAGCTGAAGACGCGGCGAGATTTTGTTGATTGTGACCTAAACGTAGATTACTACATGAATGTCAGGTCGCGCGGAGAGCGGTGACTTTGTGTCACGCTGTGGCGTCGCGCTGTTTTGCGGGAGTCTTCAGTTGTCCTAAAAGGTTTCCATTCTCTTTAGTTCTGTGAACCCAAGAACGTGTTTGTAAGGAACTAGCATTTAATAACAAAATATCGTTATTTCGAATGATCAGCTGTTCTCATTTATCTATCTCTGAAATATACAACACGCCTACTTATCTGTTTGTTTTCTATAAACACGTGGCCCTTTCGTGTCAACTTTAATTTATGAGATAGACAGGTTATCGGATGGTTTGACACTCGGTAACCAACCCACATATTAGGCCAGACACAGTTAAACAGGAATTCCCTGTCTATTAAATCGTGGATCGACCAAGTTAAATAGATCGGCCAGGTGTTTTAAAGGGATTCTTTGTCTAGTGTTTATTTGTAGCGTGTGCTAGATGCTAGATTAGCGAGGAACTCCATCCAGGCTATGATTATAAGTCGACTAGAATAGGAAATCACAGTGGAAAAGTATTAACAAAAATACCTACGATTTTTTAAATTACAAAGATTACGTTATCTTCCTAAGTTAAAAAGTTCGAACTAAATGTTCATTGAAATATCACGCTTTTTCCACGTAAGTGTTTGATGGAAGCCACAGAATGTTATAAGCTATGAACTTAATACGGATGTCATAGTTTACAGATATTAAATTAATAACTTAGGTAATTCCTCGTAGTGGATGTCAGTAACTGCGATGTGGAGGTAAAACATATAGTCGGCGCATGTAAAGTACCGCTGCATCTTGTAAAACTGGAAGCCGACCCAGGACCGTGACAGGAGCATTGGAGTATGTAGCAGACAGAGCCCTATCCCTGCAGTGAGTAGTCAGAATGTGTGATGAAGGTGAGCTAATCTACATTTCTATAATTTCCAACTGCCTTCCAAGACTTACAGATGAACTTATACCAAGTTATAATTATGTTCTGTAATGCATACTAATATTCTAAATATAAAACTCTTCTGTTTGTCGGTTACCTTTTTACGCCTAAACCACTGAACGAAATTTGGTAAGGAGACAATTGGCATCCTGAGAAAGGACATTTTTAAAGGGCAGCATTACAGTTAGGGATATGAAAGTTCAAATTAATACTTTGAGTAATACTAAAAAATAACGTGTTTCAGCATTTTTTTTTAAATCATCCCTCAAGGGCGTAAAATAAGGGATGATTTTAATGTAATCTGATGACATTAGAACTGAAAAAAATATGTCTGATAACTTTCATGCCTTAACAGCTGAACAGAATGGAATGAAAGGTATACGGATCAGCCATGACCGGGATAAAAAGTATATATATTGTCCTATTACAAAGGATACTTTTTATGCCAGTAGTACGTTTCCGTGGGATAATTTTCGACACACACGCGGGCAAAAACTAGTAATATTATAAATACACAGATGGGTACGTTAAATGCAATGCTTATAATGATAATGCAAGTTAAGTTAGATAGAAGAGGTCAAAAGTGCAGTAGGAATAATGGCTCAAATGTTTATAACTTGCTGCGAATCTGTGGCATAACCAGTTACGACACCTATGTGTATAATGATATATTATGTAATTTAGATAATCAAATGAATATTATATTATTGTGGAGAATGGTCGGAATTTAACTATATAATATACTGTATTATACCCTGGACTATTTATAATATAAGTTTGAAATCGTCAATTCGCCTTAAGCAAGCGTGGAGATCATTGCTCATGCCTTTTTTGTACGAGCCACCTTTGTGGCTGGTATTATTATTATTTTAGTGCATTGCTTGTTGTTTATAGAATAAATCACGATATTGCAGCAGACTGTAGGAAAATATGGTAGCTATGCAACATCACAGGACTGAGACCGCGAGTGCCACCGAACCGTTTCGCCTTGAGAAAAACAATGCAAATAATGCAAGGCCTACTGCCTTGCACTACCTCTAATAGTACGTGAGACATCATATACCTGCCGGCCAATGAAGAGTTATGTACATAGTTGGGTTGAATTTATAAGAAAAACAATTGCTCGACTATTACTCGTAATCTTGTAAAGCCTACTTAGCTGTGATAGTTTCCTTTTAACTTCGTTATACATACTACTACCTACCGAGAATTGTTTCACATAATATCCAAAAATAACCATTTAGCTGGCAGTGGTGGGGGACACTTGACCGAAATCCACCTTAATCGATTTTTTTTTCACAAAACCCGTACAATTTTTAAAAATACCTATCCAACGACACCCCACACCATGGGGTGCAGGAAAAAAAACATTCCTCACTTTACGTGTAGAGATAAAAAAAAATAGGGCATCACCACATCTCTCACCCATTTTATTTTACCATACCAAATTACAACTTTCTAGTACTAAGAGTCTCTAAGTTATGCTACGAGCAGACGGACGGACGGACAGACGGACATGGCGAAACTTTAAGGGTTTCTTGTTAACTAGGGAACCCTAAAAAGTGAATAGTTTATCAAGGCGCGGTTAAAATCAAAGAGTTCATTGTTATATTGATTGATATTTTATGAAATTGTCGTTCGCTAGGATTACATGAACATAGAGATTTTGTTGATTATGATTCTTCAAATACATATTTTGTTCAACATGCCTACAACCTGACACTGCCCTGCAAATTGCAAAAAACGTATGAACTTCTGTCGTAAAGCTTGTCAAGAGAGAAGATGAGAATCCAACCCGAACATACAAAAATATTTAATAGACTGAATAATTATTCAGTTTTATCAAGACAAGTAAATGCACCATTATTTACGAAATTAAAGTCACGTAAATCAGATAAGTAGTGCTCGAGTGATAAGCGCATGCGCACTGACGGACAGATGATAGACGGCTAGTCATTACTTGTGTCCTAAAACTATGGAGTTTATAAGGATGTAATCACTTATTCATAAGTTGATACTAAATAAAATTAATAAGTCATTATCATTTTACTTTGAACACTTTATGGTTACCAACAAATTAACATTAGTGGTACCTACTGTCAACCATACTCATTTAATAAGTTTGACATTATATCATAAAGTATTAGAAGTACTCTCAACTACAAGTCTTTAGAAACCGAACTACGAAAACCGCTCTTACTGCTACGAAATAAAGACGTTGTAGACCACTTGACAGTAGAGGGTTCTTTTCCAAAACTTGTAGAAACAGGTGCATTTACGTATTTAATGAATACAGGTGTTCATTGCGACGATATTCTGTATGCACTAAAAAATGGAACCGCCGATATCAAGTCCCAAAAATTATTTTCTTCTGAGTGCTAAAATATTATTTCCGACACAAATACCGCGCTTACTAGTTTTTTGAATCCATGGGAAACATATTATAAAGTGTTATAAAATTCTTAATAAAATATATAGGAACTCCCATAACGACAAAGTAGGAAAAGCGTCGACATAATGAAATTTGCTTAGCACCACTCAATTATTTCAATTTTGAAGCAAAATTAGGCATATGCAAATAGTTTTTTTTTGCCCCCTATGTGATGACTTGCGTGGAGTGAGCTGTCAGTGTCACTACATCTTGGTCAATCCCCAGCATCATTGGCACTGACAGCTCACTTCACCTAAGTTTTCACGGTGAGATGGTTACAGAATAGCACTACTGGAATGAAGTTATGGATCATTTTTTTTTTTAAACTTGTTTGAGTCTGGATTAAAAAATGAAAATGAATTAGCCTTACCAAGCTCAAAATTAACTATGTTCCATTCAGGACCTTTAGCCATGTGCGTTAAAATATATAATAAACTTTCAAATTCAATTAAGGACATAGAGTATGAATATAAATTTAATAAAAGTCTCCAAAAATACCTTATACTAAAATCGTATTACACTGGAAAGGAATTCTTTGACGATACGTAAATTTTGACATTGAAATTCATACCTATACACAATACACACATCGCCTACAATTTTGACTACCTATGATATTTTTATTTTATGATTATTATTGTTATTGCTATTTTGTTTCAATTTAAATATTATCTTGTTTGATTTATGAATGGAAGTGATGACCAATTAATTGTTCTTACGCTATCTTATAATTTTTATATTACAGTTACCTACCTACCTACCATTATAGACACCTAAATTAAACATGTCAAAATAAGTATTTTTGTATAAGCACAGTGGATTGTTTATTATTGTGACACTGTAGAACCTTAAACTATGTATTTATATTGCTGTGCCCTAGCAGGGTTCATGTATGAAACCTCAGTATACTTTAAGAACTTATAAACTACATGAATGCAATAAATGATGATTATGATTATGATTACCTGTCTGTATCTTCTGTACCCAGACAACAATAATAGCGGACCAATCAGATTTAATTTTCACCTCAATAATAATATTTAGAGGATCAATTTGTCACAATTAATAACAAGTAATCAAGTACGTCACTCACTGATTTGTACTGCTCCAATATTTCGGGTATCACTTGACCTTTCACCCGCCATGTCTTGTATTTGTAGACTGGTTTGCCGTTTTGAGCAGCAATCGTTGCTGCAATGCAAAAATACACATTAATATAGGATACAGTTTGTCCTGTTGAAATGCCATTTAGATGCAAAAAGGAAAAAGGATAAAGTAGTAAAAATTAAAAAAAAATTAGTCATCTGATTTAATAATATCAGATGAATTATTATATTTAAATTTTTTTAAACCTTTAATGCGTTTATTTAAAAGGTAATGGTTTTTATTGCACTTTTTCATTTGAAATACCAATTCTCTTACAGATCTCTTTTAGCATAAGAAGACCATGTCACTTAAAAACAGTTAAATAATTAATATCATTACCAAGTGGATCCTCCCGGTTGCCTTTGTCCAGAACTGTGAAGACTCCAACCACCTCATGACCATCTTTTTGCAGGAGTTTGAACACTTCCGCTGCGAATGTGCTCTGCCCAATGATGGCAACTCGCAGCTTCTTCTTCGTAGCCTATAAATAATTAATTCAAATATTATTATTTTTCTCTAGGTAATTACAGGACTGGAATTCCTAGATTGTTAGGTTTTGCCTTGGGATTTTTTGGACGAAAATATATAATATTTGTAACATTTATTCCCGAATAAATAGGTAATGTGGACAATATTATTAAATTACACTAAACCGCTTTAATGAATGGCCGCACTGATTTTTTAATGACTAAAATTAATACGAAAAAGTACTTACATCATCATTTAATGAAACAGGCGGCATTTTCGTTAACGACAAGCTATCTCGATTTGTTCAAAATAAACAATCAACTTGTTAATTTGTACCGCACTTCTCGCCGACAGGCGCGCGTTCGTACTAACACGAAACCAACAGTGCGCTCGTATTTAGCTTCTCTCCACCGGCTTAGCCTTGACATCACTATCGTAACTTTAGTGTTTTATAGCGATAAAGTTAGAGATAATCGAATTCATTTCGAAAACACAAAAGACACATTACTTTGCCGTCTTGGCTCTTGCCGATGCCGCCAAAAGTCAAAACAAAAACAATACATTTTTGACATTTTTTTGGTGTGATGACAGAAAACTGACATCTGACAATGACATTACTGAAACACCCTTTCGCTTACCTGTCGACTTTACCACAGAGTACTTTTAAAAATCCTGAAAAAATTAAATGATGGTTGGTCGCATTTCCAAGCTAACTGAAAATGTTTGTGATAAAGTATGTACACTCGGTATTTTAACTGAAAAACGTCCAAGTAATAATAAAATCAAATATCGTATAGTTTCATACAATACAATACATACAATTCTTATATCGCCAAAGAAAAACGAAAACGAAAGCTGAAGCATTAGCATAATTTTCTAAAGATGAAATGCAGGAAATAAAGATGAGAAATGCGGGAGGAAATAAATGTATTATTGATTTTACCAAAGTCTAGAATAAAAATGACGTCTGACGGTTCTCCCATGGAAAAACTGTGAAAAATAAAAAAATAAAATTATATACAGGATAAGACCTAGTTAAAAAGTTTGGTGAAATTCGCCCCTAATTGGAATGATACGATTGGTGAGTTTATCTCTATCTATTTTCGTATTTGTACGAAAATTGATTTTTTGACAACTATAAGTGCGTACCAGACTAAAACACAGGAGAAGCCTAACGAACACTTACAACTACTTTCACACACCTCGTTTTATACGCCCCGACTGGTTTCCGCAGGGGGCGCTCTACGGTGGACGTCATCATGAGCTTGCGAGCCCTCACGACGGGGGATGCAGTGGCGCGGGGTGGTGTCGCCAATCGCCAATGCCTTCAATACCCTGCCCTGGAGTTGCATCAGGGAGGCATTTTGGTATCACTGGATGCCGACCTAGGTCTGTCGCGTGGTCGAGGCGTATTTCACGGACATGGCCGTCATCTACCCCGGTCACCGGGGAGAGTGGAACCGGAGAGAGATGTCGTGCTATGTCCCACAGGGATCAGTCCGAGGCCATGTGTTTTCATGGTCCTCGGAACGCGCCACAGTCGGATTCCTAAATGACGGCAGGAGGGGTTAACACCGGCGTCGAGTCAATGATGAAGTACCTGGGACTCGTCCTCGACAGCCGGTGGAACTCCGTGGAGCATTTTCGACATTTGGCTCCTAGAGTGGAGCGGGCCGGGGCTGCCTTGAAGCGGCTCCTGCCCAATCTAGGGGGTCCAAACGCCTCCTGCCGGAGGTTCTACACTGGTGGGTTCTAGTCTAAAAAAAAAATGGCTCCGACTTTCAAATTTTCTGTCGTATTCATAGTTTTCAAGGATGCTGAAGCCGATAGTGATATCAATACGTAAATCCATGATGGCAACTGCGTTTGTTATTTTCGGGATTCTTGGTTTACTTTTTTATTATTCATAACATTGCAAGTTTTTATGAGTTACAGTTTCGGTTTGAACTATGTATGTAGGTACCTACCTACTTTCCGAGGAGAAGCATGAATAGGGTGTTTTTAAAATTGACGGTATTACTTAAAATTTTCACGTCTCTTGACATTTCTTGGGACCTCGGGGACCCGGACCTTTGGAAGGCGTACGAGGGGCCGATGCCGACTCACAGAGGCAGACATTTTTGATGAAATGAGGCACCAAACGACGATAACGGCGATGGCCGATATATAAACAAAATATTGGATTAAGGGTTTGAGTGACTAAAGTGGACTGCACCCTAATTGCGTAACACACTATAAATCACAATCTGAATCAATTTGATGGATATTGCTAATCCATTGCTTTATACGTTCGAATTTGTCTGCTCAACAACGTAAGAATATCTCAATAGATGTTGTTGAACTGTCAAAATGAAAGCGATTGCTATTGATTGTGTGTTACGCAATTACCCTGCTACTTTTCTAGCACTATGGACACACTGTGGCCCCTGCCTGACCAATGGTTTATAATATTTGTCAGTATTTTAACACATATATAATCTGAATGGTCGTTGTTGCAACGGAACTATGGATTAGGACGCGATGGAACAGAGAATGGTTCCAAACCAATTCACACAAGGTCAAATGTCAGTGTAGGCTGTGTAGGAGTATGGACGCCCTCAAGCTAGGTGGAGAGTGGGGTAGCTGGGATAGCAGATGAGATTCCAGGATCGTGCTCTAGCGTTTAGTTAAAGAGGCCTCAATCGAGCAGTAGAAAATTAAATAGAAATGATATAGAAAATTGAAAGTCTCTATCTACTTACTTTTACAGGTTAGGGAATCTTAAGGTTTTGTAAGCTACCTAACTATTGGTAGAGCTATTATTAGGAATGAGTTTGACAATCAGTAGGTAAAATGACAACGCATTTATTTAAAAATAAGTGGATAAGTAATTGTTGTCGAGAGATATAGTCTTGACCAATCGAGTTCGAACCGCTTTCATTGAAATGAAAACAATTAGTCTTATAAGGAAAATACCTAATTTACTTTAATTAACGGGGCTTTTCCGGTGGAAAACACAGAGCTGAGGTGCTCTTTTGATAAAGTTGTAGAAAAAGATATTTCTATGGTTATACTCGTGTCTACGGCTTGAATAATGATGTTTAAAGAAAAAGAATATATCTGAAAAAGACAAATTTTGGCAAAAATATCGCAAATATTTTCCGAGACAGACTCACCTTTGAATTACTTCGTAGTCGCTGCCACAGGTACTCTAATAAATAATTGTTATAAGTAATACTTGTAAATGTGAAATTTAAAATGATATTCCAAAAACCCTAAAGCTTTCTGGCGATTCCTAAAAGATAATCCATCCATAATAATCCATCGTGGGGATCTTGCATTCCTGCTGACATGTTTATTAATGCTACCATAGCATTAAATAGCTAGCAGGCTAGCTGTGGTCCAGAAATTGCTAATCTTTTCGCAGATCAATTTGTCTCTGTTTTTAGCCAAAATCCAACCGTTACTTGCAATACTTAACTCTGCTAGGTACTATTAAGTTAACAGAAACACCAATTTTTGACAAGCTCAAACTTATATAAGTAGATGCCTCTAAAGGTGCTGGACCTGAATATCGATTCTGTAAAAATCTCACAGTGAAGACTTGCGTGGAGTGAGCAGTCAGTGTCATCCCGTCTTGGTCAATCCCTAGCATCAGTGGCACTGACAGCTCACTCCACGCTCACTTCACTTTAGTTTTCACGGTGAGATGGTAACAGAATAGCACTACTGTTTCTATACAACCATTGTTTATAAAGCGCTGCTGCCTCTTGCTGAAGGAATCTTCGCTGATGTGTGGAAAAGCGAAAGAACTGTCCCGGTTTTTAAGAAAGGAGATCCTGCTAATAGTAAAAATTACCGTCCTATTTCAATATTGTCATGTTTTTCAAAGATCTTTGAGTCTCTTGTCTGTCCAGTCATTACTCGCCACATTGATAGAATTGTTTCTCCAAGTCAGCAAGGCTTCAAAGCTGGACGCAGAAACAAACCTCGTCGAGACAAGTAATCACCGTGAGAGCATAAAATGCACGATTGCAGTTTAGGGTGGCCAAAATGCATGGAACCGTCTAGAAAGACGGTTCCATGCATTTTGTCAATCTAGCATTCTAAGTAGCTGTAAGCCGAACGATGTAGCCAATAGGACAGTTTTAGTGAAGAAGGTTAGGAAATTGAATTGGAAACTTTGCGGATAAGAAATGGTGAATCATTTTTGGATTTTTGTAATCGTATTCAATCAGTGCTTTGTATGTTAATATCAAAAGTTAATAGATTATCGAGTAGAATGCGCGAAAGTAAAATAACTATTTATAATAATACGTCAATAAACGTGTTCCTTTATAATCTACCGGAAAGTATGGTGAGTATTGTGAGATTAAAAGCACCGTCCACTCTGAAACAGGCTTTATCTTTCGTCTTATAAGAGCTCAATTTAAATGACCAATATAATACCCAAAATAAATTACTGCTGAGGTCCTCCAGTAAACACGCTGTACCAAATAATACACAAACGTTTAAATTTTGTTTAAAATAGGTTTATTCTTATTAATAGTAATAAGAATAAACCTATTTTTACCTAACCAAATGCACAACCAAAATTTTATTTTGGTAACTCTCAAGGTCAATAATTTGGGTTTCGTCCTCAACAATTTGGATTTCAAGGCCAAACATTTGGCCTCGCCGTTTGGCAACCAGAACCAAACGTTCAATAGTCCTTTACAGTCAATCTAGTGACAGTGACGCTGATGTCACATTGCGTACGGCGCCTCCGGCCAAGGTCCATATTAAAGAATGAAATTAAACGCGCTTGACCTTGACCATAACGATGATAGTCTGTTTCCCTAAGATTACCACTGTAACGATGAATATTATCACGAATATTGCCCTCTTACCGAAAGTCAAGGCGAGAATTATACGGAAGAAATAAATGAAGAGTTTCAATGAAAAAAAGAGTGTTTTTGTTAAATGAAGATTTTCAAAAAACGTAGTGAAATAATAAATTTAAATTGCGATACATGCCTTAAATTACCATACATTTATATACCGGAAATAGATGCCAAATTTATGATAGCTACGGGAATTACTTAATCATTTATAAACCACACACCTTGAGAGCAATGAAATCGCACACCTTGTTTTTTTTCATGAATCTGAATAAACATTTTAAAAAACACACACACTAATTGAAAGTCTACCTCATTACCTTTCTAATGATATCAAATACAGTGTCAAAAAATACCCATAAGAGGTTTTACGGCACAAAACCCAACAAAAGAGTAAAATTACCCAATTTCGCTTAAGAAATAATCAAAAACAAACTCAAAATTCTTGATCAAATTGTTTATTAATAAGGTGTATTCCCTCCCCGAGCCTTAATTACAGATCTTAATCGGTTTTTCATGGACCGTATTAATTTTACCATGAAATCTTGTGGTATAGCGTTCCACTCCTCTTCAATGGCAAGTTGAAGCTCTCGGAGGCGCGTAGGAGCAGGGCTTCTTGCTCGAACTCTTCTTTTTAGCTCATCCCAGACATGCTCAATCGGATTGAGATCAGGACTACGAGCTGGCCACTCCATCGCGGTGATTCCAACGTCTTCCATGTAGTCGCCGACTGTTCTAGCGACATGCGGTCTGGCGTTGTCGTGCATTAGGAGAAAATCTTCTCCCATAAGCCACGCAAGCGGCCTCACCTCTCCTTCGAGTACTTCTTCGACGTATCGTGCAGCCGTCAAACCTCTTGATCTCGGGCCGGTATTCGCCCCAGTGATGAATACAATGTCAGTTTTAGTGTCCAACATTATGCCACCCCAAAACATACACGATCCACCGCCAAAAGCCACACGTTCGCTTATGCAGCATTGTGAAAATTGCTCTGATGACCTTCTGTAGACCCTAGAGCGTCCATCATGACCATGTAATGTCATTCTGCACTCATCAGAGAACATAACAGACCAATGGCGGCGGTCTGTCTGTCTGGTTTATATGTTCCCTGGCAAATTGTAGTCGGGCTTGTCGGTGAGCTGTGGTCAATTTGGGACCATTTGCTGGGCGATGTGAAGTCAGTCCTGCTTCACCAAGTCTTCTTCAGACTGTCCACCGACTTATACTGACATTACGAACTTCTCGAAGCTCTTGTCCCAGTTGAACCGCATTCAGTTGCTGATTTCGTAAAGACCTCGACACAAGAAAGCGGTCATCACGCTCTGATGTTCTGCGTCGCCGGCCAGATCCTGGTCGCAGAATGTCGCCACCGGTCTCTTGAAACCTCTGGTATACACGACGAACAGAGTAGCGGCTCAAATTTAGTCGTCAAGCAACTTCACTTTGATTATGGCCTGCTTCGAGCAAGGCAATACCTTGAGCTGCTTCTGCGGGCGTGGTATCCATATTTTTCCGTATGCATTCAGTAGAGATGTTATCACGTTGACCTTCGGTATGCAACTGATTAAAAATCCTTTTTTTTGTGTATGGCATCTCGTAGTTGACCTTGAGAGGTCGTGACTACTTAACCGGACTATCCTGTGGCTGCCTTAAGCGGACTCAAAGCCTCCAGCCAGGGGCGTAAAACTTCTTACATTACTAAGCGAACGCTCGCTAAGGGCTACCCCCCCTGTGGGGTACGGACCTCGGCTTAGGGCGTCGCTGACGGGAGGACAGCAAGATGGGACAGGCTGGATCTGGATTAAATTATTATTATTATTCGGGAAATTTAAAGCTACAGGCTCAGCTACGGCGCGGGCTGGCACTCCGTCGAGCAAGGGTCGGGGAGGACAGTTACGTCGGGGTCTTCGCGAGGGACCTCGACGGCGAGGTCGGAATGTCGGTCTGGGTTTGTGCACTGTACTGGTGACCCTACTGCGGTCCTGGATGAGAGTTATGTGGTCATCGGGATCGGTGAGGACATGCTTGGGACGGCGGACATGACTGATGGAGGAGGGAATATAGCTAGCGGCCTTCACAACCAGAGGGTTGCGGTGATTCGCGGCGGTCTCGAAGAAACACTTTGAAATGCGTTTCATAAACTGGCGGATAGTGGGAATCCTGAGGTCAACGTGGAGGATTTCGTTGCGAACGTACCAGGGGGAGCCTGTTATCCTACGGAGGAATTTGTTCTGGAGGGTCTGCATTCTATTGAAGCGATGGGGCTTGGCGTGTGCAAAGACTGCACTGGGATAGGTCATGATCGGGCGGATGCACACTGTGTAGATACGCAATTTGCACCTAGAGCGAAGGCAGCGCGCGAACGAGCCGCCTTAATGAAAAGAGAGGTGTTCGTCGAGAACCACACCTAGATATTTGGCTCGCTTCTCCCAAGGGATCGGCTTGCCGAACATGGTAATCGGTCGAGGGGGGCAGGGGTATGACGCGGCTTCGAGAACCACAACTTTCCTCAACAAATCTTTTACTGTCCAGGCCGTTCGTTTGTGGAATGCACTGCCTGTCCAAATAAAATGCGCGCAGTCGTTATTTGTGTTTAAAAGACTCGTGAAGGATCATTACTTGTCGTTGTGATCTTGCTTTCGTAATATGTAATCATCATTTATTTACGTTTCTTATATATTTCGTATGTATGTATTTATGTATCTATTCCTTAGGATATGTTAATATGTAAATATCGGTCTATCTATTTTAGTTTAATGTATATTTATTTCTTGCACCACTGACAGCCCCACTTTATGTCCAGACAAATCACTGTCCATTCTAAGGTTACTGCATAACTGCGTGGGGTGGTGTAACCAAAACTAGTGTTTTGAGAGTGGAAAGAGCACAAAGAGCCATTCTCAAAGTCATGACTAAAAAACCTTACAGGTACCCGACCACAGAATTGTACTCTGACTGTAAAGTTCTGACTGTACGACAACTCTATGTGCTCAGATCACTTCTTAGAATACTTGTCGATCTGCCTCCGCCAAATCCAAATAAGCGAGTAAATCTCCTTCCAAGAACCCAGCACAATACGACCTTCGCAACACATAAATTCTACACACTAAGTACACACATATACCAAAAAACTAACTCACAAATAAATATAATAAATTTAAACGTACACAAACTTAAACCCACAATACCAGAGTGGCTATTGCAAAAGGACTATGCCTACACAGAGTCTTTACTCACATACATCACTTAATAACACAAGTATTCACTCGCACGCCTATATTCCCCAACCATAAACTCGTACTCACACTACACTTCATCTATCAGACACACACACGCACACGAACACACTGTACGCACCCCATAACACATGCACACCTACATACTTCACACCCACACTCCACACAACAAATCTATGTAAGTTTAACAAAATCTTGATTACCATTGTTTGAAATTATATTTAAGGAACTGCTCGGCCGAACACTGCCTCTTAAAATACAGGTGATCCTAGTTTAAGAGGCAGGGTTATTTAAAGTATTGTACAGTTTATGCAACATTTGTATTGTATTATCTATATCTGTAATTTTTGTTGGTGAATATACAATTTATTATTATTATTAAGGTTGCATGGAAGAGATCGCAGAAAGCGATAAGGCGGCGGCATTGTATGTTTTTAGTATGATATTTTTTTTTTGTTATTTAATTTTGTGGTGTACAATAAAGTGTATATAAATAAATAAAATAAACCGCTAGCTTTTGTCGGGATTTACTTCAATTCTCCACTTTCTAAACCAAGCGCCAAGCTTGTTGACTTGGAGAATGCGAGATATTGAGTCTGGATCGCGGCCGGTGTAGTAAATGGCCGTGTCGTCTGCGAACAGAGCCAACTGCGCCTTACTGCACTTGGGCATATCGCTGGTGAATAGCGTGAATGCGAGAGGATAAATCACAGAGCCCTGAAGGACTCCTGCGGGAATGGGGTGGGGGGAGGATAGCGCTCCTTCGATGCGATAACGGAAGGTGCGGTTCGACAAAAAGTCCCGTAAGATGAACACGAGACGATCTGGCACACCGAGTTGGTACAGCTTATATAATAAGCCGTTGTGCCAGACTTTGTCGAACGCTTTCGCTATGTCGAAGAAAACAGCACCCGTCATCAAACCTCGTTGGAAACCGAAGTTGATGTGTTCGACGATACGGTGGACCTGTTGTACGCACGAGTGTTGGGTTTTAAAACCAAACTGTTCGTTGGGGATGAGGCCGGCGTAGTCTCTGAGACGCTTATAAATAAGCCTCTCATAGATTTTGCCGAGGACATTGAGCAAACTGATGGGGCGGTAACTAAATTCCTGTGGGAAGATGTTATTGCTCAGAGCACCATTGAAGATGGTGGTCAGTAGCATTATCAGGTGGGCAGGGAAAAGTAGGAATACCCTATTGGTGATTCCATCTGAGCCGGGGGCTTTACGAGCCTTAAGACCTTTGATGAGGTTGTGCACTTCATCTGGCGTGACGGGGGGCAGTGGATACTCTGGGTCTGCGACGGGAGGGAGGGAGGCTCTATGTTCGATTTCGGCGTCGACCTTAGAGAGGTGAGCTTGGTCTACTGGTTGAGAGCTAGGCGAGCATTGGGCTTCTAGACTGTTGCCTAGAAGCTCAGCCTTGTCGACATCATCGAAGGCGATGGACTTGTCGGGGCGGATCAGGATTAAAACTGCTAACGGGTGAATTAGGCTAATTTGGTGTACGGCTGGTTTCTGTAAGTTACGTGAAGGTAAATGATTTTAATTTTGTGTTTTTTTAAAGCTAAGCTTGTATTCTTTAATTTTGCTTAATGATTTGTACTCAATACCTTTCGATTTAAGAAAAAAATCAGTAATAAACCAAATTACAAGGGGTGTGCGATGTTATTGCTCTCAAGTGTATTTACTATGACCCATTTGAAGTTAAAAGTAGTCACGGTACAAGCCAACATGAACGAGTACTTTTGATACCGGCATTACCAATTTTTTATGTCAATGAAACTCACAAAATTCATTTCTATGAAGTGGATCCTAGCATCGAAGGTTTACTAGGTAATGCTATTTTACATAGTGTAGAGGCAGTAATAGATTTAAAAAATGAGGTCCTGTAAACGAAAACAACAGTGATACCGATTACGCGCGATAAGAATAAACATATATTAGAGTTAAAACCACGATCAGCACAAAGAGTTAAAATTCCTGCAAATTATCATTCTAGCAGTGCTATAGTGGATTTAAGAGAATTAACTAAAGGCGTGCGTATGCCCAGCGCTTTAGTTAAATGCAAAGACGGTTACTTTACTACCGTCATTCAAAACACTCTCGACGAACCAATTAAATTAGCAATTATATGATTTTTTGAAGTAGAACCATATGAAAATCATATAAATTATTAATTTGAAAGAAATTGAAAATATTGAAATAGAAAAAATATTAACGGATAACTTACAAAAGCTTCGTCTGAATCACATGGCAGTTGAAGAAAGTAAAGCCATAAGTGCATTATGTTTAGACTATAAAGATATATTCTATTGTGATGGCATTCCATTAAGTTTCACGAACCAAGTCAAACAATGTATTAGGACGAAAAACGAAGATCCTATATCTGTTAAACCATCCAGACAACACCCTAGTCAGTCTCAAAAAATAAAACGTCAAATCGAGAAGTTACTTAAAGAAATACATTTTCTTCATTCAGGAATCGCATTCACCTTGGTCAGCCGCAGTTCATTTAGTCCCAAAACAGAAAGATGCATCAAGAGAAATAAAATATAGAATGGTAATTGACTACAGACAGCGAAACGAAATAACAGTTGACGACAGAAACCCACTTCCCAATATCACTGATCTGTTCGATAAATTAGGTAAATACTTTTCGACATTACATTTAGCAAGTGGCTATCACCAAATACAGATTAATGAAAATGACAAAGAGAAAACAGCATTCAGCACTGAAAACGGACACTTCGAATTTTTGAGAATGCCGTTTGGTCTCAAAACCGCTCCAGCGACCTTCCAGCGAGCAATGGACAGTGTTTTAAGAGGGTTGGATGGAATCCATTGCCTGGTATATTTGGATGACATTATAATATTCTCAAATTCGCTTGCAGAACATATCCAGAAGTTAAGAGCAGTTCGTGATCGTTTGAAGTCAAATAACCTTAAAATTCAACTTGACAAATCCGAATTTCTTCGGAAAGAAGTCTTATACTTAGGTCATGTTATCACTAAAGATGGCATTAAACCTAATGACGATAAAATTAAAGCAGTTCTAAACTACCCACTGCCAAAACCGTGACAGAAATTAAAAGCTTTTTGGGCTTGATAGATTTTGCATTTATTCAAGGTAACACAACCTCTAAGCAATTACTGCTTAAAGAAAAGGAACAAAATTATTATAAATCAAACGTACATAGATGCTTTCCAAAAATGTAAAGAGCTTCTTACTAATGCTCCTTTACTTCAATATCCCGATCCAGATAAGCCTTATATCTTAACTACAGACGCATCGCCAAATGCCTCAGGCGCAGTACTATCGCAAGGCATCATAGTGTCTGATAAACCAGTGGCTTACGCCAATAGAACCTTAAGTGAGACAGAGACCAGATACAGTACGTGAACTTTTAGCGATAATTTGGGCAAAAACATTTGCGGCCATAAAGTGGTAATAAATTCATCAGATAAAGAACTAAGAACAAAAAAGAACAAGCTACTCACAAAGTAGAAAATTTAACTGATACCGATAGTGGCGACTCTAGAACAATTTCTATCTCGGATTTGTCCGCTACTGTAACAGCCAGTTCTGAATGTGATACAAATGAACCTATATAGAACATTCACAGTGCATTCAGCTGAAGATATTATGGAGTCAATTGATATTCCAATATTACAAGAAGCAATAGACACTAAACCGAATTAGATATTGGTCTTTACATGGCATAAAAAGGATATGCAAGTTACAGATCCTGCCCGTGAAAAACAAAAATCCTTACCAATAAATAATGATGAATTAATTAAACAGTTTTTGAAAGAATAGGTTAAATACAAAGTTAAATATTTTATATATATATTGAAAGCGTAGAACATTGGAAACAATTTAGTAAGGTTATTATACAGTTATTCAAAAAAGGAATGGTAGAATTCGTGGAATGTACAGAGCGTGTAGTTTTTGTTGAAGACGAAAACGAACAAAAAGAAATCATCTTGCAACATCATGAAGGAAAAACTTGTCACAGAGGTATAAAAGTGACCATGTCTAGGATAAGAAGAAACTATTTTTGGCATAGCATGCAAGAGACGATTTCAGCCGTAATTAATAATTGTGAAGCGTGCTGTAAAACTAAGTATGACAGTAAACCCATAAAGCCTAGACATAGACATTTTTGCTATAGAATTTGTATACTATCTTACATTAGTCGACGCGTTCAGTACAAACAAATTTTAGAACAATTAATATATTTTTCACCACACTACCTATTATTTGCAATTTTTACCCATCGATTTCCGTGGGTAAAAGCCTTTTTTGTTATCTAGAGTGTAAAAGTGTTTTAAAATGCGAAGGCTTCCGATTCAACATTTACTCGAAGTTTTAAATAAAACCAAAGAGTTAGGAACAAAAAAGTTTTTAAGACAAAAGTTAGAAACGTTCAAAACCTGTCAACCGAAAATACCTGGTTATTCAGAACCGAAAATATCCGCTTTTTAATTTATTTTTATTGCTAACACTAAAATTATGTCATTTTTAATGTTAATTTGAATAGTTCTAATCGTAATATACAGTAAAAGGTAATAAAGTAATGGTTAACTATACTTAGTGTATCGAAATAAATAAATAAAATGTATGAAGCATTTGTTTTGAACGTACCTTCTCACTAAGAAATGACAAAAAAGACAAGGCTGTATGGCTCACATTTTACTCTCTCCTTTGCCTGCATGAGCGAATTAAAAAACAACAGGCACTTGAAAGAAGCCTTTGAAAGAATCCCGTTGTGGCCTGCCTGTGTCCCACGCTAACATTCAAAAACTTTTACAACGACAAGTTTTTACAAATTTCTCAAAATGCGATGAAAATTTGACTCCGTAAGAATTAGTTGAAAAGACGGTTTTCTTTTACTGGTTTTCTTTCTTTTTTGCAAGTTCCTCGTAGTGTGGTGAAAATTGTTGTGTTTCACTTATGGGTAAAAGTTTATAGCATTTCGTGATTTGAAACCTTCTCGACGCTCAGGGTTCTTCTTTTAAACCATTCGCTTCGCTCGTGCTTTAATTCTAGAACCCTTCGCTAGCTCAGGTTTCAATCCAAGCACTCACGGCAAAAAACACTTTTACCCACATGTAAAACAAATAACTATAATTATGTGAGATTGAAACGGCCTTAGCCTTTAGTAAGGTGTCTGTACTGCATCGAGCGATTGTTAATTCCACTGAATTATTGCACATGTTACAATCTATAGCCAAGACAGAAAATCAGTTATAAGCTGTAAATGAGAATAATTTTAATTCAGTTTTAAGATTATATTATTGCTAAAGTTTTTATTAAACAAAACCAGATTACGTTCATAATGCAGATTCCATTAATTGAAAACAGTATTTATAGTTATTTTAACTTTACTCCTTACCCGTTTATAACACAAATTTAAACAAAACTGTAATAGTAGTTCCTAAATATCCCTACCTTTTGTTGAAAGACTCAGATTACTTACCAGCCTGCGTACAGATTGCAATGGATGATAAATTCTTATGTACCGATGATTATGTGTTGACCCATCTAGACTCACAGTGTGAAGACCAGTTAATGAAGTTCCATTCTAATGCTAGTGCATGCGAGCAGCATACAGTTGACATTGAAGATTTGAAAGTTCAACAAATTGGCCTCGGAAGTTTGATTCTATATACAAAAAATAATATTATAGCAAGTAGAAAATGAAATGATGGCGTCATGAGCCAGGAGTCTCTTTAAGGAACATACATTTACCTATTAACCTGGTCGATACTTGTATGTGTGTCTACAAAATTATAAATTTTCTCTTACACATTTGAATTATCGAATAACTCCAATTATTACCCTACCGGAGTTGAAACCTGAAAAACGTACCAACAGTGTCAGTGCAGTGAATATGAGAGATATCAATTTAGATGAGTTGAAAGAATTCGCTCAAGTGGTGTAAATGAGCAAAGTGAAATACGATGATAATGATAATGCGGTTAACACGAAAAAAATAGTTTAGTTACGGTAATTCTATATGTAATTCTACCCTTAGGATTAAAAAACTTTTTTATTTTTAGATATAAAATCAAATTGTTTAACTGTCGGCGAAATGATCAGAATCTTAACAACTCTTATAATTTCGTTCTAGAGAGAGAATCACGGTGAGAGCATAAAATGCACGATTGCAGTTTAGGGTGGCCCTTCTAAACGGTTCCATGCATTTTGCCAATCTAGCATTCTAAGTAGCTGTAAGTCGAACGATGTAACCAGTAGGATAGTTTTGAGATTATTACATTAGAGCATACGCTTCTGCTCACACGTATTTAACTCTTATTATAACGCTCCCAAAAACTTGACTACCTTGCTTAGTTATGTTAAACATTCGCAACATATACATACATTACACTCTAAACACAACATACACAAAACAAAACTCTTTCACGATACTTTACACTATAACTATGATATATGCCCAACAACACTTACTGACATAAATTATAATGAGTTGTATCGCTCATATCTTAATCAATGCACCTAATTACCCTGCGCCATTTTTTTTGTTACCACGTTAATTACAAATGGATTCAATAAAAAACATTAACGATGACTTGAACAATCTTGGGCTTGGCAATTCCTTTTCTTGTGATCCACAGGACTGTGCAAGTTATTGTGTTGCTTATGATAGTGATATTAATATACTACATATGAACATCCGCAGTGTTAAGAAAATTTTTGATCATTTACAGGCACTAATATACTCAACGAAAATCAATATTGATGTTATTGTTTTAACCGAGTGTTGGCTTAGTAAAATAAACAACCCTCCAGCACTGAATGGTTACTTGTCACACTCGACTAAACTAAACTCGAATCAAAATGAAGGTGGAATTGTTTACTCTAAGTCAAGCCTCAACGTCACAATTTGGGAACCCTGCTTAGCTAACTCTAACACTCTGGTGTGCCAAATAGATTCCAAGTTTGCATTTGTTGCTATTATACTGCTATCCCATAACACTGCTGTACATCTGGACAACTTCCTATCAAGCCTGAATAATATATTGGAGGGTCTCTCTTCATATCACGTTTCACTAAAGTCAACATTACCATCTACCACGTTAGTTCTCAATTTTACATTACAGACCATACACCTATTATATTGATGCTGAAAAATGCCAAAGAACCCAAAATCCAAAATTCATCACATCACGTCCCAAATTAGACGCGATTAAGTCAGAACTAGGAAATATTGACTTCGTGGATATTTATAACACCCAAGACACAAATAAATTGCTAAACACTTTGTTATCTCTAATAAATACCGTAATAATAAATATTACATCTAAAATTATAATTCCAAGGAGACTGGCTTGTTGAAGTGTATTCAAAATAGGGATCAAATGCAATGAGATTTAATAAATCACCTAACAATATAACCCTAAAGATAACTTACACACGTAATATAAATTTCTACAATGACTTGCTTCGAGGCTCAAATTAACCCATGAAAAAAGTGAACTTCTAAAAGCCAAATCAAATCCAAAAGAGCTATGGAAAACCATACAAGAAATTAGAAACACGCGTAAGGAGCGCGCCAGTCCTGAAAAGTTGTTTTTGATGATATAATTAATACAAATAGGCGAGCTACGACACGTCCAAACAGTGATCCATGCGAAAGTTTAGCCCCAGTTGATTCTCTTGTCTTGTTAGAAGTCAATGAAACTGAAGTCGATTCAATCATTTCATAATTACGTAATGACTGTGCAGTGCGGCGCAGCGGTTGGGTTGGAATATCATCATCTCTGTTAATAACCGGAACCGGGAACAGAGCCTGTGTCAATAACTACCGGCAAATCTCGATCCTGCCATCGATTTAAAAATTATTGTGGGAATCCTCATTAAGCAATTCAGGGGCTTCTTGAACAAAAATCGCTGAAAACCAGTATGGCTTCAGAGCTGGGGTATCGACAGAGGATGTAGTTTTGGACGTTACGCAATTTGTGGCCACGGAACTCGATGGTGGATCTAATGCTTAGGCATATTTCTAGACCTCTCAAAGGCCTTCGACACAGTTTCTGTTCCCAAACTAATAGCTATGCTGGAGCGTCTGGGTGTTCGGGGCACGGCACTGGAAATATTTAGAGACTATCTTAATAATCGCTCTCAGATATTAAAGATAGGTGACTTATGGCGGACAGGGAAGCATTTTGGGGCCCACTATGTACCTAATTAATATGAATGACCTCTGCAGAATGACTAATTGCAAGATATACGCGTATGGCTATGACACTGTTATCGTCATTTCTGGACCTACTTGGGATATAGTAAAAACAATGGCGGAAAACGTTCTAAGTCAGATCATGAACTGGTTTCACGATAGTCTACTAACTCTCAACTTGGATAAAACCGGTTACATTCCTTTCGCAATCCGACGAAATACTATGCCTCCTAAAGACTTTACAATAATTGCTCATCATGCCACAGTTCATCGAATACATGTACTTGCCCTACACTGGACAGATGCGATAGTGTCAACGACCTAGGTTTGGAAATTGATGAATGCCATTTACGTCTTCAAATCGCTAAGAGAACCCGCGGATATGGGTAAACTGAGGATGGTCTGACTGTTGGACAATTGTTCTAACGGTTCTAACTGTGCCTAAATCAAACCTTAAAAACCCCACAGATATCCCACCAGGCGTTAAACATAAAACCTCTTTTGCCTAACATCAATTTTACGTTTTAAGTAAACAGTTTAATAAAAATCTGCATAAAAAGCTTAATATACTGGATTTCAATAGATATATGTTAAAGAAAGAAATAAGTCAATGGCTTTTACAACAGGACTATGTGGCAACAGAGAATCTGCTAACTTGCATCTCATATAATATTAACATTACATTCATACTCAAAGATAACATCTCAACTTACAACTTATTGTTATACGTTATTCCTTTCACGGAATCGTGAAAGGAATGTGTGTAGATGCCGTGTACGCGGACTTCAGCGGTGCGTTTGAAAAAGTTGCCCACTCTCTGTTGCTGTCTAAGTTAGAATGTAATGGTGTGCATGGCTCTCTTTTAAACCATAGACGCAGCGCAGCTTTATAACACTGGCAAATTGGTCGCAGCACTTTACTTAGGGTGCCACACAACACAACCCGCCTTGATTAAGTTAGGTTTTAACATATTTTCAACAGACGTGCGAGTTACATTGTTGACCTATGCAGGAAAGCCCAAGCAACTATAAGAATGTAGAATGCAAGAGAGAGCGAAGTGAGCTCGAAAATGTTGGATAGGTTAGTTTTTTATTATATTACAAATGAACTAAGAATCACTTGTTTTGTCGACTTACAAAGAAAAACTCAAGAATATACGCACACTACCTTGAATGCCTTGAATAGGTTCTTTTTTTTTTGACCATTATCAAAAAAAATAAAAAAAATACATAAAGGTCAGCCAACAATTGTTTACACAATGCATTTTCAATAAGTCAATTTAGTTATACTTACAATTATAAGTGTAACAATTACTTAAAGGCTAACACCACATTCACTATATATATCATTACAATTTTCAACAAAAATAAAATTTTAATTGGTTATTATGGTTACACAATTAATATTAACAACAAGCTCACAAACAGAATAAAATTGTACGGAATAAATAAAACTTATCTAAATCAATAAACAGAAGAATATACAATTTAAATAAAATTAAAAACAATTAATAAATTAAAATTCATTATGACAAAGCAATGAATTAATTAATATGGTAAATAAGTACATCACAGCACATTGATTAAAATACATTCAATAAGAAAATAATTCAATTTTATATATAGTAGCAAAACAAAATTGGGCATTTCCAAATTAAATACCTAATCTAACTACGAGAATAATACTGGACAATGACTGTGCGAAATTTACTCAGTTTGTCGTGATGTATATCTATCAGGTCACTGCAACTGTTAAGCATTCTACAAAAGCGTGGTATCGGAGAATTTGCAGCCAGAACCGTTCTGGGTAGTGGTGGATGTAGCGGTGTGATTGGGCTTCGCGGAAGTCGAGAAGGGCCCCGAAACTGTAGGAGGCTCAAGAGCTTAGGGCAGTCGATTATATTTCTAAGGAGTTTGTAAAGAAACAAGCTATCAATTATATCTCTACGAGTTGATAAAGAGTGCATCCTGAAGTATTTCAACCGTGCATTGTAGGAGGGTAGCTGTTTGCTTTTCCCTTTAGAAACAGCAAGGTGCCATAGGAACCGTTTTTGGACTCTTTCAATTAGTAACTTATGCGTGGCGTAGTGTGGTCTCCATACGACACTGCAATACTCCAAGACGCTTCGCACAAGACTATTGTATAGCAATATTAAGGTGCCAACCATTTTGAAACCCTTTGTATTTCTACGCACGAACTCCAACATTTTGGAGGCTTTTTTAATAATATTCTCGATGTGAGGGACAAAAGTTATTTTCTTATCAAATAGTACTCCCAGATCTGTAATTGTATCGACTTGTTGTATTTTATTGTTGTATATTAGCTACTCTGACTGTATTGGATGAACCTTTCTTGAAAACGACTGGTGGTAACATTTTTTTAAATTCAATTCCATTTTGTTGTTTTTACACCATTCGATTAGCCTGTCTAGATTATCTTGTAAGAGCGCCATATCACTAGTAGATTCGATTTTTTTTGCAAAATTTAGATCATCAGCATACAAAAAACACTCAGAGAAGTGAAAGCAGGTGGGAAGGTCATTTATAAATACATATAATAAATAATATGGGAGCCAGATGTGAGCTCTGAGGAGCTCCGGATGTCATGCAAAGTTATTGCCACAGACGGCAGTTAGCCGTCAGATCGAAAACCGTTCACCACAACATAAAATTCACGCTTCAATAGATAAGATTTTAGCCACTTCAGCATAGGACCCGTAATACCATACGTTGCTAGTTTATGAACTAGAATGGAATGGGAAATTCTATCGAAGGCCTTGCTAAAATCTGTGTACAAAACGTCAAACTGTTGTTTGAATCTAAAGATTCCATCAGGGACTCCGAGAAGGACAAACAATTTGTAGCAGTAGACATAGAAGCCACAAACCCGTGCTGGTGATCACTTATATAAAGTCGGAAATGACACTGGATTTGAGAACAGACCATCGACTCAAATATCTTGGCAAAGTTGGGTAGGATCGTAATAGGCCGATAGTTGGATATGGTGTCTCTTTATAGGACTTGTACACAGGAACAACTATGGCCTTCTTCCATTCTGTTGGGAAGATTCCAGTAGTTAACGACACCCTATATCTTTTTAGAAGTGGAGCAGCCAGGGTCGTAGCACAGGCAGAAATGAATAAAGGTGGGATTCCGTCAGGATCAGCTCCTTTCCTGATGTCAACAGATTGGAGCTTTTTGAGCAGTGTGTCACTGTCTAGTTCAGGAATTGTTAGGCACTGGCTATTAACTTCCATTGAGTCAAGAAAATTTGAGTTGCTCTTAAAATCTGTGTCATGATCAGGAGTGTTTTTTGTCATTATACAGAAAGAGAACTATAACTCTCGTTTTAACGCAGTTTAGGTTTTCGAATCTGTCCTTAAGCTTAGCTTTTTGAACCTTACTTACGAGCGGGTGCCGAAATTCCCAAGTTTGCAACGCTCGTTGCTTTGCAAAAGCTTTTCATGCATCCTATATTCTATGTTTTATGACAGGCTTTTTGAAGTAAAACTTTTTCAAGCGTGTTGAGCGATTTTTGGTAGAGGAAAATCTCATGGGTTCGCGTCATCGAAATGCTAATGTATGAAGTGTTGCGCTTGTTGTTGCTCAGAGTGACGATAGATGTAAAAATCTGATTTGATAGTACTGTTAATTTGAAAATAAAATAAAGCCACTGTTACGAGTATTTCATAGCTTTAAGTTTTCACTTCGGTCGGTAGTCCCAATGACTGCCCATCGGGGTCACTGTGGCTCAAGTGTAGTTTTTAGTTAGTAAGACAAGTAAATCATTCAGGCTCTCGATAGCTAACATTATTATAAGATAATATAATTGTGTTTACCTTTTTTAACTGTCTTAATATAATGCGATATTACGCGCAATTTTATAATTAATTAATATAATTATGTATTATGTTGGGGGCAGCTTTCATTCTAACCGGATGCAGCTAGTACCAGTTTTTTACATGGAGCGAATGCTAATCTGACCTCCACAACCGAATTACTGGGTAACACGATACTCCTTGGTTAGACTGGATATATGTCAGACTATCGGGCTTCTGACTTCCCGAAACGATTGTCAAAGATTTATGAATGACAGCCGGGACCAACGGCTTAACCTGCTTTCCGGGGCACGAAGGAGTCTCGGTACGTAATGGAGGGTCACCCATCCACGGACCGACCTCAACAAACGTACGCAAAACGTAACTTGCGGCTGCTATTACTTAGCCACGCGCTCCTCTAAGCCATTTAATACTCCGAAATTGCAATGTTTGCATTTAGCAGATAACGCCGGACTTTTGGCCAGCAAAAACAAATGATAGTATAGCATTACTTTTTTACCTGTCTAAGATATGCCTACAATTTTAGCACTATACATACCAGGGCACTCAGCAAGTAATGCGAAAAAAAGTTTTAATTTATGAGAGACTGGCCAGTTATAGTCTATTTTGGAAATACTTATGATTATTTGTAAGTAAAATCGGTACGTTACGATTTCAAAATTTCCCTCCAGATTGTTTGCGAGCTAATTGAAATTATCGTGTCTCATTAAAAATGGATTTGAATGAATGGATGGCGCCGGGAATATTTTCGCGTTATGATTTTTTACGATTTCCAGTGTCACCTGAAACCGGATGAATCGTACGATAGACTTCAAATGGCATTCATGGATGAAAGCCCTTATAATGGCAACCGTGTATCGTTGGTATTACGAATTCAAGCGCGGTCGAACTTTGGGGGATGAAGAAAGAAGTAGTCGCCCTTTGACGGCAGTTACGCAAGAAAACGTGCTAGTAGTGAAAAGTTTTATCCAAGACAATAGGCGAGTTACGTATCAAGAGATTCAGCACATACTGCAGGTTGGATCGGGAAGCCTTCACGAAATTCTACAAGTGCATCTGCGCGTGAGGAGGATTTTTTCACGCTGAGTGCCACACAACCTCACCGATGCTCAGAAGCTGGCCTGGGTGGAATGTTGCCATAATATGATAAACAAATTTGAAGCAGTACACTCTTGGATTTATCAATACGATCCAGAAACGAAGCGCCAGTAAAAGGTTTGTTTGTTTCAAAACGAACCAACGCCTACCAAAGTCCCCATCTGGACCCCTTTTACGACAAAAACGGCACTAGAATTGCAAGGGTACAGAAGAAGTTCTTACGGTCTATGAACTATAAGTGATTTCAATCAAAGGTTCCTTACGTGCAGATTTGGGATCTAGGCGGCTGTTACTTGATGGCATGACACTGCACGGCATATGCAATAACAAATTTGACTGTATTGACCTTACAAACAAATTGTGTTATTCGAAGGGCGTGCGCGTGCCTCAACTGTTCCATACAGAAATATGCAGGACTAACGCTGCGGAACGTGCGCCTCTTCGTCGCCTTGTTGATTCTTACAACATACATTTGATAGAACTAGATATATTTAGACTTTGGTTTTTTTTTTTGTCGAGTTATTAAATTTAAATTAAGCTGTGTAACTAAGCAATACTGTGACAGCGACTACTGTTTTTTTATCACTTGTCTTCAGCACTTCTTTTAACCTTTTGTTAAAACGTGGACATTGGTGTGGTTTACCTGTTTGTTAAAACTTAGTTTAAGTAGTTTCATGTATTTTGTAGCATGTTACTGTTTTTGTCCCTAATAAATTAATAAATAAAGTGAAGCGATCTAGAAGCGGGGCGAAATAAAACATGTTTAACTATAGGTAAACATTTTTTATTAAATCTTTTCAAAGTTCTCTCCACTAGCCTCTATACAAAGTTCCATGCGTCTGACACCTGGTTTACAGCCTCCTCGAACGCTGATAGCGCATCTTAGCGACGAAATTTTTACCCCTTTGAGCAGATTTTTATTTTCGGAAATAAAAAGAAGTCACACGGTATTAGGTCAAGGCAGTTTGACCGGCGTGCTGTCCAGGAAGTCCCTCGTTTTGAGCATGGTGTGTGAAGGCGCGTTGTCGTGGTGGAGTTGTAGCCCGCGGAGCCCTGTTTGGTCGCTTGTTGCTGACAACAGAAAAAACATCTGCCAAGCATTTGGCAGTTTACCATTAAGCGTCGATACTTCTTTGGTTCCGTAAAGGAATTGGCACCAAGTCGCCTGTCAAATTGAAAAATATCGTGATCAAAATCTATTTTTATTTTTCGCAAAACTTTCTGAGAGTCCCACGTAGTTCTTTTCGCCAACTAACACAATTGAGTTTATTATTTTAAATGAGCAACACCATTTTTAAGGTTTTTGATCTCGGATTCCATTTCGAGTTTAGGAAAAGCCCGGGACCCCCATTTCCAAAAGTAACAATAAACTACTTTCTCGTTGGTTCCACTCTCCCTGGTGACCGGGGTAGATGACGGCCCTGCCCGTCAAATAGGCCTCGACCACACGACAGAGGTAGGTCGGCATCCGGTGATACCGAAATGCCTCCCTGATGCAACTCCAGTGCAGGGTATTGAATTTGCATTACAAAATATTCGCACTAGTGCGCAGTATCTCTTCAATAGAGAAGCACTCATTCCTCTGATTCATTCCTTAGGAGGCTCCCAGTTCTGGCTTAACATTATAACAGTTATTTATAGGATAAAACTAATTCAATAAAAACAATCAGGTAAACATCAGATCATATGAAACAAAATTTGATTATAAAAAATAAGTTTAAGTCGGACAGAAAATCCAAAAATAAATATATAAAACATTCCTTTCGTCGTACGGGTACCCAAGACACCTCCAACGGTAAATATAAATGACAATCAAAACAGTGTATTCAAGGGCGGTTGCCTAAAATTCCATGTTCAAGTATGGAAAACACTGGAGGCTAGTCAATTTATTCAAAAAATAATTGCCGAGAGTCGCATACCAATTCTAACAAAACCTCATTTACATTACCCTTACAAAAGAACAACAAAAAGTTTGCAACAAACAAACAAACAACAAACATTTGTGCAAACTTAATAATTATTCTTGCATGTTTCTTTTAACCGTTTATGTTAGAACTGTTGAAAGAAACAGGCAATTTAGAAAGAAAAAACATGAACATCGATTCACTTGAGCATAAAGGAAACCCACAGGAGGTTTCTGCGCATAATATATGGAGGCGAAATATTACAGTAAACCTTGCCTTTCGGTCTCTCTTCAGCTCCTCACTTTTTCGCATCGATAACTAATTTGAATGCGGAAATACTTCGTAGACAAGACATGAGAATAATAGTGTATTTAGACTATTTTTTAAAAGCCAGTCAAAATCAGCTCTTAGAACAAGCCAAAGTAACTGGTAAAGTTGGGTTGGCATGTAAAACATCCAAAATCAGGAAATAGAATATTTAGGCCCAGCGTGGAATACAAAAACAAAATTAGTTTCTTTTCCCGTAAAAAGGTACAAAAATAAAAGAATTCGCAACAAGTTTGTTACAGAAGAAAGATTCTTAAAAATTACTGGGTGTGTTCAATTTTGTGAACTTATCAACTCCAATCAGGCGCCTTTATTGATAAATGATAAATTATTTTATTTCTGTAAATAGGTTTGTACAAACACTTTTACACGTCAATCATATTTTAAAAACTAGGTGAGATCGGCATTTCCTATCTGACTACTCTGAGAAGAAACGCCGAAACAAACTCAGAGGTCGCAGTCTCTTTTAAAGTCCAGACATAATCTTGGTCAGGTCATGTGAAGACCATGTGGATTGATATCTGAAATGGTCTTTCGAGGAAAGAACCACACAGAATGAGTGGACCTGTCCAGTCAGTGCACGCATTTGTCAGTTGTCATGCAGCTCAACACAGAACTAAAGGAGCTAAACGATTCGACGAACATTACCAAAGAAAGGACATTTGGGTAGGCCGCATAAATTACTCAAACTGCCAGACCATGATTAAAACTAATAATTAAAAAAAAATGCATTAAAAAAAAAAACAAATCCACAATGTCTTCACATTCACAATAATTAAAATAGTATAATCCTTTACAAAGTAAATGGCATTGCATATATAAAGTGCATCAATGTCAAAGTGTAAATAAAATATGAAAATAATCTTGATCATATATGAGGACTATGTAGACTGGTGTCTGAAATGGTCTTTTGAGGAAAGAACCACACGGATTTGAGTGGACCTGTCCAGTCAGTGCACGCATTTGTCAATCATCGTGCAGCTCAACTCAGAACTAAGGAGCTCAACGATCCGACGAACAATACAAAAGAAAGGACACTTGGGGAGGCCGCGTAAAGTACTCAAACAGCCAGACCTTCATCACTAAAAGAAGAGAAAAAAGAAAACGCAAAGACCCACACAGTCCGCACATTCACAAAAATCAAAACAATATTACACTTTATACAGTAAATATATACATGTCATTGTTTAGATAAAAGGTACGTCTATTAAAAAAAAATACACAAAAAAAAAAAAAATGCAAATTACACATCAATTATGTCTGTGTAAACATATTGGAGCAGCTCAATCCCAAGCCTTCTTGTCCTTAATATAGTCCTTGACAGTATAATAGGCTTTCTGGCACAATTTCCGCTTTATAAAAGATTTAAATTTATTAAGGCTTAGTTCTTGAATGTGGCTAGGAAGTTTATTATAAAAACGTTGACATTTAAACGAGCCACCTATTTTCTTGAGCCTGGTAGTGGGAACAACAAATTTGTGTTTATTCCTAGTATTTTTGTTATGGATATCACTGTATTTTTTAAACAGATTAATTTTTTTATGTGCATATAAAAGATTTTCATAAATGTACTGAGAAGGCACAGTCATTATATTAATCTCTTTAAATTTGTCTCTGAGGGAGTGTCTGGGACTTAATTTATAAATTGAACGAATTGCCCTTTTTTGTAAAACAAAAACTGTTTGAATGTCGGCGGCATTTCCCCACAAAAGAATACCGTACGACATCACACTATGAAAATAACTAAAGTAAACTAAACGCGCTGTCTCTAAATCAGTTAAATTACGAATTTTTCTAACGGCGTATGCTGCAGAGCTTAGGTTTTTTGACAATGTATCTATATGGGGGCCCCATTGAAGCTTGGCATCTAAAGTTATGCCTAAGAACACTGTGGAGTTTTCGGGTTTCAACTCTTCACCCTTTAAAAGAACACTAGTTTCTACTTGTCTAACATGAGGTATCGTAAACTTAATACATTTAGTTTTTTTTCTCGTTAAGAAGTAGGTTATTAACATTAAACCAGTTAACTACCTTAGCGAGGGCGCTATTTACAATGTCAGTAACCAGCTGCTGACGTTTCAGTTTAAATAAAATTGAAGTGTCGTCTGCAAACAATACTATATCATGATTATCCTTTATGAGGTATGGCAAGTCATTAATATAAATAAGAAACAAAAATGGGCCAAGAATTGAGCCCTGGGGGACCCCCATTCTAACTACAGATCCAGGTGATCTTTTTCCGTTAACATCTACTCTTTGAATCCTATCACTTAAGTAAGAAGTAAGAAGATCCAGAAAGGCGTTCCGTATTCCGTAGTGGTGCAGTTTCCTGATTAATGTTTCATGAAGAACACAATCAAATGCCTTGGACAGATCGCAAAAGATGCCCAAAGCATCGCACTTGTCCTCCCATGCATTATAAACATGTCCTAAAAGTTCAAATCAGTAGTCGAACGACCCTTTGTAAAACCGAACTGTTTGTTATGCAGTAATTTGTATATATTAATCAGTAATAGTCTATTTTGGAAATACTTATGATTATTTGTAAGTAAAATCGATACGTTACAATTTCAAAATTTCCCTCCAGATTGTTTGCGAGCTATTTGAAATTATCGTGTCTCATTAAAAATGGATTTGAATGAATGGATGGCGCCGGGAATATTTTCGCGTTATGATTTTTTACGATTTCCAGTGTCACCTGAAACCGGATGAATCGTACGATACACTTCAAATGGCATTCATGGATGAAAGCCCTTCTATGGCAACCGTGTATCGTTGGTATAACGAATTCAAGCGCGGTCGAACTTTGGGGGATGAAGAAAGAAGTAGTCGCCCTTTGACGGCAGTTACGCAAGAAAACGTGCTAGTAGTGAAAAGTTTTATCCAAGACAATAGGCGAGTTACGTATAAAGAGATTCAGCACATACTGCAGGTTGGAAGCCTTCACGAAATTCTACAAGTGCATCTGCGCGTGAGGAGGATTTTTTCACGCTGGGTGCCACACAACCTCACCGATGCTCAGAAGCTGGCCTGGGTGGAATGGTGCCGTAATATGATAAACATATTTGAAGCAGTACAGTCTTGGATTTATCAATACGATCCAGAAACGAAGCGCCAGTCGAAGGTTTGTGTGTTTCAAAACGAACCAACGCCTACCAAAGTCCCCATCTGGAACCCTTCTACGACAAATACGGCACTAGAATTGAAAGGGTACAGAAGAAGTTCTTGCGGTCTATGAACTATAAATGTTTTCAATCAAAGGTTTCTTACGTGCAGCTATTGAAACGGTATGGCGTTCAGGATTTGGGATCTAGGCGGCTGTTACTTGATGGCATGCCACTGCACGGCATATGCCATAACAAATTTGACTGTATATTGACCTTACAAACAAATTGTGTTACAAGGTACCCAGTAGTGTTATTCGATGGGCGTGTTGATTCTTACAACATACATTCTATAGAACTAGATATATTTTGACTTATGAATTTTTTTTTGGCGAGTAATTAAATTTAAATTAAGCTATGTAAATAAGCAATACCGTGACAGCGACTACTGTTTTTTTATCACTTGTCTTCAGCACTTCTTTTAACCTTTTGTTAAAACGTGGACATTGGTGTGGGTAACCTGTTTGTTAAAACTTAGTTTAAGTAGTTTCATGTATTTTGTAGCATGTTACTGTTTTTGTCCCTAATAAATAAATAAATAGAGTGAAGCGATCTAGAAGCGGGGCGAAATAAAACATGTTTAACTATAGGTAAACATTTTTATTAAATCTTTTCAAAGTTCTCTCCACTAGCCTCTATACAAAGTTCCATGCGTCTGACACCTCGTCTACAGCCTCCTCGAACGCTGATAGCGCATCTTAGCGACGAAAATTGTACCCCTTTAAGCAGATTATTATTTTCGGAAATAAAAAGTCACACGGTATTAGGTCAAGGCAGTTTGACCGGCGTGCTGTCCAGGAAGTCCCTCGTTTTGAGCATGGTGTGTGAAGGCGCGTTGTCGTGGTGGAGTTGTAGCCCGCGGAGCCCTGTTTGGCGCTTGTTGCTGACAACAGAAAAAAACTTCTGCCAAGCATTTGGCAGTTTACCATTAAGCGTCGATACTTCTTTGGTTCCGTAAAGGAATTGGCACCAAGTCGCCTGTCAAATTGAAAAAGCTCGTGATCAAAATCTATTTTTATTTTCGCAAAACTTTCTGAGAGTCCCACGTAGTTCTTTTCGCCAACTAACACAATTGAGTTTATTATTTAAATGAGCAACACCATTTTTAAGGTTTTTGATCTCGGATTCCATTTCGAGTTTAGGAAAAGCCCGGGACCCTCATTTCCAAAAGTAAGAAACTACGTTCTCGTTGGTTCCACTCTCCCTGGTGACCGGGGTAGATGACGGCCCTGCCCGTCAAATAGGCCTCGACCACACGACAGACGGTGATACCGAAATGCCTCCCTGATGCAACTCCAGTGCAGGGTATTAAATTTGCATTACAAAATATTCGCACTAGTGCGCAGTATCTCTTCAATAGAGAAGCACTCATTCCTCTGATTGATTCCTTAGGAGGCTCCTAGTTCTGGCTTAACATTATAACAGTTATTTATAGGATAAAACTAATTCAATAAAAACAATCAGGTAAACATCAGATCATATGAAACAAAATTTGATTATAAAAAATAAGTTTAAGTCGGACAGAAAATCCAAAAATAAATATATAAAACATTCCTTTCGTCGTACGGGTACCCAAGACACCTCCAACGGTAAATATAAATGACAATCAAAACAGTGTATTCAAGGGCGGTTGCCTAAAATTCCATGTTCAAGTATGGAAAACACTGGAGGCTAGTCAATTTATTCAAAAAATAATTGCCGAGAGTCGCATGCCATTTCTAACAAAACCTCCTTTAGATTACCCTTACAAAAGAACAATAAAAAGTTTGCAACAAACAAACAAACAACAAACGTTTGTGTTGCAAACTGAATAATTATTCTTGCATGTTTCTTTTAACCGTTTATGTTAGAACTGTTAAAAGAAACAGGCAGTTTAGAAAGAAAAAACATGAAAATCGACATACATCAATCATATTTTCACTTGAGCATAAAGGAAACCCACAGGAGCTGTAATATTTCGCCTCCATATATTATGTGCAGAACATAATATATGGAGGCGAAATATTACAGTAATCAGCCTTGCCTTTCGGTCTCTCTTCAGCTCCTCACTTTTTCGCATCGATAACTAATTGGAATGCGGAAATCCTTCGTAGACAAGACATAAGAATAATAGTGTATTTAGACTATTTTTTTAAAGCCAGTCAAAATCTGCTCTTAGAACAAGCCAAAGTAACTGGTAAAGTTGGGTTGGCATGTAAAACATCCAAAATCTCCCAAACACAGGAAATAGAATATTTGGGCCTAGAGTGGAATACAAAAACAAAATTAGTTTCTCTTCCTGTAAAAAGGTATAAAAATAAAAGAATTAGCAACAAGTTTGTTACAGAAGAAAGAGTCTTAAAAATTACTGGGTGTGTTCAATTTTGTGAACTTATCAACTCCAAACAGGCGCCTTTATTGTCGCCGAACTCAAATATTTCTAAAATCATTCAGACTATGCAGACCCAGGCAAAAGAAGGTGTTACTACCACTAGTGACTCGAGAGTTGCAATGGTGGGTAAAAAACGTAGTCTACGTGGAAGAGCAATGCACAGCCCCTGGATTATCCACTTTCTCACCATAGACGCGGTGGACTCGCGCTGGGGAGCACACCTGTACAACATCATGTTGTCAGGCAAATGGAATCGCCACCAACAAAAATGGCTTTCCAATGTAAAGTAGATGTTTGCTGTTTATGCAACCTTAGTCAAACAAGGTGCACAGGTGAAGGATGCACACGTTCTATTGCAATCTGACCTTCATAGCCTACATAAGGAACGAGGGGGGAACCCGGTCTTTAGCCCTGTTGGGCATAACAAACAAACTCCTTGACCTAACCGAGCAGCACCACATAACGCTGTCGGCGTCATACCTCCCGAAGAGGTTAAACGGGGTTGCAGACCGCCTCTCGAGAGGAAAACCTGTTCAAGCCAGGACAATCATATTCGAAACATGGGGCGTTCCAGACGCAGACTTGTTCGCGTCAAAAGAAACCGCAGTTGTCCCACATTACGTAACTTGGGACTCAACAGAAGGGTCAGCAATTTTTTGGGACACTTTCAGTCAAAATTGGGACTTTCAGTTGGTATAGGTGTTTGCCCCCACCCAAGTTGTTGGGCGCGGCCGGGGCGCTGGCAACGCTGCTTCCCAATCTGGGGGGCCCGAGCGCCGCCTGTAGGCGGCTCTATATGGGGATCGGCGATCCATGGCGCTCTACGGAGCGCCGATCTGGGCGTCTGACCTGACGGCCGGCAGCATAGCTGTCCTGCGCAAGCCGCAGCGGGCGATGGCCGTCAGAGTCATTCGGGGGTATCGCACGATCTCCTTCGAGGCGGGTTGTGCACTGGCCGGATCACCGCCCTGGGACCTGGAGGCGAGGGTGCTCGCGTCACTGTACCGGTGGCGCGAGGCAGCGCGGGAGCGGGGCGAGCGACCCATGCAGCGCCATATCGAGCAGCGTCGGTTGCAGCTCCGCGAGGTCCTGGTGGCGGAATGGCGGATGAGGCTGTCATGCCCTACCGCCGGCCTCAGCACCATCGAGGCGATCCGGCCAGTGCTCGACCGCTGGACCGGGAGAAGGCACGGCTCCCTGACGTTTCGGGCGACGCAGGTGCTCTCGGGGCATGTTTGCTTCGGGAAGTACCTGTTTCGCATAAACAGGGAGCCGGACGCCCGGTGTCACCACTGCGTCGACTGCCGGGAGGACACGGCGCGGCACACGCTGGCAGAGTGTGCCGCTTGGGAGGAGCCTCGCCGTGCCCTCATTTCAGAAGAAGGCAGTGACCTGTCGCTTCCGACCGTAGTGAGTTCGATGGTCGGCAGCGTCGAGTCCTGGGACGCGGTGGTTTCCTTCTGCGAGACGGTCATCTAGCAGAAGGAGGCTGCGGAAAGGGAGAGAGAGATCTCGACTCTCAACCCGGCCCGCAGCAGACGCACCGGGCGTCGGAGGAGGGCGGACAACGCCCTCTTCCGGCCCCCCTAAATGGGTCAAGGGGCGACGGATTCGGGGACATCCGTCGCCCCACAACATCAGGACCCGAGAAGGCGGCGCGCGTAGTGTTCCTCGCGCGCCGACCACAGACGTTGCGGGGGGAGTACACCTTACTCCCCCCGCCCGAGAAAGGGCCCGCGCAAGCGGGCCGGCACCAGCCGGGGTTGTGGAAGAATAATGTGTTCCCGCGACCCCGGCGTAGGTGTGAGATGGAACACCGGGTTGGTTTTTAGTCGGTAAGAGTCCGACAGACCCCTCCGCCCTCCCCGGGGCGGGGGACATCCATGAGGATTTTCCAACCCGAAACCAAAAAAAAAAAGGTGTTTGCCCCCAAACTGATCCCTTAGGTGCTGGATATTTTTGTAATCAAATGTTGTTTTATAGGATGGTTTGAAATTTCTATTGTCTACGTAACAGTTATTATTGAATTTATTTTTATCCTTTACATAACTGTTATAATGTTTAGCCACGACTAGGAGACTCTTAAGGAATCAATCAGAGAAATGAGTGCTTCTCTATTGAAGAGATGCTTCGCACTAGGTGGAATATTTTGTAATGCAAATTTAAGATTTATGTTATTTACTTCAATACTCAATCATTTATTTCCATTCCACAATGTGTACTTAGTTGGTAACTTAAAATTATATGCGATCATTGTGCTTCTTTTCCCTAACCTACGTCGCATGCGCATCTTCGCAAACATTATTGCCTAAAAACTGCTTCAATAAAACAAGAATTACAGACTTAGGTATGTTGGTGGTCTCAAAAAATAATAGCCCTGGCAAAATTAAAAACACAATACTATCCGATGTAATCGGCGGTGGTCTGTCGGGAATGCTGCAAATGGCTCCTCAAGCTCTGGCTGTTCAGCTTCTGCCGTCTCAGAGCTTGCTTCCTCGCTCTAAGCCTACCGACGGGTGACTGAAAGCGAGGCGCGTTTCGGCGCCGGTCCAGTACACCAGCTGAAAAATTACAAAAGTTATTGATGGTTACTTTAATTATTAATAATCCTCTTACATTAATTACACATCGACATCGGTTGTTTATACTTTAAATTAAATTGTCAATGTCTTGCTGCGTTATGAGGTCCCATATTCTTTGCAAGTGTTCGTAAAGTTGTTGTTTCGTCGTCAAAATTGGCGGGTAATCTCTCAAAGCTTTTCTTTGTAACATGTCCCAGGCATGCTCGATAGGATTTAAGTCGGGCGAGTGTGCAGGCCAATCCAAAACTTGAATATTGTAGTCTTGGAGAGAGGCCGACACCAGCCGCGCCGTATGGGAAGAAGCATTATCGTGCATGAGTAGACATTTCTGGCCCATTTGGATTCTGTGTGGAACAATAACAGGCTACTACCTCCTCGTGGTATTTTTGTGCAGTCATGTTGTCTTGGATCCAAACGAAATGGGTTCGTCCGCCAAGACGAACTCCTGCACACACCATGATTGTCCCGCCTTGGTATGAGTGGACCTCCTGAGGGTGCCGTAGACGGCTAACTCTACGTGGAGATCTCCAAACGTGTGTTCTTCGTGAATCCGTGTAAAACCCAAACCGGGACTCATCGGTGAACAGCACCAAAGACCATTGTTCGTCACTCCATGGTAAATGCTCCCGAGCCCAAGCCGCCGACCGCGATTGCCACGTCGCAATGCTGGAACACGGAGCGGTCTTCGAGCATGAAGATCAACTTCATGCAACCTCCTTCGCACGGTTTGGTCGCTTAGCAGCAGCTGGTGATCCTCCTGGAGTCTTTGTACTAGTTGCATCGATGTGATATTGGGTTGACTTCTGGCGGTAATTTGGAGATATTGATCCTGTCTCTGCGTAGTAACACGATATCTACCAGTTTGCCATTCAGTCACACCCCCAGTACTCCGATTACTTGACCACAACCTTGATATCACATTTTGGCTGATGTATAGGGCCACAGCAACGACGCGTTGAATAGCACCATTTTCTAACATGCCCGCGGCTCGTAACATTTCATTTCGACTCAAATGACGACGTGACATGACTCTCAAAACTCACACTGCACGTTAAATAAAAATAAAAATCAATCTAATCCCTTTTCATTAATTAATATTAATAAAACAATTTTAATTTTCCGTAGCGCAAGGAATTACTAACAATTTTGCCGCCGTAATTTGTTGTTTCTTTTGTTTTTTTACATTTTTAAATTTAGAGAAAAGATAATATGAGGTTTCAATCAGTATGTAAAGTTCACTCATACTCTTCGGAAAGGGGACGATCCTACGACCAGATGGATGTCGTATCTAGTGGGCAACTGCCCTATGATTGTTGTCGGGGAGTTGTATATATGCTAGCTGCGCGGTTAACTTTGATTGCGCGATGCAGGATTTGTGTGACGACTGTGTGATGCGTTGTTCGCATGTGGCGGTGTAGATGCCGCCACATCGCTCCCCTCCGGAGAACGGAGTTTGATAGTGGGCTAAGTCTTGTATCTTGCGATGCTTGCCAATGCCAGTTGGGTTCCAGTGGGTTGGAACCGGATGTCGCATAGTTCGCGGTGAGTCGGAACTGTCTGCGAAGATGCCCCAGTGAGTCGGGGTGGCTGACTGCTGGTGACGACCAGGAGAGGGATTAAGCGCTCTGCTTGTGGACCGGTCGAATGTGCAGTGTGCTGTGCCAAGGTTGCTGATGTGGCTGAGGGTGATGACCAGGTATGCGCTTGCGCTGCATGCTGATGGTCGGGACAACCGTTCAAGCCGTGATTGTTGGCTTGCTGTATGACTTGCGGTAGTGATGATGATGACGTCACGCTGAAGTAGTTGCACGAAGGCTGCGCTGACGTTCATACTCGGGGTCACCAGTGAAGAGATATGAGGACTAGGGTGTAAAGTTCACTCATACTCTTGGAAAGGGGAGGATCCTCCGATCTGTTCGGAGGATCCTCCCCTGTCCACAACACACCACAACTAATTAATTGACATTTGAAATACTGTTGAAGCTGCTGAAGATTGTAAGAATATATTTGCATTATGTAAACTCAAACTCCATTTTATTATATAGATGCATTGCACAGATGTGAGTACGTTGTACTATAGAGCTACCATTTACCGGGTAATGTCATAGATTGACTTGAATGTGCCCTGGCGGCTGATACTATGTCATGCTCACTCAAATGTCTCGCTGACGGTGGCGCGTGTGTCGGATCATTTAGCTCCCTTCAAAATGGTTGAGCTGAATGGTGCTGATCCATGCGTCATGTTCGTGAACGGGCGCCGTAAGTTGGGACTGGTCATCTCTTAGCTGCCACGGTTTTTTTTATTTTTTGGATTGTTTTTAATTATGTTTTGCTGCACTCTGGACGCTTTTAACGTGTTGTAATCAATTCAATCACAACTTGTACATCGTTCTCACTTATAGTGTCAACATAAATCGATGTCACTAATATATTTGTAACAACAATGTTATTTAAAAGAGTGTCCATGGAGTTTCTTGCCCGTTCTTCTCCATAGGTACCTACTGCGCTTTGGAATGGGCAACTAGTTTCATATTTCTGACTGACCGACTCCTTGACAATTCAAAAGTGCCTGTAAATGGTTTAATTTAAATAAATGATTTGAGTTTGAGTTTTATTGAAATGCACCGACGCCAGCGTGGTTTGACTCGATTAGTCAAATGAACCCCAAGATTCGCACTAGCCCTTGAAGCCTCATGCTTCATGGTGCTACAAGGACCTTTTTTAGAATTATCAAGGAATAGACCAGGGGGCGCTTTAATGGTAGGGAGGACGTGCCCTTAGTATAGGAAGGAGTGTGAGCCAACCGAGTGTGCACCCTAAAGTTAGCATTGGACTAGTGGAGAGACGGATGATATTTCTCTATGGGAGGGCGTTTTTATTGACGTCGCAGCCGAGTTGATTCAGGTCGAGCTTCATCGGTGAATCTTTTCTCGGCTCTTTTCTATGTCCTTGATCTGCTGTGATAAATGTTGCTGTTTTCACTTTTCAATGTCTTCGTCTGAGGTCTCGCTACTAACCGTTCAAAACTCAATCCCCAAAAGGCTTTGGGGATTGAGTTTTGAACGGTCCGCTATAATTCGTCCGTTCTGCTATAATTGTTAAGTAGGCACTTAGCAATTTTAGCAGAACGGATTGATCTCATCAGATTCAGGGCTTAGAATCCTTTGGCAGGCAGGCAGTTCCTCGCATGTTTCACTGGCTCGTGCATTTTAGATCAGGAGGACAGTACAAAAAAAAAACATTTCACAAAGCACAAAGACAGAAGCACTTTGCAAGTCCAACTTTAAACACGGTAATATATTTAGAAGTTAAATAAAAATACTTGACGTGTATCGGTGATTGTAAACTCGATACAATATACAATGGAATCTCACAAACCTTCTCTCATGACTTCGTAATTATGATTTCCGACGACACTGCGCAGCCTCCTCTCATCTCGAGTGGCGAAGCTTTCGAACGACTCGTGACTGGCCTTTAACATCTCATGGTACCGATATATGTACTCCTGGTTGAGACGGGCATCTTCCAGGGTTTTATCGAACCTCTTCCTTATTGCAAAACCGAGTGACCTCGTCAAGGGAGGATCTGCCAACAAGTCTCCCACAAACAAGTTTTCTGGTCTTATATCCTGGAAATGGAAAAACACTAGTTTAAAGAACATTAATAATAAATTTATTTCCATAAATAATGTCCCCCATCTCGCCTGGTGGAAAGCGATGGATAAGGTCGACGATGAAAAGAGCATAGGTAGCTAGAAAATGTCAATTCACTCTTGCATTGAAGTCTTTTGGGTTAGCGAACACTGGCACTCCATTTCCACACTTCACTACTGTAAAATGCTGTAAAAAAGAAATGCTATACTGTCATTTGTTTTTGCTGGCCAAAAATGCAGCCTATTTGCTAACATTGCAATTTCTGCGTAATAAATAGCCATAGCATAGAGGTGCGCGTGACTAAGTAATAGCAGCCGCAAGTTAAGCTACGTTTGCCGAAGTCGGTCCGTGGATGGGTGTCCATCCATTACGTACCGAGACTCCTCCGTGCCTCGGAAAGCAGGATAAGCCGTTGGTCCCGGCTGTCATTCATAGATCTTTGCAATCGTTTTGGGTAGTCAGAAGCCCGAGAGTCTGACATCCAGTCTAACCAAGGAGTATCGTGTTACCCAGTAACTCGGTTGTGGAGGTCAGATAAGCAGTAGCTTAGACGTAGACCATCCTGGCATCCGGTGAGACTGTAAGCTGACCCCAACATAGTAGGAACCAGGATAGGCAGATGATGATGAGTTAGCCTTAACATATTAGTTAAGTACATAATTTTAAAATTGCGCATTAAGTCGCATTACAATAAAATTATACCTATATTATTATAAGTCAGTAAAAAAATGTAAACATAAATATGTTATCTTAACATAAAAACACAAAACAGGTAGTCTTAAAAAAAAACTCAATAATGGAACATCATCGTTACTACAACAAAGTTACGTCATAATTATAAATAGAGGTAGGCAACTCCATGGTTATTATTTCTTTCTTACACTATTGAACGACAGTGATAAGTTTGACTTTGCCAGTAATTGAATAAAGTAAACTAGCAGGTTCCTGAGAAAAAGCTGGGCGATCGAATAGAAAGGCTTAAAATTAAGTGACCACATTGCAATTTGTCACCCACCACTGCGCTCCAAAACATGGATCACAGACGTTGCACAAAAAGCCGCAAAACTGAAGTATGATTGAGCCAGAAGGCGTCGCGGCAGACTACTCAAAATTTGGCGGGATGAACTTAACACAGTTAATGGCCAATGGTCCAGACTAGCCCTGGACCGTAACAGCTGGAAGTCATGGGAGACGCCCAGCAGTGGGATGATGCAGACTGACAGGAGCCAGTAAGATCCAGTTCAATGTATTCTGGTTCTTCTCTCCGTAGACATTATTACGTATAGTTTCCTTGGCCTTGTTTCGTGTTTATTGTTGTATTTCTATGTGTATATAAATATACGTTGAATGTATTTGATGATTATATAAATGGTACACCACTGACTACCTGCAGTGTTGTCTCTCCTTCTCCCTTTAATCCATCCAAAGGTTGTCTGTAAAAGATCGCTTTTAGCGATAAGATGGCCCATTGTGTCACCCAATGTAAAATTTCTACATCTACGTCTGTAATTTATAAGGTGTACATAATAAAGAGTATTCTTTCTATATATCTATCTGCACTTGCCTTTAATTATAAATTTTGATCGTATGCTTTTAGAGAGTAATACGCGCCAAAACTACGAAATCAGTTTAATTGCTTCAAGTTTCAGTTTTTCTGAAGCGAGAGAAAAACCTTAACTTTCGATTAAAGAATTTAGGCACACCCCTATTACAATTTTAAACGACACAGATACCTCTAATATTGAAAATAAAACCACGAAAACAGTCCACCGTTCGGCCATCACTATAACAAACACGTTTGAATAACACAGCACTTCATCACCATTTGAAGATCGGTACGATACAAAAGGATTCCTCTGAAACTCAGTCTACGTTGTTGAACAAACAATAGTGTTTTGAAAACGTAATACCAGCGTTATGACACTCCCAAGAATAAACTGGTGAACACACATCATATTGCACAAACTAAAACAAATACATGAATAGTTTCTAATTATCTATCACTGTCAGCAGATGCTATCAAGTTCTGCAGCTATCTCTCTCAAACTTGAATGAGGATTTTCAGTAACTTTTTCGTTAACTTTTGCGAACTTCAGTTGAAGACGTTGATGGCCTACCAAAGCGACGCAAATCTTCCATCAAACCTCGACCGCTTTTGCACGTTTTCATCACTCATAAGGACGTGTTTTTGATAAAGTCGATTCACCGTAAGCCGCGTAACATTTTCAGTGACTCCGAACACGAAATTCCATTGGCGATGCAAAATTGAAGACAAACTCTTCGTTCGATGTTTTTGTTCATAATGAAATTCGCAATTCACACTATATATGTGCTGGAATTAACTAAGCTTACTAAAACAGCACTGTATTTAATCTAAATAACAGATGCAACTCAAACTCCGCGCCAAAATTTAAAACTGTTGTGTTGGAGTAAAAACCATACATAGACATGCAATCATACAGATTTTCTGACAAATTATTCTACAAGCAACATATAAAATTTAAACCCTATTACTACTTACGTTAGTAATAGTGTTTAATTTTTTTAGGTCCATTAAATAGATTTTTTGCAAATAGCTTCATTTTTCGCAATAAATTACCAGCGTTGTGTCATAGCACTTCTCTTTCTTTTCTATGCAGTCTGACAGTGACCGCGCTTTAGCTCTTGTTAATACTCTTAAACATAACGGGCTAAATGTGGCTGTAGGTAATAAAGGGCCACCTCTACTTAAACCTTCGAGAAATACAGAATATTAAAACATGCGGATTTTTATTTCATGTACTTAGGTAAAATTTTTGGTATGCTGTGAGTTACTAGAGATACTGCTTGCATTTACATATCAACAGGCGTTACAGTGGCGGATCCAGGATCGTCGTTTTGGAGGGGCTAAAACCCTCTTACCGGATCAACACAATGGTGACACCCGGACGTTTCCATCCGCCTTATGCGAAACAGGACCCTCCCGAAACAACCGTGTCCGGTGAGGACCTGTGTACGGCGGAAGGTGAGGATGCCGTGGCACCTCTCCAACCACTCTCCAATGAGGGTTTAATCGCCGCTATTGTGGCGTGGCCAGCACTGGGTTGCGACAGTCGCACCCTCCATGTCGCCATGAGATCCCGCCCGAGCTCTGTCCACTGTACCGTGATTTCTCGCGGCAGGCGGAGTAACAACCCGGCGTTTTACCTCCTCGCGCCACTCCCATACCTTTTTAGGGAGGCTGCCATGGGATCTGGAGGCTTTTGCCTCCAGATCCCATGGCAGCAATTCGGCAAGAAGGCTCGCCGCCTCACAAGAGACCGTGCGGTATCCCCGGACTAGATGGATGGCCATGACCCTTTGGGACGCGTTCAACCGGCGTGCAGGTCGACGCCTCAAAGAGCGCGCCCACACCGGTGCCCTTTACGGGCCATGGACCGCATAACCCCCACGTAGAGCCTCCGGCAGGAGCCGTCTGCACCCCCTAGATTGGGCAGGAGCCGCTTCAAGGCAGCTCCAGCCCACTCCAGTCTGGGAGTCAAAAATCAGAAATGCTCCACGAAGTTCCACCGGCTGTCGAGGACGAGTCCCAGGTACTTCATCTCCTGACATTATCTGGGAACTCGACTGTGGCGAGTTTCGAGGACCATGCAAACATATGGCCTCTGACTTGTGCAGGGCCACTTCGAGTCCCAATTGCCGGATCCTCTCGACGATCGTCGCTTTTTCGGCCGCCGCCTGGTGCTACCTGCCCTGTGCCAGGACCACCGTATCGTCAGCAAACCACGCTGACGCCACTAAGGAGGTCGGCGCACATCACCCAGTCGTAACACATATCCCACAGAAGCGGCCGCAGTACCGATCCCTGTGGGACACCGCTCAACATCTCCCGCCGGTTCCACTCTCCCTGGTGACTGGGGTAGATGACGGCCCTGTCCGTCAAATAGGCCTCGACCACGCGACAGAGATACCGAAATGTCTTCTTGATGCAACTTCACGGCAGGGTATTAAAGGCATTGGCGATGTCTAGAGACACCACCAAGCAGACTCCATCCCGGGCACGGGGTATACTGTGCATACCCCGTTGTGAGGGCTCGTACGCGATGATGGCGTCCACCGTAGAACGCCCCCTGCGGAAACCAAACTGGCTCTCCGCCAAATCCGGCCCGACCCGCACTAGCCGCCGACGAGGTGGTTTGCAATGACTCTTTCAAAGCGCTTGCCCACCTCGTCAAGCAGCACGATGGGCCGGTAAGCGGACGGAGAGTCCGCAGGGCGCCCCGGCTTCTTGATAAGGACCAGTTTCCGCGTCTTCCAACGAAGTGGGAACTGGCCCCCCTCCAAGCATGCGCTTAAGAGCCTCCTTAGTCGAGGCACGAGAGCCTCCAAGGCCAGAAACCAGGCTTTTCCAGGTAAGCCATCGGGTCCTATGTACCGCCACTCTCAGCTCCACCTCGGTCACCTCCGAATTATCGTCGTCGTCGGCGTCGTTATACGCATCCGGCACCGCAATAGGCGGAGTCATGGGTGGGGGAGTATGCTCCCATTGCGAAAGGAACAAACTGCTCACCACGTCCTCCACGAGCTAGGGCCGGAGACTCTGCGTCAGTGGGGGAGCACATGGGCGGAGTTTATCCCGCACCATTTTGTAGGGGCTTATACGAAGCCCGCGGTGCCTGGTGTACACGTGTCGCGCAGCCACGCACGCTTCGCGCAAAGCCGTCAGCTCCGGCGACCACCAGCACACCTGGCGCCGGGCTCGTCCGGGCTGCACTTGGGGCATTGCCACGTACCATATTTCGGACATGGCCTCCCAGAACCACTCCGCCTCATCGTTGATGTCAGCAGCCCTGTCCAGTGGTGACATCCAGGCCTGTACGATCGAGGCCTCCAGGAGGAGCTCCCGGTCCAGCTGCTTCAGCGCCCACCGCGGACCACTCGGGGCCTGCCGCACCGGCGCGCTCGAGGTCGGGCGGAGACGTTGTACCGGATGTACCGGTGCACGGTGGTCGGAATATGTCTCCACCCCCTCTATGACGCGCCAGTCAATGACGTGCGGCAACAAAGACCCCGCATCCGCACACACGTTGGGACTGAACCCCGGTTTAGGACGACCAGGCCTGTCTCCAGAGCCCTCAACCCCAAGCTAGGGGGAACTCCAAACCACGTTTTTGGCATTGAAGACCCCGAGGACGAGCACGGGGAGGGTACGGAACCAGACGACGACGACTCTTCGCTAGGGAGTTGTGGAACTCGGCGAGAGTTCGGTTCGGGGAGAAGTATACCCCAACCACGACTTTCTTCCCGAACCGTGGTGCCCTACGGCTGGCCACTTCAGGGTGGCGACCCTGCGTGGCGTGGTGAGCACTCCGCCTCTTCCTCGGACCCTACCCCGTCGACCAATTTTTCGGGCAGAGGTCATCCCGCCATCCGAGAGTGACTCTTGGCCATTTTGAGGTCCCACAGCACGCAACTCGCATAATTTAAATTGGCAAATTAACCTATGTAATCTTAAAGCTTATGTCTTTTTGTATTTCTGTTTGTATAGTTTGTGCCACTTAATTTTAATTCATTTCGTTTTACACTAAGTTATCATTGTATTTGAGAATGTTGGTTGACTTTTTATTGGCAACGGTATAAGCCCAAAACCGTTATCTAGTGTTATTTGATATTTTTTATACAGAAGCTGATGGTGTATGTTTATAAATAAATTAAATAATTAATAAAATACCAAATAATGTAAGAACGCTTCTGTAAAATTAGATTTTCGAAAAGATCTGTAAAATCGATGGAAATGTGAAGTAGCTACACGTTTTAAAAGTTTTTGTAGTGAATTATTCACGTCCTTGTCGAGCGGTACGGACAATGTACGGCGCTAGTATGAAGTTCATTGTCGTGACGTCCCTTTTAAGATAGTGGTGCTGTCTTCGTCTAACAGTTTCTTTTAAAGTTTATAACTTGGCAACTTTTTAAGCTTTACACTTTTGATAATATTATTAGCACTATCTCCAAACAAACATTTTTTTGACTAAGAAATATGAAAATGGTCATCATCCATATTTTGCCCGGGCTCGCTCCCTGCACCCTTTTACATAGAATTCCTAAACATAACTGGCGAAATGTGCGTGTAATTGCGGAAAAAGGGCATGATGTTATGTTATTGTAGGTGTAGAGCAAAACTCCTGTAATCCAAAAAAAATAGAAATTAAAGATCCTTATAATTCTACATTTATTATCACGTTTCTTTCATCGCGGCCGTGTTAAGTGTGAAAATTCATAGTAAATCTATTATAATTGCAGTAGGCGCCGATATTAATGACATTAGCAAGGGACGGTTCCAGCACTAACTCGACCAATGACTTGGGAGGATTTAAGAAGTCACAGTCTGTTCCATTGCCATCTGTTGGAGTCATCATCATTTTCATTTTAGTTGAAAGATGTCCACTGCTGGACATAGGCCTCCCCCAAGCACCGCCTTCTGTGCTTCCCGCATCCAGCAGATTCCTGGGCCTCAAGGCTCCACCTTGTCGGAAGCTTTTTAACGCAACGAAAGTTTCTGGAGACGTCATCCGTTACGCGGTCACCGTACCGGAAGACGTCTCCAGAAACTTTAAGCCCCATCGGCCATCTGTTCTGCAAGCAATGTGCCCTGCCCACTGCCACTTAAGTTTGGCAATTCTTCTGGCTATGTCGGTCACTTTAGTTCTGATATGAATCTCTTCAGTTTTTATTCAATCACGTAGGGACACTTCAAGCACAGCCCTTTCTATTGCCCTTTGGGTGACTTCTCCCGCTCTGGGTGGAACGGGAGGGCGTGTCAGAGTAGCACGATGGGCTGGTAAGCGGACGGAGAGTCCGCAGGGCACCCCGGCTTCTTAATGAGGATCAGTTTCCCCATCTTCCAACGAAGTGGGAACTGGCCCCCTCCAAGCATGCGCTTAGGAGCCCCCTTAGTCGAGGCCAACGGCCATAACCCAGGCATTTCCAGGTAAGCCATCGGGTCCTGAGGTGGTAATTTTTACACTCAGCCTATGTCATCTCTACCTCGGTCACCTCCGAAGCATCACCACGTCCTCCACAAACTAGGGCCGGAGACTCTGCGTCTGTGGTTGAGCAAAATTTTGTAAGGGTGTCCCCACGGGTTCCTGTTAAGAGTCTCCAGCGACTCCTCACGGGCCAGTGCCCTGGCCCGCAGGGTCTCCACTTGGAGATGATAAAATAAACACAGTTTGGAAAATTATAAATAACGAAACTAGTAGGAAAAAAATACGAAACACTGAATATACATTGGAGACTTCACGTGGTGCCATAAGCTCTAACTTAGAAGTAGCTCAAGAATTTGTAAATTATTTTACTAATATACCATCTAAAACTACGGAGGCCTTAAATTCCTCACCCAAAGTCTCAATTGATTTATTAAGAGCGAATGTTCCAGGCTGCCCGGTTGAATTTCAATTTAAACATATAAACCTTAAGATAGTTATAATATAACCTATGATAACCCTTTTTTTTTTTGTTTTTTTTTGTTCCCGGGGTGGAAAATCCTCATGGATGTCCTCCGCCCTGGGGCGGGCGGAGGGGTCTGTCAGACTCTTACTGACTAAAAACCACCCCGGTGTTCCATCTCACACCTACGCCGGGGTCGCGGGAACACATTATTCTTCCACAACCCCGGCTGGTGCCGGCCCGCTTGCGCGGGCCCCGTCTCGGGCGGGGGGAGTGAGGTGTACTCCCCCCGCAACGTCTGTGAGCGGCGCACGCGGAACACTACGCGCGCCTCCTTCTCGGGTCCTGATGTTGGGGAGCGACGGATGTCCCCGAATCCGTCGCCCCTGGACCCATTTAGGGGGGCTGGAAGAGGGCGTTGCCCGCCCTCCGCCTGCGCTCGGTGCGCCTGCTGCGGATCGGGAGAGTGGACGAGATCTCTCTCCCTTTCCGCAGCCTCCTTCTGCGAGATGACTGTTTCGCAGAAGGAAACCACCGCGTCCCAGGACTCGGCGCTGCCGACCATCGAACTCACTACGGTCGGCAGCGACAAGTCACTGCCTACTTCTGAGATGAGGGCACGGCGCGGCTCCTCCCAAGCGGCACACTCTGCCAGCGTATGCCACGCCGTGTCCTCCCGGCAGTCGACGCAGTGGTGACACCGAGCGTCCGGCTCCCTGTTTATGCGACACAGGTACTTCCCGAAGCAGCCATGCCCCGAGAGCACCTGCGTCGCCCGAAACGACAGGGAGCCGTGCCTCCTCCCGAGCCAGAGGTCGAGCACTGGCCGGACCGCCTCGATGGTGACGAGGCCGGCGGTAGGGCGTGAAAGCCTGTCCGGCCATTCCGCCACCAGGACCTCGCGAAGCTGCGACCGACGCTGCTCCATATGGCGCTGCATCGGCCGCTCGCCCCGCGCCCTCGCTTCCTCGCGCCACCGATAAAGTGACGCGAGCACCTTCGCGTCTAACCTAACCTATGATAACCCTATGATAGCTTTTCGGCAAATAAACATCCAGTTGACCGAAGATCTTTGGGTAATGTCTATCAAAGTTTGTACATCCATAATCGAGACCATAGCACCATACTTAGCATTAATATTTAATTTGTGTGTAGATCAAGGAGTCTTCCCGGATTTAATGAAATACAGTAAGGTTATACCACTTTTTAAATCTGGGGATAGCAAAGACACCAACAATTATAGACCAGTATCCGTGTTGCCGGTATTCAGCAAGGTGTTCAAAAAGGTAATGCTGAATCAAATGCTTAATCATTTTAACATCAACAAAATCTTACACGAACAGCAATATGGTTTCACCGCTGGTGTCACTTTACTAAAACACATATTTACAGCGTGGGAGGAGGCCCAAGATGCCATAGGAATTTTCTGTGACCTCTCCAAGGCATTTGATTGCGTTAATCACGAAACCTTGCTCCTAAAACTGGAGCATTACGGACACGGTAAACTTGCGCTAAGTTTAGTTAGATCTTATTTAGAAGAAAGACGGCAAAAAGTTCAAATTAATGTTGTCAATTCACTTGGATTAAAAGTAAAAATGGGTGTTCCACAAGGCTCGATATTAGGTCCTTTCCTCTTTTAGACGTTCATCAAATCTTGACGACGTAAATAACGCACTACTGCAGGTACAAAATTGGTTTACTGCTAATAATTTAGTATTAAATGGGAAAAAAACAAAATGCATAAGGTTTGCTTTGCCGAATGTTAAAAGTACTGATTGTGACATAGTATTGAATCAAGAGAAACTAGAATTCGTTGATAAAACCGTTTTCTTGGGGATCACGCTCGACTCAAGGCTGCAATGGGGTTCCCATTTAACATCTCTTGCAGGACGGCTAAGTTCAGCAGCATATGCTGTAAGAAAAATCCGTCAGTTTACTAATGCAGATACCGCGAGACTGACCGACCCCTTGACTATTCAAAAGTGCCTATAATTGTTTATTTGAAATAAATGCTTTGAGTTTGAGTTTGGAGGGCGGTCTTCGACGCTCAGTACCCCTCGTACAGCTCCGCCGCAGCTGCGGTGCCTGGTGTGCCGGTGTCGCGCAGCAACGCACGCCTCGCGCAGAGCTGTCAACTCCGGCGACAACCAGCACGCCTGGCGCCAGGCGCGTCCGGGCTGGACCCGGGGGATTGCTACGTCACATATTTCGGACATGGCCTCCCGGAACCACTCGACGTTGATGTCAGCAGGCCTGTCCGGTGGTGACACCCAGGCCTACACGATCGAGGTTTCCAAGAGGAGGTCCCGGTCCAGCTGCTTCAGCGCGGACCACTTGGGGCCTGTCGTACCGGCGCCCTTGAGGTCTGGACGGAGACATCGAACCGGAACTTTTCAGTGCCTTAGGTCTTCACAGACTTTCGTCTTGAGTCACGGCGGAATGTGAACGAGAAGATATTACGTAGTTTCCCGAACGCTGCCCAGCCGACTCGGATTCGACGATTGACCTCTTCCTCGAAGTTGAACCTACTTAACTGGACAGTTTGTCCGAGGTAAACATGTTCGTCCACAACTTCGAGTGGAGTGACCATGCCTAATAAACCTGCGCTGACAGGTGCCATTTCAACCTATCGATATTGAAGAAATGAAGATCTGAAAAGCTGTACTAGCTTTGCACATCTTCATTTCTTACGTAGGTAGGGACCTAAATAGATAAAAAAAGGTCCATCTATGTGAAATTCTCGTGTCGCAATGTTTGTTACCAAACTCCTCCGAAACGGCGGGACCGAATTGTATGAAATTTTGTATGTATATTGGGTAGGTCTGAGAATCAGCCAACATTAATATATAAGTATGAAAATTCACAACAGATGTATTTCAATTGTAGTAGGCGCTGATATCACTGACTTTGGAGATGGTTCTAGCACTAACTCGAGCAATGACTTGGGAAGTCACAGTCTGTTCCATTGCCATCTGTTGGAGTCACCATACCTAATGTACCACACCTGCGCTTACAGGTGCCATTGTTACCTAAGATATTATTTATTATTAATGAAGAAGTAGTGCAAAGCTGAAGGTAAGCAAATACGGATATAAAGACACAAAAGATTCTTAATTATAATCTTAGACAATCGCGTTTTAATAGCACATTTTTTTGACAGAAATGTCTCCACATATGATAAATTGCTATCACTGCAGGGTATCAAAAGCAAACAATCACATTAGTATGAAAATTCAAAACAGATCATGGACGTTTTGTACAAACTATTTTGTATATTACATCCATGCAACAGATAAATTTCAAATGCAGTAGGCGCCTATATTCATGACATATACCAAAAGTAGGTAGGTATATAAATGATAGCAAGGTACCGTCCGGCGTCCGTTGCTATCATGTGTTTACCGAACTCGGGTAACGACTTGGAAGTATCTTGGGAGTAACAGCCTGTTAGAGTTACCATAATGAGCGTCCAGGTGTTGAACGGATGAACGATTTTCACCAAAGTTTGTCCAGTAATTGTGTGCAAATTAAGTGGTGCCTTAGAAGAATATCTACCTCTAATAATTTCAGATTTTCCCATTATGTCCTATCTCAACGAATCACCCTGTACCTGTAATTTCCGCGAGGCCTAAGCTGAGCTTTGCGTTTGTGAGAGTGATTACCAATCGCACCAATGTGATCGCTCGACGGACCGCGAGGGACGCACAGTGCCTCAAACCGATTGTCCGATTGGCCGATTGCCAAGCAAAGGACGCATCGCTATGTGCACTCACACATTTCCAAAGCTCAAATTAGGCCTCGCGGACTGTAGTTGGTAAAAGAGTCAAAATAAGTACTTTTACCAGTTTTACCCACTTTTTTTTTGTTCCTTTTGTTGAACTGGTGACTAAGCCTGGCCGGATATAGAAACGTTTAATTGATAATAAGTTATAAGCAGTAGCTGATACGGTTACACAACTAATCCAAAAAGTATCTTGATTTAAAAAGAAAAAAAGCTTATCTGATAGACAATTTTGAGAAAACCTTATCGGAATAATTACGGCTGGTGTAGGACCTCTAGTTTTTGAGAAAAATCTAAATAACCTCAGGAACAAGGTGATTAAAATTATACTTGGATTGAAAGTGATTTGATAAAAATAAGTCTCCCTATATTACTCTTTATCTTGTAAGTATATGAAAGTACAACCTAATTACGTTCCATAGTTTGTCACCGAATTATCAGCTTTATTACCTACAGATAAGAGCCAACAGGAGCTTGGTCAAGAAAAAAAATACCACTTGTTTGAATTTGAAACCACATTTACGGATAGAAAGTTTTTGCTAAAACTTATCGCAAAACAATGCATTTGCCTGCTTTTGATAGTTTAGGAAAGAAAGCGGGAAATGTATGGGAACAAAATTGGGGATTATTTGATTGTGGCTAGATAATATGGCGATATAAAACAAACACAAGTTGTAATCTTGATTCGTATCAGAACAGACAAGTTGTTGACTGCTGATAAGACGTTTCATTTAGATGATACATTGATACTGTTTCCAGGTGACGAAATGATTGTTACCTATAACGTGGATTTTTGAGTTTACTCAATAAACTTCGTAGCTTTATTCGAACATTGATGATCGACATTGATCGCAAGTGGGAGATGATTTCAGTTAAGTCATCCCGAGCTTGCAAGTTATGAAACCCATCGTAGACGGTTCCTTAAGACTAAAATTCCTAAATACCAGCATGTCGATTCTGTAAAAATCTTACTGTAAAGACTTGCGTGGAGTGGGTGTCAGTATCATCCCGTCTTGGTCATCAGTGGCACTGACAGCTCTCCAAGCTCTCTTCACCTACATTTTCATGGTGAGATGGTTAGAGAATAGCACTACAGAGGACCTAAACTAAGTTACATTCTGTTACCATCAGTAACGATGATAGAAAAGACGAAAATGTATGGGACATAAGCTACCGAATAGACCTTATGTCAATCTTGTTGAAAGTCGTTATAGAAATACCAAACGCTCAAGTAAACGGTTGCCACTTGTCCAGGTCCCCAGAGTAGGTCCTCCTCCTTTGGTCTAGCACCGTAATTGCGTAACACACAATCAACTACAAACTGAATCATTTCGAACATATGAACCCATTGCTTCATATGTTCGAAAAAATTGTCGGCTATCATCTATCATCAGTAGCGATCTGTCGTAGGTTATTAGGTTCGGCCGTTAGTGTGTAACAGTCCGCGAGGCCTAAGCTGAGCTTTGCATTTGTGTAAGTGCACATTTAGATAGCGTAGGTGTGACATCGGCCTAGAGCGCGAATGGTTTAAACCGGTTTATACAATCGGCCTGAGGCGCTGTCCCTCCATTGCAATTGGTGCGATTGGTAATCACTCACACATATGCAAAGCTCAGCTTAGGCCTCGCGGACTCCTGAACTGCGAAGAGATTTTTTAGGTCACTTGGTTCCACATACATTATAGGGGAGTATACTTACAAAATGGCTCCTATATTCTGTTATCTTTTCTGTGACACGAGTAACACGACAACAGTCTATAACCTCCATCGTAAAAAAAGACAAACAAAAAAGAAATCTTGGCTGTGGAGATCAGGAGTTATAGTAGTGTCAGTCCTCACAATCCACCATAATTCAATCTTCCTCATCCTCCCCAGATGTTCAACGGAGATCTACTTTAGCTTAAAAGTTCCATAACATATTGTTCTATTATCAGTTCACTTATTAAAATACTTCAGTCGGTACTGAGTTTACGAAATGTATGTATAAACAAAAGTACTTTCCTCGTATGGCTTGAACATCTGTATTGATTGCGTTTGTAGGTACATTCGGGACCTCCCCGTATCCCACCACGACTTTGTCATCAATCTCGTCCGTGTGTTTCCACTTAAACGCATCTTCAGTAGCTTAATGTTGTTTCATTGGTTCGAATTAACTTTTAAAGAACCTTTTATTATTAATGTTTATCTACCTACACTATTTTGCTCTTTTTGGTTTGCTTTATTGTTATTATTCCGTTTATTCATTTTCTATACATACAAAAACATTTAAAAATATAAAATAGTAGCCCATCGGCATTGGAAACAGGGTCCAAGCCGGTGGTCAGGGCTCTAGAGAGAGGAACCTCCTCAATATGCGTTCCGTGCCCAGGAGTACTGTTTTCTGAATCAAGCCCTTGACCCAGCCGCGTAATGATGAGAAGATTATGATGAGAGCCTAAACAGTTTGAAACAGTTTGCGGAAGCCTATATTTTTACTGTGTGTAAGTACCTCATTAATAAAATAAATAAGTTTTTCTTTACAGCATGTTAAAATTGTGCTGTTTTATTTATCGTATTTTGTCGTGAGTCGTCCGATAATGAGCACGTACAAATGGTACACATATATATGCTGAGATTAGTCAGCACAGCACGAGTCGCGTCGGAGCTCCAACGTGCTGTGAGCGAGAACTAAATAACAATACAATATGAAATATTTTTGTCTCTTCTTGCTGTTTTCCTGTATAGGACTCTCTGTACAGGTACGTTCTTCACATTGTTTCATTTTCTGTTTCCGGAAAGCTTGCGTTATTTCTTATCTAGCCAAGTAAATTGACTGCTTTTCTTTCCTTCGACCAATCACTACAACGAACAGAGATTTGACAGCTGATGTACTGGCTAGAATCTTAAGTAGTACTTTCAAAACCGTAAACTTTTTAATCTCATAAAGATAATGATTTAACATTTACTTATTATCTAAACTATTCGGCTCTCAAGACATAGTTTCCAATATTTTGCATGGCGTACTTACCATTTTGATTGACCTCAACTACATAAGTTACTGGGCAATACCGTGTGGCGAGTTATCGATAAATATGTGCCTACATACCTAGATGCATATTGTACCTAAATTATGCATAATTTATTGTTGCTACCTCATTGCCAGCTTTGCATTTCAGATAAGACAAGTTCGTTATACCGCACACCTTTGTAAGCATCACTGTATCACGTTTTTCGATAAACAATCACCTATTTAATATTCACAAGTGACTAAAATTTAATCGCTCGGATCATCACAAAACAAGAAAATATTTTCTTGTCTTTGCCCAGTGATCCGTGTGCGCCTCATCGAGACCTTAATCACGTCAAAATTTAAACTCCTCCTTTACATACTTACCTAGATCTGTGGAAAAACTTCTGTGACAGACGGACAAAAAGTGATATAAAACGTATCGTTACTAACTCTCCGCAAATAATTGGATTATTTTGGACAAAAACTTATATTTCAGTTTCATGATATGCAAACAATTACTGATGGGCTTATTTGTTACCTTGAGGCACGCCTCACTGTAAAGCGACCATACCTAAGAAGGTCACAGGCTTGGGCGTTCAGAATGAGACCAGGAACATAAATCTTCAGCAAAACGATTGTTCGTTCGTCTAAAGGTTTTTGTTTGGCAAAACTTAAATAAATGCTTTCACACAGGCACAGGGCAAAATACACCATTTTAAGAACATTATGGTCTGCTGACCTCCTGAGTGATTTAAAGATAGGGATAAGTCGCATTGTTCGGGTGATAAGTGCGTCTACGTGTTTGTCCCATCTTATTCCGATGTCGATATGGATGCCGAGGTATTTTACGCTGTCATCTCTTCTTAATTTTGGACAGGAGCAATGTGTATGAGTGTGCCGTTATGGAGAAAGTACTTGGTGGTTTCATATTGCAGCGGATGGCGAAAGAAACATAATTATGAAGTTTTAGCCAGATTTAATGTCAGTAGGTTAGAATTAAACCAGTGCATGATTCTACTTAGGGCAGAACAGCTTCCCAAGAAGGGCCGTAGGCTATAATTGCGGTGTCATCTGCGTAGGTGCATATGTTGCAGTTTGGGAGCATCATATTGCAGAGATCGTTGATGTTAATTTCAAACAATGTCGGCCCTAGTACGCTACCTCGTGGTACGCCGTAAGTCACTAGCTCCTCGTTACTTAAATATGGACCAATTTGAACTTGTTGACTACGGTTTTTTAAGGTAGACTATGAAAATTTCAAGCGCTTTGCCACGAACACCCAAAGATTTCAACTTGGAGATAAGTTTGGGCAAAACTGGCGAAATGTGGATGTGCTATAGGTACACCTTTGCCTTACACTTCTGGGATTACAGGCGTGATATTATGTCATGTTATGTTTAAATCTGTTAGTTTAAATATTTTTCAAACTTATAATAGGTAAGCTACTTTTCTCTAAGGCATAATTTTTTTAAACGATCATAATAAACGCGAGAAAATATCAGTCATATATAAGTGTTTTTGTATAGATTTGATGTAAATATGAAAAATGCACGTTTGGTATTGATTTGCTGGAGCTTTATTTCGGACTCTTCTTATATTCAAAATTGAAGGGTGATTTTATGTTCTAATAATTTAAATTCGTTGTGTGAGTTAATGGAGAGGATTCGTTGCACGAGAAGATTTGGTTTCCTTAAAGACATTTTGGGCATCGTTGGTTGTACAAGTACTTGTAGCTATATAGATTTTAGTGTAAAGACTAGTCCAACCTTACCTTGGCTAGTTAATCAAATTTTGATTGAACATGAACTATTACTTTGCAATACTTTATTTTCTACTGTATCTAAATCACATAAACAAATCTGCTTTTTCCGGAAGTGTCTTAATATCCTCGGCTAAATGGTTTCGTTATCAAAATAATTGATTTCCATTACAAACAACATAGAAATAATGATAGAACCTGTTCTTTTGTTTTTAATGTTTATCATGATTAAGCGTTAGTTTTTAGAAGCTTTGAAAACGAAAGCTTTTAGGGATTATCATATACAGGGTGGAAGGGACATCAAGGCACAACCTGATACCATGGACTCAGTAAATGATTTTGAATTCGTTCGATTTTTTTGGTCGGTTATTTAAAAAAAATGCTCTGCCATACATTTTGACCGCGTAGATAGTGTACTTTTCTATGAACCAGCAGATTTTTTTTTGATACCCGATGAAAAATTTCAACTCCAGGGGGTCCAGAATCATGTACTGAATAAATGGTATCAGGTTGTGCGTCGATGTCCCTTCCACCGTGTACAAAAGAGAAGATACAGTGTCGATTTGGTCTTTCGCAAAAACGAACAATATGGCGTCTTATAGATACCATGTGTAAACATAAGCAGAGACTGTCTTTTCCTGCGATAATAACAACAAGATGTTTTTGCCAAGCATGTAGCATACGGACGTTCAGTTAACTAAATGTCAATAGTAACCATCGGACTCAAAGGTTTAGCGACCCCTTAAATAACTGGCCGTTGAATCAACGCTGATCAAAATGCATCAATAATGCTCTGTCCCTTTCACACTCGTAGGCAAAGTCCACGAGAAATGCATCCCTTCTGAAAACTAACATGAGTGAGTTTATGCTATCCCAGGCCATCAGATACAACTAACTGCGCTCAATGCAGTCTAAAAAAAGAATTTCGTGAAACGTAAAAACTTTCCCATATTTCTGTCTCTTTTCAATTCATTGGAAAAAGAAAAGGATGGAAATATTTTTGACAATGCGAAGCCGTGTCCACGAATTATCGATTGCAGTTGTTATGGATACCAGCCAATTTGAAATAAAGACAGAGTGAAACTCTGGCGGTAGTATTTCTAATGTTAATATTTTTAACAGAACCACTTTCTCCACGGGGCCAACATCGTGATTGCGAATAAAATATTATTTTTCCATGCATTTAGGTCGAGTATGTACTTAGTATTGAAATTTTGTATAGGACAGGACAGCTAATTATTTTATCGCCATTACGATGTTGGTCCCGTGGAGAAAGTTGTTCAATTTGATGGTCTATACTTCACCCATAGATTACCACACGATTCTAACACACGCAGCACGCTGTATATTACCTATATGAGACAAGAATTGTCTTAAACTAAGAAATGAAAACATAAAGCAGTTCCATACCTAGCTACTTCATTTTCAAGGAAGTCATCTACAACTTCAGAAACCGGTAAAAATGTAAATAACCTAAAGTTTGTAGTCGACTTCTAAACAAAGTTCACCTTTAGCATAATGATCTAGGTCAGGCCGAACGCGAAGTGAGCATGCTTAAAACACTCGGACATGAAACAAGCCCTATAGCCAGTAGCAGTAGCTAGCGAGACTCCTCTCACGACGGATGCCTCGACCTCGTCTATGAATTATCCACTTATTTATTTAATACGAAATAATTTCATTAGCCGATGTTTTCGTCAGTAAATAATGTCGATTGTTAGTGTTCTTATACTCCTTTGTTTAGTGTTGAATTCGTATGAGGTAAAGTGATTCATTGTGAATAAATAAACATGTTTATTTGCCTTTGTTGTGGTTGTGTCTGTTACATCTCTTATTAAAAGTGGGTTTTCCGTGTTGTGGTGGTTTATCGAGCATTGTGTTCAATGTTAGAATACTTTATTTTGACTTTGTCTAGTCTTTGGGTCCGAATGGACTTTACCAACTAGATAGCTGGTCAAATTTAGATGCGATGTGCATCAGAAATAATATTATTATTTAAATTTAGGACAATCTTCAACAACGGACTAGACTGGCCAACATTTATCTTCAACGTATGGTCTATAAGTGCCAATATTACCAGTATTCAATATCAAACGTTTGCCCCAAAACAAGATTGTGTAAAACAATAATCTCTAATAAAACATAACACAATAGCAAAGTAAGGCATTGACACGGTCTGATATGATTGCTCTGTGACATGCCATAGGGTTAAACAATAAAAGTCGCTCCAATATTTTTTTTGATGCAAATCCTTTGTTGCTTCAATTTTATTGTACTGCACAGGCAATTCCTTTCTTTGGTATTGTTTTTCGATTCGTTGAGCTCCTGAAGTTCTGAGTTGAGTTCACGATTACTGACGGATGCGTTAAATGCCTCTACAGGTACAGTCTAAGAATCTGTGTGGTTCTTTCCTCAAAATACCAATTCAGACCCTAAACTACATGGTATTTACATGATCTGACCAAGATTATGTCTGGACTATAAAAGAGACTGTGACCTCTTGAGTTTGTTTCGGCCTTTCTTCTCAGCGTGGTCGGATAGAAAATGCCGACCTCATGCAGTTTTGAAGTGTAAAAGTGTGTGTACAAACCTACTTACAGAAATAAAACCATTTATCAAGAGACTCGCCTTGAAATAACTAACACTACTTACTTCTTAGTTTCTCTTCTCCTCAGAAATCGACACCTCAAGATGACCACTACGTAGGCGCTGTGGTGGAGTACACAGTAACTGGAAATGTGGCGACGAACCTCGTCAACTACGCGAGTCTTATTAAGGAAGCGGCCGATCAGGTATGTGGTTTATTTTATTATTATTAATAAGTAATCAGATTGTACAAGAACAGATTGGACGGTGACCCTCAAACTAGGCAATAGATTGTATCTTGGGGGTCGGAATTGCGACATTTTCAGCGTTAGGTACACATAGTGATTATGCATATGCATATCAGGAAAACATAACCAAAATTAAACTAAACTACAGCCAAATAAAATGAAACACTTAAAATATGCATTGATTAAACATTTTTTACAAAGTTACTTTACATTACAAGTCGTGAATAGGGTTCTCCCATCGGAAAAAAAAACATACAAACTTTCACACCCTATTTAACCTCTTTGGTACCCTACTCCCCTTTGATTTTGACCCCACTGATATAAAAACATGATGCATTTTTGAAGTAAAAAAAAACAGTGCATCAGTTACTTATAGGTAAACACCACGTGCATAAAACAATAAATAAGAGAAGTAAGCTAACTGAGGTACTTAGAAATAAGTGAAAATATTGAAAATTTGTGACATCGGTAAAAAGTTACAAATATTGTAAAAATTAATAAAATATGATAAGCATTGATTTGTTAAAGCAAATTCATAAAAGTATTAACATCGGCAAGTACAAGACATATAGTTGAAGTTAGGATAGATGAAATTATGAAGTGATCCACAAAAATATTAAAATGTATTGAATACAATTGATAAAATAGGTAAAAATTAACGATACCATTGATAAATTAATGACGGTGGCAAAATTGACACAATTATCTTAAAAATACTTGATAAGGATAAGGGGTTGCTCGGTAAAAAATTAACGATGGCGAAAGTGGAGATCAATAACATCACTGCAGCCATTAACTCCTTTACACATTCTTGCAAAAGGCGAATTGGATCCCAAAACAGTTTTTCTAAAAGTGCACGACAACTGAAATGGGCAAGCTAGTTGGGACTTAATAATGGGACTTAATTAGTTGGGGCTTAAATCGTTTATTGCAAGACCATTTTATTTTTAGTGACACCATTTGAAAATGCGAGGTGCCAAGCGAAGCGTTTCTGAATGTCGATTCTGTAAAAATACCGTGAAGACTTGCGTGGAGTGAGCTGTCAGTGTCATCCCGTCTTGGTCAATCCCTAGCATCAGTGGCACTGACAGCTCACTCTACCCTCACTTCACCTAAGTGTTCACGTTGGTTGAGATGGTTACAGAATAGCACTACTGACACGGTCAAGTCGCAATTAATGCGTTACGAAGTGACGACGCCAAACTACGCTATTATATTGCAGGATGCTGCGAATGAGACTGTTAATAGTTATGTTGTGACGTAAAGTTTTTCAATTCTTTAGGATGGACCCTAACATGTTCGAAGTCCTTTTAAAATACTATCGAGATGTGGCGCGATAGTTAACTTCTTGTCAAAATGTACTTTATGTCAAGAAGTTAACTTTCACGCCACATCTCCAAGATCCTTTATTGTTTCGACTTCCTTAATTTAGTCACTGGATATGTGATAATTGCTGCCTATGTGGCTATTCCTTCTTGTAAATTAAACATGGTAACATTTTTTGGGATTCAGTTTCATTCCGTTACTGTTACACCATAGGACGAGGCGATTCAGGTCACTTTGCAGTAGTAATGAGTCTTCCTCAGCCTTAATAATTCTTAAAAACGTTAAATTGTCAGCGTATATAATAAAATCGGCGTGCAGAAAACACCTTGGAATATCGTTTATAAAATAAATAAATAAATAGAATAAGCAAAGTATACTAACCTTACTGTGACTATATCGGTCAAATGCCTTATTTTTCTTAATGCACATGCAGCTTATCTTAATTTACCTGAAAGAGCTCTATGCGGGCTTCCCATTGCAATTTTGAATATTAAGTATTTCCTAGAAATACAGTTTCCATAATAGCATCTAGTTACTTGCCATCAAGTTTTAAAATAAGACCCACTTGGGTTACATTTGGTAATGAGAACTTAAGACATTTACTTTTGTTCGCATTAAGCAAAAGATTATTAGCTGCGGACTATTTCGAAAGAACAGCCCGACTATCGTTCACATGTAAGACGTCCGTATCTTTTCTATCTATTTTAAAAATGTCATCAACGAATATAATTATATCCGACTAGAGGTTAATAGAAACTAGATGTAAGAAAGGGCCAACGAACCTTGAGGCACGCCCATCTTAACTACGGACCCCGAGGAAGTCGCCCTGTTAACATTGCCTGTTTGATAGATAGGAAAGAACAAGATCAGCAGCTTGTCCACGAATTCCGTAGTGGTGTAATTTAAATGGATTATGGTTAACGTAGCAAACGCTTTTGAGAGAAAAAGACAATTGCATCCTGGGACTTCTCCCAGGATTCCAAAATCGGACTGATGAATTTTACTCTCGCGTCTGTCGTCGACCTATCTTTCGTGAAACCAAACTGGCGACTATGTTAAATCCCATTTGAGTTAATTGTGACAATATTTTGGTCTAGCATGATGTTTTCATAGATTTTACTCAATGATATAGGTCTATAATTAGAGGGATCAGTCTTACTACCCTATTCGAATATTGGTAGGTACTTCTTTCCTATGTTTCATTAAATCGAGAAATGTTCCGCTGTGTAAACATTGATTGAATATGCCAGTTAGGACAGGGGCAATTGTGTCAATGATTTATCCAAGAATCTTAGCGGTAATCCCACATAAGTGTGTTTTTATGTTAAGACTTCTGAATGCTTTGTTAATGCAATAGAAATGGGCTCGAATTCTAAACTAGGAATGTCCTTTCTGAAGTTTTCTTTAAGTAAAGATTGAGCTAATACAGATGATTAGGGAAGAGATTTCGATTTCGTAACCACAATTGGGATGTTGGTAAAGATATTTTCTAGTGTCTCAGCAACTTTTAATTAACTTAGCTCGATATAAATATCAAATTGGCGACGTACAAGCGAACTCATATGTTAGTAGCTGTGCGCTCGCGTTCGAACTGCGACAAGTGAATATAACAATATAATTTAAAGTAAACAGTTAACTATCACAAGCAAAAATAAGATAAAATTCTTACAATCTTGGTAAATATAAATGTGATAACGTCAAAGCAGGAATAACAATAACAATGCTAGTTAGAAAAGCCACACCCTGACCAAAGAAACTACTTTAAAAAAATCTCCTTTGTATTATTATTAAAAACTTTCTAAATGACCAAGTGAATCATATAGCATATATCAGAGATGTTTCATTGTGACAATTACAGTTCTAATAAAAAACACTCTTGTGTTTGAAAAAAAAAATCTCCCCTTTAGAAGACTATCATATTTTTAATTTAATAGTAACTCCGAAAGTCGAAAGACCACAAAGAGTTTGAATTTCCATGAAGTCGTACAAAAGGAAAAGACTTTTTCCCTAGGAGTGTTCGACTTTCCTCATGAGGATAAGGTATACGATAACGATATCAGGATAATAAACAAAAATATTTAACATTGTTTTCAGGGTGCTGACATCGTGGTGTTCCCTGAACTGACTCTCACAAACGGCTCGACTTACTTCTCGGTACCAATACTCGGCGTACTGCAGCAGTATCCAATTCCAGCTCTCTACCCCTTGATATTTGATGAGGTTTGTAAAACATCTATGAAATCTTTATGACACCACATTATTACGTACTCATTTAAATTTTTATTTTAATGAATACGTATAACTGTATTATGCCACAAAACTATTCGTATCAAGAGATCAACATGCGTCGTCCCCAGGAAATTGGGCTGTGGGATAAAGATAGGGTCCGTCATATTATCGACATAATCATCTTCCTGGTGATGATTATGATATTCAACCTCAATGCTTTGAAGAGTAGTCTTAGCCTGGTAGGTTCACTAAAGTTTCACCAAAACACCGTTGATATTTTTTTTTGTTTATAACCAACGTTTCATAAACTATTTTATTTCACAAACAACTTATTCCGCAAATGTTTTATTTTACAAATGTTTAGCATGATATTTAATCGTTTCATCATCATCATAATCAGACTATTATGTTCCCACTGCTGGGACACAGGCCTACTCTCTGTGAGAGGGAGTGGGCCGTAATCCAACACGCAGGCCCAGTGCAGGGTGGTAGATGTCACATGCCTTCGAATTTAATCGTCTTTAATACATTTTTCACTTATTATATTAAGATTCTTTTGGGAAAATCTCGTTTTTACTAAATACGATATTTGATAAGGAACCACTGTACCTTAACACTGGGGCGAAGTTTCGTTCGGTATTGGTGGGAATAAGGCGTAGTCGTTGGAGCCCTGCTTCGCGGAGCTCCTATTTCAGAGTGGTAAAAATAATAAGACCCCGTCGTCCCTTTCGAACCTAGGGGTGTCGAGGCGAGTCCTCCAAGTCCCGAGCTCGCTTCGCTCGCTCTTGCACCCAAAGTTCTCCTAGTAACACAAGTACCTAGTAACATTGCAGTCATTAACCCATTTACCAATTAAAACCAGCATTAATTCCTTCGACATTCAATTTTGCCAGTTTGAATGAAGTTGCTTTGAATATGAGCCCACAATATCTAATCTAAGCTTTGAAATCATTGTTTCAGTTCATGGTAGGCATATCAACAGCGGCGCGGCAGAACGACATCTACGTGGTGGTCAATGGTCGCGAGCACGTGGACTGCACAGCCCAAGACACGGGGGGAGAATACTGTCCTGAGGCGAAGGAGTACATTTTCAACACCAATGTCGTTTTCGACAGGACTGGAGCGGTTATTGACAGGTAAAACCATAAGGGCCATAAATACCAGTCGCGCCAGGGACATAAAGAGGCTCGAATAAAAATAACAAATAAAATAAAATAGGTTACCCCAATCAGTTTTAGAAGTTTTATCAGTGGTTTTCGGTATAAATTATACAATCGTCACTCACTCGACATGTATCTGAAATAAATTATGATTAGGGTGACAATCAAAACTAACATACCTTTTTTCGTACATTTCAGATTCCGCAAGATCAACTTATTCGGCGAGCACGGACACACACCAGCCTTGCGTCCAGATCTGGGCTTATTCACCACAGACTTCGGAGTAACTTTCGGGCACTTCATCTGCTTCGACCTCATGTTCCAAGTACCGGCTGTGCAGGTAGTGCAGAAGAGCCAAGTTAAAGATATCATATTCCCCACCATGTGGTTCTCTGAGTTACCGTATTTGACTGGTGAGTGACAAAGACTAACTAGAAGTATTTACTTGGTATGTGAGGCGAGGTTACACTAGAACAGCCAACCTTTTAGTATGTTGATTGGTTTATCCAAAACTGTTTCCTAAAATGTTTCAGCTGTCCAGATTCAAGAAGCGTACGCTTACACCCTGGATGTCAACTTCTTGGGAGCTGGGGCCAATAACGTCAGAATTGGTAGTGCAGGTAAGCTACATCAATATATTGTTTTAGTTTTCTACAACTTTAATATGTGGCTGGTTTTCCATAAAACCTTTTATCATCCGAGTTAATACCAAATACTAAACTTTACTTTTCAGGTTCCGGAATATATTCTGGCAAAGCCGGTGCTCTAATCAGTATCATGCCAGGATTACCCACCACTAAAGTACTTGTAGCTAAAGTGCCTAAAGTACCTGGACAAGTAAGATACTAAGTTTTTTGTTAACGTTTAGGGACAGAATTTACCAATAGCTGCCCAACTTTCGTTGTGTTCCAGAAGTAATAAAAACCTACATTATGAGCTAGCAATTTCTGACTATAGGTATCCTTAAATACCCCCAAGTTCTCTCCACATGTGCAAAGAGAATATGCTATAATGTGGGGATGTGTAATAGTTGATGTACTTGCAGCAAAGGAAAACAGTCAGGCCATAATTGCATAACACACAATTCATCTTCCAATCCATTGCTTCAAATGTTCGAAAGTTTTGTCTGCTCAACAACGTAAATAAAGCATTGAATTTTGTTGAACTGTCAAAGTTAAAACCATTCCTGCTGTTAGTGTGTTACGCAATTACCCTGCAGTTCTTCTAAATACGGAGATATATTCTCACCAACCACCATAAATCAAGTAGGCAGGAGCACGTTGTCAAAATGTCGCGGACCCGACCCGATTTGTTGGAATCCGAACATTTAGTGTTCGGAACAAATACTCCTCAATTATGTCTACTCTCCGATTCAGAACATTAGTAATGCTGCTCACCAATAAATAACTACCTTCATTTCTTCAGGTAACAGAACCATACCCTGGTCCTATCTACGACAACCCAGCAGACCACGACAGCCTGCGCCTGATCACAGACCTGTCACTCCCTTCGCACGTCAGCAGGCTGCTGGAGGTGGGCTCCCAGGAGTTCACGCTGATGCACAGGGATACTACTTGCACCTTCAAGGTCACGCTAGCCCAGAGAGATAGCGCCACCGTAAGTTGACTGTGTAGATAAATTTTATTTCGTTTATTGGTAACTGCATGCCCTCTTTTTGGTATTGAATGCGTCATAGCATACGATTTTTATTTGAATTTTTGTACGTTTTTTTTTATTTTTGCATGATGTTACTAACTGAAGTTGGTTGTTTTTTTAAAAGTTTATTTAAATTTATTTTTTCAATTATAATTATTACACAATTGTTAATATGCTATACTAACACGGCTAATGCACCGCATGTTAACTTAATTACACGTAAAAAATTGTGCACGCGATTTTTTTTATTAAATTGTATCTAAGTGCGATATAGTGCTTGCTTTATGGTTTTAATTTATGTGGTGTATGATTGACGGAGGTAAGTTACTTTTGGATTTATGTTGGATTTTCGTTAACCTATTTTATGATTTCCTAATAAAATGGTCAGACCTAAAAATAAATTATGTTCATGCATCAGGCCCATTTTACTTCCTCTTTCAAATATTACCTCATTATCATCCGAGACTTTCTAGGTTCCTTACATGTTATCCAACTTCAATGAATGCTGTTGGGAAATCATCACCATCATGCTTAGTGTTCAAATGGGTAAACAGTACTTATGTCACTGCAACGACTTGAAATATGCTGATATCCAGCTTTTCGATAATCTTCTTCTTCATCTATCTAGTTACCTTTGGTAATACCATTTTCATTTTTCGTGGAACTTTTTTTCACCCTACTTTAACAGCTCCAAAATGGATTACCAAGTATGTACAATACGTTGTCATGTTGCCAGATGGTGCGGTACCGCGCGTTCATACAAGATGGCACCCAAACATACGCGCGGCGCGAGATCGGCGTCGCCTCCTGCTCGCTCGTCGCTTGTAAAACTGATGACGTCAGCACCTGCACTTACAGGTATCACATTAACTTCTCCATTAAATCAGAACATCTTATCCGTTTTATTATTCTTACCATCTTGTCCGCTGATATTTTTCCACCTCGGTCTTTTCACGTGGTGTAATACGCATAATGTCCTTAATGATAATCAAACATAACATTCATCCACAGTGGGGACGTTTACTGATGAATTTTAATTTTGTTTAACTCTTTCAGGTTCAATCAAACAAAAGAAACCAGAATAGAAAAGCTGGAAATTGAAATGAAAACCTACAGCAACACGCACAACGACACGCTTGATTGTGACAACATCGTGTACTTCCCGGTGACACTGAGATACAACAAGTTTCCGCTCAGTCCTAAGAACTTCACTTACACTGCAAAGCTGAAGGATCAATCTAAGTGCGTACCAAAGGAACATAACACTGTATCTGTGTTACAAAAGGAAATTCTGAGTAGAAACAATCGAGAGCATTTGAATGTCAAGATCAATGTTCCCCAAAACGAGCTAGTCGCGTTTGGCATATGGGGAAGGATCTATACCAGAGATATAGACCACAATAAAGGAGCGTCGGAGGAAGATCTTCATAATTTTAACACTCTACTGGATGAGATATTCAGTTCTGATTAAAAAGACTGCATGTAATTAATATTGTGCCATTTTGAAATAATAGCATGTTATGTAGTTTGTAAGTATACATTAATGTGAAGCTGAGTGAGTTTGGAAGACTGAAAGTATTTGGTAAACTGAAACATTGTAACAATGTGATCGTATTGACAGTTTGTAATTAAATATTATGAAACGATTGTTGTCATATAATCATGTCTAATACTCTCGTTACGTGACCGTCGTAGAATAGTTTGCACTATTTGGTAACAGACAGAATTTGATTTGCACATGTGATTTCATTTACTATTCACAAAAGTCAAATAATTATTAGTAAGTCCTTTAGACTGAACTAAGTACTGAGTTGTTGAGTCTACTCGTAAAACCTTAGAAAGGTAAATTTTACTCATTATTAAATATTTATTGTTGTCGTAACTTTACTTATTTACTCTGTCCTGCTTATCCCATCACATATCCTCCTTCATCACTAACCTACATATCTATTATATTATTATCCATTACCATAGCTTCAGGCAATATTTCGATGTGAGATGTGGATCCGGTATCATAGGAGTAGGCGCCTTGGGATGTAAATACTTTGATAGATAGTATACCAATAATCATTAAATCTTTAGTATTGTTTATAAAATGCCTATATCTTTCACGATACGAGCTACAGGCAGAAGTGTATGAGATAGTTTGATTTGCTATGTGTATGAGTATGATCTGGCATGTTGTCCTATATTCGTTTCGCATTGTTGGCCATGTTTATAATATTATTATGCTCAATACAGTTAATGCTCCTTCATCGATGAAAAGAAACCCTAACAATGTCATCCTATAAGCGTATAGTATGAAATACTTCTGCTTAGATCACAAGATGACACTCAGATATACAAAGTCAAAGACAGTGAACGATGGCCAAAAGGTTAATGACCGTACTGCACGTTATGGTACACTTATCTCTTCTGTGGTCCTAGCACGAACGCGTAGAGTTAACGTAACGTATATTCGAATATTTTTTTAATCGAAAATACTCGGTTCGCACCTTAGTTTCGTACACAATATTTACTTTCATAGCTGGGCATCGTTAATCAAAAAAATAAATTCGTGATAGAAATTGCATTTTTTATGTCGTTGAGTTAGTGATTTACTTATTAAAAATCATTGGGCTATGGAAGTTAAGGCAGGACATAAAAATTAGTAAAAGTAGGGTGTATCATTAGAGATAGAATGATAACTATTGAGAGATTGTCAGAAAGTGTTTGTTGCACCGCGGCGCAATCTGCGTGGTGTCCTGTTGGCAAATAGTAGGTGCTTATTTAACGATCAACGGAAGTATAGAAAATTACCGGAAGTCAACGAGTACGTTAAAATGTTTATAAGTTAACTTAAAAGAAAATCTGTTACTCGCAATGTTAACTTCGTTATTTAACGATTAACGGATTAACGAGTCGCATAAATTTTCGATTAAAAACGTTTGAATTTACGATACGCTTACTCCGAGCGTTCATGCTAGGCACATATCATAGCTCTATTGAATTAAATCACAGGCATTACATTATTTTATTGCAGCATTACAGATACAGAGCAGGCGTATTCAGCGGCGTAAGATCGTTCTCCGGCGTAGCGACGGGCGGCACGAGAATTTGCGGCGTCTATGGCTGCACTGGAGATACTAGAGAGACTTGTGGTCTTAGGTAACACACAAACAACAATAAGTTCTGTTTCTCATAAAGAAAGCGAGGCTGTATGTAGTAAAATAGGTACTTGTAAGAGAGCTCATCCTACTGACCTGCCCCATTAGTGCTGAAAAGCAGCATAGACCACAGTAGGTAATTCGACTGTCTCTAGTCTGGATAATGCATCCCCTCATGACTAAAATGATAAACAAGAGGCGGCAATTAGCATTTTCCAGCTTTGCAGATCGGCTTATTTGCAAATATTTTATTAAAGCAGTCCTCCTTGTCAACAAAGTCCCAATAAATCTCTGTGTTTATTATAGGTTCTCCAGCTACATACCCGACACATCTGCTATTTTCGAGGAGCTGGTTATAACAGCCAGGATTCCAACTCCCGCCATCGTCAATGACCTGGAAGCCAACAACGCCATCATGTACCCTGTGTCTTCCAAGGTCTCCATCATGCCTTTAGAACCAAAAGAGTTTGATTACACCACTTCTAAACACAGCACCAATTCCATATATACTATGACTTTGAAGAACAGCTCGGCTGAGTTGTATACGTTCGCTATCTGGGGAAGACGGTTCGCTACTGATGGTATGACTGAAGACCCACCGTTGACGGATGCTGACGGCGACTTGACACCAGCGTCCACCACTGAAGGTGCTTCAACTGAAAGCTCGACGACTGACAGCACAACAAATCAAAGTTCAACTGAAGCAGCAGCAACAACCGCTGAACCAAATGCTTCAGCTATTCATCTTCTGAGTCGAGTGCTGTTAGCGTCAGTTGTAGCTTTAATATGTTACGTTCAGTTTTAGATAAGATTAGAAAATACAATTATTATATTATTATTGAACAGACGTACGAGTACACCAGCATTACCAGCTCATGCAATATTAGTTTCCTTTGCATATTATTACTCTGTACCTACTTGCTTATTAATTTATTATTTATTTTTATAAGGTACCAAACGTGCCGTTTTCATCATATTGTTATTGTAAATTTTCATTTTTAATGATATTTTTTGTTATTGTGTTTTTCAATTAGGAATTTCTCTGTAAAAAGGCGGTATGAAACCGTGGCTCGGAAAGCATGATAAGTCGTTGGTCCTGCGCCTGATCTGATGTGGCATTGCCGTCCCATCGGACTATTAGAGTGAGGGAAGAGTGAGTGTAGGTGTGTCTGCGCACACACCTGTGCATTATAATATTTCCTGCGTGGAATCTAGTAGTCGTCAGTGTCTCTCTGAGATTGGCTGCCATAGCCGAAATTAGAGCTGGAGTTATATTATTTTTATTATAGAAGATTAATTAAAGACAGTGTAGAAAGTTATGGCAAGAAAACTGGAGTCAGCACTGCTACTTATTGCTAGTACTGGTATAAAAAATAATTAAGTATAAACAACCTGATAAGTTTTCAGTTGCTTATATATTATATAAGTATGATTCTTTGGTCTGAAACTTATGATTTTACTATCATTTATTTTTATCAGTGTCCAAGACTGTCTTCAGTTATAAACTCTTGACCAGCTGTCCAATGATAGCTTCTGACGTTGTAGGTTGTAGTGAGCTTTTCACTGTCAAACCCTTAATAATGGTATGATAATTAATATTAAATTTTATAGAATTCACCGTTTGTATCACATGCGTATACGTAAGTAGGTTTTTTATCTTGTCTATTGAAAATATGGAATTTTTACTACGTTCAATTAAAAGATCAACTTTTTATAAAGTAAGTAGGTTATTAAGTTTCATTGTAATAGCCTGAACATGACCGTGGATATACCTATTAGTAATGGCTTCATTACAGGGTGGTATGTTAGTAGCGCTAAAGGCCACCACGATAGATCGTATGGAAATCTCAGAAGTCTATCTGTCCTACTTGTGCGTTATTGCATAGATTTCCCTACGTGCTATCCTCGCGGGAAAATTGTCCATCGTATTTTATTTTTCGTCGAAAGTCCCTCGTCTGCGCATGCTTTTAAGTGTGCTTATGTCTTAATAATTATTTATTTTGTTATTTATGTACACACAGTAAAATACAAAGGGACGTCGTTTAAAATTTAAGTACAAAGGTACTGCTTATTTCTTAAGAAATTTCTTCCAGCAGACCTGCGAAAGGAGAATTGAAAAAGAAATGTAGACAATAGTGTGTGAAAACAAGAAGAGAAAAATATGAACAATGTGAAGTCTTAAACTAAAATAACGCAAATACATAATGCATGCATTAAATATATAATAAACATATTTTTTTTATATATTTACATAATATAAATACTGACAGTTAAGAGGAAAGGTAATGCTCTTTTAATCGACATTTGAATAGAGAAATAGTTTTTAAGTCACGAATGCTAGGCGGAAGTGAGTTCCACAATCTTACAGCATGGACAGAGAAGGAATGAGAATAGTAGCTTGTTATTGTTATTCTTATATTATTTTATAAAATAAGTTATTGAAATATACTATTGTTAACCAGTTGATTTGTATATTATTTACCATACTTTTTTGAGGAACTGAACAGTATTTTTTATCCTTATAATAAATATAACATGGGATGTTAAACAGCGAAATCTGGGTGCACGATAAGTATACTTTTTCCAAACCTTCGGAGAAAACAGGGGTGATGTTTTGTTAGTATAAGGATTATGATTAGCAAATAATTCTTACAAATAAGATAAAATTCAAAAGTACAGTCCGACAGTGGCCAAGAGCAATTTAAAATTTAAATTTAATTTACATATACTGCGTTTTTAACAGTCTCGAATACATCGAATGGACAATAAAACTCAAGATCAAATGGTGCACCCATTTGATCTGCACAATAAGTACACTTTTTCCAAACATTCGGAGAAAACAGGGGTGGTGTTTTGTTAGTATAAGGATTATGATTAGCAAATAATTCTTACAAATAAGATAAAATTCAAAAGTACAGTCCGACAGTGGCCAAGAGCAATTTAACATTTAAATTTAATTTACATATACTGCGTTTTTAACAGTCTCGAATACATCGAATGGCCAATAAAACTCAAGATCAAATGGTGCACCCATTTGATCTGCACGATAAGTACACTTTTTCCAAACCTTCGGAGAAAACAGGGGTGGTGTTTTGTTAGTATAAGGATTATGATTAGCAAATAATTCTTACAAATAAGATAAAATTCAAAAGTACAGTCCGACAGTGGCCAAGAGCAATTTAACATTTAAATTTAATTTACATATACTGCGTTTTTAACAGTCTCGAATACATCGAATGGACAATAAAACTCAAGATCAAATGGGTGCACCCGAAGGCTTGATGTCAGTTACTTTATAAATTATTTGTATTTGCTCATCTTCAATGATGCAATAATTTAGGATTATTGAATTGAATAGGCACATACGTACCTATTCATATCAGCTGCATTTTCGGTTCGACATAATTTTATATAGAAAAAAAAAAAAACTCAGGATGAGCTGTCGTATAATTTCAATTGTCACATCCTTAAGGAGGTATAAATTTTTAAGATTTAATGAAGTCTGCTGTTTTCATTGGTATATAAGGGGTATTGTAACAATAGTCATGAAGTAATACTTATTTCAAAGAAGGTACTAAAAAAATTGTCAAACAAAAAAATTAAATAAGAAATATGGTTACACGCTTTTTCAATTATTTATTCTTCCATCTTTGTACGCAAAACGCTCATTGAACCGAATGGCACGAAAATATTATCAGGCGTTCCGGTTTCGTGTAGTGGTATAGTATACTTTAGAATGCAAACAACTTCGACATTATTATCTTACTTTCCTTAAAAAAACAAAAGATCTTATTTTTGGTCGATATTACGTAGGTTTCGAAAAAAAAAAACGGGCATTTAACGTGTAAATGACGTCGTTACGGCAGCACCAGCCACGCGATAAAGATAATAGTTAAACTCAGGGACGCAATAAAACCAAGGGTAAAAAAACTGTTATTTGAAAATTTGGGGTAGTTTTACTAAGACCCCTCTCGCCCTTCTACGGGCATGAGTATGAGCACCCACGAGGAATTCTAAAAGTCAGCGCCCCTGGTTATATTCATGCAAACTTACTTGAAATAATAATAAAACGTCAGCTTTAGTAATTTAGATAATTTTATATTTGGTATCTTATACTCGTACATAATAAATAGTGTAGGTATCTTAATTACCATTGTATACCTAATCAATTCAAATATGAACAAAACGCTATATTTGTATAGTGACTTATCTTATAAGATTTGTTGATTATGTAATTTCCAACAAGGCATAGTAAAAATGGGATAATGTAAAAAATCTGTTAAATCGATGTAAATATGAAGAAGCTACACGCTTTAAAAGTTTCTGGAAGGTATTATTCCCGTCGTCGTTGTCGCGCGGTACGGACAATGTAGCTAGTGCTAACATGAAGTTACATAGTCGTGACGTCACTTCTACGATAGTGCTGTCCTTGTCACACTCTTATTTTAAAACATTTATAACTTGGTTATTTTTAAAGCTTTTACACTTTTTATAATGTTGTTTGCACTATAAACAATTTTTTTTTTTTGAGAACAAGTTGAAAATAAGGTCATCATCCCAGTGTTGTTAATATTGGCTTTTCAGTTGTCTTCGACTACGTTGATGTCGTCTTCATCATCATATTCGAACAGTTGGTCCGTTTTGTCAATGGCGAAGTGTCTTTCAGAGTCATAGTATGAAATGGCTTTCAGAGTCATAGTATGAAAGTCTTTTGGTTCTAAAGGCATGACGTGGACATTGGTAGTGTGGCAAGTGGGTTTCTAGGTAGATAGATAATGAAACCAAAGGGTCACTTTACACATTTATTTACTGAGACACAGATTTCAGGGTAGTGGGTTTTAAGGTCTCTAAGTACTGGTTCACTGTAGTTAGAAGAGAACGTTACTGCCCTGGGCTTGGCTACGCCGCAGCACGAGGTCCGGCGTGACAGGGCAGGCAGCAGTGTTGGGGAGCGACCTCGGAGATCACTCGACGTGGGCAGCACCACGCACGGATGCACGACCGCGTGTAGGCACGGTCCGCTCAGGCACGGCCTCAACACGTGGCGGGCGTGGGGTCTCGGCACCCACGAGCCACGTGGATGGCAGGTCAGGCGGCGTTAGCGGCCGCGTGGGTAGTCCGCGTGACTTGCGTCTCTCCACTGGTAGGGCGGAGGCAGCAATGACGTCAGTCAGCGGTAGGCAGGATAGTAGCAGCGAAGCCTAATACTGGAACCCTGGAATCAGCGCGAGGCGGGTGCTTCCGTAAGCGTTGTGCCAGGACTGAAAACCTCCGTCGATGTGTGCGTCTCCCAGCCGTAAGCCCAAAGCTAGGTGGATGGGGGAAGACTCACCCATCGTGGCGGCTTACAATTTTAGGTTATGCCGTGCACATGCCGCGGGCGTTCTCGGAAGTCCCTCGCCGCGTGGCCAGGCGATTTAAGCGAACAGCAAGGCGCAGCGCGGCGAGACAAGCATAGCGAAGAATGCGAGAAGCATGCGCAAGCATTCACAGAGATGTGCAGTAATGGTGACAGGTGATGTGGCAGAAGCCACTATCGGTAAATAGCTTTCTCGACAGTCATAGGGGGGCTGCCGAGAACAATTACTTTAGCTGCCAGACCGCGCAGACAGAAATACATAGAGAATGCGATCTGACAGGACACAATTAAGAATAAAGGCAATCACACTGAGCACTTACCCGTTTATCTCGGGGTTATTTAAATTTACTGCTTGATCTGCTTGATGCGAAGGAAAGGGAACGTTAGGTTTTTTTTTTTGTATGGCATCTCGCAGGTCAACCTGTAAGGTTGTCGTCTGCTTAAGCGGACTTGCCTGTGGTGCCCTAATAAATTAAGGCCTCTAGCCAGGACTTAAACTTAAATACTAACTAAAAACTAAGCGACAACGCTAAGGGCACCCCCTGTGGGGTACGGACCTCGGCTCAGGGCGTCGCTGGAAGAGGGCAGCAAGGGACTAGCTGGATCAGGATTTGAGTGATTTAGGGACGAATTTAAAGCTACAGGCTCAGCGACGCGGGCTGGCTTGAGCAAGGGTCGGAAGGGGTGTGGATTTGGGCGTCACGGCGGGCCTCGGCGGCGAGGACGGTAGGACGGCGATCGGGTTTTGCGCTTGTATAAAGTGCTGGTGGCCTTACTGCTCTCCTGGAGGAGGGTAGTGGCGTCGTCGGGGGCGATTAAAGTATGCCTTGGTCGGCGTATACTGCTAATGCGGGAGGGAGTGTAGCGGGCGGCCGCTGAGATCAATGGGTTTGGGTGTTTGATGCCACAGTCGAAGAAACGCTTCGATAAGCGTTTCATGAACTGGTTTATGGTAGGCATTTTAAGGTCGACGTGGAGATTTATATTACGGACATAGAAGGGGGCACCCGTGACCTTTCTGAGGAAACGGTTCTGGAGGGTCTGCATCTTATGGAGATGACGTGGGTGAGCGTGCGCAAATACAACGCTGCCTGCGTTGTATTTGCGCACGCTCACCCACCCTCGGTCATGATGGGCCGGATGACTGCGGTATAGATGCTTGCATTTAAGTGACAGTTTACTACGGGCTGTCAGTACAAAGTGGAGCCTGCTAAGAGCGAAGGAGGCGCGCGCGCGAATCGCCTTAATATGAGCCGTAAAGGTAAGGTTTTGATCGAGGATCACGCCTACGTATTTGGCTTGCTTCTCCCAAGGGATTGGCTTGCCGTACATAGTGATCGGGCTGGGAAGGGGGGGGGGGACTCGACGACGTCTCGAGAAGAGAACCCCCTGACTCTTATCGGGGTTGACCTCCATTCTCCATTTCCAGAACCAAGCGCCTAAGACGTTTGCGGAGGTTTGGAGAGTACGAGCTATAGCATTGGGACAATGACCGGTATAGTAAACGGCAGTGTCGTCAGCGAAGAGAGCCAACTGAGCCTTTTTACTCTGTGGGATATCACTGGTGAATAGCGAGAATACTAGAGGAGATGTAACGGAACCCTGAGGGACCCTGGCACGAATAGGGTGAGGGGACGAGAGTGCACCCTCGATGCGATAGCGGAAGGTGCGGTTCGACAAAAAGTCTCGTAAGATGAGCACGAGACGATCTGGCACTCCTAGTAGGTAAAGCTTGTATAACAAGCCGTTGTGCCAGACTTTGTCGAAGGCTTTCGCTATGTCGAAGAATAGCACACCCGTCGTCGCGTTACGCTGCAGACCAGCGCACAAGTGCTCTACGATACGGTGGACCTGGTGGATACTAGAGTGTTGGGGTCGGAAACCAAACTGCTCATTGGTAATGAGGCTCTTTGCTTCGGCGTGGTCTTTAAGACGCTTATAAATAAGCCTCTCGTAGATTTTGCCGACAACATTGAGTAAGCTAATGGGACGGTAGCTGGAGGGCTCAGACTTTGGCTTGCCTGGCTTTGGAATACCGATGACTGTTGCTTCTTTCCACACTTGTGGGAAGATGTTGTTGCTCATTGAAGATGGCGGTCATAAGCATTATTAGCGGGGCAGGAAGGAGTTTGTATACCTTATTGGTAATACCGTCCGAACCGGGGGCCTTTCGAGCGTGGAGCCCTTTAATGATGTCGTGCACTTCGTCTGGAGTGACGGGAGGCAGAGGATCATCAGGGTCTTCGACGGGAGGGAGGTAGGCTCTCCGTTCGACTTCAGCGTCGACCTTGTTCACCACCAGACAATGGTCCGGAGGATCCCATCTCTCTCCAAAAGGACTTCACAGCCCTCTTCGGTATAAGTGACTCCGTCATCTTGGCGGGGGATCATAATGCCAAACACCCGGCGTGGAATAGTAGCCCGACTTCTACCAGAGGTCGGATCATTTTCAAGTTCACCGGCCTTGGGGGGTCTCCTAGTCGACTCTGGTGATAGTTTTCCTTTCCAGCTACTCACCTAGTGTCTTAAGGATGTGTCTTGGTCTGGGCCCCGTTCGCACAATAAGACTGGCGACGGGTTTACAAGCTTAGGGCTCACCAATAGGTACACACCTCCCTGTCTACACCCGACAGGGAGGGAACTCATCCCTGGGGCAATCCACCCGGGGAGTTAGGTATAGCGTTTAGGCAACATAGAAATTTTTCTTTCCACCATTCCTTCCCAAAGATAGTTCCCCCTCCGAACATGGTGGACGCCGTCCTCTTGGCGTTCCTCAAAGAGGTTCTACTTAAGGACCCCGATTTTCTGGAGCGATATGGCTCAAAACTCCGCCAACGCTCCACCCCCACCCCCCCGTCCCAGGGCGCACTCAGTGAGTTTAGTGACGCCTTAGAGAGCCCGCATACTCGACTACACAAACCCTCGCACACACACCCCCACACACACACCCACACACATCCTCCCACTAAACACCCCCCCTCTCATACACCACACTACATCCCTTAGACCCTCACAGCTATCGCCCCCTTTACACATATACATAACACACATAAATAAATAAAGGTTTCTTTTGTACACGAAGTTACACTGACTCCTAGGTCACAGGGTTTTCCTAGTTTAGGATACAGGGTTTTAAACTATTTGTTCAGCCTTTTCCCAAAATACAATTTAGGTATTTGTGAAATGTATTTGTATTGGTATTGTATGCAAAGGTATTTTGTGTAGTACTAAGACATTCTTTCAAAAAAAATATACAGTGTATCAACCTACCAATGTAATATAAACAATGGTTGCATTCAATTTGCAGCATTTGGTTGTTGTTTTATAACTAATGTTCCATCAACCGTCTCTGAAGCAGCATCTATTTTGCCTAGCAAGGGCATTATGGCAGTGCTGTAAATCAAGCTGTTCACAAAATCTTTTTCTCAAGCTTAAAGTGAATAAAACAAAACTGTGCACGTGACATTCGCCTGACAGTGGGAGAGAGAGAAATTATACTCTTTTCTGCACTTTACGAATCAATGAGATTGTGCTGACCTTAGCTACGTTGATAAACGGATTGACGTCATGGTGCATCATCAAGAACTTCCAAGAATACAGAAACTATGTGTGCCTCAACGTAATTCTTGCAATAATATTCGTGTGTTCAATGAAATCTGTGGTTGATGTAACCAATATATTGTAATCATAATTTTATTTAAAAGAGTGACTAGCGATATTCAAATAGATAGGAGATATTTAAAAAACGCCAATCTACTTAATAAAATTAATTTCCTAAATCTCAAATCTAAAATTCGTTTCTTCACTCACCCACTATAAACAACAATATCTGTAATATTGCTACAGCAACATTACAGATATTGTTGTTTGTTGGAAACACAGCTTATATTTTCTAGTTGCAAATAATCGAAAAAAATAGGAAAAAGATTTAGTTAACATTCATCATTTTTGGTATTACGGAACACGTCAAAATTTATATAAAAAAACAATAGCTAGTAGTGCTATCGCGTCAAGCAAATATCAATATGTGCGCGGTCGTACTGCTCAGTGTAGTAGGTGTGTATCGCTCGGACATGCATGCACACACAGCTAGTTTTTTACAGGAAAAATGTATTTTTGTTTTTTATTAAATATGTATCTTTTCAAGGAGTCGAAGTATTGCGTTTATTGATACCTGCAGCCTAATTGCGTAACACAGTTTCGTAAACGATTACGACTAATCTGTTCGATTTTGACAGTTCGACAACATTCATTGCGTTATTTACGTAGTTGAGCAGAATTTTTATGGAAGTTATGAAGCAATGGATTAGTAATCTGTTTCAAAAAGATTTAGATTCCGATTGATTGTGTATTACGCAATTAGGGTACTGGATATAGGGCGCAACCTATTACCATTCAACTGGACATAAATCCATACTCCGGAATATTAAAGTTTAAGGTATAGTCAGGTACATCTTTTACCTTATGGGTAACTACAGTTTTGAACCGTTTGGGGTCGAAACGCTCGGGTCATGGGGCCCGAGTGCGCGTCTCCTTTTTAGACAAATTTCTGACCGACTAGTCGACACTTCACGTGACCAGAGGGCTGGATTGTTCTTTGGCCAAGAATTAGCATTGCCATTCAGCGTGGCAATGCTGCCAGTCTTCTGGGCACGTTTCCAGATGACAGCGATGCGGACGAGTACTTCGACGCCTGAGTGTTTTATATTAATTTGTACAGGTAGTTAGTTATTTAGTAATTTAATTTAGTTATATATATGTTGTTATGTTCTTTCAAATTAATTATTTTTGTTAAGATTAGGATAGATGTAGCAAACAATAAAAGCTAGATTTAGTAATCAGACTTTTACTTATTATATTTTTCTTATTAGTAGAATACTTAGATATTTAATAATTTTTTGAGCCTGAATGATTATTGAAGGGAATTTATTATTAATTGATTATTAACGTTACTACGTTAGCTTTCCCTTTTTTGTCATGATACAAACTCTAAACATCTGCAAGTAAATTTTGTAATCGTCTTCGGTTGAGACCAGCACCCTAATTGCGTAACACACTTTCGTAAACAGTACGACAAATCTGTTTGATTTTGACAGTTCAACAACATTCACTGCGTTATTTACAATAAGGGTACAGAACCCTAATTGCGTAATACACAATCAATCGGAATCTGAATCGTTTTGAAACAGATTGCTAATCCATTGCTTCATAAGTTTGATAAAAAATTTGCTTAACAATGTAAATAACGCAATGAATGTTGTTGAACTGTCAAAATACAACAGATTAGTCGTAATCGTTACCGATTACAATCCCACCCATCCCCTACGAGAACCCCTACAGACAAAAAGAAAAATCAAAATTATGTAAACATTGGTGCCGATTCTCTTGTCACAAATGCCTCTAAACTAGACAAAAAATCACTAAAATTTGGTTTAATTCTGTCAAATGACGATTTTCCATTCTGAAATTGACTATAGTGACACAACTTAACTATATTTTAGTTTGACAGCACTAAGATTGCACTGAGTTATTAATTTAGTGAAAATGGCAATTTTGCTATTCTGAATTTTACGTTTTTCAACTAAAAATTTGATTGTCTAACTAAATCTGAACATGAATCTGACAATTTTTAATCGCGATTAAAAAGGTGTGGAATAAAATTAGGTGGCGGGGACTAAAATTCACACCAACACCTCGACTTCAGACGTGCAAAAACGGTACTTTAACTTTCTTTTTCTTTTTTTGCTCTTAACTCGAAAACGGTGTGTCCTATCACAAAAATAATGAAAATTTCGACCCCCTTAGTAACCCTGAAACCACCAAATCTCTAGATTTAGAAAAATTTATTTTATATTTTCCACACAAAAAGTCAAAACTTCCTTAAAAAACACGTCGAGGCTGCCCCAGGCTGCCTCCGGTTTTAACAAAGACGTTGCGAAACCAAAAGAAAAAAAAAACCACGTGGACTCACGATTGTCAAATTCGATTATAGTTGTGTCAAAATTATTTTTAAATTTAGAGATTATTTTTCGCAGAATAGCTTCAAGATTTTCATAGTAAAAAGTAAGGAATTTTAGTGATAGTTTAGTTAGTTTAGTTCGGTGTACAAGAGAATCGGCACCATCTCTTCTTTTTAGAACATTTCTCTAAAATTTATGAATAAAGCGCGGAAGCGACTGCCGCGTGCTGGGGGTGGGAGCGAGACAGGACATCATGATTTAGCTTCTTTATTTAAAAGTAAATAAGCTTTGAGTATCTAGCTGTGTGGCAAAGACAGCACGTACTCATGTACTGCTGCAAGTAAATTTGTAATCGTCTTCGGTTGAGACCCTCCCATAATTGGAATCAAACTTCAGAAGGTAAGTTCGTTTGATTATTAATTATTAGGTATAGCTGTGCGTGTGTTTATTTCAAGTTTATTTTATCAGAAAATATATCGTAAGTGTCACAAAATTATGTCAAAATCTGTTTGTAAAGATACTTGCTAATTAATTATGTTATATTGAATTTCTCAGTAGCAGGCCGGAGTCTGGATTTGTGCTCCGTTGTTGGCAATATGTGTGGTGGGAGGTTATACTGTAGGTATACCTCTGCCTAACCCTTCAGAGATTACAGGTGTGATGTATGTATTGGATGAGGGTGTTGATAGGATGTGTATGTTGGACCAATCACTATTATTTTGTAAAAGTGTATTTATTGCTTCGTGTATACCTATCTTAACAGAAGAAGATTGTGTTTCATTGTTTTTATTATTATTATCTCCTTTATTCATTTTAAAACTTATCTTTTACATTTTTAAATATTTTCATAAAAAACCACATTAGAAAAAAAAACATTAAAAAATATATAAAATAGTAGCCCACCTGTATCGGGAACAGGGTCCAAGGTACGCGGTCAGGGCTCCACAGAGAGGACGTCCAGAAGTACCGCTTTCTGAATCAAGCCCTTGATCCAGCTGCCCGACGAGAGCCTCCTCAGGTGTTGGTCAAAGCTCTTGGCTATTAAGCCATTGGCTGTCACGACTATCGGCACAATAATTGCTGAGTCCACATTCCACATGTCGACAACCTCGCGAGCCAAGCCAAGACTTGATTTTTTATCTTTCTCGGCTTTCACGAGTTTACCGTTATGCGGGACCGTTATGTCAACAATCACTGAGAGCCGCTCTACTCGATCCACCACCACTATATCAGGCTTATTGGCAACAATAGTCCTGTCAGTGATGATGGATCGATCCCAGTACAATATGATATTTCCATTTTCGAGAACTGGGTCGGGCACATACCTGTAGAACGGCACTTCCGTATCCACAAGGCTGTATTTCAGAGCAAGTTGCTGATGGATAATCCTGGCTACAAGGTTGTGTCTATGCAAGCACTCTTCGTTAGCTAGACGAGCACGCCCGGAGATAATGTTTCTTATTGATTCCCCCGGACGGTGACATGCCAGACAGATGTCAACCGTGCCGTCTTTCACAATAAAGCTCCGGTAATTGTTCGTCATCATAGCTTCGATCATAATTGCACAGACAAAACCTTCGGTCTCTCAGACAGGTCGCCGAAACGCAGCCAGGCTACGGACGCTAGAAGATCTACATCGGGTCCATTCAGGGCCCGGAAAAAGCGTCCGTGAAGCTCCTTACTCTGCCATACTTCCATGCGATCATAAGTGTCAAGCACTACGGGTTTGCGCCAGTTCTCTTTAGCTAAAGAGAGCGGCGTGAGACCCTTGTCCACCTCGACCACATCACGATGCATCCCCACGTCGGCTTCTAGGAAATATTCCCTGAGACTGCATATCTCGCGACTGTGGAGGGTCTTGGCGTTTAAAAAGCCTCGACCTCCACACTTTCGCAGGATATGCAGTCTCATTACCGATGACCGTGGGTGATGCATTCGGCGTTACAGCATCGCGTTCGGCGTCGTTAGAATGTAACGTACGTTCTACGTGGTTACTCAGCACAAATTGTCCAACAACAACAACAACCAACAACCTAATCAACGGCAATCTAAATATACCAAGGGCGCAAAGAATCAGAGGGCCTAGACAGTAACATTCGTAACATTCGATTAGCGATGACGCTACTGTAGAAAAGCCATGAAATTTATGGGGTTGACATAAGCCATTGAAATGACACGTGATCATAAATGTCATAGCGTAGTTAGTACTCGTACCATGGTGTAGCGAAAGCAATCTTAGAAATAAAATCGCTCCGAAGCGAATTCCATTTGTCTAGGCCTTCACGGCGCGGGCGGCGGCTTCATCAAAGTGGAGAAGATGACGAATCGTCTCACTATATGGAGGGCATCAACAAGTAAATCAGTGGCTTGTTAGTACCACAGTTGTTGCTAGACTTTGGCTATTTAAGCAAACATTCATAAAGACTTTGGTGACTTCAAATAATAGATATCAAAGTGCTTAGATAGGTACCTACCTACTTACTACTCTTAGGTATACCTCTTTTGGGCACGCCACAATAGCGGCGGTAAGTCCCCTCTTTGAGGAGTGGTTGGAGAGGCGCCACGGCGTCCTCACCTTCCGCCTGACACAGGTCCTCACCGGACACGGTTGTTTCGGGAGGTTCCTGTTTCGCATAAGGCGGGAGGAAACGCCCGGGTGTCACCATTGTGTGGATCGCCCGGAGGACACGGTGGAGCATACGGTGGAGGTATGCCCAGCTTGGGCGGAGCACCGCAGTGTCCTCAGGGAGGCGATTGGCGGCGGCGATCTCTCGCGTCCGGCCCTGGTCCAGGCCATGGTACGGAGCGAGAGAGAATGGAAAGCCGTCACCTCCTTCTGCGAAGCAGTAATGCTCGCGAAGGAGGAGGCGGAGCGGGTGAGGGAGAGAGCCTTGCGCCCTCACGCCCCCACTAGCCGCCGCAGGAGACGCCCTGGGCGTCGGGAGTCGCCTGCAGATTCCCGGCCATCGTAGGCGCGGGCTTGCGGACGGCGAGCAATGTGTAGCTCGCCGCCGGTAAGGACCAGGCCCGGGTCGACGGCGCGTTGTGTTCCACGCGCGCCTCAAAGAGATGTCAGCACAAAGTGACGGGGTCCGATAGGGCCGACGCCTCAGGGTCGCGGGTTATTCTACAGAGAAAACCGTGGGCCTGGCACAGGCAACTGAAGGAACACGGGTGGGTTTTAGTCAGTAAAAGTCTGACACGCCCTCCCGCTCCACCCAGAGCGGGAGAAGTCATTTGATGATTTCCCACCCAAAAAAAAAAAAAAAAGGTATACCTCTTTAATTGCCGAACGATCAATCATATACACATGTGGCTAATGGGACTGATTACGATCATACTTTTGTGCATTTTTAATCTATTTAATAAAAATCTTAAATTCACTGACACGGAATAAACCGCTTGGTTAAGAAGCGTGTAATTTTGCACAATAGTTCTTTTTATTTTGAAGGTTTTGAAAATTCATCCCCTCAAGGGGTTAAACAGGGGTGGAAGTTGGTATGGAATTTCGTAATTTTTGATTTAACTAAATCAATAAAAAAAGGTTTTTATTTTTTATTTCTGCATGTTTTTTAACGCTTTCACGCTAAAAAGGCAGAACGGATTCGGATGAAATTTGACAAAAAATGCATAGACCATGACTTGGATTAGCACATAACTATTTATCCCGATACTCCGGACTTATGCGGGTGAAACCGCGGGGAGCAGCTAGTGTCAAATAAAATAAATAAATATAAAACAGACGTAAGTTATCACCCTCATCGTGCGAATTGGTACCTACTAAGAACATACATAATGTCGGTATGATAGAAAATTTATTCTCTCTTTCAAACTACTCTAGCCTGTACCCTAATTGCGTAATACACAATCAATCACCAATACCTATTGCAAATAAAGATTACGATTATGATTATGAATCGGAATCTGAATCGTTTTGAAACCGATTGCTAATCCATTGCTTCATAAGTTCAATAAAATACAGCTCAACAATGTAAATAGCGCAATGAATGTTGTTGAACTGTCAAAATCAAACAGATTAGTCGTAACGTTTACGAAAATGTGTAACGCAATTAGGCTGCTGGTTATAGAAAAGCTGTGATAGAGATTTTCTCATATATTAATATTGTAGCTGGAAGCGTACAGGCAGAAGACTACACTTAGGAAAAATAATGATTAAAACGGTGTAGCACGCGACGCTAAACCGTTTAAATAAAAACAGAAACACATTATGTGTCATCTTAGTTCTGATAAGAATGTTCGATCTACCGCGCAGTTGATAACGCATGTCATGACACTATTATTTTATGTTACGTCAACATTGCGCAATGCACACAGGATGGTGTCGAAAATCAACGTAAAATAAAATTATCAGATCTCAGAACAAAGTCGAAGTCAGAGCGGGACAGGATATTCAAGATCATTTAACCAAACGCAGCGGTATTCTTGAGAAGTTAAAAACTGCCTCGTTGGTCTAGTAGTGAAAAACTTGTCAAAAATGTAGGAGAAATTTTGACAGATTGAGGCTGAAATTGGAATGTGAACGGTTTTAAAAATACGAGAATTGCCCCCCTGATACACGCTGTGTATTCCAACTTGTCAAGTCATTCCAAACAGCTTCTAGTTAGCGGCTGAGCTGCACACACACAGCCCACACGTTACTGTACATACTATATTTGACACGACTTATTGTTATCACCATGAGATTTGCGATACGACGCGAATTTTATGTTCGTGTTTATAACTAGAGCTCTTTATGTGCCACGCACGCGGCAAATTGATAGTGTGTAGTGACTTATTAAATCAATAACTTTAAATAATTGTTTTTAAATAGTTAAAATGGTGCCAAATAAAAGAGTACTCGTGATTTACACTGGAGGTACCTTTGGTATGCTGAAAAATGAAAAAGGAGGTAAGATTATCTAGTAAATTGAGTAAGGGTTTGATCAAGGTGGCTTTGGAAATGGAAGTCTTGAAGGATTTGGGGGAAAGGGGTATACCACAAAAAAAAAAGTATTTGAAGGGAAAACATTTTCAGCATTATCGCATTTTTTATTGGATTGGACGTTAAACCCGCGCGGCTCTATCTCTCTCTATAATTATGTGAGATTAAAACTTTCCGTATAATGAAATTGTAATTTTAAGCATATGAGTGCGCGGTTAGCTCTACTTATTCAAGTTTTTCGCACGTCCGTATTTAAAAAAACCTTCTACAGAAAATCTTCTTCTAAAGTATACATATAAGAAAAACTTTTCTAAAGGCACCAGAGCAAAAAATATCGCATAGGCAGACTGACCACAGCATCATTTTCTATTTCGAAAATAAATAAATCATCATATTTGTTAAAGTGTTAGTACCTCAGAAGAACATAGAGCAGGTGATCAGGAAGCTGCCTCAGCTACACGACAACGAATACTGGCAGACGAAACTCGCTGGGACTGAGCAAAAAGAATATCTCGCATTACCAGGTATGTACCTACACACGGGATTTACCTGCCTACATAGAACACACACACTTGCAAAAGGACGAGGCTCGACGGCACGGTTGGCGCAGTGGTTGAGCGATCGGCTGCTGCGCTCCGTGTCGCAGGTTCTATTCCCGCACGGAACAAATATTTGTATGACCTACAAATAGTTGTTCCGGGTCTGGGTGTCTTGTGTATGTGAGTTTTCATGTTTGTGAACGCACCCACGATACAGGAGTAATTCCTAGTGTGGGGCAACGTTTTAAAAAAAAAAAAAAAAAAAAAAAAAAAAAAAAAAAAAAAAAAGGGTTGGCACGGTTGTGGGAGCAACACTCTCACCACCTTCTGACCTGCTGTACAAAGGTTTCAGCTAACCTTAGAAGTTTAGTGCTCCGAATATGTACCTTATAGAAAACGGGACTCTTCTGCTACTTATCGGGTTGCTTACTACTGAGAATTTCCGGATCGAAATACAAAGTGTAGAATTTAATATGAATGTCTTTCAAGACCACAGGTCACAGGAATGGGGGTCTTGTCGAAGTGGTTATGGCACACTAGGATCAAAGTAATGTGACCTCACATTACTTTGATCCTAGTGTGAGTGAGTGAAGTGTGTTTCCTGGGCCCAATTCCTTCGCACGCAAGTTTGATACCAGTTCACAATTTGACGGTTTTTTCAAACTACAAGCGTTTATTTCAAATAAACCAATTAGACTTTTTTGAATTGTCAAGGTCGGTCGGTCAGAAAGATGAAGCTAGTTGCCAATTCCAAAGCGTAGTAGGTACCTATAGATAAGAACGGGCAAGAAACTCCACGGACACTCTTTTAAATCAAATTATGTTTACAATAAATTGGTTACATCATTCATGTTGAAATTATGCATGTGAGAACGATGCAGAACGTTAAAAGCGTCCGTAATATAAAGATAAAAACATTTCAAAAATAAAATTTAATTAAAATTAAAATACGCCGTGGCAGCTAAGAGATGACTAGTTCAGACCATGGATTGGCACCATTCAACCCAACCATTTTGAAGAGAGGTAAATGATCCAACACACGCGCCACCGTCAGCGAAACATTAGAGTAAGCATGACATAGTTACTCTCAACCGCCAGGGCACATTCAGGTCAATGAAAGACGTACCCTGTTAATTGTAGCTTTATAGTATGTACGCATGTTACATTATCTATATCTCACTCACACGTTCACTTCACAAGCCGGCAGAAATGGCAAACTTCCATTCAGACTTACATGCCCCATAAATAACCTCATTTACGGAATTCATTCATAAATTCTTTCTTAATACTCACTATCGCTATATAAGGAACTCTTGTTCTAATTTTCATGCATCTGGACCCTTTTAAGGCTGTGAATAAGAACTTTTACTAGTTGCAAAAGTTGGTGGTTTAATTTATACAATATGTAACAAAAACCCTGTCCGATCCAAAAAAGGCGTATTCTAAAAACCAAAAGCTATTGATTTTTTTATTTTTAGTTACCATGCGAAATGTAACACTAAATATGGTAAATTTTCATAAGTTGACAACACTCCACCGGCCGGCGAAATCTTTTATTTTTTGCCTATTTTATTTCAAAGAACACCGCCCGCGTCATAACGAGTCCTCGATCCTTTGATGTAGCCGACTGCGACTGGTCGCTACTTGTTTGGACACTTCGCCAGTCTCACGTGGAGATAGCTTGCGATCGGATGTCCGTACGTATCACGCGCCGCTATCGTATCGCGAACAATGTCGTATACCAATCAGGAATATTTGAATATGTTAATATTTATTTGTGAGTGAATGTGTGATTCGGAAATCGAAGTAACAGCTCGGATTGTGGAAGTTTTCGAGTCACTCAAATCGTACACATGTGCGCTGCGAAGAGTACATGCAAATTTAATAAAAAAGTGTCGAATGTGCACTAATGTTCTAGATAGATAGAGGTATGTAACAAGTAAATGTTTTAATAAACTGATACCCACAGTGGGTACATTGCATCATCTCATTAACTCAATAATAATTGTTTCTTGATAAACAGATGGTCAGAAATCGGGGTCATTGTGCGTAAGCCTACAATAAAATATCAGCTGATACCTACGCGTAGGCAAAACGTAGATTTCTTTAAGCCCGTCACAGACGTAGCTATAATATATATTAATATGAATCATAGCAAGGCATATTACGACATATTTTCTATACACAATTTCGATTGACCGCACACGCAGCTATAATATATATTTCTATGACGTCACCAAAATATGTCGAAATATATATCTCGGTATATTTTGGCCTTTAAAACCGTGCGCTTGCAAAGGCGAGGCAAGGGCAAAATATATATTATAGTATAGTTCTCGTGTGTGGTAGTTTGCTATACTTTAATATATATCTCGATATATTAATATATATTATAGCTACGTCTGTGACGGGCTTTAGTCCTACTTTTCTTTGGCGGCATGCCGACAAAGGACAGCCGCGCTCAGGCGGCTTCTTTGACACGGAACTGTAGGTGAACTCTGGTGAACCCTGTCGAGCGATCAGTGTTGCCTTTGGTATGATTATTTTTAATTTTTTAAATTAATTGTTTTCATTGGGGAAAAATAATTATCTCGTATCCATTAAATGATTACGTATTTGTGTACGCACTACGATACCAAATAATACCCTTCAGGATCGGACAGGGTTTTCGTTACACCCTGTATATTGCCTGTTTAGGGCATGCAAATTAATTTCACATGAGTACGTACTCATTCTAATAAGACATGGGTACAGAAACACGCAATTTAAGGACTATTTTTCACTAAAGACTAAAAGTATTAGTACACAGTTTTTATTTAGTGACTGAGCCACTCCTGGCATTCGTAAAAGTAGAGAAAAATTATTTGAACTTTATGGCCTAAAGCAGCATGTGACTCATACTAGCTTACAATCAGTATGTTGTAAGATATTCAAAATTATTCAAAAGTGTGTGCAAAATAGCTATTAGCTCTATATATTAGCAATAAAATAAAAACTACCTGGCAAATAATAAATAATGAAACAGTTAAGAGAAAACAGCGTAATATTGAATTTAATTTAGAGACTGCACGTGGCCCCATTTACTCAAATATAGATATAGCTCAGGAATTTGAAAACTTTTTTGTTAATATTCCACTTAAAAATACTGAAGCTTTAAATTCCTCACCCGTGCTTTCTGCTGCCTTACTTAAAAATCATGTAAAATCATTCCCTTTAGAGTTTAGGTTTCAGCATACAAACCCCAAGCTGTTATAAAAGCTTTTAAAGATCTTAAAATTAAATCAACGGAAGATCTCTGGGGAATGTCTGTAAAAGTCTGTAGATCTCTCATCGAAACCATTGCGCCCTATTTAGCTTTCATTTTTAACACCAGTGTAGGCCAAGGAGAGACTTCTTGAAAGGAGATCTAATGAAACACCGTAAAGTAATCCCATTGTTCAAATCCGGTGATAGTAAAGAGCTCAACAATTATAGGCCCGTGTCAATTCTGCCAGTTCTCAGTAAGGTGTTTGAAAAGTTGATGCTCAATCAAATGTTACGTCACTTTAATAAAAACCCCATCTTTCATGAACATCAGTACGGTTTCACTAAAGGGCGTTGTACCACTGACGCCGGTGTCACCCTAATAAAGAACATTAATAACGCCTGGGAGGAATCACTAGATGCCATTGGAATCTTTTGCGACATCTCTAAGGCATTCGATTGCTTAAACTATGAGATACTTCTGCTAAAACTAGAGCACTATGGGATTAGGAATGCAGCTCTTGATTTGCTAAGATCATACCTAAAAGATAGAAAGGTAAAAGTACACATATACGGCATAAACTCATTAGGGTCTGAAATGACAATGGAAGTTCCTCAAGGTTCGATATTGGGTCCATTCCTCTCTAAAGAGACCCAATATCACATTAATGACACATTTTTACATTAATGATTTACCCCAGTTACTTCAAAACCAACCGAAGATGGTGATATTTGCAGATGACACTTCATCGATCTTTATAATAATAACGAATAAAACGAATAACTGTATTTTTCAGGTCCAAGATTGGTTTACAGTAAATAATTTGGTAGTAAATGAGAAAAAAACGAAATGCATTCGATTTAAATTACCTAATGTTAGAAGTAGCGAATGTGACATCATATTAAAAGGAGAAAAACTAGAATTTATTAATCAGACGGTTTTCCTAGGAATCACGCTAGACGAGAAGTTAGAATGGGGACCTCATATAACAACTCTCGCGGGGCGCCTAAGCTCGGCAGCGTTTGCTGTTAGAAAGATAAGACTGTTAACAGACGTAGAAACCGTGCGTTTGGTTTATTTAAGCTACTTTCACAGAATTATGTAATACGGCATTTTACTGTGGGATCGGGCTGCTGACATTGAATCCATTTTTACTTTGCACTAGAGAGCTGTCAGAGCCACTTACAATCTACGTTGCCGCGAATCTCTTATGGAACTATATAAGAAGATTAATATAATGACGGTACCTTGCCTGTTCATTTATGAAAATATTATGTATGTAAGAAAAATCTGCATCTTTTTATAAAATAAGTGATAGACATAATATTAACACTAGAAATAAAAATAAAATGGATCAATCATTTTTCAGACTATCTAAAGTACATGCATCTTTTATGAGGTACTGTGTTAAATGTTACAACAAAATACCTTGTGATATATTGCAATTAAATTGAACAAATTATAAAATTAATTTTAAAAAATAACTTTGTAAACAAGCACATAACAAATTAGAGGATTATATCCTAGATAAGAATGCTTGGAAACATGTTGGTTCTGCTCCATAGGACAATCACGAGGCTAGACAAAATCATACTAGTTGGTTATTGTATTGTATAATTTGTTATTTTTACTTTACTCACACACTGACTTATTCCTAGTTAATATTTTAGGAAAATCATATCCTCTACTTTCGCAAAGTTTGTAAATATGTGAGCACCATGTACCTCACGTGATTGATTTATCTGTCTTTGCTTATTTTTAATTATTTTTACCTGTTTGTGGTATAGTATTTTTATAATGGATGCATCGTCTTCACATATAAAAATATAATTAATGTACACAAAATATTGTTAAACATTTTAAAAGAGTAATGGTGGAGTTTCTTGCCCCTTCTTCTCCATACAAAACTACCTTTTGGAAGGGGCGCCTAGAATCAATTCTATTTAAAGGAAAATGTTGACCATCAAAAGTGCCTTTTAGTGCCTTTGCATTTGAAATAAATGCTTTGAATTTGACTTTGAATATGTTCAACAATATCTATGTTCTAATATTAAGTAAAAATAAATAGGTATACAAACATTACAAAACTTAAAATCTTACGTTGTCTGCCGGTAAATTAATGAACAAAATGATAATAATGATGTGTATGTTTATTTAAGATGGCAAGGACACAGAACAGAAGGTTTTATACAAAATATATGAATACGATGAACTCAAGGACTCCTCAGACTTTACTATGGACGACTGGATCAAACAAGCGAGAGATATAAAGGTAACAATGAAAACAAAACATTCAAACCTCTGCCTAACCCTTCGGGGAATCCAGGCTAATAGGCGTGATGTTATTTTTAATTTGTTCAAAAGTGGACAACCGCTTATCAAGGAGTGTATATTAGCTAACCGTCTTATTCATAATTAAACCATTCGTTCATAAAAACTGTTCTGTCCCTTTCTGTCAAGTTAAAATGAAGTTTGTCAGAAAGGGCAAAGAGTACTATAATTATATTGTGAAAGGGTCTATACAATTCAATAGCTAAAAAGCGAATGGCTTTATTATGAAAAAGACGGATAGCTTATTTAAAAATATTTTTGGCATTACAAACACTCTTCTGTTTTAGCTTCCGAGTTATTTGTCATTTATGAAAATATTAGATAACGTGAGCTGGATACAATAGATCTCTCGGCAAATATAATTCAAATTAATTATGGCCTTCTTAAACGAAAGGCTTATGTTGTTTACTGATAGTTCGCAAGCAATAAAGATTATTTCATTTGTGTTCCTGCCAATACCAACCACGAATTTCTTCACTTCCAGAAATTCTACCACGACTACGATGGTTTCGTGGTGCTCCACGGCACGGACACGACAGCGTACGGCGCCTCCATTCTCTCCTTCATGTTGGAGTCCGTTGGCAAGACCGTCGTACTTACTGGAGCACAAGTACCTACTTACGCTCAACTCGCTAAAATTACCTTTTACTACCAGTAACTAGCGAACCACCCTTGTCTCGCACGGGTGCAATGGCAACATGTCAAGACATCTAGATTTCTGTGCTATATCTATATTTATGTTCTCTTTGAATTTATGATCCACCACCTTCCGGAACAATACATATTCGGAATAAGGGTTAGGCAGAGGTGTACCTATAGTACACCCACGTTTCGCCAGTTATGCTTAGGTCCCATGTAATAGAGGGCGAGAGAAGACTCCGGGCTGCTACTGAGAAATTCTAGATAGAAAAACCAAATAACACTTTTCCCGATCCGGGAATCGAACCCAGGACCTCATGCTCAGCAGTAGCTCTTTCGACCACTAGACCAACGAGGCAGTCAGTATTTAAATGTGTTTTAGTAACAAAAAAACACTAATTGCGAACTAAGTGTAAAAATAAAATTAAGATGGTAGGTGGTACAATAGGTAGGTTCTTAGAACTTAGTTGCCTGGTGAACATTGCAATTTTGATGGTCTTAAATGTTAAACTATAAAAACTAATTTACAGATTATACAGTTTTCATTACAAATTAGTTATAATTTTTCATATATTTTATATTTAGGTGTATCATACAATTCTTACAATTTGTATTTATTTGTTTGTTAATACCTTGAATAAAAATAATTATATAATTATAATTATTTTTCATCAAGGAATTCTTTTAAAGAGTAGGCAATATGCCTTTTTAATAAGAAAGATTTTAAGATTTCTCTTAAAAATGCCAATTGAATGTTGACTCGTAATGTATATGGGTAACTTATTATATATTTTTATACCCATACAGTAAATATTGTTGCTATATACTGCAGATGTAGTGGTTACACGTGCAGAAACGAAAAGCGATTTTGTTTTGTACTTTGTAGGGCAATTTTCACACTGTACCGCGCCTCGTCGCGTAGCGCGGGTCTGTCGGTGTTTGTATAGAAAAGAATATAGGCTGCACATAGGCTGCACGTTGGGAGCGCGTCCCGTGCGCAGATAATCGCGGTAGCGGCTTTATAGGTGACCGCTTCTTACACATTGAAATCTCGAACTACACATTACTTCTTCACTCAGCTCTGTTCTCGTATTCCACCCTCATAATCTGCCAAACTAAATGTTCAGTCCTTTCAGAGCTACTAGTCTGATTTTGCATCACTGTCAAAATCGTAGTGATCTTTGTTCTAGTGACAATATAGTTGCTGGTGGATTGTTGCCATTGCAATTTGTCAAAATCACAGTGATCTTTATTCTTGATCAAATAAGGTTACTTTTGGATTGCTGCTGTCAACGTTAGAATAACTGTGAATGAACTAGTGCCCGGTTGGTAGGAGGTATAGAAATTGGCAGTCAGATGACAGTCAGCATGTGGAAGCTAACGCAAAGTGTTTACTTCTAGGTTCCTATCTTCCAACCCCGAAGTGACGGTAACAACAACTTGTTGTGCGCCATACTGGTCGCCGCTACGCAGCACATTCCAGAAGTCACCGTATTCTTCGGAGCTAGGCTCTTCAGAGGGACCAGGTATGGATATTTTTTTTTAAACTAATAAACCTGGTATCCTGCTTTGTAATTTTCAAGTAATTTTGGAGCTATGATGGCCCAATTGCTGTGGTCGGGTATGGTGGAAAGTAATGTGGTGGTGGTGCACAGAAGGCCTGACTATCAGAAGTGAGAACATTGACGGCTAGGTATGAGTGGTCACTTCTTCAAATACAGACTCTTCTGAGTCTAGATACGGTGGAGAGGTCATGGGTAACGTAAAATACGGGCTTAGATGAGTAGAGTGACGTTGCGAACACCAGCCAGTATTACCTATTATGGTGACATGGATTGGTTCGTAACTCAGACCATTTTTTTTTAACACTTTATGCACAAGTAAAAAAATACTGTACAAAGGCGGACTTAATGCCTGAGGCATTTTCTACCAGTCAACCTTAGGGTGATGCAGAGACGAAACAAGGCAGGTGCAAAAAGGGATAGATAACTCAGAAAAGAATAAGATACTAATTCATAGATATATACGAGTATATACATAAATACATACATATAAACAGATTAAACTTTGTCAGGAGAAATAAACATAGGCAGAGGAGAAAACGAATCCAGCAAATCAGCGCTGAGATGACTTTATAAACGTCTCACGAATATGTTCACGAGACTTCACTTTAAAAGATAACCGACTGGTAGACATCCTGATGTTCAGAGGGAGCGCATTCCAAAGAAAGACCGCTTGGACAAAGAAAGAAGAGTGAATAAAACCAGAGCGGTGAGAAGGACATTGTAGAAGACGATTGTTGGTGGAACGAAGATTTTTACTATGGGCTGAGCATAAGTATTGAACATGGGGGGTCAGGTAAGAAGGAGAGGCAGATTTGTCTAGTACAGAATACAACATAGACAGAGACCTCAACTCTCTACGCTGACGTATGGGTAACCATTTTAAAAGCAATCGGTGCGCAGACACATGATCATACTTACGTAGATTGAAGACAAATCGAATGCAGTTATTTAGAAGGCGGTCAAGTATATTGAGGAGATCTGCATTCAGGTCATAGTAACACACATCACCATAGTCTATTATGGGAAAGATTAGGGACTGTACAAGCATAGCCTTTATAGTAGGTTTTTCAAACGATATAGTGACCGCAACGTTTCGGTGACTTTTTTACTTAAAGTCGTGACCTGCTTTCGCCAGTCAAGACATGTGTCGACATGCAGACCAAGATCCTTAACATCGGAGCTAAACGGGATGACTGAGTTATGAAATATTACAGGTGGTACAGTAACGCCTTTCACTTTCCTCATACTGTAGGGGCTCCCTACAATGATAGCCTGACACTTGGTAGGGTTAACCGCCACGCCAAACCGATCAGACCAGTTTTTAACCACACTTAAATCCCAGTTTAGCTCCTCAATCGCATCGGATATGTTGTCCACACTTGCCTGGTAGTAAAGCTGCAAATCGTCAGCATAAAGATGATACGCAACCCGAAGTTTGGTGGTAATTAGATTAATAAAAATGGAGAACAAAAGAGCAGATTTTATGCCGCCTTGAGGGACGCCAGCTGCAAGATCACACCAACTCGACGAAGAGTCTCCAGCACGAACAGACTGCTGACGCCCCTGAAGATAAGAAGAAAACCATTCCAAAGCCTCTCGAGACCATAAGATAGGAAAGGATAGATAAAAGGACTTCGTGACTGACGGTATTGAAAGCATTGGAGAAGTCAATTAACCCTAAAATTGTCTTCCATGCCCCACCTGATATCGTCAGTCACTTTAAGGAGGGCTGATACGGTAGGTACTGTGCCCGGGCCTGAAACCGGATTGAAATGGACTGATGAGGGAGTTGCGGTGAATAAAGTGGGAGAATTGTTTATGAACACTGGCCTCGAGCACTTTAGATAGAAAGGGAAGGATGGAAATTGGGCGAAAGTGACTAGGAAGAGAGACATTTAAGTAGTTAGTCTCGTGTTATATACGTCTAAAATACTCCAAAGTAATGTTGGCTGCTGCTGGGTCACATGCTCGATCCTTATCCTGACATTCTTTGAAATTCCACAGAGTAAAGAAAGTATCAAACACAAAGATCTACGCCTTCGACTCGCCGAACTTCCCAGCTTTGTTAGAAGCCAAGACAACCCTGGAGGTAGACCCCAAGATGTTGATTCACCCGGCTGGTTCCGTGCCCAATGAGTGCCGGTTACATGACCAGGTCTGCAGGAAGGTGTACATACTCAAGGTGGCGCCCACCATCACGCCTGAGCTGATTAGCGCTGTGTTTTCGGGAATGGAAGGTAAATATAATTCTTAGTCTTACTGCCTTATGAAAATATGTTGGTAGGTATTTCACGTAAACACCACTTCATTCATATGGAAATTAATAATAATTCTAACTGCTTGAGTTTACTAGTCAGTTAGCATACCCATATTTTGTGCAGAACTGGTTAGTGCCTACTTATTTATTATCTGCCTCTAACACTACACGCAAAGGAAAAGACTTGCATTCTTAGTAGCCTGTAAGATTCGCTTCTCATAACGTGCTGCAAACGCAACTAGCGCAGATTTATCAAGGTTGGCAAGCAAAAAACGGCGTATTTAAAAAAGTCGTGAGCCCTTAGTCCAGCGTAAAACCGGTACAATACCAGCTTAATCTTCAATTTCTCCTTACCAGGTGTGGTCCTCGAGACGTACGGAAACGGCAACATCCCCATCAAACGCAAGGAGATCTACAAAGAGATCGAGACGGCCGTGAAGAACAAGGTCTTGGTCGTGAATGTGACGCAGTGCATCAATGGTACTGTCATCGCTAAGCCACTGTATGAGACTGGACTGGTGAGTAGTACCAATGATCTTTTAATATGTAGTTAAAGGTTTTACCATAATCTGACCGAATGGTTAGCCAAGTAGGTACTGTAATTGCATTGATATATATCTACTGTTGGCGAGTCTTAATAACGGTTAGTGATTCCTGCATTGCCTAGTTAAATATAATTTATGAAATGCTGCAGCTTCTTCCCAAGATATAATCGCAAAGAGAGTGGTCTAACTAGGGGTTCCTAGCAAGACCGGGGTGGTCTAACATTAGTAGTAGTAGTCTTGTAGCAGCTAGCATCAACGTTCAAGCGCCGTGCGTGCGGGCATACGACTAACGCTCCGACACGACGCGCGCTATTTATATCGCGACCAAAAGTGACCTGGCTCGTCTGCGATTGGTCGTCGTAAATATTAGTAGCTGTCTCCTACCTACCTGTAACTAGCAAATTGTAAATATTAACCAGCTCTTAAAATATAAGTTATGGCACAAGGGTGGCACACTCATATACTTTAGGAAATCTTTGTATTGTATCCCTATAGACCCACCTCCTCTCTTCTCCCATCTGGAGACCTCTATCTGTCGGCTCGGCATGACCGGCCACCAACCGATCACCATCATCTCCGCTTATATCCCACCCGACAATGGTCCGGAGGATCCCATCTCGCTCCAAAAGGACTTCACTGCCCTCTTCGGTATGAGTGACTCCGTCATCTTGGCGGGGGATCTTAATGCCAAGCACCCGGCGTGGAATAGTAGCACAACCTCAACCAGAGGTAGGTTAGTTTTCAAGTTAGGCGAATCCCTTAACTTTGACGTCATCGCTCCAATGAGCCCGACTCACTTCCCAGGTAATCCTAATCACCTTCCCGATGTTCTCGATGTAGCGCTGCTCAAGAATGTGAACCTCCGTTTGCAATCGATTGAGACGTTCCACGAGCTAAATTCTGACCACCGCCCTGTAGTCATGCATCTTGCACCCTACTCGGGCCCGATCGACCCCAACCGCCCCCCTCAGACCCAGACGATAACCGACTGGAGGAAAGTAAGCGAAAGACTGAAATCCACCACGTCGCCTCACTTAGACACCATCCCCGATCACTTAGTGTCAGTCGCTGACACGACGGCCGCAATCGACTCGTTTACAGAGCACGTACAATCCGTATTGACGGATTGTTCACGGGAAGTTCCGGTGATGGAAGACCATCGCTGGAAACTACCTACTGACGTACGTGACCTGATAACCGAGAAGAACGCGGCCATCCGTGCCTACGACTCCTTCCCTTGTGACGCGAACAAAGCCCACATGCGCCATTTACAGCGTGCTGTAAAGACACGCATAGGGGAGGTTCGCTCTGAGGGCTGGAACAAGATGCTCAGCGAACTCGAGCCCACTCATCAAGCCTTCTGGCAATTACAGAGGAAATTGCGTTCCTCAGAAGAGGTCTCTATGCCTCCTCTCATCCGCCCCGACAATAGTGTCGCTTTCGACAGTCCCGATAAGGCTGAATGTCTTGCCGACAGCCTAGAGTCCCAATGTTCTCCCAGCTCCCAACCAGTAGACCAAGCTCACCTGAACAAGGTCGACGCTGAAGTCGAACGAAGAGCCTCCCTCCCTCCCGTCGAAGACCCTGATGATCCTCTGCCTCCCGTCACTCCAGACGAAGTGCACGACATCATTAAAGGGCTCCACGCTCGTAAGGCCCCCGGTTCGGATGGTATTACCAATAAGGTATACAAACTCCTTCCTGCCCCGCTAATAATGCTTATGACCGCCATCTTCAATGGCGCCTTGAGCAACAACATCTTCCCACAAGCATGGAAAGAAGCCACCGTCATCGGTATCCCAAAGCCAGGCAAGCCAAAGTCTGAGCCCTCCAGCTACCGCCCTATTAGCTTACTCAATGTCCTCGGCAAAATCTACGAGAGGCTTATTTATAAGCGTCTCAAAGACTACGCCGAAGCAAAGAGCCTCATACCCAACGAGCAGTTTGGATTCCGTAGCCAACACTCGGGCACCCAACAGGTCCACCGTATCGTAGAGCACTTATGCGCTGGTCTGCAGCGTAACGCGACGACGGGTGTGCTATTCTTCGACATAGCGAAAGCCTTCGACAAAGTCTGGCACAACGGCTTGATATACAAGCTCTACCAACTAGGAGTGCCAGATCGTCTCGTGCTCATCTTACGAGACTTTTTGTCGAACCGGACCTTTCGCTATCGCGTCGAGGGAGCACTCTCGTCCCCTCATCCTATTCGCGCCGGTGTCCCTCAGGGTTCCGTACTATCTCCTCTCGCCTTCACGCTGTTCACTAGCGATATCCCAAAAAGTAAAAAGGCTCAGTTGGCTCTCTTCGCCGACGACACTGCCGTTTACTATACCGGTCACTGTCCCAACGCTATAGCTCGTACTCTCCAAACCTCCGCAAACGTCTTAGGCGCTTGGTTCCGGAAATGGAGAATCGAGGTCAACCCCGATAAGAGTCAGGCGGTTCTCTTCTCGAGACGTCGTCGACTCCCTCCCCCACTTCCCAGCCCGATCACTATGTACGGCAAGCCAATCCCTTGGGAGAAGCAAGCCAAATACCTAGGCGTGATCCTCGATGAGAACCTTACCTTTAAGGCTCATATTAAGGCGGTTCGCGCGCGCGCCTCCTTCGCTCTTAGCAGGCTCCAATTCGTACTGACAGCCCGTAGCAAACTGTCCCTCAAATGCAAGCTCCGCATCTATACCGCAGTCATCCGTCCCATCATGACCTATGCCTGCGTTGTATTTGCGCACGCTCACCCACGTCATCTCCATAAGATGCAGACCCTCCAAAACCGTTTCCTCAGAAGGGTCACGGGTGCCCCCTTCTATGTCCGTAATATAGATCTTCACGTCGACCTCAAAATGCCAACCATAAAACAGTTCATGAAACGCTTATCAAAGCGTTTCTTCGACTGTGGCATTAAACATTCTAACCCCCTGATTACAGCGGCCGCCCGCTACACTCCCTCTCGCATTAGCAGTATTCGCCGACCAAGGCATACTTTAATCGACCCCGACGACGCCACTACCCTCCTCCAGGAGAGTAGTAAGGCCACTAGCACGCTACATAAGCCCAAAACCCGATCGCCGTCCTACCGCCCTCGCCGCCGAGGCCCGCCGCGACGCCCAAATCGACGCCCCTCCCGACCCTTGCTCGAGCCAGCCCGCGCCGCTGAGCCTGTAGCTTTAAATTCGTCCCTAATTAATACCAATCCTGATCCAGCTAGTCATTTGCTGCCCTCTTCCAGCGACGCCCTAAGCCGAGGTTCGTACCCCACAGGGGGTGCCCTTAGCGTTGTCGCTTAGTTTTAGTTAGTATATAAGTTTAAGTCCTGGCTGGAGGCCTTAATTTATTAGGGAATCCACAGGCAAGTCCGCTTAAGCAGACGACAACCGCATAGGTTGACCTGCGAGATGCCAAACATACAAACAAACAAAAATATAAGTTATGGAATCGGAACATTGTTTAATTTTATCTCCTGACAACTGGTAAAGTCTCATTAGGGGTTCCTAGCAAAACCACCCCATTCTTGCTAGAAACCCCTATTGAGACGACTCTCCTCGAGACCCTCGTCTCGAAAAAGTTCATAGGTACAATCGGTGCCTAGTGATCAGCAAAGCTTGCTAGCCTTTTAGTTTTTTCCCTTATATAACTAAGTATCAATTTAATTTGCAGCTCCTGTTGGAATGCGGAGTGGTACCAGCATACGACATGACAGCCGAGGCGGCGTGGGCCAAGTTGTCCTACGTACTGACCAAGAAAGAGCTCAGCTATGAAGAGAAAGTTAAAGTAAGTGAAGTGTTTTATTACTGGGCTTAAACGATAGGACTTGTCCAAACTCCTTTTGGCATGTTCAGTGTGCCTTTCAAACCGGCAGTGAATAAATAACCTACATACTAGCAATTCTACTCGTTTTGTAATTAGGAAGTAAGCCCAAAAGTCAGACAACCAGTCTTACCAAGGGGTATTGTGTTACCCAGTAACTGGGTTGTGTAGGTCTATAGAAAAGGGAGAGCTCGCCGACCAGACGGGTGTAGTGTCTTGTTGTGTAGATGCTAGTTGCGCAGTAAACACTGCTTTCGCGATTCAGGATTTTGCGTGTCGCCAGTGTGATGCGTAGTTCGCATAAAGCGGTGTAGATGCCGCCACGCTGGTATTCTGCTGCATCCAGTTAGATTGGAACTTTTTGTTAACTTTCAGTTAACAAAAAGTTTGGTTGGCAATCCTGACTGTCGTTCCGATTAAGCGAAGCGTCCGATTGCACAGACAGGGTCTAATTAATTGAGGAAATCAAGGAAACGATTGATGGGATGGAAGTACAAAAGATATTTTATCTCATTCGACTATTACTGAAACCGCTCGAATGATTTTTGATCAGGTCCACTCAGATCTGTGTGGTTCTTCCCTCAAAAGACCATTTCAGACACTTCTCTACATATACATGGTCTACACATGATCTGACCAAGATTATGTCTGGACTTTAAAAGAGACGGGTGTTTCGGTCTTTCTTCTCAGAGTAGTCGGATAGGAAACACCGAACTGATCTAGTTTTAAATCATAATTTACTTTTGACGCGTAAGTGTTTGTACAAACTTACTAACAGAAATAATTTTTTTATCACTATTTAGTGTGATCGTACATTAATTATTGTGATCGCCACAACTAATACCAGGCTTGCGTTGTAATGCCTTTTAAAACCTTCTCCGGAGCGCACACCACCACTTACCAAAGTTTCATCGCAATCGATAGAGCAATTTTCGAGTTTTAGCGAGTTAGTCTCGCGAACAGTAATTGATTTTTATATATTTTATATTTAAAAAAAGAAGAAAAGATATAAGAGGATTTGATTACCTTCTGTCTGCGTAGGTACTTGAAGATTACATTTTATATTACACCGACCGTGGCAGCTCTTGATCAATTGAAAACTTGCCCATTGTCTTCACATAATTTTCTTGTTCATTTATTTTCTTTTTGCAGTTGATGAAGACGAACATTCGCGGCGAGATGTTGTAACGCAGCTCATTATTAGATGTTGTAATGCAACTAGTTTAAAAATTATGAATCTGCTAAACTCTTAATTTGTAATGTATTAAAACTTCGAATAAATAATTAATAAGTTTTCCTATTACTTGAAGTTTTTTTTCAAAGTGGATCATGAAATGACGATCGTCGCATCGCATTCATGTCACTCATTTGTTCTGAAAACGGAACAGAATGAACGCGACGGCCGCCTGTTCGCGCGATGATCGATTTGATTATGAAGCGGATTGATACTGATAGTGATTTCCAGTTATTTTATTATCATTCAAAGAGTAAGACGACACGATCTAGTGGTTCCACCTTGTTCACTGGTGCTTCATTTATATGTAACTAGTTTCTGTCCGCGGCTTTGCTCGTGTGAATATCAGAAATTATCCCACGAGAAACGTGCTACCGGGACAAAAAGTAGCAGATGTCCTTCCCCAGGACGCCTTCTATCTCCTTCCCAAATTTTATCGAAATCCGTTCAGTCGTTTAGGCGTGAAACGGTAACAAACACATATGGATTTATTTCAAAACCAAACTTTTTTACAACAAACACTTCATTCAATTTAGCAGAAAAGAAAACGTGTAAATATTATTACTCGATCAATACCAGCGTCCTCCATGAAGTTGACACTATTAAAGACCTTGGGAAACTTAAAACTACTATCTACTAAAAAGTTGATAGTAGTTTTAAGTTTTAGGAGTCATAACTACCAAATGATTCGTCGGGCATATAAATTTTCAGGTTTTATCGTCAGGGAAATGAAACTTTTTAAACAATTTGGGTACTGATCTGACTATGTCCATTTACAAAAACGTTATTCGAAGTATTTTGTAGTATTGCAGTGCCGTATGGTTACGTTTTATCAGGTGCACTTTGATCGGATAGATCGCGTCCAAAAAAGGTTGCGGTTAAGGTTGGTCACTTGTATTACTCGGATAACAGATGTCGTAGTCTGAACTCTTTACTAGATTAGGTCATTATAATATGAAATCTTTAAGCGCACGTAGGAAATGTTTGGATTTCATGTGTTTGTTAGAACTAATAAACGGCAAAATAGATTCACCTGAGCTTTTAGATATTGTGAAATTTAGTATCCCACGTAGCAGTAGCCGCTTAGTTAACCAAAGGACTTTCATCCTGCCTCATAGTCGAACTAATTTAGGTAATTTTTCACCCATTTGCCGCATGCTTTCTCTTGCCAATTCCATTCGTGGTAAAATTTATGTCTTTGCTGGTTCTGTAGGACCAAAGGACCATGGGGGATTTTGTATGAACCCCGTCCCCACCCTACAATAGTCATGGGATACGTGTCAATTTGTTCAGACCCAAAAAAGCCTTAGGTACCTGTATAAGTTGCAAAAACTATTGGTTTTAATTATAATACTTTTTTTGGCAAAAATATATTTATTTTTAAACAAAAAAGCATCTTTCACGTAAACAAATGACGATTCTATTTAAAAATACTTGATTCTCAAACTGAAAATCATTGAGTACAAAGACAGTGTTTAAGTTAATTAATATACCTATTAACTCATTAATACAGCCAAAAGCATGTGAAACGACACTCTACTAGCTTATGTTAAGCTCTGATTTATACTGCGTGCCATACAAAACAGAGCTAGTCCAACCAAAGACTCAAGCTTGACGTGATCTTGACTGTACTAACAATTTAATTTAGTCGTCTATGAAAATATTATCAAGCATTTGTGCTGGTGCATTAAAGTCAATATGACGCCCTAACCACATAAACCATACAATGGATATTAAGTGCGCACAACTTCCCACAGTGCGACAGGTAAGGCAAGTGCAGTACCAATAAGCAAAATAATGTCTGCCAGCCAAAACCGCCGCCTATTAAAATATAACTCTAATAAAAACATCAACGATCATGGGGCGACTGAATCGAAAAAAATAAAATTACGAGCCGTATCTTTAAAAACCTTTACCTTAAATGAAAATATTATTAAGATCGCCATATTCTAATCCTTTTAATTGCAAAATAAGTAAATGTGTTAGTAAAAAATATACATCATAAAAACCTTTTTTTTTAACGTGTGGAAATTCTCTTGAATGTCCTCCACCCTGGGGTAGGTGGAGGGGTCTGGCAGACTCTAACTGACAAAAACCACAAGCTGCTGTTACCTTTAGCCGGGGTGCTGGAGTGCTTGCTTGATTCCTCTTAATATAAAACATAAACCCAACGTATTTGAAGGACGTCGCCATGGTAAAAAAAAATGATCTATCCTACTAGACGCTTCAAATGACACTTATTTCAAATCTGTTGGATGGTGGGGACGTTTCTTCCCATCATCCTTTAGAACCTTAATTTTATATATAATTTTTTTTGTATAATTTTTGTTTCCCGAAACGTTTTCATTATATAAGTAAAAGTTATTTGTTTAATAGTAAGTATTTAACATAAAATAAGCATGCTAGAGTCACATCTGGTAGATGTCGATCAGATTTTTTTTTTGTTGTAACTTTTTTTTTATTGCATGTACTTACATCAGTTTTGTGAATTAAATAAAAAAATATAAAGGAATGGTGTACCTACAAATTTACGTGTATTCTATCTATCATCAAGTCATGAGGCCCTGATACTGTAAGGGTCATTTTGCGTCTAAATACCTACCACAAAAGTGTGCCGTCCAATAATATTTTACATCGGCAAAATTTATGAACTTGCGTGCCCCCATTTTAACTCTTATTTAAATCGGGAACCCTTGTGGAAAATTAAGGTTGTGCGTAGTTTGTGAAGTTGTTTTTTTAAATTGATTTATTTTGTATTGACTTATTTAGTTTTTTTTTAATTTGATTCCATTTGATTAATTTTATGTGATCGATCCTGAATCCATATGTGAATCTGATTTCAGTTGTTTTTCTTTTTTATTTCATTCTATTAATATACCTTTGTTTGGCAATGTGTGTTATTTATATGGCAATGTGTGTAATGTGAGTTAAATAAACCAATAGATAACCAACCTTGGATACAAAAGTAATTATATTCAACAGTGTCCTTAAAGCATTTTCAGAGTAGCGTAAACTGCTGAAAATGTGTTAACGAGGTTAAAAGTGAAATATTCCAATTTAATTGAAAAAGTGACAGGCGTATAACCACGTCATGATTTTGAAATAAAACAATCTATATTGTTACACATATTTTTAATAAAAATAATCAATTTAGCTTATTCAATATCATAATTCATAAGGAAATCAATATTGGCCATGCCAATATTTTTTTGTACCTTTCTCAAAATCTAGGGCTTCTTTAGACTAATTTATTCCAGTATTCAGATTTCAAAAACAGAATAACATATTGTTTTTAAATAACTTTCATTTGACCTTTCTAGTCTTCCACAATCATTTGAAGAAAATCATTTTTCCTTAGGCTATCGTCTACGACGCCACCGGTCACAAACTAGTTAAGCCACGGACACATTACTATGTCGTTTTGTGTCATGACGCGGGATACACCAATCAAACTGATCTGTTCAGGACTACGACAAATCATAACGAGTTTTGATTGGCTAACACTGCGTCAGAAAGCGTCACGATACGACACAACACAGTTTTGTGAATCCGGCTTTAATAACGCGTTAGTAAGTTGTGTCGTGTACAGGATTACACCTTGTAACACGTAACTTTTCAATTGCGTCGTGGACGTTGCTGCGATGATACTGACAAATTACGGAGTGAAAATGAATGTTTTGTGAGTACCTGAACCTGAACCTTGAAGCGTTACAGTTAGGTTTATTGTCATTTTTTTTTTCTGGATACGTTACTGTGCTGTGGAGCGAAGCTATTTTTCCAATGCGACTAAAAAGAGCGCATCATAAAATTGAAACTTTAAAATATCCTCAAGCCCTAGAAAAAAAATACGGTAAATGTTTCTCAAAATGGACTATAACATCGAAACAATTGATTTAAAAAAAAATTGTTTGAGGCATGGCCAATTCAGATACATTTATTGTGCAAATATATTAATACACAAGAATTTAGAACATTGTACTTAAATATTAGCAAAAACATTGAAAATAACAAAATAAAAATATTTTATATATTTTTTGCTATATAATAAAAAATTATAAAATGTCAACTGTAAAATGCCATTTATTTGTAATATAAAGACACACGCACACCACACCAAATAATCGCAACCCCAAGTTGAATGTAATGCTCATAAATAACAAAGTAAGCTATGGCGGGATTCATAAGCTAACATCCATACTAATTAAAGTAAAAAATTATAATAATCTTACGATTCCAGACGAAGCCGAATGAACTAAGATTAAATATTTTTGTCGAAATTGTCACACAATTTGACTGCAAAAACAGATTCACAATTAGACCTATAAGTGTAACCGTTTTTCCGTTATTAGAGTTTAAATATCAGAAATATATTTCAAGCAAAACTTGTACAATTTATAAACATTGATTGATGCGACAGAGGTCGTTGTCGTACTTCACACAAGTTTGATATCCTACTGAAAAAGGCAGTGCCTTATAGAACACGTTGTCTTATATTTAACTTCTACACAGTTGTACAAAATCTAAACTCTATAAGACAATTACCTGTAGTCATTCTATTGAAAAATATACATCTTCGGTTAACATGTAAGTACGCTATGAGTAGGTACGTTTAAACGTTATGTGCTAAATAGGCAATCGATATTCATCTATAAATATATGACGTAGAAATTCGAACTTTTACATCGATTTGATCGGACACGCCCCCAACTTAAATGAGGAAGAAAGGGGTACGAAACATTTTATACTTGACACAGACCAACATGAAAGGAACGAATGACCTCCGGTTTCTGAAAGCTTCACCAAGTTTCAGATCAAAAATAGAACCAAACCTCATGTTAAGTGTTTTGATTGGTTGACTGAAGTAACAGCAGCCATTCAAATCATGAGACGTGACCACAGATTAAAAGAATAATAGTCTTTCTGAAACCGGTGGCTCATTTCCTTTTGTCTCGGTCTAAGCATACGTTATACAGTTGTAAAAATAATATTATTGCTTATATAGCTATAGATTGTAATTGGTATATTGTGGTATATTGTGGTGAGTTTGCGGTAACTTGTATGGCACTGACTGCTTGGTCTGCCGTGCGACATGCTACCATTGGTAGCAGTATGTGCGGCATAGACAGCTTGCTCTCTGAGTGGTTCTTAGCATGCTGCAATTCCCAGTGTTTTCCTCTAACTGGTGGCCGCAGCGATTGAGGGGTCTGAAAGAGACAATACATTATTGTGAGTAAATAGGTTGAATAAGAACTGCCAAGCTCAAGCACCCGTGTGCGTTCTAACTTGTGATGTCCGCCACGTTAGCAGAAGCAGATCGGGCTCACCCGACCCAAAAGTCCGCTCATTCCACTATCTACAGATTTGGCGAAAAAAAAATTGTTCCCACAATTGGTCTAAGTGTTGGAAAAATTTACCGCGCGACGTTGCAGCGTTGTAAACCGTTGCAAAAAAACTTCTAGGCATTGTTAACAAAATTGTTGATATGATGGGGATGTCAGTGTTACCACTGCTGATAATTGCACCTGTTGATAATTGCTCTAGCAATTATCAACAGGTAAGTAGTTTGGTAAATGCATCGTTTAAGTTTATAGCAGTGGTAACACTGACAATTTTTATGACTTAGGTAACTCCGCATCTTAAGTATCCTTAGAAGGAAAAGGAACGCCGATAACCAATGATCCAAACTCTACTTCAATATTGTTGATTGAAAATAAGAAAGTAAGACAATACATTTATTTAACACAAACTAAAAAAGGGAAGCCACATATTCTGCAAAAAATAAAAACTCAAGCAGGAGTTTGTGCCTCGCGGCTGTACCGATAAGACCCAATTGCGCATTGCAGCGGTCATCAACAGGCTCATAAAGCCATAGGTTCGCTTATTTGGGCAACACATCACCATATCGAGGACGTCTCAACTTTGGACTCGCTGAAATCCGCTCAAATCTCCTCCATCACCGGAAACTTCTATTAATATTGTCACATTATACCCTACCTCAATGCTCGGCGTGTCAAGTGTACGTTACTGACCGGTGCCGGTGGGGTGCAGTCTCTTGAGCACTGCCGTGAGGTCGAGCCCGGTCAGCGTCTTCAACGTGGGCGGGATGCCGCCTGCCAAGCGGGCGATCTCGCCTGACGCACCGTTGTCACCCACTAGGACAATCTCGTCGGTCTTGGCGAGAGGGGCTGATACTTCGGCTGCGATCTGTGGGAGAGATTGAAATTGTAAAGTTGGGGCAGGAGTCTTTTGTTAGTGTGCCTCTTGGGAGGAGCCGCGCCGTGTCCTCATCTCAGAAGCAGGCAGTCAGGCAGGACCCGAGGTGGCGGCGCGTAGTGTTCCACGCGCGCCCCTCTGTGACGTTGCGGGGGGAGTCAAACACCTTACTGCACCCCAGGCCAGGCCGGCACCAGCCGGGGTCGCAGAATCGTACGTCGTACACAGACCCCTGCACCCGCCCCAGGTCGGAGGAAATCTATGAGGATTTTCCACCCCGAAACACAAAAAAAAGATCTTAGTCTTTTGTTTGACATCAGCAATGCTGATTATTCAGTAACCACCAACGTGTTTCCACGAAACATGAAACACTCAAAATGCAAGATTGAAAATTTGAAAATCTATCGATGTCTTTGACTACTTTTATCATACTAAATGTGGGAAATGACATCATTATTAATTATCATTTTGACCCAAGTCGAGAAATTGAACCAAAACAACTTGTTGATAATATTTTTTGATGTTAAAATTCAGTAATATCGGTACCTTTGGCAGCGCTTCAAGCACCAGTGCCATGATGGCCGCTTCTCCGTACTGCTTGTAGACCTTCGCCTTGGCCAGCATGCGCTCGGCGTCTGCCTTGCCCACGTCGCCGATGGCCGTTGCCTCCGCCAGACCCAGCACCTTGATTCGCTCCGCATCGGCTTTAGCACCTTCCACGGTTTGAGTTCTGGAAAGCAATGGAAAGAATTCAGATGATTTGAATGTTGGTCGAAATTTCTTGGTCCTAAGTCCCTATTAATCCAAACGTAAGCGTCCACTCGCGCATCCCCACATACCTCAGTTAGTCATGCGTTCAAGTCTGTGCGCTTCAAACTTATTGGACACGGCGGACGTTAGATTATGGAGAAAGGATCTTGTTACAGAGTTCTTGACAATAAACAAGTCTTACGCATGGCTATGGAAATCCAAAGTTTTATTTTTTTAAATAAGTTTTGCAAATATAACGGAATGCCTGAGCCAACAGAAATTTTGTTATAAAATTAAAGCTTGAAAGGTTTATTTCGAAAGGAACTTAAAAAAGTGTTGGACAATCAGCGCGTTTAACAAAACTGTGCTTGATTTTCATAGACTCCAGGACGCGTAAGTCTCCCGTACTGAATGAATCACGCGAGTGTCTTGTTATAATGCGCGAGCGGGCGGCGCGCGCGTGCGTTCTCGTTCTCCCTTTCTATCTTTACATGCACGTTCTTTCCCGCGCGAATGCCGATTCACGCGTTAAAGAACGTATGTGTAAAGGCGGGTAATTGTTAACCAGTTTCTTAAAATAATGCCAAAATGGCGTTTGAGAAAAGAGTCAAGCGTGGTTATTGAAAAATTCACCTCATTTACTTTTTAAATTTGTTCTTCAGAAAACGAAACCCGCACTACCGAGATCGCTCTCCATGTTTTCACAACGAACACTGACGAGACAACATTTGCAACAGATTCTAAGCTTCATTATTCCGCTATTATACAAGGGCAAATTAAATTAGGCAGCGAAATTTCACAGAAGTGATGGGTATCGGTATGTTATAACTTAATAAATATAAAACAAAACCATAAAGATTTAATACTCAATTAATTATGCTAGGTTGTGGACTTGAAATTATAAGTTTTGACAATATTTTATGTTTTTTGTTTTGTCGCCATTAACTTCCGATATTACATGTCTGCGTAATTCCGCCAGCTAATTTAATTTAACCTTGGTAAATGAAGGTACAAAATGTGTCACTTACCGTTTTCCTTCAGCGATGGCCTGTAGACGGTATGCCTCTGCCTCGGCCGGCAGCTTCACCAACGACTTCAGCTCCTCCTCACGACGCAAAATCTCCTGCTGTTCTACCTGCAAGGACATCACACATACTTAGTATCTCCTACTTGATAAATATCTTAACTTCACTCACTGATTGACAATGCACAGCCTAAGGCACTGGGTCTAGAAGCATGAAATCTTGCACAAGAGTCCCATATAACGAAAGTGAGGACTAAGGAGGATATAAAAAAAAAGCATACCTTCTTTAAGGGATGTTTTTTTTAACCTCTTTAGGTTAAATATGGGTTAAAAGTTTGTATGGAAGTTCGTAACGTTCGAAATCCCATCGGGCACACGGCTTGTTGTGTTATAATTACACTATTTAGGGCGATTTTCATCAATTAAACTTAAACTGAACGCGATCAGCCCATAAACTACGGTTATGAGCTCTCAGTGTCTTTATTTTCTGTGGAACTTTGACACTGACAGCTCTTGAACGTGTTTTAGATGTGCTGATCGCGTTCAGTTTCATTGCTGAAATTGGCACATGAGATATGTAGCCTTTCCCGGGTTCCGGGCCGCCCCGGATGAGTGTCCGGATGAGAAAATGCTACAGATTACTAAGAGACCAGAGAAAAGCCCGAAGAAATGTCGAAAGCGTAGCAACAGTGTTCCCGTAAATTTATATTCCCGTAAATAATAAATAAATAATAAAAAGTAGCCGGATGACATTTTTTTTTTTCTAATGTTTTATAACTAATGTTACTGAACGTGTCCAGCACATCTAAAACGCGTTCAAGAGCCGTCAGTGTCAATATTCATAGAAAATAATGACACTGACAGCTCTCAAACGTAGTTTACGTGCTGATCGCATTCAGTTTCATGGCTGAAATCCACCCTTAGCAGAAAGGGATGTTTTAATTTATTTTTCTATTACAGTTCTGTAGTGTTTTATTAAAGTTCAGCCTGTTTAAAATAGGAGTTCTTACCTCAATCTGCTTGCGTCTCTCAACGACCTCGATCTCTATTTCTTCGTTTCGAATCTTTTGTTTTATTTTCGCAGCTTGCAACTCGTACGCCAGTGCCGCTTCCGCTTTCTAAAACAGAAAAATATCACTTTATTTCAGGAATTTATGTCGAAAAAATTTGAGAAAGCTCTAGTAGTTACTTCGGTGTGTTAACTTTCATCCGCACTAGGGGACAAGCAACGATGCCAACATGCTGTGCTCGACAAATTACTCTCAAATATTTGCACATAGAATTTTGAAATTTTGGCCCGATAGAATGGCTAGCCCAAAGTGTTCACGAAGCCCGATTTCCTCTCCTCATCCTCAGCTAATTAAAATCATAAAAACACAATTTGAACCAGTACATAAATAACATAACAATACTCCTGTTTTCTCCGGAAGGTAAGGAGAGGTATTATTGGAGACAGAGGCATGTCACACCATGTTACACCGACATTTAGCCAGTTATGTTTCGGTCGCATGTAATCAGGGGCGAGCTTATTGCCATCAACCGGGCATAAAACCAGACTCCGTGATGCTACTGAGAAATTCATATTGGCAAAACGGAAAAGCCAGATAGCACTTTGCCAGGATCTCATGTTCAGCAGTAGCGCTTGACTAGACTAAGCCCACGATCCCACGGACGTAATAAAACCGCGGCTGGATTTTATCGCGTACTGGATTTTCAAACTCTTGGTGATGAACCGAGCATTCTGAATACAGAAACACACTGTTGGATTTTCAACTCTCTGCGCTAAGCAGTGCGTTGAAGATTGAGTGTACGAATAAATCGAACGTCGAGTAATGAGGCAGTCAGCCAGTAGCTACGTCATAAAATCGATCGAGGTCATTGCACACTCACCGCAGTGTTGACCTCCTGGTCGAACTGCGCCTTCTGCAGCTTGAACATGCGCGTATTGTCCTCGATCCTCGTGTCCATGGAATACTTCACGTCCATCGCAGTCTTCTCGCACTCCGCTTCCTGGGAAACAAATAATAACGTAAACATTATTGCTTCTGACATTAGCTTCTTCTATCATGTATGATCTACCGTCTACACAGCAACCGACATATAGCGTTACAAGGTCATTTTGGCGCGTGGCCAAATTCAGAACTAACGCCGTCATTTATTTTTCAATGACATTTCATAAAACACGTGCACAAATGTTTAACAACAACACCCTCTTGTCATCGTCATTCGAGCGCCTTCGGATCCTTGCAGCCGTAGACAGACTTGCAACAGTGTAAGGCCATGTAAGCACGGCCGTAAAAATATCGCGGCGGGATTTTATCGCACACTGGATTCTCAACGCTCGGCTCAACACCGAGAGTTGAATATCCAGTGCGCGATAAAATTCTGCCTTGATATTTTTACGTCCTTGCTAACGTCGTCTAATAACTAATGCATAGTTTCTGAAGTGATCCTCTTCTAAACAGTGGCAGTAGCCTTCTTCTACAAATTAGTTCTCGGGGTAATTACACGACGAAGATGCTCGCGACAGAGGTCGCTATCCCTATGTCCGTACTAGCTATTTCTACTGTTCAGTCGCACCTGAACGCTCAGTTGCTAAGTGTTTGTATTGTCTATCCTACTCCAGAAGACTATCATTTCTACATCTTCCATTCTCTGGTTTTTTCCACCATATTTGTTGTGGTGGTTTTTCTTCCGCTCATCCCACAAAACAAGAATATCAAGTGCTGGTTTTACTAAAGTGAGAAGGCCAATAAATGTAAATCGATTGTATTTCTGACAGGTTGAGACTAAGATTACAATGCGAACTTTCGTAAAAATACGAGAGTGTCCCGTCTGATAAATTTCATCCGTGGAATAAAATTGACGTCTGGCAGTTCTAGTATGGAAAAACGCTGAACAATTCGAAATGTATTCTCAGGATAAGACTTATTCTACGGTATAAAAGTTTGGTGAAATTCACCCTAAATAGCACCCCCTTATCAGATGAAAAAACAAAATATTTGTTTTAAAGTAGGCATCGAGGTGAACCCTCAAGCAACCCGAGATGTATTGCAGTGTGGTATCTTCTGGCATGTGCGTGCGTGTCTATTAGCATGTATTTGTTTTACATGTACAGCATGTCGATTCTGTAAAAAATCTCACCGTGAAGACTTGCGCTGAGTGAGCTGTCAGTGTCATCCCTTCTTGGTCAATCTATAGCATCAGTGGAACTGACAGTTACCACGCACACTTCACCTAAGTTTTCACGGTGAGATGGTCACAGAATAGCACTAGAGGTCCACTCAACTCCTGTGTGGTTATTTTCCTCAAAATACCATTTCTGACATCAATCCACATGGTCTCACTTGATTTGACCAAGATTATGTCTGGACTTTTAAAGAGACTGTGACCTCTGAGTTTGTATCGGCCTTTCTTCTCGGAGTAGTCAGATAGGAAACGATGACCTTATCTAGTCTTTAAAATATGATTGACGTGTAAAAATTGCAATTTGGATTGTATTTTATTTAAATAATTTATTATGCTATGCAGTGTCCCCGTAACTGTCCATAGACGTTAGGTGCGTGCAGGCAAACTCTTTGCAGTAGGTACCTGCCGATCTACCACTGGTCTACGTTCACCAAGTTCGGCGAATGGCAGCAACCTTACAATATAGCATTTGAACACATAGACATATTTACATGCTCTTTGAAAAGGCTTCGTAGCCTTTTGTATGAGACACTTGAGCTCTTACACTAATTGTTTGTTGTTGTTTTTAAACACTTATTTCTTTAAAACATTTTTTTTATAACATTAGTGAAACTGTCATACATTAACAGTTAACCTCCTAGTGACTTAAGTTTTATTTATTATTAGTAATCTGTGAACAGCGCTATGTTTTTTGTTTGTAATATTGCATAATGTAGCTGTTTGTTGTTCCTATTTAATAAAATAAAATAAAATATGATTGTTTGTACAAACCTACCCACAGAAATAAAATCATGTATCGATTCAATCAGCTAAACTGCGACCGACCTTTAGAACGTTTCTTCTTGCTGTACCAATATCTCGTGTCTGTATCTGTCAATAAGTACCACGAGCCGTCACAGGACATCCCTTACTACAACTCACTAAAAACATCGAGAATGGCAGGATAATTCCCGTAAATCTTTGAGTTTGTGACTGCAGCAAAATGTCACCATTGAATACGAGGCTTTATCTCCTTGGTATATTGTAGTTAAGAATATTCTATCCATCTACAGTCGTCAAAAAGACGAAGCTTTGCAAAGGTTGATGAGAAATGTAGCAATAATAATTCATCGCTACAAATATAAGCTCACATAGAAGAGTTGGATGGTTGCTTTAAATTAATTAAATAGTTTGTGGTAGTGACCTGTGCACGGCAAAATAAATAAATCAGGCAAGCGTTGGCATCGAATGCGAACCAGTTGAATCAAACAGCCTGCGTTATATTAATTACGGAACTAATGAGCTGGATAATTCCCATTCAAGCAATTTTCGTGAATTTCAGCAGATATTATGAAGTTATTTTGTTGTGGTGGCTTGGATTGTATTCGGTTTTCAGCTTGCGAGATGGATTCATTACAGGATAATTAATGTTAAATATTTGGTATTTAAAACCGATGTTTTAAATACCAAACGACGAGCTCGCGTCGTGAATTACAGCTCACTACCTCTCACAGAGAGGAGTCCTGTGTCCCAGCACTGGGAACATTATACGCTGATTGTGATATGCTATATTTTGTGTTTTATGGCTTCATACGGTTTCAATAGCGTGCAAGTTTGTCAACCAACCAATTGTGCTTCAATAGCGTCAGTTCTTGAATAATTTTATAATCCGGACGTGAGTGCAGGTAACTGAAGGTCTTCTTTAATTAAATAATAGGTGCCAATGGTAGAAGCATCACAAGCGCGCGTATTTCAGTGTTACGAGTATTGCCTTTGAAATTATATTCTGACGTAAAGCAAGTTTAGAAGAGGAAACCACAGGGACCAGGGTTTATAAATATTTGACTGACGACCCAACCTCTCCTTTCCAACCCATGAATAATGCAAACCCCATACCCTGATATCTAATGGCATCCCAGGACACACGAGATTTTCTTCACCGATGTCAGTAATGTCTAAGATAAACCCAGAAAGTACTTATAAGATTTAAAAAAGTCACATTGATACTTGCCCATGTTTTTAACTCACAATCTCCAGGCCTTCATGACCACTGGGCCACCACGAGCTCAAATTAAATACTGACAAATAATTTGAAATCGTTCTTACCCTGATCCCGGCATCTCGATTCGCCTGCGCAACTCCCACGTCGGCGTCTCTCTTGACGACCGCCGTCTGCGCCTTGCCCAAGCTGGCGAGGTACTGCACGTCATCGTATACGTCCTTGATCGTAAACGACAGGATCTCGATTCCCATGCGGCCCACGTCCGGTGCTGCCACCTCGCGCACAAGACCCGCGAACTGATCTCTGTCCCTGTACACCTCTTCTACTGTAAGAGTTCCTGTAAGAAAGAAAGAGACGGTGAGATCAGCTTCTTTAAAATAAAACTCGGTAAACGAAAACGTCATCGCGGTCCAGGAGAAGATGGCGACATACAGCAGTAGATTGGGAAAAGTGGAAGGAAGAAAGGGAGGCCCTTACCCTGCAGAGGAACAAATAAACAGCTGATTATAAGTAAGAAAAAGTATTTTTAGGAGACCAGATAATGTTGTGTTGTGGAGTTCATTAGGTCTAACGACCTATTGGATTGATAGATCGGCCGATGCGGAAATTTTAATCAGTCATTGTCAAGATCATAGATTTATTTGTAGACTTTTCCGCATAGCATTGCACCAACAGATCTATTTCGCTATTTGGATTGGTCTATCTTAAGCAATGATCTTATGACTACTTCAAAGAAATACAATATTATTTCTGCCAATTACTTTGGCTGTATAATTATCAGGTGAAGTCAGCCATGATGTTTTGATTAAATAAACGAGATCGAATATATTTATCTTCTGTCAACTGACAGTTGATAGACCTAAACTTAATAGAAATTCTGATGACCATCATCCAAGATACTTAGAGCAATAACTATGTTGGTAGACGATTCGATTAAAAGTAATCAAACATTGCAGTTGCATTGCATACATTTGGACGGCTCATTCGTGTTGCATTTCATAAAACGTTTCAACAATCTGAGGGCCTAGACCAACGGCATTCGCTTCGGAGCGATTCGAATCACGTGAAATATCGATGGCTTATGTCAACCCCATACATTTTTTGGCTTTTCTAAGACGAATGTTACTTTGTCCAGGCCCTCTGTACCCGGCATTAGCTAGAGTAATCTTTAGCTATGGCATCATTATCTCTTTCTGCAGCTTTGCAGATTGTCAATGGACCCAGATAAGTATCACCTAAGCAAACGTAACCTAGGACAACTTAGGATGACACTTCTCATTCCATTGAGTGCATAAAACAGAAGACTGTAGTACAAAAAGATGATTGCATTTTGTGAAATTCAATTTTCACGAGAGCAGTGGTGGCCCAGTGGTAACGGCCGCGACTTACGAGTTATAGGTCGGAGGTTCAAACCCAGTCAGGCGCTTTACTTTGTGTAAATTATTTCATCACCACTGCTCTCAAATCGGTGAAGGAAAACATCGTGAGGAAACCGGCATGTCTTAGAACCGAAAATGCGAAGACGTGTGACATCTACCAACCCGCACTGGGCTCGCGTAGTGGATTACGGCCCACTCCCTCACACAGAGAGGAGGCCTGTGTCCCAGCAGTGGGAACATAATAGGCTGATTATGCTATGCTTATGCTAACTTTCTCCACAAGTAGGTATACTAAGGGGCTTTACATAATGTACATATTGTGTGTGTGTTTTTTTATGTTTGAGTGTGTATGTGAATGTGTTGTGTTTTGTTTTGTTTGTTGTGTATTGTTGTTGTTGTTGTTTGTTTGTTGTGCGTAGTGTGGGTTTTTTTGTTGTGTTACTATGCGTAGTATGTTATAGTTTTTAAAGTTACTATATAGCGAGATAATCGCTATAAACAGGTAGGTATCTCGTGGACGTGAAAGTTGTTGGAAATTATTAGATTATGAACTATAAAAACGTTTAAAAACTAAAGTCACTCACTTTTTCACATTGAGCCATGTCAGTCCGATGGTCAACGCGACACCAGTCACTGGCACTAATCCCAAACGTAACATTTCCATACTCAAAGTTATTATTAAACTCACTTATTATTAATTTAACACTCACTCACATACTATTGCACATGACTACTATTACAATAATTGTATATGGAAGACTAATACTGATATACTTTCGTTACTTTTTGCGAGTCCTTATTTTTATTATTGTATTTATTATTTAGTTAAAATCTATAAAAATAAAAATGAAATGGTGATCGTTGATAATCGCATCACTTGAAAACGCAACGACCGATTTGTCAACTTTTTTTGTTTTAAAATGTTCTTATTGGTTCGAATAAGGTTTTATGGATTTTATAAATTTTACATTTATTTAGAAATTTATTGAAATTTGGACAGGACGTCTGTCGGGTCAGCTATTAATAAATAAATAATAATGAGGTGTTTTATAATGTTCCCAATAGTTCGAATAATGTTTTATTTATATTGTAAATTGCCAGGCGAAAAGATGTAGAAAACAAGGATATTTTTCTTTTTAAATGTAATACATTCTTTAAATCCATAAATGGTACAAATACGTAGGTTGAAAACATAAATAGAGTAATTATATTCATGAATAGGAATAGTTATGTATCAATATAATCTTGTATGGTTATGTTTGTATCTTGAATGCACTTCCTGGTAACCTTGTGTTAGGTGTGCCATGTTAACATGTTCAAACTAGAAACCTAAAAGGCATTTGAATAAACCTTTGTAAAAACTAAATCAAATGATCGCCACAAATTAAAAAGCTGAAAGCGCACCAAAAAAAAAAAAACAAATTTTGTTGAGAAACTAGCACTGAACAATTTAAAACTACAATTTTAGAAAAAATTAAACTTAAAACTTTGTTGGAAAAAACAATAAAGTACTGAATTTCGGGATAAATAAAGTAAAAAATTAAAGCGATTTTCACACGTATAAATACGAGTATCACCTAGACGTCGCAACCGACACAGATGCGAAAAAACACTGATGTTTTACCTCCCCTTGAAGTAACAAGCCCGATTTATAACTAAAGCAATTATAAATCTTATTCCACTGACACAAAACACAGAATTGCCTAAAGGCTGTGTATTTTATCGTTATTTACGTTGCGAATGATATAAATATGATAATGATAAGGATTGCTGTAGATAGGTTAGATGTTTGTTGCGCACACGACTTATTTGATAAAGAATTCTGGTTACTATAAAAAATCGAGTTACAACTCAACCTTTTCTCGGAATATTCTTGCAAATTCAGTCAAAAAGTTCCAAACTATTCATGAGTTTATGGATGATCTATTTAGGTAGCTCGTAAAAATAAAAGACTGAGTTTGCAGACGTAAATTCGTGACATAATTTAATTTCATAAGCATTAAAATGATTATATTTCTTCCACTAGTTGTTAGGTAATCTAACTAAATATGTATACAAATAAATACAAAAAATCCGTTTCTATTTTGGTCACTTAGGCGTCGAAGTACTTAATAATATAAATCCATACTAATATTATAAGTCCGAAAGTAACTCCGTCTGTATGTTACCTTTTCACCCCTAAACTGCTGAATGGGTTTCGATAAAATTTGGTAAGGAGACAAATGGCAACCTGAGGAAGGACATAGGCAACTTTTTGTCCTGGTAGCACGTTCCCGAGGTATCATTTCTGACAACCACGCTGGCGAGGCTGCGGGCAGAAATTTATGAAATCTATACTCAATGTAATAAAAGCCCAAGGAGTTGTTTGTTCTTTTGTTTGATCGCGCTAATTTCTAGAACTGCCAGACGGATTTGAACATTTATTCAATAGTCCAATTCTTGACAAAGGTTACGGGCTTTTTAACATCACTCTACGACCCTTCGGAGCCAAACAAAAAGAAAAAACAGGTCAGAAAGAAAGATAACGAAATAAAAGTGCAGTGGCTCGGGGGCTGAAATTTCAAGCGGACGAAGTCACGAGCAGTATATATTTCTAAAAGAAAAGAAAAAACCATTACACAAACACAATACGTAAATAGGTTCGATTCATAGGTCGGGCAACGTGTTATTGGGTTTTTCTATCTGGAATTTCTCAGTAGCAGCCCGAAGTCTGGATTTGTGCCCGGTAGATGGCAATAGGCTCGCCCCCTATTACATGGGACTTAAACATAACTGGCGAAATGTGGGTGTACTATAGATACACCTCTGCCCAACCCTTCGGGGAAACAAGGCGTGATGTTATGTTATGTAATGTTGTAAACGTGTGAAATTTTCTTATCATTCTACTGCAGTGAGATACGACATTTTAATCGTTCCGCATAAACCGTATCTAATTTGTAGCGATAATGTAGAGCAATCCCCGAAAATGTCTTGAGAAATAGCCAGTAAAAAATCAAAGCCGGATGACACATCTTTATGCGGGAATGGGACTAAGCCGTCAGCTGTCGACGTGGCTGAATTCAGGACTATATTATAGAATACTGGCGCCTACCCCTGTACGGGCGGCATGACCACCATGGAAACGAGTATTGTAGACAAAATGACAGATGAGCAAAAATATCTGTAATTTTCTCTATTCTATCTGTCTTTTTGTCTATTCTTCCGACGACAAAACCTGATCACACGTCGCGAGCTGCTGTTTATGACTGCAATGGCTACATGTGAAAACATCTAGAATTATTTGCTAGATCAAAGTTCAAAATTAATGTATTATACCACATACTCTCTTAATAATGGTGAAAAATGCAGCAATATCTGTTGTTTTTAAGAAGAATAACACGATCACACAGACAAACACGAGAAACAACTTTAATTTAGGTAAAATATCGAATCCAGAAAAACCTGTCTGATATTTTAGAAAATTTCCCAGAATTCGTCACTAAATATAATTTTTCTCTAAACTCTCTAATTGAATGGAATATGCGCTAGTCCATTGTATGCTTACTTTAACACACCTTTTGGTGTAAGTATCCAATTTAAACCGATGTAAATAAATAAATAAAACTTGATTGGGTTTTCTCGAATCTCATGAATTTTGGGCTAGGTTTTATGGGATGCTTAATTGTTGCAAACGGGTCACTCTATCACGTCCTAAAAGGAAATAGTCGCCCTGTATAGATAATATGTACCTACAGGCAATCATCGATACGAAGAAAAAGAATGGGACAAAGTTAATAATAAAACTAAAATTGTTGAGGCAAACTCCCAAAATATCTGATCTCACAATATTGGAGCCAAATACAAATGTGATGAGTTCAAAGACAGTCAGAAGTGTTGTTGTTATTTATATTATATCTAGGTACTTATTAATTATTTAATGCTCAGTAACAGCCTAGAGTTTGCAAATGCGTCCGGTTTTTGGCATTAGGCTCGCCCCCTACTATATGAGACTTAAACATAACTGGTGAAATGTGGGCGTCATGTGATCAAGGTATTTAATAGTAACAATATAACCATGGGAGATGTTAATGAACGCGAGAATGATAGGAGAGCTATAAATAAACATTAGAAAACAATACATCAAAGTAGAACTCGAAATGCATACTCGGTCTGCTAATCATATTATGGTTTGAAATACTTACAACGACTAGAGAAAACGGATACGAAACCTGTGTGAAATTATAACTATTATTATAATTGATCCCAATTATTACAATCAGATAATACGATAGTGACAATCTGCAAATGGCATTGGATTACTCGACAAGGTAACATTTAGGTTACATTAATTATGTTCAACAATCCTTGAACATAATTTATTAAGGTACAGTTAGGGAATCAGAGAGATTTCCAATTATTCATACCCAGTAACCATCCCAATTGCATTACATTATGCCGTATACCACAATCCGAAGGTGTTAGAACGAAATTCCTAATCCATTACATCTTAGGTTTGAAAAATTTCGTCTCCTGAACAACGTAAATAACGCAATGTTTCTTGTTGAACTGTCAAAATGACATTGGCATTGTAAGTGTGTTCCGCTTACGAACTTATCCTGGCATTATGCCAAGTGCCGAATGAATAATCTTCAAACATGACTTGAGATGACATTTATTTCGAAAAAAGTCGTCGACAGTACCAAGTACATTTTGCATTTTAGCATACCTTTGAACCCTCGACATGCAAGTTGCATATTGTTGGCAATGTAAGAAAATTTGTAGAAGTTTTGTTTTTAATTCCGTATTGCTCGTTAGACACAGAAAACGTCGTGCCACCCCGTTCAGGCCAGATTAAAAAACTTTAGATTATCTGCTTCTCACTTTATGTCTGTTGCAGAAAGTCTTAGAGGATTCTTAACAACACTTCTGTGTAAATGAAATGGAAAATTGTTATTTTTCTTTTATAATAATTTAGCATCGAGTCGACTGTAAAACCTAGAGCTTTATAATCACATTTTATTGAACGTTTTTTAAATACGACATTTCTAAGTACGTACTTCTGGGCATACATGCACGCCGTTTGCGGTGTTTCTCAATTCACTGTCCGAAAATGACCTTTGTTATAACCATCCTTAAGTGTATAACCCTCTGCGAGCACTAGCATATAGCACACATCTTTGTTATTACTTAAATATAACGTGACAATACATAACTTTAACTTGTTGATTTCCTTCATTAAAACTCGCGGAGTTATATTTTTTTTAATTTTCGAGAAAATTATCCTTCGTATAAAATTCATAATCTGAGCAATTAAAGTTTTTATTCAGTACGTATTTTAGAAGTTTCTGCAGGATTTCAGCGGAGGTAAAACCGCGGACGCTTTAAAGCAACATTTTTATATTCAATGGTCTACGGAGCTATTTATTTATTATTTATTTATTTAAACTTTTCGAACCCAAAGAGGTACAAAGGCGGACTTAATGCCTTAGGCATTCTCTACCAGTCAACCAAGGGTGGTGAAGAGATAAGATGGCAGGTGCTTAAGTTGAAGGGGACGATAATGGAAGAAAAATAACTTAAAAAAAAAATAATATAACTTGTGAGGTGTGATGTAAAATAGATATTGTGTAACTTATAATACACATACATACATATTAAAAAAGTATATACTTACAATACATATATACATATATATATATATAAATTTTATGGTGAAAGGTGTTGAGCCGACTCTACGCTATTTGTTACGAAAATAACTCTGCAATTTCCGCTTAAATGCATACCGACTGGTGGCCGTCCTGATATCAAGAGGAAGCGCATTCCAAAGAAGAATGGTCTGAATATGAAAGGAAGAATGAACAAAGTCAGAAGTATGAGAAGGACAAAGCAGGAGAAGATTGTTGGAAGAACGCAGTTCCTTAGCGTGAGATGAACATAGATATTGGAAGTGAGACATAAGATAAGAAGGAGGAGTGGGAGAGTTGAGAAGAGAGAAAAGTGTAGTCAAAGCGCGCAAACTTCTTCTTTGGCGAATGGACATCCATTTGAGCTCAGACCTATAGCTCGACACATGGTCATATTTTCTGATGTTGAATATGAACCGGATACAATTGTTGAGCAATCTGTCGAGCTTATCCAAAAAAACCGCATTCAAGTCAAAGTAACACACGTCACCATAGTCGATGATAGGGAAAATCAAAGTCTGCACGAGCATGGTTTTCGTCTTACCGGGTAAAAAGTTTCTCAGACGATACAGGGAACGCAGAGTACCGTTGACCCTTTGGCTAACACTAGAGACCTGGCGTTGCCAGCTCAGTGTCGAGTCAAGATGCAAACCGAGATCTTTCACAGTAGGGGTAATGGGGATGGCGATACCATTGAAAATAAGAGGAGGAAGAGAACTGAGCACCACCCTACCCATCATGCGTGAGCTTCCAATTAGAATGGCCTGACACTTTGAGGGGTTTACTAACACCCCAAAACGATCAGACCACTCTCTGATAGCATCTAAGTCTCGATTTACATCTACTATAGCGTCCGACAAACCTTCCACCCGCTCAGATGTATACAATTGAAGGTCATCAGCATAGAGATGATACGAACACCGAAGACAGTGAGTTATAAAATTAATGAAGATGGAAAATAGCAAAGGAGAAATAATACCGCCTTGTGGAACACCAGCATTCAGGTCACGCCAACTCGACGAGGTCTCATCAACGCGAACCGACTGCTGACGTCCCCGAAGATAAGAAGAGAACCATTCCAAAGCCTCGGACGAAACCATAAGATGAGAGAGGATAGAAAGGAGGATATCGTGGCTGACGGCATTAAAGGCATTGGAGAAATCAATTAACACCAGAACGGTAACCTTGGTATCCTCCATAGCTTCTCTAATGTCACCAGTCACTTTAAGGAGAGCGGAGGCTGTACTGTGCCCTGGTCTGAATCCAGACTGAAAAGAGCTAACAAGTTTATTCCGGTGAATAAACCCCGTAAACTGCTTGTGTACGCAGGCCTCAAGCACTTTAGAAAGGAATGGGAGAATGGAAATGGGTCGAAAATGACTGGGAAGGCAGGGATTTGAAATTTTTGGGAGAGGGCGGACATAGGCCATACGCCACTGGGAAGGGAATTGTCCGGAATCAAGAGAAAAGTTGATAATATGGGTAATCGGAGAGAGAAGGCTATCCAGGATCCAAACAACCATATTACGACTGATGCCGTCACAGCCCACAGCCTTGGATTTAATGGACAGGATGAACTTTTTAATTTCGTCCATAGTGACCGGAGAGAAGTGAAATGGTTCTATGATGGGACTAGCTAGGCCAGAAATGAAATCGACCGTCTTGGACAACATTTGAGAATCCAAATGACAAGTGGTTGTAAAATGACGGTTGATATCATCAAGGCCAATTGTATTAGGAAAATCCACATGACGTGGTCTGCCGATACCAAGAGTACCAAGAAACTTCCAGATATCAGCAGGTGAAGAAGAAGATATGTTCTCGAGAATATGGCGGCGTTTAGCGTTGCGTATCATCTGATTACACCGATTTCTAGCAGCTTTAAAAAAACTCCGATTTTCTTCACTGCGATCCTTTTTAAATTTTCGAAAGGCCCGATCCCTACGCCTCATCGCCATACGAACCCCTGTCGTCATCCAAGGAGCAGGAGGACGCCGAAGTTTAATATTCTTAACAGGAGCGTGTTTGTCGTAGAGAGCAAGGACCGTCCGATCGAAAATGCGCAGCTTTTCATCAACAGCAGTCGCCGCTTCCAGGTGTTCCCAATTGAGGTTTGACGCATCCTGACAAAGCTTCTCAACGTCCATGCGCGCAAAACACCGCATGTGCAGAACTTTTGGGACAGGTTTAGGCGGTTTTAGGACATACGAGAGGAAAATTAGGTCATGATGAGAAAATCCAGGAGCGGGACATTGACCATGAGAAGAAACAAGGGAGGGTGCGGAGGTAAGCATCAAGTCGAGCCAAGTGTCTTCGCCTGAGATGTTGAAATGGGTAGGTTGCAGTGAAAGTATGTGGAGACTAACAGACTCAATGATGTGAAGGAGTTTACGGGATCGAGGGGTGTGATGAGCAAGGTCGGTGTTGAAATCGCCCATGATGACACAGTGTGCATACTCTGACCCTACGGATTCAAGCGCCAATTCAAGTTTGGAAAAATAGTCGACGGCGGGTGGACAGTAGACAACACCAAGCAGGGTCTTGACGCCTTTGACGTAGACCTCTAAAAAGAGGTACTCAGCGGAAGCATGGTATTGTGAGGGTGATGAGGCAATGATTTTGAAAGGGAAATCGCTTCGAAGATAGATAGCTACACCACCCCCTCCCTTTCCAATTCTATCATTGCGGATAAGAGTGAAACCTGGGAGAGGGTAGGTGGTGGAGAGAAGATGAGGTTTGAGCCAACTCTCGGAAACCAGAACAGCATGGACATTGGCGTCGGTAAAGGTGTCCAACAGATCACTATAGTGACTAGGAACGCTTTGCGCATTTATGTGGCAGACATTAAAAAAATGGCCTCCGTCCTTCCGTTGGGTGAAGCTCCGACGCACAAAGTCACTAAGGGTGTCAGTCAGTGAGCTGAAACTTGCATTAGCGGATGAGCTAGAGGAATCAATGACAGAGTAAAAAGAGTCATCATCAGTTACCATAAAGTACAAATAAAATAATATAAATATAAATAAATAGTTGCTAAAAATGCAAATAAACTAAGATAGCGTTTGCTTAAGGTGCTACACCACAATCTGTGCACCACCCACCAGCAGCACCGGTAAAGTTGTACATGGATCCTTTGGAGCGTGGTTAAAATCGGAACTAAAGCATCTTAATTTATAAATCGTCAAAGCTATTTAAGCGCCAAAAGATCCCTGTAGTACTGTACATTAGTTATTATACACCAGAAATAAACATGAAATAACAGACAGAACTTCATCACAGACATTAAAACAAAATAATATGAACAAACAAAGAACAAATGATACATGACAAAGTAAAATGAGCAAAAACGGAACGCAATTTACAAAACGATTTTCACGTGGAACAGGGGAAATGGAACGTCAAAATTTTGGCAACAAGAAATAGACACTTACAGGTTACATTACAGGTGACACTGACCTGACAGTGACAAGATAAGACGAAACACGGAAACAATAAAGTTATTTTCTAACACAAACAATTTATCAACAGAATGTGATTTATGTTGTTTTGAGGTAAAAATAAGAAAAAGTAAGCAGGTAGACGTGTACGATACCCATAATAATTACGTGGACTGACATTCCGAGCACAAAAACTGATAAGTTGGAGAACCACATTAACAACATTGGTTGCAGACACTCAGATTATACGCACTCCACTATCAGGCTTGCCTCCAGTTCCAGCAGATGATTCCCCGGTCTTCTTAGGGTACTTAACCAACAAGGGATTGAGTTCCTCTAAAGAACAAATCTTATGCCGTGTTCCATCGGGGGATCTGATGACTATAACCCCGTCCTGAGTCCAGCATGCCGGCATCCCGAAGTGCAGCCGTGCCCTGCTGAATACTGTTTGCCTTGATCTGGTTAAGAACTCCTTGACTGTGACTGTAGAGCCCTTCAATGCAGACTTTGCCTTCCAAACATTGGATTTCAGCTCAACATCGGAAAACCTTACCAAAATAGGTCTGCTCGTGGTTGATCCTTTACTGGATGTCCCAAGTCTGTGACACACTTTGATGGAAGATGCAGTGATGTTAGGCAGTGCCAGTTTGTTCATCAGAACGTCCATCACAATCTCAACGTGAAAACTTAAGTGAAGTTCGCTGTCAATAGTGCCGATCGCTAGCACCTAGAACAGCGGTGACCAAGTAGTTACGGCCGCGACTTGCGAGTTGTAGGTCGTAGGTTCGAACCCAGACATGCGCTTTACTTTGTGTAATTTTTTTTCGCCACCACTGCTCTCAAAACGGTGAAGGAAAACATCGTGAGGAAACCAGCATGTCTTAGGACCAAATTCGAAGACATGTGACATCTACCAACATAATAGGCTGATTATGCTGGCACCAAGTGGAAGGACAGCTAGGTTTACGTGGTGAGAAGTTAACAGAATAGACCGGCTGGTTAGTTTTTTTATTATAATGCTGACTATAGGCAGTGTGATGATAAAGGCTATCAGTTTTTTTATTATTTTTGTAGCAGAATTAGACGCCCGGACTCTGGATTAATCGCTGAATGCTCGCCCCTTATACTCTCACCCAGTTATATTTAAGTCGTAAGTAATAAGACTTACGTGTTGCAACAGGTGCGTCATAATTTTTGACACAACCAATATCTTGTAAATAAATGGGGCAGCGTAGTCTTCCATGCTCTAGATGAATGCGATCTTGACATTAGGTTAATTTCTTCAAGTGGCCATAGAGCATAGAACATCACATCGTTCCACTCTTCGTTTCGTTCACCTTGACATATTTGTTTTTAAATGCCATGACTACTGTTCGTTTAATGATACTGGCACACATTGTTTTAATTTAATTTTGTCACACTTAGGGCGGTTTTCACCAATGAAACTGAACTCGAACAGGACATCTAAACCGCGTTCAAGAGCTGTCACTGACTATATCTGCCACAAAAATGATGACAGTGACAGCTCCTGAACGCGGAGTTGTGCTGATCACGTTCAGTGTCATTGGTAAAATTCGTCCTAAGTGCGACAAAGAATAAAGATTTTTCTATTTCTTGAATTATTATAGATGCTACATCGGGGTCTAGTAAACCACGTAATATACGTACATTTCGAATAACTTATCTCTGCAACGGCCGTTTTCCAATCTAACATTTTGATTGGGACATACAATCGGTTTTTGTTTAACTTTTTGTTTTCGTTTACAACCAGCGCCACCATATTTGAATAGATAAGTTGGTCGTACATAAACAACACTGTGCTCTAGAACAACTTTTCTACAGAATACTCAAATCCAATGAATTGTCTTCCATTCATGTTTTATGGTGCATGTCTGTTTCTCAAATACGAGTACACTTTGAATTTTCAAACTCAATTGAATTCGTCTACAATTGAGTCGCAATTAATTTTTAATGCGTCTCCGTCCGCGTAGTGATGTAATCTTTATTTTGCAAATGGCGTTGTTGTTTCTTTGTCTAGATTCTTAGATCATATCATCACGCCTAAATTTCTCGACGGGTTAGGCAGAGGGGTGTACAGAGGCGTCTATAGTACCTACACCCACATTTCGCCAGTTATGTTTAAGTCCAATAAGTAATAGGGGGCGAGCATATTGCCATCAACAGGGCACAAATCCAGACTCCGGGCTGCTACTGAGAAATTCTAGATGGAAAAACCCAGGAAGACTGCCCATCTCGGGGATCGAATCCAGGACCTCATGATCAGCAGTAGCATGTGTGACCACTAGACCAACGAGGTTGTCCAGAGATATATACTTATTTATAAGTACTTGCGAAACTCTTTTAGGTTTAATTGCCACCAAAAACCAGTTGCAGAATTTATTGACGTCCATTTGTAGAAACAAATGAAGAGGTACGTTTAGAAACGTTTTCACTTGGAATATCGAACAGTTTCTGCACAGCGTTTTTATGTTAACAAGAAAATAGGGCACAGGTGCGAATGTATTCGTCGAATTCTCAAGGTGTTTACGAAGTATTCGCGTAGATTTATGTCAGAAGATTCCGTTAGCAGTAAGTTTTCAGGGAGCAAGGTGGACGTTACGTTCTTGGATTTTGTTCACAATAAAACTCATTAAATTAACCTATAATCTACTGTTTAGGTATTCGTAGACATCATAGGATTCACAATTATACATCAAATCAAAAAGGACTTTAATCTAATCACCAACAAAAGAATTTGCCTGCAACGACAGCGTTGCCTTTAAGGACTTTTGGAACACGGCACGGTTTCTAAACGGTACGGCATACAAACTACGCCGCAGAAAAAACGTGTCCTGACAAGCGTGCCTACACACGGCGATTACACTGTAGTTTTTAACAGCAAGAAAAACGTGTGTGTACAAAGGGCCTTAAGTACTGTAAGTATGAAAACAATGTTTGCAAATGGAAGGAATAATTTCGCAAATGTAATCTAAACAATAAGTAGGTAGCCAATGTGGTGTGCTGATCGTTGGTCCATCATACTCCTAAACGGAAACGAACTTTAATCGCATTCAAATGAGGTTTTAAATCGATTTTTATGCCGTTGCAAAAACTAATCCGCGGTTTTAAATTAGGTACTGATATTGTTTGTAACATTAGACAATACACAAATATAAGTTAATAAATATTTTATTTTAAGTAGTTATGTAAATTCAGGGAAATTAGTTGACTACTTAAATACCAACTTAAATTGTCTGTAGACGTATTCAGATCATAACTGTTATTCTTTGACAGTTGTAGGGAAATTTAACACGGAAAATTGACGTCGGGTGTCAATTTGCTTAACGATTGACTTCAATTATAATGGGAATGCTCTAAAATTCGTTATGCTTTATATTTTCAATAAAATTGAAACAAAAACCCCGAAAAGATTTGCACATTAAACGTTGTTTGCGTTCTTTTGTTAATTCTCTCAAGAGAGCGCATTTTTACTTTCTTGAATTATTTCATTACGGTGTAATCCTCGCCAGATATCTCTTCTCTGACATCTTTTATTAAATAAATAAAATCTTGGAAAGTATTTTCCAAATTTCTTTTCTTCAGATTTGTACCACTATTTTTGCAAATCTACCGTTAAGTACGGAAATACTACTAAGAAGTATTAATAGGTGTATGTATTCGTAACGACCTTGACACGTGCCTTGCATGCGTAACGACAAGTACTGTACGTACCCACTCGCGTCGACGACACACTGTACTAATGCCGCGTGAACATACGCACTTTGACGCATCCGTCTTAAATTAAACAGTGCGTTACATTACTTGACGTATTTAATAAAACTGACAGGCGACGGATGACTGGTGACAATCCGTCAATTTTACAAGTTTATTTCTTACATTTTCGAATTTAGTAAATAGCACTTTTCGTGAAAACGTGTAAATTTTGTTAAATTTTTTAATAATAATAGCCTGAAAAACATTAATATAAAATTATTCCTATTTAATGACAATTCATTGCATGTTAAATAGGGCCATTATTGAAGAATCGTTAAATATTAAATGTTTTGTGAATATGAATATTCACTATACATTTTAATAATATTTATTTTAGAAGTATGCATGTTTTTAATTATATTTTCATATAGTATGTTTAAATATAAATTCGAGAATAGTTTTGTTTTTGTGTTTTTTTTTTGTTTTCTACTGTTACACACGTTGTCTACATCTATTATATATTCTCCTGTCGCAGGTATGCTAGAAGATATTTCTTTAGAAATAAGCTTTGTGCGTATTTTTCTGTTACTTTCTTCTTGTCTGTTTATATGTGTGTAGGTACATAAATGGTTTAATAAATAATATTTAGTGATTTATTATTATAAAAGTGTTTTATCAGGCTATTATTATTAAAATAATAATAAGTTAGTTTTAAGTGAGGCGCCACTGGCGCGTGCAATCCGCACTCTCAACTTCATAACTACATGACCTATTATGTTGTAATTGTTCTCTGAATAATCCACAAAGAAAGTATTGTTTGTAATAAGTTACACAATTTTATTATAAGAATAAGTTAGGATTAGAGTTTAGATAAATCAACCAAAGCCCAAATTTTTCACTTTATTTTATCTTACTTCTAACTTCCTAACTTATATTATAAATTCGAGCGTAAATTTCTTTGTTTGTGTGTTTGCTTTAACGCTAAAACGGCAAAACGGATTTGGGTGAAATTTGGTACACTGATAGACCATTACTTAGTTAAGGACATGGGTTACTTTTCATCCTGGATCACAGACGAAGCCGCGGGCAACAGCTAGTTTATTATATCACAAAGATGGAGACGATTAAGGGCGCAGGGATAAAGCTAAGAGCCCTTAGCTTGAGTTTGTTCTATAGAGAGCGCATTAGACTTTCTCACAATATCTATGGTATAGTGCTGGAGAGGCCAAAAATAAAGCCCTCTTTATTAGACCCGTGCCCTTGACCCAGCCGCCTGGCGAGAGCCTCTTAAGGCGTTTATCAAAGCTCTCTAGAGTATTAAGGTCGACATTCGCCGTAATTACCCTTGCAGAGAATAGTTCCTGTATGTACCGACAAACGCATGTTACAATGGCGTTAATAAAGCGTTGTGTAAACTTCTTTGAATATTCAGAAGACTGCGGTTCCGGAGATAATTGATTGACCTATATTGCAATCTCTTATCTGGCCTTATTAATAGTTAAACTTAAACTTGCAACATCGTCCAGATAGAGCTCAAACGCAAGCGTATGAAATGTTTATGAACAATTAAATTTAAGAAGGAAGCGCCAGGTTTCCCGCGAAACTCAAATTTTCTTACGTTTTTGCAATTTGCAGGTCAGTGTCAGGTTGCATGTTTAACAAAATATGATTCGCGACCGTTTTAAGTATACGTATATTTACAGAAGTAGATCACTTAAAACATCAATACGGTATATACGATAATAGTATCGATTTGTTTCTAAAAGATAATTCATGGCAATAACTCTTGATTTGTTGAACCACTAATAAATAACAAAATATCAATCTCCAATAAAACATCTTCCCCCTTAAAATTAAAAAAGCCCCCGATCTAAACGAAAAACCTCTAAAAACAGCAAAACTAATTTGCTTTTTTTCTTAGCTAAGAACACTAGATCAAGTCACCTTTTTCAAACAAAACAAACAAAGACAATATCGGTTCAGCCGTTTCAGAGCTACGATGCCGCAGACACACACAGACACACACGTAAAACTTACAACACCCCTCTTATTCCGTCAGGGGTTAAAAAATTACGTTAAAGTAATAGAATGTAAGTATATATTCTAGACATAACGCTGATGGTATAGCGTAAGCTGATTGTGTCGTTCCTAAAGAAGCGAAACATTAGCCGCCTACGATCTCTTCAAATGGCATGAATCAGTTAATTTACATTTATTACGACGAAGTAAAATAACTGTATGTCTGGTTTAAACTCTGAATTTAAAGTTACATTGGAATGATAGATTAGGAATTTAAAAAAAAGAGAAGCAAGTAAGTGGATAAGTAATGCCCGTTTTAAATGAACGCCAAAATATTTTTGCACTGCTGGATTTTGTTTGCGTTGCGTTGTGTTGAAAATTGAAGAGTGCGTTTTTATTTGGGCTTACATGCGGTCTCATCTAGTGTTAGTGAAAACATAAAGTCTTTTTACACAAAAACGGTTCCTTAATTATAACATAACATCACGCCTTGTTTCCCCGAAGGGTTGGGCAGAGGTGTATTTATAGTACACCCACATTTCGCCAGTTATGTTTAAGTCCCATGTAATAGGGGGCGAGCCTATTGCCATCTACCGGGCACAAATCCAGACTTCGGGCTGCTACTGAGAAATTCCAGATAGAAAAACTCAATAACACGTTGCCCGACCTGGGAATCGAACCCAGGACCTCATGCTCAGCAGTAGCGATTGCGACCTCCTTCTTGCGAATCCTTAATTATGTTTGTTAAATTTTAATCGAATCTGATATTTTCAAGATAAAATATTGGATTTTTTGTATGTTCGTTTGTTACGCTTTCACGCTAAAACGGCTGAACGGATTTGAATGAAATTTGGCACGTGAGCAGACCATGACCTGGATTAGGATAAAGGATACTTTTTATCTCGATACTCCTACGGGATCAAGACAGCGGCTGTAACCACCGGGCGCAGCTAGTACGTATACCGCTTAAAGAACATCTCCGAGCCTTTCCCAAAGTTATTAATATAGCTAGACCCTGGGCAGTTAATTTAGGTATTCATTTCAGGCGTTACAACAGCAATTTTCACATACGACCTGAAAAAGGGCTACTTTTTTTGTTGAGCGGGAAAGGTTTTATCGGGTTTACGGTGATTTATTATACCTACACTTTCGGAAATCAATTAAGTACCTTGTACATGTCAAAGTGAGATTCCCTTGAAATATTTTAGTTAGGTGGAAAAAAGAGGGTTTCTTCATTGCTTTTCTAAGAAAACATCCATACTAAATGCTATTTTTACTGTTTTAATTATAACTCGTTGGTCTAGTGGTCGCAATCGCTACTGCTGAGCATGAGGTCCTGAGTTCGATTCCCAGGTCAGGCAACGTTTTATTGGGTTTTTCTATCTGGAATTTCTCAGTAGCAGCTCGGAGTCTGTATTTGTGCCCGGTTGATGGCAATAGGCTCGCCCCCTATTACATGGGACTTAAACATAACCGGCGAAATGTGGGTGTATAGGTACACCTGTGTCCAACCCTTCGGGGAAACAAGGCGTGATGTTAAGTTATGTTATGTTAAATGATAAAATAACTATGTACGTCTGACTGTTAGCTTTCAAGGTATTCAGACGAACCTAGGACAATAAAGACAGTTAAATGGGAAGGTCCACGAGGTACCAGAATCATATAGTGAAAAGTGAAATTCTTTGGAGGAAGCTTTTACCCGAAGGGGGTCCACACACTAATATTATTTTAATCATATTTTTTATCCTAATCATAATTATTTTATCCTAATCATAATTATTTTATTCTTATCATAATTATTTTATTTTAATCGCATTTTACGCCTAAACCACCGACCGATCGTTGTGAAATTTGAGATATAAGTAGCCTGGGACCTACAAGACGACACAGGCTACTTTTCTTATCAGATATTTGAACAAAAGAAAAATGAAATTCAAAGTACACGCAGAGGAATTCACGGCCAACAGCTATATTAATTAATATTAAAGTTAAAAAGTTTTGGATGTGAGAATCAAAGTTCACTTCAATTTCATATCAACTGTATCAGTTTTAAGATGCATTTCCAGTTCCATCAGATCCAGTTTTAAGCCTTAAGATCTTCAAAGTTTATAGTGACTAAAAAGAATGTCAGTCACACACTGTGTCCAATCGGAAACACATTTCGAAAATTGTCGATATCTTCGACACCTCACACTGATTGCCTCATGGGGAGTTTAAGTAATACTTTCTTCCATATTGCAATTTTTTGCGGAAACACGGATAGGTACCTAGTAAAGCCTTTGCTGTTTCGGTGTTTCAGCGAAACGACCTGGGAGAGTCGAGACGCCAATATGAGAACAAAAAGGATAAAATCATTTTAAATTATTGATATCAAACTTGTGATCATCATCTAACGCAAGATCTAACTAAATACATAGATACAGTTACAACTAAACATTAAATCTTACTTATTCTTTCTAACAATTGACAGAAAAAATCATAACCCACCTTTTTCTTCGCCCTAGTCGGGGAAAAAGGGTTCTCGGGTTCGAATTTATACAAAACACTAGTTTTTGCAGCACTCCCGTACCGTTTTGGAAAATAAACTACTACAACTACTATTATCCCACGGAATCGTATTACCGGAATAAAAAATATCCTACATATTCTAGTTACAAAAAAAAAAAAAACTCTAAACTCACTACTAAACTTTTTAATAATATAATTCAACCATGATTCGAAAGACACGTAGCGCCATCTAGCGTCCTAAAGCAATTGTGACCGTCATAAGTTATTGTTCTTTCCCTCAGGAAAAGTACTTTTTTTTTGGATGTAAGGTACCCTATGGCTTTTTCTGTACCCCTGACCACGGATCTGCAAAAGTTTTTGGTGATTGGTTCTGTGGTTAAGCCGTGAAAAGATAACAACCAAACTTACATTCGCATTTATAATATTAGTAAGAATTAGGGCAGTCTGAAACTTGAACAATAACTGGGACTTTCTTAAAATTCTGTACATTATCACCATCAATATTTCACCAAAGAACGTAATAAAACAAAATCGGTTCACTCTAAAACAAATGCCATATGAAACACTTCCAAATATTATATTGCTCTTACTTTCATACGCACATAATACAAAGTAAGTAGGTACATTATGGAACTCTTTCCCGCTACACAATAATATATTAAAATTACAGTAAGTAATCAGATGGTTCACACACATAACATGGCAAATTGGCAAAGTTCCTGCGGAAATAAAATATGAACCTATAACATTTCCAACTCCAGTTTTATTGACAGCTTTTTCCATTTATTATAATGAGAAAGGTTGCTGACAGCTCATCTAGTTGTCAGCTTGATGCCAGCAATAATTTAATTTCAAAAAATGTTGCAAAACGAACTATTAATTGATGTTAAAGTGAAGTTAGACATGAGTCAAAAAGAGCGTTTGGTTTTTTTATTAACTTGGGTCTATGCAGGTCATATCATAAACCTCATGGCAAGATCTTTAAAATGGGGTCTTGTTTCGCAAGCCGGATACTACGAGCTTATAAAGAACCTATACAAAGCTTTGACAACAGCTACAAACATAGTATCAACATCAACAAATCTTTACGCGTTGTACTACCGTTTACCTATTTAACCTTATTTATTTACAATGCATTTCATACAAAAACGCGCGAATCGAGACTTCGCACTTGTCAAATAACGGCCCCAATTAGTGAAATATGTTTATAAGGAATTAATACACGAACGCCTTCGCGTTGTCCGCGGGCGGACAATCACAAGGACAGAGTGACCCGCCGCTCGCGACGGCCGCGGCGGGACTGACTCTCGGAGATTGCGATTTTCCGAACCTGCGATCCTCCAGAGACTTGTGTACAATCCTATCGTTAATATTAGTGGAATCCTTACTTCCGAACTAATGCTGACAACGAATTTAAAGTGGAAAATGTATTGCATTTTCATACTGACAAGGGTAGTGTGTAGTCTTTCTGAGCGAATGTAATTACGAGAAATGTTCTAAAGACAGGGTGTGTCTGCGTTTTTCTTGTTAGCACTTTAAATGAAACGACGGCGATTCCCTGTATTATAGGATATTAAAAGTTGCCATTGAGTTGAGCTAGTTCTAAGATACTATACAATATTAATTTATTTTTCAAAATAATTGAGCAAAACTTAAAAATATCTAACATTGGCAAAGATAGAATGAAAAAAACTACAGCCGTACAAGAAATTTTACATCTTAATATTCCGAACTATAAATTAATTTAAAGTTTCAGCAGCGTTATTTCAAAGTGCATGACAAATAATGAGCGATTTTCAACCTACACCGTAAGTATATGAAAACACACAAAACAAAGAAAGAAAAAACATCAATATCTAAATTAATCAAAATCTTATGTCATTTATGCAAATGAGACTGAGAATCAGCACTTTTTGACGTCAAAGGCTATGACATCGCGCGAAATTATTATCATTATGGCAATACAACCGTAATGATTTAAATATGTATTTGGTTTTTCTGCCGTCGGAAATTAATATTGATGGACGGACGATACACACAAACCAATATTGGATTATATCGGAGAATGAATGACCCACTTCATACACTTAGACGCGTTAACAAATACGTAGTTCGATGGACTGAATACATCCTGACCGCAATATTCAGAAGGTAGCTGCTTATCTATTCAATTACTACGTCACTACAGGGATTAGGGATTTACCAGTTACGAATTACTAACGTTTGCCAGCGGCTGGAAACGTACTACCGAGATAAAAAGTACCCTTTAAATAAAACTAGGTTATAAACTCACAAAATGTATTACTTAAAAATTTTTGAATACTCTTAACTCGCTATTAAAGTTTTTAATAATATTATTCGATCATGATTCGAAAGACACGTAGCGCCATCTAGCGTCCTAAAGCAATTGTGACAGTTGAAAGTAATTGTTCTTTTCCTCAGGTATACTACTTTTTTTCTTTATGAAAGGTATCCTATGTCTTTTTCTGTACTCCTGACCACATATATGCAAAATTTCATAATGATCGGATCAGTGGCTTAGGCATGAAAAGGTAACAAACAAACAAAAGAACTTACTTTTGCATTTACTCTACCACGCACTAATTTTGCAATAAGAGGGACGATACTGAGTTCATCACGAGAACTGCATTACATCATTTGCACATACCGTAAATGTCGCCTTGCTTGTTTTATTTTATTTTAAATAGATGTTGTCCGATTCTACCCGATATGCACGCAAAATTTCTTACAAATCGGTCCAGCCGTTTCGGAGAATTTTACATATTAGTAGATAGATTACTAGCTTCTGCCCGCGATGTGGTCCGAGTTAAGTTTCTTGTTTTAACACAACAAATAAGTATCTTAAGGCACACACCGAATAGTGTAGCTCTCTTTTGGTAAAAGAATTTACGAAATCGGATCAGACCTTCCTGAAATTACATTTTACAAACATTTAAACAAACTTTTTTACCATTTATAATATTAGTTTAGAAGTTTGGACTACAAGACTCCTCAGTCGTAGGCACTATACCCGATTGCAAGAATGTTTTTAAGAAAATCCGCTCGCCGTGGAAATCTCATCAATATTAGCAGTCTTATTCATAATAAAGCCATTCTAGAAACTTATTATAGGTATCGAACTGTTTTGTCCCTTTCTGTCAAAATAGGTTTCTAAAGAATGGCTTTGTGTTGAATACGACCGCGACGGTTAGTAAGCCAAAAAACAGACCAATGCACTGCTATGACGTTACTGTAGAAAGAAATATGTCGACAATTTAGCTCAAATAAAATATTTTAATTCTATTGCGATCACTACACGTTTCATACAGGATGTTATTGTCACCAATGAAACTTTTTACAGAACTACAATTATTTGTGGCAGGGCAAAATGCTTGAAAAACTTATTACCGTGCTAATAAAACCGAAAAAGAAAAGAATGTACTTTACTTTTAAGGCTTTTCTGTAAAAGTTTTTAATAACAAAAAGCCAGCCATTTTTTAAATAAATTGTTTTAGAACTTTCATACTGCATACATTTATTTTGGATCGAGTATCTCGGAATATCTAGATATTGAAGGCTGAAAAAATACTATTAATTGAATGTGTTCGATTATTTATAATAAAATTAAACACGCAAAAAAAACATTAGATTAAAAAACACACATGATAACAAAGGACTAAGCAAAAGAGTCTTTCAGCTTAGAAGTGCAGCTGTGTGGGGCACAGAGACTAATCTAGCTTTTATTCTGAAACAATGGGAACAATGTGTTTCAGCCTGGACTTTCAGTTAAGTCGACGAAGCTTAAGTATTACACTGCTTAACTTTTATGTAAATTACGAGATGGATTTTCATTATATATTCGACTTTACTTGTGACGGTATATATTAAGTCACAAATACTGCCTTCATTTTGAAAACACCTATAACAATATGATGGGACTTCCCGTAGACAAGCTGTTGATAGACGCTTGAATGATCTTGAATAATGGCTCGCCTTGAAGGAACTAATTAAAATCAAATAGCCGCAATCTCTGTGCTCCGGTTCCTAGCCGTCTTATTATTATAATCTAGATATTCTAGGTCACAGTAGGGCCTGTACTGTGTAACTTAATTGGAACACTGGTACCGGAGATTTTCAATTAATTATCCCTTGTAAAGTAGTAAGAATTTTTCGTATATCTGTTTATTTGTTTGTTCGGATAGTAAGCTTTTAAAACCAAGTGAATATAGAGTAGCCAACGTTCTTCCTTCGTTCGTATTTTTTTACGTGTTTTTTAATAAAAAAGAAGCTCGTATTTCCACATTTTTTATGTGGAAATACGAGCTTCTTTTTTATTTCAGCTGATGAAAATAAAAAAGCACATTTGAATTAGTTCGCTGCATCCGTTGCTAATTAATTGCTGTCGATCTACAGATTCGAAGAAATATGAATGAAAATGAAGATGTTGGTTTGTTTAATTATCACTTTGAGGGACACTAAACGCCCCCAGCCGTAATAACAATAAACTTCTGTAGTGTCCCTTAACCGATTAATTAGAAGCTGATTTTACAATCGTCAGATATCTTTTTTCTGAAGAATGATTTGGTTGTTGACATAATTTTCTATAGAAAAGCTGTGAAACCGGAAATAATGTTCCTAAAACTTAGATATAATTGAATAATCTGCCTTTAAAGAATTAGTAAAGTACATAAATAGGTACACATTAGAACTTTTAACAATGATTCAATCAAGAGCTAATTCAAATAATGGTACGTTAGATTATTTTCAAATTGTTATAATGGTGTTATTGAACCCACCAAACTACAAACATTAAACATTGAACAGTCTCTATTTTTCCAATTTAAACTTTAATAATGTTGGATTTGTGCAGACTCTTGTTAAAACGTCTTTTAACGTCCGCCAGACAGTTTCCATTGTGGCGCGGAAAATTGCGTATCTTTGTAGTTACAGCGACTATCATCGTGTCCCATTTCCAGCCAGCTCGCATTCCCTTTTCTGAACGTTATACGATATTATTGCTTTAAAACTATTTATCATTTAGCAAAGCAGCGCATTCAAATGGGGAAGGCAACTGTCAAAGTGGCGCTGTATACGATTGTTCCAAAGTATCTGTCAAATTGTATAGCATCTTTTATAATATGTTCACAAATAACATAGAAATTACAAAGTGTTGTGTAATTGGGTGTTAAAACGTAGGCCAACACAAATTTCCAATAAATCGTATTAAAAGAAGAAAGTGGATAGCTGCCATAAAGATTAAAAACTGAGCCTACTATGACTACGAGGTTATGTCGAGATCATTTTCATGAAAATTATTACCAAACATTAAGTGTGAGTACAGGTGGGTGTTTTAAACGATAGTTCTTCTATTTAAGCTAGTATCTATATACCTAAATTGTCAACATTACATAATATCTTCATATACTTATCATTGTTCATCTTGTTTTAAGGTTTGCCCTGTGTACACAAACTTTTAAAGAAAGAAACAGTACCAAGTCTCTTTTCATGGAACCAGAAAAGGATATCAGCCAGTGCTAGTGTGAGACACGAAAGACATGCTAAGAGAAACATTCAAAAGAATCTTTTCCAACATCTTTCAAGCAATCAAAACCCACATCCTCCTATTTCTCGAGAGTGTATCACAAATAAAACTCATAAATAACTTTTAGGTGTATTTATTATATTATAATAATCTTTATGCAGATATTTATTCATAATTTCAGCCTTTATATTGTTAATGTAAAATAATCTAACTTTATAATATGTTTTCTATGAACAACTCATCTTTTTCAATATAAATAAATTACAGAATTTTCTGCCACTGCAGTACATTTGACCTTGTACATGAAAATCATATAGGCAGGTTTTTTTGAATAGCAATTCCCCATTTTGTCTCTGTATATAAGGTACAGATTCAGGGCTAATAACTCCGTTTCTGCTTACATGCCATGCCATGCCATGCTACGCCATGCCATGCCATGCCACCCTGGTCATCTATCTTGATGTCAACTTGATAGTTGAGTTTTTTCATTCTCTTCTTGACAAATCCTTTTATATAAAAGTGATCATTGATAAATGCTGATGTTATCAATATGAGGAATCTGTCTTCATATAATTTTTCTGATGCATCTGTTTTTTGTGGAATCTTCAAAATGACAGAAATATTTCGTATTGGTAAAATAGGAACTACCTACCATCACATAAAATAAAACCGATAAGAAATATTCACCTTTCAAAATAATCTAATACATTGTCTTTCAAGCGGAGGTAAAATAGAGTTAATATTTATGTCATGGTACATCTCCAATGGTAGAAGTATGATAGAGGGTTCTGTTGGATTTGGAGAGAGTAGTGGTGTACTAAAGTTAAAGTTTTTGTCATACAGCTCTTACCTGGAAAATATAACCAATTATTTATCTCTCTTTAACTCCAAAAGTAAAAAGAACTATTACTTAAGTAAAGTTATGCATTAGTTAAGCTGCTGTAAATATAATCCTGAATTTTGATTCAATGATTTTAACTTACATACATACAAAACATGACAGTATTCACCAACAATAGAAAATTTAAAAATGTATGATAAATATGCATACTAACGACTAACAAGTTATTTAATTATAAAATTATTCGTTCAAACATTGAAAGCGTATTGATTTCAAAGGTCTACGTTGAACTAGGTCTAGGCAAACAGCTCCTAAAAAGTTTTTTTCAAGAGTCCTACCTTTCCACTTAATCAGCTTTTCTACGTTTAACAGACGCCCTATTCTCTTTAACTCGGCTTTAAGTTCAAGCAAGCTCCAAGTAGAATACATTTTCGCGTCCATGTTATCAAATAAACTACACTAACCGCCCACAATGTTCGTTTTTTCCGTTTGTTTACACGATTCAAGAAATGTCATACTGACGCCATTGAGAACAACTGTACGCAGCGCTATCTGAGATTAGCTTTAACTTGCCATCCCCATTAAAAATAGCTTGGCATAATGAAATAATACGTTTTGCGGAAAAAAAAAACATCCGTTATGGTTTATATTGCGCTCATTATTTTGGGTATGATCTATATTTCGGATTTCGGATCTGTCAAAACCAATGTCGATAATATTTCCACGATTTTCAGTGGTCTTTTCGAATAAACTGATACAGATCTACTTTGGATAAAGTAGACATCAATCGACCACAATCAATGACATTGTGAATACTGACAGACAGTTTTTCATTGTTCAGTGTCCTTTTATGGACATCTTATCGCCTTTTAAGAAAGGGATGAAATACCTTTTCCCACACCCATTTCCTTTATTCCGATATGAATATAAAAGCAACGTAAAATGTGAACAATATTTAAGATTTATGGAATGTACGAGTATTTTGCATACATTCAAACGGCAACGAATTAAAATTGTAAGTAACTTATACCTTACTAATCTAAGAACTTCATAAGTAAATTTACACTTATTTTCGCTCCCATATTGTGAAAGTAGATACCCACCTAAAATCTATTGTGAAGAATCAAATGTAAACTCTAAAAAAAAAAAGTTACAAAATCGGCCTGAAAACAGAACCAACTTTTTGATGTTTTTAATAGAAGGTGTCATCATTTTCCCAAAGTTTTCTAACTTTGAAAAGCTTGCGTCTACACAACGAGTGGTAATCAGTTCTATTTGGAGAAGCTTTTAAACATTAATCTCGTTTAACTTTAAAAGCGGCAATGGTATTTTGAAGGACAAGGAGTTAAAGCGAGATCGACTTTTCTTCAAAAGACGGTTACGTCTACATTTACGTCTAGAAAGTAAATTTCTGACAAACCTATACATTTGTTTAAGTAAGGGTTTAATTACATTGACTAAGCATTAGAAATTCAAACTGAATCTTATTTTCTAATGCCTAGTGTAATTAAAAGACAGATTAAGCAGTTAAGTAAATTGGATTCGTAAAGACCAATTTGTTTAAAATCTAATTATTTGATCTCAATCCTTTAGAAAAGGAAACCAAAAATAATGGGTTGCCTTTCCATCCACGTTTCCTGAATTTCAACCAGCCATATTGGTTACATGAAAAAAACCGTGTTGTTGTGGCATTTTTATTAAAAAGGCTTCGAACAAAATTTCCTAGTCGATTGTTTGTATCGGAAAAACATTTTTTCCCGATGTTTTTACTCGATTCAGCGCGGCAGCGGCTTGAAAAAGATCTCCGAGATTGATAGGCTTTTCACATATAAGGCTGAAATAATAATTTTTGTACAAGACTTTTACAAAAATAGTAATTTCAGCGTTAGTAAGTGACCTGTTTTTTAAATGAAATATTGTATTGCATGATGAAAATGACACCTGTATTTGAATGTATTATTGCCCCATTTGGACTTTCGCTGAATCCACCGTTTTTATGAAAAAACAATACCACGTGAAAGACCTAACAGCCCAGCGTCGATTCAAGACCTCAAAGATGCAATTCGTGAGGCTATCGAGGACATAGGGACTGGCCACTTTGCGATTGGGTTTTGGAAAATGTCATGAAAAGGATATGGTCCTGTAAGCGTGGTCGTGGTGGTCATTTGCCTGATGTTATTTTCCACTATTAACGGCATACCTTCCTCTTTGTAATGAAATAAAAATCCGATAATTAAAAAATTGCATTTTTCTTTGAACATCAAAATGACACCTCTTATTGTCAATTTGTCTATTCTTCCGTAGAAACTTGTTTCTATGGTGGTTGCACCCGTGCTGAAAGCCAGATCCAAGTCTCTAATCAGTCTAATGCTACAAGGATATTACGGCACCTGTATGACATTGCCAGAGGGACGTTGTTGGTAAACATTTGTGAACTTGTGTCACAGAAATTGTATCGACAAAACAAGATGGCGACGTTGGTTGCGATTTTGGCCACGCGTTAAAATAACCTTGTAACGTTGTAGCTGCTATGATTAGTTGACCAAAAAAAAAACGATAGTCATTTAAGTTGACATGAGCTTCGAAATTTGAAAAGACAGTCACTATTAAATAAACAAATACACATAAAAGCGACATTTCATCTCAAGAGTTAAAATTTTCGTTCCTCATTTAATTAAAGAGCACCATTTCAAAAATGACGTCGCGAATCTCCGTAACATATTCCGTTCATTCATAAAACTTAGTGATACTCTTCATCTACTTGCGTTGACAAAATATTAATGGTTTCCGTAAGTGGGTCAAGTATCCATATAAAAAGGGTTCCCTCGACGACCATAAACGAGCAACGAATGGGCGAAAAATATACTATGCAGTTGGAGACCAGTTTTGTACTTAGTTTGGATTAATGTTGTACATTTTGATGTGTATGAAGTGCTTTTTGAAGTTGGAATAGAGTATTTTGTCGCTGTCTTGTTTGTATTCGTTTCATTATATTTTAGTGGGGTTACATTTAGTTTTTGTAATACCCCTCATGTGTTGAGCTCGTGTGGATCGGTTTTCTCTAAATTGTTAACTTTTAGGCAGTGACCATACTTTTCGACGAGACTCGACACCGCGTCGTACTATTCCCTTTTATTGCATGGACAGAAAGCTCATTCTGACTAGCTTAAGCCGATTCCGAGTCAATAAGTGTTGTCACTCCCTTAAAGTTTAGAAAAGTTAACCTAAAAAAGTGTCACGCTTGACGATCAATCAATAGGTAATAAAACGTCTTCACATAAAATATGAGGTCAAGTCTATGAGATGTCACTCCCTTCTTCATGACGAAAGCTTTTACTGAAGATTTGACATTTCATTTCCTACTAACGCTACAGTTGACACAAGTGAAGAATAAGAAGGGATCAGTCGAGATCGAGTGAATGGAGGGGGTCAAGTTCACGGCATATTCGATTCTTTGGTCAAACCTGAATTCGGACATTTAAGCGCAGTTCCTGACAAAAAAACTTTCGAAATTTAAACACGTCTAAGCAGTTACGGGGGCCTCATACATATGACACAATGTCATGATCGATCATGGGTGAATAAAAATTCAAGAGAAGGTCGGAATAAAAGGCAATTCCAAATCCAAATAGCAAAATGCAAAAAGGAGTAAGTACTAATGTAGGTACCATATCGTACATACAAAATCAGTCGCCGTTTCCCAACCGGCAGCAGATGGCATAACATCGTATCAGTCTTTTTATTTTACAGTGTTCGAAATGAAAATTATTTTTAATGTGTATCCAGGAATTGCGTTTTTTGAAGGAGTTGTGCAGCAAACAGTTCCAGGTCATGTAACATTACACAAATGATTTGTTTGCGAAACATTGTGTTGAGTCGTCAGCTTCGCATGTGCGATCGTTCCTTATTGGTTTTTCTAAACAAACCTACCTAGTAACATTGCTTGAAGTCACAGTTACGAATAATAAGGGTAATAGAATACAGAATTTGGTAAAACATCTTTGAACTAATGAAGTTATATAAGCTTCTTCAGTAACCAGCAACTCGAGAAAAGGGACCGCCATTTTTTCGGTCCTCGATATCTTAAATCATTAACTGTATTATTAACTATATTAGTTAATTAAGTCGTATCATACCAATAGATAGGTTATCATTTTCTCGTTGTATCGATAGTTATGAGAAAGTTCAAATCATATCGGCCTATCATTAAGATTGAATTTTCAGCGCTTTCGAAGTCGAAGATCGGTGAAAGCCTTTTAATATTTTTACAGAGTATAATATAAGCTGACGCCTTATTTTTAAGACACAAGTGACATATTTAACGACTCGCGGAAACGTTAAGGGGATGGTTCGACATAAAAGCTTTTTAGACAGTTTCAGGCAGAGAGCGTCTCGACCTGATGGAATAGTCATATCTCCTTATAAATGTGCATTCAGCTATTTTATGATCACATTTTCTAAATAGGAAGGCATTATTTTTGCTGTTATACCCGAAGGTCTTATTATACTTGAAGGTTGTCTATTATACAGTTGTGTTAAAATACTTACACATTTTACGAGGACTGCACTAAAAGTATCGGGAATGGAATATTTCCACTGTTCCTGTCATATTAAAATCTTTTTAATTGAAAACTCCTTGGTTTTAAAAATCGAATATAAATTATTTATTTAAAAAAAGATTCTCGGTCTTGTCACAAGGTTTTGTCAAACTTGTTTAGTCGTTGAGAAAATGGAATTGACTCGAGAAAATTCAAGAGCGATGATTTATTATGACTTTCGAAGTGGTTTAACACAAAAGCAGTGTGTTGACCGGATGATTTCTGCATTTGGTGATGAAGCCCCATCCAAAACCACAATTTATCGCTGGTTTGCTGAATTTCAACGTGGACGTGTCAAGCTCAGTGATGTTCCCCGTCAAGGTCGTCCAAAAACTGCGGTCACCCAAGAAAACGTTGATGCTGTGCGTAAGCTGATTGAAGAAGATCGACATGTGACATACCGCGAAATTCAGGCAACTTTAGACATTGGCATGAGTCAAATACAAATAATCTTGCATGAACAATTAGGTGTAAAAAGTTGTTTTCCCGATGGATACCGCATTCGCTCTGTGAAGAGCAAAAAGCGGCTCGCGTTACTTGGTGCATCAGAACTCTCGAAAGATTCCACGCAGGATCCTCAAATGCTGTATACAACATCGTATCAGGTGACGAATCCTGGATAAACGCGTATGAACCCGAAACAAAAACCAGTCACGAGTTTGGGTGTTCGAAAATGAGTTAAAGCCAACAAAAATTGTTCGTTCACGGAGTGTTGCAAAAAAAATGGTGGCCACGTTTGTCTCCAAAACCGGCCATGTTACGACTATTTCTCTTGAGGGACAAAGAACGGTTAATGCAGAATGGTATGCAAGCATTTGTTTGCCACAGGTCGCTTCTGAACTCCGTAAAGAGAATTGCAACCGCCGCATCATCCTCCATCACGACAATTCGAGTTCTCACACCGCACACAGAACAAAAGAGTTTTTAGAGCAAGAAAACATAGAATTATTAGACCATCCGCCGTACAGCCCCGACCTAATGATTTCTATACTTTCCCTAAAATAAAGAATAAATTGCGTGGACAGAGATTTTCATCACCTGAAGAAGCTGTGGACGCCTACAAAACGGCCATTTTGGAGACCCCAACTTCCGAATGGAATGGTTGGTTCAATGATTGGTTCCATCGTATGAAAAAATGTGTCAAATTTCGCGAAGAATACTTCGAAAAGCAATAAATACATTTTTAAATAGTAATGTTGTGTCACTTCCTTGATTCCCGAATTTTCAGTGCCGCCCTCGTAGGCGGGCTGAATTTAACATTAAGGTAAACTCACACACAAACTATCGATGTGATCAATTATTTTTGGCGTAATCGTAATGGCAAATAGTTCTTAAGTAAGCAATTTATTCATATACTTATTCACGATTGTAAAATATAATTTACAAAGCAAATTTACCCATTAATATGACAAAACAAACACTTAAAATGCCTTTCGACAGCTGCAAGTTCAATGCCAAATATTACTAAGGCATTTTTTATAATTTAGGTATTTGCAAATACATACGTAGTAAGTTACAGTACTTAAATACATACATTCATATGTATGTATGTATGTAAGTTACAGTACAATAGTGTGCAGGTACACAAAGTAAAAAAAAAACGTATCTGCGTCGCAAACAAACGCTTTACTCGGATTCACTCGATTTAACTCATTGTGATGATGTGATATAATGACTGGCATCAGGATTAACTCTCGGTCCTCAATCACACGGTAGAGAGTGCCTATTTTAATAAGAACGAGCGCAATCTGTCGTCTTACGGAACACAATATCACCAATTTTGGCGTATTGGAAATAGGAAACCTATCAATCTCTGTTTAGGAAAGCAATTTGTTTGACAGGTACAGATAGAATTGTACTGTCTATCATCAGTAGCGATCTGTGTTAAGGTTATTGGGTTTGGCCGTTATTGTTTCATATCTACATTGAAATTCCATTTCAGTTCCATCCAACCATTTTACTTTTTCCAGTTCATTAAAAAGCCAGCTGACATGGGACTTCCTTTGTATATGGACAGCTTTCAATGTTCGTTGATGTATGATTTACCTCTGACCCCTCTTTTGTAATTATGTTTTTTGAATCAACAGAGGCGTAGACGTACGTTTAAGCATTTGGACGATAATTTCAAACCCCTTACAACCTCATGCCACTAGGTACTGGGCGCATTCTTTGCCTAAACAGGACTAAATTATATGTGAAGAATATTCATATTTCTGGCAAATACATACCAATGTTTCCTATTTCGAACTAAATCAATCTCGGCTTTTTAAACGGTACAGGTGTCTTACAATAATATATATATTCTCCCATAAATCAGACTTACATCATACATAATATGCATTTAAAAAAACTACAGCATCCGCAAGCAATTTTTGCTCAATTAGCTCAATCATTAGTCGGACGTTAGTATAGCAAAAACTATCATTAGTTCTAGACTAATACAAGTAGATTTGTTATTGTGTATTTCTCCAAATGAAAAAAGGTCGGAAATAACAGTTGCTTGCTTGTTACATTGCAGCTTACTAGAATCGTGTACATAACAAGTATTGGACGTTGTCAATAACTTAGGTCTCGACAATAGTGTTGGATTTTGACTAAAAAGCCAAGCTTCTGTGAAAGTTTGGACATTTTATATCTTCCTTAAGCTTCCATAATTGACTACATTTTTGGAAACGGAGAAAACATTGATTTGAAAGACCATGAATCAAGTTTAGATGTTTTACAAAAAGGTAAGAACATTAGGTCTTTGTGAAAATAAATTTTACCTTGCTACAAGGATCTTTTAGAGATCGAATGACGTTGACAGGAGGGCGCTGTTGGTAAACATTTGTGGATTTTTTTTGTGAAATGTATCGAAAAAACAAGATGACGGCGTTAGTTCCGATTTTGGCCACGCGTCAAAATAACATTGTAGGACTATAGTGGTATTGTCGACCTCGCCAGTAGTAATTTATCACCCAAAGGCTGAATGTCACTTGCACGTCCTAAAAAGACAAGGTCTTTTCGTCGATGGACAGTGAGACATTTTCAACCTTATTGATGTTTTAAAATAATGAGAATTGTTGTCAAAAGTGACACAGATATTAATAAGGCCAGGCAAGGCAATAGAATTTGCCATTCCATTCTAGTTCATAAACTAGCAACGTATGGTATTACTGGTCCTATGCTGAAGTGGCTTCAATAAGCGTGAATTTTATGTTGTGGTGAACAGTTTTCGATCTGCCGGCAGTTATTAAATGACTTCCGGAGCTCCTCAGGGCTCACATCTGGCTCCCATATTATTTATTATATTTATAAATGACCTTCCCACCTGCTTCCATTTCTCTGAGTGTTTTTTGTACGTTTATGATCTAAAGTTTGCAAGAAAATTCGAAAAAAAATGATATAGCGGTCCTACAAGATGATCTAAATAGGCTTATCGAATGGTGTAAAAATAACAAAATGGAATTAAATAAAAAAAATGTTATCACCTGTCATTTTGAAGAAAGGCTCATCCGATAGAGTCAGAGTACATACTATACAACAAGTCGATACAGTACAGATCTGGGAGTACTTTTTGATAAAAAATATTTTTCAACACACTTGCTCATAAAGTGGCTCTATGGTCACCGCAATTAGGCGCAGAATGACACCTATAATCAAACTGTGACTTTTTCATTGCTATAACTCGCTAGTGAGTTACAGTTTTTTTTTTTTATTTATTGGTGGAGTGGCGTTGTTCTTAAATCATTTTCTTCGTAACTAGTACTTGTAGACATTTTAATTAATAAATAACTATAAATTCAATAGTGAAAACGAGTTGTGAAAAATGTTTCGCTATGGCGGGAAAAATTAATCAGTTTTCCTATGCGCGCGCATTGCGATCGGCCTCAGACTAAAGGGATGAGGTTTTTTTTTTATTTTCCGCGCATAGGGTTTGCGCCTATTCTGCCACGTACAAAATGGGTAATTAAAAGTTTTCTTCTATTACAGAGAAAACAAAAGTTATATTAGAGTGAAAGTTTTATTTATTAAACACGTACGAGTTAAAATTATCTATTTAAATAAGAAGTTGCATGAAATGAGCAAGCAATAGGAACATTAATTTATTTGTTCTATTGAAAACGATATTTTTTTGAATAAAATGAGTTTTTAGCATAATCAGCCCCACTGCTGGGACACAGGCCTTCTCTCTATGAGAGGTAGTGAGCCGTAATCCACCACGCGGGCTCAGTGCGGGTTGGTAGATGGCACATGTCTTCGAATTTTTGGTTCGAGGACATGCCGGTTTCCTCACGATGTTTTCCTTCACCGTTTTGACAGCAGTGGTGATTAAATTATTTACACAAAGTAAAGCGCCTGCTTGGGTTTTTATTGATATTTTATTCACAAGAGTGTTGAAAAACGTCGTATGATACACGTGTGTATTGATAATCACGAATGTTACACACTAGTACCATAATGTACTATTGTCCCTCACCTCGAGAATATTATTAAAAAAGCCTCCAAAATGGTGGGGTTCGTGCATAGAAATACAAGGGTTTCAAAATGGTTGGCACTAAAATAATGCTGTACAATAGTTTTGTCTGAAGCGTCTTGGAGTATTGCAGTGTTATATGGAGACCACACTACGCCACGCATAAGTCACTCATAGAAAGATTCCAAAAACGGTTTATATCTATGGCACCTTGTTTTTTCTAAAGTAAACAGCTACCCTCCTACATTACAGTTGAAATACTTCAAGATGCACTCTTTATTTACTCGTAGAGATATAATTAATTGATAGCTTGTTTCGTAATAAACTCCTTAGAAATATAATCGAATGCCCTAAGCTCTTGAGTCTCCTACAGTTTCGGGCCCCTTCTGGACATCCGCGAAGCCCCATCACACCGCTACCACCACTAAGCAAAACGGTTTCTGGTGCAAATTCTCCGACCCCACGCTTTTGTAGAATGCTTAACAGTTGCAGTCACCTAAAAGATATACATCACGATAAATTGAGCAAATTTCGCACAGTCATTGTCCAGCACTTTTCTCGTAATAAGATTAGGTATTTGATTTAGAATTGCGCAATTTTGTTTTGCAATAAAAATTATTTTAACTGTTTATTGAATGCACGTATTTTAATGATGTATTTATTTACCTTATTAATTCTTTCATTGCTTTGGCTTATTGTATTTTAATTTTTTATTGTATTTAATTCTATTTTTTAAATTTTATCTGTTAATTGATTTAGATGAATTTTATTTATTTCCTACAAATTTAATTCTGTTTTTATGAACTTGTTGTTAAAAATAATTGTGTAACCATAATAATCAATTATGTTTTTATTCTTGTTGTGAAATTGTAATGATAATAGTGAATGTGGTGTTAGCCTATAAGTAATTGCTACACTTATAATTGTAGGTATAACAAATTAATTTATTGTAAATGTATTGTGTAAACAATTGTTGGCTAACCTAAAATAAATAAATAAAAAGTGTTTGCAACAATAACGTGGTCTACAAGTTGTTACAGTGTTGTTCTAAAGTTTCATAGAACTGTAAGTAACAGAGACACGTAAAGCCCTTACGTGAAAATAATCGCATAAGCTGTTAAAAGCCAGGATAAGATAAAATGCACCCTTATCAAATTACCAGTTAAGACTGCCAACCGGTTTCAAAGTTTCCACTAATAAGGTTTCATTAATCTGTCATGCTAACAAGATTAAGGCTTGTAAATGCTGACGCAACTAATTTTAACTTTCGATTTGAGGTAGGCACAAACCTTTTATTGATACCAATTTCCATGATTCCAGATTCCTTCAGTTATAGGAGTTTCTTGCCCGTTTCACGCTTTGCAATGGGCAACGAGACTCATATGTGTGACTGACCGAGCCCTTGACAATACTTTGTGTATGAGTTAGAGTAGCTTTCCGTAAAACTGACAGCCTACCCTATGCATCAACATAATTTTTTTTGTTAAATCCACTTGGAACATCAAGATATTCTCACTCGTTTAACTATTTGTTGTCGATTCTGGCGAGTAATTGTAAAGTGCAACGCGTGCTCTAGCCCTTGCCACGTCGATTACGAAATCAAGTACTTGGTACGAGTAGGTAATTGACCCGTTTTCGATTCGATACCTCTAGATGACGAGGTCAGTGTCCCAGTTACTTACGTAACGTAAAAATTTCCAGTAATTGACATACTAACTTATTGAACATTTGCTTAATTATTTTGTGTTCTTGATATAGCCAGTTTTACTTGATAAAGTTCAGTAATATCGTAAAACTTGCATCAAGGTCGTGCCGGCCCTCGAGTCAAGTTCACGGTCGTGACGTCATATGTACAGATAATACGTCAAATAAGGAGGTGCAGCGGCTTTCGTCGGCCGGTTAAGTACTGGTTCCAAAGAGTTCGGTTGCGTCAGATTTCTTTGCTGTGCCCTTTCCACAAACCGAAGTACATGTTTGGCCAGTATTTATTAATTAGGTAATACAAATACATCATTTACATAAAATTCAACCTTACAGTGATGTAAGTAGGGTGCCTAAGTTGCTTAATACTATAAACACAAAACATCACGCCTTTAATCTCCAAAGAGTTAAGCAGAGGTTTAAAATAGTACATATTATGTAGGTATATTTCCAAATTGACTCGCAAACTAATTAATTATTAAAGCTGTCAGAATAAGCTCAACCTTAATTTCGAATACAGCACAATATCGGAACAAAGCAGCAACAATTAGTTTCAGGCCTGGCCTGCCAGCGCGGGAATATTCCCGCCATTTAAGTTATGAAACACACGTCCATTTTGTTTATTGTTCGAACTTTGAACAGAAAATGTGTTTAACTCCACTGAAACTATGGAACATAAGTATACAAACTAATTTATCGAATAGATAGGTACGCTTTATTCATGTGCAATGAAATAAGTCTTCAAAAAACGAACGGATTACGGATTCAATCGTAATATGTATCGAATAATTATTGATGACATATGATTCGATTTTGATCATTCGAATTATGTGAACCGGGTGAACCGATACAGTTAGTAGAAAATGCAATCAATGCAATATTTTCAGCAACTGAATTCTTAGTAGTCTGTCATGTGTGCATACAAGATTGTAAAATCGCAAAGAAATCAGGACTTCGCAGAACAATAATTATACGCTACGAGATACCTACATCGATAAAGATGGAAAGCCCAACAAATCGAGTTCGTTGTATGTTGTACATAATAATAATTACTATTATCTTGCACAACCATATTGTTTGTCAACGCAGACGTTGAATTAATTTCATAGATTTTATCTAACCAACTACTATTTGGTCCAGAGATAGATGCAGGGACGTACTAGAGACTACTACTCACAGGACCACCTAGTTTAGGAGTCAGGGTTTAGTTATGTATCCTAGTCTTAAGCAATGCAAAGGTTCTTGTGTCAATCAAGATTTTTATTTACTTATTTATTCATTTATTAGCCCAAGTTCACGGACGTAAAAATACCGCGGCTGGATTTTATGGGCATGATATTTTATTTTATTTATTTTATGATTTTATTTTATTTTATGAATTTTTGTGCATTATGGGCTACTTACAGATAGACGTACATACGAGTGGATTATAAGTATCTGCTTATATAATGTATCTAGATACCTACTCATCTCCCGACATAGGTGCCTACCTCCTAATCATTTGTGTATGGTTAGGAAAAACTTTTCTAACGTTTTTGTTGAGAAATTGTCCCCTAGTAGGCTCACTATCAATATTTCAACAACCCATCATTACTAACATAGCTGTAAGTAGGTGAGGCATTCTTTTAAATGTGCATTAATAACCACAATAGAAACGAGTTTTATCGACATAAGAATAGACAAAATGACAGATGAATTATTCATCTGTCATTTTGTCTATTCCACCTGGCCTTTTGTCTATTCCTTGGTCGATAAAACCCGGTCATGCATACCCATGCAAAAGAGTTATATTTTTCTATTAGAGTTTCCCCACGACTAGCGACAAAACAAAATTATCGGAAACACATAAACCTATCAAAAAAATATTTAAAAATAAATATCGGCGTTACCAGCGACGTCGAGTGCGATAATAATAATATTAGTACCTATTTATTAAAAAAAATAAAAAAATAAGTACCTAACATTTCGATGCGGTTTGGTAGATATTATAAATTATGAATGAGTTGTAAAACAAGGAAAATTACTACTTATTTATGCATACAAATTAAATGTCAACTCATGCTAAACAAAATTCTATGAAAAATATATTGATCCTACCGTTGTTTCACAATAATTTGAAATGCAAGCGTTGCAGTGCAAAATAGGAAATACTTGCTGTTCAAATAGCTAGGTTTTTATTTTATTATTCGACATACTTACCGACTTATTCGACTTAGTCGAATAATTCGAAACCAAGCCAGAATCCGCGCATGAATTGCGCGAATTTTACAGACTTAAGTGTAACAACTTACGAAGAGCTAGCTCGTAGCTTTATAAATAAATTAGTAAAGAAAGCTAGTAGGTACTGCAAGTGATCATAAAACTGTTGTAGTTGCACTTTTCATAACAGCTCTTACAAGCACAGGCCTCACACATACACCATTGTAGCAGGCGATTCTAAGCCTAAACCATAGACTACAGTGACTGGCTGGTGGGAGCAAGTTCCTGAATCTATCCCAGAGCATTGGCCAATAATGTGATTTATACTGCAATCTCTAGCGCACATAACTTGATGCTTTCCCGATATAAACCGGACTTACGTCGAAGCTCACCCCTAGTGGGGGCGAGAGAGGTGAATAAACTATTCATTCTCGGTCTTTGACATTGCAAAAGCTCAAGAACGCTTTAAAAGCGGCCATATTTTAGTCCTGCCTTTAAATATTCCAAAAAGGCATACAATATTTCATTGAATTTCAATAAAGGAAAGCTGGAACGGAATTATTTCATTCATTGGAGAAGAAAATGGCTGTGTTTTTGGGGTTTCAAAGTAACAAAATGGTTTTCTTTCGTAGCAGGAGGAATCTTTTATATTATGTCTTTGTTAGTTATTGCCTTTTTTCATCAAGCAAAACTTATTAATAGGGATGATGACAACTTTTTAGTTTTTATCAAAAAAAAAATGGTTGTTTTCGTGCAAGTGCAAACAATATTACAAAAAGTGGAAAATCAAAAAAAAATGCCAATTAATAAACGTTTTAAAATAAGTGTTAGACAAGGACAGCACTATCGTAGAAGGTACGTCACGACTATGTAACTTCATACTAGCGCCGTACAATGTCCGTTTTTCATTTCATTTTTATTTAAGTATGTACCTACTGACATTTCTTACCTTAAATATTTGTGAAATTTAAATATGTAATAACATCGGTTTAGTAAGTAACTTGGTTTCACTAACCACTCGCTCGACAGCGTTTAAGAAAAACATGAATACTTTGAGAACTTATGAGTGAACCTTACCTCGTTACAACAGCAAAAGTAGCGCCAACAGTTAATCCAAGATTAAAAGCGCTCATCCATAGTATAGACATGGCTACTTCTTGTAGTCAATACGGCCTCGATATCGACACTTAAGGGTACTTCACAACACTAGAAAACTGTCCCGTTCATCCCGTAACCCACGGCACAACACTGACCTATTCGGAATTCGAATTGAAGTATAAATTAAGATTATGATTTGAGTTGTCTGTGGTCGTAATTGACAGTTGATTGACTTATAATGTTCATGTAGGACAAATTTTATTTCTGAATAATATTTTTCGATAGTCTTATTACTCGAGTGGATTATCGATGAAAGTTAAGTTTAGTTGTTCGAGTAGCGAGTTCAAACGTTAGTGAACGAATGGCGTGGTGGTTCTGTCCTTTACAGTATAAACCGGAGGTTGCCCCCCGCACTCCCCTATTGTAAACTTCGCGGTTATTTCCACAATAATATTGCTCTGTGGTGCAATTCCTTGCATCTGGCTAAATGCACTCGAACAATGTGTTGCTATTGTTGGCTGTTTGTGCTTCAATTTTGTAAATTGTTTCGGTAATTCATTCATATTTTGTAAAGGAATGTTTTACAAAACATTTGTTTTGTTACAAATTAGAAAAAAGCAGCTCCTGATTGGTTTGAAACTTGACTGGTGCATTTAAACAAATGCTAATTCAAATAAACGTGGTTTGCATTATTAATTTAATTCAAATATGGACGTGGATTGCTTTCAGGCATTTCGCGACTCTCAATAGAAATGTAAAATGATTCGTTCATGTAGTACGCACCTGCTAAATTAAGTTAAGAAATAATAAAGAAGTAATCTGATGTTCTTAAATCTTTGGATTACACTATTTCCCGAACAGATAGAGCTAACGTCTATTAAATATTAGTTCTAATCTAATCTGTTCATTAAATAGTTCGGTAGTTTCATGTTTGTACCTATGTACTCGTGTCGTGTCATTTAATTTCGACAAAAAAATGTCCTTTAAATTAGGGTATTCCCAATACCCCGGCACACCTTTAATGACGCATAGGCTTAATTTGGTGATGAATTAATTAATTAATGACACAACGGGTTGAACATTTAGCATTATTTAAGGTCAATTATGTAGTTTTAACAACCAGCACGCATGTATTTACTTAGGTACATATAGTTCAAGATGTATAAACGTGGAAGAAGCAAGAGGCGTAGGTGTGTCGTGGCGTTCTGTAGTTACTGGAAATAACTAGGTTAAGAACCCTTCGTGCATGACAACAAGCACTAATTCCTATTTAATTTGCCAGTTGAGGAGATTTGCAGGAGAACCATAGCCCGAAGAACTGACAAACTTAAGTGGCAGTGGGCAGAGCACATTGCTCGCAGAACAGATGGCCGATAGGGCCGAAAGGTTCTGGAGTGGCGACCGCGTACCGGAAGACATAGTGTCGGAAAGCCTCCCACAAGGTGGACCAGGTTCCCGCATTCCTGCGGCCTTCACAAGGACATGTGAATGCGGGAAGCACAGAACCGGTCGAAGTGGCGGTGCTTGGGGGAGGCCTACGTCCAGCAGTGGATGTCTTTTGGCTGAAGTGATGATGAATTTGCAAGTATCAGAAGCCCGATTCAAACTAACAGAAGATTTGGGCCCAAGAGGCGGAAATGGGAGTCTTTAAATGGGAATCCATGACCGCTAAGAGAGGCAAATGGACGAAACGGATATGTTGTGCCGTCTCTAATAACAGCAGGAAGATGCTGACGATAAGAGATGAACCTCCTCACAATAGCCGTGTTGAAGAGAACTGCTTTTGTATCAGGGCTTTGATTCAGGCCGTCTAAATATAACCTTTTGAAGTGGTAGTCGAGGCCACTTCAACGGAAAGAACTTGGAACTCAATAGTCTGCGAACACTTTAATATCTAAGTTATTTAAATTTTTGATAAGCTTGTTTCTCTATACGACTAAACTCAATTGTGAC